>JAVTVJ010000105.1:1695000-3137015 GCA_034509425.1 Eopsaltria australis
ATTGAGTCTGATCCCTTTGCAGTGCTACTGAATGTGGATGAAATCCCACTTGCATCCTGGTGAACAGACTACTGAAAGCTTGGTGGTGGTTTGCTGTGTATGCTTTTTATACCTGATATTGCATGTGAAAGAAATGGAGAAGGGGAGGCGAAATTCAAAGTGAAAGCTTGTATTTTGTCCTTAATTTGTCCTCCTTTACTTAAGTATCAAAGCACATGTGGAAGAAAGGTCACTCTGTTATCCAAAACTACTGCAGCTCAATACGTACCTGGGCATAAAAGAATCTGTTTAAGGACATGGTATCATCTCTAATGTTATCATCTGTGTCAGACTTCATCTGACTGACTGTAAATACAGATCCTCTGCTGTGTGCCTTCATCTGCTGTCTCAGTTAATGTAAGTTAGTTTGTGTGTTGAAATCCACTTAAAAGAGAAATTTCTTCCTGACTAAAAAATGTTTGTGTAAGGAACACCTCTTCTGCCTGTGAAGGGATATTGCAGTCCATTGTGTTAAGATGTATTACAGGTTTAAATTACAGATTGTGACACTTCAGAGGTGCTTTCTGATATTGTTGCAACAGACATAGTCACGATGTTCCTGTGGCTTAGCGGCTCACAATTGAAAAGGAAGGAAAAAGGCATTTGATATCAGAGATGCATTTCTGATGAGCAGCCTATTGTTTCTCTCTCATCCCATGTGCAACCACAAATGCTTGTTGCTGAGGGCAGGCATGTGCTCCCCCACTTGTGCTGCAGGGAGCTCTGCTAACATGGGGCTGGTAACCTTCCTCTGCTCCAAGAACTGGCTTTATATTTCAATAGCCTATTGAGCACATGTCTTTCCACAGCCCAGGGCTTGAATTTGGGATCACATCATCTAGCTTCCACTCTAATTAGTTATTAAATACAATGGACATTTTCATGTGTTAATTAATACCCAGTGAGACTGTATACAAGGTGATGAGTAAATAATGTATCAATATATTTACATTCTTTCTTGTGTACTGTGTATATCAATGAGTGGTTGTGCCTATTTTTAAATGGGGAGAATTTTGATTTTATTTCTGAATTTATGGAAGCTTTGGATTGTAATTAATGATGTTGTTCTAGTAAAATAGCTTTCGTAAGGTCTAATTTCTGACCTAAAATTATTTTCTTCTTACATTTTCAGGTTAAGTGTAGCTTTTATAATTGTTATTTTCATTGCATTCATTATTAAAAGAGACATAGTGAAAGCAATTTAACATCCAGGTTTTCTCCTTTGTTTTGCACCTCCTTGTGCTTCTATTATGTGTTTCCAGGTAAAAAATAATCAGTGCTGTGTTGTTCTGCCACAGGCCTTAAATACTGGTGAACTCTTCTCCTGTGAAAGACATGTCAAAACCACTATGAGGAGCGTAAAATGAATGTTTTATATAAGTAAGCTGTTTAATGTCCTGTTACAACCTGTAAGATCTATGTTGTCCTGCTAATGCAAGTAATCACTTAACCTTTCTGGTAACTGACCTTTCTTCTGCTGTGTTTAGGAGGGCTGTTCTTGTGCATCTCAAGACTGCACAAACTGCTGTGTGTGACTTTCACGTGGCAGAGTGCATGTCTTAATGTCACAGAGGAGCTGCCTTAAAATCACTTCTGCTGTTTGAATATTTTATCAGTTTCTTCAGCTCAGAATGGCCTGCCACTTTTTTTTTCCCATCTTGACTAGCCATGACAATTTTAACTGCTATTGAGTTTTGCCGTTTGATTGACTTCTCTGTTATGGAAATGGTGTGTCACATGCCTGACTTCCCATTTCCAAGTAAATCACACAAAGACAAGAGAGCCCGGTTTACTGTGATGATACTTCGCATTTTCAGATATCGTGGCTGAGCAAACGGTCCATTGCTTTGATTACAGTGGTCACTGAGATAATGTCTGACAGGTTTTTTTAGTTCCCAGGTGTCTAGATAATAGTCTGTGATAATGATGTTGTTCTGTGCTTTTTCTTTTCCTGGTGAAATTGGTGATTTCTACTATGCTTGAAAATCTGCTGTGCATTTCAGCACAACTGCAGCCTATTGCTTAAGCTGGACATCCTAATGCACATCACAGCTCTGTGCTGAGAACAGTCATGGCCCTGGTGGAGAAGGCACTGTATCTTTAGAGCCTCCAGAGAAATGTTTGTTTCAGAGCGACTCCCACATACCTCTGAGAAACTTTTAAAAAGAATTTTATAGTACACAGCCAAAGTGTTTTTTCTCGCTGTTTGTAACACTGGAGTATTTTTCAAAACACCTTGACAGTTAATATGTGCTTGAGTATCAAGGTTTTTTTCTGCAGTGTCTGATTATGCAGGTGCAGTTGATATAAATTTTTCCTTTTTAATTCCCTCTCTCCCACCCCCAGCTGTTACCTTGAAGTGGTTTGAAAGGAGTTTGGTTTAACAGTTCATGTTCTTATTCAGATACTATGTTTTTCTGGTACGAGACTATCTTACAGAAGTCACTGATATATCCCTTGATCATTTTTTTAACTTGTAGTTGTACTAGCAGTGATCTTACTGTAAAATCTTCTCTGCCTGTTGGTGTCCTACTCTTGGATATTATTACAATGGTATGGTGTGAGTTTAACTATTTGTCAGACTTTAAAATTTTTTTTTCCACATTTGGGTGATAGTTTGTTCCCTCGGCAAAAGCAAACATGGAACAAAAGCTCTGGACACTGGAAACCTCAGGACTCTGTGGTGAAAGGTCCCTTTTGCCTTACTGAAAAATTTCAGGACTCCGATTTTTTTTTTAAAAATTTTTTTAGTAAAATTTCAGTGAGACACAACTTTTTCTGACTACTTGATAACTGCAGCACAGTTTGTGAGTTGAAAGCTTCAGAAGACACTTTTACAGCTTGTAAAGCTAAATAACCTGTGAGTTTACTTAATCTCTGTAGGAAAGATTTGTGTTGTAATGCTCATACCTCTTCAGGTAACAGCATGATCTTTGGGTGGACAGCGAGCACATAGTCTGGACACAGTTCTACTCTTAGAGATTCATATTGATTTTCTTTTATCTTGTGTTTTACCTCCCTGTCTGTTTCTAGCAAAGATGTGAAGATATAATTCTCATCTTGGTTGCTATCTCTGGAGCCATTTAGTTGTGTTATCTGTTTTGTGCCAGCTACACACAAATATGTCCTTGGTTTTGATACTAGTCTCTGATTTAAAACTGCTCTCATTCTTTTTAGTTTTGTCATATGCATACAATATTTCATCTTTTGAGACTGCCTGCAGTCTTACTGCTGTGTGCTCTCCTTTTGTTTGCAAGGATAGGTATAATCTTCTTGTCATAGTTATTAGCTCTGAATCTGTACACAAAGTCTTTCTTAAAAACTTTGTTGTGGCTGTTCTCTACTATATGTTGTCTATCTGTTTAACTTTTTTACCTTGTATCTTGTGCAAAATCATATTTTCCTTCTTTTTCACACTTTTCCATTTCCACTGAGTGAATTGCTTGCACATCTGTTTCCTCAGCTTCTTGGGGTTCAGTCTGAACTTGCTAGCTGACATTTCCCACGTCTTGGTGGAGTTACTGTATTCTCTTCTGGCTTCTTGTTTGGGAGGTTCCTTCTTCAGAGCCCCCTCCTCCCACTCCTGGAAGCAAAGCTCTAAGTCTTTGCTTTTTAACCAGGCCGTCGTCGTATGGCTTTGGAATTCCAGGTGGATCTCTAGCCTGGTGTTATTTGTTGCATTTCCTTCTCAAATTCCTGTGTATGCTCTCATTGCCTCCATTGCTTGTGGGGAGAGTGCAATTCCTAGTAGGCATTTAAATCTTGCACTGAATAAGGTTGACAGCATTACTTCCAGGATTATTTCAGGAAAACCTCTAAAAACATCTGCTAAAGCATCATTATCCCAAGGATGACAGCCACCTGCTATTTCCTACTCACCAGCATTAACCTGTCCCATCACGACTTCAAGCAAGAGATGAGACCAGTGTGGTGCTAGTTTTAATGCTAGTTGTAGCTCTGCTGCTTGACTAAGATGACCAGCAGGCAAGTGAAATAGTATTTTAAAGCTTTGTGGAAATTCCTGTTTCTTGCACTCTCCATTGAAGGAGGTGAATTCTCTAATGAGAAAATTCTGTATAATATTTTTCAGACCTTCTCCTTTTAGTCACTAGAGGAAAATGAAGTTTAAAATGGAGGCCAAGAAATTAGAAATTGTTTTGATACCATTTGTTGTCTCTTCTCCTGCCAGTCCCTTATTTCTTCCTTTATACATGCTGAAATGAGACCTCAAATTCTGACACTCAACAACCCACTTAGTCTAAACCATGAGCTAGGATGAGCAAAAGGGACAGTAGTTGTTTCTTTTTAGAGACATTTTTTGGTTTCTTGTCAGATCTACTGTATCCAAGTGGAATTACATAAAGAATTTGTCTTAACTGTCTAATTTATTATTTCTTCTTTTTTTTTCCTTGTTTTCCCACACTTCTCTAGCAGTAGGCATGAAAGCTCCTGCCTGCCTTGCTGTCCTTGGGAGTTACCCCTTAATAATTTTTCAGCATGCACAAGTTTTTTATCCCTATAAAGCTTGTGTTTCTTCCTCATATCTCAGTTCCCTGTTAGGCACCTGCTACTGGTGACGTGGCAAAAGGGCCTGAGGACCCTTCCCCTCTTCCATTTTTATCGTTTCTCACTACTGGCGAGTCATGCTCATGATATGAGCTGAGCCTGAAGCATGCCAGGAAAAAACTGTGCAAAGTCCTTTGTGACCTGAGCAGAGGCTGAGACTTCAGTGGAGGAAACAAGAGCTGATACCTGAGCTCAGATATGCTTTGTAGTGCCTCAGCTTCATTAGGGCACTGCTGAGATGCTGTGTTCTGCCATTTGGTGGGATCTCATCTGCGGGAGCAATCAAGAAACATGAGGTTCTTTGAGGTGATACTATTTTTCCTTTGATCTCTTGGGCCTTTATGATCTAATGGTAGTTTGAACTGCAGAGTGGAGGAATCAGCCAAAAAGTGTCTTTGCCAGGAAACTCTGAGCATCAGATACCTTTTGATCAGAAATTCAACTCTTTTCTGCTCATACAACTTGAGAAACTGTGTGACCTCAAATAGGATTAGTCCCAGAAATACACCTCTCATTTGAGGAGGGAGGAGAGACATTCCACTGCAATAAGCATTGTTAGCAGGTACCAGCTGACACTTGAGTTTCAGGCTTCCTTCTGTGACAATGTATGGTGTTTGTAAAAAATACTGTTGTAGTCCTTTATCTTTCCAAGAAATTCTAGTACAAAATAAAAGATATTCTTGTGAGAAGAAATATCTTCAGCATAGGTACTGACAAAGTACTTGCAGGGAATACCTGGGCAGAGCTTGTTCTAGTTGCAAGTGAAGATGTAGCTAGAGAGGAAAACCAGCTCTTGGTCTTATTTCTCTCCAGGTAAAGGTTGTTTTCTAGTTGGATTTGCAGAGATTTAATTTTATTTTTTGTTAGCTAACACTTGCATTATGATTCTGTCATCATGTGTGCTTTGGAAACGTGATTCACCTGAATATCTGAGAAGGGATATATGTTGAGTGATGTACTTGCACAGAGTTTCTAGGAATTGCCGGTTCTTTTCTGTACTGTTGAAATGTGCACGTGGTTTTGGAAAGTTCTGACAAGCTCCTGTTATGACTAAGAGTAGGGCTACTCTTACTGATTTTTATACATCTCTTTAACAACTTAAAAGATTTGAAGGGCTTTTTTTTCCTTTTCTGATAAAAAATAGTCTGATGAAAATACCTGCATATACATCAGTCTGCTCTAAAGCAGATTTTGTGTGGCATCAGTTTTTGTCTTTTGTTGAATGTTTGCAGCTTTTTCAGAAATCCAAATTTCTGATTTTGTGCATGTCTGTAGGAGCTGCCCTGGCTTTCCCTTCCATTTTATGTTTGACATGTATTAGAGGCAAGAAAGACAAATTTTCATTTTTATGAATGTTTTGTGGACCTTTTTAAAATACCCTCTGAAAGTACAGTTGCTGGAAAACTGCAGTATCCCCTGTTCTGTGACTGTATTATTTTCATTCATGTAATTCTGCTGATTGTAAACATAGGTCTTGGTTTTATTCCTTTTTTTCCCAGGTTTCATGCTGCATACATAAAAAAGTGGATGTGTCTGTTCTGGGTTTTTTTCTTTTTTTCCTGATCTCTGATGCACAACTTAGTTGGTTTGTTTTTGGTTTTTTTTTTTATAGCAAGATGTCAGCATAACATCCCAACAATATGTGCATATGTGATATGTTGACCTCTCTGAGGCTGAGCTATGGAAGTCTGATCTTGAAATTATTTATATACTTAACCTCAGGGTCCTGAGCAAACATACAGGCTTGATGGATATTACTGGCAAACATTAAGTGCTCTTCCCAACATATGTTCCTGTTGAACAAAACCTCACTGTTGTTGTTGTTGTTGGGGTTTTTTTTCTCCCCAATACTGACTTTATTGCTGTTTCTAAGACTATGCAGACCACTCGCTGGTTAAACAGTCTAGCTTTTTAAAGTAGCCCAATTTCACTTGAGGACTGAAATCATGACTCTTCCATACGATCTAATTAAGAGTTTGCTGACTTGGAAGACAATGTTTGCCACATAATTTATTATTTGTCATATGGTAACCTTGAAGTTAGTGGGGTTGTGTTGGTAGCTGTAGCATCAGGAAGCAAGCAGTCACAGTATCCTACACTGCTCTTTTGATATGATGATAAACTGCATTAGTCATAAATGCTGATTCTTAGAAAATAGTATTTATCCCCAAGCCTCTCAGTAGCTCTTAAGTATTTACTTTTTGGGTATTATTGGCTTCAAGGAGCATTAACAAAATGATGATTATATGTTACTTTAAAGGCTATGAATGTTTATTACTCCAAGCAGAAAGACTTTGATTTATTCTTGAAATCACTGGTGGTAATTTGGAACACCACACTTAAGCATATGCTCTAACTGATGCTTCCCTTGGTAGCTCAGTCAGAGGTGGAATTTTTCTGTAGTTTTGCATTTCTAGGGGTCTCAAATGTGAGCTACTTGCAAGGCTTCACCCATACCTTATGTGTGCACACATCAGACAGATATAATGCTTTACCTTTTTTTCTTTATTGAAGATAGGTCGTAATATGAATTGGCACAAATGTTTTGAATTTGGACTATTATGCAAAGAAAAGAGCAGTATGAATATCTTAAATAGTGCCTGACTTCTGTTCTTAGCACCTGCTGGCCCCCTCAATTGGTCTGCTATTGTGAGTGTTGAATAAAAGGAAGAAAAGCTATATGGCTTTAGATCTATTTTGCGGCTGAATGACACATTTCTGGACAGATTTAAGTGAAACAGGGTGAGTGGGGAAACAGCATGGATTTACCAGAGTAAAGCGTCTGACCAATCTTTTGTGGTAAAACAACTAGGCCTGTGGACAAGGGAGGAGTGGAGGGTATCCTTGTCTTTGGCATCACTTCTGATGTGATCTCCTGCAATATTTATGTGCCCGTGTTAAGGGCAGGTGCTTAAATGGATGCATAAAGGAAATCTGATTGGATGATCAGGCCTAGGAGTAATATATGAGTAGGACTGTACTCTAAGCTGACTCTGAGTGGAGTGGTACTCCTGAATTTTCCTGTGATTTCTATGACTTTTTGCAGTGAAATCAAGGTCTACATGAAATATGGCTTTCCTGTAGAATATTTAGGAAAATGCTTTTATTTATTTAGGAGCTTGACATATTTTGTTTTAAGATTCAGGTAGATTTATTTAATCTCTCCAAAGAAGTTAATAAATACACACTTCACATTCAGGAAGGCTGAAGTTTAGTATATTGGTAAGTACAAACAATAAAAAAGTGAATTTAATAACCTGATAGTAATCTTGCCAGTAACACAGTAAGATGTGCATTGTAATTCAGACAGGTTCTTGCACAATAGTCATCGTCACACTGCAAACTGTGCTTAAAGACATGAGCTGAGAAAGAATATCCAAGGTTACCCAATTTCTTATGAGTTTAGAAGATGACAGCTGCTTTTGTGAATTTTTCTACATCTATCCTATTTTGCAATATGCTCCTTGCAGTTAGGGTTAGATTGCTGATGGAGTGTCTCAATTGTTAACCAAGAGCATACACCATGCCACAGATCTAGGCTGTCATGTTTTATATCAATCCTCTTGTATATTGCACTAGAGAAAATTAGAGGCATATCAATAAATTGGATGTGAAATAAGTCAGAAAGCTGCCATTTTTAGCAAAAAGTTCCTAATAAATATGGCTTGTTAGGTGATGGCATTCTTGAAAAATTCATGTTGAAGAATCATAGAATAGCCTGGGTTGGAAGGAACCTTAAAAATCACCTCATTCCAACCCTCCTGCCATGGGCAGGGATATTTTTCACTAACCCAGTTGCTCAGGGCTCCATCCAGTTTGTCTTTGAACACTGCCAGGGATGGAGCATCCAGAACTTCTCTGGGCAACCTATTTCAGTGCCTCACCACCCTCACAGAATTTATTCTTGGTATAAATTCTAACCCTCCCCTCTTCCAGTTTGAAGCTGCTCCACCTTGCACTACCACTACATGCCCTTGCAAAAAGTCTCTTCACACCTTTTTTGTAGGCTCCCTTCAGATACATAATTACCACAATATGGTCAATCCAAGCCTTCTCTTTTCCAGATGTCCAACCTGCTTTTTAGAAGTGCAGGTTTAGTGACAGTACAATGACAAAAGCTTTAACCCCAGTATCCTCTTGCAACTTCCCTCAGAAGCATCAGCACTGGCTGTCTTAGCAGCAGACTTGCTGCTAACTCTCTCTGCCTGCAGTTGCCTGGTCTATTAGCCTAGCTAAGAGTCTGATGGCTAAATCTGAGTTTACTCTCCCCGATGAGCACATTTTTGCGACATTGGTAATTATACAGCATGAGCTAATTTGATCTTAAGGGCATGAGAGCAGTAAAATTGGTATTCATCAGAATGGCATAATACAGCTGCTCTTAGCTGCGTTCTATCTCAGTGGGTGATAACACTAGTCTTGTGTGGCAGTACTATCTAGGAAATTTCCTATAAGCCTTAATCCTGTTCTGAATATATTTACAGGAGTGTTCTGTCCCCAGCATTTCTGCATGTCTGTTCTGGGTTAGAAATTCCACCTCTCTCATGGGAAGTTGCTTGCTTCTTACCCAATAACCGTGGTATTTTGGCTCCATCTTTTTGGCTGCCTGTGCACCCCAGTAAGACATTGCCATTCCTTAACTGCTGTACAGTATAGGAATGTTAAGGAATGGCAGTGTCTTACTGCAGCAAGACCCTGAGTTGTTAGTGGAAATAGCACTAAAATATCTTAGTATTGAAAGAGTTGATCGTCTTTCTTAGCTGCTGCAATACCTTTTCTGCAAAATATTGACAGTAGCACCAACTCATAAATTTAGAAGTAGCTATTTTTTTTATTTTGGTTTGCTTATTACATAAATCAAACAGAGGCTTTAAGGAAGTATAACAAATAATGATGGTCCTATTGTTATAAATTTTCTGCAGCTGAATAAAAGGAGAGAAACTCCATATGAAACCTATGAAAACACAAAATGATAAAAGCAGGTGTTTGACTCTGGAAATTGTTTCCAGTTATTCCCAGCACTGGGGTTTATTCCTAGGTTGTATTTCACCTTTAAATGGTGACTGCTCTCTTTCTTGAAACTGATATTTGCCCACTGTCATCTGAGGGCTGATTTTGTCCCTTTTGGATTTCAGTGAGTATATGATGCTCTGGTAGCTGAATTTTACATGGCTTCCTGCAATGAGCATTACAGGCTCCTGTGAGAAGAGGCTTGAGCAGCTGAAGCTTGGCAAGCCCCAGTGGATCCTGTTAGAGATCAGAGGAGAAACCCACGAGCAAGGACAAGGAGTAAACAGCGATACATCTGTCAGCAGGCAGCTGATCAAATCTGTACTCTCAGTACAGCTGGGGATGAAAGAAAATACTCAAATTGCTATTTCACCTACCTTGTGCCTTGCAGCCTCTTGTAAAGGAATGGCCATACACTTTGATTTAGGCTGCCTTGTTAATGAGAGATCACATTATGAGTGAATGTGTTCTATGGATATTGGCATGTTGGCTTGCAGTGTGTCTTCTTCGGCGGTCTCTGGAAGAAATGGGACCAATGCTCTCTTCATTCAGTTGGATGTTCTGTACTAGAATAAAGCCAAAGTCAAGAAATAGAATTGTTCAATGAGAAGTGCAGTAAAATAGCTCCGTTTTCACTATTAGGACATTGAATTTTTATTTGTTTTTAAAAGTGTATTGTTCTGACAGGAATGAAAAATGTCTGTATAATATTTATTTTTGCAACTAGTCTCATTTGCTGTTTTGTTATTTAAGAAATTGGAATTATGTCTGCTTTTTTAATTCTGAGCAGTGAAAATGGAAAAAGAGACCTTAGAGATTTTATGCTTATATAATTTTTATAATTTTTTACAGTAATATTTAGTCAACGACCATATAATAACTTCACAAAACTTAAGAATTGGCATTTCATTCTAGGCATCACATTATGTGCAAATGTAATATCTTTTTATGGATTTCTTTAGAGTCCAACTAGAAGTACTCCAAAGAGAACAGAACAAAACATGGAAAACAAGAAATGGGTGCTGCTGGTCCTCATGCCAGCTGGAGCAAGGGAGCAGAGATCCTGGCACACAGGTGCCCCTTGGTAGGCTACACTGCTGAATGAGGGTAGAATGCTGCTCAGTTGCACTCCTGCAGCCAAAAGTACTTTTTTTCTGCTGAGTGGCGCAGACATCAAGTGCATGCTAAATTGGTGCTTGATAATTGCTCCAGGGCTAGTTTTAGCCTTTGTAGATGGGGAAGCCCATAAGACTGGACCTAGAAGCATTTCTGGTGGAAGTTGCATTTCTTTCTGACATCAGTCTTAGGTCTGAACTGCTTGGCAAAAAATATTTGTTCCAACCTCAGTTGAATGCAGAGAGTGTCCCAGGTTGCACCTATGTTAGGGGCTTGTTCAGAGCCATGATGCTGCTCTGAAATAAGTCTGCTAAACCTTCCCACTTACAAGGCACTGGCTAGATTCACCATGTCTCTTGAGCACAGGGATTACATATTTGATGGACAGCAGACTTGGAGGCCAAGCAAATGATGTTATGAAACTGATATTGCCACACAGAGGATGGACAAAGCAAGATCACAGCACCAAATGTCTTGTGTGAATACTGAAGTATAAGTCCATAGCTGCCTGCCTGTGCCACACAGGAAATAACATTCCACTGTAGCTTTAAAGAACTTCAGTGGTGCAAGTGGTAGTTGCTGCATAAATATATGTACATGAAGTGTTCATCATAGAACAGATGGATGAATGACGCTGTTTATGTTTTCCTGTTTAGTATCTGTGTATTTAGATTATTCTACAGATGATCTAATTCTTTAACAAGAGTCCCTAAGGGTGTTGAAGGATCAGAAAGATGAGGAAGAGCTCTCAGGTGCTGTGAGAAGCTCAGAAGAGCCTTGCAGAGATGTGCTAAGAGCTGTGGATCGAAATGGAAGAAAGAGTCACTATGACCCTCCTCCTCCTGGCCCCAGCAGGTTTTTGGCCATCTACTTTGGTGGTTCTGCAAAAAATCCTACTTTGGCTGTGTCTGTGCTTAGTGTAGCTGAGGGAGGTTAGCAACTTGTGCTTTTCACTGTCTAAAGAAACTTACTTCTGGAAGAGTGTTTGGGTTCATGTGGTGCCACAGTTCAGCCATCAAGAACTGCAGGTACAAACTAGTTCCACATGTACGTATAGGGAAGTGCTTAAACCTGAGGTGTGGCTGATCTACAGCCTGGCTAATCTGTAATGGAGAGAGGAGAAATCAGAATTGGGTTTTGATGTGGCTCTTTGTGTCTTTCTGGATCTTCAGAACATGCTGAATTTAGCTTAGCTACTATTGTCGGTGTAATGTGTTTGGGTTAGGAAAACCTTTAAAAAAAATAAAATAGAAACATCAATCTGTGTGAGTGAAACTAGCAGAGATAAGTAAGAAGTGTTGTGCTTAGAGCTGTAAACAATATTATATTGCTTTTACTCACAAATATTAATGCCTGACAAATTTCTACAGAGACTAATGTTCTGCAGGATATTATACACGAGATCTAAGAGTAATGACAATGAAGAAATTACAGAATTTTTCTGTAATGGGAAAATGAGGCTGTAAAGATGTTGTTTTTGAGCTACATTTGCATAGCTTCTACCTTTAAACGGAGAGGCAGCTTGTGCAAGAGCTTGAATGCAGTGGGTGGTCTTGTAGGGAGTGTGGGGATGTAACCTCATCCCTAACTTTCTATGCACTGGAAAATAAAATACTTACACTAACTTTTTTTTTTTTTAACATTTTGAGTTTTTGATTTTGGCCTTCCTTGTTCATGATGGACATCTTTTGTTTGAGGTTTTGATCTTCTATGCCTACTGCTTTCCTCAGTTTAATCAGGAGCAGCGAGAGGTATGCAGTACCTTGTTGACATGCCATGAAAACAAGATACTGATATTGACAAGGAAATCTAATTTTCCTGAACAACATTTTTCTGCAATCTACATTTAGAAGACCTGGCCATGCAGTTCACTGTTTCATATGTTTGGTGACATCCAGGAAAGAAGGGTAGAGCCTGAAAGTTATCCTAGTGAAGCTTTCACCCATCAGTAGCGTGCTGGACCACAACTCCATGCAGCCATGACCAGCACATCCAGCCTTCCACCTGCCAGCTGAGCAGTGGATGCACTGTGGTGATGGGCTCTGAACAAGAAGCTGCTGATGTCAGTCTAAACCCTTTCAAAATGGATACCTGCCTCCCAGGAAAGAAAATAACCATAGCTGCCATTAACTGAGGTTCCATTTTGGAAGTTCCCCTGGAGAAAGTGCCAAATCAGCCCAGATACTGAAAAAGTCACAAGAGATGAAGTGCTGGAGGATCAATGTGATGCAGTTAGGGGCATTTCTTTCTGTGGGAAATGCTTTGCTCCCCAGCAGTGTGAATAAAGGTTGCAGAGTTTTTAAAGGAATTCTGCAAGCATCTAGTTAAAAAGCTTGTTGTTGATAATGCTAGTGTGGATAAGGGTTTGACTGGCCAGGTGTCCATCTGACAATAAAAGATGACCGCCTCTCTCTAAGACTTTCTACCCACCTGTAAGATAACTGCAAAGCAGGACTAAAGATTTTATTTTCTATATGCTCACCTGAAACCACCTGAGACTATCAGTGTGATGCTATACGAATAGAACTTTTTAATTAATAAAAGAAATGTGAAAAACCATCTTTTGGCACACACATAATAATTTGCAAAACTGTTGCAGTGAGCGCAGAAAGCTGCCAGAATATGCCTGTTCTGTTAAAGAACCTTAATATTTTGATACAAGCTCCATGTCTCCAAACAGAGATCTGATAGACCAGCAACCAGAATAAGTCTAGAGATCAATTTGCTTACCATGAGTGCCTCCTGTCCAGAGAGCTATTAGGAAAAAGACAGTCTTTAAGTAGCAAGGATTTAAAATTGTGTGGGATTTATGAACTAAAGCCTATGTGTTGACTTATGCTTGAGAACAAACTGATGGCCGCTGCATTTTCAGACCATGCTTTCTTCTCTGCAAAAAGCTATGCAATGCTGACATAGCACATCCTGAAACTATTAGCTGTAACTGTACTAATTGCGTTCTTGTACTGTGAGGGAACACAGTAAGGGAATATAATCCCATAAATTGTGCCCCATAATTTAAAAAGAATGATACTTGAACAACTCTAGAGAAGGGCAGCAATGTTGGTGAAGGAGCTGAAAGGGCTGTCCTCTGAGGATTGATTTAGAAAACTGAGTTTGTCTAGTTTGGAGGGAAAAGGGTTTAGAAGGCACCTCATTGCTTTCTACAGCTCCCTGAGAAGAAATGGAGGAGGGAATGCTGACTGGTCTCTTCTTCCTAGAATCCTGTACCAGGGTCTGTGGGAATGCCTTGAAGCTGCATCTCTCAGGGGAGGTTTGGATTTAACATGAGGAAACATTTCTTCACCAAGAGGGTGGTCAAATCCTGGAACAGGCTTCTTGGAGGTGTGATTGATGCCCCATGCCAGTCAGCACTTGAGGCATTTGGACAATGCCATTAATACCATGCTTTAAGTTGTGGTAGGCCCCAAAGCTGTCAGGCAGTCGGACTAGATGATCATTGTGTAGCTCCCTTCCAGAGGAATTGTTCTATTCTGGTCTTCTTCCCCTTTTTCTTTTCCTAGCACTACATGCAGAGGAAATCTCTGACAACATTTCTGCTCTGCCCCGCAATAACAGAAGGCATTGAATGGGTAATCATGTCCCATTCTACAAATAGGTTCTGTCACTTTGTGGGGAAAAAGACATGTGTCTTCTGATGGGGGTGAGAGTTGTGGATTGTCTTTAGGTAATTTGATCACTTGAAGAAATTTGGAAAACAAGCCATGAGAAGTGCGGATTTTGTAAGTGTTCTGTGTTCATCCAGTTTAGCTGTGATTCCACAGAGTGGCTCAGGGCAAATGTCTTGACTCAGCCTGGAGCCTTCTAACCCTGCCTCTGAGCTACATTGTAGGTTTGCACATCTCTGCCTCTGTCTCCTGAAGCTGCCTGGGACCTACAGGGAAGAGCTGCTCTCCTGGATGGACCCCTCAGGCCTAGGACATAGCTTGTCATGCCTAATTTTAGGGGTAACATGGCATAAATATAGTACCTTATTCCATTCACTGTGTTCCCCTTGAGTCAAATAATGATGAGACTCTTATTTGCCTGAAATGCCAGGAATTCTTCAGTTTCAAATCCACTTTCAGGGACACATATCACAAAGGTTGCAAGTGGCAGCAGTACTTTATTGTATTTCTCAATCTGCTTCAGAGCTGATGTTCACAAATTAACAAAATGCATATGTTATAGACAGGAGTAGGGAGATGCATTCTTCAGTTTAGCTTGGAAAAATCTTTCATTCTTTAAAAAAAAATGAATGGCAGGTGCCCAGCTGTGGCAAGTGCCCAGCTAGAAGGTACAGGTGTGTGATGATGACTCCCAGGATCATGCGTGCACACACCTGTACCTTCTAGCACCAGGAGAGTTTATGAAAACATGGAACATTGTAGAAGATGGCTTCTTCCAGTTGATATAAAGTTTTGGGACAAATGAAAAATTCTCTTTTAAGCAGACTAATAACAAAATTTCAAAATCTCATATGAAAGATCTACACCTCTTTCTTTCCCTGTAGGAAAAACCTTTTATTTTCTATTGTCTATTTTTTACTTCATATAAGACAACACAAAACCTACAAATTGCATTCTAAAAAGGTTAAAGTTGTTCCGCTTTATAGGAATGTTTTGGTTTTATTTTTCATGAATGAAATCTTGTTTGCTGAAGTGCTGCTTGCCATGGAAATGTTATTTTGGAAAATGCTGGATTTATCAACAGCTCTAATAGCTCTTGCTCCCTGCCCAAAATAGCTGGACTTCTCTCCCAAGTGTTATGAAAGTCTTGCATAATCTGGAAGTTTTATTCATTAACAAGCCAAAAATTAAATGCAAATCATAGGAGAAAGGTAATCCATTACCTTTATTTTGGCTAAAAAAATCCCTTCAACTCAGTCAAATGGGTTTTTGTTGTTGTTATGCCCCTGGGAGTGATCTTTCCATGCTGTTGTTTGTTTTATGCTGCAGGTTTAGATAATATCAGGATAATGTACCATGTAAGTCAAGGAAATAATCTTCTGTCTGGAATATGACAAGTGTTTCTAATTGTAATTAATAACTCATATATTAAACACTCAAATTAGCTTTGGTTGTTTAAGGTAGAAACTTGTTTCATATCAATGACCTGAAATTGTCAGGCAGTCTTTCTGAGGATCGGATCATCAGGTCTCCCATTCAGCTCTCATTTCTTTGGTCAGATTATTTTCACAAAATTTCTCCCTGTATGCATGATTAAATCCCACTGAACTTCCTGTCATTTTGAATTTGGTTTCTTAGATGACATTAGAATTTTATCAAGGTTTTGATATCTAGCTAAAATGCTTTGAAGAAGCGTTTTAACCCATTATTTCAAAATACTTCCTATTGTATAACTTTAACTACTACTTTAACTTTAACTAAAGTTATTGTATAACTTTAACACACATTGCTGTTTCAAATGTACGTGACTGGCCTGGAATCCTGAAAGCCCTGGGTTTGCAAACACCCGAACTTTCTCAGCTAGCATAGAATTACATCTTTGCCTACAAGTTCTCTGGTTTAAGAGCAAGCAAAGCCACTGCCTTGTCTCCTGCTCCTCCCTGGGGCTGTGTCAGACAGTGGTGGTGCAGGCCGTGTCAGTAGGTAACGTGAGTCAAATGGAGCTCAGCAGCATCTCACCTCTCTGGCTTTTGGGGTGGTTTGGCACAGTACTTGCTCTTGAGCAGAAGTCTGTTTGTGTCTGAAAGGCTGAACTGATGTCCATGCTGTTTATGTGAAAATACAGCTACTGACTGGTACCCAACCTTCTAGAGAGATGCCATAAAGATTAAATTATGGAGCAGACAGGCAGCCCCATCTATTTCTCATTTCCTTTGTTTTGGTATGGCTGTTAGCAGCTCTTCTTGTGGAAATATTTCTCTTTCTCAGATTGCAGAACCTCGATTTTTTTGCTCCCTGGAATATGTTTATATAAGTCTCTTTCTCTTCTGACCAGCTGTGGAGATGTTACTGGGAAATTTCTGAGCATCATCTCAGTGCATTTCCAGTTGTATTCCACATAATGAGAGCTCCTTTACTCCCAAACTGTGATACTGCAGTGATGCTGCTGTAGATAGGCTTGTTGGATCGCCCCAAAACTAAATTTGTAAATGGAGATGCTTCTCTATATGCTACGCTAGATGCTGCTAATGAAGGGCTTGGGTGAGGTGCCTTCTCTTCCATGGCTTGAGGCAAGCGCTGTATGAGGAGGGGAAGCAGGAGAAAATGAGGGAAAGCGTGTTGCAACTAATGTTTTGCTGTGAGCATGTTTGCAATATTAAAGCAAATTCATTTTTATAGCCTTGTTAGTTTTAACTTTATGGCCTCCAATTCAATTCATAAACTTAGAATGTCTTATGTAAATGCAAACCTAAAAATGCTAGTAGTGAAGAATTGGCAAAATAGAGAGTTATCCGTGTAATTTATTGAAAGAGTGTAAACAGAGATGAACGAATAGACAGACTGCTCTCATGGGGACAAGGGGAAAGCAATGTCAAAAAATGTACACTGCATGGAGCCATGAAAAGTTAATACAGCATAATGCAACTCGGTCTGCAGAATATCAAGTGAAGCCAATTACTGCTTTTAGCCCAACATGCTTAATAGATTCAGTGTTTTGTCCCTGTCCTCTCAACTGATTCCCTTGGGACAACACAGGCAGTCAAAGTAGCTACAAGATGTGACTTTCCTCAAACAATTTCTCCATGCTATTATCAGTTAAAATGTTTGCATGAAGATCTGTGAAACTTGAAAATAATGTTAAAAAAAAGTCACAGAACAGATTTACTAGAGGTTGTAACTAGAGCAGAGAGAGCCCGATGCCTCAGTAGATGCCTTGGCTGAATTTGTGTGTTCAACTTGCACTTGTTTGATCCTTTGAAGTTGTGTCCACAAAAGCTGTGGGGTGGAGGGATGGGGGGGATATATTCAGCAATTTTTAATTTATTGCCTGGCATTTTCCCAACTTGTTTTGGACATGCTTTTTCCCCTTGACTTGCAAAAAGCTGAAGAGTCACTGTAGTTATTTTTCTGTATCCCCTCTGCTGTTGGTCCTGACATGACTAATTAATGATGAAAAACCATGCTCAGGACTGAGCAGGTATAGGGACAGTGCTGGTATTTAAAAAGTACTAGCCCATGTGGTTGTAAGTTGACAAGGCTGATCTTGTTATCTCATTAGCCACAGATAAGTCAGTTGTAGGGTGGAAATAGTTTTATTGCACAAATGTGATGCTGTGCTATAAAATCTGCCTCTTGCTTCTGTGAGAGTTCTGCCAGGTGCTGCTCTCTCCACCTTTGGGTGGTGGTCATAGGGTATGAATAACAGGAAAGAAATGAAAGCTTTTATGCAAGTCTTTCAACTCCAGGCTTTTAATGAAATCCATTTCAAATGTTCTTTAATCCGTCATATATATTTTGGCTGTAACTTTTATGGCTACTTAGATAAGGTGTCATGGTGACAGTATGGTAGAAAGGAATAGGTCCCTCTTTTCCCAGGAAAATCATTAGAAGTCAGAGGAGATGAACTCTGTCCCATAAACTGGGGGAGGAAATACAGCCAATCAGCAGCTGTGGTTTCATCTTACTGGCTTTATCCACTGGATTGATCTAAAGACCATGTCCTTACCCTGCTTTGGTTCCCTTTGTCTGTAACATTGGTATAGGATAAACCATACAGGCTCTCCTGCTCCAAAAATTAACTTGGAAATAGTCTGCATAGGGCTGGATACACACTTCAGGTTGTGTGGGTTTAAAGTGTTTTGCTGGAATGAGTCAAGTGCTTAGTGGTTTGTAATGCTGGGGGCATTTATGGCTAAGTGCAGGACATCTCCAATATTCATGAGAGAACAGCAGCCCCATCACGGGACGGCGCAGCAATAAAATGGTTTTTATTACAGCTTTATAGCTCTCTTGAGATAAAGCCCTGGTTACAGAATTTGTGACCATACCCTCAAGCTTGTGCAGGAGGACATTTTGTTTCTGCTGTTTAATTTCAAGCACCCCTGTGCATCTTCAGTTTAGAGAATGTAAAGATTTTCACAGACGTGAGTAAATAAACAAACACCTCTATGTTCAGTAAAATGGGCAGCAAGCCCTACCCTTTTAACAGAGATGTGTTAGAGCTTTCATGTCTGCTCTGACTTTGGTAGGAAGCCTGAGGACAAAATTCCCATCAGCTTCAGCATAAACTGGTTCCATAGGTGCTTTCCCTAAGAGAAAGCTCACCCTGAAAGGGGATATTTTACTACTAGATCCACAGATGTGGTGAGGTGTACAGAAACAGGATGTATTACAGCCAGTTGGAGGAAATTATATATCTGCATTTTAATGTTTTTAGAGTATGCATTATATATAGCTCAGAATTTATACTTGGGTAACCATAAACCTATAACTTTGTGAAGGTTGAATCTCACCTTTTAAAATGTGGTACTTTGTTGATATCCAAATGAGCAATAAAGCTCAAGAGCTTTTGCCATAAAACTTCTAGTAAAAATAGAAAAAATCAGAAGTCAAGAACAATTATAAGCAATGCAGATTAAAAGAAAAAAAATGGGGGTGGTGAGGGAAGGAACTTGAATTTCAAAAGCAGTGGTGGAAATATTTTTAAAATGTCAGTGGAATCCTGCCAAGGATACATACTACACGTTCTGGTTGACATAGAAGTTGCCTATCAGCAAAATTTTGGGAAGCAGAAGCTGAAAGATGGACAAGAAGGACATGCAACTACATGTCCCGTGTTACCTCCCACTTCTCTAAAAAAACCAAGAAAAACACTGGAGCCACTGGCCTTGATGTACTTATGCAGTCGAAGTTTTTTAGCATGCTGTGGTGGTATTCTTGCAAGATAAAGTGTTCGATATTATTCCCAACAGTTACTTAGCATGAAAATTAGGAGCATCTACTTATTCAGCAAACCTTGCACAGTGCTGCAAAATGAAAATCTTGGTCCTGATGTTTCTCGTGGATTTAGAATCAAGTCCTTCAGCAGCCTAAATGAGTGGTGCTTGTACTGTCAGTGTAATGTGGATGAACATATGAGAATGCTGTGTTCTCTGTAGCATGATCACACAGAAAGGATAATGTGGTAAGTAGCAGATGACTGATGATTTAACAATAAAAAACAATAAATAAATAAAAAGAAGATGCTGTATAGTTCATTGCAATTTTCTCAGAAAAGATATTGAATTCCTTTCAAGAGGGATCTTGAGAGCCTTCCTTAATGCACATCCAATGCCAAGCTCTTGAAAGCCCCATGTATTGTATAATATGGCTAACAAAGGAAAAACTGTGCAACAAAGCAGGGGAGGGGCTCATATTGACTGAATGTGGACAGACTGTGATTGATAGTGTTGCCTTTTTTCCCCTTTGTGCGCTGTGCACAATAATTACTGTAGGCAGAACCTCATGTTTTAATATATTGTACAATAGCCTCTCTTTTGATTGAAATTCACGTTCATTTGATCTTGACAGCAATGCAAAGTTAGTTTTTTCCGGTAACATTTTTAATAATTAAACAAGCTATTTAAAGCTTGGCATTTTCATTATATTTGCACCAGTGCTATCCATTATTCTGATGATCCAGTGATTCTTTATTAAAACGAAAAATATTACACTCAAATATAAATGTCAGGCATAATTCATAAATGTAATGAAAGTCATATCTGGCTTGGAGATGCAGTCCCCTCATGCATCTCGGTGGCCAGAGATTGCAGCCTCCTTTTATGCTGGGCCACCTGGGTGACAAGGGGTGCGCTCCTAAACCTGATGTCTGTTAACCCTGGCATTCTCCCTCTGGAGAATATTCTCTGTTGCTTTCAAAAGTATTTCTCTGGATGGAAACTAAAGAGCAATGCTGTCTCACAGGATTGTTAAGTTGAAATACCTCAATTGTGATAGTCTGGGCCTGTTATCGTGGAGGGGCAAGAGTGAAAACTGAAAAACCCATTTAATCACACTGCAGTTTAGGTGAGGCTGTGATAAACTTGTGAAATGCCATCATTGCAAGGGTTATATGATGTGGAAATATCACATTTTGAGTTCAGGGCTTAGGTGTAGAATAACTCTACCCACTTCATGTCTTTACCCTTAGAAAACACTTAGAAATATTTTCTAAAACAGAGGTAAAGAGTCAGAGAGTATTCATTTCCTAATGAACAAGGAATATTGGTAAAATAGGCCATTCTGGCTGATTCTCCTCTGAGAAGCACGTGCTTTTTGTGGAAAACCTCCTGTCTGGACTCCTGGTACAGTTCAGGAGAACCTGTTACACCCTCCTGTGCATCTGTCCCTATGTGGCACAGTGTGACTGACACCCTGAGAGCTCCTGAGTTAGCAACATGGATGAGCAGTGAACCTTTTCACTGCCCTGATGTGTTCATGTGGCTGCAGAGTGGTTTGTCCAGCTGATTCCCTTCAGTGACACAATCCCAGTTTGGAATGTCTGTGACTGTTTTATCCCTGTCATTAAGGAGATGACATACTCATTGCAGCTGACTGGGTTGATGTCACTGCTCCAGGCCAATCTCCTCCTGGGATTTCTGATTGTTTGTCCAGAGGGGGGAGCTGGTTGAGGAGAACATAGCATTTTTCCCCATTTACTTTTCACAAACACACTGCTTTTGCCTGAGTAGCACCAGTCACAGGGAAAATGTCAAACCTTGGCTTCTCTCTGGAGAAAACCATTCCAGATGGAAGCTCACCTGGGAGCAGGGCAAGGGGTGACCTCATGGGAAAGCAATACTGGCTTTGCCAGCAGTGGAGGTGTCATTGCTCCATCCTTGCACTATTTTTTCCCAAGAGAAAGGAAGGATTGAAATTAATGTGCTTTCAACTTATATGGAGTCCCAAAAGACTGAAATCAGAGCAGTGGTATCCTCTGATATTTTTTACAAAGGGCAGGAGCTCTTGGCCTATTTCTTAATTTCCCCTAAATTATTTAACCTCTTCTGGCTTATTGAGATGACATGAAATGGCAACTGTTTAACATTCTGGAGCCAAATTTAAATAAAGAGTAGGTACTCTTATATACTATAACAGCTCAGCAGTATTTTTAGATTATTTAAATTATTTTTGAGAACTTTTTTGAGTGTTTTTTTTCAGACAGCAATTTGTAGACCCCTTTTCCAGCCTGTTTTTCTGCAGACAGATGAATATAGATGGAGAGAAATCTGGTGAGAATTGTGTTGAAATGATTCTTCCTGGGATTTCCCAGCTCTGGTCTGGTTTTACGTTCAACTGTTTGCTCAAAGCACTGCCCACAATGAGAGCCTTCTCCTTAGTATCTGGCATGCCAGTTTGGAGTCTGTGTGTGGATATCCGTGCCTTTGGATCATAAAGTCGCAGGAAAACTGAAATTCACAAGTATTTTCAGAGAGGGTTTAAAGAGTGGATAAAATTTTCTTTAGTACATGGCTTGTTTTGTTGCTTTCTATTATCATTCTGTTATTTCATTTAAAAGGACCCCCAAAGTTTTGTTATGTTTTTGTTTAATGAGAGTAAATCCATTAAGACAGTATTCTGGGATATTATTTGAGTATCAATGTTGTTGAGGCGCATTTTTCAATTTACTCTGACTTTGAAGCCATGGGAGCAACTTTGCATTTGAATCCAATCAAGGAACTCTTGATGTAATAAATGAAACACCAGGGAAAAATCAAGGGTAACAATTGTATTTTCCCCCTTTGACTTTGGATTTTTAATGGGAAGAATAATTTCTGAACATTTTGAGAAATATTAAGTCTTTCCAGGCAAGCGTGCTTTTGCCTATTTGTTTTTTATGTATTCTTGCCACATAACAGTGGGAGATTTTTAACATACAGCTGAGACTGAAATATAAGCTCCCCTAATGAGTAAGATATATTGTCCGTGTCAAGTCAAATACAATAAAAAATGAGTGAATAATATGTGTACAAAAATGTACCATATGCCATTTCGTGATGATTTTTATTATCATATTTATTCTTCAACTGATGCCACAGGCAGGCAAGCACTTTTTTACCTTGTGTGATTTTTCTTTGAAATCTGTGTTTACTTTTATTTAGCCGATGCTAATCTGTTTCTAGTTGGATAATGTGTATATATATGTGCATGTCTAGAATGGTATGTACATGCCTCTGTGTGTTGTGAAATTCTTGTGGCAATATGATATTGCTTGGTGACAGTGAGTGTCTCTCTCTCTCCATGTTTTTGCCTTCTAATCCACGTGCTGGGGTTAAAATGCAGTCCACAGCCCAGACCAAAGGCTCAGTGCCATACTGGGTGACTATGCCAGGCTCCAAACTCGATTACTCACTACAGACACTTCATGCCCCTGTACTAAGAATTGAGAATTAACAAAAGCAGTGTCTGAGCCTGTGTTTGGGTTTACTGGCAAAGCTTTTATTGTCATTGGTGGGAACTATATCATGTGTTTAAAAAAAATTAAATTCTGATTTTGGCCAAGTTTTGTAATTTTATTAAACTTTCTGGTGCTCAGAATCTCATTGCAATCATAGGCAGCTTTTAGCTTGACTGTTTCTTCAGCTAAAATCCACTGATCTTTGCTGGTAGAGCAGAGCTGTGATTTATTATGCATTTTTCCCACCCCACCCACTTCTTCCCTCTGCTCTTCTACCCTTGCCACATATGTTTCTTCTCTTCAGGTCTTTATTTTTTCTCCTCAGTTTGTTTATTTTCTTTCCAGCATGCTTGCACACTTTATTGGCTGATTTAGAAGTTCAGAAATCTAACTGAAGAGCTTTATTAGAGTGTCAGATGCAAGATGCTTCAAGGCGTTTCAGTTTTGAGAAGGTTATCTTGATCTTTGGAAAGGAGGTTTGTAAAGACATTGTAAAAAGGGTAGCCCAGGCTTCAAGTCACTTTAACAACTCTTTTTGAGTTTAGTCAGTTTTGAATTAAGTTCATTCAGATACCAGGACCAAAATAATTTCAAAGGATTTTTACTCATGTTGTGTTCAAAACATTGATGAAACTAGCACTAATACTTTCTGTATTGACAACCACTCTGTGAGATTCAGATGGGGAAAAACTTCCTGCCAACAAGAACTCTAATGTTCAAGAATGTATGAAAATCTGATGGGGGCAGCAGAGGAGAATGCAAATTTACCAGATATTTCTGAAATGCTTTAAAATAACTATTGAGTAGAGTGAGGCTTTTCTTTTCCTAACCTTGGTCTGTGTTATGTACATATACAAAACTTAAATTGGTTTCCTCTCTTTGAACAGTGACTCTTCAAAAAATACAATATGAGTCCTGAGTTGAAAAAATAGCTACACAATAGTGGGGCTGGTTCCCTGTCCTGGGTTAAAATTATAATCATATCATATTGTGTTCCAGACTTCTTCAAGGTTATGGATTTCTCTTTAAATGAAGGGCTGCCTCTATTCTAATGATCCTGGATCCTAAGGAAACTGCATTTTCTAGTTCAGTTCCCCAAATGACACACTACGGGTAGTATTTGGTGTATTTAACTAAACCTAAACCACAGGAGCTATCAGAAAGTTCTGTAATACAGACTTGAAATAAGCAGTAAAAAATCATATGATATGCATTCTCTTTCTACATATAAATAAATAATGGGTCCTGTTACCAGGCTGTGAGGCTTCATTGTTTGCAGTTATGGACTTTTCCTGGCCGGGGGGAAATACAAAGGATGCAACTATAGGAAAAAAAAAAAAAAGATGAGAACATGTGTGAATTATGTATTGAGGTTTCTAAGAGTACTGCACTGTCCAGGGTTACTGTAGCTGTTCCTTCCCTTCTTGTGGGAATGATGATTCATGCAGGATGAGAAACTAAATCATTTTAAGTATGCTAATGAAATACTTGTATGAGTTATGAGGTATGGAAGGGTTGGTGCAAGAATGAAACAGCTAACAAAATTATTAAATAAAAGTGTAAAAATATGTAATTATCTGCCACTTTTACAGTATTCCCAGGGATTCTGCTCATCACTTGCTATGAGATAGCAACTGTTATGACCTTAGGGCCTAGTTCTGTAAATGTAATATTGCTGGCATAATCCCACTGACTGCACTGGCATAACTTTGTGGAAGTCTTTGCTACACCTGGTGCTTAATATCCCAATTCTGAAATGTTGGAGTAATACTAAGAAATGACTGTAAATGCTATTTAGAATGTGTTCATGTGCATATGCCTATATATATGTGAAATAAGAGATACAGGAAGCAAAAATTATTTTTGGTCCTAGGTGAGCAAGTTCCCAACAGCTTCCTCCATTTCTCTTTGCAGTCATCCCAAAATCTTGTGCCGTGCATCTGCGGTTGTATAAAAATACTTATACTGTACAAAACTTGTTAGTCTGCTTGCTGCCTCATTTCTTTGCTCAGTATTTTGCTCGTGTTCACATTCAGGAAAACATTTGCAGCTCCCAAGAAATGAGATTGATTCAAAACTCCTAGAAACTGTAGAGCAGAAACTTTTCTGATCTTTTTCACCATATGGATTTCAGACCTTTAGGTACACAATTTTACATGATTCTTTACAACCTTCAGGGCTAGAAACTTAAATCTGCTTATATGGTGTTTATGTCAAATGCTGTGAAACTTGCTGGAGTTAAAACTCCAAACCAACTAAACAAAGAAAATGCACAACCCACTATAGATTCACAAGTTCATAATGTTAGAAAAGAACTGGTTCAAGAGCAGAAAATCCTTTCCGTAGAATTGTTAACATCTGAACTATTACTTTCCAACCTGGAAACGTCTTGGGCTATTGTGTTGTCAACTGCTGCACTGCAGTTATATTTCAGTATTTAATATGGTGCCTGCTTGATCTTCTTCTTAATGGAATTTCAGGGAGTGAGAACATTTATGTAGAGAATCTTCATCTTTTTATTTATAGAAAATAGCATTTCTCAAAAGGAGAAAAGTTCAGTAAGTTTACGTAGAAATAAAATTAACTTGATCTAGTGCTAGGACTTTGAGGGGGCCTGGTCATCCAGCTAATTGACACATCTCAGGAAGGTGAAGCTTTGTGAATTTATTTTAGCAAATAAATCAAGATTCAGTAGCCTTCAAAAAACCAACTGTCTAACCAGGGAAGGCTGAAAATGTGAGCTCAGAAGAATAACATAGCTGTATCGGGATTTTTTTGATAAAGCCTGCATTAGAATTCAACCTGCTGTTTGCAATATGTCCCTTATTATATCAGCAGCAATGAAAATTTCACTATATGCTTCCTGTGATATGGAGGATAAACTGTCCTTTGTACCGCAGATGGGGTCCGTGCGTACCTCTGACCTTTCGAGTCTTGCTAATCAATTCTCATCCATCAGGGTATCCACAAATTGCTGTATGACTTGCTAGAGAGGGGAAATTCTCCTCTCATTATACACAGTACAAAAGGTTTGTCTCCCCCTGAAGCACAGAGGTACTGCTGGAGGCAGGTTACTGAACTAGATGTACAAGTGGACTTGATGTGTTTTGGCACATCCTAAAGTGCCAGCACGAAGGCACCGAGAGAGTCCACGCTGGGTTCCAGCGTCACGTTAGGCCACAAAAATGAGTGGTGCCCAACCTGACAATTCTGTAACTCCTGCTGTCAGAGTGGTTCTCTGCTGGGAAAAAATTGTGGAAGTCAGGGGAGCTATACGAGAAAAAAGCTAGAAAAAGCTAACGGTGAGTTATATCCATTGAAGAGTATTTTACTTGGCAGGGGCTGAATGCCTCTCTCTAAGTGCAGGATATCTCTTGCCACCATGGGAGTGGTAGAAGTCCAGGAACTGCAGTAATCTGGCTCTGGGAATCTGACTCTGCAAAGTGCTGTGTGACCCTGTTAGGGTGAAAGGCAGCTACATAATTGTAATGGGATGTGATGTTAGAATAAATTCAGGATCTTAGAGGAATCTGCTTTTAATATGATGTCCATTGTGTGATTTTCAGGGCTTTGTCTTTCAGTGGCTTGTGTTGCTCTAGCATGACATGCATTTGGGAGAAAAAATTCCTCATCCTTAAAACAAAATAACCCCTAATCCTACAAGTTCTTAGTGCATAATCAATCTGAATACAGCAGCTTTTTCCTCATGAAGAATTCCTAGATCTGTTTGTTCACAATTTTTGCAGATGTTTATTTGAGTGCAAGCAACACAGTGTAATGAAACAAATGAGTTGGAAGTGTCAGAATGCCCAATTATCCAACTCACTGCCTGTCTATGGGACTGAACAATGGGAACTACTAGGCATGCTTTACTCATTTAACTTCGTTTAAACTATTCTTGGCATCAAAGTTGCATTAATGTGATAACTTCTGTGTGGCAATTAACAAACTGTAGCAATTGGAGACATTCGTAGGGCCTGCTGGGGAAGGGTTGCAGAGTGGGCAGTTTAGCTGTTCAGCTAATTTCCTGTTGAACCTGAAAGGAGGAAGGAGAAGATTCAATTCTGGCTTCTTTCTCACAAATTTGAAAAGGAAGAAAAAAATCTACAGGAAATCTGAGTAGGAGTTGCTGTATCTCCTCCCAAAAGGATCTAAATTCTTCTCTTTGCCAGTTTATCCCTTTAGCCACCACGGCAATTTCCTCTCCTTACTTGCTCTCAACTCCTGTGTCATAAAAAAGGGTGGGCAAGGGGAGGAGGATATCATTGGCAGGAAAAGGTAGAAGTGAACAGAAAGCAGATGAAAATCCACTAGAAAAAAGCAGAAAAATCTCATTGTATTCAGGAAAAGGACATCTGGAGTAGTAACTGCAGGTGGATCATCAGGGGAATGGAGAACCTGAAGATGAAAGAGCTGTTCCTGAGTCCTGCACACTAAGGAGTTTTTGAAAGAATAAACTTGATCTTATGCTCCGAAAGCAGCCAAGCAGGCTCTGTTTTCACAGACATTGTTCTCATTGACTTATATTTAAGTTTTCTTTGAACAGAGACCACAGATTTGAACTCACCTTGTTCAAATAGATGTATCTTTTATACATGTAAAACATCACTTGACTGTAAATTATTTCAGTCTGTGCTTTCTGTGCTAAGTGGTAGAATATAAAGTGGACTGAGACACACATTATGCGGAATTCTGTATGATTGTTAATAATAGCTGCCCAGCCATTCTCCTACAATTTTATGGCTTAAAAATAACGCTCAGCTGTTCTGGAACAAGAGGCCATTGGAAAGGGGTGAGGGCAGAATCTTTCATAACCTCTGAGTGGAAACAGTAGCCGCTGATCTGTTGGCACAGGAATTACCCAAGCCTATTATTATTCTATAAAAAGTAAATTGTTATTACCATACGTACAGACCTCCATTTGCTGGTGCAGAATCAGAACAGTTATTTCCTGACAGCCCATGCTTCTTAGAGCTGTGTTGTGTGTGTCATACAAAGGAGTTTCTTGGGGATGGAGGGTAGCAAAAATCACTCATGAAAGGATGACCACCTCCTGTGGATAACTACAACAGCTTTTCCAGGGGGTGTGACCTCCAAAATTCCTATTGGCACTAAAACAGTCCAGCATCTTTCTTACCACTTTGTAGCAGAGAACAATACGTAACCTCTCTTGGTGGAAGCATATTTTTTAATGGCCAAGCCCACAATCCTCACTGCTGTTCAGCGACATGTATTCACGTAGGACAGAAGAGCAAATTAAGGAGTAGAGAGCTGAGCTCTTTGTAGACAGTAAGGGTATTTGAATTTTCTAGCTTCAGGAGAATTTTAAAATATTTTCCATAATAAGGCTTTGTAAGAGTGTGCTTTTGGTTAACTTGAGGCTGAAAACCCAAACTCAAGTCTGTGCTAAAGCAACAGAAGTTGTCTTCATGTGGAATGATAGTGTGACTTGGCAGTTTTTGTGTCAGATCACTGAACGGTTTTTTTTGCTGTCAGACTGGCTTCCAGAGAACAGTTTGCAGGAGTAAATACTAGTAACAAGTAAGGCTTACAAAATTGTGACCTGCCAAATTTTGACAGTTTCCTCTTTTAAAAAACTCAGATTTTCTAGAGATGTTCTTTTGAAAGATGCAAAGTGTAATATGTGCATGGCAATCCAGGGGTAAAAGCATGCAGTGCAGTGTGCTCTTGAACAGTGTTGCAGAAGTATCAGATCGTGCAGGGGTGTCATGGCTTTCCTGTAGAATTTGTGTCACACAAGATCGTGGATGCATATGACTAATTGCCTAATTCTGCAGCTTGTCCTTACAGTGGCGTGGGGTGGGTTCACTTTCACTGGGTTCTCAAATCAAATATATTTTGTGTGAGGAAATGGCTCTTTATGTTCACATACTGTATGAAGTGCTTAATCATTCATAGCTGAAAATTAGCTGAGTGTGATTATTCACCAAGGTACATTAACAGCAGCTGGTGTTTTACTGCACTCCCACAAGAGAAAGAAATGCTGGTCCAAAAATCTATGCAGAGCTTTTAAAGTCATCTGGGTAAATATCTAGTGGAAAATGGACAAAGTCTTCCAGCTTGCACATTTACTGACAGAGAAAATCTTGTTTTCATATCTCCTGCAGTAAAATTGAAGGATGAAAATGTTTCTTGGGCAGTGTGGCATAGAGACCAGCTCCCACTCCATCTGTGGTTGCTATGCCTTTGTTTCTGGTCTGGATGGTGAAGAGCAAGTACTGAATACCTGTTCCCTGGGGTGGAAGAGAGATTGAGTTTGTGTCCTCTTTATTCCAGGACCAAAGCCAAACATTGTGGCAAACCATACTCAGGTCTGCCTGTGAGTTCTGATGCACTTCTCTCTGCTGCCTTGATCTGTGTACCAAAAGTCAGAGGAGATGCTGTGATGACACCAAGCACTGGTCTACTGAGTGCTCATACATTTTCAACGAGAGAGATGCTCTGCTAGAAACAAACATGTTAGTATTCCAGTCACTTATTTTTCATACTTACAGTGGAAGTTAAAAGCAAAGAATTCTGTAGAGGTCAGTCAGTCCATCCACCTGCCCCAAGACAGTGCAGACAAAACCAATGTTTCTGACAAGTATTTACATAGCTGCTCTTAAAATGCTTAAATAATGGTGATCACAAGATCTTTGCAGGCCAGCTCTGCCAGGACTTAGCTTTTCTTACCACTAGAAGAAAGAGCTTCCTGAAGTCTAACCTAAATCTCCCTTGCTGCCGTTTCAGCCTATTTCTATGCCTACAAACCTTGGCCCGTATGGAAAAGGGCTTATTTCCTTTCTCTTTCTAGCAGCCCTTTTCTATGTTTGAAGATCATTATCGCATCTCCCTTCAGACATCTTTATTTTTAGACTAAACAACGCTGCTTTTCCCAGACTTCCCTCCAAGGATAGGTTTTGGGACCTCTGGTGATAATTCTTTTCATTTGAATTCCTTCAAGCTGGCCTGTGTTGTTCTGGTATTAGATACTGCGCCCAAATCCGGCTGCTGTGCTGCAGCTGTAGGAGCCTTACTGCTTCTGAGCAAAGCAGAAGGTTTACCTCAGCTGTCTTAGGAGCAGCCCTCCCATCTATAAATCCCACTTTGATATTTGCTTTCTCTCAAAAGCAAAATATTCTTGACTCGCATGCAGTTTACAATCCATTATATTTCCCAAATCCTGTTCTGAAGACCACTGCCTCTCTAGTTGTTTCCTCTTTTATGTCTTTTATTAGCTGCACACATATATGGATGTGTGTGTATATATGTATATGCAGTCAACACGTTTCATAGTCTGCAACTTCATACTTGCTGAAGTGCATCCTCATTTGCTCAGACACTCTTCCCTCTGTGTCAAGATTACTTTGACACTAAATCTCTTCCTTGAAAGGATCTGTTGTGTTTTCTCACCTCAATACTCTCGTCAGGCCTGGTGTTTTCTCCTTCATCATATCAAATTTTTAATGAAAATACTGAAAACTCACAGAATGAAAACAGGTTCCTGCGCTTAATACAGCTTTCCTATTTGGTGGTGAAGCAAATAGTCATTTACCAAACTATAGAGTTTCACCTATACCTTAGTTGATTGTCTTGTTTATGATAAATTTGAGAACAAGTGTCAGAATAGTTACTAAAGTCAAGACCTTGTACAGCTACTGCTTTTTTATTCTCCACGAGAGCCATGATGCCATGGAATAAATTATTTGTAGTATATGTTATGTATGTGAGCCATTTATGTTTGTTTATAACTTTCATTCTCTGTTTAATTGCTACTTGCAAGTATTTTAATTTTGTTCAATATCTTTCTGGGATTTAAAGTCATTTTGATTAATCTGAAAGTCTACTCAAGGTATTTGAAAAAGTGAAACGCATTTTATCAAGTTTTCTTGCATATGGTTGTATGGATACAAATATGTATTTGTCTACCCATCCACTTGCATTTTGTTGTGGAGATGTTTGTGAGCAGCAGGACCTGTGCTTAACACATACTTGAGATCTAGTCCCAAATTTCAATGTACTTGTCAGCTAGCTAAAAAATTTATGCAGACAGGCTGGCCTCCCTATTTGGCAACCTCTTGAACCTATTTTATTCAGGCCACAGGGAATGATTTTTGTTTTTCAGTGCTTTGGGATAATAAGCTTCTCCTCCTCAATTAGGCAAGAGAACTTCTGTTCAGCCTAACTAGGGTGAGAAATATAGTTACAGCAGGCAGGTTTATGCTTGGGTTTGTGAATCTAGGACACATATAATGCCTTGATTATGTGCTTTGTAAATGTACAGGAGTGACTGAGTGACTGAAACTTCAAAATCTACCTCTCTTTTGCAGCCTGTATCAAGCTACTGCTGGTTTGGTTTAGGGGGTTGAACACATTTTGTCACAGGTTTTTGCAAGGGTACTAAAGTGTCAGGATCTAGCTATGGCAGAGTTTTGTTCCTACAGTTTTGTTCTCATGGTGATGTAGCTGTCACTTCAACAACATTTTGACATCTAAAATTTTTTCACCAGTGTCCTTAGTTGTACTAAGTAATTACATTCTATCTTCAGTGAAGAGCAGAGTTCAGATGTAATTCCTATTAAAACCCAGCCTCTGTCTCTCTGCCCTTCACACTGCTTCAAAATCACAAGAGCAAAACAACATTTCTGTAGCAAACTTGGCTTTGCAGTTCTAATCAGGAGCATTGCCTTTGTGAAATCAATGGTTCTTAGTTTAAATAGATCAGATCGGAAACTTTTCCTGTTGGGTTTGTATACTTTTTCCAGATCAACTGATTTATCTTCCATGTTTAATGGGGAGGTCACTAGCAGTTCCTACTTGTAAATTGCTTTAAACTTTCCAGTACAAAAGATGGTTGCAGTCTTTCCTTTGAGAAGTTCCTGTCTTTTTCCCAACTGCAGTGAATGATTACGTGCAGCATGAAGGATGCCCTTTGGCAAAGGAAATGCCCCTTTTTATTATTATTTTTTATCCTGTTCTATAGAATGACATCCAACTTGTCCTGCAGTATCAAATACTAAAAAATGCCACCTCACTTTGCTGCCTTGTGTGCTCCAAGAAGTGCTGGCAGCCTACCAAAATCACAATAAAGTCTAAAGCCAGGCTCTCATTTGTGCTACAACTTCAAATGGTGGAGAAAGGACTATGAGTCCCAGAAAGGTGATGAAGGAGTTATAGTTAAGTGATTAACAATGACTTCTTGCTTTCCAGGGAGAAGAGAGAAACTCCCTCTCCCAATGCAGGTTTCAAGCAGCCCGTTGCTCATCCTCCTCCATTGTACCCTTGAGGGCTAGAACTTCTCTAGACATCGGTGACAGGGCCTTGCTCTTCCAGCTGGGGAAAAACCATGCCAAACAAGAATGTCCAAAACCCATCCCACATTCAGCCCATGCACTCTGAAAGAGAAGGTCCTGTGGTATAGAAGGCAATGGTCTGTATAGTCACAGAGGTGTTGATTGCACCTGGCCACTGTCGAGCCAAGCAATGCAGCTCCTTTACAAGCTGAGTAATCATTTCCTGAATGCAGCAGAGGAAGGTGGCAGGGTGGATGGATGTCTTGAACCTGATCCTTGTTACTAAAGCAAAGGTGTCCTTGCTGCCTTGTTCAACAGGTTCTGGCCCTCTGCAATGGCTCAAAATTACCTTCTGAGTCACCTGGTGCCTTGTGTGCCCCCAGAAACTGGCTTGCTCCTATTGTGCATCACTTGCCAAATCTAGTCTAGACAGGGTGTTCTGGTGACTACTCTTGCCCTTGGATACTGTCTTGTGTGCAAGGCAATATGCACTTTGCTTCCAGTACATGTTCAGATACGCAAACCTTGTGCAAGTGAGTCTCTGGAGAGTTAACCAAATTTCAACCCTGAATCCAAGCAGTTTAACTCTGGAGACGGCAGAATCAACCATTGTGACAGATGCAGCAAAATAGTGTTCCTGTTTAAATTTTATTCCAGCTGAGATGAGAACGTACAATCCACAGTGAGTTCTGTCTCCTTTCACTCTTTCTCAGGTATGTGTTTCCTGTTATTGTTGGAGGGAAGGAAAAAAGCCCCAGCATATTGAAATTGCCACACTTCAAGGCAGCATGTTTTGAGAAACTTCCAAAACAAAAAGCTACCACCAGTCTCCAAGCCCTGTCTCACTGCACAGCTGGAGAGGACCGTCAGGGCTTAAGGAGATGCCATCTGTGCGATTTCAGGGCCAGAAAGGTCTTAGAAAGTGTTAATGACATTCCTTAAAATGTTTTTACTGTGGAAAGCTTCAGAGCATCTGTCATTTGTTAATTTTAACAGTGGGAATATCCTGAGGAAGAAAAATTCGAATCTTAACCTGATGTATTGGTTAAATATGGATTCTCTGGCACAAGTGACTGCTTTTCAGTATTTGTGTGCCCTGCTAGGGTTAAGAAATACAACGGCAATTAAAGTAGATGCACTCTGATAACTTGCTTGTGCATCAGTGCTATTAATATCCATCTATCTTTCTGGCTAGTTTCAAACAGGAGACTAAAATAATATCCCACAAAATGCTGAGGCAATACCTTGCATCATAAACTGCTGTGACTGTAATGAAACCAGACTTACACCACTTTATTTTATGAAAAGTATTTTGTCAAGCTCTTGACAATGCTCCCCCGTTATTGGGGGCTACTATGTGTCCTACTGTGTAAAGCAGCCATTGTCATTTGTGTCTCAACTTGTCCGGCATTCCCACGTCTTTGAATTTCCTGGCACTTTAACTCACCCGATAAATGCAGCTTTCTTTTCTTCTTGAATCAGACACAGCTATTTCCCAGTGGCGATAAACCTGAAGAAACATCCTAAAAGCTAGATAGATACATCTCTTTCACTTTTATTGTGGATGTAAAATACTCTGCAAAGAATATAAGCTGCTGTCAGGCATGTAACCACGAGATGGGTGTTTTTCTCACATATGTATCCATTTCTTTTAATAATGAATAATGGACTTTATATTTAAAAGTGATGTTTCTATGAATGTGCTAGATTGTGCTATATTTCTTTCACATGAGTATATTCCCATCATGACAAACTTCTCACAGAGCTTGCCTTGGGGGCTTTTGTTTAAAGTAATGCACTTTAATGAAAAAGAGCTGCTGAAATTTGTCAGCTTCTTCCAGCATGATTGCATTTTGGTGGTGGTTTAAAAAAAATCTTTACCCACTTTATGATCTTCATGCTTGTTCCAAAATTCCCCTTCATTTTTAAAAGTAAAAAGATATATGTGCACACATATTACCAAAAGCCTTAAAACCGCCTTGAACCTTTTGCATGAATAGTCTCATTGAAGCCAATGAATAATAGAGGTAGACTTCAGCTGTGTACAATTTTCAAGCTCAGGCTGTAGGGTAGTTTTCAAATATTACAAGCAATTTAGAGAGATACACTTTGTGTGTAGTTTTCAAAGTCAGCAATATATTTCAAGGGCTTGATGTCTAATTAGAAATGGATGGTACTGGTACCTCATTGCCAGGAGATGATTTTGGAAATTATCAGCCTTGACTCAGTGGAGTAGAGACATCTTTGGAAGAGTGAGGATGAGTGAGTGAAGTACCCTTGTACTTGTAAGGTACTAACAAGTGAGTGTGCAAGTTCTCGCATGTTTTTTGGTTTTTGCATTTTTCTGGGGAGAAATTCAAGTCCTCTGGCACCAGGCAGATGGGCATGGCTAACTGTGTGGCTGCAGTGATCTGTGATTCACAGGTTCTTGGTTATTTGTTTCCTCTTCTTCAAGAGGCTGTAGGGCAGACTAATCGAAGAATGGTACTAATCCCTGTAAGATTGGCTCTCCTTTACCAGGGACAGTAAGGGGCTGAGTGACTGTAGTGCTGAAAAGTGAGAAAGTATTCAAAGGGGAATGGCATGTCCTTCAAGACAGGCCCTAAGCCCTGCTGGATGCAAGGTGGCCTCTGGGGTGCTGCTGAAGTGTGTTGGAGCTTGGAGATGTGCCATCCCATGGGGCAGCAGCTGTGCTCCTGCAGCCCAGGCTGCACAGGTGTGCTCCCACCACGCAGCTCTGCACTGAGCCAGCACTGAAGGCAAAGGTGACCTGCAGCACAGGGCCCTGGGAGCAGCTGGTGTGTCACTTACGGGGGACAAGAACAGTGTGTGCCACACTTTGTTCTGGAAAATGTTTCCCAGCTGCAGGCAATGTGCTGGATTTACAGACAGTTGGTTCCTGTGGTTTTGAGGATCTACCTAACATTCAAGTCCTTTTCAAATCAGGTTAGCATTTCATGTCTTCTGAGTATCTCAATGGACCCTGACAGACACAAAGTCAATAAGGTCATCAGGAATCATAATTTTTGGAAGTGTATGTTCATTTATGAATGCTGGTGGAAATCTGAAACTAGAAAGGTACGCACACACTCCCAAGAAATAGAAAGGTGAAGTAAAAATATTCCCTCAGAGGCTTACTCCACAAATGTTTCAGGCTACATCAGACTGGCCCATGCAAGAGGGTTATTGCAGAATCATAGAATAGGCTGAGTTGGAATGGACCCATTAGGATCATTGAATCCTCTTCCCAGACAGGACACTCCAAGAATCACATCATGTGCCTGAGAGTGTTGTCCAAATGCTTCTTGTACTCTGGCAGGCTCAGTGCTTAGACTTCCCTGGGGAGCCTGATACAGTGCTCAGTCACCCTTCGTGTGAAAAACCATTTTCATATCCAGCCTAGACCTTCCCTGACACAGCTTCATGTTTCCTGTGTGAGCCTCACAGGATCAAATGGTCCTTCCTGGCACAGAAGAAACAAAAATGAACAGCAAATGAAATGTACAGCCAGACCATATGATCACACGCTTTTCCATGCTGAAGATCAGCACCTGTTTTCCAATGGCAGGCCTTGGGTTATTACTCACTGGCTCTCTCGGTTATTTGCCAGCATCATAATGTGTCCCTAGTAGCTGGCTGCAAACCTGACACTTGGTCTCTCTTTCTTACTCCATACTGTTCTAGACAAGCAAGCATTTCCTCTAGAGCCTGGACTCGTTTCTCTGTAGAGATGTTCAAAATCTCACCAAGCAGCGCTTATATGGTATCAATCTAATGGTTCTCAAAGAAATGCATTTTAGAAGTTATCAGGTAAAGATGAAGCCTGTAGGAACTCTGTAATCTGTGTAAATTCTTCTTCAGTAGGAGGAAAATTCTTGCAATATGGGAGTAGGATTTCTGCAAATCAATACTCCCTTTTCCCCTAATAAATCTTAAAGCGTTTAAAAAAAAAATTAACACCTCCAAAAAAAATCAGTTCCTATCATATCATGCCCTGAAGGAGTAAATGAAGCTGGAAAAGGCCAACATTTTTGTTATTGATTTATATCAGATGTTCCAGTGATGGACAGAAGTAAATTAAGTTGAGTCTGGTCTTCAGTGGCATCTGTGCCTTTTTTTCAGTTGGATTATGTTTGAACTTGCTAGTAGTTCTTCAGAAATGTTCTCAGCTTGTTGGCAAGATACTTTGTCATAGAGTAATTTCGGGTTTTTTTCTTCTGCAGTGTGGTGTCCATGCTGTCTTATTCTGCTACTCATTTTGGAGTGTTACTCCATATGGAAACCAGGCAGGCAAATGCTTCCTTCCCGCACAAAATGATTTCTAGATTAGTTGGTTTAGTAGCTCATATATAAATGTCTAGTGGAGCTCTCAGGATTTTTGGAATTGCAAGTAATACACAAACTGAGTTATTTAGTAGTTGAAGTGTGACTAATACTTGTTTTACATAGTTCAAGTTGATGATTACAAACTTTGAAGCTTGGTTGAATAGAATTTAGTACAAAGTACTCTGCAGAGCTTGTATTCATTTTACATTTAATCAATTGATTTTTCCTGTAATGGATTCTCTTTGAAATTTTATGTTTGTACCTATGCTCAGACTTCACTATTGCTATGTTGCATTACTAAGGGCAATATGAGTTTAAATCACTTCATGATAAAACTTTGCATAATCTGCTCATACAAACTAATTAAATGTCAGGTCATTGTAATACAGAGCTCATATTATCACCATGGGTCACTAGAAACAGCAATTAGTAATTCATGTGTAATCCAGTTAAATTCAAATTAAGAAAAAGAATGTCAAGTCAGAGTTTTGTTCCTAATTCCTAGTTTTTGTAATTTTGTACAGGTTGATGAGGGCACTTAAACACACAGCTTCAGAATTGCTTTGTAATTTAATTTGATTTATACTGCTCAAGCATTGCTTTTAGGTTGTTCCAACCAGTAGTCATATGAGCGCTTGTACTTTGGAATTAATTAACTTTAGAACATATACATATTTTGAATATGTTAATCCTTCACTAACTACACTGTTATTTTACTGATGGCTATTTAATGGTTTGAAGGACCTCTGCATTCAGCTTTCGCAAGCAGAAATAAAAGAAGCGGCTGATTGTTAGGTGAACTATGCACGTCATAAATAAATGAAAGAGCACAATGGTAAAAAGTCACGGAGGTTGTGCACCCTGCCTTGTGCTAGGTAAAGACAAGTGACAAGGCAGGAGAGTGCTTTCTTCCACAGTTGCCTGGTGGGGCAAGGGCTCTGTGCTGGGGAAGCCCCAGCTGGGGCTCTGTCATGCCGGCTGTCCAGCTCGTCCTCTGGTTTGCATCGTCTGGTGCCTGCGGGCAAACGTTCCGCAGGATGCATTGTCTTAGGCTGCCACGTGAGATCCTGTCTGCAGCCACGGACTGGCCAGCTGCGGTCGGTGTGTCCTTACTGTAGCACTCGGGCTTCTGTGGATGTACTGCAGCCAGAGCACAATTTCCACTGCTACAGTCCTCCTGTTATGGATTTTTTATTGGTTAGAGCTCCAGATAAAAAGGTCATGCTCAGCACTAGGTACCATCAGCTTGCTCTCTATATAGTTTTTATAGTATTTTTCCTTTAATTTTCCTAGATATATTTGGATTCGGGCTTCTTAGCATTTGCCTTTCTATGGTTAAAACCTCATTAGGCTCCTATCATATTTCAAACTAAATAGAATATCCTGACTAAAATGTCAGTGACATTCTTATAATGGCTGCATCTGAAAGAAGCTAAAATACTGGTTGTAATTTATTTATATAGCATGCAAAGGTCTTAGGTGATTTAGAGAGAAGTCTAAAGACTAACAATCATTCTGATCATGTAATGACATATTCTCAGATTATTTCAGCTTCATCAGAAGACTTTTAGTTGGTGTGAGCAATGTCAGAGCTGGATTAAAAATCATAGTGTGATGATACCATTCCCAGCCCTGTTCTTCAGTACTGCTCAGATTCATTCAAAACCAGTCACAGGTTTCACTGGGTGATCTATTGAGCATTGTTTTCTCACTCTATTAAAATATCTTTAAAAAAAAGATAAAAGGAGCTGCGTATTCCAGGGCACTTTTATTTTGATGAGTCTCTAATTTAAGTATCTAACTTCAGTTTCCAGGTTTAAAAGATTTGGCCTTCTTTTTTTTTTTCTTTTTTTTTTTTTTTTTCCTTAACAAAGTGAATTTTCAAATGCTAAATCACAATCAATCAAGCCCGTCACCAACAAATTAGAGATGACAAGTATACCCTGCTGTGTGTAGCTCCAGAGAGATGTTTTCAGATATGAATTTGGCTTTCAAGAAAGGCATGATTTCTTTGTGACTTTCCTGTCACATTCACTTTGTAATACAGTGATTACTGTGCATTCAAAAATAAGTGGTTTCCCCAAAATATTTTTTGCACCCAGTTTATTAGTCTGTGCAGCACAGCTGTGTGTTGGTAACCTGTAATAGTACAAAATACTGGAAACTTGAATGACAGAATCAGATAAACACAGAGATTAATCCAGTGCTGTGCTAATCAATTTTTTATATTTAATTAAAGTGTTTTGCTTTGGAAAGTTGCTGTGAGAGCTGCAGAATTTCCATTCCCATCCCAGGAGATTGATACCAAACCCAGCCAATCCACCAGCCAATGGTACAGAGAGAGGGCTGATGGGTGTCACAGGGAGCTGGAGCTGCCACAGCTGAGTGTGGACCATGGAAAAGGCTGTGATACACTTATGCCTCTTCTTTTCTGATATTAGTAAATATCACACAAGGCTGCATTATTTCATATCAGCTGAGATCCTGGCTGTGTGTTTTGGAGAAAAGAGTGTTTTGAAAAGAGGGAAAGACGAAGTAATGAAGAACCTGGAGATGGGAAGTTGGCGCACTACCAAAAGCAGTCCTTGCTTTAGTGGAGCTATACTTAAGTACTGTTGTGCTCTTTGCCATTGTTTCACAAAGGCAATTATGCTGAGTTCATTAAGATGACATCAAAGGCAGAGAGCTCCCACCATCTATTATGCAAGCACTACAGCAAGTCTGCTGTTCATGCATGTAGAGAAATGGTAGTGGGTATTTTGTTTTCCCACTTTAAAGAGTAAATTCAACATCATTTATAAACAATGAAGTCAATAAGAAATTTGAAGAATGTCTCTGTAAGACTGCTTTAGAGTAAATATCTCTTGATGTCTTTAAAGGTTATTTTAGACAGTACAGAGTTTACAGAATCCCAAATGGGAGAGTTTGCTGTCTTTATGTACATTAACAGACCATGGCATCAACTCCCTTCACACTGATGTTGACAGAAAACTCTGGTTTTGAATACTCTGATTTGTTTTCTAAACCTAGTCTTAGATCAGGTCTGCCCTGCAGTGGCAGCAGGAGTTCCCATTTACCTCACCTTGTGTTAGCCTAGGCACAGTAGCAGTGATGCTGCAGCTACGTGCGACTCCTCCCAGGCAGTGAAAACCCAGGAAAAGCCAGCCACAGCAATCAGGCACCATATGGTTGTCCCCTTCCCCTCAAAATACTCCCGTGTTTTATAATTTTAAGATAGATACATTTTATATTTGCTTGTCACTTTGAGTCACACTTATAACAGGTAACATTTTAGCTTTTACTTAAAAAAAAGGTGGGCTTTTTCCCTCCATGGAATTGCATGCTGCTGAAGTATGACTGTTTTTAAAAAAGACAGTGAATGTTAAAATAAGTAGGTAGAAGTGATCACTGTCTCAAGTGGGCATCAACTGAAAGAAAGCATGTTTTCTCATGGGACATTTAAATGTTTGGAGATCTTTATTCATGAAAAAAGTCCTGTCAAAGGATGTGTATTGAAGTGACTTGGTCTACATGGGAATGTGAAAGTGAATGAGGATAAATTAAAAATTGAATTAGCTGTGAAACTAGGATGCTTTCATCACTGGTAACAGATGAGTCAAAATAAAGTGCATGTATACTTAAGATCTGATAGGTTAAGTTTGTCTTGACCTGTAAGTGTAAGAGCTCAGAAGCAGCCTGGTCTCACTCGTGTTGCACGAGCTAATGGAAATGCCAGGATTAATTGTCTGTGCACCCATAAGATGACATGAAGCTGCTTGTGTACACTTAGCAAATAAAAGCGACACAGATGTTTCTTCTGAAAAAGCAGTGCTTATCATTGTCCCAGCTTACACAGTGAGAAGGACAGTGCCACTGGTCTTGGTTTCTGGAGATGTTACAACAGCCACATCACCAGTAAACTCCCTCGGTGTCCCTCCTAGGGTGATATTTGCAAAAGCTGGATGCCATATGTTGTGGTCTATGTGAAAACAAGCACCCACAGCCATGCAGAAATAAAGCACAAATTGGTGTTTTCTGACCGCATGTCTCTATGAATTTAGCACTACTGACAGAACGAGTATGCTGCCACTTTAGTTGGGTTTTTGGGGGAAGATCTGTGGCTATGTATGGATACACTAGTGAATACTAGTGAAATAATTCTAATTGAAAAAAATATCCATTGCTTTTTGTGGACAGCTGTAGGAGCTGCCTTTGTGCAGACCAGTACTACCTCTGTGCCCATGGAAACAGCATCCATTAAATAGAGAGCTGCAAAATTCTTATGCGCATTAGCAGGAGCATGGAGAGAATGAGATCGTGGTTGCAATAAATCCCTTACCTTTTTACATTCCTCCCTTTCACTTGGGTAACTGCAGCACTGAGAACTTTGCGTTCAACTTAATTCTACATCTGTTCACTTCTTTCTGCCTCTGTAGCTCTGAGGCACTGGGCTCAAATGTTTCCCAGGGCTCCTGCTAGGGAGCTGCACTTCCAAATGTGCTTTGCACAAGCTTTCTTTATAACTACAAAATCCTACATGTCAGCTGGTGGACTCTGGGAACACAGACTTCCCCAGCATAGGAAACACCAGGTTGCTTAGGTCTGAGAGGCAAAGCCACATCATGAGCAGAAAAGATACTGAAAATGCCTCTTTTCATGGCAAGCAGCATCACTGCTTGTGCTTGCTGCTTGAAAAGCAGTTCATTTAAACTGCCCTGCTTTGTTTCCATAAATGTAATCTATAGAAGTAATGATAAGCCAAGCAAGCTCTAAGGGTCCTGGCACTGTCAGGCTCTTTAGGATTCATTGTAGCAGGGGAGAACATCTGCAGTCTGAAGCTTTGGGAGTTTGGAACAAAATACTATCCCGTGTGTTTAACCAGCAATGAACTATTTTTAAATAAATGCCTCTCTTATTTGTTAACACTGAGCAAGGACAATAAAAAGGAAAACGTGGTCTCACATAGCTTTAGAAGAGACCAGGCCATTACTCCAAATTTCTTGTTTCTTCATCTATGGCTTTTCCCCTCATTCCTAAATGTGCCTTTTTGATGACTGTGACATTTCTAGCCGTCAGGATATATTCGTGCGCTGAGGTCCACAGTCCTGAATGTGAGCTGAAATTGTCTGAGATTCAGAGAAGCTCATCATCCTGCTGTCTGCCTTAAGTGTGTGGTGGTGGGCAACCTTTCATTATAAGTTCCACCAGGGAAAAATCACACATCCCCTCCCAGTGACTGACAAGAGGCAGTGAAATCTCATCGCTTTCTGCTCTCCATCACCCTGCCTCAGCCCATCAGCTAACTGACAGATGGGACATGGTCCTGATGTATAGGTACTGGGAGATTAAAGAACAACTCTACAGCAAAATAAACCCATAGGACACAAGTAGCTTTTAAAATTACCTCAGGAGACATGTCAGTCAGCCCACAGTATGGGATTTTCTCAGGTAGGAATTGCATTTGTGGATCGTGTGTGTTGTTTAAACTGTAAAATGCCCTACTGCCAGCCATTTGCCAAGCTGTTTCTTCCTGAGATGAAGGAGGGAGTTGGATCTAGGGCTCCCTGTGTTTGTAAATAGAGATTATAGATCTGTATCTACAGTTATCTATCCATTTACCTGTGTATGCTGAATGTCTCTTTTTAAAATGACACTGGCCAATTTTGTGTAAAGTGAAGCAGAATTCTCCTGCGATGTTGATTACAACACACACTGTGCAAGTTTCTTATTTCTGGGGAACAATGACTTTAAAAGTTGTTGAAGCAGAGAGAAGCACATGGGCCTTGGTTTAGTTTAATGACAAATCACATTTGTCAAAAGCCCAGATAAGTGAGCCTCACCCCAAGCAATTTCTGTAATAAAAATTGGAGAAAAACTTGATCCTGGACTCTGAATTCTGGTCTCAGTATGGGAGTTGTGCTTGCAGGAGAGTGGTGGGTTCAGTCCTTTAATACAAAGGGCTTTGCCCTGGTCTGCCTTTCATGCCCTTCCTCCCCACCTAAGGGAGAGAATTTCAGCCTAGGATTATTTTTTTCCCTGTGGAGATGAGCAGTTTGTGTTTTGTGAGCTTTTAAAACCTGGAAGCAGAGGCCCTCAGTAGCTCAACAGTGAATCATGCGGTGGTGAGGCACTGAGCTGGTGTGTGTGCAGAAGCTGATGAACAGGAAAGCAGCATCCATGAGGGCAGCTTCCTTAACTAGCATCACATAAAGTACCTCTTTAGTTTATCTGAGGATGGCTGATTTGTTGTGCCACTCAAGTTTATTGATATTTGGGGGAATGAGTCTTTCATGGGATGGTTGTTACTTTGTTCCTAACGTGGAAAATCATTTGTGAGACTGCGGTTCCTTGTGAGATACAAACTTCAGGTTGGGGTATTTGACTGCATCCAGTGCAGGAGAGAGGGAAGAAAAGAGCTGAAATCAATGTATTCACAGGTGAACTCTCAGATATTCACAGGGTGTTGCACAAAGCAGATCTGTATGGTTGACTGAAAACCAAATAAACTTTTTGATTGCTCTGAAGTGATTTACTCTCAAGAAGAAAACTTGACTAATTTTTTAGCTATCAAAAGTAGTAAAGACTCCTTCAGAATTTCCGATTTTAAATTTCTGTGATATTTGGTCTATTTAATTCCCTATATACTCATAGACTGTGTAGCACAAGGCAGTTTTGAGTTGTGAGAGAAAGAGGAAAAGAGTTTTTGCAGCAGCTGGAGCCACTGGAGAAGTGGAGACAGACTTCTCTTTAGCTATGCAGGAAAAGCTGGAGGAGGTCTACTGAGGAAATTAAAAATTGGCCAAACCCCATGTTTAGGTCCTGCTGTTTCAAAGCAACCAGTCTTCTGGTGTCAGATCTGTAAAGGACCACTTTTGGGGGATCCCATCTCTTCTGACAGCCATGGGAGATTAGGGGTTGCCCCTCAGGTCACTTGTTGAGAGGGGATGTGCCTTGGCTGAGCAATGATCACGTACAACCTCCAGCCCATTCTTGCTGCCCTGCCTGGGCTGGGCAGGAGGGACAATGTCAGAACAGGTACACCCTTGTGCTGCAGCCTGGCTGAGGTCTGCCTCTCCCGTGCAGGAACCAAGCCCTTGGCTTTGGGCTAAACATCACTGGCAAATTTATAAGCAACTGAAAGCACTCTGGAAAGGAAATATATGTGATTTCATCTACTGTGGCATGCTGTAGAGGGTTGAATTATTAAAATGCATGAGAGTTTCTCTTTTGAGCCAAATCAGGAGCTGTGGCTCTTCTCTGATCTGAGGCCTGGCAGTCAATCAGATTTTTGCTTTCAGTGTAGAGTAAGTACAAGATGTCGCTGCACCTACTTTCCTGAGATGAAGCTTTGCCAGGTGCCTCCTCTTCGTGGCTGCCTCTAAGTGCTGTGGTCATGCAGTCTGCAGCCTGAGATGACTGCACGGCTCAGCAGGAGTGATGCCCAGTGGCTACTTGTCCTGGAAAAGTATGTGAAAAGTGAGCTTGGGTGATTTTCATTGCAGTTCTTAGGCACAAGAAAACATACTGAAACGTCTGCTCTTTCCCAGATTGTGCTGGCTACTAGTGAAGGGCAAATAATGCAGAAGATAATCAATGAAGCTTCTGTGATTGCTAGCACAGAGTAGAAGATACCTTTATGAAACCTGTCGGACTTCACCATTGTGTCAAACCACAGCTGAGACTTCAGCTAAATCAAGACCAGATCTCCTCCCTTAGGAAAAGACTTGAGGAAGCTGTTCAGTCATGAAGCTGTATTTCTTGGGGTTTTCATCAGGTTCTTCTTACTAAGCAAATGCTCTCTTGCTGAGTGTGTGGCTGTTGGGTTCCAATGGAGTCATGAGGAAATGAACAAAAAACATAGAAGGGCCAAGGCATGAAGGGCTTGTGCTCCTGGCAGGCTCAGAGATCCTTTTTCCTTTATGTAAACACTCTGTCCCCTTCCAGTACTCCTCATCTCAGTTTTCTGGCAGTAAAAGTCCATAAAATCATGCTGGTAAACAAGTAATCCCCCAGTACTGCCTTGGTGGCCATGCATGACCATGAGGAACTTCATGTGTGGTCACCACATGAAAACATATAATTTCAAAGAAGTGCAAGTATAATACTTTCACTGTAGCTGGAGCTTTGACAGTTTACTGGAGAGCCTCACACGCAGCTCCTGTATGTGTTTGAGAAATGCCGCCCCAGGCACCTCTCAGCTGGCTCTTAATTTCCTCCTCGGGAGACAAGGTGTGCGTGTGTGTGAGGGAAGGTGTCAGGACGAGCTGTTTAAAACTTCGGCATAACCAAGAGCTGGGTGAAGCTTTCAGCAGGCTGCTGCAGAGGGGGTGTAGGGAAGGAGCATGAGGCGCACACAAGGGCACGTGCACCCTCGGTGGGCAGAGCAGCCTCCAAGATCTGAGGGACGAGCAGAGCTTCTGGAGGCAGGAGGAGCCTGCCCTGGTCCACTGCTGCAGTGTGCAGCCTGCCTAGGTGGCTCTGGGAAGCTGATGCAGGTCATGACACTGTGCATAACTTATGCCACGCATGGAAGTGACCTTCCCTGCAAAATTAGATGTGTGCTCTCATGCAGTGTGGGGTGTCAGTGGGGTTTCTGTCTTTATTTCGTTTCTGAGACATAGAAAAATAATTAAAAAGAAGGCATTTTAAAAATATTTTATTTTGCATTGAGGATTTTGGAACAAAACTGAAGCCTTTCCTGTCACATTGTTGTTTTCCCAGAAGTGGTGATTAGCAACCATGATAAGTAGCTAAGGCTTTTCTGCAGAGATAGTGTTCTTGGATGCAAAGCACAGCAATTCCCACGTCTGCTCTGCCTGCTCAGTCCCTGCTGCCCAGTGCTGGAGCTGTGACACCATTTTCACTGCATCCTTCCTAGAACAACAGAAGTAAGAAGCTGGATGGCTTCATTCTGTAACCTGTTATAAGAAGTAACTTCTTCCTTCTGGCATTAAGGTATTTGCTTTTATTCTGCAGTGGGTTGCTGAATTAATATTAGCTCCCAATGGCGAGTACACGAAGTATATTCTTTGTGAAGCAAAGTTGTAACTCTGTAAGCTCCAAAGCACTGATGCAATATTTATGTTGTTCCATGTTCTACTGGCAGATTTAAGCATAATATTGTAGACTGGCAGGAGGCTGTTAGGATCTAAACTCCATGATTATGTCAATGTTTAATTTTAAGTTCTGTTGCGCACAGCAGTGTATCCAGTTATGTTTTTGTGTATGAGTCTCCTTCTAGGAAGCAGAGCTATCAGTGGTAGTGACCTAAACTGAAAGGTATAGAGTTTTCTTCTCACTCAGAGTAAACCGTGCATGGTTTGGGCTCTATAATCTCAGTAATTTATCTAAAAGATATATTTTTGAGTGCAAAGGCAGGTGACATATCTCTCACCAGTCCTGTATCATCTCTAAGTCCCGCACTGATGTCCAATTATCCCATTTCATTTGGAAGCATGTGCAAGTACTCTAAGGAAGATCCAAATGTAAAAAAACTTTCCTCAAAATGCCTTCAGTTTTATCAAAGGCTCATTTTTGAATTGCATTATGCTGGCAGGACAGATTAGCTGCTCCCCCTCCATTCTCTTGTCTTCCCCATGAGAAAGGTCCATCAGAGCTAACATGCACTGCCTGTGTCAGACCTCCTTCCTAATAATTAATTTGTTCATTTTTGCTTTTAGTGCACTTGACTTCCTCAGCCCACAGTCTTTAGAGAATGCCATAAGCTTTATGGGTGATCAGCACCTATGAAACCATTAATTTTTGTGAAGGACTCAGTTCCCACTTAAGCAAGAAAGCATCTTTAACTTGAAAATTTGCATACCCAACATGCTTAGCAATTAGGAGGAATTTCATGGATAGTTTTAATTTCAAAACTGAGTTTATTGGAAACGGTGGGGCTTTAGATCTGAGTCTTTAGATGCTACACATGTGAGAAGTTGCCCATTCCTCTTTATGGTAGCTGTCAGACTGATGGCTGTTTTGCATGTCTGAAAGTTATTTGTCTGATAACTAAAAATAGGTTGTCCCAAATAATTGTCCTCTTCCTATGAACTGATGAATTCCTGCAGAAGATACTTTGTCTTGGTTCCATCAGTACAGATTGCAAGATAAATTGGGTTGTGCATCTTTTTCCACCACATGTGATACAGTCACAGCTTCAGTCAGAAAGCGAACTTTAGTTTTCAATTTTAAGGACAAACTGAAGTTTTTACTTCAATCCTTTATGCTAAGAACATTCTTGAAAACCTAATTGTATTTGTGATAATGTAAGCCCACTCCACAAAAGGCATTTCATCATTTTATTTCACTATAAACACAAATTTTTTCTTGGCAGTTAAATATTGAGGCTGAAATTTATCTCTGACTGAGGAACTGTAGCTTCCCTGTGTGGCCAAGGAAGAGAGGTCAACCTAATCATGTCTTAAGTGGGGTGTAGCACCTTTGCAAGCATCTCTCTCCACTGATTGCATCAGCCACTCTCCTAACTTAAGTACTTTGGTCCTTAAAGATGAACGTAGGTCTGAGGAAGGCTCCAGTTTTTCCTGATGAACAGAGGTAAAATGCTTACAATTCAGCCAAACATTTTTCATTCTGTTATTTGTTGCTGTGGCTGTCTGTGAATGTCTCTCTTCCTTTCTATTAATGAATACAGATGTGCAGCTGCCTGCACCCATCTGGCTTTGTTCAATAAATGTGCAGGCACAGACGTTTAAATCAAATATTGATAAATACAGCTTTTAATATGTAAATTCTTGTGAATAAAACTATGTCTGCCTGGTTTTTTTTTTTCTCATGGAGAGGCATTTCTGCCATGGTGATACTTTTTTTTGATTGCCATTGTATTTTGCCTACAACGGCACACGCATTGATGCTTGAGAGTCAGAGGGATAGGAATAGCTCCTGAAATAGATTTGGAGAGAGGAATAAAGGAGGGTAGAAGGAATTCTTTGGGCGTAATAATTATTCTGTTGCAGTTGCAACATCTTCTTCATCCAAACGCCTTTTCAGAGATCAGAGACACAATGTGCAAGGTGCACGAGAGAAGTCTTGAATGATCCCAAATGACATCTGCAGGAATGCTAGACAGGACAGTGTTAAAATGTGAACTGGTGTGTGTATATGCAGAAGAAGTGAGCAATTATAACCCCTACCTCTCAAAATTTGTGACCCTCTTGAAAGTAGTGAACTAAGGCCCTGTTAGTATGTTTCACAGGTGCTTGGTGGGGTTATAAGAGACCATAAGGTGAGTGGCAGTAGTGGAGAGCCTGGCCAAAAGTCAGCAGTCATGTCTCAGGGTAATTTGTGATCAATTGTCACACTTGCTGGTAATCCTAAAATCTTAAGACCTGTGATTCCAAGGTTGTTTTTTTCTTCTTTCCTCTTTTTTTTTTTTTTTGTAACAAGAAGTTATTAATCAGAAAAAGTCTATTGGAAAAGCAGGAAAGAGCAATATCCAAAATATCAGCATTGATATTTTCACAGGAGAAACTTACAACTAAGGGTGGCTTTAAAGGAAAGAGCACTGTTGTATGGATGTTCAGGGAGCTCATGGTGAACTCACGGCATCCCCTCCTTCTTTTTTTTATTTTGTCCTTTCCAGAAAACCAGGTATAAATTTATCTTGCAGTAAATAAGTGGGCTAGTTATATATATATATATGTATATATATAATTTTTTTCATAGATTTGTAAATACCCTTTTACTTGCAGTTCGTAAGTACATTATTAATTGCAGGTTTTGGTTTTTTCTGGTTTGGAAAATTTGTCCTGGTTTGGACTGCTCAGAATAGAAAAGACTTTTTGTTATCTTGAAATATGAGATATTTGCCTTCCCCATCCCCACTTTTCTTGGGATTTTATTCTCATTGGAAGCTGGTTGTAGTGAATTATCAGGTCTTCAACTTGCTTGCAGACTGTATGATTACGTTTGCTACATAGGAAAGACTTGTCCCTTGTGCCTTCTTTACTGGACAAGCAGTTGAAATTGCAGCTTTTGTGGTACATTGCGTTGAAGGTTTTAGGTCCATGAAGAGAACAAGAAGTGAGACTTTAAAAAAATTTTTAACATGTTACAGTCTCAGCATAATTTATTTTGGGGCAAAAGGAGTAGAAGTAGTTTCTGTGTCCTTCAGCATCTCTCACCCCATGACTTGTTTCCTGCTTTGCTGTATAAGCAATGTCATATGTGAAGTTACTTTCTAAGATGGAAGAGGTGAGTTCCCAGGAACCGTGACTGATGGGTTCCTGCCAGGGCTCTCAGGACCAGCCCCACCATAGCAGACATATAGCTTTTATTATGCTGCTAAGGAGACTTTTAAGAGGAATTAAGGTAGACATGTAAAACTGCTGGGTATGTATCGTTACTCAGTGTCATAAAATGCAAACTTAAGCTATTCAGTCTGTTAAAATACTTTGGTTTCCTTGTCTGACCTCAGAACTTTCTATGGAGAATACTTGCATGTCACTTATGGCTTTTTTAGTATCTCCAGAAACGTCAGAAATTCTGTTACGTTTTCCAGAGACACATACATAGAAATAGGTGGCATTATTTCAGTGGTTTATAGAGAGATTACTGGATTAAACAACCTTTTTTTGTCTAGACTAAACTACCTTTTTTGCACTGTGGAACAAAAAGTAAAATCAGAAATATATTTTAAAAATCAACATTTTATTTAAGGATGTAAATTGTACTTCAAAACAATTTAGATGACACTGCCATTATGTATGCAAATACAAGGAGCAATGTCAATAAGTTGGAAGCTCTGTGGGTTGTATTTTATGCTTCGTACTGCAGTGGAGGAACATATCAAAGAAACCTTTCAAATATACACATATGTTGTAAAAAGTAACACTGTAAAACATCAGGATTTGAAATTCTTGCACTAAGTGCTCTGTGGGATTATGTTGCCTTCATAAAAAGGTTGTCAGCACAAAGAGACTAATTCCAGTCTTAAATTAACCAGCTCAGGGGAGCATGTTTTGGTACCGAGTGGCAGGGCTTGTGAATCACTCCTGGAGCATTTGCCCTGTGGATGGAGAAAGAACATGGTCCATAAAGTTCACAATAGGTCTGAAAATCAGAAATGTGTGCTGGAATCCTATTGCGCTCATTGGCGAAACTCAGCGGTGGGGAGCCTGTGCTTCATCAGCTCTGCCTTCATCTAGGGAAAAAAAAGAAAAGAAAAAGCACACAAGAAAAAAGCCTCAAGAAACCATGCATGGGGAAGTTCCCCTCATCCTGAGCCTTCTTTTCTTCTATTTTCACACAGGTTTTATTGTTGTCCTGGGCAGAGTCTTAAGCTTTGAATTTCATGTAAATATTTTCTAAAGAGCAGTGCCCAGAGAGAACAGGATGGGGAACACATTTCAGCCCGCAGGTTCATTGTGTTCTGGATACCAGGGCCCTCACAGGCTCCCAGTACCTCCAGGCAGGAATGGAATCTCCTGCCTTCCTCCTCCTCCCCACCCTAGTGCATGTTATGGTTTGGTTAAAATATTCCTGAGTCCTTCGGGTCCTTCTCTGAGAAAGGGCAGTTCTTGATGCTCCGACTGGCACTTCTCAAAGTGCACCATAGTAACCAGAAATGTGAAACAATTGAGTTGTTATTATTATCCCATAAAAAATGAGATTTTTTTTCTTAATTCCCTTAAAAGTTAGATCATTCTTGCATGTAGGGAATCAGAGAACAGTATTTGATCAATGTTATTTTGCTTCAGCAAAACTCCAAGACAAGACACTTCTGGAAAGCCATTGGTGTTCTGTGCTTTGTCCTGGGAAATAAATACCTCCCTTTACTGTGCTAACACTTCTTTTAACAACCTTTGCACACACAAATAGGTCTTAAGCAATCTGATGTATGTTAACTAGGTGTTCATGAGCTGTGATAGATTACTTTTAATGGCTGGCATTTACCTACTCCATCAACCCTTCTTTGCTAGGCTGCTGCTATGGGAGGATGGAGCTGAACTTTGTGGGCACAGAGAGCCCAGCACCCAGCCTGAGGAGTTCGAGACCTCAGACTCTGTGTCCCCGGTGTTTCCATCTCTATCTCACTGGTTTATTGCCATTTTCATGCCAGTCTCCATGGTAACTTCTTTCAGGATAACATAACAGAAATGTGAGTTAGCTCCCTACCTACAGGAAAGCTGCCATGGTCCCTATGCCACAGCTCCAGTGAGACACGGCCCTAGAACCTACATTGTGGTGGGGTTAGACAGGTTACAACAGCTGCTTCCAGTTACAGGTGAAAGCTCTCCTTTCCCACCTGTCTTGCTAGGCAAGGTCTCCTCAGCCCTTCCCTCTCAGGTTTGGAAACATCCCTGTGTAACTCTTCAGTGGATTACTTTTCCTCTCCTGTTTGCAGGTTTGCATGATTCATTTTACATTTTAAATGGCTTTGTCAATAAAAGCTTCAGTTTTCAAATGAAGCATTAGCTGGTAACTGGGGAAATGTTACAGGAAAATGTTTACTAACAGTTGTTAGTAAATTAATGAGTTTGCTGTGCCACAGTGTACTTAGGAAATGGCAATATAAAAAATGATTTAGAGAGCCAGGCAGTTTATTAGGAATAAAGCACCTGAGTTCTGTCCTTCCCTTGGCTGTTTAAATTGTTTGTCCTTGTGCAAAGTTGCTGTCAAGTCCTGTGCTTCTCCTTCCCTAAATATGAAAAAAGCAAAAGGTTCTACACATTCTTAAATTATTTTGAAGGTTGCACGTGAACTGCTACCTAAGTGAGAGCCACAGGGGCCTTGGAAGCCACTTGGGGTCCTCAAAAACAGATGTTCATTTTTTTGGTGTGACTTTAGGAAGTGACCTGTGGCTGAGGCAACACATTTTTTTATTTTTTATTTTTTTTAAGTAAAGCCTTGTAGACTTCTTGCAAGTGTATTGCTTTGCATTACCCTTTCTTTGCAAGAAGTGTTGGCTGGAATCACAGCTCTGTTGTTCTGAGCTCCCTACTCAAACCTCAGGAGAGACTTCCATGAATCACTGAGTTCAATTAGACAAGACAGAGTAATGTTGGAAATGTTAACCCATTCTGAAATGGCCTGTATGAAATGTGATAGACACAGAAGGTGAGTTTTAGGGTCCTGAGATCTACCGAAAATGACCCCCTCTTTTGGGCTTGTGGGAGTTGGGGAAATGCTGGGGACAGCAAAGTTTGTCATCTCATTTAGTTTCATATGAAATCTATGTCTTTAAAATACTAGTTTTCTTCTCTGGAATTCTCAGATAGCTACCCCTTCTTCCCCCCAACATGAAATGAAGTTATACAGATCCTCCAGAAAAGTCACTGAATTAGGTGGCTGGTTTGAAAATGTTAATCTTGAGAACTTTTTGTTCAAGGCACCTTTTGTCCTATGTTCTTGAAGTGTCAAGTGGGAAAGAAGGCAGAGCTAGAAGTGCGTGTGTCCCTGAACAGACACTGTAACCCTTTGCACAGCCTGGGCGTGCTGTGTCTGGCACAGCCTTGGAAAGTGCTGTGTCTGGCATTGGATGAGAGGGCATGTAACAGGTTATCATAATTTCACTCCTCATCCCCAGTGCCCTTCATAGTAGCTATTAGTGAAATGAGGAAAAGAGGCAGTGAAGTGGTCCTTCACAGTCCCTTTTGTGTGCATTCTTTCCCACAAGGTAGGAAGCAAAGCCTTTGAAGTGGCCCTGACAAATGGGAGTGTGCACGAACTCCTGTAGGGAACTTTAGCAGCCTTTCTGCCCGCCACTGTCCTCTTTTTTCATGGGATGCCTTCTGCTAAATCTCATTAGAAAGGGTAAGTATTTCCAATAGGGATGCTGTAAAAATTCTGGTGAAATAGCAGAGGCTGGCCTTACGCACTCTTCCCTCTTGTGCTGAGTGGTGGGCAGTTATTTAAAATGTTGTTGAGGCACATGGTATTATTTCATCTCAGTAAAATAATTCATGGTATTATTAATTGTGGGTTGTTGACAAGATTTTTGTGGAAGCAGTGAAGAGATACATTCTGATGTGTGGAAAAAATTAATGTGTAAATAGAAAACAGAGAAAGTGGAAGCTTTCATTTTGCCACTCATGCAAACAGGTGAAAACAGATTTTGAATGCAAATATGTACAAAAATAAGGTGTTCTGAATGAATAATTTGGCTTCCTGTGGGAGTGTATGAAATCGATCATTTACTCAGCATCTCCAGTTTGGAAATTGAAGCTGCATGTTGTATCAGCTTGACAACAACATTCCATGCTCCTCTTACATTGGCGTTAAGAGGCAATTGTCGGTCAGAGATCATGAATATTTACATATGCAGACCAAAATATAGCATTTGCTTTTTGAATTGACTTCTTCACAGTAACTCTGGCCAGATTACCTGCTTGGGGTGAGCTATACAGAAGGGAGTTCTGGCAGGGGGAATCTCTCCATTCTCCATGTTGCCCATTAGAGAAGTCAGGTTCATTCAACAGCAAAAAGCTGAACCCACTCTCAAAGCTGTTGCTCACACAGAAGGGAGTCTCCTGCTGTCACTGTGATCCCCTGCTGGGATAATTTTTCTTCTAAAAGAGCCATTTCCTTGGAGCTGTACCGTGGAAATGCAGTGTGGCTCTATTCCGGCAGGTCTCTATGGTGCCCAAACAGATTAATGAAGTCTCTGGGCTTGGCCTTTCATGCTTCAGTTTTCGCTGTAGTGTGTCCAGACTGCCAGACCACTGAGTCTTGAAGAGATCTGTTAGTTAGTGACAGAAAAGTCCTAGTGACATTGTTGTAAAGACAGCTGTCTCCCACCCCTAGGTGGGAGCCCCTTTCTTGCAGATTTCTGAAACAGTGTGATTATTTCTTAATTTTAAAATGTAAACAAAAGGGACACTGCTATCAACAAGGGTGATACAAAATTAAATTAAAAAGCCTGCAAAAGCTAAACCTCATGTTATTGTCCTTCATAATCAGGACAGTTGGCCTCTTACAAACGCAGAGCCATGGGCTTATTGTTCCTTTGCTTGTTTCATACAGAAATATATCAACATTTTTTACATCTGTGCTGAAAGTAGTAAAGCCTTCTGTTTCTCAGGATATTTGCATTTGATCAAGTGTTCATGTTAGAAAGGCAAATTTATTGATGAGCTGAGTGTTTGAGGCAGTATTATGTCTAAGCATTTTGTATCTCCCTCCTGTGCATCATCCTTTTGCCAGTGAGAAGTGTTCTGGCACTGTCATGTTCTGCTTCTTCAAGTGTGTGCCTTGGAGGTACACTCTCGTTTCTCCTTGCCAGTAATTAATGGCACACAATACTGTTTGCAAAACAAAAGGACTCTGAGTTCACCTTAGCAGTTATTTACTGTCACCCATTTGCTTTACTTCATTATCTGTTTTGCTGAGTAATGTCTGTGGGTGTGACCAAGTGGAAAAACCTACTTGTCACCTTTTTTATGGTCGGTGTGGGAATCCCTGTGCATAATGGTCACTTGTCCTTGCTCTTCAGCTTGTAAATAGGTTACTGGACACAGGGGAAAAATGGATACACCTTATTGGGATGTCATCCCTGAGAGAATCACAGAATCTTTTAGGTTGGAAAGACCTCCGAAATCATGCAGTCCAACCTTTGATCAATCTCCACCTTGTCAACTAGACCGTGGTACCATGTCATTTTCTTGAACACATCTAGGAATGGTGACTGTACCTCCATCCTGGGAAGTCTGTTACAATGCTTGGCTACCTTTTCATGAAGAAATTCTTCCTGATGCCCAACGTGAACCTCCCCTGGAACAGCTTGACACTGTATCCTCTTGTCCTTGTCACTAGTAGCCTGGTAGAAGAGGTTGACCCCCACCTTGCTTTAAACTCCTTTCAGAAGCCAGTTGGTGGCTGCTTCTGAAACTTTCGGCTAAACCCTGCCAATCCATCTTCCATTCCTGCTGCTGATGCTTCTGCCACTATGAGAGATGTTGCTACTTTCTCCTTCATTATACTTCAGGCCCTTCCTTACTGGCTTGGGATGATTCAAGGATCCTCAGCAGCCTCCCTGCAGGCCAACAAGTAAACCAAAGGAAGAAAACAGATTCCCATCTTTCGTGATACAGAAATATTTGGTTAAAATAGCACCATGTGACACCATTCTTCTCCATAATCTCCAAAGTGGTCAAGGGATCTGGTGAGAAGAAAATGGTGTAGGGCAGGACCTTCATTAGCTTCTCACTGAAAGTGACATATGAGGAAGTTCAACAAAGGTCTTTAAAGACCTCAGAGACAAATGGTAATACCACTGCATCCTGTATTTAAATGGCCAAGGGTCCTGTGGTTTCTGTGTTTGTAGTCATGCCAAATAGATGAGTTGAAGAGTAAAGCAGTGGGAAGCACCATAGTCTTAGATTTAGGGCCTCGGGGGATTGAAGATTATATTCTGTTCTAACTCAAGGTCACACAGCTCCACAACAAATTGTTCAAACTTTCTCCACCCTTGTTTCCCCACTGAGAATGAGAATGGTCAGGCAAAATATGGCTCATATTCCTCAGATGTTCTAGAACTGGAAAGTGTCCTGGCTGAAGGTAAGTATTTCCATTCCTATTCACATTATTGATTTTCTTAATGCATATTTATTACTTAATATTTTTAAATAGTTTTGAAAGGATAGAAATTCTACATGAAAAAGGATTTACACACAACTCTCAAATCTCTGTTGCAAATGATAGAATATGGGATTTAGGAAATTAAAGGTAGTGGAGATTTCATTCCTGATTCAGTACAAGAACCTGACAATAAGGAATACTTATTGTCTAGTTTTCAGAGGATGAAATGTTTTTCCTGGACTGTAGTCAGTCAGTTTACCAACATTGTTTAATTCTTCTGCAAAATCTTGACTTTTATTTTAACCCAGATGTCTTTTGTTGAAAAGAGTCTGCAATGGCACTGCTCAAAACCAACAAAACTTGCATAGTTTTTTGAGATTTCACAATGGCATTTGACAAATGTGGCACTAGAACTAAAATATTTCATGTCTGCAGAGCTTCTGTCAGCCCATTTTGGAGGCAGGGGAAGATCTGTTGAATGTAAGAGTAATTGTTATGTTTTCTTCCTCAGTGATACAGCTGTGATTAGTTGTCAGTTATTTTCCTTCACAATTTTAGTGTTATTTTCTTCCTCTTTTCTGACTTTTTCCTGGTTTGTTTTATAAAGAAATTACTTTAGCCCTGAAAGTGTGTGTTTCATAAATATCAGCTGATTAGCTTTGGTGTCTTTTGTTTTACTTTGTTCCTTTGGCATATCCTCATGACTTTATAACCAGAGTAATCTTTGATGCATGCTCAAAACTCATTCCCTCCACTTGACTTATATTTAAGTAGATGTTTTAAAGGCTTTGCTGCAGCAAGATCTCAGTCACCAGTGTCTTGTGAGATTCATTAGTTAAGTTCTGTAAATACCATAAAATGCATGTCAGAAAGCCTATCCATAATCTGTGGTTTGGCTAGGAGAAGGTTTCTGCTTTCAGTTTGAGGGGATTTTTTTTATTTTCTTTTCTTCTCTTTACTGCTTTGAAAATGCTTGGTATTTCTAAATGGAGCACAGTCCTAAAAATTCCACTGTCCTTGAAAGGAATTTTCTGAATTCCCCTGTGTTTCCATAGCATAGATGCCCCCTTTATTGCTGGTTAGGTGGCACTTCAAAGCTTTGGTTTGAGAAATTGCTGGTTGGAAGTCACACAAGAATTTTTGTTTTAAATTAATAGGAATCTGAATCAGATTTGGGTTTTGTCAGATTTTAAAATTGAAAAACCCCATACCAGCAAGACCACAAGCACTTGTTTCATGCCAGCCTGTTTTATGATGGTGTTTCATCTTTTACTTAGGACTAGGGATATGATCTACCACCCTATAAGCAGCTATGCAGTAAAATCCAAGAAAGCAGTATTTCCTCTCTTCGATGCTCTGCTCTTACTTACCTCCCTGCTCCCAGCACTAACTTCAGTAGGAGTTTTATTGTGACAAAAGATTTTTGATTTGACTCACTGGCTTTTAGTAATATTGTTTGAAAGAGAACTATTGCATTCACTCCCAATTAGTATCCTCCTCTACTTTTTACGATGAAGCATAAACTTTGGTGAACCCTTTATGTAAAATTCCTGCTGTGGTAGTTTTGCTCATCCTAAGCAAACCTACCTTCCTCTGAAGAAAACCATGCACTTCAACAACTTCGTGGTCAACAGCATTAGAAAAACAGGTTGTCTTGGAAAAATATATTTGCCAGTGTTATGCGTTGGAATGTGGGTTTTCCATCCTACCACTCATATTCCAGTGCTGATGAAAATTACAGCTATTAAGTAGTCTGCTTTGTCTCAGCCCAACTAGCATTTTACTGCTTGTTTGTCACTGGCTCAGGATGAAAACTTCTGTTTGCCTTTTTTTTTTTTTTTTTCCAAGGCAAAATACAAGTAGAATCTATTGACATTTTGCTGTCACAAGAAGCCAGGATGCTCTTCTTTTAGAAGTGATCCTTGCATGTTGCTATGCACTCAATCATAATTTCCTAAAAAAATGAATATATTTTGGAAGCCAGGTATGGGTTTCATTTCACCTCCTTGCATTGTCTGGAGAAACCACCATTGTTGGAATTGGGATAGAGAAACCACTGTAGTCAGAAACTGAATTGGTCTTTATTTGGAGGGGAGGATGTTAAGAAATGGATTTCCTGGGTGTGCATAATGCAACCAAGACAAAGCATGTGAAAGCAAAAGAACTGTAAGAATGTTGATATGACTCCAATTGCTGAAACATATGGAGCCAATCGCTGGCACTGCCTCAGCACAACTGGTAAGGGAAATTAGCATTTTTCTCTGAAAAATATGGGATAGTTCTCTTCCTGCAGTTTGTCTAATTTTTATGGCATTTTTCTTGTATGAAAGCAGTGATATTGTCAAGATCAAGGTAAGATATTTTGCTGTCATATTAATTTTTGGTCTTGTTTTTAGTGCATTAGAATAGGAGAATTATGTGCAGAGAAAAAAAAATATGAAGAGGACTTGGTATGCTGTTGAGTATAATCTCTTAACTTTGGCACATTCTTGCTGATCTCACCATGGCTCACATTGAGGAACTCCTAATAGATTTGCAAAAAAGTGTGCTCATAACTTGGAGGTGGTACACTGACAAACTGTAAGTTTAAATTATATTTGGGTTGTGATGCGTCGTCTTTGATCTTACACACAGATCTGTATTTCAGCTCATTGATGTGATGAGTCACTTTTAAAAATAAGATCTAAAAGCTTTTAAAATCTTAGATTTTGATCTTAAGACTCCTTTAATATTAAGAAAAAACTGAATGGTAACTTCAAAAATAACTGTGCTCTAAAGAAATGATTGCTTGATTTGTGCTCTCAGGTGAACTTTCCTCATTCTATCTCCTTCATTCCTTCTTTTCTGAGTTTAGAATTGTTCCAAGTGGAGACAGGAAGGCTTTTTAACCCTGTGGCATCTGTAATTTTTAAAGGAGACTTTTTGCTGTTTTATTTCCTGTTCCTAAAGAAGTTTTTCTAAAACTTTACTTTCTTTTTATTTCAGCTGTTATTAATTTATTTATTTTTATTATTCCTCAGTGGATCTAGGAAATATATTTTCAATTTTATGCCTAGAGGTTTAAACACACATAGAGCAGCTTACTGGAATATCACAAGCTGTTTAAGGAAATTTTGTATTTATATGCAAATAATTAGTATTCCTTGAAACCTCTGCCTTCAATTGGCAAGTTCCCTCTGTTTCTAATAAAGCAGGTCATCCCTGTTGTGGCTGACAACGACACTGAAAAACAGTACTTAAGCTACTTTGTGTAAAACAGTGAAAATTCTTACACAGTATCTTTTCTTTCTCTTGTGTTTATTTTGCCACTGTGTCAGAAGGGAAAATTAAGGCAGGGAAAGAGGATGACCTTCATCTTTAAAGCGATTTAGATTACATTTCTTCTAAAAGTCTATTTCAATACAAGCTGCGCATTTCTTCTCATTATTTAAAATTACCAGCCCAAGATGCAATGTATTGTGGTTAGCAGGAGACATAACTCAGTGCTTACCTTATATGTGGCTCCTGTGCACACAATGACTCAGTGGGCAGCTTCTTTTATGAACTCTTAAGTATCTTCTTTGGCTTGACTGAAACATTTCCAAGTTTGAAGTGGCTCAGGAGAAAGTTGCCACTGGGTTCAGTTACATGGAGTGTAAGAATTGGTTGGATGTTTTTGTTTGGTTGATTTTCCCCCTAGGTAGGAAGAGCTAGTTTTGTCAAAACTAGAGTGTTTATAGGAACATAACCTTTTCTGATGAAATTTTCCTAGGTAAGAACTAGGCAGAATTTCTAGTGAAAATTCCCTTAAAAAAACCAGTCCTGTTGCATGTACAAACTTGAATACATATTGAATGTGAAAAGCACTAGTCTAGAGCAGACCTGCTGTGGTGCTTATTTGCCCAGTTCCTGGCAATAAATGTCTTGGTGGCTCTGAGATGGAGGTTGCATCCAGGCTATTAACCTTCACAGTGATCACTGGATCCTTCCTCCACGATCTATTTTGCAGCTGTTCATATTTTCTGGCTACCAAAGCATCGAGTGGTGTGAGCTGCACAGCGTAGCTAGGTTTTTCCTGAGAAAGCTCTTTCTTCTGTTGACTTTAAGTCTGACAAGTAGCTTCTCTGGGCAGCCAATTTTGTATTCCTTGCCACTTGTCCATATTGCTCATTATTTCTTTAATACAACTTTACTGCCCTGTTCTCCACATTTTGTCTCTTTCCCAAAGTGGAAGCAATGTCACACCTCTGATCACTTTTGTTACCTCCTCCTGTAGCTTCTCAATTTCCTGTATGTGGTTATTGTGAGATGAGGGGCCCAGATAGCCAAGCACTATTTCAGATGCAGTTACAGCAGAGCATAAGAGGGCCCCTTCTGTTTGTTGAATATTTATTCTTAAATAAAGGAAGTTTGTGAAGTCCCGTCAGTCTGGAGGCCATCTCTCTTTCTAGCCCAGGGTTTAGCTCCTCAACCCTGGGGCCCATGTGTTTGGAAAGGATGGTCCCAAGGTGCTGATATTTGCTAGTGGCAGAATTCTGGTTTGGCATGAAAAAGCCACCCACCTTCCCGCAGTGGAGCTCATTAAACAATGTAGATTTGCAATCTCATGTTCCTCACATGAGATTTTATGTGTCTCTTATTCTGGAAATCTGAGCTCTTCTGAGGAGTGAAGTGTTGCTGATACCAATTTCTTTATTTCTTCCCCCAAACCAGACAATTCGCAACATTACCTGGTTTTTAATGACATATAAGAGGGGAAACAATTTCACATAAAATGTCAGATTTTGGATTGAAAAATAGGTTCTGAGTTGGCGTTTGTGGTCCTTTGTTTCATTTTGTTTTCTTTAATCATGGATGATCCTGACTGCTGAGGAATGAGGAGTGCAGCTGTGTCCTGCCTCCACTTCTACGCTCTTCCTCTACTTACAAAGTGCCTGATTTTCCTGTTAGGAGATAACAGCTCCACTTATCCAAATTGTTGTATCAGTCAGAGTGAAAATTAGAATCAAATTTGTTGGGTTCTTCAGCATGTCTCTGCATTTTACAGCATGTTAACATAAATTAAAGCAATGTTTTTGTTACCTGAAGACTCCTGTCATTGCTCTGTGAGGTTTAGATTTGACTAATTATAATGTCAGAGCATTTTACTGCCTTTAATGAAAGTTTTTCCTTCAATCTGGTTCTATTGTTACATTTGGTCTCTTGGCAAAGTACAATGCTGAAGTGTTTTCATTTTATAAAATGATTACTAAAAGTGAAACATTTAAATCCCCCCAAAATTTTCAGTAAGTGTAGGCAATTTTATTGAAGGAAACTCTAGAAATTAAGTTGAAAATACAACCCTTTAATATTAGGTTGTTACACAAATAATGGCAGGGAAATAAGTAGAGGTTAAAAAAAAAAAGAAATAACCTAACCTCCAAACTACTCTTTACATTCAGATTCTCAGCTTGAGTAAATCAAAACTGCTGTGCAAAGATATGATCTATTTTCACTTAAAACTATTTATCTAAGTCAGTGGAAATATGCTATTTGCACAAGCTGGCTACTGGGGTATTACGAAGATTGTCCTAAGAAAAACAGCTGCCTTTTTGATTCAACAATGGGACTTGAATACTTACAAACTAAAATTAGGCAAATAGTTGATGTTATCGTTGCCCAATTTATTCCTGCTTGCAATGAAGAATGACATATCCTAGAAGGACTAGCAAAATCTGGATCGAGACCTCTAAATTCTGGTATTTTGGATCCAGGGCTCAGGGTTGGAATGATGAGTAGTTTTCTTTTTGTTTAAAGCATTTTGAAGCTATTTCCTGCAAAAGCAGGAGAAGGGTGATGGAACCCTCTGAAGTTCTTCTGCAAGTGGCATCTGACCTTAATGTGGGAACTTCAGTGGGTTGATTGTCGGTTCAAATGAAGAGGAGCTTTCCAATCTGCTGTAAATAAACAACAAAGCTTCAAAGGAGACAAGTTACAGCAATACAAACTGCATGCCCTATACCTCTTCTATTGATTAAATCGTTCTCTAAACCTGTGCACATTTGACACCTCAATCAGCTTTCCCAAGTTGTACATCAATTTTTTTTTGGTGATAACAGCTCGACTTCTAGCATAGATACATTGCAAATATAGAAAGATGCTTCAGCAAAATTACTAGGAAGGCTTTACAATTTACTTTTGGGGCAAGGGTCACTAACTCCTTTGATATTTTCTTTTCCTCCTTCTGCACGGTTCATTAAATTCCCTAAAAGGATGGTGTATGTTGTGCACATAAATGAACTAGCAATAACAAGGTCCCATCATTTACTTCTAGTAAGTAGTTTAAAAAAACCCAAACAACAAACCCCAAACCCCTCTACTATCGAATGGGGCTATCTTCACACAAGGAGTGTCCAAGTACTTTTAAATCTTTATAAGTCAAACTTATAAGAATATATTGCACTAATGAGTTGCAAGGACCTTTGTCAGATAATTAGTGTATTTATTATGAATTACTTTAATAATAATTGGTAGGCAATGTAGGTCACGTTGTTAGGTATTGATATCTCCAGTGTTTAGTCTCATTGTTGTGTTCATCATACAAAAATGAACTGCAAGCCACTGCTTTTAAAGCACAGTTGTTGCCCCTGACAGGAAGAGGTGTTGAGGAGCAACCGTTTGAATTTGACATCTGTGACCAAGAGTTTTTACCAGGATTGCTAATTATTATACACTTTTTGTGACAGAAATTATAAATCCACATGATCAGTGTCTACATCTTCATTCATGTTATTTAATGCAAATTAATGTAAAAATACCATATTGCAAAATGTTACAATAATTTGTGACTTATAGGTTGCAGCATCCTTTTTGCCCTCCCCTTATCTGCAGAATTTTTCGTGTTTTTGACTTCAGGACTTTCATGATGACATTATTGTTACTATTATTTGATGTATTTTAAAAAATTATTATAAATCAATAAGGAAGACTTTTTTTTCTTCTTTGTTAACATGTTCCTGCAAAAATCCATTTTCAGAAGTTTGGTTCAGCTGGTTTGTAAATTTTTTTTTTCATGAGAATCTGTCCCATAAGCTATTACTGATGTAGTTAATGATGTACATTAGCTATTAAAATAGTTATGCTTTTTCAAAATCAGATTTCATCTTCCTAAAACAAACCCTGGCCATCTCTCCTTTTCTTGCTTCTCAGGCCTCGAAGGAAGTAGGATAACCCAAGAAGATTTGCAAGGTCACTGAATCTGAATTTAGGAAGGATCAGAGCCAATTCAGTCTGTGTTTATTCCTTCCCTTTAGGATTACAGATGCTCCTTGCACAGCTAGAGTTCATAGGATAGGGGAACTGATAAAGATGGGAAAGACAATTGAGCAATTTTTGCTACAGTAACATAATCCCTAGTAAAATCCTTAATGATATCAATGGGCTTTAAAACCAACTTGTTTTCTCTTTGCATGATGAGATCCTTACATATTATCACACAGTGCTCCAGCTGCTTGCTGTCTAGAAATCACAGGATGAGTTAGTGCAAGCATCAGAAAAAGTCACCAAGTCTTGTTCTCTCTAGTCTTATGTGGTGATCTCTAAAATGTGACCTTGGAATTTGTCTGGGTGTAAATAAATGAAATAATAAATGAAAAATAATAAACGAAACTGGACTAGTATTGCTAGTAATACAAATCCATTTTAGCTCAATTCTCTGCAGTGAAAGAGGATTTTTGAGGTCTGCTGCCCTGAAAAACACTTCAAGGTGAACTGGATTATCAAGTGAAAATGCTTGACTCAAGGAAATAACAAGAAAGGGGAGGAAGTAGCTAAATCAGAAGTGAAAACAGTTTTTCATATTTCTCATTCCTGCAGTTCAAACTTATTTTCATTCTGTGCCTCTTGGTGTTTCTTCCAACTAAATTTCTTCTTTGACTTCTTTATATTTAAAATTCTCTCCCTTCTTTATATTCATTGTGTTTTCTTTATTTGATTACTGATGGCATCACTTCAACTGGACAAGGAAGAAAAAATTAAGTGTGTGTAAGAGGTCTGAAGGAGGAAAGGCCTTCAAGCAATTAGGCTGATAAATATTCATTTTCATTTGTATTGCATTCAGAATAAAGGAAAGGGAAGAAACAAAGAATTCTGCATTTGATGTTTGCCAAGAAAAAAGTGTGCTCTGAGGCGTCTCTTGCTGTTAATGAGTGCTTAGTTTTGTCTGTCTTCTTTCATATTGATAATACTTGTTAATACAATGACCTTTTCCTCATTGTCCCTCAGATCCAAATATATTTTGCCCAGATGGTTAGCGTAGGTGTTGATCTGCTAGTTTTGGAAATCAGTGAAGTTATCTGCTAGTTTATTTACTGTGATATTTCTATATGAATCCTTTAGTAGACACAGATTTTATTTCAGTGCTGATCAATGAGCCTGCTTTTCAGCTGTCTCTCTGGCTGCAGAGCTCTCTGTTGCCTTTGGTGGTGTCTGTGGGTTTGAGGTGAGTTCTCTGTGCACACAGCTGTCTTCCATACCCAGAAGTTACCCCACAGCAGGGGCTTGCACAAGTAGCTTCCCTCAAGTGTTTCCTTTAAATGACTGCTTGGAATCTAATGAAATGTAGAACTAATAGCCAGAACTGAGCTATATAATGGTGGTTCCATAACCCAAGCACAATCTAATGTGTTGACTAATTAGCACTATTTTGAGCATCTCCACTGTTGAGTTGAATTGAATGAAGTGGACAAGCTCTCTGAAATATTTCCCTTCAGAGTCAAAAGAGGCACCCATCTTGCTCCTTCAGAGAATTTTCAGATTTGAATTTCAAGCAGTGTTTAACTTGTAACAAGCCCTTGTGAAAGAGAGGGACACTGAGATATGACCTTACTCCATTAAATTGCTTTATTCCACTAAATTTGCTTTACTGCATTAAATGTTTCCATTACCCAATTCCTCCTTGAATCATGGAGCTTTGTTCTCCGTGGCAGGTTATTTCTGAGAAACACGATGGCAGCTGTTGAAGTCTGGAAGTGGTAACACCCAAATTATGCAGCCAGAGCAGAGTTGACAGAAGGATACTGAGGCCAGAGGTTTTAGCCACCCTGGTAAATAATGATTCAAGGAAACCCTCTTTCAGCAGAGATAGCTGGGATATCAAGCCACTGTCATGAATAATCAAAGTACATGGAGTTTTTCTGCTGCCTTGGGTACTAGTTTCTTGTTATGGTTTGTTTTTGGTCTTGGGACTTGAGCAAGCAAAGAAGATCTGTTCCTGTTATGGCTGTGCAAGAATTTTGCTTTTGATCATGCAGGTAAGAAGACCTGTGATTGTATGCTGGAGAGGAGTCTAACAGAGAAAGCCCTTACCCTTTTTATTCAGATTGTCTTAATATAAGGGCTTAAGCAGCAGGGATAGATGAGTTATGTTGTTTAGGCTATTGGATAGGAAATACAGCATGGAAAATGTGGCTGTTTATGGACAAGAACTCCCACTGGCCACATTTACCTGAAAATCAGGTTCAGTGGACTCCGGAGCTTTTTAAGGTGCTGAATGAAGGCTGCATTTGATTATAAGAAAGAGAGGTGCTAATATGAAAGGATTTTTCTTTTCTTCATATAAGCATGAATAGGGATGCTCTGAAACCCATAAGACTCAAAGATACTTACTGAAGGTCAAATGTGTAGAATGAGCAGTTGAAGTGACCAGAGATATGACTGCTTTTACAATGCTTTTTTGTGGGGTAGGCTCTCTAATCAAGAGCTGTTTCAGTTGAGGAAGGAACAGTGAAAATTGTAGACCTCCTTGATAGAAATTGAATTTTTCCTCTGTTGAAAAGAAAGAAAAATATAGTGGAATACTTATGGGCCATTCTATCTATATATATCTTATAAAGATTATATTAGTAATTTTTAAAGTGGTGACTAATATGTAGTGCTTAACAAATATTTGTAATTGTGTGTGCCTGTGAAATGTAGCCAGGTTAGCCCAAGTGATTTTGTGGTAGTGGTAAGAGTGGAGTCAGTTTGCAGGCAAAATTTCTGCCAATATTTGATTATCTAGAATAATATTAGTCTGTATAATTGACTGACTTTTGATATTTTTTTTCTTTCTCTGAAGTATATTTGTATAGTTTTTCAAAAAGAATTACGCAGTTTTCTCTGTTTCAAGCACTGATGGAGTGTATGAGTTGTTCAATATTCTGGCAACTTGCAGAAGACTTTGCTAAAACTGTCTGATATGGGGCATGTGCCCTTTGCATGTTAGTAACAGCATCTTGATGCATTCATTTTGAATTGCAACTGTTTCAGTAATCTATAGAATATCTAAAAATCTAAAACAAGGGAGTTTATTGTAGTAGGAGCCACGAGGATGGCTTTTTTTTACATGAGCTTAACATTTATGTGCTTATGTGTACAGTAACACATCTTAGATGATGCAGCATACATCCAAAACAAATCTGGCTCTACTTGGATGCTCTTGATCAGTTTTTCCAGGGTTCCCAAGCTCAGTCTTCAGATTTTTTTTTCCTTTGCAACTCTAGTAACCTCCATTTATCAGTTTGGGTCATGAAGCTTACAGGTATTTTCTGCTCGGAAAACTCACCTTTAACAATGTTTTCTGGCACTTCCTTCATGTTTGCTTTTTGCTCCACATTAGCTGGTGGAGAAATGAGAATCTTTCACGGTTAACCTCTTTAGTGTGCTCATTATTCTAATTAGTTGAAACAATTCTATATTAATTGTTCCTGAGGTTATCATATAAATGCTTCCCAAAAGGATACATGATACACGAAATGGTCCATGTCAGAGAACGGACGTTCCATGCATGGTGGGAAACAGAGGAACGTTTCACAAAGACAGTCTTTAGCATGATTTCCATCTCTACATTGCCCAGGGCAAGCCTATGTCTATTCATTGGCTGTGGTGGGAACACAGTCTCACTAGATTAAACTCTGCTTTTGTAAATACCCCCTCAGCAGTACAGAGCACTTTCATTAAATCAATGAGAATCAGTCAGTTGTTCATTGACGAGGTTCTTAAACATTTGCAAGTCAGCTTTCTCTGGCTTCTCTTAGGGGAGTCTTCGTGTTCCCATTTCAAGGAATGTTTAGCCATCTCCTGTGAAGCATTGTGTGATTTTGGCACCTTGCAGCACTGTGCAAAACTACTTGCTAGGAGGCGTTTTGAGGATGAAGTGGGAAATATCTCTTAGTGAAGGTGTCAGAGTTGAAGACATGAACCCACCATTCCTGTTAGATATGCAGACAAAATCCTGGTACCTGAGATCTAGGATTTAGGGAAAATAGCTAAAAGATCTGGTGCCCAGCTATAGCACTTTTAATTGCCCTTCTTCAGTTTGGTTTTTTTTTACATCTGAAGTTCTCTTATTAGAATCAATTGGCAGCAGTATTTCTACTCCTCCCCCTGCTTCCCACTGCTCTGTGAAGAAAAATGTGGCTCTTAGGGATTGCAGGGAACAGCACAGTCAAGAAAGTTCTTTGTATTTTTAAGAAGTGGGATGATGGCTCTTTTGCCAGAAGGTAAAACTCAGTTTGATCAGTAGGGGGCACGGAGAGTGTTTGTGAGCATAACTGCGGGCTGAAAAACTTACCTTACTTCCTTCTACACCTTGTTCCAGAGGGCCAGAGGGGAGGTCGGAAGTCGGCTTCAAGTGTGCTGCATTGCTCTTTGCTAAATCTCCTAGCTCTTGAGGGTCTGATTTTTCAATGGGATTAATTTGGCAGTGCTAGGATGAAACACCCGCCCTTTTGTGAGTTACTATATCATGTGTTTTAAAAGAACGATTCCTATAATTATACCTGTATCCAGATGTTATTCAGACACTTTAGCTTAGTAGCCTGGAGTTCTGCAGCTCAGTCTATGGTCTCAGGGGAGGCCAGTGCTTTAGGAGGAGGACTTGCACCCTCTCCTACCCTCCTGCTCGCTTCTCCAGCATTCTTTTATACTCCTAATATCTGAATTGCTATTACCCCCAAACAGAGGCTTGTAAGAAAGGATTTTGGCACAAGAGGCTTCTGGCATATTATTTCCTTCTTTGTACTCCCGAAAGGATGGGATCCCTTAATCTCCTGATTGATTTGGAGCCAGCCTCCCTGCTGCTGAGGGAGGGATGTGAAGCTTTTCTGCCATCATCCCTTTCAGGATACACTGCTGGAATGTGCCACTAATCACGAGGAAGGATTTCCCCTTCCTGCTGGCAGTTGCTCAATGCTCTTTGGTTTGCCCTGGGTTGTGCTTCTGACTGGTATCATTGAGGCTTTCAAACTGGAGCTGTTCCTTCATTTCCTTGTGTCTGGAGACAGTTTTGGAAATAATCTTGTTCTGCCTTGCCTCCATTATCTTGGTAAGGCCGCTGGCATGGCCTGTAGTCTACCACGAATTTGCCTGCCTCCAGAGCTCCTGGTTCTTCCCTTGTTTCTAAAACCAGCTGAAATACATGTTGCAAAATGGGGGGTCACTGGAAGGTTCTGTACCTTCCTTTGCTTCACTGCTGGACCCTGATGTGGATTGCTGAAGATGTGAATTCCTGATCCTGGGACACTATTTGTTCTATTTGTTTTCACTTCCTTTTTCTAGCTGGGAATCTGAGTTCTCAAGTTTACTCTCTGTCTATAGGAAGGCAGCAAAGTGGTTGTACACATGCACCTTCAGTCACAAATGTGCTGTGTGTCCCTTCAGGTTTGCATCATGAGCTCAAGAGGAGAGATAACTCAGGGTTTCCCATAGAGGGCTGATACACTGCAACCAGGTCCCTGACTTTTACCCATTTGTGCTTTTGTCCTTGGAAGAAGTGTCACCTTCTGTCCATGGCTGCTGGCCCCAGGAAGCCTAGGCTGCCACTGTAAGAACTTTTTTTTGGGTCAATATGATGAGCACAGCAAAGTGTTCAAATCAGTTTTGGAAATTTTTTTCAAAATGCAAATTGATCCGAAATGCTGATCTGCTGACTTCAGGCACTACCAGAAGCGTCAAGCAGGCATGAATGGTGATCTGGGGAGCTGGCAGAGATGTGGCTTCTCACTTTTTCTCCAATGAACTTGGTCACCTAGGAGGAGAAACTCCACCAAAGCATCTGTCCAGTTTGTGGTGGTTTACCCAGAATGCTCTTAGGGATTATTACGAATATGTGCTAGTAATTTCACAGTGGTTGCAGTGGTAAAAATATTTTTGTCTAGATAAGTGCTTCTGTGTATAGTGTTGCATGTGAATGTAATTAGGTAAGCAGCTACATTAAAGTCAGTCAAATTCAAATTTATCACTCTTTATCACTTGAACATACCATGGGTAGAAATTGGAAGATTGGGTATTTAAATTGCACAGCAACAGCATAGCTGTTTACAGTACCAAAGGATGATAATGCATTTTCAGTTATTCCTTGTTGCTTATATGTGATGAAACAAAACAGTAATCTGAGGCTTTTCTTCTTTCCTCTATATTTTATTTCAAGGAATAGGATAATTTCAATTGCAATAGCATTTGCTTACTCTAATATTAAATGCAGCTAACTAACATTATCTACTCCATGCTATACAAACCTTTTGACATGGTTTCATTACTACCTCATAATCAGTAAGGTTTGCAATTTACTTGAGAGTGGGAACCGAGTTTGCTTCTATTTGCCAGATTTTATTAAAATCTGAGTACTTTCAGGACTACAATAAATTAAGGGTGTATGCAGGGAATTTGTACAAAGATACATAACTCTACATGTTATTAACTACTAGTAAAACTTAATTAGTTACTTAATTACCTACTAATAAAACTTTTGGCTCTCCAAACTGTGATTTGTCAGTGGTGGTCAGTTTGAATGGGGCTTCAGGATTCAGCTATAGTGAGGACTTTCACTGAGGGGTATAAAATTATTGCACATTGTGAAAAGCCTTGAAGTTGCCTCAGTCTTCTGAGCTGACCAGGGGTTTTGTGGCATCCTTCAGTGAAGCACAGATTATTTCTTATGCAGCCTTGCTGAGAAGTGGAATTCAATGCTTCACATCTGCTTACAGCATTGTGTAAGATGAACTGACATTTCAGGTAAATGTTTGGTATAATTTCATAGTGGTCAGTGAACAATGGCGGAGACTTTCAGCAGACCGTTGGCCCAAAGGCTTGGGACTTAGTGATCTGAAAGCCACTGTGCAGAACACAGCTTTATTCTGAATAAATATCAGGAGTGCAGATTGTGATGAGGGAAGAGAAGATATTACCTAGAATATCATATAACTCTTCAGAGTTTTTCTTTACTTCTTTATCCTGTAAATGTACACTTCAATTCCTGTCCACTGTTGAGACTAAAAAATTGCTTGGAGAAAATCTTGAGTACAGTTTTATTTCTCAGTTTTGGAATTTGGGAAGCCTATATTTGTAAATAAGAAGGTGTGTTTCATAACAGTATATGGTTACTATACATCAGCAAATTATGTATGATTTCCTGTCCTGTGCTTGGCTTGATTTTTGTGTATTAAACTTGCAGATCTTCTTATTTTAGTATCCATCAGAAAGAAAACTTTGTATTGTGGATTTCCAGTCTTTCAGGGGAACCCAAGAGGCTTATGTGAAATTGTTTTCTTTGTTGATTATGTTGGTTTCTAAGATTTGCAGAGAGAAGTCTCTTGCTTAACCTAACTCAAACAAGTTCTTTTTGACAGATTTCTAACAGGAAGTGTTGGACCACTATGTCACAACAGCTGTCAGATGCTCTGTAAAGATAGTTACCTCTGTATACTTGGTTTACCCTGTAAATAAAATTCAGATATACCCTTGAAGTAATTGGCCACACTCTAGTTAACTTCTTCTCCAATAAAATGTAATGTTTTTGCCAGGTGCAGGGCAGGAGAGGAAGCAACAAGGGGGGTAATGGGGAGAATGGAGTTGATTATAGGTGGTATAAATTTCAGATGATTTAAAGTATCAGCTCTTTGCACAGAGAAACCAGTGATTAAAGACCTGGATAGTTCTACACAATTGACTTATACTCTGGAGTAGTGTTCTCCAAATTACAAAACCAATCAAGCACCCTAATTGCCTTCATTCAAAACCAGTCACCAATTTGATTCTGTTACCAGCCAAATCAGACAGCATAAATCAGGCAGTGTCAGGGAATGCACGATTGGGACCCAGCCAGATCTTATGTAAACCTAACAATAGTGTATTAAATCCACGGCCAGGGGAGCCTTGCAATTCTCACTTCAGAACAGCATCTCCTTTTGGCTTTCTGTGACATGGCAAGTGTAGGACTGAAAAGCTCCAGCTCTGAATGCCGATCCCAGATATGATGGTGTGGCTTTACAATGGCTGTGGTGTAAGCAAGGCCTGAACGGGGCTTTTACTTTGTAGCGTCTGCTTTTATTAGGATTTTTTTGTAAAAGGCTCTAATGGGATTTACTTTGCTCCCATTGAATCAAACTGTTACTGACATTAGTGGGAGCAAGTTCAGACCCCAGTCAGCTTTTCACTGTTGTTGTAAAAGCATTTATTGGTTTCTTTTAGTGGAGTGGAGCAAATTCTTTCTTCATCTTCAGCATGCATTCTCTTTGTTGGCTTTTGTGTGCATATTCTATCCTTGGGGGGAAAAAATCCTTACTTGAAAATCTCACCCTATTTCAGCATGCCTGCAAATGGGAAATGGAGCTGTATGACAACTTTTGGATCTTGAACACACTGAATGACTATGGAAACAATTAAAGATTGCACTGTGCCTGAGGAGTCTTTCCTTGGAAGGAGGGATGAACTGTTCTCCAGCTATCAGTAGGACAGAATACCCATTAAAAATTTTCCAAGCTCAATTTGACTGTCAGTTTAGGAGGTGCAGTCACAGATAGGCAGTGAAAGGTCTTGTTGGTCAAACAAGAGGAGTTAAAAGCAAATAGTTTAAATAGATGCTTGAAACAGAAAAATAATATGTCTGCCACTGATGGGGCCATGTAAGAAGTCTTGTAAAAAATTTTGGCCACTAAACACAGGAATCTAATGTGAAGCGTGAAAAAATTGTATTGTCCAATATAAAAAAGGGGGAAATTTTAAAGAATTTAGAAAACTTCCATGTTTTTCAAATGTGAACAAGAGGACAGTAAAGAAAACTGACAAAATGACAGAATAAACCTGGAAAGGAGGTACAGAACATTTCACTGATACATAAAAAACTAGGAATGCCATGCTGAAGATTTGATCTGTTTCTCTAATTCTGCCAGTCATAAAAGAACATGGACATCTGATTTCTGACAAAACAGAAAGACATTTCATAAAAATAAATACTTTATGCAGAAAATATTGAACATGTGATATTTCTATAGAAGAAAACATATTGTGGTTATTATGGCCAATACCTACTGCCTTTTAAAAAGATGTAAATACAAAAATAATTCATTCTTATGTTTCAATATATAAATGTATCTGAAAAAAATCCTGTGCTGATGAATAGCATAACTCAGCTTTCCAGGTGTGTAATAGTGTTTGTTTTCTGAGCTCTCTAATAGATTACCTCTAAACTGGTGAACAGGATGCCAGATTCTAAAACAATGGCAAAGATTTACTGTAAGTGTCTGAAAAAATGTATTTCCTGTAGCTGAATGTTTTCTGAAGTAGCTGAAAGATACTCTTTGACTTCCTTTGGCTGTTAAGTAGAGATAGAACACACTGTTCTAAAACAGCCAGGAATTGAAGACAAAATAATACTTGCAACCAATTTCTAGCAAGCGAACATTGTCATAACCTGTGAATCTTGGTCAATTTTGTGAAATTGCTGTATTCAGTTCATGGCTTCATATCTGGAGGTATGTCATTTCTGAGCTTGGACGGGGGAGAGAAACAGAGTTGCATGCCTCTGTTGGACACAACTGCACATGCAGGACTTGGTCCAGGAGGAAGGAAGCTGGCTATAAAGAAGTTATGCATGACTTGATAGAGAAGTCAAAGGAAGGCCAATAAAAGACTTTTTTAGGAAGGTTTGACCTCAACAAAGACAACACTTGAGACTGTTTAGAAAACTAGAACAATTTCTTGGCTGTCAGTACAGTCCTTTCTCAAGCTTGTGGGCCTGCCTGTTGGCCACCAGAGATGAACTGCGAAAAAGATAATTAAAACTACAAGTAGGAGATAGCCTCATGCTCTTAGAGGATGAACATGAGGAAAATAGGCCGACTGGAATCTGGTGGTGATTGGAGAATGCGCAGACAAGTGAGGTACTGCTTCTGTAAAGAAACATAGAGCTGCTGGGCTGAAAGTGAGCTGAGGAAGGCAAGGAAGGAAACTGGAGCCTGTTTTCCCAAGTGCATGTGAGTGCCTGCTCAGAAAACCCCTAGACTGGGGTTGGCTCTGCTCAAATGCAGGTATCTCATTCACTCCTGCAAGTTTCTCATCCAAAACCCAGAAGTACTGATCTAATGGGAGAACCTGGAAAAGAGCAGTGGAGTCTGATGAGCATGAAGAAGCCCTTTCCCCCACCAGCCCTCCCCCTCATTGTGCTGAGGGGAGTGTGGAGAATTTCTTCTGAAAAGTGGTATTGTAAGCTGGACAGAGGAAGGAATTGAGTGCTTCTCTGCATGAAATCTAATTGCATAGTAAATACTTTTTCTTTCTCTTTTCACTTGTACCCTTTCTGCTATTTTCTCTTCCCATATCCTGATTTTCATTCCTTCACAGTCTCTCGCTTCCCTTCCATTCTGATTTCATCTGTCATTTCATCATTACTATCTTCTTTTGCTCAGATTTTGGAAACATATCTTTTGCTAAACATACCAGTACTGTAGTCTCTTTGCCTTTCTCCTCTAAATGACCATATTCTGGATCCTGTATTCCACTTCCTGGCCCAAATTCTCCATCTAGCTGAGGTGACTCCTGCCCTCACCACATCCCCAGATGTGGAGAGCACTCAAGTCTTATGTGGGGCTTAAAGAAAAAAGCCATAGGTCCATATATCCATTTCCTTCTTGCAGCAGGCAGCCAATTCTGTGGGGGCAACATTAACACAAATAAGAATGTGTCCTGCCATACCCTGAGACGATCTCAAGCTACTCCTCTTTTTAGAGGAACAAATGTATGCAATATATTGATCTTTCATACCCCTCAGAAAAATCTCTGTGTTTTTATGGTGAGTGGCCTGAAAGATCTGGTTTTGCAGGATGTGAACAAAGAATCCCAGATTTCAGTCTGTAGGCAGATGGACCTTTAAACAAAACTCCCTGCACAGCAGGGACATCTGTTACAATTTGTGATCCACAAACTTTAAGGATACTCAAAATTCAGCTATGGGGCTCAATCCTTAGCTAGACCCAGCAGGAGAAGTAAAAGGCAAAGTCTGTGTGCTGTGAGATTTTCTGAGAGCTGAAATAGTTCCTGCAGCAAACTGGAATGATGTGGTTTTAACCTCATGTTGGCTGGAGCATTGTTTGGACATCTTTTCTTCCACTTCTTTATCCTAGAAGAGCTGAGTAAGGAGTTGGAGACAGTGACAAGCAGCTTGGTGGAGCCATTAGAGGGGTACTGTACATTAGGATGATATTTTTAGAAATAAATCCTTCCTGAAATGGTGTCAATGACAGTTTTTCATTCACCCTGTGGAAGCAGGAACCTGCCCAGTTTGTTTGCATTTACATTTAATACCTTATCCATCTTCTGTTGAGAGTTAAAGGGTACCAAATAATTTTTGTTCCTAGTGTTGAGTGTTGGAGACTATGGAACTGGTTCTGCCCTACTTTATAAAAGGCTCATTAGCTGCTGAAGGCTCCACACTTAGGAAAAAACCAATAATTTTCTATTAGGTACCAGGAAATAATTTATTCAATATATCTTTACAATTTTCAGAGTTGTCTGGAACAATTATATGACTTTTCATTGCAGTGGTCATTCCTGATGGCACTGCTAGCATTTGTGCAGACATTACATGAGGCTGTAAAATGTTAATTACTGGTTTGGATTTTTTCCCCATGAATGGTTAGTAATAAGGGTCATTTAAGACAGGACTTAAGTACTTTGCCGTTTTTGTCACTCATTAAACATGTATGCTTTCTTTTGTTCAACTTAATTGTTTCAGCAAGTACTCCTTCAGCTGTATTCCTTGCAAACACTAATAGAGGAATTCAAGGAGCTTTGCTTAGATGCTCACAGTGTGTTTTACTTGGACAGATAGGACAAACAAAAAATTCATAGGACTGTGTGGCTGGCACACCACATGCTATATTTTAAAAGAATTCTATCTTTAGCCTCCCTGTTCCTGATGCTTTTAGACGTGAATTAGTATTATGTTTATAGAAGTTCTGAACTTGTGTCTGTGAATATTTAAAAAAAAAATAAATCCAGAAGGTGCAAACTTGTAGGCAAGCAGAGCCAAAGCAATTTCTATTTCTTCTTTTGGCGAATATTTAGGAGAAATATTTAGATATTTTAAGTTCTGCTTGACAAGTTTCCCTTAATATCTCAGACTCTTCTATCCCTAATTGCTGGTGTCACAGCTTTTCCACAGTTGTGCTCTTGCCAGCAATGGCTTGGAAAAGCCGTCTGTAATCTAAAACTTTATTTTGAAATTCATTTCACAGGGTATACCTGGCAAGAAGTCAAAGTGCTTCATTGTGTGATCTTTCCACTTTCTGCTCTACACAACATGGCTATAGCTCTCCTAACTGTTCTTTCAGGGGTTGGCTCTCCTCACCTCCCAGATCTGTCTCCACACGATCTGACCTTTCTCATTCTGGGGTAGAAATGTGGAAATACAGTGTGAATATTAATTTAGCAACTGAACTGTGTTCTCCAGCAACAACCTTCTCTTTTATATACAGTAAGAAAAATAATTGATTTAGCATCTGCTGATGTCAGACTGATGTTTCATTGCACCCCTTTGGAAGAAAAAGTAAAAAAAGTAGGTCTTCTAGTCACCTCCTCCTGTTTCTCCCTGCTTTTGGGCAACATTAAAAGGAAGAAACTTGTGTTTTGTTGATAATACACTCAGAATGACTTGATCCTTTTCTGACCTTTAGGGAATATTAAATCGAAGAAACTTATTGTTTTTCGCAGTGACCTATAGTGATTTTATCTATTGAAAAGTTAATATTAGGTGGAGTGTCCCGTGATTGTACAGCTCTCAGTATTACCTAATGTTATTTATAGATATCATTGAACAAGTATAGTGTTTCTCTCTTTGCATAACCAAGCCTGTGTGGAAGTGTTCCCAGCTGGTTCTCTGCCATTTTCAGAATTTCACCCACATTTAGTCATCTGTAGATTTTTTTTCAGATTATCGCCTTTTTTTTCATGGATACTTGAAAACAAACACATGTTGCTCTTTGTAGACTTTAAATTGTACTGGTAAAAGGGAAAAACCTGGATTGTGCATTTGTTGGGAATGTTGTCAATTACTAAGTGGAAAGAGGGCTACCCCTGGGGTTTTCCATTTGCCAAATTGCCATAAGAGATCTTTTGCTTAGAAAATACTAAGGTCATATAAGATGCTAATAGAGTGTGCTAACAAGAACATGTTTGAGTGTCTCTTTCTCTTTGAAAATTTATCTTTGAAACACTTTTTAGGTTGCTGGTGCCCAGTTTGGGACCTTAGCATAAATTCTCATTTCCCAGCTAACATCCGTGATCAGTCCAACTGGGACATGCTTATGAATGTTTTGATTTCTTTTTAATAGTATTTAATATAAACGACAATAATTCATAATTATTAAAATGCAAAGTCTACCTTGGAGAAACTACTCTTCAACCTATACATTCAAGTTTTAGTAGTTTAAAAAAAAGTCCACTAATTCTTTTAAAAATGTTATCAGTTCATGATTATCAATCTCATCATAACACAGTGAACCCTGAAGAGTAAAAAAAAGATAAGTAAAAACCAGTAAAGTTTATATCAACTTTTAAAATCAGTGTAGTTGCCTGTGCTTCTTATCAGAAGCAATTAATAATAGTAGACTTTTTCATGTCAGGCATTTGGTTACTGAAGCTTTGTTGGCCATTATAAACCTCAAACTCTTTTATTGCCCATTTTGTCTTGTACTTTAAATTGTTGTTTGTTTCCTGAGAGGTTTCCTCTAGATTATGAGGGTACAAATTATCAGGTGAGGATTCTACATATATTGACCTAACTATAAACTGCCAGCAATATCTAAATAGAGAGAAGTGAAAGAAGTTTCACAAGAAGTGTGTGGAAATAAGAGAGGAATGGAAGAGTCATGAAGGCAATGAGGTGGATTCCAGCATTTTAAGGAATAGCCTGAAACTGGTGGTAATTGAAAATCTAGATGCTAGTTGCTTACTTTGTCTGCAAATTCTTGAGTTTCTAAAGTCAAATGGAAGTGTTTAAGTACAGATTATACAACCAATACTTTCTGTTCTGTCATGCTTTTTTCGTGCAAAAATGTGGGTATTTTAAAAGAGGTACAGTGGATGAGTCACCTTTTTAAAAAAGTAGCCCTAATAGAAAGTAAATAGAAGTAGGAAGAACACTGAAGGAAGAAGCAAGACAGTGAAATATTTCAGTCGTTTCTTCCTGTTGAGTCTTCTGTTTCCAGACCTCAGCTGCACCAATATTTCCTCCAGGAAGTAAGAGACATAATGAATGTGTGTGTTTTTTCCAAAAATGAGTTTATTAAAAGAAGAAGGTCAATAGGTCTCCTTGCAATTTGCAACCCTGTTACCACAGAGGTAGCATTCTGTCAAACACCTACAAACATTATCGACTTCCCTTAAGTTCAGAAATTTTGCATCATAGCGGTATTGATTGATTTATTTATTTTTGAGCAAGGAAAAGCACAAGGGAGGGAAATGCATAATCTAATGCTATGTTTTAGAGATTAGCATAGTGGAATTCTCTTGTAAAGATCAAATGGGGCCATACGCACCCTCTGGTTTTGATTGCTGTACCACAGTGATCGATGCAGCAAGGCCGTATCAGACCATTAAACATCTCTTGTTCCATGAGCCATTGCTAAATGCTTCAGAACAAGGTGCAAGATATACTATGCATAATAAGAGTAGAATATCCTGCCCAGAGAGTATTAATCTTTCTAGCCTTCTTGTGTAGTCTGCATCATGAAGATTTATCTCCTTTTAAAATAAACAATAAAGTCCCCCCTTTCCTATCTAAGCCTCCATCTTTTTGTTCTTGCAAAGAAATAAAGTTTTTATCTTCAGCACAGGATCAATTCCGTTAGATATTTAAGTCTTTCAAATGAAAATCTTTTCTATAATTCTAGTACTGTAACAAATCCTCTGAGCTCCTGTAGACTTCTTCCTGTGCTTACAGCTGTGCATATGCTTACAGTTCTTGGTGCACTGGGACCTTGGCATCCAGAACAAAACTGACATCCAGGGCCTGAATGGCACTTCCTAAAGCTAGCAAATTTTTGCAGATAAATGGCAATCATAATCTTGTCAAACTGAATGACTCTGATGTTAAAGAGACAGATAAACACTCTATCTTCTGCTTCATCTAACAAATTTTCTATTCTTTGATCAGCTGGATGTGATCCATGAAATCAAATAATTTCCTGAAATTTTTCTTATCATATCTGAATTCTATTATTTTGTTAGTACCTTTGTTTTTGCGTATTTTTGCTTGAAATTGAGGGTACAAGACAAAATTTATTTTTTTAAATAAAATGTTCAGCTTCTCAAAATATTTATTTAAACAAAGATTGATTTTTATGAACTAATTAAATTCTTTTGCATCAATACATATTTTCTCTAGAGAGTTTGTTATGAATTACAATGTTTCTGACTCAAATCAGAATTTTAGGCAGTGGCAAAAAATCCCCTTGATACATTCTATCAAGTTGATCTATCTATTTAAGTTAACAAATCTTGTTAGGAAAGTCTGTGTAGGAAATATGTGTTTTTCTTCATCCTGGCCTAAGTAAAAGAGAGATGTAAAAAAGGTGGGTAACCTCAAATAATGGTGTCACTAGCATCTGTTCAGCATCCATTTAATATTTTTATTTTGTTAACAGGTTGACAATGCCATCAAATATTCCAATAGTTTAATCTGACTATTCCACTGTGCAGCAGTATCTGCAAACAATTTGGGTATAATGGCAATATACAGCAGATATTTCTAAAATTACAGGAGATAGAGACATAAATATATTTGGATTTTCTTCAATATTTAAACTGTAGACTGTAAAGTTTTCTCAGTTTTTTCTGTGTCTTTCTGCATTCACGTTACATAAAATCTTAGCAGCAGACAGTTAAAAAATGAAAATTACCTTTTCCTCCTAAATAAATGTTTCTAGATATTTCTTTTAAAATATATAATTCAAAGAGAATGTTCAAAAAGTTGTAAAAAGGTGTTTTTAATCTCAACATTTCCCCATCATGTAATATAGACATAGGTGTATAAATGTAGATATACATAGATGAATGAGATCAAGCAAAGCTCTGTTATTATGATTCAGCTCCTCAAATTTAATTTCCTCATCTTTGCTTTTGTACAACTTTAGCTTACTTAAATCCATCTTATTCATGGTCCTGCTTTTTGCTTCCTTAAAAAATTCATCTGCCATCAGATTTAAACAAAATTGGAAACATCCTCTATGTTGTTCTGCCTATGTTGTTCTTTGTTCCACTTAATTATACTTACATGTATGTGTGTGAGTTACTAGAGGCCTTTCTGTGTCTTTTGTTGTTTTTGTTCCCAATCACACAAACTTTCATACTCATTATATACCTGAAAATTGACCAAAAGCTTGATTCAGTGATTAGGTGATTGGTGATTGATTTGGGACCTTGCTGTTAAATTTGAATGGACAAAAGATGTGACACATTCCCCAAAGGGTGCAAAAGAGGAAGCAGTAAAGTCTCTGTTACAGAGACCAGGAAAGAGCTGTGCAATATTTGAATCACATAAGAAGCCTGATTCAGAGGTAATGGTGATTTTTGATCTTCTAAATAATAGTTTTCCTCTTTAGGTGAAAAGCCATCTTTTTATTCCAGGTATAGTTGATGAGATTCCTTTCTTTTACATCCATACCCACCAACTCTCTCTCTTAGTATCTATGTAACAGTTCACTAGATACTGAAAGTTGCACTTAAATAATCATGAAGCTACTTATAGGTGATTGGAATTTTTAAAATATATTTTAAACTGAACAATTAGTGTGCCTCCAAAAATATCTCTTGGCAATCTTCAAAAATATTCCCATGAGTCATTCTGAACTGTTCAGGTAGAATAGGGTAACTAATATTGTAAACTTCTGTACAAATCTTGTTATTATTACTGTTTTTTCCTGTTTCTGCTATAAGGTTATGGCACATATCAGAAAACACAAGGTATGACTGGATATACTATATGGGAAATTTTCCTGAAATGTACATTCTAAGCACAGAGCTGCAGAGACCATCTACTGACATAGAAATATGAGATTCAAAATATGCCTTTTATAGGAATTTCCAGAGTATTAATTTTCTGTTAATTCTCTAGCATTTTTAGACTGGTGTCCTTACAGAATGGTAAGAAATTCTACTCATCCTCAGGCTTTTGGAAATACAGTCATCAGCTCTAGGAAGGCTTCGACTTGAGAAGCAGAGGTTTTAAACCAACTTAGAACAAAGTGACAGGGTAGTATCTGTTTATCCTTAGAGCCTTCTGCTGTGGTTTCTGGTCATCTTCTCTCTTGTTCCTCATCTCTCATCTGGTTCTTACAGTCTGGACACGACTGCTGTACTTATATTTTAAAATCTGGATTTTAACATTTTAACGAACATTTGGAGATATGAAAGGGGGCTCTGGTTACAGCAGGGAGAAATACAAAGGTACAGGTTTCTGTCCCCCTGTTTGCCTGTCAAGTTTATGATGCTGAAGTTTAATAGGAAGGATCTTCTCCATTCCACTGGGCACTAGGGAAAAAAAATCCCTTAGGCTGAGTTGCACTGAGTTATTCCCCCAGCTGTCAGTGTTTCCTAAGTGAAGAAGTACAGCTCCACATGCCAGCTCTGAGGAGCTTCAGCTGGATTTCCTCTCTTGAGGCTCAATGACTTCTCTTATTTGAGCACCCTCCAACAGTATTCAAAAGATCTCTGCTTTCCACTTAGAGCCCCTCAATGTGTAGTGTGTTGGGCTTATTTTTTCTCAGCAGTGTAATTTCATGAAAACTGAAGCTATTTTCAGACCTGCCTGAGTTTTTCTTACTGCAGTAACCTTTCTAAAATGTAAGTAATTGGTGTTTTATTGTTGTTATTTTGGTTTATCAATTCATAGAGTATGAAATGCCAATCTGAAACACTCATGGCTTGGCCAAAATGCAAGTCAGCCCATGAAACTCATGATCTTTAGCTGTCAGGAATAAAAGGAGTGGTTTATAGTTTGAAGGAAAAGTATTGTTATGGAGGAAGTTGCTTGCGGTTTGCATTCACATTGATACTTGAGAGTAAAAGTGTTTTAATATTTTAGAAATATTTGACTGGTATTATCTTTACATACAGTAGACAGTGACACATGAGAGAACTGTGTTTCACTCAAGAAGTAGTTTTGACAAAGCTTTGTCAGGGATCTGTTTGCTTATGCTCATGGTTTACTCTGAGGTCATGAGTAGTCCCATTGTTTTGGATGCTGTGCAGACCAAACCCAGAGAAGCTTCGCACGGTCAGATGTTCAACATGAGTGCCTCATGTGTGCCTCATGCTGCCCCATTCCTTCACTTAAGAGATTCACTAAGTGTTTCATTAACTAAATAGTATTTTTGCTTGTTTGTTGATGCCTGTGTCTACTTCATACTGGTTTAGACTACAGGATTGTCAGTAATTTGCAGAATTATTTGGATTTTAATAGCCTTTCATTGCTTTTTTAATATGTTTTTTTATTTTCCCCCCAGGGGAATAAAAGCAAAATTAAGCAAATGTCGTAAGCTCTGGTGCCTTAGCATACTATCTCTTAGGTATTTCTATTGTCTTTTATTTTGGGAATTTCAATGCTATTTTTCTTTGAGATTTACTTATTTTTTAATGAAATCTGTAACCATGTATTGATGTATCCTGGAAAACCAGTTCTCACTATACTGAATTCATATAGTTCATAGTCAACTTCCCGGTTATAATTTGCTCATCCCTTTTAATAAGTGAATCATCTCTCTATTCTCCAGCATGAGTGCCCAAAGCATAAGGGAAGAAAAAGCAGCTTTTCTAGACAACTCTGTAGCCCTGTGTGCATGCTTCTCTGTTCTGTATTTGATACTCAACAGATATCTGAGGCAGTTGAAATTGATTTGGAGTACCCTGAGAGCTGGTCTTGAAAATGTCTTATTATTTTCTTTTTCTCTTTGTAGTTTGTTCTACTTTCTCTTTTATTTTTTTCTGTCCAACTGAAATCATGGAATTGTTAGACTGACTATTACATTTCTAATGGATCAGTTGAGTACTGGAAAGGACAGAGGATATTAGCTTTTTCACATTCAAGTGTGTCATATACCATATATGTGGTTCTATGAATAATTAATTTGAGTGAAAGACCTGTCTGAGTATGATTTCAATGAGTAAGAAATAGCTTTTCATTTCTGGATTTCCTGGCTATCCAGCTTGCTCCTTGTTTTTTAAAATGTTCATTGAACATTTTCAGCCAACTGAAACCTTTGGCAAATCCTAATTCCAGTAGCAAAATTCATATTAGGTTTTAATTTTTTAAATTAAAAAGATGATTTTGTCTGTTCTATTTATCTGCCTTTTGCTTTATCCGACTGTGTTCCCGTGGTTGGATCTTTAGGGCTGTGATGTCTGTAATGCCCCTCAAGTGATCAAACGTGTTGGTGCTTAACAGATAATGAGAGTTCAGATATGATATTGAAAAGTGAGCTATAATTTTCCCTATATTACTCAATGCCACAAGAAATGGTGCTGAGCTTCAGATTGTTGTGCTGGAAATTATAACTCCATGGTCAGAGAAAGCAAGCTGTTTTATTGCCAAGGGAGCAGGAGCCTGCTCACCAATCAGCAGTAAAACAATTTATGGGAGGAGTATTTGTTTCTCCAGCAGAAAATAAAAACTGTTTGCAGGGTATTGTAGCTAATGACAGGATGGATAAATCATGCACCTGCAGAACTCCTGGTATACAATAGATATAACATTGTGGGAAGGAAATCATAGCTTTGATAAATGTCCTAATCCCACCGTGAGGTTTACAAAAGCATGCAAGCCCATCCACAGGAGTTAGCTAGAGAGTGGTACATTGGTTAGTTTTGTAGGATTTATAGAATTCTTCCCAGTGGCCAAATGTATTTCATAACTGCGCTGTATTCAGTAAAGTAAGTATTTTGTGTACATGAAGGCTTGTAATATGCATGTGATGCTGGAATCAACACTTGCCCTATTGAGGCCAAGGAAAGAAATTTGACTTTTTGTCATTTGGTGGAATTGTAGAAGTGATGTTATGTCATGGACATTTTTCAGTTGTTCATAAGCATCCCTCTTCCCTGGTATCTCAGTCTGGATTGCATTCACTGGTTAATGTTTCAGATTTGCTTAAATTGTCAGCCAGCTGTTACTCTTGGGATTGTCTAAAAAAAGTTGTATATTGCAGATCTGGTGTGAGGGAAATAATTTTGTATCCAAGAGAGTGGTTGATTTATTGTTCAGGGAGTAATTCAATATACATGTAGTAAACAGATACATCAGAAAAAATGTTAAGATCCTGCAGAACATGGTGAAAAATACCTTTGGGTACCGTAAAAGGGGAAGGAATTCAAGTGTTAATGAAATAATTATTTTTCTCCCCAAACTATGAAAAAATAATGAGTTTCACTAAAGATTGCTGTCTGTAAAAAGCCCCAACTTGGCACACAGGTAAATGCTAAAACCAGTCATTAATCTGTAAAGCTCCTGAATTTGTGTTGCAGTTAGTGTTACATAGAAAAATAAGATGTAGGTACAAGCGGCTTGTTGACTTACAGCAAAATTGATAGAAGAGCCCTGTATACTTGGGAATGTGATCTTAAGGAAATACATTTATAACAATAATTTTTTTTTCAATTTTTGCAGCACCCTGTTTTGTTCTCTGGCTTACCAAGGGAATGCTAAAAGTCTCAAATACTGCTGTGTATTTTGCAGAAAATTCTTTTAAGAGTGGCAACAGGCACATATGAGACAGGTGATCTCAGACCTTGTAAAAATACTACTCTGGAGATCTGTCAGTGATATGTTTTGTATGTAATCAACAAATTTCCTTAATTATAGTGTTCACCATTAGACTTTCTGATCTAGAATAGATTCTATGACTCTGTGACTTATGTGCTTAACAGCTGCTGGTTGAAGAACTTGGTTTTCTCCAGTCACTCTGTACAGATGAGCTATATATGCATTTGTAAGGGTATTGCATTGAGCATTTTTTTTTTTACGTGGGTGACTTCTTTAGAAATCAGAGGTATGCAGGTCATCTGTGATAGGGTCTTAGCCAGTGCTATCTTACCAGAGTTTACTAGAAACACTCAGTTCGTTTTCATCTTGGGTTAACATAATGCTTCACCACTTTAAATTGTAACCATGATGCTTTAAAAAAGGCAGGAGTAAATTTAACAGACACCAGTGTGATTTATTTTCAGAAAATAATTACTTAATGACCTACCATTACAAGGTCATGTTCAATGTCCTTCTGAGGTTGTTATGATTTAAATTTATCACAATAGATTGGCTAAATAATATTTTGAACAGAAGAAACTTTGACATGGCCTTATTTGGTGTCAATCTCTTCACTGTGTTTAAAGGTAAATCAAAGGTTGAAACTAGACCAAAAAGAATCCCATCTAGCAAAAATATATGGTCATCCCAGTTTACTTTTTACAAAGAATTTAATAAAGATAAACAAATCCAGAAAACATGCTTTGGAAAGTCTCCTTCCGTTTTCCTTTATGTGGAAGGAAGACATACAAATGAATGGTCCAGAAACATGAATATCCCCATTTGCTATGGCTGGGCACTACGTGGGTAACAAAACCATTACAGGTGTCTCTTCCGCATGCAAAATTCCCTTTCTTATTCTGGAGAAATCAGTTTTAAGTGCAGGGGCATTTCTTGAGACTTTTACTTGGCCTTTGCACTGACTTTGCCTGTTGAGAACTGGTGGTAGTGCTTTTGGAGAGGAGTGTGTGTGCAGAAGTTGACTGAAACCCAGTGGTCTCTTGCTTAGAGAGCCACCAGGTAACAGCAACTTTTTTTGTATTTTTGTTTTGTCCCACACAGGTTGCCAAGAGATTTTTAAGGCTTTAATCTGGATTATCACTAGCCTATGTCCAATTACTAATTCTTTGCCCCTGGTGTGGATGCTGAGGTGGCAGAAAACCAGCCTCTTCATGGCCTCTTCCTCAAGCTGTGAAGGTCTTCATTTTTTCAGCTCCTCTGCTCACTCTCTTGTAACCACAAGAGCAATGTTTCATACTTTGCCCAGGAAAAAAAATGCTCTTGGGATTCAAATAACAGTTAAAAGTACAGCATGAATTACAGTGTTGTCACTGGAAATGACAGCAATTCTAACCAGAAAGTGTGAAAGCCATATATATTTTGTTTTCAAGGCATAATAGCTCTGAGGGAAAATAATGAATGGCAAACTCTTTTTCTGGAATACATTCCTTGAGTTATTTGAGACCTATCCTAAAAAGTCTGTTGAGTTAACATTCATACAGGGCCCCAGCTGTAAGTATTCCAGCTGTGCAGACCTGGGTCTCCTTCACCTGGCTGGCAGGGAGCCTGCCTGCCAAGCCAGGCTATCCCATGCAGAGCATTCCTCTCTCACTTACTGGGAGGGGGCAGATGGGCTGCACACCCTGACTTTTGGCACGATGTGGGCAAGCGCTCAGTGCTCCTGGAACCACTGGATGAGCTGTAACCTTACATGTATGCTGAGGTATGAAATACAGCCTCATCATTTCTCTGTGGTTTCAGTAGAATGCTATTTCTCTCAGTTGATCCTGTTTTTCCAGGTAGAGCATATTGAGTTTCAATCCCATGTCTGGAAAAACAATGTTTCTCTCAAATTTGGTCATGTCTCTGAAGTTTTTTCTTGAAGGTTATGAGACAAACTTGATAAACTTGAAATCTGCAATGGCCAAATATTAAAAACTCATTTCTTTCTGAAACAGATGGAATCTGGTCCTAGACTGTAATAGATTTGCAAGCTATAGTGAATGATTATGTTGGGAAAAGCAGCAGCACAAAATTCCTCTTTTCTGCCATTAAAAAAAAAACAACAACGAAACCAATCTTCAATATCTTCCATGTTAAGTTTTCGTAACAACCCCAAAAGAAAAAAAACACCTTTGCTCTTCAATTTCCCAAGTGTTTAAGGTCTCTCAGATGGATTTTGTGATGAACTAACTTCAGATTTGGTTTGCCAGTTTCACATTTTCTCTGAGCATAAAAAAACCTGCAGCATTTTAGCTCATGCAATAATGTTCCAAGGAAGCTATTTTCATTTCTTACTTTTACAGGTTATAGGAAACCTTTGATTTCTATGGGAACAGTAGTATTTTGTAAAGCATCCAAACTTTTAAGAGCATAGGACTGTGCTTTGCATCATGGCTTGATCCAAATACAGGCATATAGAGTTCCTGGAAGCAGTATCTCCAGAGTGGCAGTTTCTCTCCTTGGCTTTCCCCATCTTCTATAATCATTTTAGCATCCAAAATAAGGGATGTCAAATCCCTTGAAGGGATATGGGAAGAGGGTGGATACCCTTTCAATCAATTCCTTTCAGAAAAAAAAACCCAGAAGATGCAGCTGAAGACAGAACCATTCTATGATCAAAAACCAGGCGACTGAAAACAGCTCAAATTGTGTGGGCTAAGAAAATGACCTCATAGCTCTGTGAAGTCACTTTTAAAAGATGAGGTAGTGGGAGGCTGAATTCAGATGTTTACACCTCTTTAATCCCACTTGTTTGTTGGTTTTGCTTTTGCTTTTGTTTTTTTTTTTTTAAGTCAATGTTAGTCAAGAGGTAATGTGGAGAATAACATTTGAGCTTCTCTCTTCTTTTGGAGTGCCAAAGCCAATAATAATCATAAGATCTTGGAAAGTTTGGCAGAAAAGTGTCTGATAAATGTAGTAAATCTTGCATTTGATGTGATGCAGAATTCAGAAGTTAACACATAGTTTTCCTGTTTAGTTTACTGCATGGTGACACTGTAATGCAAAAGAGTGGAGGGCATGGATATGATGACATGAAGACTAAGGCTGTGTCAGAACTATCAATTTCATTTAATGTCCTAGAGGGTCAAAGGGTGTGCTTTATTCATATGTGAATGGAAAGGAGTGGCTGCTAGTTCTTACATCCACTATTAACTTCTTTATAAGTTGGACATGTTGCTCCGGTCAAAAATATTGCCACCATTTAAAATGTGCACAGTGCTTTGATGATAAAATGTGTTCCCATAAATACCATGTTCTATTTTTTCCACTGTTAGACTTCACACATCAGCTATTACAAGAACTAAGAACCGAAAGCAGTTAAGCTCAGAAGTCCTAAGTTAAGAAGTCCTAACAATACTAATAACACTTTCCACTTCACTCATGCTTATGTCCAAAAATATTCAAAACTTTCACAAACACAAGGAAAAGGTTACTCTAAAAGTTTTAAAGTAACATTATCCATACTTATAAATGAGAGTAATTAAGGCACAGGAAAAGAAAAGGTTACACTTTAAAATATGCTTAGACATTTAACTTTTACTGATCTCAATTTTATATTGCATTAGGCCTTAAGAATATAAAGGTAGGGGACTAACTTACACAAGGAAAAGAAAATTCTCCCCTTGCTTTATTATATTTCTTGTTTCTGGCAAGACATAGCAAGGAGAGCAGAAGTTTTTGTGGGGTTTTTTGGTTTGGTTTTGGTGATGGTTTTTGTTTGTTTGTTTGTTTGTTTTAATCTAATAATTTTCTGCAGAAGTTTTCTGAGAAAAGGTGACTGGGTTGTCCCAGAAGTGGCAGTGGTTGTCTGCCATTGACAACCTAAGAGCTGTAAATAATACAATAAGATTATGGAGAGAGGTGATTTCTTCTTTTGATGGAATTAGTAAAGGGGAGGGAGACGCATTTCTATATCCTGAGTAAAAGCTCACATGCCTCAAGACCTGCCAGTTTGTGGTTACTTTGCCTTTGCTGGCCACCAGACATCCACCCAGAGGCTCTTTTACTCCCCTGCCCAGAGGGTGGAAAATAAGGTGGAATATAAAGACAGGATGATCATTTCACAATTACCTTCACAGGCAAAACCAGACTCAACACAGAAAAATTAACTTATTACTAGTTAAAATAAGTCTGGATAGTGAGAAGGAAGGGGAAATTATGACAGTACCCATCCCTTCTTCCCACTGCCTTTTTCCCAGGCTCAGTTTCACTCTTCTATTCCTGAGCCTGAGCCTGCTTCCCACCGCTGCTGGCACAGGGAGGTTGGATGCTCTCTCTCTCCTGGTGTGGGAGATGGGCAGCTCCTCTCTCCTGCTCCTCATGTTCTTCTGCTCTAGTGTAGGTGTGGGCCACAGTTCCTTCAGAACATCTCCACCTCCTCCAGCATGGGTTTCCTCATAGATCCTGTCCCACACTTGCTCCAGGTGGGCTCGCCAAGGGCTAAGGGAAGACTCCTCACCTTCCTCCCTCTCTCCCCCAGGTGCTCGCAGGCATGCTTCTAACTTTTTCCCTCTCTCCCAGGCAGCATTTTGCTCTTTTCACAATCCATTTTTCCAGAGGCAGCACTGCCTTGGCTGCAGGGCTCTGCTGTGCCCTGAGATGGGTGGGAGCTGTGCATGGCGGGTTACAATCCCAGCCTCACCTGACAGGGGCTGCCCTGCACTGCCAGGACCTGAGCACCTGCCCCAGGGTACCGTTGTCCCCTCCCAGCTCTCCCAGTTGGTCCAGTGCTGCTTCTGCACTGTGCTGAGAAGGCTGCAGAAATATGCAGCATTTTGAGCAGGGGGCACCTTGAATTCAAACCATAAACTTTTGGAGTCTGTGATCTCATATCCTTGCTCCCCAACCACGTGAGCCGACCAGGCAATCCTGGGACTATGTGTCTGGTGGTACAGAGATCTCTATTTTCTGGCAAACAACCTGGATTACTTCAAGATTTCAAAGCCAATTATCGTATGAGTGTCTCCACTGACTTTTGTTTTGTTTTGCTATGTTTAGAGTTTTTTTCTGGAGGTGATCCAGCAGCAACAGAGCCGTTTTTATGAGGTCAGACATGGTGGTCCCTGATCAAAGCTGTTCAGAGCAGAGGGTTCTCCTCTCAGGGACCTGTCTCCCATGGCTCCTGCCCACCCCGAAGGGGAGAAGAGTCTGTGGGGTCTCATTTTGTGCCTCTGCATCCTGAGTGACCTGCACGGTGCTCTGAGTGCCTCACTGTTCCTTAATGCACCCGGTGTGAGCTACGAGCTGAATGGAGGAATAGAAACAGGGCAGAGGGGCTCAGTTCTGTGCCTGGATTTAGCACTGGGACTGAATGGTGCCTCCAGCATGGGGACAGATCTGGGAGGATGTTTTTGTAGCACACAAACAAAAACCAGACAGCAGGCAGAACTGAGGCAGGCTGTTTAAAAAGCAGGCTCATTTTTGCTCCTGTTCTCTCATAAGGGAACAGGTATTGTGCACATCTGTGTAGTGCCAGTAGCACATCTCTCCTTACTGTAGTGGAGTTTGCTGCCATTGTGAAAATAATCAGTTAACAATTATCACAGCTGACAATGCACCTTTACATCCCATCAGCCACAGATACCTTCCACTGGTCCATGAAAACCCATGGAAACAATGGGAAGAGCAAAGTTATTATTAGGGTAGAATAGCTCAGTGTTCACAGAATATTCGATGGGGGATGAGCTTCTCAAGAGGAGTTAATAAGCAGCCACACTTGAATAGCTGATGTTTATAAAGGGGAGAAATGTACACGAGAAAGTACATTATGGCTAAAAACCTACTTGATCTGGCCGAAACAAAACCTAGCCTTCATCTCTTATGTAGAAGCAAGTCTACCAGGGCCCAGAAAGAAAGATTTGTCTTTGAGGAGTGATCTGAAAGATAAGTAATACGTCAAAGGAAAGAAAATGCAGTTTCTGCTCCTTGGGGAAAGAGGGTAAAAGGGGAAAGAAAAAAAAAATAAGAAAAAACCCCACATTAAAACTCCTCAGTTGTTTTTTTCTTTTTTTTTTTTTTTTATCCTAGCTGTAGCTATAGCCTCTTCCCTTTGATTTGTCATGATTTAAATTCACACAAAAAGATTTATTTCAAATAAGCCCCTTTAACTGTAGGGGCAGATATTTTTTTTTCCTAAAGCCTTTTGTAAGAACAAAGTAACCACTTGTCACACACAGTGACTAATGAGAGTTTAGTGTGGGTTTTAGTGTTCATTCATACGCTTTGTGTTCAGCTAGTCGTAAGTTAAATCTTTAGAAATCACACCGCAGGAATCCTTCTCTTAAGGGTGGGGGTGGGAGGCGAATCTGTCGAGATATTGAGAGCTGGTGAGCGGAAACTGCTCTTTTCAGGCTTCCTAATCGGCGGCACAGGAAATAAACACATGCAGGAAGTCGTTTGGCCTTTTCTTGAACTTAAAGTTTATACAGCAATTGATAACTGAGGCAAACTTTGTGTACTTAAACTTTTGGAAATTAAATGAAATAAAGAGGGTGTGTTCAGCCCATGCCGGCACGGCCTGTAGTTTCTGCAACCAGCTCATCTAAATACAGTATTAAAAATTGGGAAGACTACAGGCTATATATTTTTACAGATAGAATGTGTCCTTGAAACCTTTTTGTATGTCTTCTCTCTGTCCGCCTTTCCTTCCATTTCTCTGATTCTCTCCCAATGAAATTGAGCTGAAGCACTGAAATTAAACTGAAAGTCATGTTTATGAAGCTGTTTTCTGTGCTTGTACACCAGACTCTGCTCTTTCATCCTTTCTCTGACCTTCTCATTTATCTTGTAAGCACTTCAGGGTAAGGATGGTCTTGGATCGTGTGAAACACCTTGTTTGATGGTGGCCCATATTGATATTTGGTTAATGCTACATGTATGATGTATAAAAGTTGTCTTTGAAAGAAGGGTAAAAATAAATGAAGTGTCATTCTTGAGTATAGCTTTTGAAATTGATAGCATCAATTTGCTAACAGAGATATTTATAAGCATTTCTAAGAAATATTTGTGTTCGTAATTCTTGAGCTTTCACTGTATTAACAAGGTCACTGTAAATTTAATGCTCTTAAAAGAATAGGTTTAGTTTTATAGTAATTACAATTAGTTGGGGTAAATTTGCATGGGAAATTTAGAACACCTTTGCAAGTAAAAAGAAAGCAAGCAAAACCCAAATGAAGAGCAGAATATGGAGTAAAAAGTACATTTGCATGTCTTTGAAGACCAACCTAAATACCTGCTAAAAATGCATTCGCTCCTATGTATCTTCTGCTCTTCTGAAAATTGATTTTTTTGCTGCCCTAATAAACCACCCCTAGCAGTGCAGATGTTTATTAAGAATGTTTTTAGTGAAACAAGGACTAGAAGCAGAAAGCTGCAATTAAAGTAAAATGAGAGAAGGACAGAAAGAATGCATGTGAACTACATATCTATGTTCCAGGTTACTTTCAGATGAAATTATTGAACTTAAAAAAAGAAATCTAGATTTTGGATTTTTTTTTCTTATTAATTAAAATAGGTAATGAAATTTCACAGTGCTTAGAAGGTTGCATATTTGAAATGTAGCTTTGTGATGGCTTGGCCTTAGCTAGCCATTAGATGGGATTTCTAGTCTTCAAGAAATACATCTAAACATTGGCCCCAAACTGCCATTTACTGTAAAATGGCCGTAGCTGATCAGTTGTTCAATAAATGTCAATATAATAAAAAGATATGGAAGTTTCTGTGATTAATCTTGGGATTGTACCTTCTGCACATTTTCTGAACATGCCCTTACTTCTATCACTTACTGATTGTCCATTTGATTTATACCCCAGCCTGAAGTTTAACAGTCATCAGTCTTCCTTTTGGGCATTACACTGACATAACTCTTTCACTGATACCTTTGATGGAATCCATTTTTTTGGTTTTCCCAGCTCCTTACAGGAAACATTCAAGTTAGTTTCAGACCATGTGGCATTATATGTATGCACAATGATGATTTATAGCTGCATTATTTGTATTCTACCCTAAAAGCTATTTTTACGTTGCATTTCTTTCTTTTTTGATAGTCCAGCTCCACAGTGAGAACGTACCAAAACAGTAAATCGAGAGTGACCATGAGCCCTGGCTTTAGCTCCCAGTGGAATAGCAGCCAACCTGCTTGGAATACATACACCTTTCCAAGAGCAAGCTTGCACTACCAGTCTCATGCTAGCTACACCTACTGTGCTGGACATCCTGCTGTAAGTAATGAAAACCTTTTCTGCAGTTACCTGAATGAGCTCTGTGATTCCCTGGGAGGTGGAGGCACTCAGGAGCTGATGGTTCAGCACCCTTCTCCCGTGCTCTTTATGTCCCATGGCAGCCAGAACAGCTCACATTTACTAACCCTAACTAAAAAAAAAAATATTAGAATGAGTCTTAGACATAAGCAAATGTGAAAGTTTTATGGCTCAGTGCAAATACATATATTTTTGTACACTTAGCATTCCTTCTCCTTGCATGAAATTATTGTTGTATGCCTGTGTTTTGGAGTCAAAATGTGGTCTGAAAAGCAGCATTACAGATGGCCTCATTTCTGTTTCCAGTGAGCCTGTAAGATGAATGAATTATTCTATTTCAGACATTTTCAATTGTGTGGATTAGTCAGAGAAGGAGAGCATCTCTTCTCATCATTAGACTTGTTTAGACTCACTGCTTTATCATTAATGTGATCAGTGGTAAACATGCAATCGTGTTGCTAAGCAAAGGCTACTGGTCTTCTCTAATTGTATGAACTGGTGGCCAAAAAGAATGGGGAAGGGTGGCTCAGTGTTGTTGTGTGTTTTAATTTGACAATCATGAAAGGGTCACAACTACAGGCTGATGATGAATTTTGTCGTATTGGTATTGTTGACTGCTCATAGCAGAGCCCTTTCATTCTTTTAGTTTCTGGTTTTGAAAGACCTCAAGAGTTAATGGGGGAAGAGCTCAAAAGTGTAAGCAATCTTCTTTTTTTCCCCACTCCGTATGGTGTTGTTTTAATGTTTGGATTTGAACTTAGCTTTGGACACTTGGTTATAGAACCTCTTAAAGGACATAGTATCTTAACCTCCTGCAGTGTGTACGTAATGAAGTTTTGCCATCCTATAGTGAATTCCAGTAGGGAAATGGGAAAGTGCAGCTTTTGGTGCAGAATAGAAATGGTGTCATGCAGTCTTATTGTAAGATCTTTGTGATTTGATTTAGATTTGCTGTCCTACCTGCCAACAGACTTCTGGCCAGAAGTTTGGGTTAAGAATTGTCTCAAACATTAACATGGTAATTGAAATAATGGAGAGGAATAAATCTGTAAAATCTTACCTCTTTTCTGAGGTGATGAGTTCTTAGAATAAATTAAACATCGCTATGGATTCTTCTGTTTGCTCACTTCCATTATGGTGTCATTGAAAATGATAAAAACTGTTGTGAAGAAATAAAAAGTATTTGACATCAGAAGGGCACAGGTATTTTCCTTGTGTAGAATGATGGCTCAAAAAGAGTCCCATGACAGCTTAATTTATCTTATACTGTGGGTATTCAAACCATTAACTGCTCCTTAACTTTGATCATTTAGAATAAACACTATCGCCTCTGTGACTCAAGCTTTGACTCTGCTTAGCAAAAGAGCATACAAGAAGAATCCTGTATTTCCTAGAAGAGAGCTTAAAATTTGAATTGAAATTTCAGTCTTTTTCAAGCCACTTCCACAATTTCTCTTTCCTTTGTTTAGACTAAAGTTGAAGGTAGCTCCACTGGAATTGTAGTGTGATATTTGTATATTGTACATATAGAATCTGTACAATATTTGTTTACACTGAGCATCCTAATATGTAGTCACTGGAAATGATACATCAGTCTGGAAGTTGACTTATCTTATTGTTGGAAAGTGGAGATTTTAGAATGTGCAGAATTGCATCAACCTTCATGCAGATTGGTCAATTAGTCCTGCCCTCAGTGTCCCTGGGTTCAAACGTTTACAGAACCTGGCACATTTCTTGGTTTCTGCTCATCTGGGGAGCTCTGCTGCACTGCTAATCAGCAGAGATTGGCCAGATTTCTTAAGCTGGTGGTAAGAAACTGTAACAGGTTAACTGCTATTGCAGTGCCTGCCGCTGTGATCACACACTTTTTCCATACCTTCCCTACTTCTGTATTGTCTGAGGTTGAGTCCATAAGCAGGGCCTGGGCAAAGCCCTCCAGCAAACTCAGCTCCTCCCTCCTGCAGCATCAAATAAAGTTCAAGTTTCCAAGAAAAAAACAATGCCTTAATATTTGCTACAATATCTGTTTCATTGTATATAATAAGGTTAGAATTAATCTGGTTCCTGTTTCTAATTCGTATTTGTTTAATCTGGGCTCAGACCAACACTTTTATGGCAAATAATAACAATAAAAGCTGGATACGGAGGAGCTCCTTTATATGTGAAACTTCCCAGCATTACATGCTCAACTGGATATCTACTTTACTTCAGAGGATTTTATTTGCCCTCATCTGACACAGGTTCACCAGAACAAGTTGTAGGTTGTAGAACTCTATGAAGCTGTTTCTGCAAAACCTCCCACATGGAATATGTCTAAAGATCATTGCAGTTCCTTGACACTTTGGAGGCTAACAAACTTACAAGCGCTTTGCAAGTTCAAGGCAGACAAATGTCAGGGAGTTGGATCATCCCTTGAAGTACTTAAAGATATTAGTCCCTGAAGACGGCACCAAGAGAAAAGCTTTGGATTGTTTGGAGAAAAGCTGAAAAAAAGATTCACCTTAATTGGGCCAAATGTAACTAAAAAAAAAAAATCAATCCTCTAATTCTTTTTTTTTTCTTCATCTAAATGAAAGAAAAAATATCTTACGAAGTGCAGTGTTAGGAGACCCTTATGACTCTGGCTGGTCCTGAGAAATATGTTGGAGCCAAAGGTGGGGTTTTTATTTTGTTTAATCAGAGAACACACTTGGCATCTCTCTTCCATAATGCTGCAATCATTGATTAAAAGCAGTCTTTCCACCCGAGGAAAGAAAAGAACAGGAAGTTTGTTTAAACAGGGTAATTTTCCAGCTCTTGAGTTATCTAAGGGAAAAACAGACTGCATATCATCCTAGTCAACAGTGCAGTGCAGTTTTTGAACAAACAAGAAGGTGCTAATTTCTAGCTATACTGGGAAACAGGATACCCTGCAGGATCTGTGTATAATAATGTAAAGGATAATGTGGTAGATGGTCCTTACATAGTAAATGACTTTGATATTTGGGGCTTGAAATTCCCCTGGCATTCACATTCAGAGTCTTGTAGCCAGAAAAATACAGCATGTAGTGCTCAGAATAGGAGAAGACACCTAGTCATCTAACATGCTTTTCTCTTGAACTTTCTTCACACAGGAAGATAAAAAATAGACAAAGTAATTCTTATTATCCCCAGTGGGCAAGATAGAAACCTTTGAGTGACAGTGCCCTTTGAGCACTTTCACATCTACACAGGCTTCCTACCCATGCTTTTGCAAAAGTCTCAAAAGTTCACTTAATTTCCCTTTCTCTACATTTTGCTGGAAGGATGATAGAATTTCACAGATCTTCAGAAATCTTATCCATTGAATTAATTCTAAAAAATGAACTACTTAGACAGTACCGTTGTTTTAAAGAAGTACATATGTAAAGTGAGCAAACAAACACAGATGTCATCAGCTTTGGAGTAATCCAGCTGAAATTGTAAGGGAGTCTTTTATGCCTTTCTTGGATATTCATGTAGCAGTCTCAGATATCTGCCATGCTCACCTTTGTAAAAGTCAGTCCTTACTTGTGAAGGAATTTGGCCATGTGGTACTCTCTGATGAAGCAGACAGAACTGTTACAGAGTGTGTTACCCTTCAGGGTTTGAAACCTTTGCTGTATGCCCATGGGATGTTGAATTTAGTTGTGTGTATTAATTTCACTATGTGCATACATCCCTGTAGCATGCGCGATGTCTTTGAAATCCTTATCTAGGTACCCAACCCAGCGTATGTAAGACTTTCAGCTAGAATCTATTCTGCACTCTAACAGGATTTGGTCATGCTCTGCTAGATCAGTGACAGCCTTCAAAGCATGATTGGTTAAATCTGTAGAGTTATTATTTGGAGTTCTACACATAATGTTTACAAGCTGTTACATCTGAGATGTCATATATGGATCAGACAATCAGTTTGCTTCGCAGTCCCCATTCCAACAGTCTGTCCCCAGACTTCTTTCTACGGCTTCTTTAAATGCGTGATTGCTTCCGAAATTATGCTGTTAGTTGGAATGTGAAAAGCAGAATTAAAAAAAAAATGTGATGCAGAGCGCTATGAGGCACTACTGGCATTCTTCCACTCACTTCTCCGAGCCCTAGTAGGATCTCAAATCTTGAATCTTAGAAATCTTAAGACCCAGTAGAAGGAGCTGTAGCTCCTTTCACACATTTCCACTGACAATCCTTGGACAGAAAAGCAGAAAGGGAGCAAGGCTGTCACTGTGGACAACCCTAATGGAAGGGCTTACTCACTGTCAGCATGACTATGCAGAGTCCATCGGAAAAATTTCCAGTTCCAGGTAGGTAAGCCTCATTGCTGATGACAGAACTGCCGGACTGCAGCATTGCACAGCTGTAATGCTTTATGTAAACTGACTGTTCTGATCATTACCACACAAATTGGATTAACATCTGCAGTGAGCTCTCAGTGATTGACTGCTTTAACAACTTATTTTGTATACATTTGTAAAATTAGAAAACCTGCCATTTTTATGGGATTAGATAATACAATGTTTAGGGACCACCTGGGGATGTGAGATGCAGCTATCAATCTGTATGTATACATATAAATATAATGACTAAATTATTAGTTTAAAGTGTGTAGATATATATGTATAACAGGTCAAGCTTTTGGCTAAAATCTTTGCAAAATGATGAAGGAAGATTCTCGGTGCAGGGCTGGAGTCAATCTAATTTTCTGATGTGTCCTGTTCTCTGAAATGTAAATCTAATTAGGGAATGCATTTTTGTAAGTGTAATGGCCTACTCAAAGTTGGTTCTGTAACACTAAAATAAGACTGACAGAAGCAATTTACTGATGCATACCAAATTCATAAGATAGACCATAAATGATGTAACCATATATTATAATGCAAAGATAATGTTTTAAGAAGCATCTTTCCTTAAATTCAGGAAGTACTCAATACATAGTATGAGTGTCCTATTCAGAAGAGACCTTTGTTTCTCTTCAAATACAAGTAGAACTAATCAGTCAAGTTTGTATTTTTTTAATACTAAGATCTTTCCAGTGAGTAATTCTGTTGCACCTCTCCTTAGAGACAGTGCTAAGAGTGAAATGCTTATGCAGTATAATACTGTCATCACTAATTTCTGAGATATCTGTTTAAACAAAAGCTGTCACTTTCTGATCTGACTTGAGCCTCCTGCCTGATTCATTTTGTAATGTCACGAACAGTGGATTGTGGATTTGTGGAGTAGAGCTGGTCTGATTAGAGAGGAAGAAACTTCTTTTTACACATGCACATCCTTATAATCAGCAATGATAGGAAAGGAAATAAATAGTACCATAGGCATGAATTGGAAGTGTCTCTCTAAGAACTCTCAATTACACTTGAAGTTCTGAAGTCTTGTTTTTCTCTGTCCTTAGTGTTAACCCTTTCTTACCTTCATGGACCTTTCATGTGAGATTTCTCCCTACCATTTGCTAGCCAGTGTTTCTTTGGTGCTACTGGCCCTTGTCATTATAACAGCCACAGGTGAAAAAAAGTGGAAATGGGTCCAAGAAATTGTACACTGTCAAAGGACCATTGAACAAAATATCTGCCAGATGTCACTTTGGTCAGAGTCTTACAGTATATAAAGTGTAAAGGATGTGTTTTGATCTTCTGAAGTTGGTGATAACCCCAGCTTTCCCCCATTAGTCAGTCTGGGGAAAGATCAAGTGTGGGCTAGAAAGAAGTAGGAAAGAAAGTTCCCAACCAGAAGTAAAAAGAGACATATATCACCAGAAGCTATTTTATGTAGTTGCTGACATGTTCCTTATGAAGCACTGCAAGAACAAGTGAGAGTGTAAAATGGAGAGGCAGTCATTAAAATGAGAATGAAAAGGATGACATCTCCATTGCTAGGTATCAGTTGTGGTATAGGAGAGAAGCTGTGCCATTTAGGAGAAAAGTAATGAAGGATTGTGGGGAAAGGAATATTTTTAATTGTCGAGCTGTTGTAGCTATCAGGTGCAATGAGTAGCTTAGTGATCAGCTGCAAATCCATATGCTAACTGCTGACATAAATTATTTATTCTGTTTATCTATTACCTCCATCTACAGGAACTGAGCCTCAAAAACATGAACTTATTAGGCCGCAAACGTAAAACACATTTTCACTGTGGCTTGGCTTCTTTGGAGAAGAGAGGGTGGAAATTTCAAACCCCCAAACAAATATGTCTCTTAATTAACTTTTCTCACCATCTGTGCTTACTTATAGCTGAGGCAAGCGGTACCAGTGACTTGTGAGATTGCTTTCAATGCTGCCTCTTTAGGCCAGCTTTTCAAAGCAGCAATCACATGCAGTTAATTCCGATCAGATCAGCTTATCAGCTCAGTTCATTGTAGTGCTTTCATAATCATTCGTGTGTGACAGCCCATTAAAACTTGGCCAGGCCTTTAAAAAAAAAAAATCACAAAATCCACCAATGTGTTTTACATTCAGCCTTTGAGGTACCCAGCATATTTGTTTTCTATATTAAGCTTTGAAATGGAACTTTAGTGAAGGTTTGTAGGGAAAAGTCTAGCCAAAATTGTTTACTGTTGTTACTCAAAGAGTAGTTTTATTCAAAAATGTGTACATGATGCTGTAATAATTGTGTTAAATGCTGCCCATGGCTCTGCTTGGCTCCTGCAAAGGGACAGTGCTGTGGATGCTGCCTGCCAGATCTGTGGAGTGTGTGAAAGGCCACTGCCCATGGGTGGCTCAGGTTGACCAAGTGAGTTTTTCCTTTCTGGAGTACTTTTGATGGATGGCAATTACAGTTTGAAGTCGAATGCCTTGCTCCAAAAGGGCAGTGCCTCTCAGAGGGGAGGGAGAGCACTGATAACACAAAACCCTTCAACTGACTCGCAACAAATATTTCTCAGAAAATCTGGGGAAATGGAGAAATTCCACGTAAGTGAGTTTAGATATGTTTGATTTCAGAATTCTGGTTTTTATCTGTTATTATGTTGTTTTAATGTTATTTTTTCCAGTATCCTCTAGTCGTTTACACATCACCCATATTGTGTTTTGTCATTGCTTCTCTTAATCTTAACAGACTAAGTTAAGAATTTTGTAGATTGATATTTGTTGATGTCTTTTATTAATTTGTTTCCTGTGTGTTATTTAACAGAAAAAGTCAAATTTTCTGCAAAAAATACAGGACAAAATATTTTTTCCTGACAATTAATGCTAGCAAGATTGGAAAAAAAATCCCCTGTATATAACTAGTGCCCTTATTTTCAAGAAGGAAAATTTCTTCATGGGAAGTATAATTGAGATCATTGAAATTACCAAAAGTACTTATACAGATATTTCCACAGCACTTATTTTTTGGTAAAATAACTACTGCTGAAAAGTTCCTCACCACCTCCAAGTGCTAATAAAGTCAACCATTTTGGAGATGGGAACTCTTTCTTTTTAAGCAGACTCTATGGGGATTTTCTTGCTGATTCTACATTTTTTATTCTTGCATACTGAAGTGGAAGAAGACACAGAAAGATGGTATTTTAATAGACTTAAAAAACCCAAACCAGATGCTGTCTTTTTTCTCCTTCTTTCTTTTTTTTAAGAGAAGAAAACTCCCTAAATTTAGACTGTAAAATAGGCTTATAGGAGGCAGTAAATACAGATCTTAGTAAATGTCTGTAATTTGCAGCTATAGATATGTCTACCTATACATATCTCTATATGTATTTCTGTCAGTATTCATGAATATGTGTGTCTATATTTATGTATATACACGCTTCCAGTGTTTGTTTTGGTTTTCTACTTTAATTTAGCAAATAGGAGGTGTATGGTTCTAATTTAGCTTCTCCATCTCATTTTCAGTAAGCCAGACTGGTTGTCTTTAGGATTTGTTAGTTAAGGTGATGAGTTCCTTCAGGCTCCAGAGAAAATCCTGGTATTAGGGCTTGACAGTAGATGCTACAAACTGCCAACCTGTCACATGTTTCGGAGACACCTGACACTTTTTGAAAGATTGATTATTGCAAAAGGCCAGCAACTGTGTTGCTTTCATTTTAAATAATTAACACGCTCAGGCAACTTCCTTGTATTGCAGCCACCAAGGGTGAAGTGTTTTGAACTAGTCTGAGCAAATACTACCTCAAATACTTTTGCTGATGGACTCTTTCTCTTCCCTCTTTATTTTAATTGGGGTTATTGATTTAATATAAACCCACCCAATTCAGTGGAGGCATAAGGGATGAAATTTTCCGTTTGCACTCAGACCTGTCTCTTTGCCTTGAGGATTTATTTGCACCAGGGATGCTATTCAACAGCACTGTCAACAGCGACTTCTGTTTACAAAGGGAGATGGAAGAAATGCATGTCTGTGGGAAATATTGATTTGTCAAAATTGAAATGTTCTTTTGATGACATTTCAGTTTTCTTCCCCTTGACAAATTTCAAATGTTGCTTTACTGTAAACCCAAATGCTGACCAAAGATCATTTGTCCCTTGCTGATTTTTGACATGTTCTACCGGTGATTTAAACACTGTTGAAAGCACATGATCTAAAAAAGATCAAAATCCCAGAGTTCCTTTCATGACTATGCTTAATTTGTTAAGCAATCTAAATTTTTATCTTTGTCACTTTTGTTGAAATGTTTGCTCTTGCTTTTATTAGCTTGGGTTTCCTTTAAATGAAACACCTGAGAGACATTGTGCTCGGTGTGTCTGTCTTGGGCAAGTTTTTCATTAATTTCTCTACTTTTGGCCAGTTTTAAGACACAGGTTACTGTGGGAGAACTTCATGTTGGGGAGACTGGAGGCACTGTGTGAAAGGTATTTCTGCATCACTCTTGAAGGAGGGAGATGGAGTTTTTGAGAGGAAAGACAGAGATCCACAAAATAACAAGCTTTATTTATTTCTGAAATCCAGGAAACAACTCATCATAGTGCTGTGTTGACTTTTTCCTTGATAAGGACTGCATTGACTTCAGATTTGTACCAAAATACTGTAAAAGAATGCCCCTATCCCAAGGCATGTAAACTAGGTGGGACAGAAAATAGGAAGGGAAGCAGTGGCACTGAAAGGGATCCTCTCCAAGGTCACACATCTCTTGGAGGAAAAGAATGGCAGTAAGCTTTAGTTTTCATTCATTCCAAGGTGGTGCCTTATCTGTCAAACCAGACTCTTTTCTGTATTTTTTTCAAGTATATAACTAGGCAGTGTCTGCTTTTGTTCTAAAACCTGTAACTATAAGGGGATGGAGGTGTTTTAGTGAAGCCCAGAAGTTTTAGCTGAAAGCAGGCATGGTTAGTCATGTTCTTTGATTTCCACCAGTGTCTTTCTTCTATTCTGTATCAGGTTTCTCATTAAGGATTTCAAATACAGACATTTGTGCTTTTGGGAAAAGAGATTTGCTTTCTGCAAGGGCATCTCTCCTCAAGAAATCATTCATTTGTTTCCTTTTTTTCTGCTTTTATTGTATTTGGGGCCGTCAATATTTTAATATAGTTTTCCATGGCATTTACTTTTTTAGCTGTAAGATGGACTGCTGGATTTTGCCAAATAGACTGACTACCTTTATGTTTCACAAGGAGCAGAATATTTTTCCCTTTATGTACAAATACCCGTCTTCCTTGGGTATACAGTCAGCTTCCATGCAAGAGGAAAAAAGCTGAAAGGTTCTGGAAATATTACAAAGGTCTTTGCAGAGATTCTCTACAATGCTTTCACCTTTCATGTTTTTTTCCTTGTCTTTTTGAGCATTAGCCCTCTGTCATGGTCAGGTGCTAGGAATTTCCTGGCACCGAAGGCAAATGCTCTGTTGAGGCTCTGTCCTTCTGCCCCGGTGACCTGTCCCTGGGTGCCTGCCAGCATGGCTTGCTCTGCTGAAACCAGAGCTGCTGCAGAGCTCTCTGCCAGCTGCTTGCAGTCAGGGGGAGAAAAACTCAGCCTTTATGTTCAGCATAATTGCAAAGTCTTTACCATTGGACTCTGTCTTAAAGGTCTTTCCCAACCTAAATAATACCACGGGTCTATGACACAGTGTCAAGGTTGTCAGGAAGTTCCAGCATATTCACTTCTGCTCTGTGCTAGGTTCTACTACTGCATCTCTGTGTGGTCTTGGAAAAGCCAGATGGTTTTATTTGTTCCCCCATCTTACTTTATTTCTTTGTTTGTATCCTGTAAATGAGAACATTTGCCCACAAACACTTAGATGCGTAGCTGATCTTTTTTCTTTCTTTCTTTTTTCTTTTTGCATTGTCAACGATTTATTTTAAAAGTAGGATCTTTTAAACTTCTAGAAAACACCTCAGTTTTTGCTTTTTTATCAGGGTAGTCTCTCTTTGAAGGCTTCATTTTCTTCAGAAGCCGCGCTCGAAGAAATCCTCACATTGTATACAGCTGGGTGAAAGGTTGGATTGAGCTGTTTTCCTGCCAAACTATAAAGTGATTTTCTTTTTAAATATTTCTTTCCATTTGGCTGCTACTTAATGTCTTTTGTCTGCTTAAGGAGGACAGGTGCAATTATTCACCTCTGAGTCCTGGGAAAGAAATAGTAATTCAGCATGGTCTCTTAGAAAGGAATGTAATTCACTGCCCCACATACGGTACATTATGCAAGACAAACAGAACTGTGAAAGCTGTACTGTCGTAAAGGAGAGCAATGCCTGGTACCAAGTGAAGCTGTTTATCTTAATATTTTGTTTGGGAGTTGGAAAGTAAAAGAATTAATTACATATTGAAGCTTGATTGAATTGCCTTTTCAGTCTTTTAAGGTCAAAATCTCTTGGCACTGTTATGTGAGGAAAAGGATGTTAGCGTTCTCCAACTAGTTCATTGGGACGTAGCTTTTAAAGCAGTGATAGTAGACCCATAATTACTTAAATAATTTAATATTTTTTTTCTTTCATCATGATGAAAATGGGGACCAAGATTTCAGAAGTGCTCAGAATCTGCTTCTGAAGAGTGAAAGTTCTCACCCTTTCCTTAAAGAGCAAACCTGCCTGCCACTGAGTTGAGATACTCAGGTTACATAGGGGTCTCAGCCCAGAGTGAATGTATTCAAGAGATAATTAATAACTTAATGATAGAAGAGATCTGCTTATAGAACAAAATTCTGCATTGGGCAAACAGTTTCTAGCCGTGGTCACACAGAACTGCAGAGCAGCTTTGTCCCATCATAATTGTTGCTTGAGAATTACACAAAATCTACAGAGTATTTTAAAGATATTTAGTTCAAGTTTCAAATTTCTTTTCCTATCTGTGGGGCAAATAAGTCAGGTTACTGCTTGTGTATGTCATAATAAAGTGTTTTCATTTCAGTCCCCAATTTTACTTGCTGGTAAGTTTATGACACTTGCACCTTTCCAGAGAAACCTGGTGTGATGCTAAAGGGATGTTGTTGTGTAATTTTGAATAGAGTCCTTTTTGCTCCTTCATAATCAAAAAAGTCAGATGCACTTAATCATCCAATCTTTTCTTCACACAAAATTCAAGACAATGATCTACGGAATAGATACCAGTCTTTTCTGGAAGTGAAATATTCATGCTTCCCCACTTCTTCCCACATGCTCAGTTACATCGGGAGCAGAGATATAAACCTGATGCTTTCCAGTAGAGGGTGTCTGAAGCAGAAGTTTGGTCATTTTGACTTTTCTGAAATGTGAAATGGAGTAATTTTGTTATTGTCTGCCATGACTTTTTTTGGTCCCCCTGCACACCTCCCTCCATACCCCTCTCCCCCCTTTTTTTTTACCAGAGGAGTTAATTCAAGGTAAAAGGGGCACTAGAAAGAGGACAAGTGTTCAATTTGTTCTTACAGCCAAGTATAGTACAATAGGCAAACTGGCTATTGAAAGTGTATCTGCTTATGGTAAGATGTATAATTCCCTTCAGAGAAAATACAGGCTGCTGTCCAGATCTAAAAAAATTCTCAGAATTTGGGAATAAATGTCTGTGCTGCTCTCCCAGCACTGAGTATACCACATGACAATCACTTTATTTTTCTTGAAATGTTAGTGAAGCAGAACACAACAAAAAATTCACATAGCATTAATAAAAGAAAGCTAAGCATGTTAGTGCTTTTGTGATGGCTAAGTTGTATGGTTTCATGAATAACTGCTTTTTAAAGGGCAACCAGCGTTGAAATCTTGTTAACTGACAAAAATTAAATTAAATTATTTGAATGACTACATCCAATTCTGATATTTTATTGTAAGATGTTCCACGTGAATAAACATCTTTTTCTAGTCTTGTTAACCTCATTAGGGGTGTCTGTGTTGACGGTGGTCCCTCTGGGCAGAGTGACTGGTGTGGTTGAAAGTAGTTTTCCTTATTTAAGACCAAAAAAAGGGGGGAAGTGTCAAGATTTTTTCCTCTGAAAAAGGAAGGATAAACCCACACTGTAAGAAAAATGGCAATCAAATTATGTTTTGGGGAAAACAGCTAAACTGTCTGTAAACAACCTGTCAAATATAAAGAAGGAGGGGAAAAAAAACTAAATATAACCTTTCTCAGGAAAAGCGAACTTACATTGTTAGCTATAACATTCTTAAGGACTTTTCCATACTCAAATTTTTCCTAAAAAACCCAATATCCTGCTCCTCACTTGCCAAAACCCCCCAAGAAAACCCAGGACTCAAAAGCGATGTCATTCCCTCTGAATGCATGCTTTTTAAACCGACCCTATATATTTTTAGGAGTCATATGTTTGGAAGAATAAAACCATATAATTTTTCTACATCCAAAATGAAAATACTTCATTCTGTTTCAAACAGCAGTGAATAAACTGGAATTGAAAGGCAGATGTAAATAAGGCTAGTGATCACAAGGGGATGAGTTGCTGGTCCAAACAGGGAACTGGAGGAGAAACTTGAGAGTCATTCTGTGCAAATTACATGCTGTAAGGAGAAGCTTTTTTCTTGCTCTATTCAATTCTTAAATTTCATGAGGAAGGGGAGGTTTCTTCAATGAAGTCTCTAACTACAGTGATGTTCAGTGATGATGCCGGTATCAGCAGATCTGCAGCTGAGCACGAGACTCCTTGCTGATATATTGGACATCATAATGCAGATTCTAGTCTATATTGCTGTGCAGAATATCTCCAACAGATATTTCACTTTTGCTTTTCTCTCTGTAAAAGCCCCAAAGTACACACTTGAAGTTTCTATGTGGAGAATACAACTGCCAAGCTCTCTCATGATGAGAGGTGATGAAGTCCCACTAGCCTCAACCAAGACATTCCTGTTTGTATTCACTGATGACCAAAAGTAGATGGAAGGCGTTTGATGCCAACATGGACTTCTTTGTCTTTGTGCCTTTATTATCGATTGTATCAATACACTGAAACAAGCCTAATTCTGGTGGCTCTAAAGAGGCAAAACAGCTCTGAGTTTTGCCCTGACCTTGTTGCTTTGACCACATGTGTATATACTGTTCTTTACTGTCCTCATCTTGCTTTTCTTGAGAGCATGGGAGAAAGGAAAATACTTTTTTCACATGAGGCAAAGAGATTTTTTTTTTTGTTTTGCTTCACACTGTTTTCTTTGCTATGTTTTGTCCTTTCACAGGTGAAAGAATCCCCTACCTACCTGTGGGGATTTTAAGAAAATAGTCTTTTAATATGGAAGTGTTTACGTTCTCATTACGGGGTGAACATTACATTGATTTCCTGTACCCTTACCCAAAATCTAATTGCAAACTGTACCGACTGGAGATAAGTCTGCCCACCAGGTTTAGTGCTGTTTTACTAGTTTAATTAGGCTTTGGGTTTAAGGTGTTTCATGAGAAGAAAAGGGCTTCTCAATAGTTGGGTTAAAAAGGCAGAGAGAAACAACAGCTGTAAGGGCACTTTCCCATGTACTTGAGCATGATTAAATGTAGCAGGGGGTTCTTCCTTCACTGAGTAAATTACCTTTGTCCCACGTGTATATTGATATAAACTTTAAACATTTGCCTTTGCAGTATATCTCAGGCTGCTTCTCTTGCTGCTCAGGGTCAAGAGAGAAATTCATGAACGCTGACAGGAAATCTCTCTCTTAAGTGTAAGGAATAGGTGCACAGTTTCTCAGACAAACAGAAGATTCAGATTGTCACGTTCTTTGTGTGTTTACCTTTAAACAATACACACAGCAAATAAAGCAACCTTTTCACCAGATTTATATTAGTGATTCAGATGCCACATCATTTCTCTAGTGTCATGCATAAAAAATTTCTTGAAAAATCTGCTTCCCTGTACAGATTGTTTAATCTTGCTAGGGTGATTCAGAAAAAAAGACTGGTTTGGGTTATTTGTTATAATTTTTGAAGCCAACAGACCTGAGTCTTCAAGAAATTCTACCTGGCACTGCCAGATGCTACTCAAGTGATAGCTGCATCAAGGTGCCACAGAGTTTTAATAAGAAGTGTGTATTTTTTTTTCTTTCAGTGTTAGAGTATGGTATCAGTTCATAAACTTTTCATTTTCTCTTCTAACTGTCCCATCTCTATCCATCTTAAAATATTTTTCTTCTCTGTAGCATTATGACAGATTTAAGACCCCAGCTGAAGCATAAGACATAAATTAATACATGATCTTCTTAATCCAAATGTAATTTGTTAAAATCTGTTCAAAATCTTGTCTAACAGGCTAACCTATATTTTAAAATTCTCCGGATCTTATCCCTTCTATCTAGAATTACTTTAAACTGTTTGGGACAGCTAAATGTTGGATATTTGTTAAACAGAGTATCAATATATTTCTATACTTTATAATTTTCTAATATCTAAACAAATAAAATGTTCCCTTGGTTTAATATTAAGATGGCAGAAATTTGTGATGTGCTTTTCAGTCAAGCTCAAGATATTTTCTTGGACCTTGTTTTCATAAAAATGTGAGTAACATTTATAAAGAAAATATAATCGTTCAAACTTTTAGATACTAAAACTTAGACACTAAAATGAGTGTGTAAGCTTTTAGATGCTAAAAGGAGACCACACCAACTCTAACAAAACACCTCCGGGTGTATTCATTCAGCCTGTGCCTTAGTAACTGTGCTTCCCAGACTTCACAGAATCACAGAATGGGTCAGGTTGGAAGGAACCACAGTGGGGTCACTTGGTCCAACCTCCCTGCTCGAGCAGGGCCATCCCAGAGCACATGGCACAGGATTATGTCCAGATGCTTCTGCAATGTCTCCAGTGAGGGAGACTCCACAGCCTCTGGGCTTCTCTACGGTAGCAAGAGCAAGGTGGCATTTAGGCCTGTGGGGCTGTGCCATGTGGTAACAATTCACCCCACAGAAGTCACCGACTGCCAGGGACTTCTGGCATGGCTCTCATGCCACCACCAATCTGCACTGGTTTGTGAAATATTTAAAATGATCTTTACTCAACAGCAAGCTTTTTATCTCCGTTTCTGACTGAGAAGTACTTCAATGAATATCCTTGTTCATTAACTACACACTAGTTTTAAACATTTGTTCCATTTGAGCCACTCTTTAAGCATGCTATTTCTAGCTCGTGCTCTGAATGCACTCTTTGATAATGGTGGTGAGCGAATAACTTCAGTCATATCACTAATAATCGTCTTAACCAATCTATTTGCAGCCGAACAGATCAAGTTAATGCAGAAAGCAGAAGGGTTTAGAAGCAGTTTCCCTACCAGAAAAATGTAAGACCAATGTACATTGATTCAGATTAAAAAAAAAAAAAAAGCAAATTGCTGATCTGAACAGAAATATATGCCAGTCAGAATCAATATTGGCCTCAATGAGATTTATTTTGTTGGAGAAAAGGATCTAATATTCAGGAGACACTTGAGCTGTGGTAGTTGTTGAGTATTGTTTATTCAGGCAGTTGAATTGCTGGGCTGAAGCAGGGAAGGTTTATTAGCCCTGCCTTGGGCATCAAACTATTAGATTTCATGTAATTTCAGCAGGTTTCTAGGAAATATTTTACACCTTCATGAGTAAATTTGAAATTTTGGGCACTAGAAAACTATATGAGCATTGTATTTTTCATACCATTTTCCAAACAGTGCTTAGTTCCTTGACACCATAATGTTTTTATTATGATAAGCATTATTTGTCCCTCTGTACTGTCGGTGCTCATTTTCTTTTTAAGGAGAATATAAGAATGAGTGCTGATATGAGGTACTGCATAACTATGTAAAAAATAAAAAGGGGAGGGAATGGTGGAGAGCTGCCTCAGACAGATGAAAAATGCCCAGTATGTCAAGGAAAATATATTCCCCAGTGTCATTTCATGCTCTGCAGGGGTCTGTTTTCTTGAGTCCAGTGCAAATGCATACTCTCAAGAAAGCCATTTTCTGCTTAATGTGAAAAAGAAGAATAAAGCAATTTTTTATTCTACTTTTATACAATCTTGTCAGAAAAGAGAGGTGAATACAATCTTTAGAGATGCCATCAAAACTCCCTAAACACAAACCTTATCAACCCCAGTCTGAAATCATGTCAAATTTCACAAATTAAGCAAGACTGGATTCCACTTTGGATCCCTCCAAGGAAAACCCATGACACAATAGGAACGAACATGAACAATTCCTTAAGCAGATCTCTTTTTTTTTCCTGTGAGTGAATAGTGATGAGATGAATATGGAGAAAGTATGCAAGCTCTCCCTTCCATTCCCTGGAAGAAACTCTCTACCAACCCTTTCACCCTACCAAAATTAATGCTTGCTCTGACCTATTTTCGTACTTTTTTATTCCTTGTGCTCTGTGCCAGAGAGCAGGCACAGAGCAACACTGAGAGTTCATGCACCTGCCCGCAAAGAGGTGGAATGCGATGCAAGAACAAGCTAAGACAGGAGAATTGATCTCCTCAATATCCCAGTGGCAAGCACATAGAGCTCAGTTCCTAAATGAGTCTGAATAAAAAGTACTGTGCCCTTTGAAATGTTGTGGGGTTATCCTTCCTTGCCTACAGCTCCCGCTCTGGAGGACCATAGGTCTCCTGTAGGTTTTGTGTGATACCTGCCAGGTCTCTGTGGTTGCTGGGGGTACTCCAGGGCATCTCAAATGGCACTAGGCAGCTATAATTAGGCAACTTGATCAAGCCCTTAGTTCCTAGGACTGCTTTGCCAAATATCTAATTTTAGCTGTCAGTGATGCCATGAGTGGACATTTCAGATGCTGCAGAAAATGAGAATTGTCACCATATGACTCACTGGATCTGCCAACCCAAATGAAGAGCTCAGCAAAGCATGAAAAATCCAAAGACCAGAACCTGCAAATGGGAGTGTACCCCTGCAAATGAACTTATTTTTGGCTAGTCACTTTGCTTGCGTTGGATTTTGTGCATCGAAGGGGAGAGTGATGTGCAATAGTAAAAGCAAATGAACCCAAAGAGACAAAAAAACCCCCCTCAAGAACAAAAAGAGCCTTCCTGAGGTTAATTACAGTAGACATTCACATCACTGAATATTTTGATACATCCAAATCTCACTAAATAAAATCCTACAAACTATTGACTTTTATTATAGGTCAATCTAAATCTAAAAGTTTGGACAAAAAATCTTTAGCTTGATAGTGTTTTATTAAATAGAGTCTATAAACAAAATTGTAACATAACAATAATTTTCCTGCAGTACTGCATGATAGTAAACTAACTTTCCAGGATGAGTGGGGATTGAGGTAGTCACACTATTCATTTTTAGAAACTGCCTTGATAGTACTCTGCTGCATCACTTCCAGAATGCACAAGTAGTATTTGGAATATTTCTCAATGGGGTTAGAAAATTCACCTTTCATATTTTTATCTGCAGACACAAATGTAAAAATAACAGTATTCCTGCAATTGGTAAAGAAGACAAATGCATAGTCTTGAAGAAATGGCATCTAAGAAAAATCCTCATGCTTCCCTATTGATGCAACAGTTAAAATATTTTCATGCTATACTCCATCCCCATATGGTTTTCTTCAGTGTTGTTTTCTCAGTTGATGGAGGGAAATTCCCTAGACACATTTTACATAATTGCTTGTATGGTTGCTGTTGCTTACATTTGTTCTGTCAATTGTGGATAGTTCCTATTTCCAACTATTTTGTTTAGAAGTGTTCAGAATGCTTAAAAATGCTAGAATAAAGTATATTATTACAGAGCTGTGCAAAGCTGGAATTCTTCCCTCAGCTCTTCTCTCAGCACCTAGCTCTGCCTCATGGAAATACCTTTGCGGTTGTCTTTCGCTTATTTTAACAATTTTTGGTTTTTTTTTTTTTTTTTTGGTTTTTGGTTAATTTTTAGAAATTATTTTGATAGTTGCTGAGGATACATTTTCACCACTGTTTTTGTTTGAAAATTGCTTTTGTCCCCTTTGAGGCGACACAGGCTGTTGAAGGAAACCCAGGCTCCAGACCCAGGAATTGCGATGTTCCCCTGTACTTTGGCTGATGATATTTTTCAGATTAATTAATAAAGGGATTCCATAGTAACCTACGAGTATTTCAATGGGGGAACATTTCCTTTATGGTTTAGGAGAACAAAGGCAGAGTGAAATTAGAAGAGGAGCATTACTGGGATTGGCACTCATGTTTCTTCTTACCTACCACCTTGCTGACTGGACCAGAAATTATTACTCACCCATTTTTTCTCTGCAGCATTTTACCCCCTAAGCAGAATGATGCAGTAATACTTGCCACTAGCCATCCTGATGTTTTGAAACTACTGATAGTTCCAAGACAGCATTAAATCCATGTGCATAGAGATGACTGTCTAAGGTAGAGATGAGGGTGGCTCCCCACACGGATCACCCTGCAGCATTTGGGATATTTTTTCCCCTAAAGTCTTTGATCTCTCACTTTGAAAGTCAAAGTACAAAGTCCAAAATCAAATGAAATCTGATCTGGTCAGTGAAGTATTTTGTTCCATAGACCTGTGGAAGCCTCCACAAATTTGGTCTATGACTAAGAGAAGTTACACAGGGTTTTTGTTTTATTTCTTGGTTTGTTTGTTTTTTAATTCCAAAAGAGTGATGTTGGACATATTAGAGGTGACACGAGGGTGAGTGCTTCTGAAGCATATGCTCTGCAAAGATCTATTCAAAATATTAATCTTTTAAATACCCAAGTATCCTGTCTTGTAATAAAATAAGATGCCAAATCTCATCAGGAAAGTTCTTTTATTTAGACTTTCTTCATTTGCTGAAAAATGACTTGGGGAAAACTACCTGAAAGTGAAACCAGAAGCAATAGATTGTACCTGTAAGAAATCATAAAGTTCATTATGTACACAACGATGTGGCAGAGGAGGAGAGCTGAATTTTTAGCAGCACTGGATGAAAATTAAAGTAATCCTGGGTAAGTAATATGTTGCAAAGTGATAGTTCAGTATGTTTGAAACTCATTTGAATTCAGCACTGATGATAAGTGAGATATTAACAGAACATTTTAAAGTGCCTTTTCAAGTCTGTAGGAGAGAAAGATTTTTATTTTATACCTGCATAAAACAAACCAAAAAGGTTTTTGTCCTTTTTTTTTTTATAGGATGAATTTAGAATTCTTGTCCAGTTTTATGCGTTCCCATAATAACCCTTTGCTGGGGAAACAGTCTGTCAATTATTCCTGTTTTTCAATTCAGATTTTTACATTCTGCTTTTAACACAAAGAAGGTGAGAAGTAAAACAAATTTCCCAAGTAATTTTGTTTTTCTTCATGATGAGAAATGCAATTTGTAATGTTTCAGATGATATAGAAATCAGCTGCAGATCTAAACAGCAAATTTTCATTTTCCATTAATATGACAGCTCATTCCAGTTGAAGAGCTACCTTTCCCTGCATATGGGGACATCCTGTCACACAAGAAGGAGATGCCGTACTTGGGAGGGTGCTGGGTTTTTTGTTTGATTTTGTTTTTTAAACCACTTATAATGAGCTGTAGTCATTAATTAATCTACCAGGATTCATTTCAGGGTACAGAAGGAGAAGCCATTTCTATTTGAGCTCTATTTGCTCTAAATAAGCAACAAACTGAGAGAGCTACATAAGCACCTACAAGCACAATTGTAGCTTCAAATCTAAGTAAACATGTAAAGGGAATAGCCCCGAGAATTTGATGTCATGGGAACTTTGAGGTATTTCTAAATATTTCTGACAATAGTTTGCCGTCCTAAAAACAGCAAATTATCTTCCTGAATTTCTATTAGACATAGGACACTTGAAAAAGAAGTGAAGAATTTTTATTTTGTCGAGGAGAGTTCAAAAAGTAACCCTAGTTTTGCCTGCTGTTCACTAGTAATGCCATGACAGTGTAACAATTTTAACCAGATTTTAAAATAATGGTCTCTAATATAACTCCCCAAATACGTACATTAATATTTTTTCTACCTTTCACTTTCATGCAAATAGTATGGATCTGCCCGTTTATGCTTCAGACCTTTTCTTTCCATTTTGAGGCATTTTCCCACGACATTCTTCAAAGTGCAGAGCTGAGGGCGTGTGGATTTGACTTGGGTAATCCAGACAGCATTGGAAGTTTCTGACAGTGAAGGGACAGGAGCAACTCATTTACTGATGTGGTGTCTTTGTCTGTCATTCCCTGTGCTTGGACTCCTCAGTTCTCTCCAAAAGTTTGAGGTGTGCAAAGAAGATTGTGGCTGTATCTCAAAGCATTACCTCAAAGATAACCTGCTTATCTGGTGAGAAATTACCCTGAGGCTACTGTTGTGGTTTTTTTCATAAATTCAGAGCCAGGGGCCCTAGTGCTGTTGCCAGGCTGAAGTAGAAAAGAGGTGATGCAGGCCACAAGGAAATGATGGGCTGGCAGCAAAGGCAGGACAAGAGGAGCAGGCAGGAGGAGAGGAGCAGCACGAAGAAGCCATGCAATGGTGTTGGTTGAGCTTACAGGTAACTGGTGGCATGGGAATGTAAGATGAGCAAAACAAAGATCTGTCTCACCCAGTTACCCCTTCTCACCAGTGGCAATACAGTTTTCTTAAGACATGGTATGGAGCAGGGCAGACTTGCAGTGCTGGACGCTGCTGCTCTCCCAGCCTCCACGCACTTGCAGGTGACGTGCTTTCTGAGCCAGAAATGTTGTTTCTTTTTCAACTATCACCATTTCTGGAGGAATCGCAGCCGTTCTAAGGAAAAATAGGAAAAACAGTTGTTCTCAATGGTTTTTATAGAGAACTCCTCCCTTAGGCAGTTCCTGGGAGGGACAGTCTGAGGAAAATGTATTTTTGACAATTTAATACCCAGTTAGTGGAGACCGAGATTAGAATTCCAAGTAGGAGTTGACTTACTGATGGAAAATGAGAAAGAATACTTAACTGCTGCATGTGAGAGTGAGGATCTCTTTAGAAAGAGAGATTCTGTTGTTTCTGGTGGAAATGACATTCCCTTGCCTGTGTCCCGGTGCCTTTTTTTCCTGTAGCATTTGAAGTGGAAGAGACTGCCCCAAGGACTAAAAGCTGTAACACCCTTTAGTTGTATTGAAACTGAAATCAAGATACACATGGCCTGAAAGGTTAAGAATTGAGTAGCTAAGATGGTAGAAGGGTTCAAGTGCTTTCTGAGGTTTTACTGAAGTGCTGCCAACTAACTTGAAACCTCTCATCTGAGCAAACACTTGAACTGAAAATATTTCTGTATTTTCCCGGAGAAATATTTCATTAGTCATCAATAACTCTTGGGGTTGTGTACAATCACCTTCACAGATGTTAACAAATAGCTTGAAACCGGAGAAGACATTATTAAAAAAAAAAAAAGCAGAAATTTATATCTTTTTTTTTTTTTAAACCCACTTATCCCCTTGTTATTTTTGGAATAAAATTGAAATATAGCAAAGTCCTTGGTTTTTGAACAAAAAGTTGGATGTAATTTTGATTAAGTCATCAGAAACCTTGTCTGAGTTGTCAAAGTATGAAGAGCACTGTCACATTAATTAAGCATTTCTCAGTATACTGTTATCTTCCTCCTCTTTCTTTTTGGAGCAATGTAATATTTTGTGAGATGGGCAACTGTCCATGCTGGTAGGTATGTAAAGGAAAACAAATTTTAAAATTTAAATTGTAGGGAAAATAATTAATAAACTTCACAATTATAATTAAAAATAAAATAAATAATACTCAACATTTATATTAATTATAGATTATAGTTACTTTTTATGGGCCAATTTTTGATTAAATCACTTTGCAAAACAGGCCTTATATTATGATCATAACCTTGCTCCTTGGCAGATAATAGTCTTTCCTTCCTGGACACTGGCAAGTTCTGTATTTCCATCAATTCCAAAATGTTGACTGTTCACTGCTCCATGGGTTAGCTCTCTTCACAATCTGAAATATGCATACCTGGGCATCCTGGGGCTTCAGGAGTAAGCAAGGTCAGTTAAACCATAATGATCTGATCTATGTGCCATGGAGGGAGGTTCTTGGATATGCAGGAGCACAGGCTCAGGCCAGGCCAGAGGAGAAGGACAGACTGTTAATAGCACCTATGGAGTGACATTTCCAGTAAAATAGTTTTCAGCCTTTGGCAGTGTCTGACTTCCTTATCCCAATGTAAATAATAGTATTTGGTAACTGCTAACGGCCTGAAATTTTTATAATTTCACGTGCTTCTGGTCTATTTGCTGTCTTCTAACAACGCTTATTTGTGCTTGCTGAGAAGACACAATTAATATTTTTGTGGGTTTAAACCTGTTGCCTGAATTGTAAGTTAGGCATTTTTGGTGTCTTGCAGTGGTCTGACTATTGTTAAAATGGGCAGAGGATGTGTTTTCACACAGCACAGAGAACTATTTTGTCCTTTTTCACAAGTAAAATGTAGGATTTCTTCTGGTAACTGCGTAATTGTGAGCTATTTGTGCTCTCTCTCTAACCAGCTTTACTGCGTGGGGATGAATCCCAGAGCCTTGGATGGTACTTTAGGAGATTTAATAAAATATTTCACTAGAATAATAGCAGGATCATTTATTTTTAGCACAGTAGCTAGTGCATTTTATTTTGAGATACTATTTATAGACTGTTTAATTTTTTTTTTCTGTGAGACACAGCTTGAATTTATACTCATAGTTCTTTAGCAATTATTAAAGTTTATTTTGTATAATCTTAGCTATAAGCTTATAATCAGCTAAAGGAAACAATGCGTTTCTATAGCTTCTGAAGTTTCAAATGATTTTTTTGGCTAGTGGCTGTGTGCTGTTAAATCACTTCAAAGTTTGGTATGATCCTTAGGTATGGCAAATACAGGATTTTTTTTGAAAATAGATTGTTTGGAGAGTGGTTAGAAGGTTGACTATACAGAAATATAGCTTGCGTGAAATTTGTGATTAAATAAAATCAGTTACTGTCTTCAGGAAAAATGAAAAGTGCATTGCTCTTGGTGGTCAATTTAAACGACCATTTCTAAGCAAAGTCTTCTTTACAAAATTTCTTAGGGACAAGAGCAATGGGAGTAGTTAAGGAACATGAAATACTCCCTCTGAGAAGAATTGGTTACTTTAGCAGCTACTTAGGAGGAAAGATGGAAACTGTGTGTTCATAGGTGATCAGGTTTCTGTGAATTTATTGATTTAAACTCTGGAAGGGGGAGATGGGGATTTACATCATGCAGCTTCTCCAAAATGGAAGCTAAATATTTTAAACCAAAAGGGCACACAGGTTCTTAATTCTGCCTTATTACTATGTGTTAAAGAGAATCCTTTTTCCAAGGAAACCTTTCTACAATATAGATATATTGCCCTTAAATTTAAGCAATCTATGCATGAGGCAGGAGGCAGTCACTGTCAATCAGCTGGTTTGCACTTTCTTGCTGCTGTGCAAGGCAGCAAGCAGGAATTTAGCAAGATCTCAGTATCTGACTTTGCTTTGCACGAGGCAGGCTTGTAGGATTTTATTTCAGACTCCAGATCCTGCTATCTCAGTGCTTATAAGTGAGTTGGGAGGGAGAGGGCTTGGAGAGCAATGATCATGAGTTGGAAAATCAGGCAAGGATCTGATAAGAGAAGAGAGGGGGATGTAGGAAGGCCAAGTTTCTCTTTTATGGGATATGAGCAGGTTGAGGTCTCCTTGAATTTAAGGTCATACTTGGCCTCTTAAAATAGGTGTGTACACGTGCAAAAAAAAAAATAATTGTCTCCTTGTATCCAGGAGAAGTTTGGAATTTCTCTTTTTCTTAATAACTTGAAACAGCTCTTCTGGTTTTGATGGAGTTGCTCTGTATGAATACATCTGAGTTCAGAACTTGACCCTAGAAGTGTAATGAAATGAGCTTCCTGTCGAAGCATGGCATACATCACCACCTGGTGATTTCTGGCTTTTGGTGAGAAGGAAATTGGGCTAACACTGTGCCTGCAGTGAGAGGGATGTTAGGCTGACTGACCCAGTACTGATGCAGCCTTTTCAAGTTTAGCTTCTGTGTTACCTTGAAATCTTTGGAGATTTTCAGCCTTTGTTTCCTTTTAGAAATCCTTGGGATAGCTGTTGTTAAGTGCCATCTTAAGGGTTAAGAAACCAAATCTAACTTCCAGTCTTACCTTTGTCTGTGTTTGACAAAAGCTGTGGCCTTCATCCCACAGAAAGACACACATGCAGAGTCATTATTTGCTTATTTGGAAGATGAACTCCATATTACTGCCTGATGGAAGCTTTGTTTCTTTCTTAATTTTCAGTTCACATGCATGTCTTCTGTTTTGATCAATCTCATGAGTTGAATTGCAATCTGAATGATGGTGTTTATTTCAGATTTGACTAGAACAGAGTACTTAGGTAATTTTTCCCATATTACACACATTTTCAATCCTTTTACTGACTCAGGTGCTTATTGCTTTTATAACCTTTCTGGCCAGCCATTACAAGTGCCTGGTAATTTCATATATTCCTTTTCTATATGATTCAAGTAATCCTCTATTGCTGCAAAAATGTCCACATTTATAGATAAGAGAGACTTGGGGAAAAGTAACTTAAAATGCAATCAGAAAGGGGCTTTCTGTGGAAACAGTTGTGGTTGTAGGATTATACCTACCCAGTGGTCCAATTACCTCGTCAATGAGTGAAATACACTCTGAGAAAAATAGTGGAGATTAATATACACAGCCAGTGTCTGAAGATCAATACAGTCTTGGATCCATCTCAGATTTATTAGAAGTGTGGATAGCTCTATGGATGTAAAAGGAATTTGAGAGAGAGGGAGAGAGAATGTATCTATAGTTTTAAAACTGATAAGCAAATTTGATCCTCAATGCTTAACAAGAGACAAATCAAAATGGGTTAATTTTCTAGAAGTGCCAAGATGCCAAATGTTAAAGATTTGGTGTCTTTGGGGGATTTCTAATTGAACATTTCTCTATAATGGAGGAAGAACTGAAAATAGTCAATTTTTATGTCCTAGTAAAGTTCTTAGTCTCAGGAGTTTCCTTATTAGATATAGTATGATGTCAAGACATAAATGGGAACTATCAGCTGAGAGTAAAGTAAAACAGACCACAAAATCTCACAATAGGGCTGTGTATTTTTGCTGCACATGTAACAGTGATATAGAAAAGAGAATCTAGTAACAGTTGCCACCCTGACTAAGGTGTTCTAACCATATTCTGAGATAAACGGACATGAAAAAGCTTCAGAGGCTGATGCTAATAATACAGTTCTGTTATGCTCTGCCTTTTACACTGTACATTCCTTTTTACGTAGTTCAGCATAATAAAAGCACCAACAAAACAGTATGCATTGGCTGTCCAGTGTGAAAACACATCTGACACATTAGTCAGACACCTTACAAAGGAAAAACAGCCCCAAAGGTTTAGCAAAAATCTCAGAAGATGTCGCTGCTAATTTACACAAAGCAAAACAGCAACAAAAAGTCTTCCTCAGGGAAGATGTCCCAGCGTTGTCCCAGGACAACAGCAGAGAATCTGTTGTCTTTGAAAAACAGATGCTATGCAGGGAAGATGAAAGACAACTGGGAAGGCTGACCAGACTGTAAGATTATGCAACCATACATTGCTGCAATATGGAAGTCAAATGCATTTACATTTTCTGGCTAATAGGGAAAGCTTTACAGTAAACAGGAAAGTTGTGGAAAGGGATAAGAAGCGCCCTTTTCTTCCTTGGTAATTCTGTGCATTAGGCAGAGCAGGCTATTCCACTGTTTGCACTGAGAAAAAGGACACCAAGGGCAGTCCAGTCACAGAAGATTGCTGATTTGTGCAGGGTTGCAAAAATAATGGCCAGTCTGAAATTAAGCTGGAATTTGTGGGGCTTGAATTCATCTCTAGTTTCAGTCAACAGGGACTGTGCCCTTCTCAGCATCATTCAGCAGCGAAGACTGCAATGATTCCAAGTTGGTGTTACTTTCCTTTGCCTGTCATTTTAGGATTTTGCAACCCTGCTTCTCTTTTGTGCTAATGTTCATTAACCCCCCTCTTGGATAATATGAGTTCTCCAAAGGTGAAGCTTGTTTCACATTTAGACAGATCCTAACTATTGATTAACACACTTGTCTACTTGAGTAAGTCTGTCACATTGCAAGCATACTGCAGGCTGCTTAATCTACTTTCTGACTGAGTGACCCCTTCATCCTCTGCCTTTGTTATTTACCAGACATCTTAATTTTCTGTTAAGGTAAGACTGATGATTGTCTTTAAACCTGGAAGAGCATAGGATCCTGCAAAAAAACTAGTATGAAAAAAGAGAAAAATTTGGTACCTTTTACCTCTCCAGTACTTAGGGTTTTCAGTTCAACATAGATTAATATTGAGTCAAAACCTCTGCAGATCTATCTCTTTCCAAGCCAGCTCCTTGCCAGCATCTCCATTTGAACCATTAAGCATTGGCTGTATATTTCTTCCTGATCACTATCAAGTTAGCTAGGAGAATTAAACATCCTTCTCCATTCCGTTTGAAAAATGCTCCTGGAAAATTTTGCCCAAGACTGTCTTTCTCTTTTTGGTAGGAAAATGTCCATCTTACATTTGATTCTGCCACAAAATATACACAACTTCTTTTATCTGGATTAAAGTGAAGTTAGCTTACAGATGAAGTAACATCTTTCCATTCAGGTGAACTATAAATTTTGCCAAGTTTACCAAAGCTAAGTTACCAAAGTAACTTAGAGTAGTTATCAGTTTTTGCCTGTAGTCCCTGTAATTTCTTGATTTCAAGGCTGTTTTGAAGACCTAGTCTTGATGGAGACTATGATGCACTTCCAGGGAATCCTATTTAATGCTAAGCCAAAGGACAATGGAAGCTGTAACTGTGTGTAGACAAAGTCTTGCCCAGTACAAGACAAATGGCACCATTGTTTGGGCTGGTGTTGACTATTATGGTGTGTGTTTGAGCAGTTAGACCACAGCTGACCTCACTGAAATGTTAAGCTCAGTTTTCTCGAATTGATGCACAGGAAGGAGGTCACCTAAATCAAAAGCAAATTTAAATCAGTTCTGTCTGGTCGGTGTCCAGAGCTGTGACAAACACAAAGAACGTACCTTGTGTGTTCATTGAGACAGGTAGAATTTCTGGAGCTCTTTGATGGCCAGCCTAGATAGCTTTCTGGCATAAATGACCTCAAAATGCAAGGCAAAAAGTGGGCCTTGGGCTTCTGATGTCTGAATACAAGTGTTTCTCCTTAACATCATACAGTACATGAAAGGAAGCATCAGGAAGGAAATATACCCTGTAGCATCATTCTCAAGGGAAGGTATACTTCCACAAAATGAAAATAAATGAGTTGGTATTATGATAGTCTAATACTGTGATGTTATGTACAACAGATGCATTTTTCTGCTAAGGGTTTAATCCCTTCAGGCCCATTAAGCAAGGGGAAAAGTTTAGAAGGGATGCTGTTAAAAGAAGACATTAATGCACCTTTAAAAGAAAGTAGTTGGAGCACAAATCCCAGGAGAAATACAGTACAAAATAGTGAATGAAATATTTATACTTTCCACTGAAGCTGAGTTTATGCACTTGAGGGAGAAGCCCTGATGAGATGGTCTTCCCCTTTGTTCTGTATCTATTTTTCTGATTGCTCAGACACAGCTGTTGGTTTCACAGTCACTCTGAGGTTGATTAGATTAGAAATCATAGGCCTGTCTGCTCAGCATGGCCAATGACACACAGGAAGTTTGGAATGCATTCTAAGCATGTAGTTTGGGTAAAGGAGATTTCTTTTTGTGTGCTTCCAGACATAAATTGGTTCTTCAGGATTTAGTGTGATTGGATCAACTTTCCTCTCTTATTCTGAACAAAACAATTTAATACATGATCTAAAGCTTGTATATGTTCATGTGAAATCTCACTTAAGGGCTGAATATGCTGCAAGGTTCACTGACTTATCCAAGGCCCATGACTCTCACATTTATATACCATTGCTTTTAATTGTATTTGTTTACCATGAACCAAAACTGCATAATAAAAAAGCTGTGAAAGTTTTTAAGGGGAGATTCTCCAAAACCGATGGAGGAGAAAAGTGCCTGGCTGGTGAGTGCATTGGACTGTGCCTTCCAGAACCCTTTCTTTCTCTTTGGACTTTGACACTGAGATTGCTTGTACAGGATCATTGTCCTTTTAAAGAAATTATTTATGGTTACTAGAAGAACATTTTTTATTTTCAAATAGCTTCTAAAGGAAGAGCAAAGCTCAAAAGCAATTTAGTGTCTTGTATTCTGCAGAAAGGTTCTCATGTTTTCTCTACAAGGCTCATTCCTTTCTAGAGGGTCTTTTCCAAATGCTGCCCTCCTATTCAGTCTCATTTATATTACCTACCATTCATCTACCTACATCCCTCAACACGACTACATCAGTTGCCTAAGTGCAAAAAGTGAAAAAAAAGGTGGTGTTGTATTGTTTGGTTTTGGTTTATTTGTTTGTTGGGTGGGATTTTTAGTATATGTGGGGCTTTTTTTTCCTTTTAATTTTTTTTTCTTTTTTTTCCTTTGGGTTGGTTGAGGTTTTTAAACTTTAATGTACTGCAATTTGTAAATATGTCATTTGATACAAAGGACAAAATGACCTTGTCATTGTCCCTCTTGTGTTTCTGCTTCCTGAACTTTTTTAAGCTCACAGTTTCATGATCTGATAAAATACCTTCATCTGCATTTTCCATAGCTTTTCATTAAAATATAGAGACCTCTTGGGCATTCAAATTAGCTTTTACATACAGAACATTTAATACTTTTGGGATTTTTTTTGTTTGTATTTGGGGTTTGCTTTTTTTTTTTTGCTTAGAAATAGCCTTTGTTTTTCAGGTTTTTTTATATTTATTTCAATAAATATAAATTGATTTTTTAGAAGTTTAGATAAATCTGAAGGTGCAAAGTGTATTTCAAGATCTCTGAAATTAATAAGCATCTAAACTAGTTGTCCTCAAATACTTTTACAAGAAGCATCAGTAGCAATCGTTGCGTACGCTATTTTTCAATTACATGTAAGTATATAAGAATAAGCTGGAATGAGCGTTAGAGAAAATAATTTGCACAGAAAGCTTCAAAATTGTGGCCCTCAGGAGTAGTTTTGGAAGATGATTGGGGTCCAGTGAATAACGTTTTTATTTGTAGTGTCAAATCAAGAGCATATGTAAGAGTGAAAACCATTCCTTGAGAACTGTCAAATCTAATCTTTCTGGGTTTTGCTGCATTAATGAGTAATCGATATGTAAGGAAAGGAAATGTAGTAATTTCCCATTGAAAAGATCTTCTACTCAGTATTTCAATGATATTTAATTCTTACAGAGCCTTTTGCTTCCACAGAATATGTTAAAGATGTTAAAGCTTATTCAATCCATCCCTGTTAATTTTCCCAGCACTTCCCTGAGAGTGGCAGCTATACACTCCTATTTCTGTCCAGCAGGGAGGATAGGGCGGGTTGCTTAGGCTGCTTCATTAACTTTTTTGTGGACAGGAAAAAGGGGCACAGTTGGATCCCATTTTAGAACTAAGGATTTCCTGATTTTCAGTCTTCTGTTTACACAACTGCATTGTGCTGCTCTGACTTGAACTAAGTATTCCCTGGCTTAAGGGACTGAGGTGTGGTAGATGTGATCAAGACATCCAAGTTTGCCTGTCTCCAGTGGGCACCCTGTGACTTTGTTAGCTGCTTCCTTGTGCTTCCTAAAAAATGTTTGGTGCTGTCCAAATGGATCTCCTAGTCATTAATCCATTGCCGACTTGTTAATTTAGGATACTGGATTTTCCCCATAATTTTAGATCCAAATGCCATGAAACACTGAGTTTTGGTATTTCTTTTACTGTATTGAATTAAAAGGTGTGCTGAGACATTTGCCAATGATGCATTGTAAGGACAAGGTAGCATTTTTTTTGGTTTACTTCTTAGAACTTTTTCTTTTCTGGTATTAAGGTTGCTTTTTCAGGGTGGAACACAGGGAATTTATTGTGTAACACCTGTTAACAAAAGAGGAACTTGATTAATTTCCCACTCATGGTGCTGAGACTGTTCCCCTTTGTTGTCATTTTCTCAGGGTTATTACTCATTACCCTTATTCATTCTGCTTTGATAGAGGTAAATAGCTTTTAATTCCCCCTGCCCCCAAACCTTCTTAAAGTTTCCTTTGACAGCTTGTTGTAATTATGCCCCTCATTGAAGACACACTCATTATTCTCTGTTGCCCTGAACAAGATTATTTAAGGCTCATTTTGGATTTACTCTGTGCATGTGTGTTGAATGTATTTCCCTGAAAAAGAGAAAATGGCAATATAAGGGCAGTGTAAGATGCTGGTAAATTGGTTACTGATCACAGCTTGTATAGTTGGAGGTAATTCAGTGAACATGAGCAATGTCCTTGTCATTACATGACAAGAAAGAAAAAAAGAGAAAAAAATGCCAAAAGGATACAAGCAAGAAACTGTCGAAGCTTTCTATACAACTTGTTATTGAGTAATTGTTACATACAGTTTACTGTTGAGCTGTCACTGTATCCTCAGCTTTAATAAAACATGAGCCAATATTAGGGGCAGCTTTTTGCTCTATCAGGAATCTGCTTTTGTAAGGTATCCGATGGCATTATGGATGTTATTCATAATGTTATGATATTGCAATGTGACAATTAGTACATCCTCACTTACTTCATTTCATCTCCCCAGACATAACTTACTTGCCAGAATTTGCAAGTTCTTGGGAGTGTCAAGATTCTTGATTTGCCACAACCTTATTGTTATAGGGACACCTCAGTGCTGAGGCATTTAACAAATAGCTCAGGCTGTTCCTGAGAGGCACTGCTTCTTAATTTCATGTCTTCTTTCCTTTCCCTTACAAAAGGATCCTGCTTGGTAAGGCTTCTGTTCCTAACTGTTAATTCTTTGACAGATCAGACAGCAGGAGTAGTTCTAGGAGCATACCTTTGCCCTTAAATGAACTTGAATTCACTTAGGTAACTGTAATACATGATGACTCTCATCCAGGAAAAAAACTATTAAAACCCCCTGTAACTATCAAACTATCACGGTAGTTATGCACTTAGTTTTACAGATTAAATGTAAGTGATCACATGTGAATTATCAGCTCTTGTAGAACCTGCAGTCACAGGTTTTCTAGTTGCATTGCACATCTATGCTTTTTATTTGGAGACAGCAGTTCTCTTTTGCTTATGTCCTTGATTTTGTCTTATTGCCTGCTCTCTTTTATATTAGGAATTGCATTTTTTTTGGAATTCTAACAATCTTAGACTATTTTGTAGCTGTCTGATTCATTAAAGTATTGATATTTTTAGTTATTTGAAAACAATAATGTGATGCAAGGAATGCTATAGAGATTTAAGGGAAAGAGTAGTTACTTTACAAATTAATAATGAACACTAGTTCCTGGTTCATCATCAAGAGTATCTCCAGTTATACTTTCATATTATCAAACTCTGGTTTATGGCAAATATATTTCTGATGGGGTGAATTTTCAAACTTTGACTCTGTTTTGCCTGTAAATGGTCCATAGAGAAATGCTTATGCATAGCTTTTTAACTGGATATATAAAATTAAATAAAAAAAAGAAAAAGAAAAAAGAGGTTTCTATAATGACATATCCCAAGTAAGGCATGTCTAGCTTGGAAAGCAGGTAGTTGTATTTTTACAAAATCATGGGCAGTAGGTGCAGATGATAGATATAGACTTAAAAACTTTTCTTTTATAATTTACTTTTTCCTGATACCTTACGCTTCGTCTAAGCCAGAGAGGGTCAACAACTGCAAAGATATATGTTGGAGGAGATAATTCTTGTTGAAAAGGAAGTGGCTGAATAAGGATCCACAGAAAAACCTGGGAGCACTGTGGTGGTCTAACCTTGACATGGTTTTTGTTTGCTAGCTAGTCCCAGGGTCCATGGTGTATTGCACTTGCTGCCCACCTGATGCAGACCTGCTGTGAGCAGCAGTTTTTTACCTGGCCCTTCTGGATGTCTGTAGCAGAGGCTGTCAGAGCACTAAAAAAAACCCTGAAGCAGTAAAGGAGTACCTTGTACAACAAATGGTGAAATATCACGCTGGTTAGCAGATTTGGCAGATCTGCCTTTGCTCTGGGACCACGCTTCCTGTAAAAATTTACTTGTGAATTGTGTAGCTACACATATTGTGTGTGGAGATGTGTAACTTCCAGATGTAGGAATTGTGATTTACAGTGGGGTCTATGTGAATAATCACAACTGTTGTGCATACACGCAGATTTTTACAGGATGTTTCCAAGAATTTTGAACAAAAAAGACACAGAGCCAGTACATATTTCAAAGATATCATCATCTATACATGTGTCTCTCCTTGCTTCCTACAGTCTGAGCTCCTATAAATAGGAACAATCCCAGTCTGAGAGAGAAAATGAAAAATAGTGCAAATAATACAGACTTTTTAAAATCATAATGGTCTGCATGTGCCAAATTTAAATGTGCACACAGATGCCACTGAAATAGAGATGGCTCCAAACCAGTCTCATGCCTTTAGCCTAGAAAACACTTTTTCCTTTCCCAAGAGAATATGAAATCCCTCACTGACTATGAGAGATTGTACCTTAAAAATTATTTCAAGTGATTATATTTATAGGCTGTTTATGAGGCTCATTACTATGTACATGAGCACATAAATGAAATTAGCCTCACAAGAGGCATTTATCCAAGGACACACAGGATGTCTGCAGCAGAGCCAGGAACCAGAAGATATCTTCCAAGTTTAGTCCAGTATCTTAACCACACTCCTATTTTTGCCTACTTGTGTCCTACCGAACTCCATTAGTGACCAGAAATCTTCATGCAGAGACCTCTGCTCTTTCTTTCCAAATAAGGTCATGCATGGCTTGTGTGTTCCTCCCCATTATCTTAAGATACCTCAACAAGAATATGCACTTGTGTCATCAGTCAAGATCACTACTTCTAAATGACTGAAGGAAGTAGCAAAAGAAAACACAAGACATATGTAAAGTAAGATATTACAGATCTCTTTAAAAAGAATATCTCATGCTTCTGCTATAAAGAAATATCCTATTCAGAGAAATCCATTACCCAATTTAGTATGGAGGGGATAATCTACTGTGGATGTTAATCCTTTGGAGTCTATTTTAGCTCCCTATTTCATAAAATTATTGCTTCATTCTCTGATAATTTTACAATTCAGTATAATTAATTTTATATATAGAAAAGGATTGATTGGACTACTTATTGTTAAGATTTCCTATCCTTTCCCATTAGGAATCTTTCTTTTCAGTTGCTGTAAGAGTAGGATTAAGTTTACTGAGCAAGAAGATTGAGATTAGCATGCGAGTCTGGGGCTTGGAGCAGAACCTGCCTGCCAAGGTCTCTCTCCTGCCAGGATATCCATGAGGCTTGCTGCTCCAGTTTGGTGGGTTGATCCCATAGGGGAGGACAGGAAGGTCTTGTTGCTACTGTTCACGCTGTTTGTGGCTGATGACCAGCAGAATCTTGAGCTTTGAGCAGAACTGTGCCCTATGATACACAGTATTCTGAAAATGTAGACCCTTCCTTAAAATGTGCACTGAAACCCAGCACTGACTTTTTGGTTAATTTTGTATGTGCCTCTGTTGCCTATCTATTAACTAGAGATGAACACAGTTCTCCATCTCCTCAGGCATTAGGAAGATAAATTTACATGTGTTACAAAGCATACTGTCAGTATAGTGAAAAAAAACCTGCTTGAGAGTCTATGCAAACATTAATAATTCTGTCTTCAGAGCAGAGTTTGAATGCTGTACAGGAAATATGGTATGGCATTAAAAAGTGATGAGAAAATAAAATATGAAACATTTTGCCGTATGGTTAGCAGTGCCCATTCAACACTGAGAACAAGGCTAGGGGCCTCCCATTAGAATTAGATGCAATTCTGCAGATTTTATTCTAATGAAGAGACTCAAGGATGTAGTTAAGGTGGAATAAGCAGTCTTAATTCCAGTGCTCTAGAAATTTTAGCTGTTCACTTTGCAACTTGTCTTTTAATGTACTTTCTGTTGTGTTATATAAAGTGACTAAGGTGGAAATTTAGAAGCTCCATCAGGCTAATGCAGAAATCCTAGTATCATATTCCAGAAATCCCAGGCTTGGTATGACACCTCTTCCCCGGCCAAAAGGCGCTGGTATTCATGCTGGCAGACGTGCAACAACCACCAGCTCTAAGGAGGAGGCCAGAGTTGGGGACTGAGCACTGACGGTATTCCAGAGCCGCACACAAGCAGAGCCACAGGCGCTGTGGGCTCCTGGGGGAGCTGGGGTGAGTGGCATGGTGTGCAGCTTGCAAAATCCACTGCTGGAAGTGGGTTTTAATAGCTGGCTCAGGAAATTATTGTGATGTTTAAGAGGGAGTTCTGGTGAACCGGGTCCAACTGCTTCCAGACAGTCCTGTGGGACCAAAGTGTGCCATGGCACCCTGTCACCTACCGGCCACTTGGATCATGGGCTATGTGTAAGTGTTTGTATATAGGGAGCCGTTCATCATTTCAATTCAGATATGGTCCTTTTCAATGCAGCATGTTGGAATTTAGAGTATCTGTTTTCATTCATCTTTGTAGGAGTTGTACAACTAAATATCCATACATCACCTGATTTTTTTCTTTCTTTTTTTTTTTTTTTTTTTTTTTTTTTTTTTTTTTTTTTTTTTTTGTCTTGCTGGTTAGTGCTGTTACAAGACTAGTTCTTGAATTAGGTCTTACTGTGTTTCCTACATGCAAGGAGGCAGCAACTAAATTATTGCATAAAACATATATAAATATAGTGAAGTTCATATACTGCTCTTTGTGATGCTGAAGAACAAGCAAATGACTTGCTGTGACTGTGAGAGCATAGGATCTGACACCTTTCTCTTATAGCCAAGAACTTAATAATAGAAAAGACCAATTCAGAGAAGCATGCAGAGAGGGTCTTTCATTTGCCCTATCATTCTTCACTACTGTTACATCCTACTTGATCTCTCACTTTACACCTAAGACATGTTTCTCTTGCTGTTTGAAGAGTGCTGACTAGAGATTGACTCTTATCTAATATTATTTAGTGTTAACTCCCCTTTTCCACTCAGACTGCAATGGCTGCTTCAGGGTCATGCAGCTGAAAATGAGAATGTGTGCTCCACAGGTAGTCAGCTCACTGAGCTGGCCCCCCAAAGTGTCTGCTCTTTACTACAAATAGTTTTTTTCTTTTATTGCAAACAGAAATCTCAGCTGCCAAGAGAACAACCTGCATATAAGCATGCAAGTAGTGTAGCGGTGGTTGCTATATGGTACACATTAGGATTCCAGTCTGAATGGTGCAGATGTTCAGGGACTTGCAGTGGCTTTAAGGTGACCTAGAGTTGCTTGAGTGACAAGGATTTGGGACAGTCCTGTGGGGCATTTATTATTATGATTACAATACTTTGGAAACAAAAGCTAAGAGCTTGCTAAAAGCTGACATTTGCATCTAAAATATGTAATGCCTGAAGAAATGCAAAAGCAGCCCTTATTAATACTGGCTTTTCCTAGGAGTAAACTTGAAATATGATGATAGTCTGTAAGCATGCAATGCCACTTGCCAATTAAAAAATGTGCCCACTACCGTGTCTAAGCAGGAGTCCAGCAGTGAAGGACAGCACATAAAACTAAGGTAAACCAGTGCAGTGTCAGATGGAAAGGAATGAAGAAAATGGTTGATTCCTTGCTCTCAGACACAACCTTAACTGAATAAAGTATTTAATTGTGTCCTGAAACCTTGTTAACTTGGCTTCCACTGTTAGACCAACGGGAGAAGCAGAATGGTTTTTTAAAGTTTCTCCAATGGGAGAAACAGCAGAACCAGAAAATTTTTACAAAAGTGTCGTGAAAACAGAGGCTTTAAATAGATGAACCAAGACCAAGAGTTTGTACCATGGTCCCAACTGTTGAGATAGGAATTATGAATGTGGAGAGAGGCAACAACCAAATGCATCTCTCACTATCTGCTGGCTGTTGCTCAGTGAGATAATCACTTGCCTCTTCTCATACTCAGTATAAAAATTTGTTTGAAAGGTATCAAGGAAATATGAAGACTGCAGATGGTGTCTGGAGATTGTTATATATCGTTACACAGGCAAAAACAATGTTAAAAAAGCATTAAGGTTGCAAAGTCAAGTGTTCAAAAGGTATAAAATTACAGAGTAATGGTTGTTCTATGCAGTTATAATGGGCTTCTCTATGAACACTCGTTATCTTTTTATTATTCATTATAATTATCCCATTACTCATTAACCTTAAATGTGGGATCATATGGAATTTTCCCACTTGTTCTTTTAATTTAATTTACGTGTGAAAAAGGTTTTAGCTTTAAAAAATAAAGGAACCTGAAAATGCCATCCCATGGCATATTGACAAATGGATTGTCAGCAAGGTTGAAATCTTTCTATTTATCACAGAGACATGGAGAGTCTGGCAGCATTAGATTTTAATAGCCTGTGTGGACCGGTGCTAGAAGGGGCTGGATCACTTTGCAGCTAGGTGTAGATGATTTTTGTTGACAATGGAGGAGTGGTCAATGTCAGAAATTTGGGGGTTACAGCCAGGATGCAGAGGGAAAAGGGCTGTTCTCTTTTTTTCCTTGCATGTCTCTGCCCTTCTGTTCTCACCCATTTTGGCTCCTCTCATGTCCTGCCTATCCTTCCAAATCAATTTGGATCATCTTAACTACCTGGTTGCCATCACTACTGCTTTTTCGTTCTTAATTTTAGTTGATTCTTAATCTCATCTCCCATTTTCCACCCGTGTTTTGAGATCCCTATCTGTAACACCCTGGGCTCCTTTTACACCACCAGTGCCTTGATGTATGGTCTTCACTCCCCCTGTAACCAAGGCACATCCCTCTTTCACTCCTCAGTCTCCTTTTGTGCTCCCTCCTCCACACCTCCTCATCTCAGTGAGTGATGGGCAGCACCCCAACAGCCCAGGAGAGATATTGCAATACCTCACAGTACAGCTAGAGTTATGTGCCAGCATCTCCTGCCATGCTTGTGATCCCTGTCTTCTGCTCTGTATAACTCCTGTTCCTGGGAGGAAGGTGCCATTCTTTGTCTGTCTGCAGAGGTCTATGGAAGCTGGGAGGGAAGCAGGTATAGGGACTTCAGGGAGATACATGCTTCAGGGAGAAGAGGATGCAGGGACCGTGTGCTTTCAAGTGTTTCTCATGTGGCCAGACCTGTAAGGTTTTCACAGGAAAGGTAAAAGGTACATCCCTGGCAGAATGAGTCGCCCATTTGTGAAAATTTCTGGTTCCTCTTCCACATGTTTTAAGGAGCCTTGCCTTTCTTCAGGCTCCTTCCAGCCACTATCCAAGGAGAAGAAGCTGGATGAGCTTGGCCATTTTTGCCTTCATTTGGAACCACCTTATTCCAACACCGGTAAAAAAAATTGCATCTTTCTTGCAAAATAGGAAAAGGACAAATGATTTGACTGAAATTTATCACCATGAACTTGAAGGAAGGATGTGATCTGCAGGATGGAAATATTCGGCTGCAGTGCTAGAGATCTGACAAACCAGTGGTTCACTCCAATGAATGTCTGAGACCATGGGAGATGTCAAGCCCCCATAGTGACAGAACACTACTGGTCCTTCTGATAAAATATTCAAATAATTGATTAGCACAAGAAGTGTCTGTTGCTAAAATACCATTTCCCAATTAAATAAAACAAAGCTATTGTTTCTGTTTTTCTCTCCAAGAAGCTGTTCGCAGTACAGAAACATCTACCTTTGCTTGGTGGGAATGTACCAAATGGCCGAAGTGCAAATTATCTGCGAGCTGAATTTGTGTCAGTATTTCATCTGAAAAACTATATCAAAAGATTAATATTTAACTCCTACTCACTTTCAGTGGTTTCTGCTTGTAATTCTTACCCTGCTGTATGAGGTGAGAATTCTTTGGCAAGGACAGCTCTTAAGGTTTTAAGCTGATATATATTTTGCTGCCATAGGATCCCGAAAAGACAAACATGTTGATGTCAGGGATATACAACTTGCAAGAAGGGAACCTGTGTATATCTGTACTTAGCAGAAAAGTCTTTAAAGTCCTTTATTGAAAAGAAGTCAGTAAGAGATGAGATTGATTGGATCCTCAGTTTATGAGACCCAATTCTTCCTTTGTTAATGAACTTAATATTCTCACCTCCTACTTTATTTTAACTCTGTCCACAACCCCGCTGAGGCACCTCAGCTGACATGAATTTAGATGTTTATGGCACACTGTGCTTTCTCTTTCCATCTAGTAGGATGGATTTCCAAGTTAAAAAGAATAGCGCAGTGGTGTCTTTTTCCCTCCGTGAATATTTTTGTTCTACATTCAAAGAACTGCAACATAAGTAAGAAAGTGGAGCCTAAAGCATCTGTGGCTGAGAAATGGGGGTAACAGAAAAAAATAATGGAGAGAAAAATTGAGAAAAAGAAAGTGCTTGTGCTTGCAAGACAGGCAGTTAGGCAGGGACAGAAATAAAGAAGAAACAAAACAGATGAAGGATTAGAAAGTAAAAACTATTTGGGAATAGGATGTTGGGAGCGGTAAATAGGGTAGAACAATAGAGATGAACATTTTCTGAATGTGAATAGAAATCACTATAAAGTTTCCACCATCTCCTAATAAAAATACAGTAGCCTTGAGTCCTTGTGCTTTATTAAAAACTCCAGCTGGAATACATAAAAGAAGGCAGGCAAATTATTCTCAAGCCAGATAACTTTCAGATGAAGGAGAATGTAGAGATTTGATGAGATTTCTTGAAGGCAAAAAATATTTGATGAACAAGACTGAAGAAAAAATGCACCAAGGATGGGAGGAAGGAAAAGAAAAAAGAAATGGTAGAAGAAAAAAGAGGGAAGATTCGAGCTATAATTAGCATTTGTCTGTTTGCAGGAAATAAATGATCTCTTACCCAAATAATTTTTCTGGTACAGGAAAGTGTCAGTCCTAACCCTGTTTTTGTTAGATATCAGGTATTACTCACCCTTTTGTTCTGGCAGGTGTACAAGTGCAGGATTAGAAGGTTAAATATTTCTACAGTGTGTTCTGTTCAGAATGGGCTTGGTACTGTTTAGTGGACAATGAGCTATACTGCAGCTGAGAAAATACAGGTTTTCTGAACCAAATATATTCAGTTCAATACATTTTCTTTGGTTATGATGGACAGTAATCTAGTGTGACATAAGGTTTGATTTTGCACGGCAGGCTGCTTTGGTTCTGTGGTAAATGGAAGCTGTCCATTACAAAAAAAATGCCATTATTCCTATAGAAGAGTGAACTGATTTGAAAAATGGAGAATTGGTTCAAGTCCGCACCTTACCTGCACCTGGAACTTTTTACCCTACTCCCAGTACTGTACTTCTCTATTTGCTATTCATTCTCTTCCTATCTTGGTGAGACAGAATTTGAGAGCTGGAAATTCCCCCTCTGTTGGGAATTGTTGCACACAATCTTTTGATTCCATATTTAGTGGACACTTATAATTTTTCTTGTAATGCTTTCAGGGAAGCTTTACATGTTGATAAGAAGGCTCTAGCAGTCCTAGTACGTGTTTTAATGTGCTTTCCACTTCAGTTCCTGGTTGTGTTTAGGTGAGAAGAAAAAGAATAGCATTTTGTTGTGGCTGAAGATTACAGTTCCTCCCAACCTGTGATTTTTCTTTATTTATAAAATACTTCGGCCTGAATAGACTCAGAATTACTGTAGGGCTTACTGGTGCAAGCTAAAGTGCGGATTGCTTTTCCCAGTCATGAATTTCAGTTAAAAGCAAACAACTGATGAACGCATTTCCCGAGTGACTGACTTAAATAGGGGTATTTCATTTGTTTATTTCCTAAATAATATTTTCCTGCAAGTGTAGAGATAAAAGGGAGTTTTTGCTTAATATATTTTTGAAAACATGTTAGAGACTTTTTTTAGACTTTGATTTTTCCTTTTTCAGGGGGACCAAGTAGAAAAATATTTATTGCAGTTGGGTCAAGGCAGAATTTTTATGGAAAAATTAAAATTAAAAAGTCAAATTTTAACTAAACTGAAAAAAACAAGAAAATGTTTTGAGATTTCATCAAAACCATAAAATTTCCAGTTGTAATGAAAAAATATTTTTACAAACAATTTTGAATGAAGATTTGGACAAAATTGCAAGAGTAGTGCTGTAATTGTACCATGTTTTAAAAGGGGATCTATTAGGGGATGAAACAGAAATTATTAGCAAAGGCTCCTTCAGGCCTTATTTACAGCCAGCATTAGGCAGAGTGTTACTTAGTGGGCAAATAGGCCTGCCAGATATGAAAGAGACAAGAAGAAATGTGTCTTGGCATGCTAGGGATGATATAAGTATGGAGAAAACAGAATCTATTATATTTGATAGCGATGGAATGTCGCCTGAAATGACCCTCCATTCTTGCCTATTGTTGACTTTTTCCCATGAAAAAAAAAAAAAGAAAAAAAAAAGCCACTGCCTGTGAATTCTCTAATAGCAGCCGTCTGGATGGTAGAACAACAAACTGTTTACGTACATTATTACAGATTTCTGCTGCATTGTTTTGGTGCCCTACCAAAACTGAGGTTCCCCTGTGGTACTGTAAAAACATAGATATTGTTCTCACCATAAAGAGCTTCAGTTGACATTCATGAGACAGAGACAGACAGGAGGGAGCAGGAGAAGTGGTTTGTCCAAGGTCGTGGTGTAGGTCAGTGGCAGCACCAGCAGGAAAACAGGACCCAGAAGTCTGGGTTTGTGTAAATAGGGGCATTTTCCAGCATAATCCCTCCCGGCAAAGAATGCCCATATGAGGCATTACGTGGGTATAACTCTAGCTGTTGAGGATGCTGGTGCAATTACATCAGTAAACTTTCCCAGGTAGATAAGCCCCTGCTCATGGGCTTTAAGCAAGGAGACCTTCTGCCAAAGAGTGTTGCTGCAAATCTAGCAAGAGGAAGGAAAGAAAAAAACAAAATAAAACAAAACAGCGCTCACTTCAATTAGAGGAAAAGATAATTCCTTTCAAGTTGAGAGGCTCGACTCCTGCTGGCCTTTGTTCTTAAGCTTACCCTTGCTGTAATTTCACAGAGTAACTTGAATAATGCCAGTTTGTTCTGTGATTACCCTCAGCTGGAGCACAAAATTAATATCTCACTAAGTAATTCAGTACATGATGGGTGAACATTTAGTCAAACATGCCCTAAAAAGCTAGGATTTTCCATGTTTGCTGGAACTCTTTCAGTGACAATTAATTGCCTGTGTTCGTATATGTTTATGAGCCTCAGTAAACAGGCAGCATATTTACGTCTCCCCATTACCTTCAAAAATAAACTTCCTGAAGAGAAAAAATCTCATGTTCCCTGATTACAATCTAATTTTAAGTAAACAAGGGGTGGGGAAAGTGACTAGTAAGCAGGACTTTGGAGGGAGGAAGGTGGGAGGTGAAGAATTTTCTCCCTCTGGAACCATACCACATCTAATGCTGGTAGTATTAAGTTAATATGCTGCAAGAGAGAAATGGCCTTGGCTAGTTCTCTTAGAGTTTGGGGGTTTGTTTGCCTTTTTTATCCTACGAGTTTAGACTCAAGACCAGATGCAATATTTACTAACTTGTGATGTGGAGTTACTATAGAAAACACCACCTTTGAAAGGCATGTCTTCTAACCCGTGTGCAATCCTGGCATTTTCTGAAAGCCCTAAGTTATTGATGTGTGATCCTATGATATGGTACCGCCAGTGTCTCTGTCCCATTTCTCCACATTGCATCTCACCGCCACTGCACTGCTTTCTTTCCAGAACTGAAAGAAAATACCCATCTCTTCCCCTATTGGTCTTATTTGACGTGGCTTTTACCATGCAATAAGAGTTTGTGAGGAGAGAGGAATCCCCTGATTTTGTCGCAACTGGGGCATTGTCATTGACTGGCCATGTTACTTTATCCTTTCCCACACTGCAGGATGAATTAACTCTTGCAAAGTGTTCAGAGATGTGTAGGAAGCAGTCTGTAGACAAAAGACTATTTACTTGGTTGTATCCATTAACATCTGCAGAAAGAAGACAGTGCATAATTTCAGTCTGTCTGTACAACTAACTGCTACTTTCAGTGGCTTGTGCTTGTAAGGGATTATATCAGGTGGAAAACACAAACAATTTAGTGAATGTTCATTGTTGTTCACTTTTCATCTAAAATTTTTCACTCTGCTGCTGTCCAAAGATTTTCTTTGAGATTGGGTGTTTAGGTAAAAGTAGACTAATGGAACTCCCTGATCCATAATGTAAAGACAGAAGATGATAAAGTGAAAAATAATGAAGTACGATGATAGACGACAATTCTTTGTCCAAAATCTTAACCATTAACTCTTTCAGATTTACTTTAGGCTATCTGTAGCTCTGCCTTATTCTAGAGTTTGTGGTGCTGTGATGGTTAGTGCTGAAGGTTGGAGAGCAAACCTGCCTGGTTTCTTCATGCAGACAGGGAAGGGGGGTGTGCATATGTGTGGGTAAAGCCACCTCCAGTGGTGCTTATGCAAGGAAAGCATCTGAAAAACAGTGGCATCCCCAACTCAGAGAGGTTCTGTCAATCTCAAACACTCAATGCTGTCGTTGTTAAGCTAAGTGTTTTGATCCTCGGTGTTTTTTACCCACCTTCTCCGTGGCTATCACATGCTTTACTGATGGTTGCATCAGGATATGTCACTTCTTAGAAATTTGGTTAGCTCTCCTTAGGTAAACCAGCTTGATAAATGATCCATTAAATAGTAGAATTCTGTGTTTATCAACATAGTTTTAAGGTAGCTAGACTGAAGGAGCTGACAGATCTAAAAATAAAATCAGTGCTCTTCTTGTAATCCATTGTAAACAAGCTGTCAAGCATCACTATGGTCTCCTTTGTAATAGCTTTAATGAGTAAATAGAGAGAATAAAAGTAACGAGACAGGGTAAAAAATGTAAGCCAAATATAATTGTTCTTTTTTTTTTCTTTAACCTATTATATTGCTTTAGGTATATCTATTTCTCTAGTCCCAACTTAGAAAAATTTTGTCAGAAGTTAAGACTTCTAAGATATATATTGCTCCTTTTCAAGACCACGGAGCTAGAAAATGTTTGAATTGCTCCCTGACTCTGGTACCTGTGACTTTAGAAAGTTTTAATAGGATAGGTAAGCTTAGTTTTTAAAAAAAGTGTAAGTACAATTGTATTTTATCAAGTATAAGCCCCTGAATTTGCTCCTAGGTATCTGCTTTTTTCTTCCAACTCAGTTTTTGTGAATGAAGAAATCTGCATTCTATGAAAGGTAAAAATACATCCAAACATATGTAATTTTTCTGTACTTCAGGCTGCCAGGAGAATGAGTTTCTTTTTCTTCTTTTTTTTTCCCTGTCAGTTAACTCCAGGTTTCTTATCCACAGCTTTAGTTGTTGCTGGGTTAATATCCTTTGGTGCCTTTCTTTGAATGTACTTGTCAAGTTTACAGATGAGATATTCCCATTTATTTCATTTCTAAACTTCCCATTGAAGAGGTCCTTAGTGCTCACCTGGCTTGTGGATCTGCCCTCAGGTCAGCGACACCAGTGGCAGTAGTGCCTTTGCAGATGCACTGGGACCTGGCTCACTTCCTGGGTTCCCGAGGCTGGGGCTCGATGAGCCCTCCCATAGGAAGAAAAAAAGAAGTTGTGAAGTTTGTTCACTGTTGCTCACTGGGATCGAACAGCTTGTCTTTTCTTTTGAGGAACATTTATACTTAACACTCGGTAGGCAAACTGCTATTTCAGTTTGCAAGTGGATTCAGTTATTCAAATGCACAGGCCAGAAAATGAAGGGGATTCTATTTAAACAGTGTGCTCCCAAGTCACAGATGATCTTTTTGATGTCTGTATTTTGCAAATGGAAATTTTCCATTTTCCAGCACTAGCATTTGTTTGGAGGCTGTATGCTATCTAAATCTGCTTTTGTGGCTGTTCATTTGCATTTTTGCTATGCTGTATTGCCTCCTGTCTTCTCCCCTTGGCCCCCCACTCTTTTATATTGAATTCCTATTTTTGCTGCCTCCACTCTGTCTTGCATCTCTGAAGGCTCAATTGTGCGAGATGCTGAGCACTCAGAGCAAACAGCAGAGGCTGCTCAGCACCTGGCCAGGATTACAGGTGAAAAGGGAAATCCAGAACATCTGCATATTGAAGACTTTTGGTGAGAGACAGCAGGGGAAAGGAGGAGCTGTTACCCACTCAGATAATAGTTCCACTTCTCCAGTAGCTTTTCTCAGTTGCTAGAACTGCTGAAGCTGCTAGCCAGTGCATCTGATGGGGAAGTGTGTGGAAATCTTGGGTTGAAATTTTATGGCATGATTTGAAATACTCACAGTAGTCAGATGACATAGCCAAAACAGCCCTTCCTGGATTTAAAATAATGGCCATGGAAAACCTTGCATGTTCATGTGGATTTCTTGGTCAGAATGCACAGTTTTCTACTTCCTTTGGTATTTATCTTTCATTTCACCCTGTACACATAAGTTCTTTCTTCTCCCAAATCTGGTTACATCCACTTCTACAAGTAAACCGCTTAGCAAGAGAAACTGCCTTAATATCCTGCGGGAAAATTGAGAAGGTGAGGAGAGAAGCACAACAACTTAATTCTGGCAGTTGAAAGAACAATCTGAAAGTTGTCTCGGCTCGAAGTATCACGTAGCGTCAAGTAATCACTATTCACTTCTGCAGATCCCAACCCTCAAACAGTCTATTTCACCCTCAGGGAAAGCCGGGCAGGGGGCGGGGGGAGAAGAAAGCGTAAACAAGAGTATCACTGGAGTATCATGCACTACAATGAGAGGCAGCGCATGTAAAGCTGAGCAGTGATACAAACCGTGGGGCTGGGAGGCGGGGATTGCAGGCTTCTCCTCCCATTCCTATCCTTTTTCTACATTCACTTCTCAGAAGAGAGATGAATGAAATAGAGGGACCCTCAGAAGAGGGACCACATGGTCCTGGCCAGCTTGGAGCAATAATACTAATGATAGGGAATGAAAATACTCAATAGTTTACCCAACCAGGCTTTTCTTTTGAATCTGCTGCAAGCTGGGACTATGGCAGTGCTCCACAGGACTCATCCTGGTGTGCAAGAACCCGCTGAATGCCTGTACAGTGCTCTGGGAACAGAGCACTCGTTTTACAAAAGTTTTTCTCCTGCCATAGGAGGCAAATGCCTGTGAGGGAGCATGGCAGGGTGCTCCCACTGCATGGCAGAGGGCTGGTACCGAAGTACCAACGATTATGTATGCCTGGTCATGAAAGCACAGTATATAGGCAGTTTTTTGTGGGTGTGCATGGCTTCCTGCACTGCTCTTTTGGACTGGCTATGGGGCAGTTATGAGGATCCATAACAAAACCCTCTGCTTACGAGAGCAGCAAACTGCGAGAGTAAAGCGTGATATTTCCATGTTCCTGTCATGTGCAAGCACGTGCCCACAAACCAAAACACAGCTGGCAAGTCTAATTTTAGCTTTACCAGCCTTGAGAAGTGTCCCTTTAAAGAAATTCTTTTTATAATTCCTTTTTTTTTTTTTTTTTTTTTTTTTTGAAGCAATTTGGTTGATAATACAGCAGCTGACAATCCCGCTGCCATACTATGGATGATTTAAATAAAAACAAAAAGAAACTGCTGCCCCACATTTTTTCCCCCTAAAATTTATAAATAGGCAAAACCACTGTAGAACAGCCCAGGAATCTGATGACATGTTAAAGAAATAAGTTATTTTAACAAAAGGAGAAACGCTAGGATTTGTGTACAAGAGGAAACATTTTGTTATTCACGCACTTTTTTTTCGGATGATTTATAGCCTTGTTGTAAGACAGACTCTTCCTTCGAGTCTCTCGGAGGATAAATATTTGGGATCGCGGTGCTGACACAGGTCCTGCACGCCTGGGATCTGTGGCAGGTGTGGGGCTCTCGGCCGGACGCGGGGGCCACACCTGGCCCTCACCTGGGCCCGGGCGGCGGCCGCAGCTGCTGCGTGCGGGGGAGCCCGGCCGGGGGAAACGCAGCCGCGGGGAACTTTTGTGGCACCGTGGTATTTTCACACGTCTGGGGGAAGGCACCCGCACGTCAGGCCGGCCGAATTTCCTCTTTACCCTCTTCCTCCATTTTGTTCCAACTTTAAATAAACCAAGTCTTATATAAGCGGTCTAACAAAGTATGTATTTAATATGTCTGGCCGGGGGTCGCCTCTCCGCTAAGTGCCGGGTGACGGAGCGGAGCAGTTTTCTGAAGGGAGAGGAGAACGGCGACTTGTCTGCTCGGCGACCAGGCTCCGTGACCTTCCCCCTCCCGTTTGTTAAAAAATAATTAATTTTTAAAAATTAAAATTATAAATATAAACCCGCGTTTTGGAGCTGGTCTCCCCTGTCTCCCGCCCCGCGGCGTTAGGATTTCCCGAGTCCCACGGCCGCTTTGCGGAGCTGCCCGGCCGGGCGCGGGCGCGGGCGCGGAGCGGGCGGGGGCGCGGAGGCGGCCGCGCGGCCTGCGCCGACCTCCCGGGGGAGCGGCGCGCCGAGGTCCCTCCCACCGGCGGCGCGGCGCGGAGGGGGTTTGAATGAAAGACAGGACGAGCCCTGAGCACCATGTCACTCCGTGAGGGAGGCAGCGGCAACTAGGCTGGGGAAGGCTCTTCCCTCCCCCCCCTTTTTTTTAATTTTCTTTTTTTTTTCTTTATTTTTCTTTTCTTTATTTTTTTTTCCTTTTTTTTTTCCTTTTTTTTTTTTTTTTCATTTGGTTGGAAGGGGGGTGGGTGGGGAAGCGAGAGGGGAGGGCTCGAGAGCGGGGCGAGCCGAGGAGAGGACGAGGAGAGCGAGCGAGCGAGCGAGCGGCTCTGCGGAGATTTGGAGTTGCACTGTCTTCCCGGCTCCTCTCGCAGGACGGTTCCCTCCCGAGCCGGGCAGCGGGCACCGCCGGAGGCACGCTGCTGCCAGAGGGGGAGGCGGGCTGCTCCGCCGCGGGCACCCGGGCACGGGGCTTCCACCCACCCACGCATCCACACCGCACACACCCCTCCGCACACACGCACACACACACACACACACACACACGTATATGTTCGTGCGGGCGCGTTTTTGGCTGCGCTGGAAGTAGCGCGCGGTAGACGGCGAGGAAGTCTCGGCAGCCTCCTCTGTCGCCCGCGCTGTCAGGAATAGCGGCGTGAGAGGAAGAAAGGCCCTGGGGCACTACACCCTGCCAACGAGTTCCCCGCACCAGCCAGAAGGACTCCAGCTACATGGGCAAACGCCTGGACCAGCAGCCAATGTACCCCCAGTACACCTACTACTACCCCCACTATCTCCAAACCAAGGTAAGGGCTGGCGGGGCCGTGCGCCTGGAGGGGGATGGAGAGCGGCGCCGCGCGAATTGCGGGCTCGCCTCTTCTCTTTGGCGATTTTTCTGTCTCTTCCTTGGGTTTGGTGTCACACAGAACCGAGCTGGTAGGCAGAAAGCAGGCGTGAGAGAGGCAGGAAGGTTACTGTCTGCCCTCCTATTTATTTCTTTATTTCTTTTAATTTATTTTTTTTTCCCCAAGGGCTGCTGGCGTCGGCTAATTCCTTTTATTGTTTGGGGAGAACAGTGCGGTTAACGCTATCGTAACAGCGGGCAGGTAGTGTGTTTGTTATGGCATGGGCTAAAGATTGCTCTGGACAGCATCGGACATGAAACACTTTTGGTGGCTACTCCAGTGATCTCTACAGTTTATTCACAGCTTAAAAGCATTTTGCTGTTAGGAAAGCTGTCTGTGGCAACTCAAACTTTTAATCAGCTGAGGAGGAGATGCTGTGGAGCTGCTCGGAGGAGAGCTCGGAGCTAACCGACTGTAAATCTGGTGGAGTTTGTTTCAGTGCATTGCACTGCTTTCGATATTTCATTAAATATTGAGGATGATATGGCTGTACTCTGTTGCATTCAAAAGGTATAGAAATAGAGGGTAGCTACTTTTGGGGAGTGTATCCAAGCACGGACGCTTCCGTTTTCTTTCTTCTTTTCTTAATAATTTTTAAAATGCCAGCAGACTGAAAAGCAGGCCGGCCTCTCTTAGAGGTGCTGAGTGAAGTCTATGCTACCTGGCCATGAGTTAGTTAATTAAAGCCTTATTTTTATAATGCCATTGTATAATAGTCTGCTCTCTGAAAAGATTTCCTGTGTGACCAAAGGACAGTAACAAAAGAAAGCCCTAAACCGAAAGTTTGCAGACCCTGTCAGGACACTGTATTTGGAGAAAAGAAAAAGGAAAAAATACACACTTCACAAGGTGAAGTGTGACCTCACGGCCACAGATTAACAGTCTCAGTAAATAAATGAACATCCTTTAGGAGGGAAAAGCCTAGGCAGGGTGCAAACACGTGCGTATGGCGCTGTGTGCACATATACACATTGCACTTCTGTGGCAAATTTAACACATGGGACATTTGACGTGTGCATCTGTGTGTGCTGAAGTGCCACCAGGGAGGCTGACTTCTCCAGACTTTTGGTTTGAAGCACGTTGATCTGGCTGCGGTTGTGAAAGGATAAGTTATATTCCTTGTTAATAAAAATTACTTTCCCGTTAACGTTTATAGCCCGACTACTGCATTATATAAATTAACTAATTATAAAAACTGCGATTCAGGCTGGTTGGAGTTGTGACGACACTAGAAGCACTCAGTATGATTACAGCCTTGTAATTCATGGCAGGCTTACCTCTCACTTATTCGCTCTGCTGTTTCTTTCACTGCATCATGCAGATATTTTTTTTTGGTATAAAATTAATCATTTTTTAAATTTTGTATTTTGGACTGAAATTTATCATTCCTCCCCCCCTTCCTTTCAAGGTCAATCCAAATAGCATTTTACCTTTGTGACCATTTAGTGTGTAATGTTGCTGTTGCAGCAGCAGCCCGTCACTAGCTTGACTACAATATTGCCTATAGCTTTAACTGTTTGGGGGATTGGGGGATGCAGGCTGATGCTATTCCTCAAAACCTGGCAAGCCAAGGACATGAAACAATTGATGGTGTTTTTTTGAAAGAACAATAGCCTCGAGTATTGGAGGAGAAATATTGGACATTCCATCCCTTTTACTCACGTAGCTTACATTTTGCCAGTTGTCCTTTTTTTTTCTTCATTTTTTTAACTTTGTAAAATAAGCTTTTTGAGAAAATTAACCTTATATTTGAGCTTAAAGTAGAAAAATAGCTTTTCTGCACCATGACTTTTTTTAACGCCTTGCTTTAAAAAAGGCGTTAAAATAACTTAAATGCATTTTTATAGCCGGTGTATAAAATTATCAACCCTGTAGAAAGTCATGTGCATCAGGCTTGGCACACTTGCACTATTACAGTAAGGACAGGTAAAATTTCAAATTGGTGATACATTTTATATGCCTTTACTTTTTCTTATTTTCCTTGGTCTGCAGTTAAGCGCATACATAAACTCTAAACAGTGAACACACATACACGTACATATATATATATATATATATATATATACACACAGATGCAAGTATTTCTCTTCTATAGACCATAAGACTTTAAAGTAGTGCAGACAGGCAGCATCTGGATTTTGTTACCTTAAAGCTAGCCATCAGCTTCTGGGACGTTTTAAAGCAGTTAGATCCATTGTATGTCTAAAGCTAATAGTTGGGTAATCAAATAATCTTGTGGAGAGCTCTATCTTTTATCATCCCTATTGGAGCAACACATATAATTAAACCTTTGTATGATTCCAGCCGGCCTGAGAACTTCAGCTTCTTATTTTCCAAAAACTGCTCTTTGTACCAAGCATGGTAGGATTCAGCTCTACAGAAAGAATGTGTTTTTATGCTCATAGTCAAGCTTGCTGGGGGGGTGGGGGGGGGGTGTGCATTCATTTGTAATTAAGAAAGAAATTCTAGGCTGTCTTATGGCATTTCTGTACAGCTTCTGAAATTCAGAGTGGCAGCGTGTTCATCAGGCAAAGTTTGAAAATCACGTTCCCCAGCGTGCTTGGGTGAAGTGCTGCTTTTGCTTTGCTTGTTTGGTGAAGTTGCCTTGGTTCTCTTTTGGGAAGAACTGCATTACTGTACATCACGTCCTTCTCACGGGGGAGCACGGAGCTGCGCAGCATTTCAGCCTCCAGTCTGTGTGTGCGTCTTCTAACGTGGCTAGCACGTTGTTGTGCAGAAAGGGTGCAAATGAATAGCTATGTGGGTAATGGAATTATAAATAGAAAAAATGGATTCCATATGTTTTTCTGATTGCTTTAACTTTTTAGTGTTTTGTGGCCTTTTGTGGAACACAAAGAATGCACTCGTTCCATTTACTTGTGCTTCTTCATTATCAAATGCCACCACTGAAGCTAAAACTTTAATTTCAGGTTTAGGAAAAGCCATTGTTATCCAAAAAAGAAAAGAAGGGGAGGGTGTCAATCCTTAAGAGACAATTGCAAGGAATTTAATATGTCTCTTAAGGACAAGCACTGAGTTTGAGGAAAGACATAACCTTATTTCTGTTTTGGTGTGATGCTGTCTGACAACTTCAGTTTGAAAGTACAGTTTTGGAACTTCTTTAAGCAGATGCTGGGAGTAGGGTCCAATTGTTCTTGGAGTTTATTTCAGAGTGTTTCTGGTTACTGTTGTAAGAGAAGCATAGTCTTGTTTTCTTGTTGCAAAAAATATTGTAGGAAGGTGGTTCAGCTCATGTATATCTGATGAGAATCTGTAGTACTTTTTTATTTTATTTTGAGATATTAAGAGAATTTCCTTAGTTGCATCCTTACTGATAGTGTAACTACTCAAACAACTGGTTTACAGGAGTATGTTGCAAATTGTCACGTAAAATGTTAATGATGCCAAATCTTGCATTACTGTCTGAATTTCTTTTGTTTCTTGCTTGCCAAAACAAATACTTTTCTCTTTGCCATTTAGCACAGAAGAAAACAAAAATAAGCACTATGAAATATCACGTAAATGATGTGAAAAAGGGGAGAAAAATATTAACACTGAATATATTTGAAAGAGTCTCCTTGATTTAGTAGGTGATGTGTTTTATCTTTGTCCTCTGTAGCTTATGATTAGACCTCTTGCTGGGGTCAGCTTCCTTTGCAAACATTCTGCTGAAAAACCTGAATTGCTTGGGTAGAAAGGAGGAGGTGCCACAGTTACCTGTCGACAGGAATTGTTTAGTTTACGATCTCTATACCTGCACTCGGGGTAAAAATATGCCAGTTAAGCAGCTATTTCCGTGCGGTTTGCTTTCATGCATTCTCCAGATATTTCCTACTTATTAGTCATGGTTTGGGTCTGGTAGTTTAACTCTCATGATATTGACTCTGTAACCCAGTCAGATGGCTGAAACACCCCAAAACGAGAGGCAGTGTTTACAGTACCCACAGTACCTCTTCATCTCGGTATGCCTGATGAACACGTGAACACGTGCAAAAGGAAGAAGTGTGATTTCCCAGCACCTACCAGAATAAAACCCCATCTCTGTGGCTGTGCAAGGTATGCAGGCTGACCTGCAAGCAAGAGGTCTTAATGAGCCTGTTCCTGAAAAGACAGATATGTGCCCCAGCTGAGGAAAAACAATTAGAAAGTTCAAGCAGGTGTACTCAGAAAAGTTTAAGTTCGATATAGTGATTTTTATGGACACATATTCAAATGTGTGTTATGTCTCCTTTCTAACATTTTTTAGGGCACCTTTTGGCATGAGGGAATTGGGGACTTCTTTCAGCTGTGTGGCATAAGCATACCTTCCTCCTTGCTCCACCATTCTCTTCTAGAAAGCATGCATTTGGAATCGGTGCAAAGCTCTTGCCTCTCTTCACCTTTTACCTACCAGTCCTGTGCTCTTTAGTCACTCACGTTTCTGGTTAGCGGGTTTACGGCATTCCCCACTTTTGGCCATCTGGCCATACAGAAGGCCTTGAAGAAAGCGTTCCAGATACGGAGATGCCTGACAGGGCTTCTCTGGCTGGTAGTGTTCAGATTGTGTTTGGTGCCTGGTGTGAAGCAGGGGTCAGGTGTAAGGAGTAATTCATCAACCACACACTGATTTCAGGCTGTATTTCCAACCATCTGCAGCTTGGACCACTGCCAGAGCTCAAAAGTCTAGCTGGAGCCCATGTGATTGTGCCAAAGTAAAGGCAAACACTTGCAAATAGAGAAATGCATTTCTAGGAATGAAGTTTGTTCGCACTTAGCCCCTGTTTGATTCGGTATGTCACAGCATGTTTTAAATGCCTCAGAGAGCTGCCCAAAAGGAGTACGAATTCATTTAAATGCCATTTAAAAACATTTCAGCCTGGCTATTATTTTGATGGTAATATTAATATCTAACTCTAATATTTGCCAATTGGCTTAAACAATGAAGAAGATAAAAGTTGTGTTCCTCTGAAAAATGCAGGAATACATGAACTCATTTGCTTTCCATTTATTCTTGCATACCTGGATAAAAATACTTTTGTTGTTTTGAGAGACATGATGATATGTATTACAATGGTGTTAGATTCTTGATTGATCCTCCTTTCATATGTTGCTTTAATGCAAGTCTGTTTAAATTAAAAACTAACCAACCCAGAAATACACATAAAAGAAAGCACCAAATAAAAAAAAAAATATATAAACCAACAAATAAACCCCCCCTAGACCAAACCTGCGGAAAAGGAATGTTCAAATTTTTACTACTTCAGACACTTACATATAATGATATTCTATAGCTATTTATTTTGCAAGCAGATATTTTATTTCTGGAACAAAAGATGGAAGTTACAAGCATTTGCCAGATGAGGCTACAAAGATCTTGCTGTGGCAAGTGTGTTAATAGTTATAATTTAGAATGCCTTATACAAGGTGCCCTTTCAAAATAAAGTGCAGTGGCTCAGAGATGAACTGGTTTGGTTTTTAATACATGAAGTCCTTTCAAAGAAAGCATGATGGTATGCTTGCACTTTAATTCGAGTATCTTGGTAAAAATCATCAGACTGTCGGTTCTTAAATTTCCATGAATTAAAAAACAGATAAGAAAGGATGCATTTCAAGTAGGATGTCTGAGTTCATTTCAGGTCTTGCTGTGAGTAGCCTGTATAGTATTCCCTTTGCGTATAATTGCAAGCAGCATTTTGTAATTAAATTTAATTCTTTATTTTATTATTTTTAAAAATTTTTTTAGGGATAGGAAGTGAATTTTCTGCTATCTATACTCCAGGCGGGGACTTTGCTCACAAACAACCGCATTCTGGACTGTCCAGGAAGAGAAGCAGACTTTTTAAAAAAACAAATAGTCTGGTTGTATTTTTTTTTCTTGAAGAAAATAATTTTAGTGCTAGAAATTTTATGTAGAGGAAAATAGTTAATATGTCTCAAGAACTTGCTTCCAGTGCTGCATTAAAATTGTGTTTTGTAACAGTCTCATCAGCTACAGCTGTATGTGATTAAATAGTGTAATATCAAAAGCATGTGTGAATAAGAGCTTTTATGATATAGTTGTTCCATACCAAAGACTGCAGATGGGCAGAGAAGGGAGACAGAGAACAGTGATTTACTCAGATATTGTCAGAGCCTATACTCTGAGTATTCCTGGAGTGGTGTTTTGCAATTGCTTTCCCACTCATATGGGCAAGATTGAGTAACAAAGGCAAGGTTAGAAGTAAAGAGTTTTGCAAAGAAATCTATTCTAAACAAGCAGGTATCAACCCAAGAATGGTGTCTACTGATGCAGAATGATGTAGCAATATTTTAAGTAGAGAATTAATAATATTATTGAATAGAAGTTATAGTGAGAGGGATCTGTTCTGCTTTCTGTGAAAAATCAATGAAAAAGATTCAGTTGTCTTCAGCAAGACAGAATCAGGCCCACAAAACACATACTGATCACCATGGCAAAACCAGGACAGCTGAACAATATGCAGGTTAAAAAAAACCAAACAAACAATCAAAATGGTTCTACATTGTGCAAGGGGCTGAGGACCTACCTCATCTGATACTTAACAGCATTTTGTTTGCTGTGGCTATAATTTCTATTTAACATTATTTATCGTGATTTGTAATTCTAAAGAATGAGCAGCATAAACCAGATGCTTTGTCTTTCTGTCTGTTTCTCTCTCTGCCAGTTGAGATATGATTTATACAGAGTGGAAGTCTAATTGCCATAGGAGATGTCTCACATGGAGCCCAGTGCCCATAATGAAGATTAACAATTCCTGTAAGGGACTAAGTGTGCTTAATCCACAAAAAAAAAAAAAAAAAAAAAAAAAGGGAGACGTGGTTTTGCTTGTAGTTATGTAATTCTTAAGATAAAAATACTGTGTAGCCTCTTTGAAATTTGAAACAAGTCAGTTTTCTGTGTCGGTCTTTTCTGAGGATACAGTGTTTCTAAATGGAAAAATTAAGGAAAGATTGCTTGTCCTATCTGTAGCTGCAGATTGGAAGCTCCTGTTGAATTCCTCAGTCATACTGTCTTTTATATTTTGTTGGTTCACAGCAAAGTCTAATCTCTCCTAGAAGTTTTTATTAGCTGAAAGAGTTCACATCTGACATTGTCAAATAAGAAAAAGAGATTATTTTTCCTGCTTTTTGGATGGAAAGAATTCTTTTTTTCTTTCCTTCTTTCTCTCTTATTTATCTCGTTTGTTTTTGGGCTTGTTTGCAACCATGGTGGAAATAAATTCCCTCTTTGCTTATTTGTTGTAAAGTTAGCTTCAGGATCAAATGTGATAGTTTATTGAAAAGTAAATATTTACATTTTTAAGTACTTCATTTGTGGTATATTTATGCAAATGAAATTGTTTTGACAGATTTTCTATGCGGGTTCCTCTGTTAATTGTATTGACTTCATTCAGATGCAAATGAATGAAATAAATCACCTGACACATAGAGATCATGGTAGAAGCCAGAAGACGCATAAGATTGCATGTTTACAATGTAAAGCACTCTGATATTTTGTTCCTTGTTGGTGTCTTCCTGACACATGTTTTATGGTTAGTACCATGTGGTTGATGATGATTTATGAGCTGTCATGTTGTGGAAGTGATGTCACTCCTATGTGATTCAAATTTATTCAAGAAGATAAGTTGTTGAACAGATTTGTGTTCCCCCCTCCCCAAGTATAAATCAATCAGCAGTTTGTTTTTGTTCTGTGAGTTTGCATTTGTAGACTTAATCCTGAAGCTGTGCTTAAATGCTCTGCTGTAGAATGTGGCAGAGTAGAGAGGGAAAGCCTTACTGATGGACCAACATGACGTGGTTGTATTTAACTGATTGCTCATTTGGCTTCTGTTCCACTGCCTTCCCCACCCACTTTCACAGCCCTTCCTCTGCCCAGCTATATTTAGAGACCAGCCAGGCAGAGCCATTTCAGAGTTCAATGTCGTCGCTGCACAGGAGCCTGACCTTTCTGCCTCCTGCCAATGGGAGATGGCAGGGCTGCATCAACCATCAGCTCTCGTATGCCTTGCCTGTGAGAAACTCTGGTTATTTGGAACAACGTGTGGTGCAATCTAGCTGCATTCCCGGCTGAGAAGCTGGCAATCTTTGTGCCAGGGTTATGGAAGGATGAAAGACAGCCTGAAGATCCACTGGATAGGGCAGAGGGCTGTTTTGGATGTGTGGTCCCAAAGATGGCAAAACCTTGCATTGGCAACTTGTGACAAAGGGACATTGGGGAACTTCAGATGGAGGCGTTTCACCGGAGGAGGAGATAAGGGAGCCCGGTGTACTGCTACATCACAAAAGGTTTTAAAAGCTAGGTATCCATAGTTACAACAGGAGAGTTGAAATCTAGATTTCAGGGACTCACCTGGTGTAATGTCCTCCTTCCTTTTAAAGAAGAAAGCGTTTGGCAGTTCTTAAAGCTGGAATGATGTGCCTGTGTGAATTCCCCCGTGCTCATAGAGCTGCCTGTTTAAAGTTTGCTCTATTTTTCCTTCTTGTTCTAATTTTTCTGGCTGTGGAAAAAAATGGCATTGCAATTCTTAGCCATATAAGGGACTTGTTAGTTTCTTTATGTGGTTGGGAATTGTTTCTCCTTTTGGTCTTCAAAGGCTGTTGCTGCTGAGTATGCTTTAAAGGGAAGGAACTACTTGCTTAGACAAAGGCTGCAATCCTTATTTCTTCTCTTTCTCACTTCTCTCTGACCTTTTATTGGGGGACATGCATATAAATAAATTCTGCTTTTTGGTGTCATGCAAGTTGATGGATACTCTTACAAAGAGAGAAGCATAATGGGAAATGCAGTCTTCATTTCTGTTCTCTCATTTTGTAGTGATGAATTTGGTTTGGTGCCAGTTAGTAAGTACATGACCTTTTCCCTACATCTTTTGATTCATGACAGGGAGCGTCAGAGCCGTGTTAGTGATCTCTCGTTTCGGCTTTTAACAAACTATGAAATATTAAAAATTAATTAGGTCACTTGGAGCTTGGCTAATATGTCAGTGATGCAGGGTGGTGATTTCATATTAATGCAGCGTAACACAGAGCTTAAAATACAAAATTCAGATATTTGTGAACACAGACAGCAGGGACGTATCGCTTTTAAGTCAGGACATTTTTATCTTGAAAATGTTATCTTTTAAAGACAAACCAAACAAGATATTTTGCAAAGATGGTGTTATCGGCCACATTTGTTTAGTGTTCATTCCAGAAAATCCTATCAGCCTCAGCCTAATTGGAGCTAAGTTTTTCAGTGTATTTACTTTAAGATCAGAACTGCCGACAAGACTTCTTTTAGTATCAGTTGAGATGTGTCTACACAGCTGTCGATGTTCTGCTGAGCTGCTATACACAACCCGATAATCTAGCACGTGTAACTGAACGGTGCAATACACACTCGTTTGGTGTGCAAATGACACTTCTGGAATTGCTTAGTGGAAGGGAGACTGGCGATAAAAATGTGCTGTGAACGGCACAATGAATAAGGTAAAAAATAGGACTGATAGCTCTTAGACAAGCCTCTGCCTGTTTTTGCATTCATGAAAACTACCTTTAATACCACTCTATACCTGCAAGACATCAGAAAAAAGTCAGAGGCACCGCAGTCCTTCAGATATTTGACAAAGCGTGCAGCAGGGCTTGGTAAGCTGAAAGCTTTACCTAGGCTGTATTGAGACAACGTTTACTGTGTCAGTGTAGAGCTGCACTAAGTGTACTGTTAAACAATCCTTCATGAAAACAAGCATAAAGCAGACATATTGCTGTGGCCCTTAGCAAAGCAGCTGGGAACTTTCTGCCTGGGGGAGCATCGCACTCATTGCATTTCATGTTCGTGCTTTTTGTGTCTCTTTGGAGCTTTTGCATCCTAGAGAAACACATGGCTTGGTCCAAATATTTCCATGTCCTTTTTAGTGTTGCTTTTACTGTGAGTGTCAGCTGGTGGTGCAAGATGGGGTAATAATAAATCTGGCTGATGTATGGTGACTCCACAATGGCAGTGGAGTCACAGTACATGCTGATCAATGATGTGTCTGTCATTGCCTCACAGATACAGGTGTGCAGTGCACTGAGTTGTCTTGAATTTTGAGATTGTGCATATAATTCCTGTCCCTAGGAACAGCTGGGAGAAAGATACAGGCTCCTGGCCCACCAGGACAAACTTGTTATCTGTGTGATTTAGAAGCCTTGCCGGCCACTCAGTTTCTGCTTTATATCTCTGCCATTTTATGAAATCACTGTAATTGTATACAGTTGTCCCTGTGCAACATGCAATTTCCTGTAGTTTGAAAAGCTTTCAGCTTAAGATTGTCTAAACTTAATAGCATAAACATTAATTTACTGTGTTAGATGGGTTATTGGGTGTTTTTAGCATGCATAAGTCTGGCAGTAATTGTGCTGGACAGAAAAAATAAGTTTTGTTTCCTCCACTATCTGTCCTGCTTTGACTTAAATGCATCCCTGGTGATGGTAATACTTAGCATGTAGCAGTCATTTCAATTTTCAGTGGGCTGTATAAACATTAACTAATCTTCAGAGCCCATTCTGAGAGGTGCCTTAAACACCTTATTTGCTCTTGCAATGGCTGCATGCAAATAATGACCTCAGCTTTCAGAAGCCTGTACTGGATTATCAAGAGTTGGGGGATAGACTTGTGTAGCATCCACACTTTCTCTCTATGAGCAGAATCTGGAGGTGGGGAATGTTGCTGCTTTATGAGCAAATGTGGTGCATGAGTGGTATACGAGTGGAGACAAAGCTGGAAAAAATAAGGGGAAAGCATTTTCAGAAGGTGGCATGTTCATCTCTGGTTATCCAGAAGTGTTGAGTGCCCACAGCTTTAGCAGATGGATTTCTCAAAGACAATTGACACTAAACCCAATGTGACTCTCAAATTACAGAGCTCTCTGCAAGACCACTTAGCTGAGGTGAGTGCCTGAACCTGCCTGCTGGTTCAACATTACACCTTCCTCTTGAGCCTTTCTGCTGGGGAAGAGGACAAATGGAGCAGGATGAGAGGAATTCCCTTTTCTGTCCCCAGTGCTGGGGAAGGAGGTTGACTGCAGTCCTGCTAAGGTGCCTGAAAAAGATGTTTGTGGTGTTTGACCAGTGCTATGAGAGGCAGATCAGGGCCCAGCTTGCAGTGTTCTAGAGATTTGAACAGTGCTTGGCCCAGATGTTTCCAGAAGACAGAAACTTAGCAGACACCTGGACAAGGATGCAAAGGACTTCTTCATTCTTTCAAGTAAAAGAGAGAAAAGTGCTTTCAAACAGTGCACGTGCACAGCTCCTAGTCCCACTGACCCTTGCCAGCTTGTGAGGCAGTGATGGGAAGGTTACAGAAAAACAACTGTCACAATTCCACCAGCATTGTGTAAGGAAACAGGTCTGTGTTTGAGTCCTTCAGGTTAACATTTCAAATCTACAGCAGCCTGTTAATCACCAAGGCAATAGCAAAGAAGTTATTTGTGGGTGGGTGTTAGCTAAGTAGTAGTTGATAGATACAGACCTGTCACAGCCAACTGGCTTTGGTTTCCTCATGCCCGACATCGTGTGCCTTGCCAGGACTTATTTTAGATTTTTTGTTGTCATTACTCTTTTTATTCCTCTCACCTTGACTTGTAACAGTATCATATGTGCTTCCCTCTCTGTTGTGTTGGTAATAGTTGCATTTTTAAAAATCACAGCTTGTTTGGCTCGAAGGTACTTCGTGGATGGGAGAGAAATGATGGTATTCTTGATGGTGATAACTTCTTGTGTCCCAAGGGCTTTGTTTTAAATATGTGAAAACACTACAAACAAGGGTTGATTATTGGTGTTTTAAAACTGAACAAGGAATTGTGCCAATGGCCACAAAGATGTAGATTGTGATTTTACAATGTGTGTTGAGGAATGAAGTAGAACTGCCATGCTCCAGCAACAGCCGATGAAGTAGGCGTTTATGCTCTATCTCTCCTGGCCTTTTAGCAAGGGAGTAAATTATTAGTTGTTTATTATTTCTTAACCTTCAGTGGGTGACTTCCTTTCTGCACTAGTCAGCTATTTTGAGGTAGTGATACGGATTTTATTTCCTTCCTCCTCTTTCCCACATTCTCATTTGCTCTCAGGATAGATTGTCAGGTAAGTTCATGCCTTCTTTTTTACCAGCCTGAGGGTCAAAGAGGTGATCTGACACTTAGGTGGCAACGACAGACCTTGAAAAAGCTGAAGCATAAGGGCATCATTACCATTAAATGAATGTAGGCAAAGCCAGAAGCCTTATTTCAAGTCTACAATTTGTCCATCATTTGTGATTTAGCAAATCTACTTCTTTACCAATGTCTTTGTTTTGATTTTCTTTTTCCCCCTCTGTTTTGATTTTCTTCTTAGCCTTTTAAGAACTCTGCTGGTTCTCATTTTTCTTTCACCTAATTGTTATGTGTATACCATGGTGTTTGTTCTACCATTTGACCGTCAAAACTTTTTTGTTATATGTAGATATCACTGTTGTATTTCCTAAGCCAGTCATACACTTCCCCTCTTTATTTTTTTTATGGTATTTTACTGTTTGCGGACTGCCTCTGACTGTGCAGTTTGGTTGTGCTGAGCTGCATACAAAACCAGGGTAAGAGATAGTCCCTGCCTGCAAGAGTTTATGTGCAATGTAAATAAGGCAGCCTCACAAAGGTGGGTAGGCACAGCAACGGAGAGAAGTGAAGTGCCTGGTGGGAGGCTGCATTGCAAAGCAGTGCCAGGACCTGGATGGTAGATGGCAAGTAGTATTTACTGTTTACCCATATACCGTATGTTGCTCCATCACCTTGGGAATGAGTCACTCTGCCTTCCCAGTTCATGCATTGCTGATTTTTTTTCATTTTCTTCCCTAATATTTAGGGTTTCAGTTGCACACAATCATTTCTACTTTTCTACAACTACCTTTGTGCTCCCTTGGGCTTAAATTTCTTCATCTTTGCTGTTTAGTGGCCACTTTCCTGTGCATTGTCTGGCAGAGTTTGGGTGTCGCAAAGTGAAAGAAGCCATGGAGTGGCTTTCTGGAGTTGCCTGTGTCAGTAAACTGGCACTGAACAAGTACAGTCTTAGCTGATACTGCTGGCTGACTTCACAGAGAACGTAATGGAACTGGACAAAAGAGCAAAGCAGTTGAGGTCAGTGTGAGACAAGAAGTCTATTCCCAGCAGATGAGAGCTCTGGAAATATCCTGGTGTGCCATGGCTGGGGGCTCATGCTCACTGAGGATTAGAGCTGGTATTTTTTCATGCTTGCTTCCTGTTTCACTGGGGCTGTAATGTTGCAGGAGAGCCATGCTGCCCACAACTCTTTGCTGCTTTTGAAAAGTAAATACTGTGGGGGAAAGGGGTGCATGTGTCTCGCACTTCAGTAAGTTGGCTGCTGGTAGATGCTGAAATTTCAAAGGGACAGGGCTCTGTGCAGTAGCTTGGGGCCTCAGAGTCAGAAGTGCTGGTCACCTGCAGCTCCTTTTAATTTCAACTAGAACCGTATGTACTTTGCACTTTTGAAGACCAAGAGCTCCTTAGGGCTTAAATGTTACCTTTTTTTTTTCTCCAAATAGCACTTGCAAGCTGACAGGGAAACCTCTCACTTTTACTGTAGTTTTGAAGGGGAAGAAAAGAGGGTTGGGAGACAAAGGGAAGAAGTTTGGGTCTTTTGGGGTGGTTTTGTTTGTTTGTATTCTTTTGTTACAGCCATGAATAGAATGTATTTTCAAAAGTAGATATCTCAGTAAACAGGTAATTCTTCATTTTGTTAGTGACATGCTGTTAATGATTTAAATAACTATTTAGCTTCCACAACATAGATTGGATAATGAAGGGGGATGTGATTTCTTCCCTTATTTAATTTAAATTTCTAAAAATCTTGTAGCATTTGGGATGCATGGCCTGTCAGGAAATGATTATTTGCTTAGAAAGAAAAAATCCAACTGAAGCTTCTCTAGCAGTTCTGTGAAGTTTATTTTTATTAAACCTGCATTTTGAAAAATACTTACTGCTTTGGTCTGTTACCAGCTCTTCCAGTTATATTAGGTGGCAGGAATTTATTTTTCCTAAGGTACTTTAGTTCAAAAGGATCTAAATTTTCAAAATGTGTGTTTGTATATGTACCAATTCTAATCTCCCTCTAGGCTGCAGGGAAAAGCTTGAATGTCTAACCCAGATACACCTAAAAGGCTCAAAAGTCACACAATACAAAGCAGAATGCAGTCTTCTAAAAAGCTTGGGATGTAACATCTGGCCTCACCAGGGCTTCCCATGTTTAGATGTAGGTTGCAGTGCTGAGTATTTCTCATAGACAGCAGTTTTAGAGTTTATAGACAGCAGTTTTGGGGTTAACACTCCACTGATGATTTACTTTTTTAAAAATAGACATGCATTTTGAAATTCTGGGTTTGTGTTTCATATTGATGCCAAGTGCTGCTGTATCTGTTGCTTACTCAGCATTTACAGTGGGAATAGCCAAAGCAGAAAACTAGAGGGAAAAAAAAAAACCTGTGCCTGATTTGTTTAATTGTATTAATTTTCTTCCCACTGAGGTCGGTAGAAGTGATTTATTTGGACAGATGGAGAGCTGCTGTTGGGAGAGTGGTAACCTGTGAGGTGCTCTCCCTTTGGGCCCTATCCTGTGGCCCAGGTATGCTCCCACTGAACACTGCCTAGTAAGCAGCTCTGCTGAAACTGCAGCACTGCATATAGAATGAGGAATTATTCAGTGGGAAGAGGACTGTCAGAATTTGGCCTTTAGGATAGAAATTTCATTTTGTGAGTGTATTACAAACAAGAGAGAGTTAAAAGATGAAAAACTGCTTCTACATAGAAAAATAATACTGTTTCAATTTAAGCCTTGGTTTAGTAAGCTTTCTTGGAAAGAAACTTGTTCCTGAGGGCATTTTATCTATTTTTCTCTCTCTCTTTGGGTTTTATACTGCTGCCCATCATGGCAGTATCTGAATGCTTTCTATATAGAGATTGATAGCAACTTTGAAATCCCCAGTGAACTGTGCAATCTTTGACACATCTTTCTTTGGGGGGTGAGAAAATACACCAGGTGGGATTTTTTTTTTAAAAAATTGTATTATGTAATTTTACATTCTAAGAGTATTTTTTTTTTTAGATTTTTGTTTTGGAAGTTGTTAAGTGGTGCTTTTTTATTTTTTTCTTCTTTTCATGATTTGACTGAGGTTATGGGGTACAAGAAGTGTCAGTGTTACATTCAGAATACATTACTGAGTTTTGAAAATGTGTTTTCCTAAATGTCACATCAAGCAGATAAGGGATAAGTTACCAAATATCCAGTGCTACAGAGGTCTTCTTTTTTGTTCAATGTTACCTAAATAGTTTGAAAAACATTCAAATTATATTTGCACTTTTACAGGTGATGCATACCAGATCTGTATCAGCTAATGTGAATTGTTAGATGCAATCTTCTAACTTTTGAAATTATTCCAGTAAGAGTAAATATTTAAATTAGTACATAGGACTAAGTTCTTAAAGCTAGAAAGATTACAGTGAGAGGATTTACTAACTGGTTTAGATATTCAGTTCTGAACCATTTCAGTATTAGTCTTATGCAGCTAATCTATCTATCCAGCTATGTAGTCTGTTTAAACAAGATACTTGGCTCTTCCCAAATAATTTCAAAGAGAAATAAAAATAACATCATTGTTTTCTCTCTTTCTTTCCAGTCTGTCAGAGAAACACCTTGATTAGTTTATATTTAGTTTATATGCGTGGGTGTCTTCCTTGGATGTGAACAGTAAGAAATTTTTGAAGAAACTCAAGGTGTAATAATGACTCCTGTGGTTAATTCAGGAGATGACTGATCCTGTCGTCATTTCTTAGTTGTTGTTTTTCTAGAGCTAGACTTGTCCTACTGCCAACATTTTTGAGTTCTTCCAGGAGTGTCCTAGTGAAGATGGAAGTCTGTGGTAACTTTTGACTGAAAAATTACTGGTGGTCATTTCATAGCTAGAGAAAATTGAAGGTAAACCACTCATCATTTAGGCATGGTTTTGAACTAGGCTGTGCATTTAGTAGGCAGTTTTTGGAGAAGGAGAAATTCTGGTAGAGTACAAGAGAAATGGGGAGAGCAGGGAGGATAATCTTGCAGTGTGAAGTTTCATTTCCTCAATATGCTGATAGTGTTTTGTTAGAAGGTGTGTTGTATTAGAAGAGACCTCATCCAGATCATGCTCCCTTCCTCAGAAGTGAAATCAAATGGATTTACAGTACCTCTACCAGACATTTCTCGGTGGTTTGTATTACAAGGACGCACAAGGAATTCCTACCTCATGGTGAGAGATGTGGCTGAGGAAGCTGCTGAATTCCTCACCCTTGATTAGAGAGGGTTCTGCCACCTACCTGTGTAGATGTGTTAGTAATTATATAGTGAAGTGGAAAAACTAAAGGCAAATTTATCTGGTTCTTTAATTTTTTCCTTCAAGGAGGGCCTGTTGTTCCTCCCACGTAAGAAACTTAGTTTAAACATATGAAGGTGAAGGAGCACGGTCAACGCAGGTGTGACAGGTCCATCTGAAATGTCTTAACTATTTTTTGTATTACCTTTTTTTTTTCCCTGCTATTTTAACTTAACATGCTCTTCAAAGATGTTAAACATGCCGTATCACAAGTTAAGTCATGGTTTTTACCCATGGGTTCAGGAAGTTAGCCTGTGTGTTCTTGTTTCAAAAGCTGTATTTTTCACTCTTGAGTGCCCATTAGGTTTGGTGGGAGCTACTGGGTGCGTAATATTTTTGGAAATCAGGCCACTGAGGTATACTTTGGTTATAAATATCTGTAAGCTAATTAGGCTTTAAAATGATAAAGGTTCCCAAATGAAACTCATCTTCCTTCTCTTTCACTAGTAACAAGCCTGGGTCAGCTTGGATGAGTTCCTGGCTGGCGTGGATGGCGTACCCACGTCTCAGTGCGTTCTTTGAGCAAGTTTCCTTTTTGAGGCCTGTGAGTCAGCAGGGTTTTGAAGTGGATGAGTCATAGACAAACCAGCTGAATGATGGTTACCAAGTGGGTGGGGGAAGCAGGGATTTTATTCTGGGAAGGTGTAAATGCAGACAGAGGCCAAGTCTGGAGGTGAAGGAGGCCACAGGATGAAAGGCATTAGCCGATAGGAAGCACTGAGCCAGCGTTTGATGCTGGCTGCTCTTTGTGGCTTGCTGCAGCCATGTGCTTCCTCCTGACTCTGTTTGATGCTCCTGTGCAAAGTCTGTCCCCCTCTTGGGGAGCAGATGTTCCAAACGAACAGCGGATAATCCTGACAGATAATAAAGCACATTAACTTTGCTGAGAGCCAGCTAGTTTCTATCCAAGAGCTAGATTTCTGAGCAGAAGAGAAATTGAACTAGTCTGTACTTCATCCCTTTCAGTCATACAGAGCATAGACCTTTAACATCTCTCTGACTGGGACAGGCAGCAATGACCATGCCTGTGCAGAGCAGATTGGTGTGCCAGCCTCTGAAATCAGAAACAACGGCATGTATCGGACTGTCTGATAAATCTTCTTGAAGGGCTTAGAAACGAAAATGCAAACAATATGGAACCATCCTGTTCTGGACAATCCTACTTACTGGTCGATAGAAGATCAGAATGCCACTCCAGAGCATCCCTTCATGTGTTTCTCAAATGTTCCTGCAACTCCTTGTGTTGTAATGTAATTAGTAATGAGATTTCCCTTAAGGTGTGAGGATTTTTGTTACACGGTATATTGTAGTTCAACAGGAAACCAGAAAGCATGACCATATATCATTGCCACTAGAGCTACTGCTGTCCACATATCTCTGTATATTAGCAGATGGTGATAAAATCTGAATTTTTTGTGTGATGGAGCATTCACTTAGAGTGGGATAGCACAATAGCTGTCAGCCAGAGAGCTTTGGAAGGAAGAGAAGAGCAGTGGTTTAACAATCAAGCATCTTGCAACCCTGGCTCTCTTTCCCTTCTTCTCAGTATGTTCAGATAGAGTAGAGAGAGTAAATTCTTCAATTGATTGTATTCTGTAGTGCTCAGATACTGAAGGAAGAAACTGGTCACCAGATTCCAGCTGTCCTGTTTCCTCTCCCACATGAAAAAGCTGTTATCAGGATAGCATATATAAATACTTTTCATTGCAAGCTCAACTCATTCTAAAACTATTTTGAGTACAAAGTTTGTATTCTCTTGAGTCTGCATGTAGAAGATGTGGGACAGTGAACTGAAGGGTGAGAGGTGGTTGAATATATACTCTATAAGAAATATATAGAGAAATTTAGTAGAACAAAGAAAGATCCAATGGCTGAAAGTTGAAGCCAGCAAAATTCAGGAGATGACACAGTGCATGTTTTGAAAGGCAATGATAATTTACCCCTGGAACATATTGCTGAGGGATGCAACAGATTCCCCTGTCACTTGAAGTCTTTAAACTGACATTGGGTCTTTCTCATTCATCCTTACTGTGTTCAATCCAGGGGTTTCTGGGTTATATTTGATGGCTTCTGTTGTGCAGAAGGTCAAAGTAGGACCTTTGTAATGCTTCTCCTGGCCCTAAATTGAAGGTCTGTGAGCTGTGACTGCTTGTATCGTTTGGATAACAAATTCAATTGCCAGTAGTAATGGGGGATATGCAGAGCCAAATCTCAAACTGAATCCCAAGTGCTGGGAAGAGTGGATGTGCATGTGAGAGACACTTGGCTTCCCTAACTTCTGTGTTACATCTGTTTGGATTTCCTTTGAGTCATGCTCCTTTACCTACACTCTGCCTCTCACTTTGCTTATTGCATTTCAAGGGTTCTTGATGGCATTAATCACAGGCTGTAAAGGGAGGGAGGATTCATGACAGATTAACGAAGAGAACAGTATGTAGGAAAGCATGACTTTAAGTGCCCTGACTTTAGGGCCTTATAGTGTTTCTGACTCTTTGATATATAAATTGCATCAATTTAGATTCCCTCATGCACCAATAGAGTGGGTAGAACAAGTTCTGAGGGAATCTGAGTGAGCATAAGTGAGTATAAATTGCATTACCTTACAGATTGCCTCTGAATTTGGCCCAGGTTCTTTCCTTTATTTTCATTATGTCAACTTTGTGCATTGGCATTATAGTCTTTTCAGCAACTGGCCTGACAGCTAATGAGTTTGTTCTACCAACAATAAATCAACCAAGACAGACAATGCTGCTCCATGTAAATACTTCTCTTTATGTTCAGAATATTCAGAATCCCATTAAATTTGGAACAGTGTGCTAGTAGAAATGTGAAGAAGTACTGTAAAAAGTGCTAATTATTCATAAGCCACCTGGATTCCTCTTTGCTGCCCAGCTAACCATGTTCTGAGGCTAGAGGAAAATTAAAAGAGGACTAGACAGCATGATAATGCTGGATTATAAACTGCTGTGTTGAAAACAATTAAGTCCAAGTAGTTTTAGGAAGTTTTCTCAATTTACGGTTGTTTGTTCTCCCTGAAATTCCTGCAACAAACAAGGTTAAAAGAAAAAGTCAAGAAATGAACTAGTAACATTTCCTCTCTTGGAGAGCTGAAACAAAGGAAATTTTAACTGTAGTTCATTAGGGAATAGAATGGATTTTTCCTTCTATTATTGAATAGAAGAAAAATTGTATTTGTATGTTAATTAAGTTACAGTAGAATTTGCTTTAGGAGTAAGTTACATGCTATGCAACTTATTTCATCTCTCAGTTCAGAGTATATTGCTAAAAGGCTAAACTCTATTCCAGATTGCAGCATTGATAAATGTTTCTGTGCCACTTCATTATGTTTCAGAGAATTTTTTCTTTTTCTGATGTCAGCACTTAAACATTTAAGAAGCCGTGGGGTAGGTAGAGCAAAGAATTCCTGACTGGTTTCTTTTGCCTTTTACCCTGCTGTATGAACTGAAGAAAAACTCACTGTTTTGTCTTCCTTTTCTGATCTGGGGCTGGCAAGAAGGCCTATAGAATCTTATGAAAGATGTTCAGAGATACAGTTGAGATCTTTTTTTTTTAATATTCTCAGGTGGTGGGAGCTATATAAATGCAAACTACCCATATTATTTCCTATCACATAAGATTTTCAATCGTGCTTCTCCTCCAGAATCCCTGTGTTCTCTTGAATGATGAAATTGCAAATGTTCCATGAATGTCAGTGCAATTTATTATCATCTTTCATTCAGAGCATTACAAAATGATTTGCAGATGCAGGTGTTGCTAATGATTTTCAGCCACCCTCCTTAAAGATTGGAGAACATAATTGTCCCGGTTTCTGTAACAAGGATGAAACTCCCTAACTAAAATGAAAAGGCCAGTTTGGAAGGTGAGTTTGTGTTGCCTACTACATCTTCTTGGGGCTCTTTTATACTTTCTTCTATTTTTTGTTATTTTTACTTAGTGGAATCCATTGCCTGCATGGAAGCTAGAATTTTTTTTTTTTTTTTTTTATGTACAAAAGGATGCGTTAGAGGTAAAGGAGAGGGTAAAGAAGAAAACCAAATGCTGTTTTGACAGGACTAAAAAAGTATGTTGCAATATTTAACTGTGGACATCATGGCTCTTTCTTTGTTATCTAAAGACTCTTAAACCTCTGTTTATTCCTAAAATGTACTTCAACAACTTCACTTGCAGTATCTTACAGATTGTTTCTGATTTTAGTTCCAGAAAGTCCTTTTTTAATAGGAGGCATTATATATTACTTTTATCATGGAAGTTTTGAAGGGGATGTGTGGGGAAACATTTCTGGCTGTTTCACATACAGTCCTTTGTCAAGCTTCCTGGTGAGGAAATCACTGCGAAATCAAAGGTGGAAATGGAGGCGTACTAGAGGCACTAAATGTTTGAGAATGTACAAGTCTATAGACATGACCTCTTGTTGGTGAGGCCATTGGATCCAAGATCCTGGTGACGGGAATGACTCTATCAGTAGGAAGAGGACAAGATTCCTTCTCTCTGAAGGACTGAGCAGGTGTAGTTGGTCCTGGTTGCGTAGAGATTCAGCCTTCTTTCCCTCAAATGGAGAAAGTACTGTAAAGCATTAGCTGCAAATTAAAGCTTTTCTTTCCATAGGGAAGAACCCTTGGGGAAAGTTGGTGCAGTCATGTTGGCTCTCTCTTGAGGCAAATCCTCTTAGGCGTTTCTGTATAAAGGGATGCAATTTGAAGCCACATGCCAGTGGCAATAAGTCAACTGGGATGGCTCATGTGGCCGATGTCAAAGGTATTTTTGCACAGATGAGGCTATGATATTTTTGTTGTTATTGTCTTTTAAAGTGAAGCTGTACATACTTTGCTTGTGGCAGCTCTCTGAAGGTTCTGTGGCTCACTTTTTATTTGATTTTGATTAAAATCGATGTTTCTGCCAGCCTTAGTGATCTCATGAGTGAGATATCCGAGTTTGATTCCTGGATTTGATTTTTCACTGTTGTATGGTGAGGGGAATCCCTGCCTCCCTCTAGAAGCAAGGCAAAGCTTCAGATCTCACTACAGCAACCCTGTTAGGGGTGGGATGACTTTGATGGACTCCACGGGAGGGGTCTTTACCACTAATTAGCTGTGGATGCACACCATGTAGGCATTCCCAGCAACCTAAGCTTCCCAAACACAGAACAGGAATGATCGGTGCAAGTCTCCCATCCCTCCCTGATAATCCTATTTAATATTAATAGGGAAAGATCAGGTCTTGTGGAGAATAAAGTACTCTGTCCTATGTTTACGTAGACCTTTGTGTTTCTCCAAGGGCTGAGAACAAAGGGTAGTTTTTGACTCAACAGAGATGAAGATGGCAGGTTGTAAAGTTTCTGAGAAATTAGGCTGGGCTCTGTACAGCACATTGTTGCTGAAGTGAGTTCTCTATTAAGAAAGCTGAGCCAGGCTTACTGGCTTAGATAAACTATCCAGGAGTTGGTGAAGTAATTAGTAAATGTGCACTGTCAGACCAACTAATTTGTTTAATTTTGAGCAGGCAATGTTTATAGATATTTAAATCATCTTAAAAGTGGCTGTCCAGAGTCATGGCAGGATCATGATCTATGCAGTGCTGCAGACAAGCAGACCTGTTCCCTCCCTTTGCTGCAACACCACTGAGCTCTGTAGAGGACAAGCACAGCCCTACCACACTGCTGTTTCACGGTTGTTTAATTCAGTCCTAGTGGTAGGAGGTAATTCTGTCCTTGCTGGAAGCTGCTCCTTCCCTGGTGGAGACACTTGCTTTTGAGTGGCTACCAGGTGAATCAGGCTAGAGAGCAGATATGGCTGAAAGCTAAGGCATTCTGGTTTCAGCCACATTTTTTTTTTTTCTTTCTCTTTTTTCCTTTGTCCTTGGGCCCTCTGAGCCAGCTCAGCACATGGCCAAACAAGCACTAATACTGGCATCGAAGAGGGAGCACAAATACCCAGCCAAGGGAGGTAGTGAGGGCAGAGACAACTTGCACTTTGTGCAATTTAAATTGGTAACAAAACTGCAACCTGAGTTTACATGCCTGTTTGTGTAAATTGAATAGATTACTGACTTCTGGCTGGAGTTGTGTTTGGGTTCTCCAGGGTCCAGGCACAAAAATGTCAGAAGCTTCTCTGTAGTGACTGAGTCTTTCAGCTTCCTGTGTGGTTCTTTGCCAAATTAAATAGAGCCAGAAATCTCAGCACCACCAGCTGTAGGGAGTTAATCCCACCCAGATCCAGATTAGCCATGGCACATTCTTGTAACCATAGGCAGGACAGTTTAGTGTAGACAGCTGTTCTGATAAACCGATCTGGGAATCCTGCCCTCATAGGAATGTTTGATGTGCACTGGTCACAGAAGTTGTTTCAAAGTTGTGGTAAGACAAACTGGTAGCCTGGATAACAGTTGCATGTTTTTTTCAGTGTTGTGATGGCAATACTGCATGGGTATAAAAAATGACATAAATGGTTTTACTTTAGAAGTAGAACGAATTTATCTCTCTCCCTGAAATTACATAGGTACAGTACTCATCTCCTGTGTTGTGAGGGTGATGCCTATTTGCTATCCAAAAGAGACTTGATACAGAGAGACAACAGGTGTAGAGATGGACAGCCTGCTTCCCACCCTGACCAATATCCTATTTTCAAAGAGGATTTTCTTCCCTGCTGGTTTTGCTCTTGTGGCCTGTGTTGGCATCATTGTTGATGGTACTGGCTGAATGTTTGGTGTAACAGAAGGACATGGATACTTGAAAAATAGGGTAATATGGTGATTTTAGACAAGTACAACTTTTGACTGGTGAATGGGGGTAAAACTTCTAAAATTGTTTTGGAGCCATAATGATGGGTCACCTTGGATATTTTCATGGCTTGAACACCAGACTTTGAATCTCAGAGTTGGGGATTTGATCACAGCTTAAGGAATAAAAAGCATGTTTTGCCATAGAGTAATGGGATGCTAAAAGTTCACCTGGGTTCCAAATGATAATTGAGAATTTCATTGCATAGAAATTACTGAGGAATTGCTTTCAAAAGATTCTGCATGAAGTGCCAAACATTCAAATTGTTAAAGGCTTGGGAGTATGGTCAAGGGTAGTTATCTGTGTTTCTTCTAATTCTATGCTGTCCTTTTGCCATCTACTTCTGGTTACTGTTGAGGACAAGGTTTGGGGCTAGATGGAATAATACTATGAACTGAGATAGCTGTTTTTGTAACTTGAAGGGAAAATATTTTTAGAAGTAGCAAAGTCCAGTAGGTAGAGTATTGCAACCATAAGCAGAAGAGCTTAGTTCAGACAGCTGTTCTGATAAAGCAGTCTGGGGATCCTGCCCTTACAGGGGTATTTGTGTGCTGGTCAAGGTCATGGTGAGCAGGTTTGATAGCTGCCCTTACAGGGCTGGTAGTGTGGAAGGGAACCCATTATCTTCTTTGCTGTGCCAAGAGTGTGCTCTTCAGCTCAGGACAAGTTATTTCATGTGTTTGACTCGACTCTCCTGTTCTCCTGACACAGACCGTTTTTCTGTGTTGGCATTTCAGTTGTCATCTCTGTCAGCTGAGGACTTTCTTAGGCCATGCTTGCAGAGTCACAAGTGAGGGGGGATACATTTCAAGGACTTGGCTCTGCACTGCTGGAAGTTCTGCCTCTCAGCAGAATTTCGTTGTGGCTGCATATTAAAGCAGGTTAAATTAAACTATCCTGAAGCATTGCCGTTGAAATAGATTACGCTAACTTTGAAATTGTAATGCGTGAGGAGCACACACGTGTCAGGTAAGATGGGGTAATTTCCCAAGGTGTCCTATGTCATCAGCTTCCCGTTGTGCCAGTGGGGTCCCCCATGTTCTGCTGAATGCATTGCCCAAAGGAGCTCTCAGTCTGTTTTTTTTTTGTTGCTACTCCAGTAATAATAATAATAAAGATAAATCTGAACATCTGAGCAGAATCATTTTGCTATTCAACCTCTTCTGCTCCTTTGATTAAGGAAAGATTTAATGCTTTAATTTGAGACATGTTTTGTTAAAGAATAGAGGGCTTTGATTCGCATGTTTATAAAGGGGTGCACTTCCTGAGAGAATGGAAAACGTTCTTTGGTAGTAAAGGATGTTGAAAGTAGAGGCACTCCCTGCAGCTGATGGATTTGTTCTGGGCTCATATTTATCAGCACATGTTAACAGAAAAGAACAATGCTGAGGTATTGTTCCACGAACAAGGTAAATTATATTCTTTCCCACATTTTTGCTGAGATACAAAACCATAAGCTCCATCTGAGTAACGTCTTGATGTTAGGACACCTTAATGGCAGGATTTCTTTTTGTTTGTTTGTTTCTTTTCTTGTTTTTCTTGGGTTTTTTGGGTTTTCTTTTTTTTAATTTTTGTTATTTTGTGTTCATTCCTTTCCTTCTCAAGTGACTGTATTTAACGTCAGCAATTATTTTAGAATGATGTTTGCAAATAATATGCAACTTATATGAAATTAAATATTACTGTATTAGATAATTTGAATTGCAAATATGAAACTCCAAAACCAAACACCAGCAAATTCCCTTGATGATTTGACTTCCTGGTCTTTTTGAAAGACTGGTGGCTGATTCTGATAGCAAAGATAGATATTTTTCTCCCTTTTTTATTTTTTCTGAGGGAATAAAAGTTAAGAGCCTATTCTACAGTAGAGAAAGAACATTTATTACATAAACTATTGGTCTTCTAGCTACAGTTTGGCATTATGATTTTATCAGCACTATACAATGTCACTAATATGACCCAGAACCTAAACTTGCTACTGTCACTGTAACATGTGGTTCTTCTAAAACTATTATTGTCAGTCAGCTACTGCAAGTCCAATGTCACATTCTAGCATCCTCCCTGAGAACAGCTAGGCTTAGCTTATCATCCTCCTGGCACAGAAAGGGATGTGGTTTTGAGCTCTGTAGGGTGCAATCTGAGCTGAGAAGTGCTGTTCTCCAGAAGCAGCTCATAATAAGTACTGACTTTTAATCTGCTTTCTCTTCAAAACCTACATGAGCATCTCTGGCTTGGCCAGAACTCAAAGATAAGAATTCTCAGGGTTCTTAAAAGTAAGGGTGAGATTAGTACAATTTGAAAGACCTGAAGACTATTATGGCTTGAGCAGAAGGAAAACTTGCAGTTGTTCTCTAAAAGCCTGTATGTTATTGCTCCTTTTGAGAAGGTGCACCATGTCTGTCCTTTTCTCTTGTGCAAGCCAAGTCAATTGCTGCAGGCATAACCCTCCTCCAGTGCTTTTGAGAGTCTAGCACTGGCCTCTGCTCCATAAATTGGAAGGCTGTGAATCCTGACTTGCCCTGCAGAAAATATATTGTGTATTGTAGGCTCTTTGAGATCTTTCCCCTTTGCACACCTCCACAGAGCCAGGCACAATCCAGCCCATTATCTGTATGTGAGAGTTTTCACTATTACAGACTTGTAAAAGTTTCTATTAGCAATTCTGATTTGGAAAGGACAATTGGAGGCTGAAAGAATGGCAAATGCAACCTGGATATAACTTTTTGATCCCAGAACCCAATTAAACTTGTGGTTTTAAAGTGCATGTGACTCCTGAGTTCAGCTCTAATGCTAGATTTATATTATTTCCTGGAATGAAAGTCACTGCAGACAATTTCCAGAAGAGCATAATAATGATCTAGTAAAAAATGAATCCAGCTTTTGACTTTTTTTTCCCCAACAGAAATAGGATGGGGAACCAATTTAGTTTTATATAGGCTATTCTTTTAATGCTCAGTAACTTTCCTACCATCATTGACTTTTTTCCTAAAGATATCTACTTCATTAGTGCTGCTGTTTCTACACAGTGCTAGTGTGCATTTGTCTTGACATGGCCAGTTCTGTAGTACTACCACATACTTGGAAATAAAACCCACAGAATGCTGGTTGAAATATATTATTCAATATCCTATTCATAACCTCACTTATAACAAATAATTAGCATTCTGTGAGCCATGTGTTTCTTTTTACTTCCTGTCAAAGTCCTCTGCCTAAAATGATGCTTCAGCCTGATCAGTTTAGATGAGGGGGAACTTCAGACAGCAGTAATCATGAATGCTCTGTACTTAGCTTCTTTCTGGCTCAAAACAGCCTTCGTGTTTCTGAATTATTATTAGAGACATTTAAGTTTTGGACTAGCGGTACCCTGTCTGTTTCTCATTTTTAGTTATATCACAGGACAGCTTTTGTCTCACAAGGAGACTGTTACCTTAATTCTGCTGCTTCTTGGAGTTTGTGACCCCTTTTGCTCTTACAGATCTCTAGGAAACAGACCCGAGTTATGTCAAAGATGAAAGCAAGTGTCCTTGCCCTCCTCTTCACTCTCTTTTCTGATCTCTTTGCTGTGGAGCTTGGCAGGTTCTGCATGTAGTATGAGGTTCTCTGTTCTGAAAAGTGAGAGCTTTGGGGCAAACCATAAATTATTTTTAGGGAGGAAGAGACTATAAATTCTCTTTTTCATGGAAGTAAATGAAGGTGTGTGAGAGGTCTTCTATGAAGTTGAGCTTTTTTTCCCCCTACCTTTGCTGCCTGGCTGGTAATTTTGGGGGTACTATCTACATTTATCATAATGACATTTTTGTCCAGCAAGGCTGTGCTCTGAAAATGAACAAGAATCAGAAGTGCAAATGTGCTTTCTTGTTGTTACTGATGGACTTGCACAGACATGAATGAAGCTGGTTTTTTCAACTTCCTGAGGTTGGAACAGTGCAAACCATTTGAGTTTGGAACACTGCAACCCATTTGACATCCCTCTCTAACTTCAAGTGACCGAGGAACAAATTGAGTAAAGTTCTGTCAGGTGTGTAGCTAGGAAGATTCCAAAAATAGGTGCATGCTCCTATTCTCTCTTTAGTTCGGGTATGAATGGCAGCCTTCTGTTTTCAGCCTTTGGTTGCTACTGTTTAAATACTTTCCCAGATAAGGCCAGCCTATCTGTGGAGTAGAAGTGTGTTCATTTTTACTCTCAGAATTTTTCTTCTACCTGATCTGAGTTCTGTCCAGAGACAGAGCAGAGGAAAACATACATGGTAATTTAGTTCCTGGATTACCCTGGATTTGCTATAACCACAAACACAAGGGGATAAATGCTGTCAAGAGCAAGTTTCAGCTCAGATGAATGTTAACTGAAGATGAAAATCACTATGAAAAAATAGAACTGTTGCTGCTAAATCAAAACAATACATCCTTTTTGAACCCTCTGGGAAAGCCCTTCTTGCACAAAAGATCTTCTGTGAATCAAAAAGATATCCATTAATTCCTGTTATCTCTTCCCTGTTTCACATTAGAAGATACCTTGGCTATGATGATCATAATCTTTTATTCTTTCTCTGCTGTCTTGACTGAATACAGAATATGACTCTGTGGTCAGTTTAATCCTCATTTCAGATGCTGAGAGGAGAGGTGCTTATTTATGTCCAAAATGGAAAAGCAAAAACATCCATCCAGCTGAACTTGGTGATTCACCAAGATGTTGGAGCAATGCTTTTTTCTGTGAACATCTAACTTACTCAAACTGATGCTGATTTGCTGAGTAAACGTCTCTTGGATGATACTGAGCTTGTTGTATCTCTCAGCATTGCCTAATAGAGGGAAAATTCAACAGAATAAAGACTTGACCTCTATACCATCTTTTTTTTTTTTTTTTTCTTTCTCTTTTCCCTTATTTTCACTCTAAGACAGTTTGGTAGTTGACCACTTTGCATCTTGAAAGACAAGTATGGTACCTTGAGCTGTCACCATTTGGTGCAGAATGATTCATGGAACTGGGCTGTGTCAATCTATTTTTTTTTTCAGACTCTGGAGAACAACATTGCGCTGTTGGTACTGGATTTGAGCTGAAGTTCCTATCTGGATAATGTATCCCTGAATGTGGCATACTGAGCTTGCAGAGCTGGTCTGCAGTGCAGTCTGGGACCAGATGAGGAAATGGATACTTGAATGAAATCATTATTACTCTCACAGATGCAGAAAAGTAGACATACAGTAATGGCTTAGACAAAATGTATTGTTTAAAGACCATGTTAAATGGATTCCTTCAGGAGGGCTTATGTTTTTACGGAGAATGCTGTCCAAGCAAGAAAGATCTGTTCTTCCTTAGTCCAACAGAGTAATTGAAAATGATTTGGAAACTTCAGTCTGCTTCATATATTCCTCTCCAGGCCAAATACCTGCAAAAATAAACATTATACTACTTTTTCCATCAAGATAGACATGTTTGTAGGCCCTGTTTCTAATCAGACAATTTTTGAAGCCTAATATGATACTCTGAAATCAGAGCAGTAGTCTTCTCGCCTGATTCATACGCTTTTTCCAAAGTAAATGTGAGAGGTTTTCTTTCTTCTGCTAAACTTCAAAATGTAGTCCTGTGGAACTTTTAGGATTTAAAGGCAGGGAAATCACTTTGCCTGGAGTGACATAGACCAAATAGCCTCAGGGTTAGTGATATAGAAATTCACCCATTGTGCTTCTTTGTCATCAGTCTTTTACCAGTTCTTTAAGTGTGTGTCCCCAGGTCTTTTCTGCACATTGGTGTGTGTTGGGAGAAAACCATATACAAATTGTCTCATTCTCTGTATTTATATTCTAAGGAATGTATCTGGGAGGAAGAGGTGGAAATTCTTCTTACAAAGGATCTTTGATCACTAGTATCGTGATTGATAGGAAGAAATGTCTGTATTTACTTTAAAATCCTTTCTTTGAGCAAGATGATCCACAAGCACAACTTTGCTAGAAATAAACAGATCAGGGAGGAGAGAGTCAGAAAGTGACTTGGTTGCTGTTACTTGAAGCATGCTCTGCAGTTCATATCTTTAGAATATATATGATAATAATTTTAGAAGTTGCTTATTAGCTTTTCCCCTTGCTTATACTTGGGAACCAGCGTGTATTTCAGTGTATAGGAAATTACCAAGAAATAAAGTATCTTATCTAAATTTTCAGTAAGCAAATAATTAGCATCCTTTAATTCTGGTTTCATACAAGGTGCTGAATATTTCACTCATTTGCGCATGCACTGACACAGACAGGCACACACATATGCATTGCTTGTCAGGTTATCCATTTGTAGAGATGAAAGCTGTGTTTGCAGTCTATGATATGCCTTTAACCTCTTTATTACCACGATGTAGTTATAAATAAAGCATCAGATTTCCCTCTTACCCATGTTATTTCTCAATATGTGAGCAAGTCTATGCAACAGTTCTGATTTGTAGGTTTTCTTACATGTAGAAGTGATTTTTGGCATGAGTGTTTCTCTGAAGGAGTCTAATAATGTAATAATAGACTGTTTAGGGTTATTCAGAAGTGTTTATTTTCAATGTCTGCTTTTGCTGCTCAGAAAGTGGTAGGTATTTGGTGCACTGTGTTTGCATGAGAAGAGTGGGCTCAATGCACTATTTAAAGGTTTGGTTGCATTTGAGAGATTGCGTGATACTGAAGAAATGCCTGGTGTAAACCTCAGTTTTCCTCTCAAGTGTGTAATGCTGTTGCATAAGAGGAGTAGCACACAAGCACAACTGCCTCTTGCTATGCTGGAGTAGTATTGCAGTTTTACCTTAGCCTTAACTGATCTGAAATCTTTATCCGGTCTTCAGTGCAGAGATACAATATCAATAGGCACAGCTAAGCAGTGCGATGAAGCTTCTGTTGCAGTCCCCAGCATGGCTGACTCTCATTAGGATGGGTAAGAATTGTCATGAGAGTAAAAGCTTGAGGCTCAGAAGACGTTTGTAGGCTTGCTAAAAAATGATGAGTCACCACTGACCTGGCATCTTCTTTACAGACATCTCTTTGTGCTGGTGAGGGAAGCCTTCATATCATTAGCCATCTCCTGAACAATGTTCTCTTCCTTCCCCTCACCCATTGGCTGTGATCCTTACGAAATTATACAAGGCTCGACTGTGGGGTTTTTGTTTTCTTCTTTTCCTGATGGGATCCTAAAAGAGTATGGTATCCAAGTCACATTTGAGCCTCAGTGGAGATTGGCTGTCTGATTTTCATTCCGACATAATATATCATGAATATTAAAACTCCTAGAATATGCAGCTGTGTGCATTTCTGCAAGTACTACAAGTCTTGCAAAAGCAAAGCATAAATTTGCTGAGCTCTAAACAAAATGCTTTCTTCCTTAAGAGTTCTTTCACAGTACAGGTATCAGGAACAGGTGGGGACATGAGTTCACCAGCTTGACATTGCTGATGGTGATGTTGTAGTGGGTTGTGATGCTGGCACTGGGAGCAGCATTCAGATATGCACAAGAGATGTTTGGGCAGCAGTTTCATACTGCTCTGCAGAACGTGTGCAAGAGTTTGGAAAAGTCTTGATTCCTTTTTGAGCAAAGGCACGGTGGTTACAAATATCCAGGCGTTTGTGGAGGGCCTGTGTGCTCAGTTTGGGTGGTAAATTGCATTTGAGCCAAACATAGAAACCCAGCAGTTTCTGTAGAGCTGCCTGTGGAGTGGGATGCCACACAAGTAGCCTCAGCAAGTTCTGGTCTTCGTTGCTAAGAATGGAACCAGGAACAAATGTTCATTTTTTAGTTTTCTACATGCATCTTCTTCTATTAGTAAACACAAATGTAGTCATGGAAATCTGTATGTCTTCCATGTGAAATCTCTGCTTTTATAACTGTTTCCACATAATGTAGAGCAAAGCTAACAAAAAAAGAAGTGGTTTTATGATGCAAACAATGTTTTTTCTATTTAGCTTTCTGAAAGCAAACCTGAAATAAATAGTTGTGCAGCCAGAGTACAATTTGCAAGCAGTATTATAATAAAGAAGAATTACAGTTCTCTATAAGAGCTCAGTTTAGTTGCATCAGTCTTAATGCAGTGTTACATATTCTGCATTTATAAAAGTAAAAGAAATAAAGTGATAGTGGCCTTAAAACCTCCATTATGCAATGTAGACAGCTGCCAGTAGAATCTAGTCTTCATTAAGAAAACAATTTCTAGTATTGCAATAGATTATTTTTTAAAACCAAGACATCTCTGTATCTTTATCCTTCTTGGTCCCAAGGACTTGCTAAGTGAGTGGTTCTGAAATTCAGGGTATATGAATGATGCAGCTTTACAAATGAGGTATATGGGCAAGAAAAATCATTCCACTGTTTGTCTGTTAATTTATCCAAGTAAATGCTGTTCTATCCATTTATTTTGCATTCGTAGTATTTTAGTTTGTAAACCTTTCGGAGCAGAAACATCTGACTTCAGGTTATGCAGGGAGCAGGATTTTGGCTTGGACTTGTCAGTGGTGCTAGGAAAATCCTTAAAAATATGCTTTTGGAAGGAGGGGGAATATCTAAAATTGTGAGAATTAATGCAAAGTAGAAGTGTAACTTGCACATGCCATGTTTCAGTTCTGTTTGGGCTTTGTTGTATACATCTCAAACAGTAGGTGGAAACTCTAGTGCATAACAGCTAAGAAGAACTTTTATGTCTTTTTCCTAAGTGCATTATAAAGGCACAAGTACATCGAACATAGTAAAATAAGAGATTCATTAATGATTTCATTAATGATTTCATGTATATTTGTAAGAAATAATCAAATGGGACTACTGCGTGGCTGTTATTAAACAACTGTTAGTATCGTTCTTAACTGCCTATCAGTGTGATTTGACCAAGAGTTTCTTAGTGAAAGTGCCCATTTAAAGTTGTATATAATACCAAAGTGCTTGGAATTTAGGCAGAGAGTTATTCTTATTGGAAAACCAAAAAAGATAAAATCCTATTGATTTGCTAAAGTAAACTTTGATGTTTAGTAATATACATTGTTTCTCATGTTTTAGAGCCAGATTTTCCTTTCCTGAGACTTCCTTGTAGAAATAAAATAATTTACAGAGGATGGCATGTCTTCTGTGCTTTCTCACAGCAGGAACAGAATTCCTGCCTTACCCTGTTGCGGACTTTACACTCCCCTCAAAGGGATTTAGATCAGACCCATAAATCTCAGCTCAAGTCCGTAGGCTATTTGAAGGCATTTCTATAGAGTCAGGTTTCTCCCATTCCTATTCTATTCACATGATTCACGGTATTTGACTGAGGAAAATGTTCAGCAATACCTTCTGGCAAAATCACTCATCAGGGGGTTGGGTTCTACTTCTTGTAATTAGAGAACACAGGCGAGGAAAAATTGTGAGCGTCAGTGGTGGTACCTAGAGCAAATGTGTTTATACCTTTTCTGTGGCTGTGGGAGGTGGTGTCAATTCCAGACACCCTGTCCTGAAGCAGGATCCTTTAGGCCTGTAAAAGGCAGGAATGTTTCCCTCCATCACTGCCGCATCCTTGAAGCTTTGTTTCTGCAAAAGCTCCCAGCTCCATATTAGGCATGACTAAGCTCGTCTGGTCAAAGGGCAGGATTATCAAACATGTTAGTAGAGGTTCATTTTACGTATTTTGCAAGTACCTGGTTTTTCCTTCATGTGTTTCCTTGATAATATGGAAGATGTGGCCCAAACCTGACTATTCATGCCAGGTACTTTGTTCTATCTTTTCGCTGATGCATCCTTTTTCAAGGCAAGTGAGAGAGAAGGATGACTTTGCCATCATATGCAGAGTTTTGGAATGGTTCAATAAAAATCTTTCTCCATTCTAAAAGTTTATTGCTGACTCCACATAATATACTGTCCTTAATGAAGAGCTACATTTTCAAAATTGGAGGTGCCTGACTTGGCTGTTCTTCACACAGACCAGTACCTGGTCACAGATGATACCCTGAGCAGCAGCTGTGTTGGTGCAGTTAGTCAGAAATACCAAGGAGGTTGGAGGTGTATAAATATAGGATTTAAGAACTGTATTGGTTCATGGTCCAGTTGTCAGCATCTGGCTTTAATTCTCCTGTAGGAACTGTTCTGCTGTCCTTGTAAAGGGGAACTAAAGAGAGAATGGAGCTAGTATTTGAAAACTAACTTAAAGTTGGCTGCTGAGTGAAAGAAATATCCATATGTTTTTAATAAAATTAAAGAGAAATATTATCAAAGATTTTAAAGAGGACTGCTCATCTTTCTCCTCACTAGCCCTATCAAACAGTAGTTTGGAGAGATTCTGTTTGGAGTGAATGGGGATTACTCCATGAGAATTGGTGGATTGGAGGAGTACTTTTGTCTCCTGTAATGCTTCTCCTCTTATTACCTTCAATTATTCTTTTTGTGTCTCTGCAACAGAGGGAAAAGATTTTCCTTACATTAAGGTAGGGCTCTTTCTTTAACTCTTCACTTCCACTGATATTTCATCACTGATACTTTATCACTGATACTTTTATTTCTAACCATCAGTGATGATGTCTCAAAGCATTGATGCTTTGAGAGTATTTTGTGAGGGCCGCCTTAAAACACAGGTTGGTGCTGTTCAGAACTGCTGTGGATACATATGGTTTGGGTTATACATCACATAACTGAAGTTATAATGAGGTTTGACTATGAATTAGTGAAGGCTTCTGTGGTCTCTTGTAATCTGTGAATTTGTCTAATCGGTGTTGCAAACATCTTACTTGTGATGAATCTACAGCACAGTTTAATGAAATAGTAATAACTTTAGAAAAAAACCCCATCATCTCTTCTTCCAAATATCAATCAATTTGTATGTCTCCTGATTAGGCTTTTTTTGTTGTTGTTTTGTGTGGTTTTCTTTTTTAAACCATGAGACTATAGAAGTGCAGGGAACTCTGTTCTCAGCCTTACTGTAAAATCAGTTCTATTGGATAGGAGCATTAAATTTGCCACTGTAGTAATTTTGGGGGAAAGTTTCAAGGTAACATGGATCGTGAGTGTGCAAATCCTGTTTACAGGATTATAGAAGTTGAATGAGAAACTAATTCAGTGTGGCATGTTGCTTTCTCATTTGTGAGTCTTGAAAAGTCAGACAGCACCAAAATCAGCATTCTTAAACTAATTCTGAAAGTCTTTAGATTTGCAGTGAAATATGTATGAAAAATGTACATGTAGTGATTCGCTGGAAGGGGTAGGAGCTTTAGTCCTCCAAATTTAAATTTCTTTTGCAGTTGTGGATAATACAAAAGGTGGAAAGACTGAAAGCCTTTTTTTCTTTTTTTTTCTTTGACACCTTTTGATTGGAAATGTGAAGTGCCACAATATCTGTTACTTTCCTGTAATTGCTCCTTTTACACATTTAACAGGTATGTCCCATCAGATTAGACTTTTCTTTTACATACTCTGTCCTCTCTTGTAAATTTCCTTTGAATTTAGATGTGTTACTGGGACTGCATCAGGGTAAAGGGGAGAAGAACAAAGCCAAAAGTGTCTGAGTTGAAGTTGCTTTGCTTATGGTGATTTCTCTTTCCTGGCAAACTGTTCTATTCTTTGAGCTGCTATTCTTAAAATTCCATGGTGATGAATATACTGAATGCTGAACTGAAGCTCCAGTTTCCCTTGGCCATGTTTTCCTTCCTGGATGGTCTGTTATCAAAGACTTAAGCAAAGTCTATCTGTGTGCAGGTTGGTTGTCTTACAGCATCAAATGGCATCTGGGTGGGAGCTGTCAGCGTGACAGCAATGATGCTGTTCAGCCAGTACCACACAAATAACTGGTGACTGACTTTTGCCCCATATACAGCCCAGCTCCAGAAGTTCTCCTTCTCTTTTCTGGGAGGATGAGGGCTTTCTAACTTTCATGGAGTCTGAGCACATTACAACCCAAAGTTAATGGGATGGAGGTAGGTTGAGGTAGCTTTGCATTGCTTCATCTCAGGCCTCAGGCTAATTGCAAAAGGGTTACTAAAACCCCCTGCTGTGTAGGATTAGCTGGGTCCTCCCTGCATGTGAGTGTGAAAGACTGTCTTCTACAGTAACACAGGGATGTCCTTAAATAGTACTACATTGCCTTGTAAATTTAGGATTTGTTTAGCCTTTCATTGTTCTAAGGAATCTTCAATTACAGCATTGGTTTGTGCATGAATGTATATTATTAAACCGGTTTTTAAAATGCATTATGCTTGGAGAGCGGTGTTTTGCAAAATTGAAACCTGGCATTATAAATTCATTCTTTTGCATTTGAGTGAAATATAAGGAAAGAGTAAAAGTCTGCCAGAAATTAACTTCTTGTGGTCCTTGTTTCGGCTAAGCAATGAAGTGCCCCCCTTTCTTTCTCTGATAACTTGAGGTATTTTCTTGCCTTAAAGATTTTTGTTAAAATCCTCAGGATGTCCCTTCCAACCAGTTGGTCCATCCCCGAGTCCCTGTACCGGTTCAAGTAACAACTCCAAACAAATCCACTTTACACTGAAGTCTTCAGGCACCTCATAAACACTAAGCCAGAGCCAATATGAAGCCTTCCATCTCTTGGGATTAATGAGAAGTCATCAAGACGAGGGGAAGGGGTGGGAAGAGAAAGAGAAGAAAAAAGCCCAAACTATTGTTTGTTCACGCTTTTTTAGTACACTTGTGCCTTTTAAACAGTTCTTATTGTAAGCAATTTTTTCATTGGAATTCAAGGTAAATCTTTTAACTACTCACATTGGTTTTGGGGAAAAAAATCCTAATCTTAGTGGAAAGGTGTCTGATACCCTAAAATGATGATATGTAAGTACAGATTTTGTTCTTGCATTTTACTTTGAATTTTTGAGACATCAAGGTACATTTGGTTCCTGTTCCCAGGCTTTTATGTACAACACGAGGGCTGAGAATACGCTTTGGGAAGTGAAAGCTGACATTCCTAGAGGATCATTTGTTTGGAGCAGCTAGGATTTTAAATAAAACATCAAATATGAGAAAATCAGAAAAACTGTCAATGTTGTCATTACCTGAACGCAGTTCAGATCAGCAGTGCTGAAAAGTTGTCATCTGATGGTTACAAGATGGCCTGTGACACAGAGCAGTTTTCACAGAGACAGGTGTGTATTAGGTTGATGTAACAAAATTGCAGCCTGCAGAAAGATAGGCAGAGCTGCACTTCCATTCCTCACATTGACTTCATCTGTGGTCAGGGCTGGGAGACCATGCTAATTGGGAGGGCAAGAAATACTGTGCAATTACTCTGGGGAGAAAAGAGTCTGCATGAACTGAGGACAAACTGAGTTCATAATTGTCCTGGATTCTAGCATTGTTATAAATTAAAAACACATTTAAGTGTGGTTTTTCTAGAGTTTCCTTCAGAGACTTCATTCCCCTTTCAGTCTGTTACATCAGTTCCATCAGAGAACGTAATTCCAGCTTTTTTAAATTTTTTATTCCTTTTGTGTGTGTGCCTTGATTGTAAAACACAAATTTGACCTGCCAGTGTGAGTGCAAAGAAGTTTTGATGTATGCTTAGGCAGAAAGATGTCTAGCACTTGCCTGAGAGTGACTTGACAGCAGAGGTTTTAATTCTTGTGTAAGTGTGTGGAGACCTGGCACCCGCTTCTGAGGGCAGCTGGGGTCAGTGTTACCACACATGCTCTCACAGATTGTCCCTTTCCTTGTAGCACAAGAATATTTGCAATCTGTTCAAAACTTACTGATTTCTGGTTTTAATTGTAGATTGTGCACAGGGATGTATGTGCTCCTAAACCCCACTCCTTTTTGTAGGTGAAGGCCTCTTTGTAGGTGAAGTCACACAAATAGTCCCCTTTGGAAATGGCAGGCAAAGTAGGTGAAATATCTCAAATCCCACAGTCAACCTGTCAGAGTCCTGAATTAGATCTCAAAACTCTGAGATGCAGTCCAGAGCTTCTATCAGAGAATAATTCTTTTTGTCTCTTGCAGTCATTTGTTTTCAAAGATGTTCCTGTTTAAATGTCTTGACTATGTACAGATGACCTGTAAGGAGCAGGCAATAATCAGAAAGCCTTGAGATGCTCAGTTATGCTTTATTTCAAAGCCCTGACCTGTACAGGATACCTTCTGAGTGTGTCTGACCATTTCCTCTGATTTCTGAACCCTTATGGCAGATATTTGTCATGGGTTCCCATGAGTGAGAGCAGAGATGCCATTGGCGAACCATATGCCCTTTCAATATCTGCTTGAAAACATCTAAAACAAATCAGGGAAATAATGTTTACGTAGCATGGCCATGAAATCATTAGCAAGCTGGCTGGCAAATTAGAATTTTTTAAAAAGGAAAATTTAATTAAGTAATGACATCGTTGTAAGTGCAGTTCCATATCCTCCTCCTAGACAGGCATTCATTATATGAGCTTGAGTAAATATTAGATATTTATCCCATAAGATGTTAAATATTTAAGTATTCCTGTAACAGATATATTCCTACCTGGCAGGCTGCTGCTCAGTATTGAATTAGAAGGACAAGTTTCTCTTAGGTTGTTTTCTTGTTTGGGTGTTAGCTTGTAATGCACAAGCATTGAACTGGATGAAAGTAAGATTTTTCTACGGAGATTTTTGTGGTTAAGTGCCTACTCTGGGAATTAAAGTGTTTATTTCCAAAGAATGTCATTGCAGCCTGGTCCAGAAGAGTCTGGTCAGTGGCAACCAGCACCTGCATCTGGTACTGTAGGGTAAAGGCATGGAAATTGTTCTGTTGGCTTTCATGGGACATCTCCCATACTGGCATTTGTCATAAGGGCACTTTTGTTTTTTGGAAGCAGGATGTTAATCAAGCATGCTGTGAGCTCTCTTTGGCCAAACCTGCCATGGTCTTTTCCATGAGTATTTGGACACACAGTGTTACATGGCAAGTTTATGTAATACATAAGTACATGAGTATTTGGGTGTTCAACTCTAATCTGGAAGCAAATTTTCCTTTGTTAAGCCTTCTAAGGTTCCAATGTGTTGTTTTTTCCTGTGTTTATATTCCATTATTCCTCTCATCATTTTCTTTCTGGGAAAGAAACTGGAAATGGTTCCTGTAGTTTAGCCATGAAGAAGTTGGTCCCGGGGAAGTGAAGCCATTGCATTGCTCCTTGATCAGCAGATCTTCATAGAAACTTAGATCTAGATCTGGAGTCTTGTGACTACAAGAATGCTTGGAACAGCGAAATACTGTGGAGCCAGAAGGAAATGTATTATTACACCTTGTGTCTGGTTTGTCACTGTGCCACCAACTGAAAAGGAGTTTGAGGTATGTAGCATAAGGAACAGCTTATGCTGAAACCAGACTGGCAGAATGGAATCAGTCATGTTGCAAGTGATGTCTTCAGCAGAGGTATTCTCATGTTATTGCCTTATCTTTTTTTTTTTTTTTTTTTTTTTTTTTTTTTTTTTTTTTTTTTTTTTTTTTTCCAGAAAAGATACATCAGCTGTTTGTAACTTTGAATGCATTAGGAAGCAGTCAAAACAGTGACAGCTAGGTCAGAAAAATATATGCATTCCTTCATCGTAATTGCATATGATAATCCTATCCATTGTTGTTACTTTAGAGGAAATCATACTGATTTTAAATTAGTCTTTGATTTGAGTTCTGTGCAAGAACCACAACAGAGTTATCTTTGCTTTGGAATTGACAAAACTGCACTGTTTGTCATTCAGTTGTTTAGTAGCAACCCAGCAAATGCAAAGCTGCATAACTATAAATCAAAAACTAATGTTTGCTACTGCCTTTAAAAAAAGTTGCTGACATATTAGAGAGACGCTAACTGAGCCTTATTGATGTTTCATTCTAATTAAATACAAGGTAAATGTTCAGTAATTGCACCTTTCATTAAAACATGAATGTGTGATTTGCAAGCTTCCCAGCACTGCCCTTTAAAAATAATCAGAAAATATTTTGGCCTGGTGGCATTAAGTCACTATAGCTTAGTATTGGTAACTTAATAAGCTGTTGGCATTTGTTGTGGAGAAATTGTCCTTCATAGGCAAAGTTGTCAGACTGCTTGGCTATACAATCTTTCTTCGTGTGAAATAATATGATTAGGTTCTTGATATTGAATTGAATGCTTTGCCGTGACCTGTGCTTGGGATCTTTGTGCATGGAATGAAATCTCTTGATTTCAGCAGTAGGATCATGTGGTGACAAACATGCTGATTTCATTGCATCCATCCATCCATCCATCCATCTCATTTACATGGTAGATCACCACACTACTGCTGCTGTCTGCTTAGGTCTGAGCAGTTCCATGTTACAAAATGGAGCCATTGCCCCTGTTATTTTTCATGTTGTTGGAATTATTAAGTGTTGAATTTCACGATCAGTACTGCAGGTGAGTTTATACCTCCTATGAAAGCCTGGCACATGTCATTCTGTGAAAGAAGATAGGGAAACTTTACATTTTTGCCTGCTTTAAATTGGGATCTGTATTAACGATTTAGGCTATTGTGTTATGAGAGCATCGATTTCATCTTTTCCAATGATTCCTTTTAATGAAATTGTTCAAGGCTCAGTTCACCACAGAGGAGAGGCTGCTCTCTGCATTATTGGAGCCAAGTTTAGGTCACAGATCTTGGCTCTTCTATCATGAGAATCGTTCAATAGAAAACATGGACAGGCCAGAGAACAATTTTCAGCTAATTCTGTGATTGCTTTGAAAGCAGTGGTGAAAAGCACAGGAGTTAATGAGTCTCTCCATTACTTACCCATTCCAACTAACTCAGAAAGCCAAATAGAAAAAGCCCCTGATTTTCAACTGAAGCTGTTTTTTTAACTGTCCCCAAAATAGACCTGTTTCAGCTGAGAAGGAGGCCTCTCTCTAGTAAAAGATCAAATGCTTGAAAGGTTGATTCTGCTTCTTTCTGTTCTCCTGTCTGTCAGTGGCCTTGGAAAAGTCATCTTTATTTCTGCCTTCACATTTCAAAAGATAATATTTTCCTACTTCATTAGGATTGTGACTTTGCAGTGTTTGAGCTGCTTGAGAAAACACAAGCGCAATTAACTACAAACTGTCCCTGAGTACAATTAAAATACAGTGTTTCCTTCTTCTTACTGTGTACTTGCTATATATTTAAAAATACCAAGAACCCCCCATAAAACCCACCAAAAAGAAACAACCCAAAAAAGAGTCGGTGGAGATCTTCTCTGTTTCTTTATATAATGTATATGGAATAGTGTCCTTTAAAAGAAAAGTAAACAGTCAGAGAAGAGTACACAAGAGCAGGAATTATATTGATAAACCAGCATCTGAAATCTTAAGGAAATAATTTTCATCACATTATGCATATGTGGGTATTGAATTGGAAATGTGTTGCTACGTAAAATATAGTTATGTATGTAACTTGTACAAATATAAATAAATCTAAATTAAATATAATTAGTGTTTATAACAACCATAATAATATGTAATCATGTGTGCTTGAGTACTAATATATAGATAAAAGTTAGTAGATAGACTAATAATTGGATTGGTACAATAGTATATTTCGTATTCAGGATGCCCTCGAGTGGCAGTTCCCACTTCAAAGGTGTTGTCATAGGTTCCTGCCCTGAAGTACCTTTACTGTGTCAAACTCTGAAAGCCTTTCTTCTAGGGCATCCTTTTTGCATTCCCTAGATAGCACTGATAGAAAGCTAATTTCCTTGTTTTCATGTAAACAAGGAAAGCTGCAATTCAGAATGTTTTGTCTGGCACAGAAGAGACAAATGATAGTAATAATACCTATCTCTTATATTGCACATCTCAGACCATTTGGTCTAACTAGGAGTCAGGTGCTATTAGGGAATACCAATTCCTGATGTGTCATCTGTGGCCTGAGTCCTGAATGCTCCCTAGATCCTGGAGTACTGCTACATTGTGTCCAGTGATGAAAATGGAGATGCCCAAAATTTAGGGCTTTCATAAAGTGGACAAGACAAGAGAATAATCCAGGATTACAGGTTTTGAGAAATGTGCTTTCAGCGGATGCAGTTCATTTTGGAATGCGCCTGAGTTGTGATGATGCTACAGACGTGGGTAGAGTTTAAAGGGTTTAAAGATCCCTTTCTGCACAGCACAGCCGGACTCTTATCCAGACTTTTACATCTCCAGCCACAGCGCTGTCAGGAAAAAGGGCAGCAGGAGCTGCTTCAGCTCTCCAGGTCACAGCTGAGGCACAGGAGCTCAGGGGCTCATCCAGTGGTCTGTCTTCCCTTTTCTGAGTGTTTTTGCAGTAGCTTACTGCTTTCTTGTGATTTGTCTGTATTTTGATCTATTATGATGAAAAAAGGGTCTCAAAAAATTCCTCTGGGAAATGAATGTTGGGAAAGCCCCCAAAAGAAGAAACCTGTGTGCTTCACTTGCAGGAATGTCCAACTTTTACAGTTGAGTAGGAATGGCTGGAGGGAAAAAATGCCAGGAAGGAGGGAGAGAACTCCTGGACTTGATTTTATATTGCAAATGCAGCAAAAAATCAACAAGTTTCATAATGCTAAATTATCTGATTTAAAAAAAATCATTAAGGACAAAGAAACTGACTATCAATTCTGGAAACTGGGAGGCGAGGAGAAGCCGAAACAGAGGAGTTTAAGGAGCAAGCAAAGAGTGCCTGATAATTGTGAAATAATCTGTCTCAGTAAAAGTTTGCTCCATGGAAATAGAGTTGCCTGTTAGAAGCCAGTAACTGTAACTCATTCAGTTAAGCTGTTATGTGTACTCAGATGTGTGGATATGATGGGGAGCATGAAGTGAACTGCACGTGAGCAGGCTCAGGACAGGACAAGTATGGCTGGGCAGAAACCAATTTCAGAAACTTTTTTTTTTTTGAGTGAACTGAACTGTTTTTAGGATCCGATTTCTCAGGTCCGATTTTTAGCTAGAAGATAGTTCTAGGTGGTAGTATGAGGCAGCTTGGGTCTTGCCCATGCTGGGGTTTTTTTTTTTTGTTTGTTTGTTTGCGTTTCTTTTATATTTACATAAAGATTGTGGCATGAAGAGAGACTTGAACAGTTTTTGAGGTGAAAATACACCTCTAATAAAATTTTCTCTATTTTAATTTCTTTGCTTGGAAATACAAATTTTTTGAATTTGTCCTCTGTATCTGGCACTGCTTGAGTGGGAAGGGGAACACCTTCATTTAAATATATATATAATATTTGTTATCATACATTGTCTTGCTGAGACCCAAATTTTAACTAGAAATACATTTTTTTTTTTTTTACTATTATTACAGCTTTATAAAATAGTCAAATATTTCAGTTTTCTTTCAGTAGGCAAATATTTAATTCTTCCTAGGAGCGTGAAGAGGTAATGTATGGGGGAATGAAATTATACCAACATGGCTTACATCATCATCAAAGACAAACCTTTTTTTTTTTTTTTGTTCAAATCCTGATTTATTTAAATATCTTGCACTGCATAAAATGTTTAATGATACATACATTTAGTTCCCTTTTTCAATCTCTTTTTTGTTGGCTTTCCTTTGCTAGCCTATGTTCTCAGCAGCCCTGCTTGCTTATTGTACTTTTTTGATGTTCTTCCACCAGCTCCAAAAAATCATATAGTTCATCCAAAACAGTAATTAGGAAAGAAAAGTCTGTGATCAGCATTACTTGAACATGAAATGTTAAAATTAGAAACAGCATGAAAGTCTTCCGATTCATCATAGCAGGTAGCTTTTTTTCCCCTGTTGTTGAGAGGGGAGAGGTGCCCAGCCTGGCTAACACCAGAATTTGCATGTGAAGGACATTTCAAAGAAGAAAGCAATCCTGGCAATTACTGTAGGGGAAAAGAAGGAGGTAATAGAGGCTAGCGAAACCTTGATATGTCAAAGTTAAAATAGAAGCATATGTAAGCTGTTGCTGTAATTCATCTTCCATAAAAGAAAGATGCAATGGAAATTCATGGTGGGAAAAGTGGTTTGATGACATAAAAAGCAAGAGTTGTTTTCTTTGAGGGGGATCATCTGTTGAGCGAAATGGATTTACAGAGTTGCCTGATTTAAACCAGGACAGGACCTGTCCTTTGAGCTTGTATCTCTGATATTAAGGGAAAAATTATTTTCCATCACCGAAAAATCCCCAAAACAGAAATCTAACTACATTATGGGGAAAGTGAAAAGACTTTAATATTTTGCTGGCAAATATTTTAGCAATGTTTGTAAACTATATTTAGATTCTTGAGTCATATGTCTTAAATAATTGCTAGGCACAATTTCAGTCTACAAGAATTTATTAAAGATATTATGAAATTGGAGCAGGGATGAATTCCGTACACATCAAGTTGCCAAAATAATGCTTAGACCATTTTACAGTATGCATTTAAATGAAAGTTTACCTCAGAACCTTGCCATAAAGCACAACATACCATCCTTCATAAAACGTTTGTTTGATAATAAGCTTTTAAGGATACATCTTATAAATCTGTTGGATTACACCAGTAATGTTTACGTAGAAAATATGTTCCAATACAGCTCAGACTTTTAGGAGATAGAATTTGTCTGCCTGTTACTTTGCCTGGGTAATGTTTTGACTTCATTGTTAGCTGGCTGATGATCCTGGTGTTCTCAAACTGCTAAATAGATTCAGTGCATTATAAAATGCCTTCCTGTGGGATATTTAAAAAACTTAGATCTAGCCTTGATAATTGTTTCCATTGTTTACTCTGTGAATGAAAATAGTTATTGCAAATCTGTGTGAAGGTTGTAGAAATCCCTAGAATTTGACTTTATGTATAATTGTTTTCCGCTTTTTAGTTACCCAATGCCATTCAGGTGCTGTCTTACTTGACAAATCAACATTGTCCAGTATCAGATATTGCTGTTTATGTAAGTCATCAGAAATTTGGCGATAACTATGAGCTGCCTCTTGCTTTATAAACCCCAAACGCTTGATATTTTCACAAGAGAACTGCTTTCTTAGTGTCAGGCTGTCTTTTCCTGTGTGTGTTATTTTCAGTTCTGCAGCAGCTGTAATACAAACAGAGAGAGACACAATGTGCAACAGCAACTGGAAGCTGTTTTTTAAGCTTGAGGTGGGGCTTCTCGTGTGACTGCAAATGCCATGTTTGGAATGGAAGACTTTTCCAGTGCCTTGAGACGCTCCAAACTCACCTGTTCCCTGGCAGCACAGGCAAGCCAGGGCACACCACCACCTTGCTCCATCAGGAGTGATATCACGCTATATATTTTATGTCTTCCTCTAGGATGGATACATATTTTTCATTTCCATATAGTTAATTCATGATGGTCCTACTTGCTTTCCTTTTCCTTCTTCCTGGCACCTGCCATGCAGCAGCAGCTCTGTGGAGCAGCAGTTCTGCATTCACCTCTTCCATTGCCCATTTAGTTTTTGTAAACTTTGCTCTTATTACTGCCCATTCCCCTCCCCATGTTCAAATGTCTCAGCCTTTTCAGCCTCTCATGGTAAGGGGCAAGCTGCTTCGCCAAACTTTAGGCAAAAAGCCTGGCTTAAGGCTGTTTTGTTTAAAAATGGCTGTGTAAAATTAGGCATCCCAAGCTCCAGTCCTAAGGGACTCAAATAAGAGGCCTGCTTTTCAAACTGCTAACACCCCATTAGTTCCTGTGCAATGATTAGAAACTGCTGAATCTTCAGCAATTTTGAAAATTAGGCCAAGGATTTAGTTGCCCGAGGGTGGTATTTTCAAAAGAGTGTGGGTTAGGCCAACACAAAGTGCTTATAAGCACCTTGCTTCGGTGGCAGCTTTAAGTGTGTGACTTTACAAAAGCTAATACTTTTTTTAAAAGGATAGTTATTCAGCTTCGTAGAGGGGCAGAAGGGATTTATGGAAGCTGAAGCCAGGAAAGAAAATGCGAGGTATGCATACTTTCAGGTGCTGTGCTGTTAGAAATGTTAGCTTTTGAGAAATATTCTGAGAAGACATGGAGAGTGGCCAGTCTGTGAGTTTAATAACATGTTTTTGATCTGTAAATGTTACTGTGCCATGGTTAAAAGGTAACTATATTTTTCTTGTCCAGTAATCACTACTGGTTTAACTGCAGTGTATTTCCTTTCAGAACTGTGTGGTTACAGCAGAAATGAGCTATTGACTGGAATCTTATCATTTATCTAGACTTCTTCTGGTTATTTGAAATGTGCCTGAGAGGTAATAGGTGGCAATTTGCATTCTTTTGTTCTGTGAATTTTACCTGACAGTCCTGTCTGCAGGCTCTTTTGTAAGGTTTAAAGGAACACCAGGGAGGGAAGGAATAAAGCTGAGCAAAATCCCGACCTTGCCAGTACATATTTTTGTTGCATTAGAATTCTACCAATTTAGGAAGGTTTCACTGAAGCAAATGCAGAAACAGGAAGGATCACAGCTCATCACAAAGCAAAAAGGAAAGGATTATTATCTTCCTTCTCTGCTACACTTCCATTTAAACTGATTTTACCCCGTTGCTTTTATAAGAATTCGAATGAAGGACAAAAATTCCTGTGTTCCTGAGACAGGACTTCCAGGAGGTTGGATTTTTTTTTCTACGTGCATATGAAAATTCAGAGCTTGTTCTTTAAATTATTTAAAGTGATTGTTTACGTGAAGACCTGCCTATAGTGGAATATCCTAACATGTAGTTTAGTAATTTAAAAGAGTATTGGGTATAAAGCGTATGGCAACAGGATCTCATTAATGAAACGGATTTGATTTGAAGCCCTGATGCAGCTGTTGACAGCATAATTAAAATGATTAATTTGGAGTAGGAGAAGTACTTTGAACTAATTTGAAAAAATGGTTATGATCTTGACCATACATCTGACTGGTGTTAGGCAGGTACATAGAAATGCTTAAAGGGGAAAAGAACTCGAAGTGTTTTAGCTGAAGGAGAGAAGGCTTTGTCTCAGATCCCTGTTTTTTCAACATCAAATATTTCCTAACAAAAAAATGAAGGTAAAAAAGAGAAACAAAACCCGACCTAAACACATGAACAAAAGAAGTTACATATAATTTCTTTCCTAAATATCTTGGGATTTCTGCATGTGCCATTTTGTCACAGAGAACCATATTTAAAATCATAATTAAGAGTATAAATATTCCTAATGACTAATCTATTTCCTCAGCTGAAATATGATTACTACATAATTGTTTGAATATATATATAACTTTACTTATATATGTTTTTTGCATGTATAAGTATATATTTTAAAAAATAAATTGTTTCTTTTCCTCTTTCTCTGTCAGGATCATGGTGGGAATTTCAGTTAATGCCTGGGGCAAAGTGCCCTGAAAGGATGTTTGGAATTCCTTTGCTCCCCATAAAGGAGATCTTTGGAATCTCTAAGAGGGTTAGAAAATACATGGTTGTTCTATAACAATTGGTTTAACTTCTGTAAATTTCTTTTGCTTTCTAGACACAATAAATAAATATGTTTGATATGCTTCCGTTATGTCCTAAAATAAGAGCTGGGCTGTGTTTTCTAGTTTTTAAACAAGCTGAATTAGAATGTCCCCCTCTTACTATCAGCTATGTAACGTGTGGTATTTTCATGGATGTTGTAATATATGTGCGTTTGAGTTTATACATGTAAGCTTTCTTATTCATTGGACATCCTGTATCTCAGCATTTAATTGCTCAGATCTTTAACGTGGGTGATATGAATTGTTCCCCCAAACTGGGATTTGCAGTTTATGTGGTATTAACCTGTTCAAGCATCTGTTTCCAGACTACTTCACTCATTTGTATAGGTGGGGCTACCGGGCTGTGAGGTGCAGAGAGAAGGTGAAAACTGGGCAGAAGTTTTAGCTAGAGAAAGTATTCAATTCCATAGTCTCTTAGTGTTTGTGTATTAAAAGTGCATGTATGTTAAGAGTAGATGTTTAGTTCTAGAATGACAATTTTGTATGAAATGTGAAGCTTGAGAATTACTTTATTTCTCTCCTCTGGGGCTTCTAGCTTTATCATTGTTTTTCCTTACTTCTTATAATAGTAAAGATTAAACATTTTTTTTGTAGGGGAACGAAATGGTTTGCTTTGTAAACACAAAGCCACACTCACACTCTTCCTGCAAAAGTATTTTTGTCACCGGCGCTCACTCCGTCTTCCTGGGCATCAAGGCGGGACTGGATTGTATGTGTAACATTCTTTTCTTTTAAAACTGGAAAAGGAGTTGCCAAAGTGCGTGTGTGGTGCTGTGGTGCATGCTCCCGGTTTTCCTAGTTCTTCTGCCTGAAATTGAGGCCCGATTTACCACACATGCAAGCAGTTTTGTTTGCTAAAGATTCTGTATCCTAAATCTGCAGCGTGATAGGGCCTTAGTGATGGTAACGCATGCATTTTCTGAAAGATTAAATGCCTGCTTAAGACATGTAAGTTTTTTATCTTTACATGGTTAATAAAACCCCCACCCCAAAACCAAACCCCCTACAAACGTTAAAAAAACATCCAACAACCCCAAATCACCCAGATTTCTTGAATAAATGGTCTTCTTTTTTTAATCTTGGACTGACCTTTGGAGTTAAGCCTCTCTGTGGTGTATAAATAAGTGGTGACCAATTACTCTTGGGAAGAAGGAAGTTTGATGAATCACAGGAAATAGTAAATTATGTGGATTCCACATGATTCCCAAGGTTGAAACGACTTTTTTTTTTCTTCCCCCCTTGCACAGGGGCCTTAAAATGTCACTGATTTGATGGGATGGTAGGCTCGGGTTACTTCTGGAGGGCACGGTGGGGGAAGCGAGGAACGGAAAGCAGAAGATTTCACAGTTGTTATCACACCGAGTAGGTTAAATTTGCGCTCCTTTGTTTCCTCCCTGGAGGGTGGAGGAAAACAATCGTGGTGTGCTAAAACTGTTCAAAAGCATACCAGCTTTTCGGGGACAGCAAGTGATGAAAGTGGGGCTTTTAGAGAAAAAAAAAAAAAAAAGGTGTGTGAGGCATAGCTGTGATGCCGATAACCTATAAAGTTTTACTCTGCTGGTCTCCTGTGATTTAAAGTTTCAACATACGCATGAAGTGGGAGTAATATAAATAGTTAGGGTGGGGAAGGCTACAAGTACTAATAGCAAATAGACTCCAGGATGTGAGAGCAAATGGGGAAGCAGAGCCTTTCCTGGTCTACTCTCTCTGTCTCTTCGCTGCTATTCTCTTGGCTTCCTTGTCAATTAAACTAATTGGTGCTGAAGATATTTCCCTAAAGGAGATCTCATACTAGGGCTTTTCAGGCAAAATCATTTGCAAGACTTTTAATCTAGTCAGGATATATTAACAGTATGCAGGGCTTTTTATGCGTGAAGGGAATGCTTTGAAATTGTTACATTGTTCATGATCCCATATAGCTAGACAAAACACTCAGTACTTACTGTCTCCAGAAAATGGAAGTTAATTTATACAGTGTAGCAACATACTTTGTTGTGGAGCCACATTAATATAATATAGTTTGAGTCACAAGAATTTTTACTATTTGATTTAGATTTTTCATAACACAAGTAACTTTTCAATGCAAAAGGAAGAATTTTCTTCCCATTTCTTTCCCATCTTTTTTTCAGTTTGCAATCTTCACATTTACATCAGGAGGTCTGAGACCTTTATTTTACTTGGGTGCCTAATATCTGCATTGTGCCACTAAATGTTTTCATTCTCTTTGCAATTGTGTCTTTCATTCACTCTACAGTAGAATTTATTTGTAGTGTGCCATTAATAAAATGTGTTGGAAAGAGCATGCAAGAATGGTACTGAAAAGTGGTGTATCTATCTGGAATTTAGCATAACTTTGGGAAAATTAATGAAAAATGAAACAACCAAAACTCAAACCTTTAAATTAAAAGCAGGTAATTTTTTAGATGAACTTTTGTGAGGTTTGATTTGGTCACAGAACTTGTTTGCACATCCTCAAAAGTATAAATCAGTATTTTCTAATAAGAGCATTAGCTTGCAAATGATTGTGCTTGCCAGAGGTAAACTCTGCTCAGAAAGGCCCCTGTGCCTACGAGAGTGCCTCATTGTGAAGAGAAAGCTGCAGGATGAATACTATTTTTTAATTTAAAAATTCTTCTTGCTATTAGTGTGTTGCTATTGCTTAGTCCCAAGGATGTGTGTGATGCTTTGTGAAGCAGCGAGATGGAGTCCCTATTCCGTGGAGCGTAGGCTGGCTGTGCTCATGCAAAGCTGTCATGTGTTTGCTGTCAGGTTTACCCATGCAAAGAGCTCCAGTAAAGGCTTTTAGCATTGACCACGTGGTTGGAACCTGGATAAGTGGGCTTTAGTCACTGCAGGAGTGGTGGTGTGAGAGTATTGCAGCTTTCCACAGAGTAAATGCTGGGGATACTAACAGTAGCCTTAAAACTGTTCTCAGTTCAGGCATCTTTGGTGCATCTTCTGCAGGTCAGCTGCAGGGCTTTCATGCTGCCACACCCCTGGGATGTGGCAGAAAGGAGCTGATGTGGAGATTGCTGTCTTGGTCTAAAATGTGAAAAACATCACAGCTGTAACTTGATCACAAGAGCTGCATTTCAGACTGTTTACATGTGGCTCTTGGGGGAAGACTGCAATTCCCACCTGGATGACTTCCCAAGAGCACTGAAACGGTGACCTGACAAAACAGTACTTTTATTTTTAGATGTGGTACTTAGGTTCCTCCTGGTTGGGGCACACTGAAACTGCTGTGTCCTGGGCACTCACCCATTGCAAGTTACCTGCCAGAAACTTGAGCAGTTGAATTCCAAGGAGTAAGAGAGATGTAGGATTGCCATAATTACCAACTGGCTTTTCAGCAGCTCATTTGTACTTGAGTGCTACCACCATCTGGGGACATCCATCTCAAGCCATGTAGGAAGTGACCAAAAGAGAGCAGGAGGACTGGAGAAAGGTGTGAGATACATTACTTGTGGAGCTGGATGTATACAGGGCTTTCAAGTCTGACAATAAATTGGAAAGTTGGCTGAAAACTTTATTTGCATTGAACTAAATAAATCTAAAATTTTCCATCTTAGTTAATGATACTTTGTCCTTTAAGGTAAGAGTCTTTAGTTCAAGAAAAAGAGTTTTTAGCATCTTTTTCTGCTTGGAACATCCTGTGTATTGCTCACTTTCAGGTTTGTTTGGGGTTTTAATATTTAAACAATGTCAGCTTCAAGTGATTTACTGAAAAATGTGGTGAAAAACCTTACTATTTTTATAGATCAAATTTCTCAGTTAATATAGCAGCTGAAACCTTCCTTTCACTGAACCTATTATCTGAGTTTGAACCATGGATAGGTTCTGTTTGTATTTCAAAACACAAAATAAAATTTGCAGTGTATTTAGTATTGATTTCCTCCCCTTTCCCTGATCTAGCTGAAAGTGTTATGTGCTTATTTTTATTTGGACTTGCAAGTACATGATTAGCTTTCTGCAAACTGTGGCTCAGTCCAAGGTCAGTTCAGTTGTCAGGCTTGCTGGGGCTCTCGGTGAGCATTTAAACCAATTTTCACTGTGACTGACCACTTGGAGAGATTTGCAGGCAAAGCTGGGCAGGAAGTTACAGAGTACCTCTTCTCCCACACTTATTTACCACTCGACTACCTACCAACTTCAAGAAGACTCTTTACATAAATATTTCTGTTGTACATGGTGAGTTTTCATTTGAGAGAGAGGAATAGTGTCCAGTGTAGTCACTAATGCATTTTTTTTGGGTAGTCCCATGCAAAGAACATGACCAAAGTTTCCAGGTGCTTTCTAAGTTGGATGTGGGCCCTGGTTTCTTGGTTTCCTATACCCAAAACAACATGTTTCCCTTCTCTTATATAGGCTCAATTTTATAGAATTTAATATAAATTCATTCAGGAAGGGCTGGCTCTCTAACTGCATGGATCAGGCACTTACTATGGCACATGCAGCAGAATAACTTCTTTTGAATCCTTACATCTGTTTGAGGTGTCTGGAAAAGAGCTTTATTCCAGGGTGGAATGTCTAGTTGGTGACTGAGAGGGAAAGGATCTGGTGGAGGAAAGGCATGACTTATATTTTCACACTAAAACCCCCAAAAGTGCAGCTGTGTACTAGCAATGCCTCTTTTCTTTAAATGTGAATACAAGAAATATCTATAAAATGGTGGGGGAAGAGAGAAGAGCTGTAGACAGAGGCCAACAGCTGAGCACAGATGTCTCCAAACCACTGCCCTGTGATGGTCAGTGACTGAGGTGCAGAGCTAGCAGTGCATGCAGAGAGTTCTGAGCTGAGCTGGGCTTCAGTTTTTAATGATGTTGGGTACAAGCAGCTCTCAAATGCTCTCCATACAGTGATCATCTGCTCCTTGTGAACGAGCAGTACCCATTGGTACTATTAATGAACTTTCAGGTCAGGCAACATAGTGTTACTGAAGAGTCTTCTTAATAGTCTAGGTTTTTTTGAAATGCAAGGTTTTTACCCTGCAAAGAAGCAAGATCAATTGCAGGAAGTGAAGTGCATATATATATATAAGTAAGGAAACTTTTTTTTTTGTTCCCCAGAAAAACATTAGCTGACAATACTTTCCTCTGTTTCTTCATCTCTAGAGGCTGTTGTCTCATGAAATTTGAGGTTTCAGAAACCTCCCAGTAGAATGAGAGTTGGCAAAGAAATTCCCTTTTATTGTATCATCTTCTTGTAATGGGAAAAAGTGTGGTTGCCAGCAGACAATTTCTTGGTGTCATTTATTCTAATCAAAATGTTCTATCATTGGGCTGCTTTCACAAGTAGTCTCATTTGGCTCTCTTTCTCCTCTTGGAGTAATGACAGCATCCTTTCATTCCCAAATGACACCCAGAAGTCCCCTGCTATTGAGAGTCAGACAGCAGTGTGATGCCTGTGACTTTCACACAATCTGATAAGTATTCATAACTCTCAGGTTGTTTCTGCTTAGCTGGCGCGTATGAAAAGTGGCCACTTACAGCAGTGAACTGACAAAATGCCTTTGTAACTAGAATCTCACAGTTTCTGGGAGGGGGGAGGAAATAGTGAATGTTCTTGTCAAGTGGTTTAACATGATCTCTACTTCTGGGCATGCCTCGTAAAACAGAAGTCATGCAGTGAAGGGGAAGAGAGCACTTTTGATGTATGTATTATCTACTCTTCTGCCATGGGGTGAGAAACACTGGAGCCAGCTTGTCTGTTTATCCAGCTAAAAAGCAAATCAAGGTTACCCTTAATTAGAGATGGTTGAAGAAGAGGGTATTCAGATCTGAGTCTGGATTACAGTTCATGTTTGAGGCTGAATGATCTTGTCTGGCTTCAAGGGCACTGACACTGGAGATAGGCCGTTTTCAGAAGTATCATGGCCTCGAACGGCAGAAACACACCGTGTGTTGTTTGTAACTTCCTTATGAGGAGAAATTTTCGACTTAAAGTTAGGCCCCAGTAGAAAGTCTAGAGAATTTCATGTTCCTGCCCTCCCTGTGAAACTCGTATTTAATATTCAGTGCCACGATACATGAATTCCAAGGTGGCAATGAAGTGCCCTCTGTGAAAAGGAGTAGAGAGCTGTGGCACCAACCCTGATCTTTTTTTACCTGTGGGAAGATCTTGTGGGAAAAAAAAAAAAAAAAAGTGGCTTAATTGGAACTCTGTTTTGTGCCACTGGCTCTCTTCACTCTCTGCTACTGGAAGATTTATGGGAAGTGTGGGAATGTTTCTTCTCAATTCTTGCCTCCCCAAAGAACTACGATTTCATCAGTAAGGAAAGCAGATGCAACGATCTTTTTTAATACATGTGTGTATCAGATCTCTACTAGATTTCCAAAATCTAATGCTGGGATCATTAATAATGCTAGTGAGCTACCAACATCACAGTAATAGGACAGCATATTTGTCATGAACGTGCCGTTTAGGTCTCAAGAGAAAAGGAGAAGAACATGAAGAGTTCCTGCCTCTCCCTCCCTCCCCTGCCCCCCTGCTGCAGTTATTTGAATGATTACATCTTCACATCTAAATATGTGAGCATGGTCTTGGAATGCTAAAAGTGGATTCTTTTCAGGTTTATAGATTAATCTAACAAAGAGGGGTTAACAGTCAAATAGATTTGATGGTATCTATCTAATTGCCTTTTTACATAATTTATACTTTGCTAGCTATAAAAAGATGCTTTGGAAATGATTCGGAAAGTCCTTCAGGAATAGTCCCAATCTCTGCAGCCTTATTAAATGCATACAGGCATGTCTCCCAGTGAGAATCTCAAGCTGTGAAAGTCATTAGAATAATAAATTAAACTTCTATGTATACAGGCATTTTAAACTTCAGGTGAAAATTCCTTATATGCCATGTTCTAATTTTCAACTCAAGGGCTAAAGAAACAGGACTTTGGAAATTATTTGTGATCTTCTGCAGTGTTTTACATGCATAACAGGTCACTGGCCTGTGCTGGTTCCTGAAATGTGCTGCAGAACTTGAGATGTTAATGCTTTGAAAAGTTCTTTTCCTTTCTTGACTTCTAGGGCTGCTAAAGTCTAATTAAGCTTTTTTAGACTATTTAATGGTGGAAACTACACTGCTAATAACACAGTGCATGTTGCTATTTTGGATTGGTTCCCGTCAACACTTTCTATTAATATTTTAGTCAATATTCTATTGTAAAATGGACTCATTGAATACATTGTGTAATCAGAATGACAAATGAACTTCATCAGGTTTTGCAACTGGAGCAACATGGCTTAGATGAAAAACTCCAAGAATCCAAAAGTCAAGGGGCCAACGGAAACTATTCTTTCATAGAAAAGTCTGTAAGAGTAGTGCCTGCACAAATCTACAGGGTCAAGTCTGCAGGAAAGGCTAACATTGCCTTTTAGTATCAATTTTTTGTTTCCCAAAACCATCTTGCTTGCATTAAGTTGCTTCATGTGATGAGTGTGTTTGCTTGGATGTTTCAAGGTGCTTATCAGCCAGTTAGTGAAGTGGGCCAGGACCAAAGAATATACTTCATGTTCTGTCAAAAACCTGTCTCTTGAACCACTAGAATTACCTACTTGACCTGGAACATTTTACCTTTAGCTGTTTTGCACTACTTAAAGCATGTCAGAGTACTCACCAATGTCATGCATGTGAGCAAGGGGGAGGAGCACAATATGTGTGAAGGAAAACAGTAGAAGAGCTGCGGAGAGGTTTGCAAGGGGGCTGTAATTTTTATCTTCCAGTTAAGATTTTGGTATATACCTTGACTAATTGATGTGGAAGGCTCCCTCTTAAATTTCACTAAAGTTACTTTGACTTCACTAGAAAGAAAAACGTATTTGTATTTAGGCAAAAGTTGTAACTTCTTCTATTTCTAAAATTCTGAATTTTTTCAGAGTGGGAGAATTCAATTAGTGAAATTGATTGTTGTGAGTTGAAAGATACTGCCTAAAAGCTAGGGAATGGAAACACTTGAGTCTTGCTTGGTTGTGTGGGGCTTCTTTTAAATGTCTGGAGGTTCTGATTATGGAGGATGCTTGATTCTCTAATTAGAATTTTAGTTCTTAGTTGATACCTTAGGCTGTGGTTGCCTAATAAAGTAGTTTAGTCAGAAAGTCTGAAAAACAAAAATTAGGAAGGGATACATTTTTAGCAGGAATTAAATTTCTCTTATTGACTTCAACCATAGCCAGAATTATATTTTCACATTGTAAGTGTGGCCTCTCACTATGCTTGGGTTGGGGAACCTAATCAAGAACGTTTTCTTTTCTCTTATAGAAACTGCAGAAACCATTAGAAACAAATCTATATGCAGGACTGTTTTAAGAGGAAAAGAAATTCAAATACTTTCCAAATAATAACATTGAATCCAGCTCTTACTCATGCTGCCACAAAGTAGTTTGTGGCAACAGCTGCTGCTCAAACAGCTAAAAACACTGAAGCATCTATTTCAATACAAATAAAAATAGATCTAAAAATGCTTAGTCTGAACCTAGTTCAGAAACTAATCCAAGTGTATTCTGGGAATTGGCTGTATTCAACAACTGGTCATTTTTAGCATTTCATTAGGCAATAGTGTGAAAGAATATCTACTATAAAAGTACTGAAGAACCTAGTCAATTACAGGCCAGAAGTGGACAGAACAAATGGTAACAAGTGGTAGTGTTTCCGTCTACTTTGGTGGACTCAGTTCATCATATGATGATTCCTGGGCTCATTTTGGCCTGCGTGAGCAATAGCAATAATGTCCTTATCCTGCATGCGTTTTCCCTGACATCAATCTTTCTGGATTTATATATGTAGCCTTTTTTCACATCTTCCTCAAATCTGGATGAAAACCAGCCTCTGTGGCACTCTATTTTTATTCCACAAAGTCCTAGGGAAACATCCCTCTTTTAAGATACCTTCCAAGAATTATAGAGACCACTTGTACATTGCCTGAATTCCTGATGTGTACAAATTCAGTTCCTCAGGCTTTTCAAGGTGTAAGGGAAAATTTCTCCTCCTTTTTTTCCCCTATTCCTGTGAAGAGGACATGACATCATTTCTTAAAGAATGTTTATTGGGTCTCCAATTAAGAATATACTCAAATGTTTCCCATAATGAAAGTAATGCCTGTGATTGTAATGGCAGAAGAGAAACATCATCTCATCTCATATTGCTACCCTGATTGTATCAAGGTGGCCTGACGCAGAGGCAAGGAAGTGTTTTTCCCAGACATGCATTTCTTGAAAGACCTAATTTCCTTATCCTCCTTATTTCCTTCCTCTGAGCCAGCAGAACTATGTGGATTGCTGGTTCTGAGACTGCCCATCCAGTCTGAAATTCAAACTCGAATGGACAATTGTGAAGCCAAGGGATGATGCCCATGTTGGTGCTCGGCCCAAACCAAGCCCTGGACTGGAGGAAGGTGTCAGAAGCACCACAGTGGCTTTAAGGGCTGCACTCAGATGCTGTGTTGAGTGCCACTCCTCTCTTCAGGTGAAAGTCTTCACTCCCTGCTTGTCAGCTGCTCTGTTTGCAAGAAAGAGAAGAGAAGGTTTTCCTAAAGCTGTTTAACAGCATGAAATGATGTTTTTTCAAAAATGACTGGAACCACTCCTTAAGCAAGAGAAAACCTGCAGGCAGAGGAAGTGCCCCTGCATTCTTTCTGTACTTCAACAAGAGGACAGAAGCTTTTGACAGGTAGTAAGCAAAGTTTGATTAATTGAGTTATCTATGGGAGATAGAAAGAACTGTAGCAGTCAGCACTCTGCTGGTTTACACCTCCCTAATACAGCTCTTTGCAGAACAGAGCAGTCAAATAATGATCACATTTCCCCCCCTGCACACACACACACTTCCCAATGAGTTTTTGCTGAGCTTGTAGTTCTGCTGGGGACATATTCCTGGTTTGATAATTGATGCACAGAGCATAACCTTCCCTGGGACAGATTTGCAAAAAAAAAAAAAAAAAAAAAAAAGAAAACCAAAAAAAAAAAAGAAGTGGTTTATGAGCAGGCTTAGTGTTTTCATCATACATAGCATCCCTTCTGAATTGTAGACTCTTTATTGCTACTATTATGGTTGGGAGCTCTTCCCATATTTCTGTCTTTTGCTTGCCTTTAGTGCACAATATGTGAATTTTAGAATCTAAGTTTTACATTTGAGTGGCCTGAAAACTTCCCTGCTGTTTTATTGTGAGATAAACCCAGCTCCTCTTCTCGTGTGGCTAACAGATGGGTGCATCTACTAGGTCACATTAAAGGAATAATTAAAAGCTTCATTTACATGCAATATGAAATGTCCAGAAATAACTGCACTCTGCTTCGAGATGTGCTGTGATATGTACCATAACTTTGGATTGTTTTGGTTTTCTAAAAATAATAAATGACCCTCCAAATAGTGGTTGGCCGGAGGCATGCAAGAAGCAATCCATAGTATATGGATTTGCTCAATGGCATTTAAAGGACCCTGATTAAAATTCAGCCCAGGCTGGAGTGATGAGAAGAGTGTTTACTGAGGGCTGTTTGAAGTTGTACATTGCACTGCAGACAGACCAGAGGGATGCACAGATTGAAACGTTTTACCTTGCCTGTCTGAACCCGGCTGTCAGGAGCCAATGACACTCTGAGAGAGAGGTATCAACATTCTTGAGCCGTTTGACTGCTGCTGCTTAAGAGTCTTAATTTTCATTGCTTTCAAGGCAGCACAAGCTCAGCATCGGAGATCACGGCAATAACAACAATCTTGTTAGCTGGATCTGTGGGTTTTTGTTGGCTGCTACAGATGCTATGTTTGGATATTTGATTTTAACGTAGTATGCATTTGAAAGTTTGCACTGTAAAAAAGACATCACTTCTATTCCTTTTTTCCCTTAGCCTCATCCAAGTACATCTTCATGTGACTCTGAAGAAAGATGAATATATTATACTCTCTTATTTCTCTGTCTCCTGCTCTGACTAGAGTATATAAGTACCATAGGAAAAAAAAAAAAACCACCAGGAAACCCACCAGGCACTGTGTCAAACCTCTGTATTGTCTTATATTGTGGGTTGTGTTGTTTTGTTTTGTTTGGGCTTTTTTTTTTTGTTGTTGTTCTTTTCAAATAGAGGGCTTGTTTTAAAAGAAAAAAAAACCAATAAAAAACCATACCCAAAAAAAAAAAAAGTTGAACATGAAAAATACAGGTTATTTTATTTTATTTTTTCTTTTGTCTGGCTTTTGACTAGGTTTCAGGGTAATAACTGTGAAATGACTTTTCTTACTCTTCTTCCATATGCATGCTTTGCCACAAGCTGTGTAACCTTGGGAAGGAGACATGCAGGTGGTACAAAAGGGTTTAAAAAGAAGTCAGTTAAAAAGTTTGAGGAGTAGGATTTTCCTTTTACAATGAATCCTAAATAAAAGGAATGTAGACAGAGTACATTATTCACTCTTAACAAGTGGAACATTTGCACTATCTTTAAATTACGCCCTGGAGTACCTACCCACTACTTTCTTTAAATCCATGGAAATACCTACTTGGTATATAGAACTGGTTAACAGAAATTATGAGTCAAACTATCACTAATTAATCAATAAAGTAGAATGCAAAGTGCCATGCTCTTCAGGGTAAAAGGGCAGAGGAAAAAAAAAATCTAGATAACAAAGGAAATATTTTTAAAGGGTGTTGATAAAGACTTTGAAACACCTGACATTGTATTTTATCACTCTGTGTAATTCTGTTGGTCTCTGGTGCTGAGAGCTCTGTGGCTTCTTCTCACTCTTGCTGTGGTGTGAAGTGACAGTCTCACTGCCATGATCAGCTCAGATGCCTCTGCTGGAAGTTTTCTGAGTTTTCCTTTTTGCAGGCTGTCAGACATTTGGAGGTTTTGTCAACATCTAGAGTGTGTTATGAGGCTCTGGTTTGGCTAATCAGTTTCTGAGTGTGCTGGGACAGGTCCTGTTTCATTTGGGGTGTTTTGTGTTGTTTCCTGTCTCAGATGGGTGTGTGTGCAGCTAACAGCTGAGTGTAGGAGCAGGGAAGCTGCAGAAGCGGAGTCACATGAATGTGCAATAGACAGTTAATTAACACATGATAAATCAGTAGGTGATACTGATTCTTCCAGTATCTCCTAGAATTATGTTGGCATGCTAAGCTCAGTTATAGAAAAGGGGTAGAAGGTAGTTTTAGAAAAGGTGATACTCTGAGATCTTATTCAACTTGGTTTGTCTGTTATACTTGGATATAAACAGATATTCTGAACTAATGTGGTCTCATCCAAAGTTAATCACCATTCTTGGATCTATGCTATAGAGAAAAATTCATCTGATGTATCAATACTTTCAGCTTTCCTATTACAGGCCAGGGGTTTTCAATAAATATCTAGGTGTATGTTGTGAAAAATAGTGATTCAATAAAGTATGTGGGAAACTGATCACACTGAGATAATTATCTAGGAAACAGGGAAAAATAAGTAAAGCTTGGTCCCAGTTTTGAGAGAAGCCATTGGTATCGGTTTAAAACTCTTAATTGCTGCTTGTAAATGGTTATCGGTAGTTATTACCCATTTAGAAGAGTAGGGTTGCTAGCATCTGAAATGGAGCAAAAAGTGGCAAGTAATTGAGCCTTGAGGGACTCCCTCTCACTTAGGGAAGCATAGTTGATGTTCATATCGCAGTTTATGGGTGCATGCCTGTAATGAATACACTTATGGTTAATTACTTTTTGTCTAACATTGGCTGAGCTATAATCAAAACTCATCCAGAAGTATAAATGATCACAAAATGCTGGGGAGGAGCTGAAAGGGTTCATGATGCTGCTCAGCTAGTGGTGAGCATCTGAGTTGCATTCTTGTGAGCTCATGAGAAAGCAGTTTGAGGTATTCCTTTACTGTGAGGTGCAGAAAGCTCCTAGACAGAGGCTTATTTTTCAAGTGACCTACTAATGTAGCTAGTTTTGGTAAATTTAGTCCAAGAAATTGGCACAAATGTGAGCAGAACAGGTTTAATGCTTTTTAAAGACATTGAACCATCAGTTTCAAACAATAGCTTAGAACTAAGTAAAGTAACCAAAAAAGATATGGCTATTTCCCTGATGTCTGCAGGGAAATAGAAATACAGTTTTTTTGCTGGTTTTTTTCCGTCAAGGAAGCAAAATTTTATGTGAATCTAGTAGTTTCTTAGATGTCCTGCCTAACATTTGAAGTATGTGGTGGTAAAAAAATTTTCCTGTGTCAGTAGCAAGCTTTAAAATTTTAATGAATTCAGTGGAACATCTGCAAAATGGCAGTGGAGAAATATTGGACAAACAGTTGAACAAATGTTAAGATTAAGAGTTCAAAGAAAATCAATTTTATTTTTATTGGGGGTAAAGGGGGAGACAAACCAAAAAGGAAAAAGATGTAGAGGAAATTAGGGGTAGCTGGGTAACAAGAGCAGAATAAGTAGTCTGGGTGGAAACCAAAGCACCTTCACCTCCCATGATAGTAAATGTGCATTTAGCTTTCCATGGGTTGTGTGACCTAATGTACTGAGGAACCATTTCCCAAAATGCTGTTGCAGACAATAGGGAGAACTGTGTCACTTGATAGCTAATTAGGAAGCAGAAAAATCGCCTCCTCCCTCTGATGCTCTATTAAGTCCTCAGCTGTACAATAGAAACACTTACGAATGGTACAGATTCACGATACCTTTGCATTGCACTGTTCATGGTTGTGTCAGCTGCTTGATGCTAGTAAGATAAATACAGATGGAATGTCTTCAGACCATCTTACAAAATGTGAATTAGCTTTCCGTAAGATTTTTGTTAGTTTTCAGGCAGGTGTGATTTGTAAAGTCTTTGCTCATACCCCGTGTCATTGAAACCTTTTAAGAACTCTGTGCTTAATTTTTAAACATGTGCTGTCTAAACTTCTTTTTTTCTACACAAAAAAAATAAAGCAAAAATAAATTTCAAAAAAACTTGAAATTCCAGATTAGCATTTTTGCATTCTTAATTTTGAGTGCCTCAAGTGTGAAGGCCAGTGAAGATACGGTCATTCTTTCTTGCCCAGTGTGTTTCATACTCCCGATCCCCAGTACAGTTTTTGGTGGAAAACTTTCCCCTTTTTGTTCCCTTGGTTCTCCATCCCCATCTCCTACATGAAAATCAACTGTGATGTCTCTCTGTAGGTAGTGAATGCAGCAGTGCCTTTGGACAGATATCTTTTCCCTGTTGTGATTAATCCTTTCTTAAGGTCGTGATACAGTTTTGACTGATCCTGTGTGTGGCTGTTGGGTGCACAGCAGTGCAGATCTCCCAACAAAGCTCCAGAGAGGGGGACTTGCAGGGCAGCTGCTGCTGCCTTTGAGCTGGTTCTGCCTTTCCTTGCTGTGGATCAGCCTACCCACCAGTCATGCCAATAGGAATCAAACAGAACATAAAATCTGTTTGAAATGCAGCACAACTCTGTTTCACAAGGTAGAAAAAAAGAAAAAAATATTTTCAGGGACAGTCTGAGTAGAGGACATGTACGAGTATGCTCGTCGCATTCTCCTAGAAGGCTGGTAGTTAATCATGTATGCAACATCTGGCCTGCTAGGACACAATCTGTGTATTGGATGTGGGCTGTAATTTCACTTCATAGGGTCTAATGCAACATGACTTACATCTCTGTGTGGGTGCTGCTAAGGTCTAGCTTAGTGTGTGGCTTTCAGTGGTGTTTGGAAGTCGTGCTCGGCCTGAAGCAAAAATTCTCATAGCCTTTTGCTAGACCAAGGTATGCTAATCCTGTAAAAACTGTCCTGTAGTGTAGCAAGTAATTAATCCAGGCACAATGTAAGAATTCTCTTAGAGTGTACAGTCTTGGGCACAGGAATACATTATCTTCTACTCTAGTTTTCATACCTGTGTATATGTTCATTTTTGTCTCTGAGATCTTGTAAGCTTTACAGGGATCATTGAAGTAGTTGTGTGAAGAATGATTTGGTATTGAAGTTGTGCTTGGCGAGTACATGATTTGTGATGCAAGAGAGCAGCTGGATGAAGCTGACCTAAATAGTCATCTACAGTATGGCTGACCCTTAACAAAGATAAGTTTAATTTTTTTAAACAGGTGTTCTCTAAGAAATACAAGAGGTAAATTATAAATATTTGAATGTTAATCTCTTCTATGCGTGATCTTGAAATGTAGTTTTTGAGTCTTAGATAATCCAATGCGGGGTCCCATATGTTCCCAGTAGCAAAACTGATTTCACTGGGAGAGCTCATTCAGGTCCTACAGGGTAACTGTGTGGCAGAAGATTGTTACGGTGTCTGTGACCTTAGTGCCATGATGGTCATGTAAATTGATCTGTATAGGAGGATTCCTCTTTCTCTGTGGGCAGATTTTAAAAATCAATGCAAGTGAGGACTTAGATGCTCTCTGGTTCAGCAGTTCAAATGCAATGTAGAGTGTTGGGACAGGGACTAACAGAGGCAGAAATGGGTAACAACTTTCACAAAATGTCATTTGGTCCTTAGTGAACCTACTGTGTCCAAGTCGTATTGAAAGTATGGAGGCAAAAAAACCCCAGCTCTGCTTACTCTTCAGAAAAAAACCATCAGCTTTTCACAGCACTAGGATTTACAAAAGTAAGAGTTTGTTCAGGCACAGTTTGATCTGGCACAATTTGGGGCACGGGGCAAAGCCCACACCCTTCAGTTGTCATCTTTTCTTGCCCAGAATTATTCATCTGCCAGTTCCTGGTGCTTTTTTATTGTGGTTCAGCTGTATTCCATTGCAAGTTAAAATAGTTTGGTGTTATGAGTGAGTCTCTGGCTCCATAATGGTCGCTGGAAGGATGATGTATGAAGGGCTGTTCCTGCCCCAGCCACACTAAGTTCTGAAACAGGTACCAAGCATTTCTTGCTGCTCCCAAGGCCGCTTTGACTGAGCCTTGTGCTCACATGTGTTGTCAGGAGTCTTCAGCACTATTAGCGGGAAAATAAGAGTGGCTTTCTAGTTAGATCAAATTACCTTGTTCAGAGTATATGAAGATTAAAAAAAAATGGAAAAAGAGAAAAAGGCTGTTTCCTCCTTGTTACAACAGGTCTGGCTGTCAAAGCCTGTACTGTTGCAGCGCAGTGCAAGGCAGTTGCAAAGTCACCCGAGCTGTTTGGCTGCTTTGCTAACAAAATAAGTGTGGTGAGAGTGTTGCAACACTTGCTCAGGTAAGTCATGTTTCAAACACCCCATGAGCCAGAGCAAGCTCAGCAGCCCCAGATACTACACTGAAAAACCCTACTCCTTTAATTCCGTTTTTCAGCTGTAGTGCTGGAGGGGTGCAGGCAAGGGAGAGGGAATATAACTCTAGACAGCAGCATATATAATGCATAGTTGCACTTACTGCTGCGTCTGGGGGCGTTAGGAGGGTGACAGGCAGGGCAGGATTTGCTTCCCAGGTGAGGCCCCGAGTGTTTTGGCCATGAGAGCTGTGTTAGCATATCTGTGCTGGGTAGTGAGGGCTGAGGGTTGGTGTGTGCGTGCTTGTGGAAAGGGAGTGGGTCAGTAAGTGGAAGCACATGGTGTGGCTGGCATTGCTGCTCCCTGTGTTTGTAGTAGGATAGAGTTTCTAAAGGATTAGATAACACGCCTGAGCTCCATGGCGTGCAGTTTTTAAACTGTGTTTACAGTTCAGGAGGTACTGTGAGTAGAGATGATTATGTCCTTAAAGTGCTGTTTTTGTTGCAGCTTCTGTGATAAAAGGAGGCTCTGGTGTAGACGTTTTTTGCTGGCAGATATGTATTCTCAGAGTTGTTGCTGTGCAAACTTTTGGGGGATGGGAGCAACCTACAGAGATACCTCAGCACTTCCCTTTAATAAAGGCACATCATTAAGCCATTTCCTGCACATCTGAGAGGCTGTTGGAAGAACAAGATGGTATTGAAATGAAATTAAAGAACTGCTTGATTTTTTTTTTTTTTTTAGAGTATTATTTAATTTAATCTTTTTGGAGTATTATGGTTTCTGGGGAAAAATAATGTAATGAAGACAGCAGAATTACATTTGTTCAGTGGTCTGAGTAACTTGAGGGAGAAACTCTAGTCTCTTCTTTCCTTTCCCCTTCTGAAAATATAAAATATGGGAGAGAGTACAAATTGTAAAAGTGTTTTACCATGTCAGCTATTAGTGTGACTGATGCAACCCCTGTTTGTAATATAAAAGAGGCCTTTTGCTGGTGTAAGTTCCCTACTATGTGTGTGTGTGTGTATGTATATATATATATATATATATATATATGTTGTATACATTGCCTAGGCACAAATATACATGATTTATATAATGTATACATTATTATCATATAGAAAGCACCATATGGAAATAAAACAGAGTAGAGGGAAACCTCCTTGAGTCCCAGGCTGGTGATGGATGTTGGGTACTGGGCAGCAGCACATGGGCCAGGCAGGTGCTGGGTGGGTGTCCTTGCAGGGCTCTTTCTGTACGTCTGGCCACCGCCACCGTGGGTAGAGATGTTTCTGATAACCAGCACACGCCCTGGAGAAAAGCAGTATCCTCTCATCTCAAGGCAAGAATGACACCTCTGTCTCTCCACTGTGTGGTAGGGATCATTAAAAGCTCTTCATGCTATTATGAGCCAAACAGCTAATATGGTTTCGATGGTAAAAATGAGACAAATAATTTAGGGTTTTGGTGATGATTGGAGTTGGAAGGTCTTACTCACCAGCACAGAATTTCTGTCAGTATGTGAAGAGCCCAAAATTCGTGGTGGAAAGATGCATAAAAATTATAACTTGGAAGATGCAGACATAGCAATACTGCTCAGAGTATTCAAGGAAGTCCTTGCATGACCTTTATTCAGCTAGGAGGTCTTGCAGCACTTTACTGCAACAGCTCTTTGCAGCATATTGCTCAATATCATAATGGCTGCAGAAGAGCCAAAACATCATGCTCCTTCTGTCATCTTTAATATTTCTCCAGAGTTGTGAGCCAGCTGCAGCTAGCTGACTTTTTTTTTTTTTTTTTCATAAAGGAGCTGACAATCCCACTGACTTCTGTAACAATGGGTTGTCCTCAGTTCGTTTGTATATAAAAACTACAGAGCAAAGGCAAGTCATGTCTTTCTAAGTCAATACTGAAACATGGATGAAATGATTGTTTAGCATCCTGAGGATATGAGAGGATTTTTTATTGCTGGTCTTTGAATTGAAAGGTTGAAAATATCTTTTTATACGTGAATATGGACATGGTATGTGCTGGATTTTTATCTGTCACACTGCATTTCAATACTTTCCTCAGAGAAGATGTACCTTTAAACATATTTCAGCTAAGAAAAGGTATTATTTTTTTGACATAAAAGCTTTACACTTTGAATAAATATTATTGCTTCAGGTTCAAAACTCTGTGTTAAGTCTGTGCTGTGCTCTGTTTACAATTTATATATATTTAACCTTCAAAATGTGGGTATTTTTAAGGCTAATTGGTAAAATGCATGTCTAAGGCATATTTCTGGAAGTATAAAGTCAGAAGTAATGACTTAGGGCTCAATCCTCCAGTTCTTTGTCTCCCACATACTTGTTTGGATTACAAATCAGAGCAAACAGCTTTTTGAGTTATTGATCCCAAAGCAGCTCTATGCTTTCACTGGTATTGAGCCGAAAGGATGGGTCAGATTTAGCTTGACACCAGTGACAGCTTTCCATCAGAGGACTGGTTTTGTTCCAGGTGCCAGATGGAGCAGACTAAAAGTTGTTGCAATTTATACCTCACTGGTGTCAGTCTTCTGCTGATGCTCAGGGTTTGCGATGAGGCACCTCTATGGTCTGGCTGCAGGAATCCTAACCAAAGGGATGGTAACGTGTCTTAGCAATAAATGCTGCTAGGGAAAATGAGGATGAAACAATTTTCAAAAATGATAAGAACGACCAGAATACATTCAGCAGTGAGAAGGTTTGTCTTAACTTCCTATATTACATTACCAATGTCCCAATGAAGTCTGCATGAGAAAAAAATGGCCCAACACACAATCATGTTCAATTAAGTATCTGCACCTATAGAGGAAAGACTATTGTTACAGCACCCATCCCATGAGAAACATAAAGAACTCAGTGACACCAAATCTGTGTTCTTTACTGGTGTATTGAGTCATCTGAGTTAATCTCTACAATTTCAAGGAGCATGTATTTTAATTGAAAACTTATTCCTTGGCAAACAGCAACTTGCTGGTAGATATCTTCTAAAGGAGGTTTTCAGCATTCAGTGTGTTTTCCCGTATGAATGATTTAATGTGTCAGGACCACCATTCAGTAAAACGGTGAAGTAAATTTTGAGAAGTTTCTTGTATCTGTAATCTTTTCTGGCCAAAAAAGAAGCTTTGTTTCTGTTGTTCTCCAGTTTAAATAATGTCAGTGAGATTTGACAAATGGCACCAGTAAAACTCTGTGCTGAAAAGCAAAACTCAAAGATATTATGGAAATACTGTTTGTAGTTGTTCAATGGTTAGTAATTATTGATGATTTTTAATAGATTTATTGATGGGCTCTCCTATAACTTCACCATTAAAATTATGGCAAACTCTTTTTTTCTTTTACATTGCCTTCAGTCACAGAACTAATATTGTTGATGATGACATACATGGTGAAAAAAGCCTAGCTGCTTTTCTGTTTTCTGGACTGGAAAAAACCCATGTTTTCTTAGAGTGAAACATTAGTGTCACAGGTTCCACAAATACAAAATAAATAATCAACTAATGAAGCAGGTTCCATTTTTCACTACTCCTTTTTCCTGTTGGCCAAAAGAAAGGTATGCAATATGTGTAGTTATGGTTAACACATTTTAATAGCAGTTCCAGTATCTGAAAAAAAAAAAAAAAACGGTTGAAAAGCGTAATAGCATATCTGCCTATACAAGTAAGATTTACACGTAGAAAGAATGACTTGGAAGGGGAATCTCAAGAAACAAAAGTTAAGTAAAAGCAGAAAAGGTGCTTGTTATTGGAAGGACTGATCCAAAGACCCCTGTTTATGAGTTTTAGTGAAACGCCTAGTATATGTTTCCCAGGTTTTGTGTGTTTCATCTTTTATGTGCTATAACCAGAATAAATAAAATGGAGCATATTTTTGTGATGACACTTAACTTTTATTATCTTGTATTCCTTACTGTATGATCTCTTTCTAAAAACAGTTTTGTAGTAATTTTCTTTCTACTGGAATTAGATATGAAAGCAAAAAAAAGAAGACAAGAAAGTGAAGATATACTCGATGGTTCAGAAATGTCGTAAGAAAGGACTGATCCTGTTCCTCCTGTCAATTACCTGCTGTTGATGAATGCTGATAAAACAAATGTGATGGAACCAAAAATGGATTTTAAATCTTTTAAAAAGTAGTGAGTTTTTATTGCCTCTGCCTCAAAGAAAACTCCAACACCTGAACTCCCTTCCCTCCTTACTAAAAGTACATTCTCTTCCTTTTTCCCCTTCTTCTTTTCTTTGCTTAGGGCTATGGTTACAGTAGTTAATTTTTAAAACAGGAAAATAGAGATTTAAATAGAATTAGAGAAAGTCGCCTTTGTACTAGGTACTGTACAGTATAGTGTTTAAAAAGTCAGAAAATATGTTAGCAGAAAATGCCTAGACTGTAATTTAGATAACAACCCAGACAATGAGCTAGCTTGTTAATTGTAAAGGCTGGTGGAGACCTGCCAGTTAGAGAACTTGTCTTTTTGTATCCCACTGCTCCTCGCAGCTCTCCTAGATGGTGAATGACAGAACATGAACTTTTCTAGTTTAGGCTTTACTTCTATTAACATTATTATTTTTCCCCCTTTATTTCCAAAAAAGAAAAAAACAAAAAAACCCAAAACCCCTCCAAAACCAAATCCAAACTAAACCCAAAAAAGTCCTTGTATCAGAAGAGCTATTAGTAGAAGTTTTACAAGAGTAAGTAATAATCAACACTGTGAGGAAGCAGGCAGATTGGGTGGTCTGAAAATCAGAGTAAACAGAGATCTGTGGCCTGGACATTGGTGCTGTAGACATCACTGTAAGTGCTCTTTAGACCAGTTTGCAAACAGTGACTCTTGCCAAATTACTCATCTGAAAACTGTTTCTGAAATAGCGGCCATGAGGTATGCAAAATTACATGCTAACAGCAATCAGATCTTTTTTTTTTTTTTGGTTTTTTGGGTTTTTTTTACAGCTGCCTTAGAGTAACTGCAGTGATGGAGAGGCAATCTAGGAGTATCTCTTCAGTCAGGCTGTTCGGTGGCTGTTCAGTAGCTCTTGGGGGCAGTTTTCTGGGGGGAGATGAGCCAGGCAGCACTCCAGCCCTCCCCATTGCATTTTTTAGAGGGCACTGGATGGAAGGTGACCTAGCAGGCTGGTTCCCAACCCACTGATCCTCACTAAAGCCTTAGTGCTCCTAGGTGGCAGATTTTGAGGAGCAGAAATACTGAACCTGATGCAGAGGTAACCAAAGCAGTAATTTCTGAGGTCCCAGTAAAGAATTTAGCACAACTTTTCCATAAACACCTGAGTAACCCTATCACCCCTCTGCAAAATACTGAGCGTGTGGTTAAAGTATTCTGTTATGTGAGGGGTGGTAAGAAAAGAGCAATGGCTCTGGTGGAGACGTGAGCTGCCTGCTTCATCTCTGAGGGGTTTTGGTATGATTGCTTCCTGCTCACAGTTTAGGCTAGGATTTCCTAAGGAATTTGAGGGAATTAAGCACAAGAATTTCACAGCATTTCAATTGGGGTTTAGGTGTCTGATGCTGCAAGGGCTGACCTTATGCAGAATGACACTAGTCCAACTTACGGTGTAATTTCAAACTGATGGAGCTAAATTGATCCAAAGGACTGTATGCATAAGCCTAAGTCCACATTCTGTTGGCTGTATAACAGTTTGGTTTAAATTAATTAGGACAAAGATTTAAACTAAGGTAAAGTAAGTCACTCTTAAACTGAATTGTGAATATATTTGATAAAATACCTATGCAGGTAGGCTACTAAAGGTGTATAGATATGGATATGCATTTCCAGGTCAAACTAGCCTAAATTGCCTCATTTTTCTTATCAGAACATTAGTTCCACAAAAATCCTCCCTTTAGATGTTTCCACAAGCTGCTAAATTATTTTGTAGTTTCCTTTAAAGATTGATAGAAGTAAATGTTCTCTTTCACCTACTTTTCAACTTAAGATATCCAACCACTGTGCCTCTACAGACTGTAAGATAATAAATAGACAGGGCAGCCCTTCTTGTCTTTAGAGAAAACTCAACCATCAGAAGCACTGGAGCTTCGTGTGGTTATATTTTATTCTCTTCTTGATTCTTTGTGTTAACTCATCTTAAAGTTTGGTAACACTTTTTAAAATTTATGCTTGTGGTTTCAGAAGGTAAGTTGGAAAAGTCAGGGTGTGTATGGCCCCACTGCAGCACAGATTTTGGTGGAGAGTCTGGGGGAAGGTGTGTGAGAGAGCTAGTGCCAGGCTGGCTACCTGTGGAATTAATTTATTTGAGAAGGGATTTCTTCAGCAGCTGGTGGTTTCCTCTTTTGACCTGTGCCACTTCCAAAGAGGGTTCAAGATGGTTTAGTGATGATGAATTGGCAGAGTTGTCACTAAGCTGTAAATCTTGAATCTGCCTTGCTGGGTTGAGGTGTGAACCCAAGATCTAGAGGAGGTCAGTGTTTCAGATTGCTGCTGTGTATATAGAACTCTTAAACCTTCTTTAGTGAAGGAAGTACTGTTAATAATAATGATAAATTTTTTTCCCCTTTTACAGTATCTGCTATTCCAAAATTATTTTATGGGTATCTGTCTTATCAAGTAAATGCAATTGAGTTAAAAATGAACAAAAACCCCCAAAACCAAACTACCCAACCCCCTTTTCTCCCCCTCCAGCCCCCCCCAACCCAAAATCATGAAAAGGTCACCAAAGTCAAGCCCCGAATAATTATTTTTATATTACTTTAACTTTTTCTAGTTCCAGAACAAGTATAGAAGAAACAAAACAATCTCCCTTGTTTAAATATTCCTTATGATACTGGTATTTTTGAGGGTTACTGTGAAGTTTCCATTATGAAGACAGCTTTCTCTACATAAGTTCTAGATTTTTAGACATTGGGTATTGTGGGGCTGCATATTGTTGTTACTTCTAAAATTCCTGGGTTTTTTATACTCTATTCTTTTTCAGATTGTGTAAGGAACTGCCTACCTGGCATAATGCAATCTTAAATTAATTCAGCTCACTGTGGATGAGCTGCTGTGTCTGTGCTTGCTACTGCAGAGCAACCAATTCAGGTTCAAAAAACAGTTTATCTCTACTATTAGGCTTAGCTTTATTTTGACTAAGCCTTAGCCTTACTTCTTCTGGTTCTGTTATACTGTTCTTTTTGCTGCTGGTCATCCAGTCTATGCCAATAAAAGGTGAAGTGACAAAGGTCGATAAAAGGTGAAATGACAATGCTATGTTTTATTGGTTAACCCGTTACAAAAATTGAACTTATTTATTTTAAATGACCACAACATTTTTACCCAGTTTGTAGAAATCGAATTATTTATAGCTTCAGTAGAAAACGTATTCCTAATAACATTGAAAGTCTTAAAATCAAGTGATGTGAGAGGATTTACAACTCCCTATCATTAGCTACTGGGTAGATACATGCATGCCCCTATGTAATTGAACTGAATGAGGAGTTTAAATTGAATTGCTTATTTGTCACACCAAGAGTGAATCCTCTCTTCACAATAAAAGTGCAGCAGTGAGAAAGGGTTGGTCTCTGCAAGAGAGAAGATTTGAGAGAGTGCCAACAGAATTTCACTACAGGAGGCTTTGCTCACATGCAATCCCGTTACTTCAAGTACGTTCTACTTCATCTAAAATTAGCATATATAATTGAATAGTGCCAAAGGCTGAAATAATTTACACTTAAGCTCATAGCAATTCTTGTAATGCTAAACAAACAGAGGTATACACATTACCCAAACAGAAACACCCTCTGGGCTTTATCCCTCTCCATCCCCTCTGATTAAATGGACTTGAGAACTGGGCTTGAGGTATTATGATGACTGAAGATGCTCATGTGGAAATCCTGCAGCTTTTTAGCACATAAAGTGGTGACCTCTGTCATAACCTAGATTTGCAGATAGCTGTTAGATAGCTCTTTTGTGCACCACTGTTAGTTCTGATTTTGAATAACCATGGAAGTGGTAGAACAGTATTGCTGACAGTAATAATGTTCATTTATAGAGCTTTTCTATCCAAAGACCTCAGAAATGCCTAAAATAAAGTTGGTGTTCTCATTTCGCTCAGAAGAAATGGAAGTCCCTAGTGACAGCTTAGTCAAAATCACACAGCCAGCTAATGAATAAATCAGAAATAGCACTGAGGTAGCTACACTCAAAACCAGGACCTACCTTCTTGGTCCCTCCTGCATTCTCAGGATAGATAATCACTCACTGTGAGCAGGAGTATCATCAAATCATCAAACAGATCTCAAATCTGCACACACTTCTTTGCCAAAGACCTCCAGTTTTTTGTAGCATCACATATGGGTGCATTCACTCAGTGTTAAAGTAGTATGGCTCAATTGGGTTAAATCCTAAACCTTTTTGTTGTATTTTTTGTTGCTGTTCAAAGATATTGTTTGACACTTTCTGGAGTATGTTTTATACTGCCGTGTGCAGAGTTTTGTTGCCAGAGCTGAATCTTTCCTAAGGGAAGCCTCTGTTTGCATGCTTTATTTTTAATCTGATCTCTACTAAATGGTAAAGAATTAGTTTAAGCACTGGCAGACCCTCCATTGTGCATTATAACAAGCCAAAGGAACATGTCTGTAGAAGGCAAGGCAACAAAATTTCAGTGATTTTATGCAGGGGCTCTTTTTGCACAAGTTGCAGTTTAGCCCTACTTTTCAATCACAGCTTATTGTCTGGTAGCTGAGTTATTCTAATGTGACTGAGAGCAGAATCTAGCCAGGAGGTTGTGGTGATTGCCAAGCAAATATGAAGTATGTGTGCTTTTCCCTGGAGTGCGTGAGGGTTGCAGCAACTCAGCAGGTAATTCAGCCACCCTCAGGGCTTGACCTTATATTTCACATCAAGCTATAAATTTTTGTTGTGAGTCCAATTTGAATTTTTTTATTCTTCTTAATTTGTTAAGAAGCAGCCATGTGTGAGGTGCTAGGAGACATAGAAGAAAATCTGGACATTGGCCTGAGGAAACTTAGCCTTAGGTTTAGCTCTTGTACAGAGCTGCAGCAGCTGGGCTCTTATACCTGCATGGGGCTCTAGTGGTGTTATTTTGGATTCTGTTTCAGGTGCAGGAATCACCTTCACCTGCTTCTCTTTGAGGGTTTGGGATCAAAAGAGATCACTAATACAGACAGGCTTTGGGAAACTCCAACAATGTTTTGCTTTAAAAAAAGAAAAGAAACTGCCTAGTAATTGTCTGTACAGTGCTTTTGTTCTTCCATTTTGCAAGAAAAGTGTCTTGTTTCTTCAGCCCATTCCCAAAAGCATGAACTTGCTGCCTCAGAATCAGCTTTCAGTGAGGCTTCTTTTTCTCTTCTTTTCTTTTTTCCTCCCCCTGGGGGTTAAAAATAGCAAGCAGTAAGAAGTGATATTGTATACAAGGCTATTACACTTTTGTCTTGGCCTGCTTAATGTCCTTGACACGTACCCATTTCACCCAGGGACAGCCACTATGCAAATTGGCTAAAAGCTCCATTAGGTTGTTCAAGGCTGGGGAAACCCATCTGTCAGTGTCTGTGACACAGCCGGGCTGGAGTCTCACGTGGGAATCTGTCCTTGAGATACCCAGGCAGCTGAGTTTCTTTCAGCCTCTAGTGTTCCCAGAATCAAAGGGAATTGTTGTACACTCTTCTTCTTGCTGTTGTTTGTGTTTTTATTGTTCCAGTTCTATCTTGATCCCCTTTTCAGAAAAGCACGGGAATGGACTGAGAACTATCAGGGAAAGATGTGGTTTTTTTTTTTGTTTTTTTTTTGTTTGTTTGTTTGTTTTTTTTTCAGTTGCTTTGCCATAAGTAAACAATTATGCGTGTTACTTGTGGAAAAATAGAACAGTAGCCATTTGTTGTCCTGAAAAAGGAGCAGCTTTATAACCCTTTTCCGTATTTTCCTGTGTGATCTGCTGTTGACATGAATGAGGTGGGTATTTTAGAAGTCTTGTTGGGGATCAGCTGCAGTTGATATGTTGTCTGTGAGTGGACCAGAAGTGCACGATAAGCTAACAAAATACCAAAGAATGCACCCGAAAGGCTTTGATTGAGAGGATTTGAATGTGGGGCCTGAGAGTGAGAGTTGCCTCTGCAGAGACAGAGAAGCCCAGCTCCTGTACATAGGTTTGGGAGCCGGCTTGATTCTTCTCTGCTTGGCATCCCCAGGGAAAAGCTCCTGCAACAGCACTTACTGTACATCTGTTGAGGGAAGCCACTTGTTTTTTCTGCTGGGGGGAGGTAAGGTGACAGAGTGGCGAGTTTGCTGTTTTCTGCTTTCTTTCTGCCAAGGACTGCATTAAAATGCCTAACCAGTGAAGCACACCAGGATGGATGGTATGGAAGGAGCTGTTACCCTGCAAATGCTACAGTTATCAATGTTACAGTGTTTTGTAATATGAGACAGTGGCAGCAAAATAGTTCAGATTTTCATCCCACCAGACCAAGAAGTTTCGGCATACGACATCAAAAGTAGTGCCCGTCGAAGTGTGTAAGGTCTGTATTGATAGGCCTCTCAAACTCTTGATTATTCCCAGCTGGTGTCAAGTAAGAGCCCTGAACACAGAGTATCTGGCAAAATAGCCAGAGTAACTTCAATGCCCAGTGATGTTCAGATGTATGAGATAATTATAGCCTTCTCCATAACAGATGCTCTGTTCTCCAGTTTGGCACTTTCTTTCTTCAGCATGCAAAGAATTTTCTCTACCTAAGCTGATGGCCATTTTGATGATGCAAATACAGTTTTTTCCGCCACAAAGTTTGGTTTTCATGGAAACACTTACACAGCAACAAGAGTGGGATTTCTTTTTATTATCCTATTGAGGAAGATGTAGAGCACTTTTGATAGTACTGTGTGGAGACTGATGACATGAAGAGTTAATGTCTTGGTATAGCCAAGATCAGTAAAAACTTCATCATTCCAGAAATAGAAGTCAGTGATTCAGCAGTTCTCCTTCATATTGCCAAGTGCAACTTATTCAAATCATGTCATATTCTGCTTTCTGTGTTCCAAACCCAGTCACGTAATAAGGAGACTTTTAGATTAGCATATTAGTTTAAATTTCAGACATACAATTTTAGTTCTCTCTCTTAGGCTCCCAGTGCTTCTTTTTTTCTCTCTTTCTCTCTGGAGGTAACATAGACCTTGCTGTAGCATGTAACTCCCACTAAAAAAAAATTAAATATCATGACAAGAGAGATGGTATATGCATTTTTCTCTAGAAGTTAGTTGTGATTGGCTTTACACAACCTTTGTTCTCACAGTTGAGCATATTTTCATACTGCCCCAATTCTTTCAGTGCCTGTGTGGATAGCTCAGATTTGCCAAGGGGAGCAGAGGGCTTGCAATCTTGCTCAAAGCCATTTCTGCATTTATGTTTTTCTGGATGTCTGGTCAGACTGCCACATCCTAATGGGAGCCAAAACGCAATTAAACATTGGTGGGTTGAACAGCTTGCTTTGAAAAGAGGTGAAGTCTGCTTCATGGGACATTTCATTTAAAAAATCTGAAAATGAAAAGACATGAATATTTGGCCTTCCGTGTCCAAGGGATTCCTGTGCATAGGCAAAGCAGAAGATGAAGCAGGATTTTTACACACGTTTTAAGAAATTGGAATCCCAAAGCTGTTTGGAACAAAGAGCCTGCTTTGCTCTCATAAAACTTTTGGATTTAATACTGAAGTCCTGTTTGAGAAATGAATATTCCTTAGGGCAAACTCTTGCTGCAACTGGCCCTATGTGCAAGAGGGATGAGGGTGTGCCATAAGGAATATCTTCTTTGGTAGAGGAGGAGAGAAGTGGAGAGCCTTTCTCACAGCAGGTCCAGGGCACAAGCGCCACTGCAAAGCATAAGCTGAAACACTTTCTAAATGAATGCAGAAAATTATAGGACTACATTAAAAACCAAAACAAAACCTGAGACTTGCTAAGTTTTTGTGGCCTATTTACAAGTGCCTGAGAAACAGATTTTAATTTTAGTCAATACTCACAAGCCCATCAGTGGAGCAGCACAGGGGGACACCATTCTAAAATAGCTCTAGCAGATGCCACAATAATACGAGTTTTCCCCGCATCTCTCATTTATTTCTTGCTGTGTGTAGCTTTTTACTAAATCTGTTCCCTTGATAAATGCACAGATTTTCTTGCCATTGGATAGAATAGCTAAGTGCAATTGTCACAAACACTAACTGGCTTAACCTTCTTGTTGCATAGCTACTGCTGCTGTTAAATATTTCCTGGGCTAACAGAGATCTTTGAAATGAGTTCTAATGGGTTTTCTTTTCATATACACAGACCATGGCTGTTAAACAATGGCACCTTGAATAAAAGCTATTCTGATGATAACAGCAATAGTGTCAGTTATTTGGATAAACTGTCAGAGGGAGGCTGGCCATCAGTGCATCACTGCAAGGGAGCTTAGAGAATTGAGAAAATTAGCCTGCTAACACAACCAATACCCCAGATCTTCAGAAAGGGTAATTACCCTACTACCTCGCTTAGCATGCAAGTGTTAATATTGGTACTAAATGTCAGGAGACCTTTTTTCCTGCCAATTTTACCTTCCCTGAAGAAAGGCGCTCTTTTCATATCCTTGATTGCTTTAAACTCAAAATATGGCAAGTTGATACCAATTTATGAGGCATATTGGTAATCACTTCCCAGCCTTGTCACATGACTGGTATTACGTATGTTAAAGTTTATTAATTGATACAAAGTGCCAACACCACTGCCCACATTCATTTCTGAGATCTTCCACTCCATTGCAAATGTGAAAAAGGGGTCAAGTGCTACTGCAAGGCAGTGGCCTTCTGCTGAGTGATGCTGCCCTGAGGTCCTGAGGGTTTGCATCCCCTTCTTGGTGAGACTTCCATGCTCTTCTGCCCAGCATCTCCCTGCTGCTTAACAATCTTGTCTGCCCTGGGGGACTGTGGTGGTCCTTGCATGTTAGTGCCATCTCTTCTTGGCAATGATAAGAGCATGACCAAACCCCTGGACCATAACCTTGTGGGAGAGGTGTCTGTCTCTTAGCCTACATGGGGTGGCTGATCTTCTGATGCCACCCCATAGCTAATAAATGCAGCTAAGGCACTTTTAAGCCCATGGTTGCAGAATACTAAAATTGCAGGCTTATGTTGGACGAAGTGTTGAGAATTCTTTCATGGTAGTGGTTTTTCTTTTTGTTAGGGTTTTTTTTTTCCTGTTGTTTTTCAGAAAAGCTGAGCTCATTTTAAAAATCTGTAAATAGGAATGATAGTCTGGGAACACAGGCAGCAAAAGTAAGCCAATTTGTGTGTTTGTTTGAATACGATCAGCTACTGCTTATGAAGATGAAAGTGATTTGTCCTGTCCTGATTTCATTAATGAATGTTGTATGTATATTTAAAAAAGCTCTGATCAATAATGAAATATTTCAAGAACCACTTGAAATTCAAAGTCATAAAACAGAACCGGAAACAGCCGCATGATTTTGTTAGTACTTTTGTTGGTAATTCTTAAGTTCAGTGAAAAAAACTTGGTGCCTGAACTATTGAAAAAAGTATACATTTAAAAAATATTTCTTAAACTGATCTATTGTCTGTGAGTATTTCTTCCTTAATATACAACCTCCTTTTTCTTTATTGTTCTGTTTGTAATGAAGCTGGACCTTATTTTTGTTGCCAGTAGATTGATAAATGGCTTGAGAGGAATCGATGGTGATGGGCTTGTTTGCTGCATGGCAGTTGTGTCAGGGGAGGGGTTTTTGTGTTTGTTTGTTTTTTATTTCCTTTTATTGGCGTAAATGATTTTATTAAACTTCAAGGTCAGTTCACAAACCTGGGATGTTGGGTGAGAACTGCTAATCAAGAGGTCTGTGTTTTTAAAGATGTCGTTAAATTTGGACTCAAATGTAAACTGAGAGAAATATTGTTGCGATCAAGTGAGTAGCTGAAAAACGCTATTTTAGTGAATTGGCTGCTAGCCTGTGGAGCTGCCCTCTGCCAGGGCATCTTCAAGTAAAATGCTGTGGCTAATTTTATAAAAGGTCAGAACATTTTAGGACAAAACTAACCATGTTTGTAATTAGGGATACTAGAATAGAAGCAGTCAGATCTGTCAGGATTAAAGAAAAAAAAAAAAAAAAGTTAAAAAAAAAAAATCTCAGTCTCTCCCTACCTCAGGTCAGCTGACATGGCAGTGGCTCCAGCACATCCTGGGTGCTGTCTTGGGAATTTGTGGCCAAGCCAGACCCTTGCTTCAGGGAGAAGCTATCCCTTTTTGTCAGCCACAAGCACAAGAAGAGTGCATGAGGTAGTTGATTGAGCTGTGCTAGAACTGAGCCAGTGAGGTGATGATAAGCTTTAGAAGCAAGTTGTCAGAGCTCTGTGTAAGTTGAATCACATTTGCTCTATACCCTCCTGTTGTATGCTGTGTCATGTTATGTAACACTGTGATATATGTCTGGGGTTTTGTATATGTGCAAATATTCATATATTTATGCTTCCCCTATGCAGGAGAAATAAAGGTTCTAAATGAGTAAATAATTTGGCTACACTTTCTTTTTGTGTGCAGACTGTGATGCAACTTCAGCAGATTTAATTCTACCCTTTGTTATATTTGAATCTGCAAATTGACTTGAATACACCTAATTTTTGTGAGTCCTCTGGAGAAGGTTTTGCAAAAGAAAAGCTGTGACTGCTTTGCATGGCTGTTAAGGCCTATATGGCACTGTTAGGAAAATGGAGAAAAAAAGAGAAATCTATCTTTCAAGTCTGTCATGCAGCCTTCAATTAGCTGCACCTCAGTAGCACAGGAGGGAGGAGTGTGGCCTGCAGAGGAGTTTGGGTGAAACGGACAACAGTTGCCAATGAGATGAATCCACTGAAAGGTTGGTGCTTATCCGTGCAGAAGGGTGCAAGAATAAATAGGCATCTGATAACACAGTGGTGCCTAATAAAACAATTCGTCTGTAGCATAGACATTAAGTAATTTGATTCAGGCCAGAAATGGTTCAGAAGGAGTACAATTAGACTTGGTCATCTTTAACACTACACAGAAAGCAAATGACAGTGCAAATAATATGTGACACATTATGAGAAGCTGCTTGTATAAGTGTCCTTTACCAAACTGTTATGGAGATGAAAGTATTCCAACTCCACCTTTAGGAACATATTGTATTTCCCTATTTATGTTTGTTTCCTATCATGTGATGAGGTGCAAGGGAAGGTGCTGCTTGCTAATTTTAGCCTTGCAGATTGTTGCTGCAGAAACCTGGCAGCTAACGCTTTGGGAGGGTGGCAGTGCTTTGAGGGAAACTGGGCTACACTGTGTCATCGTTCTCTGTGCCACTCATAGCTGGGGGAGTATTTCAAAATCTTGTTTTCCTGGCTTGTGTTTATGGACTAATAGCTTCCTGCAGAATAATTACTGTAGACTGTAAAAAGCATTAATGAGAAAAGAAAAGCTGTTACTTTGGTGAAGAAATGTAAGATATGGGGACTTAGAAATGCGGTGAATGCATATTTGTAACTTCGTAGCCATTGCTGTATTTTTTTCAGGGCTATGGTACTGAATTGCAGGAATCACTCTGAAGATTGACTCTCGCCTGTACTCACTCATTTTGCCATCAGATCCTGAGCAAACCCTGTCTTTCCAGGTGTTCTGAGTCATCTTTATGCAGCTGATGATGTTTAGAAGGGGGAAGGGAAAGAAAGGATAGAGGATGTCAGGAGACCACTTGTGGCTCAGGAGCCTTGAGCATACAGCCAGCAAAGGAACTTTTAAATTGTGTCCTCCTTGTCAAACCAGTGGATCATTGCAGGTCTGCAGTCTACAGAGGCTGTTCCAGATGTGTTTGGAGCAGGGTGGGGCCTCAAGATCTGATATGGGAGAAGGGAACCCTCAGCTCTGTTTTTCAGCCAAAAGCTGTGACATGGTCCTTCCCAGAGGTGCCATTATTTCTTCCTCTGCAGCAGTATTTTGTCTGTTGGGGGTGGTGGGGTGAGGGAATTGTAATGGTAAATGGACCTCAGTGAAATATATAATAGCCTGATAACAGGTTGTTTCTATCATTGAAAGACTTCTTGCTTGGCAAGAACTGCATTAGTCCAGGGTTCACGAAAGGAAATTTAGTGGCAAGGCATTGCAAACAAAATATTAGGCATATGAGGGATAACAGACATTTAACACCAGCAGAATTAAGAGTATCAATATATTTTTTGTCTAGAATTCCCTTTTGTTTTTATTTTAGAAGAAATACCTATGAAAAGACATTTTTAAATGTAGACATTTTTTTTAAAAGTGCGTTAAAAACATCCAGTTCTTTTAATAGCTTCAGCATGTTAACAGTGTTTCTATTCACTTGCAAAAGATGATAGCAATCCCCCTTACTGTGTGGATGCCACCTCCTCGTGTTTTTGAGGATTGTTGGCATAAGACATGGGATAGAGTGTTTCACATAAAATGTTCTGAATGGTAGGAAGGAGGGGGGAAAAGAACCACTGCAAAACTTCTCTTGAAAAACAAGAGTGGGGGCAAGCAGCATCAATTACACATTTTTTGGTGGCAGATTTAAAATAACAGATTCCTTTTTTCTTTAATATAAAAGCTAATTCTAAAACTGATTCCCACAAGGAGGTTTTTAGAGGACTAAAGTCTAGTGGGTCAAACCACAGAAGATGTAGGATGATGATCTGCGTAAACACCTGGTTAGGAAATCGCAAAGTGAAAAGTGTTCTGGGGATATTTACTCTCTGCTTGGATTTCTCATGCCATTTCCTAAGATGTTTCCACCTGTTATTAGCAATACCCAAATGTAAGTCTCTCTGCTAGGTAGGCCTTTTGTTCTCCCAAATGGGTTGTTTCTTACAGAAACTAAATCTCAGGTGTTTTTATCACACTCTGCTAATTCTGTTAGGGGAAGATTATATAGTCAAAGAGTCAGAAGTTAGGAAATACTGGAGTTCTTCATGAGTGTGAATTTGGATCCTGTGTGAGTAGTCAGTGCCACAGGGTCATTTAAATACTTGATTGGATATGTTGTGCTATCCACAAGATCCCAGCCTTTGCTGTATTTAGTGATAGTTTGGTTCATTGTAACCAGGGTTCAATCCTGCAGTTGTCCTCAGACCCACCTGGGAGTGCTGCAGCATTTGTGCTGCTGTCTTTCTGTGTTCCGTTGCAGTTGTTTTTCAAGTTTTCTTGAACCAAATTCCCCAAAACTGAGGCTTAAGTTGTAGTTAGGCCTTTAGATCTATTGTATGTGACTCTTTGTGCCTGACACTGAACCTAGATACTCAGAGTATGTGGACCGAGTACTCTGCCCATTGAGACCTGTGCCTTGATATGATTGAGGGAATCAGATTCCCTTCACCACTTCAAGAAGATGATTTAAAAAAATCAATTTGTTATAACTATGGATACGTTTAATTTAAAATCTTACTAGACTGAACTTTGATTCAATCTGATGGCAACTGGTAGTGGCATTAATTGTGCAACTTTTAGTCTCAGAGATTTTTAAAGACTTGTCGGTTTATTTAATTTCAAATGATTGAGAATCAGACTGCCCTTAAATTAGTACCGCTTTTTCTTAGAGAGTGTTCCCTTAGTCTACATTGTAGATCTTCAAAGAAGCCGAGGAATAGGATTTTCAGTCTTTCTAATTCCTTTAATCCAGGGATATTGCATTAATGTAAATACTACTGCTGTTGAAGTCTGTGTGGAACATTGTTGTTTAATAATGACTTTAGCAAATGAACTAAACTCGAGGTCAAAGCATAGCAAAGGAATAAAGTTCAGATGTCTCAGTTTTAGTAAATCCTTTTTGTGCAGTTGAATTTGATTATAGGATGTACCTGCACAAATCACTTAGTAGTCATTTGTTCTGTAAGTAAACTTGGAGAGCTTTTAGCATACATAATGCGTGAGGTGAAGGAGTTTTATTCTGAGTAGTTCTTTCTTATAGCATTGGCTAGACTGATAATATTTTCAGACAGCCCTTATTCTAGTTGGCCAACCACTCCCCCACTTTGGTGTTACTTGCAGTGTTGGCGAGCACTCCCTCCTGTCGTCCAGCTTGTTGTGACAGTGACTCATTGTAAGCCTTGCTAAAATCAAGGCAGGCAACATCTACTACTCTCCCCTGATCTGTGGAGCTGATTGTCCTAACACAGAAGGTGAACAAGGTGACCAAGTCTTGTTTGCCCTTGCTCATCCACGCTGGATGCTCTTGTCCCTCACAGGCTTAGACACAGCAGCTGTGAGGTGCTTCAGTTACACTAGGCTGTGGCCAGCCTGAAGACCCCCAGATCTTCCCTCTTCTGAAGGCAGATGTAATGTTTGCTTTTTTTATAGACATCAGGAACATCCTGAAGGGCTCCAGCTGCTGTGGCCTTTCAGAGATAAAAGAGAGCAGCCTCTGGGTGACAGCGGCCGACTCTCTTACAATTTGTGTTCTGTAACCTTCCTGCCTTCCTGGAGTAGTTTCTGACTTACTGCTCCTCTTCTTGGGCAGTGCTTCTCACCCCAAGCCCTACTACTGGGGGAAGATAGCCAAGAGGACTGGCAGCAGACCTTGCCGGTGGAGACTGAGGCAAAGAAAGCACAAATGCTTTCATCTGTCCTTTTCACTTGTCCCCTGCCCTATTGAGCAGTGGGCAAATCTTTTCTTTAGTTCTCCTTTTGCTGTTGACATGCCTGTAGACAAGCTGGTATTCCTAACCAATTTATCTTTCTGCTCCAGCTGGTAACACTGTGTTAGTATCACAAAAGTTGTAATGTTTGCTATAGAAGTATTGTAGTTGCTGCTCTTCCCCATTCTGGTTTGGTATTTTTAATGTACATTTTTTTCATTTTAGACTTGAACTCTTTTTTTTTTCGCCCCACATTATTTTGTGCATATGAGCCCATGACAGTGGTATTAAGTGGTATTAAGACTTTTAGAATATTTATATGTATCTGATTTGAAATATAAACCTTATTGTTACATGCCATGATTCTTCAAGCTTCTATTCTAAAGCATGGTACAACATTTATAAAGAAAGTGTATTAAGGGGATTTTCTTTCTTCTTTTGCTTATCCTGATTTAACATTTGAAATTACTTCAAATACATATTCTTTCCAGAGGAAAAAATGCCGACTTAAAAACTAAATCATGCGTGAATGAAGAATATTAAAAGGTCAAAAAGCCAAAAAGCTAACAGAAGAGATTGGAGGCAGTGTTGCAGTGCAGAAGGAAATTTAAGCTTTTGTTTATCTAGAAATATATCATTTGGATGAAAAACAGTAAATAGAGATGGTGGTTTGTTTCAGGAATTTAACATATGTACCCTGATACTCTGAATGCCTATTGCTTGCAACAGGAGTACCTCATTATCCCAATTAGTGGTGCGTTGGATTTTACACAGATGTGTAACGAAGCAGCTGCGTTCCCACATCGCAAAGCTCTTCACCTCTGAGCGCAGAAGTTCGGGTTCTTCCTGTTGTTACTTCGCATAGTATGGAAAAAGCACGTGGCACAGAGCCCAAAATGGTTCAGGCAGAGCATCTTCAGCTGAGTCTGTGCCTGTTAGCAAGACACTTGGCTCATGGTGCCACAACATTTAGCAGAAAATAGTGATGATTTCAGGGAAGTGAGAAAAAGCAAGTTGTCGTGTTGAAACCAAATTTCTCCACTATGAGACATTCAAAACATATCAGAAAAAAAAGAGAGCAGGTTCCTTTTACCAAGCTGCTTGTTTTGTGTGGATATTTTAATTGAGTCAACATTTCTGAGTACATGAGTCAAATGATATTTGAAACTTCGGACAAGCACAGTGGCAAAATCTGTTGTTGAAGAAATGGGAAGACACTGAGAACTTGTACCACAGTAAATTTAGATCTTTTAAATTCTTTCCCCCCCTGTTCTGAGAAGTGCTTAAAATCAGATGTAGGGGAAACATTGAAGAAAAAAGGAGGAATTATATGGAAAAGAACTTGCTGAATAATACTGGATTGCAGTGTTAAAAATGAAGGGTCTTTTGCACATCTAAGCAGCAGGTCAGGTTTATCTGTATTCAGATTCACTGATTTTGAAGGAAAATGGACATTTTGAAGTTAGTTTTACCTTTCAAAAAAAGCTTCATGGTTTTTATTTGCCTTCTAGGAAAAACATGCCAGAATCTCACTAGTTACAAAGAAATAGTTGTCGTCTTTCAGTGACTCTTAAGTTTTACAAAATTTCCATCATTCAGTAGCCCTGTGGTTCCAGGACTTCAAGTCATGGCAACAAAGTGCGTGCTGGGCATTAACTGCTGTGGCATCTACTTAGACAGGTGGCCAAATACCCCTGTGTTGTGTGGGCTGATCAATTAGGACCTTTTCCTCAGCCTGCGTTTGGTGTGAATTAGGGTGTTTCGAGAGTTTAGTGGTCAGGCTTCAGTTCAGCCTAAGGTATGTACGATTTCCTTGTAAGAGTATGCATGGGAACAAAAATATGGCAATATTTTGTTTCATAGATACAAATGGCCAGCAGGGTTGAGGTTTTGTACTCACTCACAGCATGCTTAAGTAAGTTCATTCTCAAAACCAATAAAATTTACAGAAAATTGAATTTTAAGGAAAAAAATGGAAATGCTTGTAAATAAATTGGGTGTAATTCTGAAAATTCCAAAGATAGGATAAAGAAGTTCTCTATTTTTGCATTAATTATTCAGTTTATTTAGTAAATTTTGCCTCAAGTGGATTTGATTGATGTCTGGAAGGTATTTTAATTGTAAGATATATTAGATGCTTGTTAAATCAAAGAAAATTAAACAGCTTTCCCCATAATGCCTCCCAAGTCTGCCACATGAAATCTAAAGAAAATGGGGATTTGATAAGGTATCAGAATCTGCAGTAACAAAGTGGAGAGAGTTACTCATCTTCCTTACCATATTATTTAAAGCCCACAGTTGACATCCCAGAATGTTCCTGGCGTATCTTGCTCACCTTCCCATGTTCATAATGTTTTGTATGCTGCTGGGATGCCAGTAAAGGCTTGAGGCTTCTTTTGACCTGAAGAAGGTCTGAAATTCACCTCCTTACCAAGTTAAGGCTTGCAGAGTCCCATTCCTTCAGTCCATGGGCCCAAATAGTTTCTGAGGTCATGTGTAACAGTGACTTCATTATGAAATTCTTTTTCTTACAGAGACAAGTTGTTTTAAGAACATAGAGGAGTATCTAGCATGGGACAGAGTGGTTCTTAAGGTGGGGTTTCAGAGCCAGCTGCCTGCAGTGAGCCCTGTGTGTGGCCACTCTAGCTTCCCTGCCTCCCTTAGCCTTTTTTTGGTACAGTATTCAGGGCTGTCAGAACATTAAGGTGACAGCACCACCTTGGCCAGCTATGTCCATAGGCTGACACCTTAATTTTAACCTAGACTGTTAAATTCTTATCCCCATCATATCATCTTACTCTTGGAAGGCTTTCTAGCTGTCCTATAAATGACATAACATACATTGGTCTCACAAGGTTGGTTGTGTCCTCTTCTTCCTAAGTGACGAATTATGTATGAACTGTTAGGACTTGTGTAGCCAATTTTTTGAAAAGCTGTTTGCTGTGATGAATGCACTGGATGAGTTTGCACTGGAAGCAAAAATGTGGTGAGGTTTGTGATGGCTCGTATCTTCTGTGGGCATCCTCTGGCATCCTGCCTGGGACCAATGTGTTACTGTAGCTCAAGGGGTCTCAAAGAAAACATGAACTCTGGCTATTGTGAAATGTCCTAAATTCTGATGATGCCATGCTGTTGTGGAAAGGAAAAATCTTTCCCAAACTCTGCATTCCGTGGATTCTTTTGGCCACAGGACAGGAGGCACAACTCATCTTTATATATACTGGGTGGAGGAGACAGAGCTTCCCCATGCACATCCACAAAAGATCATTGTGGTAACATGGGGAGATGATGAGCAACATTCCTGGGGAGCTCTGCCATCCCTGAATCCTCCATCCCAACAGTGCTTATGTCAACAGTGGCAGATTTCCTGCTTAATTCTTCTATAAGAAAGATAAACTGAGGAAACTTGGGTTGGATCTTGAAAAACCTTTTTGGTTGGGCTTTCTTTCTGCAAAAGGAAAACACATCTGCTTCTGATCTCTGCTCTCCAGATTCTCAAGTGGAGAGGAAAGAGGTCATATCAAACTTCAGTTTTTTTCTGTGCTGTAAATTCAGGTTTATGTGGGGGGCTTTTATTGTAGCCATGTTCTTGCACCAGTGTTGAGGCAGGGGTATGTCTGGATTGTGTGCAGAAAAGCAATGCAATGCATCACATGCCTCCTGCATCTTATTTCCAAGATGCTTTCAGGCTGCTACATGTAAACAAATACCCAGAGAGTAAATTTAGTTTATCTGAACCAAATATGTGTTTGTTCTTGCAAACATTTGGAAAGTTAAGTATCAGCCTCTTGGTCCGCATTTTTATTCTTAACCTTCAAATGGACCGACAGCTCATTGTAACTCCAGAAATGGCTATGTGGAAATGTAAACACAAACAATAATTTCTTCTTGAATGTTATTTTTCCCCTCTGTTATTTTTTACCACAGAGTTGTTGTATCACAAGCAGTAATTGCCATCATATTTTGATCTCTGCTCTAAAATATTCTTATTAGAGGAATTGCAATGTTTTATTGTCCAGATTGCCCAGATTTAGTAATTTTAAGATCTAGAGTCTGTTCACATTTAGTCTCAGTACATCAATAAAATATGAATAGATTGGATAATGAAGCAATAACACTAATTTATGTCAAAGGATATAGGCTATTGTTTACGAGTTTGCCAAAGTGCCAAAATACTTTATCTACAGAAAGAATTCTTCTCCCTTGCAGAGAAATAAATAATGCCTCAGGAATATTCTGTCATGGGAACCTCCTGCCATGAAATAAATGGGAGGAGACAAGGCTGTGAAGGTTATTTTCCACTCTGGAAAATATTTATTTGGTGACACAGCTCTTATTGCTAGTCTTTGGCTTTTTAATGCTAGGGACTAGATTTTATCCTCCTGGCTGGATGTAAGAAGCCCTAAATTCAGAGAAGTTACCATATTTTAGACCCAAACTACAGGTAGCCTGTGGATAAACAGAAAATGCTTATGAATGATGAGTAGCTCTATCTGTGGTATAAAAATATGTAGGCTTGAGAGGGTGAAGAGCTGAAGTTAGCAGCTTGGCAGCATCTATTATGTCTATTTAGTGACCAAAACCCAGGCAGCCAACAATGGCCAGGATATTCTCCATCTGCAAACAGTGCTTCTACTTTCTGTGCCATTCCCCTGACTTGGACTGGTTTTTGCTGGGGCCTATTCATCCTCAGGCAAGATGATCTTCAGGCTCTCCTAATGACATGTGCTCTAATCCATTTCATTATTTAGACTTCACCACACTTCAAAATAAGCTGCTTTACACCTGACCAATTTGCTTTTGAAATTTTCTGTTGCTAATGGTGGTAGTGCAGACTGTTTCAGTCTGTCTTACTGGAAATAGAAGGTGCTATGATCAGTGAGAAGATTCTCTGGCTTCCAGTGAATGTCACCCTGGCTAACGACTGCTAAACTCTCAGTGCTCTTGAAGATAGACTGGGAATTGCTGGAGCTTTTTCTTTGCTTGATTTGTTGGTTTTATTTCAGAAAACTGTAAAATGAGACCTATTTTGCAGTTAATGTCCAATAAAGAGCTTTCTCCTCTTCCTGTGGATGCCTTGATTTCTCTGTATTGTCTACCTGTAAATGTTTATAAAATGCTAAATTCTGCACAGTCATGATTTGGAAGAGAAGTATTTTGGAATAGAGAAAATTGAGCCAAAGTGTGCCTGTTCTTTCATTCTGTAGATCTTTAATGCTTTGTGCCAGGTTAAAGGGAATTGTAAGCCTCAGGAGTATTTAGCCAACTGATTTCAACAGCTTTGTCCGTGAAGCAAAGATTTAAAAGAATTTTACTGATCCATCAAATCCCTGTTTCAATCTGACTGTTGAATGACTGCTGTGTCTGTTGAAGGACTAGGTTGGGGCTTTTTTCATAATTTCCATTTTCCTGAAGTGACCTTTTTTTTTTGTGTGTGTGAAATGAAAGGGTAAACAAAACACAATTACACCTTTTTCCCATGTAATAAAGATATCATTTGGAATAAAGTAAGTTCAATACACACATTGCAACCACAATAGCATATAATTCTAGTTTTGTTTTTAAATAAAAAAAATAATTAATGAGAAAACTAATTTGATTGGTATTTTATTATTTTAAATTATTTCATTCATTCAGTTTAAATGCAGAATAACAAAATCATTGTATGCAAAAATCATTTTTATCTGCAAAAGAATTAGGTTTAACTATAGTTATTAAGTTAGACTTTAATAATATTTTCCCCATCTTTAAGTAATATTGCAATGCTTAGCAGTGTCTTTCATCCAGTAATTAAAGAGCATTATATATGCCTTAAGAAGGTAGGGAAGAATCATTACAGATTAGTAAACTGAGATGTAAGGAACTTAAATGACTTGCTTGGGGTAGCGCACTGATTTTGTGGTACAGAGAGCGTAACCCGGCAGCTCTGACTCACTGGGCTTCTTGTATCCAGCAAATCACTTTTATAGGCCTTGGAAGGAATTCAGAGAAATCAAAATCATCTTGAGGTGTGTTCTGGTTTTCTTGGTTGAAAGAACTGTGAGGGAACAGACTTTGAACCTTATTGTCTGTGTTTATCTTCTGAGTTTACTCACGTTTTCACATGCCATCCCTTTACAAATTGAAAATGTTGCCAAGAGGTGAGTTGGTGCTTCTACAGAAACAGTCTGGGAATCTTTGTTACTGTGCAGAGGGGTTAGAAAACTCAGTCTCTTTCACATCTGTTTATTTTCTCTTCTATGTCTTGGGAAAGACCTGACTATGTAGAGAAGCATCCAAAAAATGCTGTGTTTCCAGGCCTTCATTGGCCAGGTGGGAGATAGGCAATAGTCATGGCTGGATTCTGCAAGAGCAGTGAATGCCCTAAAAACTCGGGAAGAATATTATAACTCGAGCTCCCTTGACTGCAGCCTTTCTAAAATACATGAGGTGTCTGTGTTGCCCGCTTCAATGTTCATCTTTTATTCGCTTTTCTGTTCAACCTGTCTATGGGTGAAAAATACAGCTTACCTTCTGGTGCTGTTTTTCACTGAGGATGCAAACCAAAGGCAGGAGTGTTGCTGTGACTTTGATCTAATTCTTTTTCCTCTATTTTCCTTACTCTATGTTTTTTCTTCAACTGTGATGATTGTCTTTTGCTTAGTAGGAGATCTTCTGTTCACTCAGGTCCAAAATCCCATCAACAGAAAAAAAAGTTGGTGGCATCCTCTCATCCTCTCTATAATTGGACAGTAAGAACTCTCCAGCTCACAAAATTACTCCTTTGTACAGTGGGGTGTAGAGAGAGCAGTGTTTTTCCTAATGTGAGCTGTAAAGTGGTATTTGCACAATTTATTTGTATTTACTTTGTCTTATTTTATTCTTCTCAATTGGGAGCGAAGGGAATTGTGTTGTAATTGGGCACTTAGATGAATCTAGCAGCTGGAAAACACTCCATTCAGAGTGAAATGGATAGTGTGTGTTCACAATTGCTTAAATAACGCATGTTTTAATGTAGGACTGCGTGCTGTACTCATTTTTTCATATAAAATATGAACTATGATAGGAAAAGTCAACATATCGGTGTTAACAGGGAATCTTTCCAAGACCTCCCTTTCAAGTGGATAAAAGAGTACAAATCTGGGATAGCCAAAGGTGACTACAAACAAATTGGCTAGTCCATTAGCATAGCTGTCCAGCTGCATCCTAGGCTCTGAGGCCACTCCAAAACCACAAGCCCGACCGCCTCAGAAGCCTGCCAAGGAGCCAGCTGCTGCTAATAAAGCAGACTCTACAACTTGGCATCTGGGGCCTGTGATTCCCATCCAAAAGGAATTGTATGTGAAAAATATTTGAAATTTGTCTTTTTAAGTAGCGTTTTGCTTTGGAAGGAAAATACTTTAGTCTAAACTTGCAACTAGTGAAAAACTACCCAAGAGTACTTGGTTGCCATGGAAAGATAAATACTGTTCTTGTGTAAGGAGGTTGGATGTTGGAAGGAGGAGCGTCGTTCGTTTAGTATCCAAGAGGCTTCTGGTTCAGCATTTCTGGGTTATTTACTTAGAAAGACCAAGGTGTATCTCATTACTCATGCTTAACTGTGTGCTGTTTCATGGGACACTTTGTTTCAGAGAATTGAACTGGGGTTTAAGCACAAGGGTGCATTCCTGAGAATGGTGAAGAATTAGCACATTAATTTTTCACTTTTAAATAATGAAATAGGAGAAATTTCATTCATTTTTCAAAGATGAAAACAAATCCTATTAGCCATCCATGCTAAATTAATAAGCTGCTTGGAATGATCTACAAACCAGTTCATTCCCCACACACTCTCCACTGAATAATGAAGCATGAGAATTGAAAAATGAGTTGGTGGCATTGGTTATGTGAAAAATTAATGGCAAAACCAGCTCTGAATTCCAGCTCTCTTTTGAAGTAAAACATTTAGATTTTGCCTACTTTTTCTTTTTGTTTTTTTTTTTTTTTTTCTAGAGCTGTAGGTCCAGTGCTTGGTTGTGGTGGGAAAACCTCTTTTCCAGATTTCTACAGCTGGTGTCAGGGTGTTTTGAACCAGTCTTGACAGTGGTGCTCCTTCTAACTCTCAAGGCAGAGAAGTTGTGTGCTTTGCCCCCAGTCATGGAGAGGTCCACATCAGAACAAGGCACAAATTTCCTGCTGCCAGGTGTGCAGGTGGCTGCCCACACAGCGCTCCACTTTGGCATCATCCAGGATTGTGTACCAAGATCTAGGATCACCATTAGGTTGCCAGTCATTTCTTTCACTTTCCAGTTATTACTTGGGGATTACCAGATCAGATCCTTTGCTTATTTAGAGGCAAAGCACATACTTTAGCCATCAGTCATACACTTGGTGGCTCAGGAAACAAGAATTCGATGCTTTCTTCTGACCTGAAGCTTTTAGTGTGGCAACCAGCCAGAAGATGTCATCAGCCTCAGTACAGGCAATTTTGTAATCTTTCTGCAGATGGTATTCTGGGGTATTGGATATGCATGGAAATTACTGTGGGCTGCTGTGGCTGAGATTTATTAGTGAAGAGGGTTTGGAGTGCAGCAATATTTGCTGGGCTGAGAAGATCAGCATCCCCCAAAGTGGAGTGTGGCTGTCTCTTTGCCCACCCTTAAAGCATCTCCGAGGATACTGCTGTGAACCCAGGCATCCATGTGTGCCTGTTGTCTGAGCAGCTCTTACTTGAGGGACAACTGGTCATATGGTCTCATTCTCTCTTTTTTTTTAGTAGCTGTGGCCTCAAAATTGGTGTAAATGTAATTCATGTTCACTTCTACATCCCCTTTCAGCTGGCTTAAATTAGAGTTAGGCCCCCAATGTTTTCCTCTGTGTGAGGATAAAGATCTTATAATAGAAAGAAAATTGCTCTTTGTATTTCAAAGGTAAATTTCCACTTTTTTTTTTTTTCTTGCTTATTAGGTTGGTGTGAGAATAGAACATTTAATCATTATCCCCTGCTAAGACATATATAATAATAACAATAATTAAAGTATGTAGCACTTCATTGGCTTATGGAAAGTTCTTTCACTGCTTTACGTCATTTACCTGCATTCAGTGTGCATGGTTATCTGCGAGGTGTAGGGGAAAGCAGTAAGAATGTAACATCAGCCTTTATTTGTCTATTTATTTAATATTAGCAATGCTCAAAATATGCAAGATTACCATGGGATATATCCTGAGCTCTTGATATATTAAAGCCCAATGTGTTACACACAGTCATACCTGCTTCTTCCACAGCCCTGCATTGCGCGGAGATTTAAATATGCTTTCAGGAAGGATATTATAATATGTAGATGTCTATGTATTTAATACAGCTTAGTGTTGCCTGCAGTGTTATCCAGCTGGGCCGTAGTCATGGCATGGGAGCTGATTTCCAAGATGTGTCCTCAGTATTGGGGCTCAGTTATGCCTGTGCTGGTACTCAAGGCTGCTGCTTCAGCTCTCTGTTTCTGGGAATGACATTGAAGCTCGAGTGGGTGGGGATTACCCAGTGATAAAATGTGTGTGCAGAGAAATATGATCCGTATGCATTAAGTGCTTTTGGTTGTCAGCAAAAGTATCTGTGCAGAGACTTGGGGAAGGGAGCTCATTGCCCTTTCTCTTTTACTGGAGATGAGAGTGAATGTCATTACTTGCTAGCATGGTGATCACACTAAAAAACAGTGTTTTTTCTTTTAATGGCTCCTACTTGAGTCACATTACAACCAGGTGAGATTGCAGAGGAATTCTAATGTCTTGACACTTGGTGCTATGTTCCCTCTCTCCTGGTTTAAATGGGAGAAACTGGGAAGAAGGAAGGAGAAGGCCAGGAGGAAAGGCATCGGTGCAAGTGTGGTGTTTCATTGCATTGAAACTCCTGAGTATTACCTGTCACTAATGCTCCCCTTATATTCTCCAACTTTCTTTTTCTTTTCTTCTTTTAAATAAGGGACTAAACAAAGGGACTTGATTGAAAGAGTTTAGAGCTACTAATTTAGAAACATCCGTCTACCAAGACTCTGATTTAGTGTGTGCATAATTATAAGCACTAAAGTAGAGCCACTGACATTAAAGGGGCAGTTGATTAGCGTGATCAGAATTACTCTAAGACTTAAATATTTTCTCTGTTCGAGGCCTAAATGCAGAACAACCATATTAGAAGTCACTAAAGTGTCATTGCTGCTGTAATGAAAATTGCAGCTGTTTTGCTTTTATTAGTCCATTAGCATAGCATGGTTAGGTTAGCATTGGTCCAACATTTACCTGCTGTTGTCACTACACATAAAGCTAGCAGAATGGGCTGATTGGGTTGTGGAAATGGGATTTTCTCCCTCTCAGCAGGCAGTTACATTCCTGGAGCTCTGACTCCAGTTCCCCTGGCTGCCCATCTGGAGCTCGGTCCTCAGGATCCTCCAGCTCCTGCAAGTTCTTCCCTAGATCTTAGCTTTTCTGCATAGGTTGCAGTGGTGTCAGGATGGCCTCCTCCTTCCAACCACTCCTTTGTTCTCCTGGCAAGCACCCTTTGGCAAGGACCAAATATTCCAGTGGTCAGAGAGCCAGGGATGGTTGCAGCAATTGAAATTCCCCGTCGCTGCCTCAGATCAGAGATGTTTAGGTAATTTTTCTAGTATGTGGGTGTCTTTTTTCACAGCATGTATTAACCAGTGAGTTAGGGGAGAATACTGTTTTTCCCTGTGAGAATGCCTCCCGTCTTAAGCAATCTTTCTCAGTTGCTGTGTGTGGTTTGTGGTTGTTCAGAAGTGGGTATGATTTTGAGAGCAGAAGGTCTTGGCCTGATCATCTTTTCCAAGCCCTGTTTCTCTATTGTGAAAGACATCCGTAACAACAGAGTGTTTTCAGGCTGCTTTGGAATTTTTTTCCTCTCTCAGACTAGCCAACCCTCTGCCACCTGACTGTGCATGTACTGGGTGCTCCTCGTGTTTAGAAAAGACTAACTAGGCTTCTGGCATCACTTCTGTACCTTTGGCTAGATATTCTTATTTGTATTTTAGCATACTCTTAGAGCAGATTGTGTTTAACTTCTTTCTTTAATGCTAGTTACTCCTTGAGTATCTGTCATTTCAGAGCGTTGTTTTGTGATCTAGCTACTTTAATTCCAAATTAAAAAGTATAGTAGAATAATGCATTTCATAGCCATGGCTAAACCCAACATGTTGGCTGGTCCTGTTTTGCATTGTGAAAGGCATTGCTGGCTGGGAGTGGGTACAGACACCATAGGAGTGGGCAGCTGGTAGTGATCAGGGAGGGCAGGGCACGGATAGCATAGTTCTGGGTTTACCTATGTAAAGCACATGCTTCTGCCATGCTTTTTAGCTTTTTCCAGTAACAGCCTTGTTGTTTTGCTCTGTTTCCAGCAGTCCTATGCACCAGCTCCCCACCCCATGGCTCCTCCCAGCCCCAGCACAAACAGCAGCAACAACAGCAGCAACAACAGCAGCGGAGAGCAGTTGAGTAAAACCAACCTGTACATTCGAGGCCTTCCACCCGGCACCACCGACCAGGACCTTATCAAGCTGTGCCAGCCGTAAGTGCCCTTAAAATACCCCGTGTTTCTCTGTAGGAGGATGTCAAAGCTGGCCTTCATACTTACACTTGTGTGGCCACTGAAAGGCATCAGGAGCCTCCTGCACTTGAAGGTTGACTGTTATTTCTTTAATTTGAACGGCTAATTAATGCCCTCTAAAAACCTTCAGGTAATGACTTTAGGGGAAGAGAGAGATGAGGGCCTTCACGTTGACTTCTTTTTACTCTAATCTGGTTGATTTCTTACATTAAAAGGAGAATTTGCATGGCAGGAAAACCTCCCTAATGACAGATTTTATAGTTATAATAATCTGTGAATCACAACCTAGTGCACAACACAACATGGGTGTTCCTCCCTCAGTCGTTCATCACATTTTATGATTGCTGTGTCACACGTTGCTGGGCTCAAAGATTGAAAAGTATGAAACCCACTGAAGGTGGCCTTGTAGTCATATAATTCACATCTAATTAACTACAGTGCCACTGAAAAATGATGCTGTAGAAAGTGGCACCTTCTACCTCCCTGTTTATCTTGAGAGTCATATTTGCAGACTGTACTGATAAAGATTGCTTTTATTGTGTTTTATGTGTGTTGAAACCAAAGAGGTGGCTCAAAGGAACTCTTTGCTCCTCGTACATCCTCAAAAGAACTACTTCATAAAACACTGCACTCTTCTACCCTTCTTCTTTTGACTAAATGTAGTGGGCAATATGAAATGACAACCTGATTGGCAGCAGAAATGGCAACCTGATTGGATTTCAAAAGTCTTGATTATTTTTGATGACATGTGAGGGGGGAATAATTCATTTTGAGATTCCAGCCAGAGATCACCATGGTAGAATTTAGCATAAGACTGTTTTTGTGTTGAAATAAGAACAAGGAGAAATTTGAAAAATAAAAATCCACTCTTGTTATGATGTAGAACTGCAGTTCTTTTGCCATAGAATCATTTGTTCCAAAAGACAACATCATCTCTGTATTTTGTCATCAAAAATCGGCCTTTCAAATAGGCGTCAATAAATGAAATTTGGTAAAGTAACAGTGTGGGGCTGATCTACAGGCCTGAATCCAAATGACTGTTGTTTTGAAGCTTGCAATAGGAGTAACAATTTAATGGGTTTTTACAATTTTGACATTTTGCCTTTCCTGATTTTCATCAAAAATCCTGAAAGACTTCCCTGAGTACACTTTATGTGGACGTGACTGTCCAGGACTGGAACTAGCAGTCTTACTGAAGTGATATATGGATTTGAGTAAAATTATGTGAGCTTGAAACTCTTCCTTGTGACTTTCTGCTATTAAAACTTCTGTGGGTGGAACTGACCCCCTGTCCACAGGACAATAGTGTACTGGTGATGTTTTGTATTTCATGCAAGCTGAAATGTGAGTGTACCTGTCTGACATTTGTACAAACTACATTCACTGATACGTTCCACATGTTATAGTCACAGGTAATCCCAGTTCAAGGGCCAGATCCTCAGTAGGTATAAATTGACAGTAGTTTGCTGATGGTCAAACCACTATTTTGCGATACTTCTTCTTGCAGTCTCACCCATCTCCAGTTCACAAAAGTGCTTTCAGCTGATTAGAACTGAACTAACTATTCCCAAAGGAGTCTCACAGCTTTGGTGCTTAGTGTTGCCATCATGGTGTGAGTCTGTGTTGTGAGCAGTGATACTTGAATCATGAAGTTCAGAGTGCGTCCCTACCCTTTGTCTGCGTATGGGAAGTGCACATCGAGTATCTGAGAGCTTCCTTTTAGCACTGTGGCAAAATTTTTAATGTGCTCCACTAAACTTAATCTGATATAAGATTAGAGGGCTTTGTCTTGCTGTCATGGGGTTCCCGTGTGAACAGACGCTCTTTAAGAAAAAAGCTGACATTCATTTTGCTGATTTTTCTATTCTTTGGATGAATGTCAGTGAGGAGAAACCAGAGAGTTCTTCGGACTTTTTTTTTCAGAAAATTAAAAGAATTTATCAAAGCAGAAGAGAAAGACAATGTAGGGAAACTTAAACATTTGAAAATACAAGAATTTGTGCTGGCAGTTGTGGTGGTGCATTCCACCCGTCTCCTTTCTGGGCTGCAATGTTTAAATCTGACTTTTCCTTATACCCTTGTCAGTGATTTTTTAAGCAATCTCAGACACTCTCGCTCGTGACAGCAGTGAGTAGATTTTAAGTAATATATTGCAAGCTAATTTCTTTACCTTTGCAGGTGGTTACACAGTAGAGGTAGATAAAGGTCCAAAGGCCTTATCTCTTCATCTGCCCCCACCCCCAAAAAACCCCCTCAAAACCAACCCTCCCTCCCCACCCCTCACTAAAACCAAAGACAACAGTCCGCTGCTATACAAACAAGAAGGATTTTTCTGCTCAGAAATGTCCTATGTAGAGCCCTCTTGTAGCTTACATGGCTGTGGCTTCACCAGGCATTGAAGTCTTCATGTGAACAGGTATTTAAAAATGATCAGAAGGTGCTGACTGTTAGGCTTCCTGCATAGCCTAGTATTAGCATCATTTCCTACAAGATGTGAAGTGAAAACCTTAATTCCAGTCCATAAACCATATTATTATTTTGTAGTACAGTATTTTTGGAGAGCTGCATTTAAGGGAAGTATTCACCAAAGCTGGCTTATGTCCAGCACACTGGTTCCCATAGGCTAGCTGCCAGTGCCTAAAATGAGCCCTTCTGAACCCATTTCCTTTGCTCTAACATGGGACAAGGCTGCTAGCAGTACAGCTATCACTTCGAATGTCTCACATTTGGCAGGCTGAGGAATAATGTTCTAAACCCGCAGTATTTCTCTTTCAGAAGTACAGGAAATGCTGGAAACACTTATGGTTATATATATTGTCATATCTTATCCCATTTTCAGGTTTACTCCCATAAGGAGGCCACCCTTCAAGTCATGTGTAAACTTTTTCATTTAATTGCATTTTACGAGGCGGCTTAAGGAAGAGAAACTGTTTAATCAGAATTGTTTGATAAAGTACAGGGCTGTTTTGATGAATCCTGCCTGCTTTTTGTCTTTCTGCTGTGTGTGTTGGTGTGCATTGCACACAAAACAGCAAACAGCAAACTGGAGTACCATTGATGCTTGAAGTGCTGAGTCCATTACACGTGATGTGAGACATTTCTGACAAATGTTCCGACACTATCCAACCTTTTATCAATTTGAGAGTAACCTTGTCACAGTAATCTGTCAAACTGTTCATATAACTAACAGAAAACAAGTCATCATAGGCTGTACAGTAGCTGAGTAAATGAAAAAAAAAATTGCTACTGGAAGATTTTTCTTTTTGTGTGGTTCTGATCCTCAGTAGTTGGTTTAACATGTGTCCAGCAGAATTTCATCAACTTCGCTTTTGCAGCAGGGAGCTGTTAGGTTGCACTATACTTTTGAGACTCTATACAATAACTCTATCAAAAAAAGAGTAAAAGTGCTAAAGCAAGCATGAATCTGTTGTTTTTTTGTTTATGCATCATCTTCTGGATTTTCATAAACACTGAGTAAAGGATCTTCCAAAAATGGACCTTGGCCTCTCTTAACCTTTTCTAAGGCTCTTAAGAAAAGAGGCTTTATACCTATCTGTAATTATATTGATCATCAGAACTTAGTGGTCTAAAATATAAATATTTACATATTTCATAGAGATTATAGTAAGTATCACATATTTAGAATTTATTTCTTGGAGGTACACACTCTCTGCTGATGCAGTGGTATACACCATTATATGTGTATGTGTCCAGTCAAAATAATGCTTTTCATTAAAAGGGAAGATAATCAGCCTTTAAATGCAACATTATAGACAGGAAAATTTGCATGGCATGTCACTGTAAAAGCAAAATATAAATTATTATCTTTGAAATATTCATAATCTGTTACTTTAATTTTCATGCATTGTCTTATATTTCACCCAGAAGAATTCTAAGATTCTCTTAAAAACATACACAGATGAATTAGTGCCTTATTATTATACTAGACACATCTCCTTCTTCCTAAGTGCATCCTGGTGAAGAGAAGTTGAAGGAAATTACACAAAGACTAAACATTTGAGCTTTATGATTTTAAAACATTTTTAATTTAAAGAACTCAGCCTGCTTCTCAAGATGCTGGTATTTCTATTGGTTCTTGCATTTTTGAACCGAGGATGATTTAGGCACAAAATTTTTTAAAAGATAAAATTAGCTTTCCAAAAGGGAAAGGAAATTTGGGAAAAGAGTTATATGCCTTCCTTCCGCCCCAGTAATTTTGAAAAGTTGACTTAAAACTCCAGCATTTGGCCAAAACACAAGCCTTCTGCATTGCACAGTTAAGACATTGACATGTATTCAAAAGATAATCTGTGTCCACCTTGATTCAGTTGACTTGACTTCTTTGTGTTCCAGGCTAAAATTGAAGGGCCCATTTAATTAATTAAAACAACAACAACAACAGTAAAATTATCTAAACCTAAAGACAGTAAGTCTGTATGCTGCTCAGGCTAATCTTGAAGAAGATGGAACAGAGTTCTCTGAGGTTTTCCAGGTATGGGAAATCCTTGCTGCATAATGATTTCCATGATTGTTGCTTTCTTTAAATAACCTCTAGATTTATACTTTTGAGCAGATTACTCAAGGTTTTGGGATTGTTTTGGGTTAGTGGGGTTGGTTGTTTTATTTGTTTTAGTTTTTTTAAAATTTCTGTTTCGTCTGAAGGTATCCCGATTGACTCCTTGACAATTCATCAAGTGTGAGATTTTAGCCTCTCATTTAATTTTGAATGTCCTTGGTTTTGTCTTGTGAAACGTCTGAATAAATATTCAGGCTGTCACTGTTTAGGTTCTACTGAAGGGTTAGTCCCAAGGCTAATGAACTTGAGGTTATCAATCGAAAAGTCACACATTAATTTACTTAAATTCTAGACTATTTTTGAAATGAACTGTGTGCATACCTTTTGCCCTCACAGAAAAAGGCTGAGTTCATTGAGGTTTCAAAGGGATTCAAGGTGCCTTTCAGGATAGGCTGTCTTGTAATAGCTGCAGCAAGTACAACATTTCCATTAGACCAGGCCTTATAGCAAGTTCATGATGGTCATTCTTGCCATGTGTTAAGGCATACAGTCCCGACTATTTTTGTTTTTCCTTTTATTTTGTTTAAATAACAAGACCATATTACATGAAAACTGATGAAATGAAGATGTGGGGAAAGCAAATTCCCTTCCTTTCCTGTTTCTTACTGCATTAAAAAGTTAGTTAAAAATAATTACCGTAAACTATAGATAAAATAAAGGCTAACAAAAATACAATTGCCATAGTGAGCTCAGAACCAAAAAGACCAAAAGAATCTCTACAGTAAATCCATTGTTTCACAATGAAGTCAGAGAAAATTTGTACCCAGTGTAAACTGATGTTCTCATCCCGACCCTCGTGAAAACAAAACCCAAACCATCTGAGACTTACAGACGTGGAGAGTATTAGGCTGTGTCTGGTCCTCAGTTTTTAAGAAGTAATCTTTAGAGTGGTAAAGGAACTTACTGCATTCTGTAACATTCTGTATGTTAAAGCAGTGTGCACTCTGTCTTCAATATTAATTCAAACAGAACCACAACCTACATCTCTCCTGTAATTAATATCAGCTGACACCATTGCTCTGTGATATAGCAGAGACTGAGAGGGCATGAAGGTGAGAGCATTCATTCAGTGGGATTAGCTCATATAGGAACCATGTGGCATCACAGGGAATAGTTCCTGCTTAAAATCTTGGTGGATATTTTGGTTCAGTGTATCCTGGTAATATGAGAACTGGGAATGACTATGAAATCTGCTGGAGAGATCAGTCTTCATGGGAACTAAAGAAATGCCCACACTTGAGGCAAAAAAAGAAAAAAACAAAAAGTCCCCCTCTCCCCTCTCCTGGACTTCCTTTGTTATTCCAGTAAAATAAGGAAAGTCCTGAAAGAGTGTACTGCTGGACCAAGCACAGCAAAGGTACCCTGCTGGACTAATGTGCTGGTAGAAAGCAAGGAGGGAACTACATGAGTATGTTCCTCTGTTTTGTTAATGTTTGTGTCTCCACACCAGAGAAAAACACACTAATGGGTTAGACTGGAGAAATCAGTATTCTTCTCAAGTTCTTTAGATTATGGACTTTTCCTAAAAGTTTATTGAGAGGGGCAGGAGGGGGAAAGAGCATTAATTCTTTTAAGTCAAAATGCTTTTGATCAGGAGCCAAATGGTGAATGCTGAGGATGCATAAAGGAGGCATTAAAACAGAGAAACCTAATGCTGTGGACATGATTTGTTAACTTCTGCACTTAAGACTTCATAGTGATGATGCTTATCAGTGCTATGAGAAACATTGTGGGGTTACTCTCTAGGTCTGAAATGATGCATTTCCTTTGAATGTCTTGGTTTCCAAAATCAGTTGCTTTGCAGTTCTTCAGTCAGTTATATGGATGTATTATCTTTGTAGTGTGTAAATATGGGCTTGGATGTGTACAGGATTTTTCTCCTTTACCTGATATAGTTGAGAAATTATTTATACATTCATTGCCATTGAAATAATCCCTAAACGTCTTCCATTGTTAGAAACAAACACTAAAGCTGCCTCAGTAGGCAATGAACCAATCCACTTCTTACCTTGACTCTTTCATCAGGGAAAACAAAACTTTAGGTCAGCAAATGCCCACAGCACTACAGAGAGTTCCATCTGGGATGTGAACGTTCCCATTGTCAGGAAGAAAGGCAGAAAAATAATCTGCGTAAAGTAATAAATGAGCACCTGCACTCTCCTCTGTTTTGAATGTGCCTGTCTTTTCATTGAAGTGTGACAGAGTGTCAGTGAGAGTTTCTCATCTCCTTTCAAGTTGGGTGAACCTGATTTAATGGAAGATATGGGAGGAGGCAGCATTTTCAGACACTGCTGCTGAAAATATTTCTTCTGATGAATTTTAATTAAAGTCCTTGTGGAATAAAAAAAAAAGAAAGAAAGATAAAGAACCCCACAACTAAAAAGAGAACTCAGAAATATTGAGTCTTCTGTGTGGCCACTTGTTTTGCTTACTGTGCAGGAGGGGTGTTGAGATAGGGGGGCAACACACTTAATGAAGTTCTTCTGACCTGTTCTGAGATGTATGTCTTTCTGGTCTTTCCTTGTCCCCTTTCTTTCTCCACTTTTCTGGCATATTTTTTGTGCAGCCAGTCAACCATGGCATCACCATCCACACATGAGGCTACTGATGTAGCCATTTGGGTCTGAAAGTGCTCATGGCCAGAAACTGTCCAAAGGACAGGCTCTCCACCATATGAATCTGTGGGACATGTCTGGTTTTGTAATGTGGGTGCTATTCTGTGAAAGGGCTTTCATAACCATGAATCTCTTGACAGTCTGAATTTTCCAGCCCCTTAAGGTGTCTTGTAAAACTCTGATGCTTGGTTTCCGCTTTCCAGTGACGGGTCTGGCTGATGTGCTGTTGGTTTGATAAAGGTTGCTTCACTTCTGTCCTTAAAGTCATAGTGCTGTTTTGTTGGGGTTTTTTTAAGTGGCAATGAAAGTTCTGGTTATCTTTATTTCTTCTGTTTTGAAGCTTATCCATATGTTTTAGATTTGTCTGCATTTTTGGTGTTTGTTCTCCTGAATTCCATGGTGTCAAGTTTACTGTGTCTTTCTGATCTCATATCCTTTGAGAGCTGATGGCAGCAGTGGGAGAGCAGAGCCAGTTGCTGTCTTACATGTGCAGAGAGTGGAGACGGAAGTTCTGTGACTGGCATGTGGTTTATACTCCTTAGGAGTCACCAGCTTTTGAGAGAAGATGGAGACATGCTGTTCATGTTCTGACATTTGTGCAGCAGAAATGTTTCTGTAACCTTTTCCTTGAAGGTATGACGCAGATAATGTTCTGCTCTGTTTGAGAAATACATTGTCCTAAAGCTTTACTGAAAGGAAACAATACCAGCCATGCTTAACAACCCCCTCCCCAAACCAAGAATAACCTGGGCACTGCTTCCAGCCTTAGTGCATGCCTGCAATTTCTATGCAAGGGGAAGTGGCAGGCCAACTTTGGTGGCAAAGCTATTGAATATTATCAGCACGAAAACAAAAATGTCATTGTGTTCAGCCACTAGACTTTCTCATACCATTCCAAACAAGCATCGACAAGAGCTCTGTGCTATGTAGCATGCAATGTCCTTCATTCCAAGTATTTGGTAACTTCCCAGAATTATTTGTGTGACAAGTGTTGCTACTGGATTTGTGTTAAAAACTGCAAAGGCTTTAATTTTTTTAAAAGATGTTCGCTAGAGAAGGAATTTCTTAGAATCGTTGCAACTACGTCAGAGGTTTTTCTATTTGCCTCGTTATAAACAGAGACAGGAAAGATGGGAATGTTTTCAGCCTAATTTTTAAAAGATGTTGATCTGACAGAGATCCAGAAAGGTTTTCTTTGTCTTTTCTGTGTCCTCATCATGAGCTCTAGGGAACGTGGAGACCTCTAGATTCTGGTTCTCTTGGAAGGTACCTAGCCACAGCTCTGGGGGCAACCCTAAATAAAACAATGAAGGCAATAGCAATGTGGAATTATAGGACCTAGTTCTGCCAACAGACACCCAAGTGGATGGAAGCTTCATGGAAGCACAGCAGTCTGTTCAAATACCAGTTATTGCAGGATCACAGGCATGTTATTGTTTCAGTGTAATACAGGTAATAAGTGAAGCATTTATGGCTATTACTGCCTGGTGATCACATAAAAAAAAATAAAACAGACACGCTTTCCTTACTTCAGCTTCCCAGTTCAGCATTTCCATATTCTCCTGGGGTTAAAATCCAATTATGAAACTTCAATTATTTTCTGTAATTCATTGATTCAAGAAGAACATTAGCTTTTTAGCTTCTTTATAGTAGGAAACTAATAATTAAAAGGGATAAAATTATTCACAAAGTCATAGAATTTAAGATCCAGAAGAGACCAAGGGACAGCCTACTATAATTTTCAGGTTGATTCAGATCTTCAAATTTCCCTTCTTTGCTCTTGAACTAAACATAGCAATTTATTTTGATGTAAAGAATGTGTTCCAGAAAAGCACCCACTCTGGAAATGAAGATACGAAAACAACAGCAAACCTACCACTGTTGCTAAGAGTGTGTTCCTGTTAACCATGTTCCCTGGTCAGAATTTCTACCCCCCCTTGCAAATCAAGTTTCTGGTCTTAATTTTCCACTGTTTGTCTTGGTGTAATGAGGTAAAGGATCTCTCTGATTCTCTCGCTCCATTCTCCTCCAGATGCGCTTCTGCAGTCACTTCTCAGATTTTTTTCTTTAAGATTCCAAATAGGTGAAGCAGTTGAAGTCTCTGATTGTAAGACAGTTTTCTCCAGCCTTCAGATAATTTCATCAAGGACTGCAGGCATCATTTAAATGTTTTTAAAACTAATTATTTCATGTTTATGGACATTTGTTATTATATTTAGTTTATGTATGTTCGTATGTGTCCTTAAGTGGATGAAATATATTACTGGAACATCTGTGCTCCTAAGCAGAAGAAATTATACTCAAAAGCTGCTGTAGTGTCTTAGCAGGAGTGTCAGGAGGTGCCACATGCGCTCTGTGGAGATCACAGAACACTGGTACTGGCATTATGTCAGAAACAGAAGCTTAACTCTAAACCTCTGAGGTTTTGATTACCTTTAATTGTAAATAATGTGTCTGTCCATCCTCAGCTGTGAGCAACGAAACCCCATAGAATGAGAAAACTGATGCACCCTTGAAGCTTTATTTTTAAAAGTAAGGAATTTGGATCTAAGCCATACCTTACAATTTCTCTACTCATTTTTAATGTATCAAGTGTCCTCTTATTTACTTAAATCAACACAAAATTTAGAATTGCCAATTAAATGGATTATGGCTAGGAAGTTTTTTTAATTACAATAATTTAGCACAAATAATTCAGTATAAAGTTTATTAAGGGCCTTAGGAACAAATGAAATTCCTTGTAACAGTGAATTCCTATCAAATGTATGAACATACAGCCAGCTCAAGGACCTGAAGGATTCATATAGGACAATCTCTTGACTTAGAATAAAATGAACTCAAGGCAAGTGCTTCTAGATGGAAAGGAAAACTGATGCCTATGGTAGAAAAAAATGTAAAATTACCAAATCATTGGTGGCGTTTAAATGAAATCAGGGCACTATACTCATGACATGATTTTGGTCATTGCCTAACATAAGTATTGGACTACAGACATAACTGTTAGCAGGTCTTATAGACATGGGAGACAGGTTGTAATGATACAGCTGTTAAATGCTATCAGTACTTTCAGGAATTGCAGTTGTTCCATCTCTATTTTCATAGAGTGGTAGGAAAAAAACATCTCTTTTTTAACATGGGATTTGGAATTGTTAGTTCTTACTTTGTTGGTTCTTACTGAACTTAGATATAGAGAATCAAGGATTTCTCTGACTCACAAGACTACATTTCTTGTCCCTTCTGTGTCCCTGCCATGCTGTTCCCAAGGTCCATTGAGGACATAGGGCTGCTGTTAGTTCAGTGCTGGCAGGTGAATCTCCCACTGCTTCGGGTCAAGTATAGCTCTATAGGCAGCATACAGGCATTTAGTGATGAGGAAGAGGTGGATTAGAGAGGCAGGAAGTGTAACCCCAGCTCATTGCAACTGCTTGGACTATGTTGTCTGTCAGTGTGTAGTGAGCCAACAATGTGGAACAGATGTAAACTCCTCATTCTCCCTCATTCTTCTTTCCATTGCTCCTCATCCCGCCTTTTCTTCCCTAATGCAATCCTTCTCTAAAGAAGGATGTGTCTGCAAAGTAGTCAGGATCACAATTTGCTTAGTAGGTGCTGGTTAGCAGTGCAAGGGTATTGATGAGAAACTCATGTTAAATCTCCCTTTGGAGGCTGCTGTGGAGTTTTTACAACTCACGTACATGTGGCATTTTAATCTCTCCACAAAGACTTCGGGAAGGGATTTTTGAAGCACTGTGCCACTAGTTAGTAGCTGTCACCAGTGTGTGAGGCGTGCTCTCAGTGGAGAGTTTAGCAGCCCTCTGCACCTGGAGCCAAAAGGTCACCAAGTAAATACATCTCTATCTTTTCAAGCTGCCAAGTCACGGCAGCATCGTGTAGGACTCAGGATGTTGAGCCTGCGAGAGAGATCTCTGCATCTCAGCAGACTTACAGGCCTGGAGACCTTTTTTTGGCTGGGGGATATACTGCAGCAGGCTGCCTGGTGGGGTCATAGAAGCAAGTTGGGCATGCTGAGGGCTCGTGGGATTCAGGCTGTGTGCCAGCAGTAAAGTGCTTGTCCCCTCCTAACGAGGTAGCCTGCCAGTCCTGCTATCAGGAGGGCTGCAGCTGCCCTGCTTAATGGTATTTAGTAACAGTATGAACAGTAAAGTGTGCTCTCCTGTTACACAGAAATCCACTAATGCTGGCATCAGGAGTGGCGGGTAATTCAATCACACCCACAGAAATTATATTAATGTAACATTAAAGAGCTGTGTAGACCAGCAAAAGACAGGAAATTATGGAGTTCAGGCTTGAAACTTTATCCTTAACTCACCCATATTGTGTCGAGGTATTTGGAAATTTCCACAGAGTGTGTGATTTTATGGGACCTACAGTGGGGTGGATTGTCCTGTTTGTATGCAGAGAATTTCCTTGGTTAATATCAGCCAGCATTAGTGAGAGTTATATGAAGAAATTATGGAACAATGTACAAAGAGTAGCTGGACAATGTGGAACTTAAGTATTAATGTTTGGTCTGGGCAGTTCCCCACCCCAGTTCTTCTGAGGTGCTGCATCAGGCATTCACTCTGTTGACGTTTTTCAGACCAAGTTGCAGTTCAGTAGCTAAGGCCCTCTTCCAGTTTCAGAACTAATTTTTAGAACTGAGTTTTTTCTGTTCACGGTAACTAAAAAGGTTTTCTTTTGTTTAAAATTTACCTTTTGATTTAAAGACAATGCCCCTCTTTATTTAATGTAAATTCACTGGAACCAAGGAGAATACTAAAGAGAACCCACAAAAGCCAGCTCTATATCCATCTTTAGGCTTTATTAATATTTTTCCTTGGTTTTGGCCCTGCTGAAACTAGTAATGTAGCTTGTGACCTTGAGTCCTCCATTGTACCTCCCTGTAGCAGCAGGGACAATGGGAAGGATGAAACAGGGAGTCACTTGAGAGTCTGTCCACATGATATTTATAGAGAAGGCTTAAGCTGTTTTGTGAGTACAGTAATTTGGTTTTACCCACTGGCATCAGAGACACCATGAGTTAAGGGGAGAATTGTCTGTCACTCTAAGGATGGGACTTCACTGTATTCAGATGTGAGATGGCAGATCTCCCAGGGACAGTGAAGCCAGCAGGTACAGAACTTGCAAAGCAGCTGAAAAGGCAAAAAGTGCAGCACCCAGGTATTTTCTTACATCTTCAGGCAGGTTGTGCAATCTGTGCTGAAATGCAATCTGCCTTTGAATAGCCTGATGCCAGTACCCAAGTAAAACCTATATGACTCCAAGTAGCATCTGATTTGGGTTTGTTCCCATGTGGGGGAAGAAGGGAACTACCTGCTCTGGGAGAGAGAAAACTACATAACGGTTGTTGCCTGGGAAAGATTAAAAAAAAATCAATCTAGTGCAGTGGAAGTAAAGAGTGACAGAAACCAGCAAGAATCATTTTATTCTCGTAATAGCTCATTTGGGGATTTTGTATGGTGTTTTCTGGGGATGATGAACTCTTGGTATGGTTGAGCTCTGAGGCTGTTACAATTTTTCCCTGTGTGCTTTCTGTCCTAAGGAGCTGGGGAGGAGTGCCACCGTGTCTGTCTGTCTCTGTGGTGAACAGGATGGTCATTAATGACCATGCATAGAACAGTAGGATGGCTGTGTCCTAGGGGAAATCAATTTTCTGCAGAGAGCCAGGCTTGTAAAGAGTAGAAAATTTCCACTGAAGGGGAGGAGGGGAAAGATAGACAAAATTGGCAGAGCAGGATTAAAAAAATACAAAGACTTCAAAAGTAAGAGAAGACTCAAAAGGCTTTCTGTTCAAGGTGGCTTTTTTTTCCCCCCTGTCAAAATTGAGCAGGTCTTGAACATACTAATCTCAGAGGTGGGAGAGAAATCAGCCTTTGGGAGCAGGTCAGGGACATGGGGACATTGAGGAGTACAGTGCCTGGGGTTTAAACAAATGGTGATTCTTTTTTCTTTTTTGAAATACATTTTTCTTTTAGATGGAGAACAAATATGCAGGACTGACTCAGCAGCATGCATTTCACAGTCACAGTGTGCAATTCCTGAAGGAGCCTCTGTTGAAGGTGCTTCTGGGTTTTAGAACCATGCAGTGAAACCTGGGACCATGTTAAAGCCAGCAGAGATAGCTCCATCCCTCCTGCAGGGCTGTCACGACTGTGGTGTGGACGAGTCCTTGTATTCCTCACCATGTGCAGGTTCAGTTTGGAATTCAGACTAGGGCCTGAATTTTTCTGCCATTCTCCACTCTTATACTGTAGTTTTCCCTGTGACACTGAACATCTCTCTTAACTTTGGGTGGCCCCGTGGCTATGAAAATTCTCCCCCACACTGTAATAATTTGCTTCACTCCCACTTCTGTGAATTTCCTTCTAATCCAACCTTGCTGTTCTCCTTGCAGAACTGGAGAAAGAGTAAAATGGCAGCATCCTAGGGGGAAAAAAGCTATTTCACAGGGTAGATAAGGGAACTAAGCTGTAACTGGTGTTAAATATCATCATTCAGATAACAACATTAATAAGAGTATATTTTCTTAGACTTTTTAAAGTATGTTTGTATGTTTGTGTATCTTAAAAATGTAAGCAAACATAAATCTTTGCATCTCAAACAAGAAGATGATTCTTGTCTGACTCTGCTCAATATTAAAGGCTAAACCAGAGATAAGATAACATACCATAAACACGGAAGCTTGAACAAAGAAACTCTTGTCCTGAGAATGTGGGAATCAAAAAGAGACTGAAGTCTGAACATAGGAAATTGTTTTACAGAACAAAATGTTGCATGTAGAGTAACATTTAATGACTCTCAGAAATTGCAAAACAAGGCAAATCCACAGGTTTTTCTCTTGATCTCTGTGGTCTCTGGAGCAAGCCCAAGTAAAGCGAAGGGCAAAGGCATATGGGAAATGAGTAGCTAGAGCAGACCTCTTCTTTTGCCCTGGCTTCTTATTCAAGATGTTGGTCTTTGGAGAACTTTCTTTCTTGAACAGCAGAAAGGGAATGGGTCAGAAACTCCCAAGGTCTGAGTAAGTGGGAGGAGAGTCCAAATGCTGTTGATGAATAAGATGTTTCAGGAATGCAAAACTATATGGTCTGATACTGCAAGTGCTAGGTTGATGAAAGCTGGGCATTGGGTGCATTCAGGACTGTCCAGGACATGAATTCAGTCATTCACAATTGTAAATATTTGCAGAATATTGGCCTGTTTCTTGTAGAATTTATCTTTGACTCCATGAAGAATGACTGTGAGCTTTTTACATAGGTTTTGTGCTTTCACTCCTTCCAATGGGACGTTCAAAAAGCTTGTCAGCTTGCTGCTACAGGTGATCATTGTAAATTCTGTGTTACTAATTTTTAAACCCAGCACATTTCGCAGATTATATTTGGCATATTATATATGCTGGAATATAATTGATCTGTATAGGATATACTTGTTACAGCAGAAAGTGAGAGGTATTAGCACTGGGGTTTTGATCTATCTTTAAATCTAGCTGTTTTTATAAAGTGGGGAATAGATCACAGGCTGGATTTGTTTCTTGCTATATTTTTTTTCCTTGCAATTGTTTCCTGGACCCAAACCATGCAACTGTCAAGCAGTCTTTTTACCCTAGCTGAGGTTGTTCACTAATATTTGATGAAGACATAGCCCTTGGTGTTGCTATGCCTCAAAATTTTATTGCTAGGTTCACAGTATTTGTTTCTTAAACCCTTAGTTCCTTAGGCATGTGATAAGGTAGAGAGCTCAGCTTTCAATTCTTATAAACATGTAGGTTTCTTTCCCTCATGGCCCTAAAGAGAAGCATGAAAATACAGCCTGAGTCTATACAAAAGCTTGAAATATATAAGCAAAAGAAACAGACATCTCATATTTATTTCTAATTTTTTAATACTGAAATTAATTTCCTAACCTTTTCTTGTGCATTAAAGAGCAATTGACAGTGCTGTGCTCGTTGACCAGTTTCAGAAAGATGTGGATTTATCCAAGTGAATCACAGTTCTCTCAAAATATGCCCAATACTCAGAATGAGGTCTCATATTTTCCATGTGTATCTTTATATGGTTTGAGGATTGAATCTTATTTAATTAGTTTATTTGAAGATGCCTGAAGCCAGTAATATACAAAAGTCTTTTCTTGAGGGCTCCCAAGCAACTGAAGCTAAATTGCTTCCAAATTCAGCATTACTGGTCAGATTTCAAAATGGGCTCACTGTGTTTTTTCAGTGAGTCTTTTGTTCCTGGGTTAAAAATTTCCAGTAGAAATATAAAATATTTAAATTCTTGTGCCTTTCTGTGGACCTGCCCATGGATATTTCAGAAAGGATGGGCTACAATGAATCTCTTCATTGCTTTCCATCTAGGGTTCTGCCTAGCAGGACCAACCTAGTGTCCTTTTAAGGACAGAAGACTCTATGGATATAGAGAGTTATTTCTTTAGTGAATCCCATGGCTTGTCTCATCCCTTCCTGGTCCTTGTTGGCTATTTTTGGGTACAAACTGGACCACAGCAGAGCGCAGTGTTGGCTTTTCTTTTGTAGAAGACTCATGGCCAAGGTGTCCAGTCAGAGCAGCTGGCACAAAGCCAGAGATTTTGGTTAACTAAAATTTTGCTTTTCTTAGGCTCTGAAGTGCTGACTGATGAGCAGAGAGCTACAGGACATGCTAATTATGCTGCACAACCTGCCCCTTGATATTTTCTTAAAGTAGAACTTCCACATTTAAAGACATGAGGCAACTGCTCCATCAGTGTAAATTAGGGCAGCCCTTGGAGCCAGCAGAAGGGTACCACATTTCTGAAAAGCAGGAGTCTGATCCAAAAAGCAGTTTTTAATAAGTTTTTCCTCTCCAAAGATATTTATCCATCTGACATAGTGGGGCTAATATGTTCAAATATGTCCATCTGTCTTTGGATAATAAAGAGTGAAGAATTATTTATACAATAGACAAAGACTCTAAATGAAATACGTTTTTAAACCTGTAAATGTTTTTTTGGGTCAGGTGACTCTTCATTTAATCCTGCATTCAATTGCAAGTTTTTAGTGGATTTGAAAACATTAAAAAAATTATTACATGATTCAAAAATTGTGTATGCGTATTGCATGCGGGGCAGCTTCACCTAGTTTGAATTTAATTGTTGACGTAACTATCAGTCAAGAGAAGGTTTTGGTGAATACCTGAGAGTTGTGGCGTGTTACCAGACCAGGCAGATTTATCTTCTGAAAACTAATTACTTTGGTGTTTATAGGCCTTGCACTGAGGGAAACAAAGCCCTGGCTGACTGGGAACATGCACTTGGGTGTCCTGGGTACATCTCTTTGCTGTGTCAAGGCTGTAGGGAGGACTTTCCACACCAAACAAGCACATTAATTTGTGAGCCTACAAACATAATTTAACCTTGAGAAATGTGGTTCATCCTATTTAAGTTCAACATGCCTGAAATTGTACATGTGCATGAGTATTTAAAAATATCACGATCAAATAGCTTATCGAATCTGTTTTCACACACTCTCCCGAGCCTGTCTTTATGTTAGAGTTATACAAATAAATGGACTAAAAAATCTTTGCTTTTATAAATATACTAGATGGAATTAAAATTCAAACCCAGAGGTATTTTGTCCCAGTTCTGGGTAAGCAGTGTGAACTTTTGCCCGCATAATTGTAAAAATTCAAATCCAAGCTCTCGTTTCTTCTTGAAAATTTCAGGCAGAAAAAAATATGCGTCTCTGTGTCACTTTAGTCAAAGTTCAGCCTTTGGAAAATGAATACAACTGTGACATTCCAGCCCTGGAAATAAAAGGATTAAAATAAGTATATTGAAGAAAAAGAATAATTTCTATAATGTAGTTCCTGAATGATGTATTTTGCAATGTAAAATACTGAAGAAACAATTGCTTTCAAAACTGTATTGTTTCTAAAGACAACCCAAGTACCGGGATGTTTCTAACTTGTAAATAATGAAATGGGAGCTGTGTGAACTCAAGAAGTCTCACTCACACATTTGACTCAAGTGGCCTCTGTGTGAACCCTATAAAATGCTTTAGCTTTAAATTATCAGTTTGAGTTCACGGTCCCTAGTGGTAGCTGGAGTTCTTGCTTTTATCAGTAATTCCTTTTCTTTTTATTTCGTCTTCTTTTTCTTGTCTATTATTAGAGAGGAACCATCTGATGGAGGCATGTATATGTATATATATTACAATATGTTGCAGTCATTGAATTCTTTTAAGAGTAAATTGTTTTAGTGAAATGTCAGAAAATCTTCACAAACTGAATGCTCAGAGTTCCCTTGAATAATGAGGCTATTGTTAAATGATTGAACACTTCAGAGATTAATATCATGGTATGCTGGCGTGCTGGTTCATACCAACTATAATTTAACAATGAATCTTCCATAAGTAAGCAAGACTGTGAATGAGAAATCTGATTCAAGACAGCACAGCATGCTAGAACATACAAAGTAAATAAATTCTACACATTGGAATGATATGTTGGGGGGGAGGGGGATATTTCCATGATATTTAAAATAATTGAATTGTTGGATAGAGAAAATTCTTCAAGTTTGAAGAATTGCTTTTTTTATTTGCAATGCCAATGAGAAATGTCTTTACAGTAGAAAAGGTTTGGACTTTTTATAAGTCTACTGCCCTTTGAAAATTAGGGTATGCCTGGCATTATCATTTGTGACATGCTGCAATAAACCACATCTCATTCTGTGAAGGGTTTCAGATCCCTAAACTGTCTAGTGCCTGCCATCATACAGAAAATTTAGAGGCACTTCTAAGTGTCTGCAAACAAAAGTTGCATTTTATTTTTTAAGACATCTGAATTCTTGAAAATATGTAATAATTAGTAATTGAAGATTTAATGATGGCCCAGAAAAAGAACTGAACTGTACTGCATGAAATCATAGTTATTAATTTGAGCATGAATTTAGTTTTCCATACTTAATTTAGCAACTGTAGAATATTTTGCTAATTAATTATTAACACTGGTTATTTGTCATGGCAGAACTGTGAGGGAAAAACATAGCTTTCTATCAAAGCAAAAACATAAATGTCATAATTTTAATATGATATACAATAATGTAATCAATTTTTAAATAGTCTTAAATAGCTTCAATATTTAAATATACAGATTTAATATGAATATAATACATAGCACTAATTAAGAATAAACAGCATTTAGAATAGAAACTGCAGCTAATAGCCAAGTGTCTTACTTGCAACAGACAGAGGAAAAACTGTAAGATGTCAGGCTATTGTGAAGAGTGCCACATTAGTAAGTGGAGTTCTATTCTGTCTTCGGTAACAAGAGTGTGACAAATCTGTAGCCTTATTATAAACTCTGTCAATAGGATTTGAGGTTGTACCTACTGAAGGCAATGAAAAATTTACCTTTGATTTCTGCAAGTGGTGGATTAAACCACTTAATTTCATTCACATGCTGGCAAAAATTTAATCTGATTTTGGCACGGAAAGGAACAAGGCTACAGGAAAAGTTACCTGTGAACTTCTAAAATTATATACATCTTGCAGGTTTGAAAGTTCAAGGTCTTACTATTTCAATCAGTGTTGTCTGTTTAAATTTAATTTACTTTAACTTCTGTGTTACCTGGTTTAATTTCCCAATTACTTAAAACAATTGCAGTAAGCCTTCAAGCCTGTACACTTTCATATGGAACTGTTTTTCCCGAGGTGAAGGTTCATATATAAATATATAAATGCAGATTAGTTTGAATATGAAGTATGACTCTGTCTTTCTTGGTAAATATGTGTTGTCTTGTAACTACATTTTTAACTTTAATGTGAGATATGTCGTTCATTTTAGTGAGGGTGAAGGCAAGACACATTCCTGGGCTCTAATGGTAGTAGATTTTTCCTTTGGAAAGGAAAGCTAGAATTTTAACAGCAGAGGAATTTTTTAGTTACAGGTGTTTCTTTACATGCCTGTTTATTTACAGGATTATCATTCTTAGGTTGTTAAAATTTTACAAGAAACAAACTTCACTAAAACTACCAAGTTTTCCCTATTATTCAATAAAAGAGCATCAAGGGACCTAACTCAGCTTTCCAGGGCTGTATTAGAGCCCTCTGATTTGAGATAAATGGTGTTTGCATCTTCTGAAAAACGGGATTTCTGAAAATTATCTGTAAATGCACTGTTAAAGTAAATGGCATGATCCATAATCTGAAATAGCTTTTTAGGTTCTTTCTTCCTTACATGGAACTGTTCTTCAATAGAACAGTAAGGTCTTGGATTTTATTTGTCTAAAGCAATAATAGTGTTTATAGACATTTTATATAACATAGTTATTTTATGGATTTCTCAGTTTTTTCTCCCTCCTAGTTCTGAAATATATGTCAGTGGATGTGGAATGATGGTGACTAATAGGCCCATGTATGAGTGAAATCACTACACCCTTAGTAGTAAATATCTGTACCAGAAGATACTATTGAATATGTATATGTTGTTTTAGTGATTCATCAGCTTACATTCTCTTGAAAATTCACTCTTCCCACATGCTACAATGTTCATTACTGTCTGCTTAAAACTCAGCTTCTATTTGTGTTGTTAGGAACAGAAATAGAAGGTCTGATTTTCAAAATTGCTGAGCTGCCCTTTCAGAATTTGGTGTTAATGACTCAGGATCTCTTCTGAAAGTCCAGGGCTGGTTTAGATGTGCAAACAAAAGATTTAAGAGGCCACCCTCCCTTTTTTGTGGTGTTTCTGATACTCTTGGACAAGTTGTTAGTCTAAATTGCTTTACTAACTTCACAGAATATTTTGTGAAGAATTGGAAGAGACCCACTAGGATCATCAAAGCCACCCTCTGGGTGAAGAATCTTTACTTAAACCTCCCCTGACACAATTTCAGGCCATTCTCTCAGGTCCTGTCACTGACCACCACAAGGAAGAGATCACTGCCTGCCCCTCCTCTTCCTCATGAGGAAGTTGCAGTCTGCAATGAGGTCTCCCCTCAGTCTCCTCTCTTCAGGCTGAACAGACCAAGTGACCTCAGCCGCTCTTCATACGGCTTTCACTCTAGATCCCTCACCATCTTCACAGCCCTCCTTTGAATACTCTGTTAGCTTTACACCTTTCTTACCTTGTGGCATCCAGAACTGCCCCCAGCACTTGAGGTGAGGCCGCCCCAGTGCAGAGCAGAGTGGGACAATCCCCGCCCTTGCCTGGCTGGTGATGCTGTCCCTGATGCCCCCAGGACAGGCTTGGCCCTCCTGGCTGCCAGGGCACTGCTGACTCACATTCAACTTGCCATTGACCAGAACCCCCAGGTCGCTTTCTGCGGTGCTCTGATTTGTCGAGGTCTCTCGGCCCTTGAGAGATCCAACAGCTCCTCCCAATTTTGTATTGTCTGCAAACTTAGTATCCCTTCCAGTCCTGCGTTCAAGTCATTTATGAAGTTTTTGAGCGCTGGGCTGAGGATGGAGCCCTGTGGAACCCCACTAGTGACTGTGCCCAGCCAAATGTCTCCCCATTCACTGTAACCTTTTGTGCCCCACTCACGAGCCAGTTGCTCACCCGTTGCATGAAGTGACATTTTGTCCAGCAGGATACTGCGAGAGACAGTCTCAAAAGCTTGTATTTTACTGAGTGAAGGAATTATTTTTGTAAACATGACAGTCAGATCAAAGTAATTAGAGAAGACAGAGCGTCCGAATGTTAAACTCTTAAGAAGCATGGTCTTGTCAGTCCAGTACACCATCGACTCCCTGCAAGTAGCTCCTTCTGTTTGTTCCTCAAGCCATGCACTGGTCTGTGTGAGGTGCTCTGAATAGCATGTATTTTGTTTTTGGCTTTTTGTGTGAATATAAGAATTTTGTCTTAACTTTTCAGGTGTTTTTTTTTTCTTCTTGTATTAAAAATAATATACAGAGAAAGGGTAATAAAGCAACTCAGGTTTTTGTTAAGGTACAGAATAGTAATGTCTTATATTTTGGGGAAAAAATGCAAGCATTTAAAATGCTATGCAGTAGATGAAATGCCCAGCAATTATCATGCAAATATATATATATATATATAAAATAATTTTGGAGTGAGTTTCCCCTTTGTGTGTATTTGGATGTTGTAAGTTCATGTCGCTGTGTATTATAGGAAAAATGTCTCTCCAAGAAATTCAACAGCAGTTCTTTCCATACTTTAGGTCTTCATAATGTGGGCTTTATTTTCTCCCAAAATTCATGATTTTCCTAATAGAGTCTGCTTTAAACAAAGTAAACCTGATTATGCTATTTAGATATTAATTCACAAGAATGAAAGAGCCTCAGAGTTGCTTATCTAAATCCAATTACTGCTGGTCAAATTCATCCCAGTACAAAATTTACTAAGATAAAAGCATACATTACCTAAATGCCCAGAAATGCAGACTGTTTTCAGTTGGGTGGATTGTGCTTGGAGCAATGCTTGAGGCCTTGAGTGAACTCAAATGCTGGGGATATAATTATTAAACTCTGAACTTGGAAATTACATGATAACTTCATTGGTTTTTGCTAAGCAAGGAAGAGTTCTGTACACCGGTTACTTGAGTTTAAATTCCAAGCTTCACCTTTTTTTGAAGCATACAAGCAGTGGTCAGAATTGGGTAGAAGCTGTATTTTGTACATGCCTGTGCACCCGTTGTCTTGTAGGCAAGGATGGCAGCACATGTGCGGGACAGAGTCGGGTGAGTGGTGAGAGACTTATCCTGTCTGGTCCCACTGACATTTGTGTTACAGGACTAGCTGTGGCCAGCCTGAAGGTTGGCTTGAAAGCTTGAAAGACACACTATGATGTGTCTGTCCCAGAGGTTTTGTTTCCCATAATGAGATGGAGAAGTTGAAAAGCTTGAGTGGCCCCCACCAGCCTGGCCTCCTTGGAAATCCATTCTTTGATGCAGCAACTCCTGGTCGCAGCTGTCCCTCAGCCAGCTTCCTGTCTTGGCATGTTGCCTGCCAGCAGTGGGGTGGGTGGCACTTGGCTCCTCTGCCTTGAGCTAGTCCTTAGCTGAATCTCACTTGTCTCCTAGCCCTAGCTGTCCACTTACCTTCCCTGCACCCTAGCTTCCCACAGGCAGGAGGAGAAATGGCTCAAATTCTTTGTGTGCTTTGAGACAGCAAATTGTCCTCTGTTTGGGGTTGGCTGTGGTTAAGGTTCATGCATCTTACAAGGGGTATCTCTCACAGCTGAATGATTTCCTTCAGGAACTATCTCCATTTTAACAGCAGTTATCAAATAACTTCCTGGAAATGATCACGTTGAGCTTTGTCTGCAGTGTAAGTGCTGATCGACGCCCACCTGAAAGCTCTTAAAGTGATCTACTTTGATGTGCATACATTAAGGGCTTATTTTGCATTGCTTGCATCTTTCCTCAGTCTGCTGAGTAGTCTGAAAATGTGGGGTGCAAATGGATAGGGCTCTCAAGAGTGGTTTTTGACATAGCTCTATAGCTCGGACTGAACAGGGAGATTGTTTCTCTGTGCACAGCTCTGTGGCTTTTCCCTTAGATCTGCCTTTTGTGTGACATGGTGTCAGTAACTGCTGTTGGTGAGTTTTAAAGTGACTTTTGTAATTTTAATTATGTATGTCAGATGACTTCAACAGGTTCACCCCAGACTGATAAATACAAGAGAAAATAAAACCGGTTATGTTTGTTAAGAAGGTATTTCCACCCCCAACTGAATGTTTTCTTGGAATGTGAGAGTGGGCTGGGCTGGGCCAGATAGGAATTTGTTTCAACAGATGTGGAGGTGCCTGATGTTAAAACAGGGACAGCATGTGATGATGCTACTCTAGTATCTTCTCACAGTTTCTGGTGGTATGTGACTTCCAGGGCACAAATGTGTCTCTGCTTTTAATTTCATGACAGATTTTCCCTCCTAGAAGCTGTCCAATAGCTTCTAGTTGTGATATCTCTGTGGCGCATCAGTATGGGCTGTGGCAATGGGTTCCCCAACTCTCTGTTCCAGAACCTGCTGGTTTTAAACTTTATAATTTTCTGGACAGTCCTTATGTATTATGAGAAACCATGAAGACAACTGATCACTATTTCACTGTATGGGTTCTTCATTAATGTAGCAAAGTCCTAGTCTGTGCAGTTGCTCCTGACATGGAAGCTCTTTCGAAATCGGACCACCTGGTTTTACGTGAAATATATGACGTAAAAAAGAATTTAAAGCATGATTGAATATAAACAATTAGAGGCATTTTTAAAAGCATTTGAACAATTTTTTTTGTAGTTACTGTGCATTTAGGTAACACATCAGGAAGAGTGTCTGGAAAACTTTTGAACAGCAATTTCAGTTCAGATGCTCAATAGACACATTCTTGAGGTAGCCATCTCTCAGATTCATCTCTTTGTCTGTTTCATTGGATAGCATGATGCAGTGGGTTGTCCTTAATGAAACAGCCATTATTTTGAAGCGTTGGTAATATGGCAGTGAGGTGAACTCAAATCTACAGTCATCCTTTAATGACCAGAATTTTTGATTCAGTATCTTTGAAAGAGTACTTCCATGAGCTGTACTCAGGAAAAAATTAAATAGTGCTCACATTTTCTCACAACAGGGAGACCATACCTGTTCTTTCTTTACATTAATGACATCAGTAGTTTGTAGAACACAGGTGTGCAGGCTGTTGAATTTTATAATAATTTCCATTTAAATATAAGAAAACAAGTGGTAAACTCTTGTGATGTATTTTATCCTTATTTTTTGTGAGCATTCCCATTGAAAAATACATTTTTTTGTACTTGTGGGTGAATCAAATGGTGAGTAAAGGTAAAACAAGCAGAAAGCCAAACAACTTTGGAGATGAGCTATAGCTTAATAGTGCACTTCACACACGAGAGAAAGAAATATGACTGCATTTGTAGGGACAAAATACCTACCTGATTTCATGCAGTACACAAACTAACATTATTCATCAGAACTAATGTTCTGATTACTGTAGAATAATTGCTTGAAATATTTAGTAAAACAGTGTCCAAATTAATTCCAATTACTTTCATGTGGTAGCACTCAGGGTTTACAGCAGTAGATTAAATCGCCGACATATGGCTAATTGCCTATAACAGTATTTGTTATTGTGCTGCCTCTTACCACTCTGATGTCTGTTTTTGCAAACGTGAAGGTGTGCACATAGCTTTGGATGTGATGGGAAGTGTTTCCTGAACGGAACAGAATTCTGTGAGCAAAATCTCCAGTGTAACTAAGTGTCGCCGTACATAGCAAACAACTCCGCAAAATCTGTAATAAAAGCAGTGGAACCACAAATGCCTGTCTCTGCTGGCAAGAAATGTAAACTTCTAGCTCTCACGTGACTTGGATGAAACAACATATCAATTCATTAGGAGTGGCTGGAATGAAATGGAGGCTGAGTGTTAGTTTTTGTTGGCGGAAGTTTAGGTAGGGGTTGTGTTTTATTTGAGGTTGTTGTGGGTTAGCCACTGATTTTTGTTGGATTCTTTTTCTGTATATCTGTCAGAAGCCCATTACTGTACAAGATAGGCATGGTTTTGCATGTTTTTCATGTATTTGATATTAAATCTAAATAAATCAAATAAATGAAGATGCACCGCACGGGCCAAATTTCCTGCTGGGTAGGTTGACCCACTGAGCAGCCATAAATTACTGAATTGAATTTGTCTTTGCCTTCTTAAGACATGTGCTCTAATATCTTAGAGGCCAAAGTCAACTTCAGGTACTACCATGAAGAATTATAAAATTAAGTGGAACATGAGTGAGTATAAAGGCCCCAATTCTGGAAAAACCTGAGGTTAGAAAAGCATGTGATCTCATGGTTAACATTGAATCTGTTATGTATTTGGTTGGAGTGGACCCAGCTACGGCAAAATAAATTCTCAATTACCTGCCTGTGTACCCATCATACAGTGAACAAGGGACTGTGCCTGCCTCCAGAGCCCAAAATCCTTCTGATCTACAGAACCAGCAAAAAAACCCAAAAAACAAAACAAAAAAACAAAAAAAAAAAACAAAAAAAACACCAAAACAAAACAAAACAAAAAAAAAAAACCAAAAACAAACAAACCAGGGGTGGAGAGAGATGAAGGGGAGGAAGGTTTGTATGACTTTTTTTGGTTCCTAAAAGATAGCTGAATTGGGGCTTGACTTAGTTTGCACAAATTGTTAATGCCCTTAGGTCAGTGTTTCCTCCTCCTTCTGACTGGTTTCAGACTGAAACAAAATGAAGCAAAGCATGCTTTTCCTCCCCAAATGAAAGGCAAATGGAAACAAATGCTTTTGTGGGTTCTTAGGGAAAGGAAAAACAGCGAAATGGAAACTCTCACTTTGCATCACTCATGGAAGCGGAGTACCAAGAGAGACGGAGAGACAATGCCCTTTATCTTAAGCTGAGTGGCTACATATCATTCGCAGTATGGAAACTTCACTTGAGAACTTTCTGTCAGGCATAAAATTGCCTCAAATTTTCACTGATATCAAAGAGTATGTTTAGGCAGGCCATTCCCAGTCTTTCCCGTTGGTGCTGCTCCCCTTCATGAGGTACTTAAGTGTTTTCTGGGTCCCAGACTGAAACACAAGGGTCTCTTTCACACTCTGAGTTATGGTACCATTTCCTCTTTGTCTCCGTGTGTTTTTTGGTTTTTTGTTTTGGTTTGTTTGTTTGTTGGGGTTTTTCTTTGGGGGGATGGTGGGGTGGGGTAGTGTGTGTCTTTTTCCCTATTTTTCTTTTTTTTGACTGGTTTCCTGAGTATGTTTACAGACCGATAGGACAAAGAGGAGTGTGGTACAGTGCTCTAGCTGCCCTTAGAATTCTTGTGTTCTTTTCTGTATAGTGGGAGACATGGATTTCCTCCTGAGGCAGAGAAGGGAATAGCAGCAAGGTTTTCCATATTCTGGTTTCTGGATTTCAAGTAGAAGTCACAGACACCAACTACCATACGTTTCAATGGTTTATAATTGATGCTGGTTATTTTCCATGGGTGTGGCTTTGCCATTAGCAGATATAATTTTATTAAATCTTTCATAGTAGTATGTCCTTTGTGGATGTAGAAACTTGTGTTTCATGGAGAAGTCCTCCAAATGAAAGCCCAATATATCAGGATATCAATAACGCTTTTTAAAAAAATGTGGACAAGGGCATGTTAGGGAAAGTTCTTTTTAATGAAGACCAAGACTTATCAATGATTTGAGAAATAAAATTATTTTACCTATTCTTCTGATGTCCTATGTTCATCCATAAATGCTGTGATATTTTACCAGATTTTGTGATACTTACTATTAAGTCTCCATTTTCAGTCTTAACCTCTGTGAGGTAAACACAGATACCTATTTTATGGTCTAGTTGCTTTATATAACAAACTGTAGCTGGCCGAATTCCCTCTTCACCATGCTAAGTCTATCAAATTGCAGTGCAGTGCCATGCTATCTATGGGAGGTGATATAAATTCAAATGAGTATTAATGTCCATCTTGGAAAGGGCTGGGAAGTGTGCACAAACCTCAAAGGTTCTGTTTATCCAAGCTAGATAGAGTGGATATACACAGACATGGATGCACACATGATCACAGCTGTGCGTGCATGCATGTAAAAAGTGACCATCATTCCTGCATTTTTGTTAATCCTGAAGGAATGTGGTCCATCTGTGTTTAAACTAAACAAGCTTAAAAAAATAAATTTAGTCAAAGAAACCTCTTTATTGGTGTCAGTGTTCTGAAATCCTTGCTGATTGGCATTATGCTGGCAGTTCATGAACCAGAGATGGACAGGCTGTGGCAAGTGCTCTTCAGGGGAACTCTAAAGGTGTTTGAACTAGTGGAATAAGGAACCTCTCCAGGATTATCAGATGAACATTTTTCAAGGGCTCTAGACCTCTTCCTTGGATACGTGTTATATGCAAAAATCACCATGTACTGTACTAAAATATAGTAACTTGTACCTCTGATTTTTGTTTTCTCCATAGGTATGGGAAAATTGTATCGACAAAGGCAATTCTTGACAAAAACACAAATCAGTGCAAAGGTACGTGCAAAGTGTCCACCCTGTGAGTTCATTATCAGTTTGAATGATTGACTGGTGGCTTGACTGCCAAAGCTCTGGCTCCAACTGTGCAATCAACATAATGCACAGTATATTACAAACATATTTAATAATGCCAAAGCTTTGAGTTGGGCTTCCAGTAACATTGCTCATTAATTTTTTTCATTAACAAACAAAATGAAAATCACAAATCAGAACAAGTATCAAATTGCTTCGGCAGAAGAGTAAATTACCTTCTAACCACATAGTGCTGTCTGATTTGAATGATATCATCAGTGATGCAAATTGATTTCCTATATAAAATTGAGAAACCTTTGGGAAAAGTTTCCCAAGGAAAACCTGGTCTAATTTTTATATATTTGTTCAGTCTAAGCATATGCTAATGGAAGAAGAAAATATTTTTTATAACACAAATAGATCTACAAGTTGCAGTACCAGGATATAAAAATAATTCCTCTTCTAGTTTTATGTTCCTAATTTTTCTGCTAGTGTGTGAAAATATTTTTAAATGAAATATCATGTTGTGTGTGTGTGTGTGTGTGTAGCTATATTTGCCGAGAAAAATATTGACTAACGTGTGTAGTAGTATCTCAGGACTAGAATTGTTACTCATTTGTGAGTCTGCAGTGTCACTGAGTCTGTGGGGGAGAAGCTGTGCCTTAAAATGATTCTGTAGCTTTCCAGTAGTGATATACAGAATCCTTTTGGAGTAATGAGATCTACTAGAGTGGATTCTCCTGACAAAAAGCACATTCTGGATAGCATTTCTGTATGGGTTAGTAAAAAGAAAAGGCATTGCACTCCAGGACTGTCTTGAGTGGCCAGATACAGGGTGAAGAGAAGCAGCAGAGAAGCCTTCTGGGGAAATTATGATGGGAGAAAAATCCTGCCACCTATACCAAAGATGTTTTTGAGGTTTGAAAAAGTGTGTGACTTTATCTATTGCCTGCCAGAAACAGCTTTCATTAGCTACTCAAGAGAAAACTGAGTTGGAAGGCTGCAATTCTAGTCTTAGAAAACTTCAGCAACCCAATTAGTCATGGGCCATTGTCATAAGTTGTACTGCTGTGCATTTGCTTTTGCCTGAATGTGTGTTTGATTTTCTTGGGGAACTCTTCTGGCAGAATTCAGGTAACATCACTCTGTATTTCTCTGAATATCACACCAGGAACAAGACTTCATTGTGCTTGGGGTTTGGTGGTTCTTTGGTATTTTTTGGATTGCATTATAAAGGAATACTCTTGTGAGCAAAACTTCCTTTGCTCCCATTGCCAGTGGTAAATAAGAAAAGGAGTGGATCTGTTTGTGAAACAAAAAATGTAAAGTGAAAATATTGTAAAGAATATGAATGGAAGAATTTTGACGAAGAAGTGTCTGGGTTTGGTATTCTTTATATTGTAGTTAACTTTAAGATTATTTTAGTAGGAGCCATATAAAAATGAGTTGGAATTTTCTGTAAGGGTGCTTTCATGCTATTGTATTACACTGTAGGGCAGAGATATCTATTTGTATTTTCAAAGATGGATCTTTATGACATAAGTGGTGCCATTAAAAGATCATAAACATAATTGGATTTATTAACAGTATGCGTTATGGCATAAAAAGAATAGATGTTTTACTGCTTTAAGTGCTGGGTACAATTTCCTTCCTCTTCAGTAAGGCTGCCAAAAAAACAAGAAAAAGCTTCCCAGGAATCAGAAGTGGAAGGGACCTGAAGAGGTCAGGATCTGCCTTGGGGCATGATCAGCTCTAACCTACTGCTGAGGGGTATTTCTGTCACCTTCACTCAAAGGCCTCCAGTGGGGGAGATTCCTCAAGCTCCTCAGGCAATCTGTGATAACACTCCCTCTCCTCCCTATAATGAAGCATTTCCTAATGTCTAACCCAAACCTCTCCTGATGCAATTTAAGTCTATTGCTTCTTTTCTTATCCCCAGTGGACACATAGAGCAGTTTATTACTTTCCTTTTTGTAGCAAACATATGTATTTGAAGACTGATGTGCATCTGCCTTATCTTTTCCTTAGACTAAACACTAGACTAGTGTTTTTTAAAAGTGGTTAATTTTTTTTCTTAACGGCAATTTGTTTTAAATTTCTGAATAATTGCACTTTGCTGATCTGCCTCTAATCAGTGCACTCCTCACCTGAAGATCTAGGAGCTGGGCAGAGGATTTCACATGGCCTAAATTATGTAATTTTAAATAGTATAGAGGGGTTTAATTTGTCTTCTCTGTGATCACATGTCTCTCCTCTTTGTTGATGTATACATATAAATAATTTTATATGTATTTAAAATATTGATGCATCTCTGAGGCACATGGTGTTGCATGAGGAAAATGGTGCTAGTTTATGCTGAGACATTCTGTACAGCCCCTGGTTCTGTTACTCTCTTCCAGTGCTGCTGCCAGCCAGGCATTCCTTAATGTGTGCTCTGCTCTGGGTTGTTGATTATTCCCTCCTAGCGCTAGAACTTTTCATTTGTCTGTATTGAATTTTATCCTATTTTTTCCTGTGGTCCCCTTAATTTACTAAGATTTGAGTATAATCTTAAGCTTCAAGAGTGCTTGCAGCACTTACCTCTTTAGTATCCTCTTCACAGTTAATAAATGGTTTCTCTAATCCACTGGACAAGATAATGTGGAAAAGAGTGAATAATAACAGACCTGGGGAAGACTTTTGAGGAAACCCTCTCAGTACACCAGGTAGTGCAACACTGAGTCATTGACAACTTCTTTTTTAAATTGGATCTGCTAATCAGTTTGACACCTATTTCACAGCATTTTCAGCTAAACCTTTTTTCTCCTGTCTGCTCAAGTTATGAAAGAGAAACAAGGTTTAACTAAAATATATAATACTGAGCTATGTGTAAGACTGGTTGCGTACTTTTAGACAAAATTATGATACAACTTTTTTTACTCTTTCTGAATCTGTGCTGCATAAGACTAACCATCACCTTTGAGGGTCTGTGAGTGGATTTGTACAACTACTTGCTCCAAGATTTTTCCAGAAGTTTAAACTGTTTCTAAACAGTGGAGTCTACATCTATTCCCTAGAAAAACCCAGCAAAAAACAATGAACAGCAATAACCACAACTACCCCCAACACAATCCTCCTTTCCCCCAAGCCCAAAAAACCCCCAAACAAAACCCAATATTCAAGCAACAAAACAGGAAAATAACACACTATTTGTTTGCTCCTTTCCAGTCTTTTGGATCTCACTCGCTTTCTGCCAAGTACTAGATTATCTTGTTAAATGAATACATCATCCTGTGATGTGTATTCAATGAAGTAGGGTGGATTAAATTCAAGGAGATGATAGAAATTTTCACATGATTAGTGATTTCAGAATCTATTTCAGTGTCATTTGTGTGTTGACCAAGGTATAGAGTAAAGCTGAAAGTAGAAATATTTAATTTAGCAAGGAAATTATTTCAAAACCTCCATATAACAGCAGATCTGTTAAAATAGGTTACTGCTTAGCAAGAAGTGTTAGGTTTCCTTTTGAAAAAATGAGGAAAGCATTCAGTGATGTATTTTAAGTCATTCTCCAGTATTCCTCAGATTTTTACAGAGATACCCACAACATTCCTGTCATGATAAGGAGCAGTGTTATTTAAGGATTTCTCCCTGGTCTGAATTAAGCAGTCAGATCTAAAGTAATCATATAGGCTGCAACGGAGTTTGCTAGGGACACCTTTTGACATAACCTCTCATTTTCAGGTTGCTCTTTGTTGGTGGCATAACTGCTAAGTGAGGCAGAGGAGAAGTAACAGTCACCCTGTAATAGAACAATATATAAAACAAAATAAGCACAGTCATGACAACATGGCCAGAAATCTCTGAACAAAGCAAAGAACAAATACATATGGAGAATAATGAAAAACAGACACATGATTCATTCAGATGTTCAAACACAAAACCCCTAATGAACAAGTTGGAGAGTTTTGGCTGCTTTTGCTTTTTCCCTTTACCTCCCCTCTCTCCCTCTTCCCCTTGCACATTTCCCTTCTGGGCCTACTGTATTTGCTAATTTAAAAAGTGGGGGAAATGAAATAAAAGAAACCATTCAAGAGAAGCGTTAATCTGAAACGTGTAGACTCTTCTCTTTCCAGCCCTCGCCCCCCATCCTCTCCAGCCTGGCTTGCCTTTGATAGACCTACGTGCTCTGGGCTGAGGGAATGAGTAATGGCTGTTCCACAGTACAGTTTCCATACCTCATAGGAATGGAATACAGAACAGTTAATCTGCCAAATACACAAGCCCATTTCTTAGAGTATGAATTACTGTCATCTGCGTCTGCCCTTGCAGACACTGTAATTGCATGAATGCAGATTTGCTTCCTGGTTTAATCAGGGGCTTGCTTGATTTTGAGTATTTTGCTAGTACCTTAGAAGATGAGCACAGGAGAATGACTAAAAGTCTGAAATCCCACCTGTGGGAATTTTTTTTTTTTTTAATAAATAAAATCTATGAATCACAGTAATTTGTAGGAGACAAACACTTCAGTAGTATATTCTTCATTTTATGTATATTTTTTCAACCCATGGGTGACTTGATAGGTTGAATAGCAGTGTTTGTCTTAGGAGAGAAATGTGCCTAACATGACAAGGGGAACAATAGTGACTCTGTTTATAATTTTAATATTTCATTGTGACATTTTTCTTGTTGAGAAATGTTAGCAATTATCTATTTCTTTTTAAAATATGAAAACTATGGATGCAGATATGCACTCATTAGGATTGTGGGAGGTTTACGGTAAAAAAAAAAATGCCATGAAGTCATCTGTGTTAACCCACCATATATCACATACTATTTTATTTCTCCAGTTGCCTTACTGTTTTCAGACCAGGACGTAAAATTTACCATGACCTATTTTATAAATTGAGAGTTTATTTGTGTAACAAAAATGGAATAACTGGAGGCTTACTGTAAGTGCTGGAGATAATTGGAAGGGCATGATAAAGTGGTATTTCATATCTCCCAAAAGGAGTCTGTCCTGCCTTGTGTCAGTGCTGCTACTCATCTGCTTAAGTTCACCAGCATCCCTAAATACTCTAATGCATTGGAGCTTAATGAGCTGGAGGTTTCTGCTATGGTGTTCTGATAAACAAAGCTTATAATTATATATTAGATATATATTGGTATGTATGTTAGATAAAATACTTTAAAAACTTCGAATTTTATAAAGTATTTGCTGCACATATTCTATGAAGAGTGAAGGTTATTTGGGATTATATGAAATTATGCATTTTTACTTTATATTTTTTAATTCATATTCTCATACTTAAGATGGCACAATTTGGTTGTGACTAGCAATGTGAAGCAAGTCTATGTAAAATATTAAGCTGGTGGGAAAGAGCTAAGCTACATAGAAAGCTATTTAGTTAATAAATTTTATTTATTGGGAATAAGCTCAAATTACAATAACTGTGCTGTGTAATTTATGATTCTCAGAATTGCCATCTTGAAAGGGAAAAAGATCCAGACAAGCAGGTCTGTGCCTGATCACAGACTGTAAACTGTTCACACTAGGAGGGCATGCACAGTGTGCTTCAAGGGGAAATGGATCTTGTAGAAAGTAAATAATTTGTAAAACAGACTTATTTAATTTTGAAACTCTAGACTTGTGTAGCTAATAAATCAGTCCCATTTTCAATGCCAGAGTAGCAATAGATGTGCTGATTTTTTGTGCATAGTTTTGTTTGTTTGCATTTTTTTTTTCTTCTTGATCCACCCCAAAGCATTATATAATCAGCAGCATAATAGTTCTCAAGTTATTAAAAGTGTAGCAATATGGAATATTTTAATCCAGCAGGTTTTCTGACAGTGAAGTTTTTGTGAAAGCCAGACCCGTGCTGAGTGTGGGGCAGCGCTCAGCAAGTTTTGTCTGTGGCTCTGCTGATCCATCTCAACACCGACCTGTAGCAGTCACAACTGATCTGGTCCTTCTGTTCCTGGGTCTACTGAACAGAGTGCGCAAATTATGCTGAGCTGTACCACTTTTGGTTAGCAAGCCAGCTGATTAAACCAAATCTCCAGAGCTAGAAGGACAAAGTCTTCAACAGTGTCACTGAGTCCCTATTTTGAAAGAGTTGAAAGGAAAAAAGCAATGCTGTATGTTATGATAAGATACATCACACAACATGAGTCTAGTTGTTTAAATTTTGTAAATATTTGGAGGTTTTTTGGTCCGTTTTCTGGGAGGTTTTTTAAACTTCAGTGGTTTTTTACTTTTACTCCTGTGGTGTTTATAAGTAAAGGTTGAGATAATATTTTTTCTGTTTAAATTAAAAAGTGATATTACTATGGAACCACATGAGACCAAGAGTCAAGTCTTAATAAAAAAGTACCTAAAGGAGACATCTAAACACCAGGACAGCAGGCATACATCAAAATGAAGTTAAAGGAATTGCCAGTAAAAAAAACATGAGGTTGTTCCCTCACGAATGAAGTGTAAATTCACACCCTAGCTTAGCAAATAAAAGCTTGTTTGATCTCTAGGCTCATAAGCTATGATGCTCTGTGAATTTGACCACTTCAAGAAGTTACCAGAAACTATATGGGGGGTGGGAAAGCTCCATATATATATATTAAAAATAAGTACATAGTTGTCTCCTTGAATTTACAGATGATGTGTTCATGGGTGTTGAGGTGTCATAGCAAAGCAATTTTCCTGGCACCTGTTGAGTTGGCCAGCAGGCATTATTATGTCTTGGCAAATGTGCAAGTGTTTTGCAAAATCTCACTTTAGCTTGGAGGCAGAGATTCTCCTGTCTGTATATTTTTGAATGCTTTTCACATCTGCTGAAGTGAAATAGGAAAGGATTCAATGAATTGTGCCCAGCAAGTCATCATAGCTGGAGCACGCCAGCACTGGCCACTGTGCCACCGTGGTGAGGACTCAGTGACATACTCACCCCAATGCCTGAAAAATGTGGCTACACCTCAGCAAACATTCTTGTCTGCCTCTAAACAGTGCTCTGTCTCAAGCAAGACCTCTAAAAATTGTTTATTGAGTTTAAAGCCAGGTCCTCTACAGAGGAAACTCCTTCCTAATTAGCTCCCCAGACACTTTCTTAAACGGCTTCTTTGCAATTAAGGAAAAAATTTCCTGGGTCATTATCTTTTCATTAATGAACTTATGGCCTAGCAAATATTTTCTGTAAGGAGACCCAAGATGCTCAAGTATTCTGTGACATATCTAATCTGTGATTATTCTTAATTTACTGCTTCCAAAATCTGGAGGCCCATATCACTGACAAATAATTGGTTCAACTTTGTTTCCTTCCAGAGAAATAAAAAAGTAAAATTTCCATTTGTATACAGTGATTAATGTTTTGATTCATTGGTCTGTATAAAACTTTGCCAATAGCTTGGCATGCACTTGAAGTGCATTTTGGGACTGGGTAATGCTAGTAGGCTCTTAGTGGTCTCAGCAGACTTGGAAATATCTATTTCATATCACAGAAATGAACAGAAGATAATTTTTTTATCTAAACAGTGGCTCATAATCAGCTTTGTTGAAAGCTTCTTTACAATGCCTTGGCTTTTTCAAATGTCTTGAAGAATCACTTTGCTTAAACTTTTTTTCTGATGCCATGATACAGCATCCTGTAAACCAGTAAATGTGTTTGGCCTCTCGTTGCTTGAAGGCAGGTCATCTCTTCTGAAAGTGATGGTACTCTGTTCAGAAGTTACTTTTTCAAAAGTCTCAAGTTTTCAGCACAGCAGCCAACCTGTAGAAACCCAGGGCAGAGGCAAGAGGAGGACAGTGCCCAGCTCCTTGATTTGGCTAGAGCCGACTCTGTTAGGCTCTCTCAGAGTATACAGCATATGCAAAACACATGCTGTCTTGCTATAGTGACAATTTGATAATGAATCCAATTGACAGGCTCTTATTGAACGTGGGTACTCAACAGGAACCATTCTGAATCAGGTCTGTGAATTACAACACGACTCCACTTCTGTGGCTTGCCAGCAGAGAGGTCACTGCTCGCGGTTCCCCTATTACCACACATACCCCGCTTTTGTTTCAAAGAGTAGTGTTCTCTTACCAAAGTGAATTAAGTAAATGTTCTCTTTCTTGGTAGAGAGTGTACTGTGAGAATGAAACACTAAGAGACCGTGCCTTCATTTTTATTACATCTGTCTTTCTGGGTGTCTGTGGTCTGCCTGTCTTGAGATGGTGTAGGATTGCTTGAACAGGAATAGATGTGCAACACACAAGGAAAAACCATAACTGCTGGCAATAAAGATGTAGCTCCCTCAATGCTGACCAAAAAACCCACCCACACCAGTTCTAGAGAAGGAACTGGCAGGCATTATTAATATTACTCCCTCTGTTTAGGCTATGGTAGTCATATACACTTATGAGAGCACTAAAGCTCTAATTGCTAATCAACAGTACAGAAAACAATCATACTCTATTAAAAAAATAATTTAAGGGCAACCTTGCAGCCCAGGTCTTTGAAAAAGAGTGGAGTCCACAATCAATTTAGGTACCATAAGTAATATTAGGATTTTGAATGGAGTTAAATGACATTTCTTTAAAATACTGAATTCTTCACAAAAAAAACCAATCCAAACCAGTCTTTCAGCTCTCCTGAGAATAATCATACATTTGGATAACATTTAGTGAGTTTTTTCAACCCAGAATGTTTTGAGGAAAGCTATATTTATAGATGAGGAGTAGGCCATGTTAGGAGTGCTAGAAATGACTTTCCTACTTGATGAAATAGTTTTTGTCTGACTGGATCTTCCCCAGGACCAATAATTAGCTGATGTTTTCTTCCATTAGATGGCAGTGGTGTGATATGTGGTTTCTCTGGACCCCCAAACTACAAGTTTTAATAAAAAATTACAAATGGTTAAATTTTCTTAATCTGCTTTCCAATTTCAGAGTCTCCAAGCTGTCAAATTTTTATTCACATAGAAGTTTACAACTTATTGTCCAGTTTAAAGCAAAAGAGGGCTGGGACTTTCAAACAAAACCAAGTTAAATATTTCCAGAAAATGGGCAGCTATGTAGAATGGACACTCAGTGCTCCCACTACAAGAAACATGGGATGGATTTAGTTTTGGTCCTGAAGTACCAAATTACCTGAAGTAATTACAGTAATTCGCTAGTTTCTCCTCTGTGGTAGAACAAGAGCTTGTGCTGGTTTTGGCCAACAAGGAGTTTGGGAGGGAGATACAGTTAGGAGAGTAGAGGGTGGAAACAGTAGGGAATGCTTGAAGAGAGGGATGGGAGTCACTGCAGCAAGTTATAGCATCACAGTTGGGATAGGACATGGGCAGAGGCAAAAAAGAAGGGGCTCAAATGTATAAAGCAACAGGCTTTCTTTATTTCATTGCTTATAGAACGTTCTGTTTTATTCTAAGCAAAGGAGAAAAAGAGTTGGGTATTTTTATATGATCTTTATAAAGATCTTTCAGGCACATTCCTTTGTTGCTTGTGATATTAACTGTGCTGTTGTTTTTTATTAACTTATTAAATATGGAGCAGTAAACACTATTTATTTTTAAATTAATTGAAATGGACTTGTTGCCCTTCATGGCTTTTTATTAATTGAATATTTTTGCTAAGCTGTCTGCTTTCAGAGCAAAGGTTGCAGTCAGGAGATGGGGGTCAATGGGACCTCCATTTAAATGCATGTTATCTCTATGTTAATTGCCTGCATATTTAACCAACCAAGCATGTCATTCTGCAGAACGTAAAGGTTTTTGTGGTCAATCTTTAATCACAAAACAGCAAGAAAAAGTCTGAGTGACTAGGTTTGCCTGAGGTATCTTGGTTGCTCTTGTCAGTCACTTCAGCTCACAGTAAATTGCAGGGTAAATTCCACAGAATTGATGGAAAAACAAAAAAAAAAACCCAAAAAAACCCCCAAAAAACAAACAACAACAAACCCCCCCCAAAAAAAAATATTAAAAATTTTAAAGTTTTTATTTGTTGCACATTGTTTTAATAATTTCCTTTTTAAATAGAAACAGGTTTTCTTGCTAGTATAGCCAGTTATTAGAGAAGAAAGTCATGGAACAGACATTAAATATGCTTCGAGTCTTGGAGACACGTACATATTTATCAGCTTGGGTGAATTTGAGTTCTTACATCAGAAAGAATTGCATAGTTCTGCCTTCCATGCTTGATTTTCTTGGGTTTTTACTCCAACAGTGGTAAAATTGTTACACTTATAGGAAAAGGATGTATGCTGTGCAGCAAATCCTTCTGAGGCTGCTGGGATTAACAAACCTCTGCTGTGTTTTCACCAGTGTCTAGTAATGAGATTGAGGTTTTGGAACTTAAAAGTGTTTAAGATTGCTACTTCTGTCAAATTTGCTTGAATGGGGTCAGTCAGTTCAGAAGTTATGGGAAAGGAGGGGCTGACAAGGAAATACATGTAGATATTTCTGCTGGATGTTCTTTGCCTTGCCTTCTGCTTCTTTTGTAATAATTCCTGGAATTCAATTTGCCTTTCTGAGCAAATAGGAAGCTGACACTTTTATGGACATTTCAAAGGGCATCATGATGTAAAGCCAGAATTTTCTCCCATGTGCATTACTACATTTGTCTCCATTTAATTTCTTCCTTTGCTTTATTACCCTGTTGCTTACTTTAATAAGGTTCTTCTGCAGCTCATCACAGATGCCGCTCCTGTTTTGTCTCCTAAATAATCTTGTCACCTCTCTGCTTAGCCTCTCTTGTCATTTACAAGTGAGTTGTGCAGTATGGGTCCTGGCAAAGTTCCGTGTGGATGCCCATTGGTGCTGTTTCCCCCTTGTAAGAAAGATCATGTCCTCTACCCTCTGTTTTTATCTTTTAACCAATTGTTTATCTAAACACTTTCCCTCTTAAGCTATGGCTGCTTAGTTTCCTAAGAAGTCTTTTGTGAAGGCCTTGTCAAATGTCTTTTGGAGATCCAACCTGACTTTATTAGCCAGATCACCCTTATCCACAGGCTTGTTGACCTTTTCAAAGTACTCCAGTAGGTCTGTGAGACAAACATACAAAAGCCGGGTTAACTCTTTCCACATATTTTATTTCCATTGATTTTACTGTTTCTGTAATTTCTGGTGATCCGACATCAATTTTACAGATCTTTACATACCTGGATCTTACCTGAGATGGTTTCAGAACATTGGAACCCTGTGTGCCACCTCCCAGTCCTCAGGTACAATGTCAGTTTTATAAAAAAAACTGCACAGCACTTCTTAGTGTGTATAGTCAGTTATTGCATCCTGGAGCTCTTTTTAAACTGGGAGGGTGAATACCATCTGTTGTTGCAATTTGTTAGTGTTCACTTTTGTCAATTTGTCCTATAACCTTCTCTGTGGTCATTTTAAATTAAGAGTTGCGTCTGTTCTGGGCTTCCTAAGCAGCTGCTCTCTGAAACAGCACCTAAAAATGTGATCTTTGCATTGCACCCCATTTTGCCCAATCTGTGTAGGGATGATAAAAGTCCTCTATGAGCACTCCACTTACTGCTTTTCTGCATAGTCCTGCATTTCAGTTCTTGTAGGCTTTATGTTACTCTCTGCCACACTTTGTCTGATCATTTCTACCCCACCAGCACAGCCTGCTCTGTCTTTGCCATACGTGCTAGATCTTAGTGTTAAGATGATGCATTCATTGCCTCACTTTCACAGTCTTTCTGTGACTGTTTTGTGACTGTGGTATGTATTTAAGTTCACCCATCTTATTTCTTAAGGCTTAAAACACTTAGGGAGTCACTAATGTTTCATATGTGTTGTCAGCACTGCATTTGAGCGACTCCATGGTTACTTTGCTTTACAGTATGTCCACTTAGGTTCTCTGGTCTGTTGTTTTCTTTGCAAGAGGGATAGATCTAGTGATCACCTTCTGATTTTCCCTAAGTTTACCAATTCCCCCATCTGCTTGCCTGGAGAGAGAGAGATTGTCATCACTCCAGCCTTATTCTTCCTTCTGGTTAGCTCTAAGTTCTGGAGGGACACTTTCAATCCAAGAAGATGCAACACCAGCAGGTCTCAGTGGGAAAGATCCAGCACTGGATTACATCCTGCTTTACCACCTGAGTCCTGCCTTGAACTGGCATCTGCCCTAATAGACCTGGACCTGCTGCACTTGTGTGCAGCTTTCCCATGGAGAGACATAGTAATGATATTTGGCATAGTAAATTGATTGATACCCATTTTAATTTCTTCACCCAAAGAATTTGATAGGGTTGTTCCTAACCACTTCTTTCTATCCAGGTAACCTATGTGACCTCCTCTACTCTTGCTATCATAAAGACTTGCTTTTTAGAGTTTGTGCCTTCTTCCATGCAGTCAAACACATGCTCCTATGGTCTCAATTTAGTTCTTGGAAATGCTGAGGCTCTTCTTACTCGAAAGAGTATAGAGAAGGATTGGTGAGGAAGATGTAGTGTTTAAAAGAACATTCACAAAACCAGAACAAAATAGGAATGTCTATAAAGAAATCAGTGTCTGGTATTAGGCAAGGGAAAAAAATGTGTGCACAATGCTGGCAGTAAGAATAAGTGAGAGTAAAGAGGCTATTATTAAATATGGGTGAGAGTTTCTGACCACCAGAGCAGCCAAGTTTTGGTATGGAGGGTGGAGCAAACTCAGTTTTTATGAGAGTGGGAGTTGTGACACAAGCCTGCTTGAAAGTGGAGTCAGGATTCTTCCCCAAATGCATGCACTTATTTCAGAGTTCCCCCCATATTCTGAGTCAGGCAAATATTGTAAGATGTATTTTCTTAGCACCACTTTAATAGTCTCAATAGCTGCACCCCCACAAGGAGCACTGGGAAGGGAGCTGGGAGACACATTCCCTTTAGGACTGCTCTCCTTGGGGCCATTGTGGCTGATGTGGGAAGTGGGCTCTGCTGGGTGCTGGCTCAGGGCTCTTGGGGCTGTGATACTTCACCACACTTTCTACAGCCCTTCTGAGCAAACCTCTACCTGGAGGACAGTTTCTGGGGCAGCTCTTTGAAGAAAAATCCTGGCTCTTGAGTTAAAATAGAGGGCAACTGTCTCACTCATCGTGAGCCAGCCTGAGTGGCTGCACTGGGGTGCATGGGAGCGTGCAGGGGAAGCTGTGATGGTTGGCTGAAATGCTTGGGAGCAGGAGCTGGAGGAGTGAAGTGCGGCTCTGTTACAGTTCATCTCCTTGCAAATTACCTGTGTGTTTGCCAGTGTGAGGCCTAGGGAATGTCTGCAGGTTTGCACATTAAAGAAAAAAAAACAACCTCCAAAGTGGTTTTTGTCAAATTAACCTTCAAAATCCCAGCAAGGTGAGCGTTCAGTGTTTTGGAAGTGAGGAAAAGGCAGAGGACTCGGTATGAAATGTTCTTCTATTATTTTAAGTGGAAGTTCTGATTATCACCAAGTCATTTCATATTAATAAGGCCTGTGAAAAAATAGGATTTTCAGATTACACTTTTAAAGCCCCCTGTTTCCACTGTGTTTTAGGGAAGAGTGGAAGCACATGTTACCCATAGGACTAAGTGAAACCAGAAATTTCATTTTAATTTGGACAGTCTTTACTGACACTCGGCTCTTGTGTTTGGCATTCCTGAAAGGGAGAAGAAAAGTGGAATGTAAAAGGGAAAAAAATTTCCAGTGAACATTTGGTTTGAATTTTCATACAACTTTGGAGAAAAAATGGGAAAAAGGAAAAAGGTACCATTACAATTACAGTGTAGGTCCACTTTATCCTCAGAAAAATTAGCTGTTCTGTAAATCTCTCCTGTGCCTTTCTTTCTGTGTGCTTCATCAGTATCTCTGCACTTTTATTTTATCCTGGTAAATAATGATTTAAATGGAGGGAACTTTGCAATACAGAAATGTTTGGATTGGCATATAGAAAATTGTGCTTCATTATTTATTTTGCTTGTTTTATTTATTTTAGAAATTGAGTAGCCCCACCCCCCATTCTTTCAGAAAACAGAAATAAGATTTAATATTGTAGGTTATCTGCTCTCTGGTAGAGATCCACAGATTGAAGGTCTAGTCTGTGCTGTTCAAGACATTGCAAGAAAATATCTGAGTTAGTCTAAAGAAAGCCTTCAAGTCTAAGGCCTCAGTTGCCCTTTGCAGAGTAGTGCTATAAAGGAGCTTGTGATATATATGGATATATATGTAAATATGAGTGTATGTGTCTTAAACTACTTTATGAGGAGTTGATGTCTCAGTCCATCTCATATAACACCTTGAATCATTATAATGCAGGAAGAAACAATTCTGAGCATTTAAGTATAAGTTATATGAGGCTCAATTCATGGCTAACTAAAACCACAATTTTGATCTGATGATAAACTTTCCTAGAAAGAGTGGTTTAATTTTCAGGATCAGCGCTGACATTTGAAGTTGACAGGAGGGTTGAACTCATAAATGTTTCCATTTTGCATGTGTCACTTACAATGCTTTCTGAATTTTCTGAAGTTAAGATGGGGCCACCTCAGGATGTGTATGCTTAATATTAGATGCATGCTGAAGCACAGTGCTGAAGAAGGCTTTGAGTTTCACTAGAATCAATCTTCTTGATGAAATGTGTGTCAGCTCTGAGGCATCCTGATGCTTCAAAGTTTATTTTAGGACAAAGGATGCGTAAGCTCGCTATTATAGAACCCAAAACTGCTGCCATTTTTACTGAGCCCTGCACCTCAGTATTTTGTTTTATAGGACTCTTAGAAATATCACAGGCCTGAGGATCTATTTGAAAAGTTTCTTCTCCCTTTCATGATGATGTGTTCACAGGTCTGATGTGTTTGGAGTGAATTTGATCATTACAGCTAGGTTGCGTGTCAGAAATGTTATCTCCATTATTTCAGTGAAACCCTGACTACGTGCTTAAGATGGTGGCAGCCTCAAGGAGTACTATCCCACTGACTTGGAGAGGACATTATGCTCCTGTTATTTATGTTGGCTGGCCTGCATGCTTGTTTTAAACATATCCTGTTTGGATCTTTTGGATCACTTTCCAGATTTGGGGCTGAATCTTCAATCGTTTGTCTGCTACTCTCAAAAGTGAGATGCCGAGGCTTACAATGTCTCAAGGTCTGTGATACTTTTGGGAAATACATTGCAGGACTTGATAAGTGCTCACTTGTTCTACTACTTCTGAAGCTGCATGTGCATCAATCCCTGTGATTAAAATGCATTCAGTGGAATATTTTGATACACAGTTATGTAAACATCTGTTTGTGTGAGTGTGACTATCTCCTTTAATTATTACATGAGGACTGCTAGATGAGTAAAAACTTCTGGGAAGATCAGAGTTAATGTAGAGGACGTTTTTCTTTGCAAACTTTTGGGAGCAAAGAAGGTATTTTACACCAACTGGCAAAGAGCTTATAGGGCACACTTCCAAACCTTCAGAAAAAGTTTCCCACAAAGACTTTTTTTTCTTTTTTTTTTAAAGTCATGCTGCAGGAATTAAGTTGGAGATATCACTGACCGAAAGGACATTTTTTCTGAATGAGCCGAGAACCAAAGGAAATGACTCCAGGGTTTGAAATCCTTTTATTTCCTCTGTGGAAGAGATCTGTGCAGCTGAAACGAACCATTCTGGCTGGCTTCAAGCCAAACTTTATGGGAACTGAGATTAGGAAGTTCTATGGTCAAAATAGCCATTGAACAAATTGCTTCCAGTGTAAAGCCTCAAATTTCCTGATAAAGCTACAGTGTTTAACCCTTCTTTTTCACTTGGGTGAACAGCCTGCCTGTTATTAGACACAAACTGTTTACCCAGTTGTGGTCCCGGCAGTGCTTTCAGAATTGCCTGCAAGGGTTTTGCTGTTTTTTACTTTTATGTGAGGTAGGCAAAGCAAATCCCAAGAAAAAAATGTTAGAACAGTTTTGGGTGATGCTTCCCACTTAAGATAGCAGGAAAAGTGCTGTAAACAAGACATCAGATTGCCAACTGCAGTGTATGGCATTTTCATCTTGCAGCCCTTTCTGAAGGGATGCTTTATTTTGTTTTATGGTGGTGTTAGCTGGCTTGCTTGGCCTTCATGAACTAAAATGAAGAGGCAGTAGCAATAGCAGCTGTTCCTCTGAACTGCACTATTGACTTCAGCAAATGCTCAAAAGCAGAGTGCTGTGTCTGGAACACCAAGCCTGGCCTCTGAATGGTGTGGCATGGGCTCACTAGTCTCCAAACAAAATTACCTGATTTAGAACAACAAAGTGCTACAATTTTGGTTATGGATTTCTTTTGCTGTTACCATCAAACTGGGAGGCCTGGAACGGTGGCAAAGAGAGCTTATGCTGGAATTGGGAGCAAAGACCAGGTGTGCTGATGTGTCCTTACCCCACTGTGCTTGGAACTACATTAGGCCAGGCACTCCTGCCAACTGCCTACTTGTGCACATGCCCATCTCCTTTCCGCGTGGGCAGTGCTTCCAAGCAGAGCTTGTGCCACGTGCATGTAGGCTGTGTTTTGGGCAGTGTTTGCAGAGGATGTTGGTAATTGCCCTGTAGCCGTGGAGCTGAGACAGAATGTGGCCATATCCTCTTGCTCTGTCCCTACCAGCACCATTTTGTTCCCCAAAAGCGTGTGTGCCTCTGCGCAGACTTCATGTTTCATACATTAATGCCTTTGCGCAACCTAAATTTAAAAGTCCTAAATCTTAGACAGGTGTTTCCATCATTTCACCTGAGAGACTAATTCCCGAAATAATAAAACTCATTATTTGTAAGTTTTTTTTTCTTTATACTCAGCCTAAATTTTGCTTTTCCTAATTTAATCCCACTACACTTCATTATCCTTCCCCCCCTACCTCTGGGCACCACATTAATTAATTCATCTCCCTCAATGGTTTTTGCTTCTTACCCTTCAACATTATAGTTCAATGTTAAAATGCATTCCTCTTTTCTTGTATTTACTCAGCCCATCAGATATATTTGAACTCCAGCAATCTTCCCTTGTAAAACTTTCTGCTGACCTCTATTCAATGTTATTGTTCATCAGTGAACAAACCCTCTGGTTTGTTTACAAATTGGTGGTATGAAACTGATCAGAACAAGATGCATTGTAAGTGCAGGTAAGTGTGTGAGTGACATTGTAAGCTGGAATTTTATATATCAGTGCCTTTAAACCATTTTTGTTTGCTTTTTCTTGGGCTTTTCTGTTGTTACTGTTTTTTGGCTTTTTTATTTAAAGGCAGATTGATTGGAGTTTTTATGATCTGATATGGAATCAAACCAGAGTCTGACACTTCTTAGATGTACTTAGGACTTAGAAGTCCTATTTAATAAGTATTTAGGGCATAGATGATTTTAATAATTTGATGATCTTTGCCATTTGATGTATATGTGGGTGTCCTGGCATAAACCTTTCAAAAGTCATTGGCTTGTCTGTCTCTCCTTTTTCATCAGTGCTATTTCTGGAATGATTTCTTAACATTTTGAGGCCCCTTCTTTACTATTCTACCCTTTATTATTTAAATAAATAATTAGACTCTCTGTTTCTTGATGACATTGTATCTTACATTTCTACACAGCTGTCACATCTGCCCTCCCTCTTTATTTTTCCCCTAATAGATGATGGTATTATCATCTGTGTCCCAGATATTACGTGGCAGTTGCAAGAAAGCTTTAACAACTCACTCATGAAACAAATGCTTGGTCTGTCATTAGTCATCTGAACCTTGACAAAACCATCATTTCTCCTCTTCCTTCCAAGAGTATTAATAGACAGGCTTGGGCCTTTCAAATGGATCTTTTGGCCTTAACAATGGGATTTTATACCCTAAAGATAGGTATTTGGATGCGTCAAATGAGGTATTAAACCTGAAGAACATGAGGCTTTGAGCTGTAAGTGAGGAGATTTTATCCTGAAGCTAAGCTTTTGTCCATACACAGGAGGCTTTTCAGGTGAGGGGCAAAGTTTTGGACTCCAAAAATTAGGATCTGGGCTGTTACGGAGAGTCTTTGAGGCTCAGAGAGGCCCTTATAACTCTCAAAAAATACCTGAAAGAAGGTTGTAGTAAGGTAGGTCGGTGTTTTCTCCCAAGTAACAAGGAACAGGATGAGAGGTAGCTGCCTCAAGTTTTGCCAGGGGAAGGTTTAGATTGGATGTTTGGAAAAAATTATTCACTGAAATGGTGTTCAGGTGTTGGAACAGGCTGCCCAGGGCAGCTATTGAGTCACCATCTCTCAAGTTGTTTAAAAAACTGAATGGATGTGGCACTTGGGGACATGATCTAGCAGTGAGTATGATGGTGCTGGGTTAGTGATGATCTCAGAGGACTTTTTCAACCTTAATGTTTCTATGAAAAAGGGCACTTAGGATAACTTTTACATTTAAAAGTATGCATTCCTGTTTCAAAGGGAGCACAGCACTATCACATATTAGCAATCCCCTTAAAAATAAAAAAAAAAGTTCCAACCAAACCCAAGTAGTGAGAAAAACCCCAAAAAACCAAACCCATGACCAGCTGATGATCAAATAAAGGCTGGAAAGACCATGTCCTTGCCACTTGGCAAATATGATAAATTCCTTTACAAAAAGTAGGAACGATATGAGCTTTTCCTGGTAAGAATAAATCCTTTATTAGTGATGATGTCTGGTAGGATATGTTGGCTAACTCCTTCTACAAAAAGTCCTGTAAATTATCATCTAAAAGTTCTCCAGGACTTAATATTTTGATAGAATGACTAACAGAAAAACAATTTGGTTTTCTGTCACCTGACAAAGAGGAGATCCTCTCTGGACCATGTTTCCATGACTGATTAGGAAGAAAGGCCAAGCTGTGTAAAAGCACTGATGAAACTACTTGGCCTGAGGAAAATTGCTGTAGGCCACTAACAAATGCTAAGCAGGAAAATTAAGAATAAGGAGTACTCTGAAAGAATGCTCTAAATTAATGCATTTTAAATCTTTAAGATTGTAGAAGAGTCCTAATGGAAGCAATGAGAAGTTTGACTAAGCTCCAACTGGAGAACTGTCGCAAATAATGGGCTACTGCTCACTTCAGAGTTAACAGACATGTGAAGTGGTTTTGCAGTGTGTCTGTTTAACTGGATCAGCAATACGACTAAATTATTAATAGTCAGAAATTTTATTCCTTGTAAGAGTTTAATGAATTTAAGATCTCCTTACAGGTGGTCTATTAGTCTATTTTGAGATCCTTTTCAAGGAAACCGAAGCTATGGGAGGAGTGAGGGTGAAGCTGTCTTTTATCCACAGTCTCAGAGGGAAGTGTTGGCAAAGCTAGGATTAAACCTTCTGAGTTTTCTTTGCTGTCTCATGTGCATCTCACAAAACTCTTTACAACTCTCTCCAGGAGGTAAAGAATTCATAAAACCCATTTAGACCAGAAAAAGTCTTCATTAGTTGGTGTAGTTAAGAAAACTAAAACAGGGAGTCCTGGCAAGTGAAATAAAATTATTGAATGATAAAAATGAAGTCAGCATTTTAAAATGCTGTGTAGTAAACCTGAGTTTCAAAAAGGAGATTCCCCCCTTTTCATGTTGCACAGTTGTAAGGAAACATAATGATTTCTGGCCATACAAACTACTAGAAGTGTTATGAAAATTCCAAATTTATCCACTAAAAACATGTAGCAGTACACCTTATGCAAATTATAGCTACAGTGACTCAGAAAAATAAAAATATAGCAGTAGCAATGGATAAACAGTTGCAGATATGTTCCCACGCATGTGCTGTTGAATTGATAATGAGTTTATTGTGGCCATTTATCCCTGTGATCCTTCTCCATTACTATTTGAATGCAGTGAGTTTCACAATTGTCGTTGTTTATGGAAATTACTATTTAGATTAGTGTGAGGCACACTGTAGTCTTGGATGGAGGACAGTATTCCATCAGCATTTGCCATCAGAAAGCAAGAGTGTGTCATGCTACTTGGATGTTTTAAGTTTAAACTGGACATGCTCAGCATTTTGCATTTTTTTAGAGAGAATCAAGTGAACTGCTGAATGCAGTGTTACAGAATGAAAGGTTTTTGATAGCTAAATAAAAATCAGACACCTGTATTTCCTTTTAAATGATTGACTAGAATTTTGATGTTGTTCCTGGAAAAGCTTAAATATGTAAGTGTATGTGAAGTAAAAACAGACATAAAATTTCATATTAAAGTAGGCTGCTTTCTTGTGTAATTACATCATTGAATTCTGAAGTAGTGTTGCCGTAGCAAATTGCTATACATTCTTTGCTAATATTATAAATATAAGTTTTTTATAGCTCAAATCATTCTAAAAAGATGCATTGTTTTAAACTGGACATTTCTGGGGGGCTGACCTTGAAAAATTAGTACTAAAATATCTGGTGAAATATTGGTGTTTATTCTTTTACAGACATGACTGTACATGTTTCTGATTTGTGAGCACTTTTGAAAAACATTGAATTTTCATTTGAACATTTGTTAGTAAAAGAGTAATTCTTTAAAGTGTTGATTTCATGGGTAGTTTAAATCACTATATATGACTGTTTTGCACATGGAAAATACAGTAGGTGTGTAACTGTTGTGAATGAACACATGGGAGATATAAACTCTCTTAACCTATGAGTATCGTCTTATCAGACCTATATTTCAAAGGTGCAGTGTTTGCAGTGATTCTTATCAGTCCATCTTTAGATCTTTAGCTTCTTGCTTTTTTTTTTTTTTTTTTTTTTGTAATTCTCAGTCAGATTTTCTAATCTGTTGTTGCAAGCAAAGCTAACACACAAATCCTGTGGACATCTCTGTCCCCACATTTATGGCTTCTAAATTGCTGTTCCTTAACTGATAACTCTTTTCTTTAAACCACTCAGGCAGAGGTAATGCCAGTGGAAATCAAGAGTCATTCTTGCAATGTCATTAGTTAATACCTTGCCATGAAACTTGTTTGGTAGTAGCAAGCCCTTGGTGCTCAGAGATGTAAGATCCTGCAGAAGGATTGAAGCAGAGCTGGCACTGCTATCTTTCAAGCAAAAGGATTAGAAGTGACAGCCAGCTCTTCTCTTGACTGACTTAAACAATCACTATCAAAATGGTTATAGTCATGCTGCATTCAGTCATTTTGTGCTCTATATGGTAACACCAGTGATGGGATAGAGGAGAGGGTGTTTTATATGCACTGGGCTATGTAGTCGGGAATCTGCTAGTCACTTGTCTCCTGTGCTGTTATTTCCAGTAATATTCTTCATGTTGAAGCTTGTTCCAAATGTCTGAAGTACTGGGGAGAGGAGATGAAATCCTCCTTGCGGCACTCTCCAAGTATTTTTTTTTTTGAGTGACAGGTTGCTTAACTTCTCTCTGCTTCAGTGTTTCCCCATATGGTATAAATGAGGATTATCTGTCTGGCTTGGGTTCTTCCATGGCTTACATCGCTGAAGTATCTGGGTGCCTCCCAGTCTTGGATGCATTTGATCTCCCAGCACCCCAGGATGTGGGAGACATACTGTTAATACCATTTTACAGAATTTTAAAGAAAGTGTGTGGTAGAGCAGATTTTCCAGGTCAGTGGTTGTAATGAGACATTTCCCTCTCAAACAGTATATAATACCCAGACAAGGTGGAGGATCCTGAGAGAAACATTTACTTTTTTTATCCTCCTGGATGAAGATGTCAATTGGATAGTTGAGTTGACTAAATAACAATTGCCTCTCTTAGCCAAGGTAGGCCCTGCTTATATTATAACCAGGACAATCTTTCAGAAAATATGCCCTGATACTGACTACACCGTTGGTGTTTCTCAGTAAACTGTAGATATTCCTATTCGGATTAGAGCTGGGTGGCCAAAACTGCTGTTCACAGAATCACAGAATGGGTCAGGTTGGAAGGGACCCCACTGGGGTCATCTGGTGCAACTTCCCTGCTCAAGAGGGCTATCCCAGAGCATATGGAACAGGGTTGTGTCAGGTGGTTCTTGAATATCTCCAGTGAGGGACACTCCACACCCTCTCTGGGCAACCTATTCCAGTGCTCAGTGACCTGCACAGTAAAGAAGTTCTTCCTCATGTTCAACTGGAACTTCCTGTGCATCAGATTCTGTCTGTTGTCTCTTGTTCTATTCCTTGGCACCGAGCAGAGCCTGGCTTCATTATCTTGGCACCCCCCTTAGATTGGTGAGGTTCTCTCTCAGTCTGTTTTCAAAACTGAACAGGCCCAGCCCCCTCGGACTGTTTTCATAAGACAGAGGGTGCAGTCCCAAGTAGCTCCAGTAATGCAGCCACTGCATCTCCTGGGCTAAAGGAGACCAAGACCAGGGAATGAGCATAACCTTCCTTTCTATCTGGGAGATGGTGTCCAGTGCAAGGATGGGAATATGACCAGGTTTTTGGTAAAATTTAAAACATACTCAATCTTGTGTTCAACATGAATTTAATAGTAACATATACCACAAGTAGAATAAAGTAAGTGTCTTGAATTTGTTATGCAATACTGACATAGTCTGCTGCACCAGAGGGTGTCACATGTCAGGGTTACAAACTTACAGGAAAGGTTGCTGTCTTTGTGGTTGAAGCTGATGCCTGTCTTTCCCAAACAAATTATCTTGGGTATGTGTACACGGGAATGAGCTTGCCCTGATTCTCATAGCAAGCTGTGAAGCAGCTGGGGGAAAGAAGCCCCAAGGAAAGCAAGGACTGTCCTGGGAAATGTTGGAGATACTCCCAGTTTTGTGGGGAAACAGGATCCAAAGGAGCTCAGCCTTGCAGCCCTATTTTTTTCCTTTAATCAGCAGATTGCCAGAGTAAACACATTTGTTTCAGCGACACTGCAAGACAGGACAAAATTCCAGTGCTAGCTGTGATCAAATGGCTTCCCAAACTCCATGTACAAAACTGTCAGTGGGAAACAGAGATCTTAATTCAGTATCCCTTTATTTCCTTAAAGCATGGGAATATTTCCGAACAGCAGCCCTCCACATTTGTTCCTGTTTTCTCCAGCTCTCTCCTCTGCCAGCTTTCTCATCAGGCAACAGGTACTACCACTTGCTCTTTTTAGGACATGTGTGTTCTTTGAAGACACCTGTACTTTCTTTCCATGGTTCAGATCTGCCCACAAAATTAAAATTAGACAAACTATTTGGCTGCTTAGGGTATGCTTACAAATGCAGGGGCTATTTGCTTTGTGTTAGTGAAGAACATTGTGGTACATGTGTTTGTATAAACATACTTCTTTTGTTGTTTTTTTTAAAGCCTAGGGGAGATTTGGAATTGCCCAGTATATAGTACCTGAGGCTTATGTCTGTTACTGTTGCATTGCCCAAAGTGCATCCAAAAAAAAGTTCAGGGATTGCTATTTTTGTCCTTGCTCAGGGTGACACGCACACACATCTGCGCCTCCTGCGGTGTCTGTGTGGGGTGATCCCAGGGCACGGAAGGATGAATTTTTTCAAGGCCCCAGTTTAGTCCGGAGGCTTTTCAGTTTGTGTGCTGTGAGCTGGCGCTCAGCTGTCATTTCCTCCCTCCTGCTAGAGCCAAGGACAAACTCCTATCTCTCAATACATTAAACCTGTCAATGTTTGACATAAGCAACCAAAAGATTGATGAATGGAATGTGAAGCAGCTGGTTTTGAGGGTGTGTTATTTTGTTATTGATAGGCCAACACTTTTTTTACAACAAAACCTGTTTCAAAGGTGTCTGTTCTGTGGTTATTTAAGGTGTTTTAAAAAAGAAAAACAAGTTCTGTCATGAACACTCATAGTGACTTGTCCTGCAAGTGACTACTTCTGTGCAAACCCATAGATTTCCATCATTAATTACTTCTAATAGAGGTACTAGAAGGAGATTTGATACATGCATTTCCAGTAGTTTTATAAAAGCATTTTTTTGGCAGCAGTAGAGCATTTGAAGGTCAGGTATCCAGTGTTGTGCTCTGAAGAATGACAGGACACTTGTAAGTATTTACCTGGGATTATAGCCAGAGCTCTGGGCGTGGAAGGATCATTCTCAGATACCATAGAGTCCCTCTGTTATCTGGATCCTATTCCTTACTCTGCAGAAATGAATACTCAGCCACCTTCTAGGTGTCTGCATCTGGTTCCCTGCTAACTCCTGCCCTCGCTTGTGTCCTTTCCTCTTCCTGCTTTTACAGAGAAGGCAGCCCACTTCAGCTGAAATTCTGCAAAATCTCCCTTCCTTCATATAAGGCCTTCTTAAATCGCAGCCTAGGGGTTCTTTTTTTGTACCTGGAATGATTTTTTCAGCCATCTGCCTTTGTATAAGCCTTATATTTTCTAATCATTTTATGTTCTATTTTTATCTGAAACAGTTCAAAGGGCTGAAATTGTGAGACTACTGATGAACATATCAGAGAAGGCTGTTCTTGACTATCAAATATCTTCAAATATCTTCTCTTACAAGTGGCAATAATTAATAATTAGGAAGGGGAAAATCTATTTTCTAATTATTTATTTGGCAGGAAGCTTTTTCTAGGAAGATAAGTAAATACCAAAGGAACAGTGGGTTGAAAAATATTGTGCAAAGTTTATGTAAACAAATTATGTTAAGATAAACAAAAAAATCCAGAATGTGGGCTTTTGGCTCCTGATTAATGTGCTTTTCCGGTGTTTTGCTGGACAGGATCACTCGGTTACACCATGCTGAGTATAAAACCCTTCTAAGGCTTTGTGCATCTGTTTCTGGAACTCTCTCACCCAAGATATGTTTTTGTTTAAAAATCCTGATGTGTATCAGTAAGTGCAATGGGCAAGTAGGTCTTGATGTAACCTTGAGGTCACTGGAAATATATCAGAGAAGACTTTGGTCCCAGCATCTCTTCTGTTGCAGATGGCCACCCAAGTGCAGTAGCAGCGTATTCATAAGCATGGATGTTTGTTTTTGTCTATTTTTTAGGGTAAGCTTAACACTTGTTGAACTCGCGTATCTATTGTGTGATAAACAGGGCAAAAGCTCTATGTTCAAAGGCGGTGTAGGAAATAAAGAAGGATCACATCCTGGTTCATAACATAGGGCAAACCAATTCCTGCTTTCCTTAACATTTAAAGAGAAAGGGAGTTGTTGTTTTTTTAAAGCTTCAGGACTATTATTTGAAACTTACATATAGTTGTGGCCCTTAGAATCATCAGACATTGGAGTTCATGTGGAAGGATTTCTGTAGAATTTTGTTTTAATTCACAGACTTTGTATTTTGTCTCTAGATTCTAGAATACAACAAGAACCTACATTGTGTCAAAAATAAACAGGATTAAACCTCAGGGAAAGAAGAGCCTCCAGTGACTAAATCAGGATGCCATAATTACATGTGGCAAATACATATGTTTAGTAGGTTTTTGGTTTTGGAATTCAGAATCTGGTGGCAAGGATAACATAGTGGTTATTTATCGGCGCTAGCCCCAAATACTCTGTTAGACTTACATCCCACATTAAAGCAACTTGTGGATTTGCATTTTCGGCGTGTTTTGAGTGTTTGTTTCAGTTCTTTAACAGTGCAGTGTTTCAGCTATCCTGAAACAACACATGGATAACAGCTGTAGGAAATCATGCAAAAATTTTATTAAGCACTAGACTCTGAAATTGCCTTTTTCCACTACAAATGCACTGACATCTGGGTCATATCTTCTGGTTAATTCCAATGTGCCTGACAGTGTAACACACGAACAACTGAGGAAAACAACACAGAATGCACAAAAGAAGGAAATAGAAAATCAGTGTTCCTTGTGTTTCAGATACTGTACTCCAGAATATCTTTCAGATTTTCCTAATAAATCAATCTGAAGTTCTGAATTTTAGAGGGGATGACTACGGAAAGTCACTATGATAGAGCTGGCTACTGCTATAAAGAAGTTTTGAGGTTTATTGTTTTCTTCCAGTCAAGACTGCAGAAAGTTATTTCCAGAAGGTAGAAGCAGGTGTCTTCCACAGGTCTTGTTACTGAGCAGTGAAAATAAAAGGGATCTGAAACCATTTTCAAGTTTTCTCTAAGCTTTTACAGTGAGAGATGGCTGTAATTTCAAAGAGACTGTAACAGACAGCAACAGAAGTGCCAGCTATGTAATGATTGACTGTCTGGATAGTCTAAAATTTATATCTATGTATTTTTTTTCTTTGTAAAATTGAGATTTGTATATGCACACCATACATAAACTTTTGAGTACTGGTCTGTCTTTTAATTCACAGAGGTTAACATGAGAAAAATGTCGGTATCCTTAGAAGTGAAAAAATACTGCAATGAAATATGCCGTCTTTCTTCAGCTGGTAGTTTAATATGTATAACTTTCCATTAGTTACAAAACGTATTTATTACAGGCTTCAAATTATCAGTGATGGCTTGGTAGTATAAACCTGTTGTGAGACATATTCCTTGTAATATTAGCATAAATTCTGCGGTTCCAAGTGAGATTAAAATGAGGCTAGATAAAAATAATACTTATAGAAGAGAGGGCTGCGAAGAATTTATCTAGTCCATGCACCTGATCTTAAGGCAGGCTGATTTGTTTTCTGCAGTTATTCCTACATCCTGTCCCCAGAAAGTTCCATGAATAGGATTCCTAAACATTATTAGGCAATGCACACTATGCTTACCCACTGGGTTTGGGTGGGTTTTTTGACACCCAATCTATTTTCCTTGCTGTGTTTTAGGCTACTGTTCCCAAAGAACAAGGAAACAGTTTTATCTTTACACATTGCAGCAACTGTTAATTTGCCAGATGACTTTCAGCCTGCCTCTGCTCTGCCTTGTCGAGCAACTGCATTGAGTTTTTCAATCTTTCCTCTTAGCTCATACTATCTAAGCTTGTAACTATTTTTCTGTTCTACTCTGGACTTAACCAGTTGGTCATGAAATGTGGCTTTCAGAAAAGGGCACAAACCTCCAGACTGAACAGTGGAAAGATTATTGCAGTTGGTGTTAGCACCACCTTCCTGTTCACTCACTGCAGTCAGATCTGCTCTTGGTGCTCTGATGGCACTGATCACTTTGCTAACACTATTAACTCCAGCATGTGTTTTTCAAAGCTGTTGCCAGGCAGTCGTTCCCCTGCTTAGTTAAAAGTATGTCCCTAGTATGACCTAAGTGTTGTATTAGATTACTTTTGTTGCAAAATCTCTTCTTACCACTCTTTTTTTTTTTTTTTTTTTATTGCTATTTCTATGGTAAAGTCAACAAAGGAAGGAGGGAGGGAGTGAGTGAAGACTCATATGCCTGTGTTACTGTGAAGCAGCAAGTTCTTGCATGCTCCTCAGGGACAGTTCAGGTCCACACGTATCACAGGACACTGGGATAAAAGCACATTATTTACCAGAGAGATTACTTTCAGCAAATGAGCAACAGGCTGCTTTGCATTTTTTATGGAGTGAGAACTTGCAAAGAGGGCAGCAAAACAGATGATGGATAGTAATTTGTTCCTGTATTGCTACTTTGGTTTCATCCTGAACTATAACAAAAAACAGTTAAAACATTTTAAACATGAAGGCCTTTTAAACATACCTTATAATGTAGTGGAAAAGTCTCCTAACAAGCTAGAAATTGTATTGCTGAATTTAAAATTGTGAATTATTTTTATTCTTTCTATTTATTAGTGATACTTTTTGAGCCAACTGACTTCAGAGCACTCAGAAATTTTCTGGCAGTAAGGAAATAGAATCTTTCTATTTTTAATAATTCAGTTAAAATTTTTAGTCATCCAGCTAAAATTACTTGGAGAGGAATACGCAGTCCTGTTCTAGAAAGTCATATTTGAGCTAAATCTCATTTTAAGGATATTTTTTCCTTACGTGCAAAAGAAATTCATAACCTGTTTTAAAAAGGGTGAGAGGGGAGAGGAAGAAGAGGCATCCATTTGACTCCCTCAAAGCTGCATACAGTAAAATTGCAGGGATGGCTACAGACAAATCTTCCCACACAAGACGCATTTATATGTTCTCTGTATGCACAAAGGCTATTTCAAGTGAGGAAAGGGATTTGGTTTTGAGCACTTGATGTGATCTCTAAAGAACCTTCGTATCTCTGCTCAAAGTCCTACTTTGGAGATTTTTCAATGAAAATCATCTTCTAGTACTTGCAATGCCACCAAGTTCAGCTGCCTGCAGGCTTCTCTTTCTCATGACAGTTAACTCAGAAGTGCTCATGAAACTCATTGGTTCTACTCATACTTTGTATTACGTGGTGTCAGTGCACATACAGACGTTCTGGAAATGCCATTATTTTCTATCCATGTGTGGGTTTAGTGGGATTTCCGAATAGTTCAAGAGCTCATTTTTCCGAGATGCTGCAAGAAACATGAACTCGTTCACACAATGGCTCTGGATTGCTTTACCTGAGCTTTTTGTATGGGTTCATCATCTATTGATGTGCAGTATGAAGCAGTGGACAGTATCTACGGAGAGAATAAGAATATCTTTTAATCAAGTAAAAAGTCAATAAAACACATTTTTAAAATGAGCCTGAATGCACGAGCTATTTTTCATAAGCTCGGCTCTTTCTTTTTCAGTCCTGTTTTCTCTTGAGTCAGGTTTTGTTATTAAGCACTGTGGCTTTTTAATCAAAGCCCACAGTTACCCGGAGTACATTTTTATGCTGGCTCTACCCCAAGTGCAGGCTGCCGAGGCCGCACATCGACAGAGAGCCCAGAGAAGCGTTCCTCAACTTAGACCTTTTGTCCCAGCTTACTTCCTGTTGACCGGCGAGTGGCCCTTTGCCTGGCTTCTTGTCAGGTTGTTCACACAGAGGAGAGTTCAGTGTTTCTAAGGGCAGAGAAATCTTGAAGCAGATTAAAACTCGTATGTGATGCTCTTGGAGCAGGAATACCAGCTTTTCCCTTTGTGGGTTTGCTAAAGGACAAAGGTCGCAAGGACAAGATAGAGCTGTTTGGTATGCTGGGCTGTAATTACACCCCTGCTAGGGAAGAACAGCACAAGATATTTACTGGCTGACTGTTCTCCTTAATGGCAGTGTTGAATCTCTGACCATGTGTAAAGCCTTGTGAAAATGTACTATTACTTGTCAGAAAACAATTTTAATACAGTTGCTACAGATCTGTTGCAATATGTCCAGCCTAAGCACAGCCTTCAGGAGCTGGAGGAAAGAACTGTATTTGGACATGTCCTTTAATGCAAAGCCTGTAGCAGGATGTGTTTGTCATATTATCTGTAACCTCTCATTGTCTAGCTCCTTTCCTCTGCTACATGCATGTATCAATATATGTTTATATGCACATATAAATACTTATAATAACTGTACTGTTTATCATGGGGATAAACATAGCTGTAGCTGCAGCAGTGCAGTGATCAAACAGGGAGCCCTGAAAAAGTCACTGATGCCCCAAAGCTTTTCTCTTCTCTTCCAGCTTTCTGAGCTGGACTACAGACAGACACTGCTACTCCCTGGGAGCATTATAGGCTTTGCCTTGCTTTTTTAGTGCTTGTGGCAGGGAGGAAAAGTATTGTAGTGAAAACCTCTCTGCTCAGATAATCCTGTGTGCAGCCCATCCTCCTGGCACACCAGTAGTTTACTGCTGAGTCCTGAGCTACAGGGGATTGATATAAATGGGAGATTCCTTAACTACCTGGCCTAGAGGTTGATCTAAGAGAGTAAGATGAAGGCTTACAGAATTAAATAAAAAAAAGACAGACGAGGCTGAACATCCAAACCCCTCTTTGGGAGAGCAGGCTTGTGTCACAGGCTGCTGAGGGCAGTGGCTGGGCATTGCTGTGGGTCACCTCACTGAACACGACAGGGCATGGGACATAAATGCCTGTTTATATAGGCAGGGGTGAGAAGAATTAAGCCTGCATTTTCCATGCCAAGAGCTCAGTGTGCTGAATAAAGATCAATGTAGGTCCAAATAATGTTGAAGAGATTTTTGTGTATCTGTGTGTGTGATTTTGAAGATTGAAATCTTAGCTTTTTCAGTAATTTTTGAGGATACATCCAGGTTAAATTTGGTAGGAAGGAGCATGCTTGTATGAGGTTTTAATAGGAAGCTGGCTCAGAGCTATACAGAAGTAGGTTATGAGTCCTAGTGTGTGCCTCTCTCTCATTCCTCATTTCTGTGTCTGCATTCCTGAGGGACTCCTTCATATCACGAAGCCCATTTGACTTATGACCTAAGACAGATTTCTTTTCCCAGCTCAACAGAGGTGAAAGGCTAGGGCAGTGTCCCACAACCAACCTAGCTTCCACATTATTTTCCAATCTGAAACATTTCAGTACTTGCAGATAATTTTTGAGTGTCAATACGCTGCTTCCAATGGCTGGAGGATAAGGGGAAATTGTAAGGTCAATTAAACATTTCCAAAAAATTGCAAAAAAAACCAAAACAAAACAAAACAAAAAAACAAACAAACAAAAAAAAAAAAAAAAAAACAAAACCAAAAAACCATAAATAATTACTAATAGTAAACATTTTAATAAAAATCAGGGGGAAAATCTGGTCATATTTCTAATTATAGAATGCCATTATTTATTCCTACCATTTTTCAGTATAACTTAATTTATTGCTGGCATTTTTATCCTCTATACATTCCTGGTATTGTTGTACTCTTAATGGCATACCTTTTAAATTATCATGAAGAGAAGTAATGCTTTATACATAAGGGAACAAACATTGTTAAATATGGAAAATTAAAAATTCTTAACTTTTTTGTTTTGTTCTTTTAACAGTGTGTTTATTCCAAAAAGCTCTTCCCTTTTTAAAATGCTTTTATGTTAATAAATAGCTGAGCTTATTATACGTGAAAAATGATCCCTCTCCCATATGTTAGGACTCAAGAACCATCTTTTTTTGGGGCCAGACCACCTATCTATGCATTTATGTCTCTGATTTTCATGTCATCTTTATGGTTTTGGCATGGGCAGCCAGACAAATTGTCCTCCTTTAATCCATTTTTTCCCCTCAGCTTCCAAGGTTTTAGGTGCCTGAGAATCCCTTTGAAACCTACATCTTGGTCTGTAAAGTAGTGCAGCTTATGGATCACATACAGTAAAAAGGAACACATTGCCCTAGAAATACACACAGAATGAAAAAAAGAAGGGATTGGACTGTCAAATGGAAGACAAAAGAAGGCAACATATGCCTGTGCTAACTGGAAATTTTTTGTGTCTTTGGGCAAGACCAGTGGGCACCAGTGGTGGCTGCAAACTGAGAACATGTTCAGAGCTTGAGTATTAGAGGGCTTCTTTGACATTTGTCCTTTTTTGAAGGACTACAAAGGAAAACATAGTGATATCATAAGTGGATGCAGCTAAGAGGCAGCCTTTAGCTCAGCCCCAGTGTCACAGTATTGAAAGGCTGGTAAGAAATGGATGAGCAAAGCATCCTCACACTGCTGGCGTGAGGGGCACCAGGAGCACAAAGCCACCGGCTCCCAAGTGGCTGAAAGAATAAACACTCAATTTGCACACACAAAGAGAACGTTTCCTTGACAAGGCAAGCTGAATTACACCCAGGGAAAATTCCACATGCCCTTAGAAAAGAAATAAAAATCAATACACTGTTTCAAAATAGATTTTTATTCCCTGCTTTCAGTGACTTCTGTAAGCTGCGCGTCTGCTGCCTGGCTTCCAAATCCAAGCAGCAATGATACATTAAATAGCTGTGTTTTTTAAAAAACAATCTGTTTTCTTTTTGACTTAAGTGAAATATTGAGGAATCCACTGGCAAGGGTGTTAAATTTGTTGTTTTTATTGGATGTCATTGGTGAAAGAAGAAATATGCAGTACAGATGTGTACTTGAGTGCTCAGGGAGACAACTTTAGGTGATAGGATGTTGATCACATTGCTTGGCCTTTTGGGTCAGTTCAAGACATTTGCTTAGCTCAGCTGAGTTGTGTTTTTTACTGGTTGGATAGCAAAGCCCATGTGTCAATACAGAGTATGAGCTGATGAAAGGACTATTTTCTTGACTATCATGAAAAAGCCAAGAATGTGGACCATTCCCAAGCATAAATTTTATTGTCCATAAATATTTTAGTTACAAGTAGGTGTAGTTACAGATAGCCATCACAAAGATAAGACCCTCATATTCAAGCTCCCAAATCTGTGCAACATTTTTAAAATCCAAATAATCACCTTTTTTGCCAGTTACTGTATAAGCAGGCAGTGTCATCTGGAACAACACTTCCATGAATTTTTTTAAAGTTAAAAATAAGCTTTTTGCCTAGTACTTTCCTATGTCCTTTTGGAGTGCTGTTTCAGTAGGTTTTTTCCCTTCAAGATCTAACTTTTCTGTCAGCTGCAGTCAGCAGTGAATTAATACTGTTGGATGAAACAGAGGTTTCCCATCTGTTAAGTCTTTCTGAGGATTTCTTCACCTACTCTGGATTGGGGTGAACCCAAGATTTTAAAAAATGGAGGCAGGGGAGAAGAGAGTGGGGGAAGAAACAGAAACCTTTTCAAATCTGAAGAAAAGCTTATACGTGCAAAAGTATGTTTTCCAACTATCTGTTGGTCTAGTAAAAGGTATTTTGTAGCTGTATTTCTCCTGTCCTTAGCTTGGCACTGTTAATAGTAACCACGGAAAGAAACACCCCATCCAGACAGCTGGCCGAGAGGTGGAAAGCTCAGGCTGGAGCTCTGGGTCTGAATCAGCCCCCAGCCTGACCCCTTCCACCCCCACTCAGGGTGTCCTGACTCTGAGGCTGCTCTGCCTCCCTTAGCTCTGTCACAACTTTTAGTAGAAATTACGATGTGAAGGTGAAAGGTCTGTGGAAACCTCAATATTGTTTTGTGTTAATTTAAATGGATTGGGGTGTTTTTCAGAGGAGAACAATTTGTTTGGCAACTTCCCAGCCCATTCTGCTGTTGAGCTGCAGTATTTGTATCTGCCTTAGTAAGAAGTTGTAGAAAAAAGTATTAATTCCTTGGAGAGTCAAAATGTTGGTTTATGTAGCCCAGGAGAGCAAACATGCCTGTGTCCAGGACAGCTCGCAGGCTGCACTTGGTCAGAGGAAAGCCTGAAGCAGTTTGGCACAGTTTGTACTGGCACTAAGACTGTAAGACTAGAAATAATCAGGGCAGTGAGGAGTTCACTAGTCTGGCCTAAAAGCCTAGAAGTTAAATTTAATCAGAAGTGAGTATCCAACTTTCAGACATGAATTGACCACCAGCACGCAGCTGTAACCGTGGGGCATTACAAGATACTGACTTTTATGTGGGAAGTAGAAGTGAAAACCTTGCAGACAGGAGCGTGTAATAGTAAGATGTGGGAAAGCCTTTGATTTAGAAATTAAATAGCTACAGTAAGTAGTGTAAACACTGTAGGACATAAGGTTTATGACTGATAAGAGGATTAAAACATTGCTCTGACATTAGACGTTATGCACCTCCCATCCTCCTCCCTCAGATAAAAGTCCCTCTTTAAGCTGAGACATTTTGGTGGTTACCAGATGAACATTAAGAGGAACATGCTGCCAAATGTTAACTCTAAATTAAGATGTTTGTATATTAAGTGATTATCTCTTTAGGCATATGCCCCCAAATGAATATCTATAAAGAATCTTTTATAAATAATTCTTTCTGAAAATTATAGTGATAAAGTGACTTGTAAGGAAGAGAGGACAAGGACTCATTCCCTGTTGTGATGCCTTATTTATTCTGAAGCATAAAAACAAATGGTGTTATAATTAATTCTCTGGCTTACCAACATACAACATAAATATTCTACCTTCAACATAAAGATTTGACCAAGATTTTCTTTCTTTCTATTTTTGCTAAGTCTATATAAAAAGCCTGCTAATTCTTCCTGTTTATCTAGAAGAGTCATCACAATATCATAATTAAAGCTGTGTATAAATGGGTCATTAACTGGGGTTTCCAGAGACTGGATTTTAAAAATTATATTCTGTTGTCTTTCACATCCTTCTGTGCAAAGCAGAATGCCATGTTGTGATTGATCTGTCTCTATAAACCACTGCATATTGTGCAATACCTCTGCTTTCTTTGGATCTAAGTCATTAGGCTTTGTGAGAATACCTTGGATGAAATGTTGAAGTGAAACATTCACACAGCCTGTATGAGTGCTATATGTTTTCCTGGGGTGAAGGTAGGGTAGCAGTTGTTATCCATTCCAGCAGCCCTCCCCAAACTGATTCAGTACTTTTTCAGTACCTCATGTCAATGCTGTCAGAGACACCTCTCTTCTGATACAAAAGAGCTACAAAGGTCTCCTGTCTGACTTCTCTCCTGATACATCATGGCCACAAGATTCTGTGATGAGTCATTGCTGCATTTTAATTTTCTATAAAAAAGTGGGAACATAAAGATATCCTCAAGATTGAGATAAAGCTACTTCTTCTAACAATATCTTAGATGTTCATTTTTAAAAGCCCCGGTTTCTACAACTGAAGATGCAAACCCTCAGAATCCAATTTTAGCTGCATCACTCTGAATTAGAATAATCTCTCATATCCTCAGTGTTCTCCAGGTATATATTAACACCAGAATCTGGTCAGTAGATTTCAATTTGAAATCTTTAGCCTGGTGACAATTTAATCGCAAGTAGATAAGGTCTGATTACCCATCAAGCTTCAAGCAGAGAGCCACAATTTTCATCACTTTTGCTAAGATATCTGCTGACACTCTATGTCATTGTCTAGACTCTGTGAATGGTTATAATACAAATAACATGTTAATTAATATTGTTTAAAAAAGAAGGTATAACAAATTTGCTGCCTCAAATGAAAATAATTTAAAGGGCATAAGAGGACAAAACTGTCATCAAACCTAAATGCATAGATAACTGTAGCAGTAGTGTTTAGATAACCATAGTTATGAAATTTCGAAGCTAAACATGGCAGGTTAATGCAGTCTACTAAAATGGTAAAATAACGTCATATTTTACTTGTATAGTTGATTCTAATGCATGAATTTTGCCAATTTCCAGAATGCTTTTTACAATCAGAAGATGTGTTTTGCCTGTCTTACTAGTTGCTCAAGATGACTTTAAAGTGCTTCTAGTCTGGTGCAATAACATTAGTCCTTTGTGTAGCACAGTGTCCTACAGCGAGCGTAATGACAGTGTAGTTATCATAGCTGTTAACAAATGGGCCTTAATGGTTGCTTCAGTCTTTATGACTCAGGCGAGACCCTTTAAAAATTCTACTGTAAACTCATTAGGTGTAATTTGAATTTGGAAGTTCTAGAAATAGATGCTAGAGAATAGACTTTGTTGATGGTCATAGAGCAAAACAATTAATCCCTAGTTTAAATATCCTGGTGGGTTGGTTTTTTGTTTGTTGATACCTCACTTGTTCGTATTTCTTTCTCTGGAGACTGGTTATGGTGTTGTGGGTCTGTTTTGTTCTTTTGTGTGTTTGGCTTTTTTTTAAGGAAGGCAGTAAAAAAATCTGCTTTTTTGTGTCAGTTCAGGTTTGCAGAGTTTAAAACCTGGTTTTCAGTACTGCTCCCTACATCCCTCAGCTGTCCTGATAAGTTGTGCTCTTTCACAGATGTGAGGCAGACTGGTATAAACAGCTGTCCTCCTAGTGAAAAATCGAAGCATTAGATCAGTGTTGATGTCATTTTTATTTATTTTTTTGCTCTTGAATGCTAGTAAATAGTGGTTGAAGTTCATGTGAACAGGGATGTTTAGAACAGTATGTCTTAATTGCCTGACGCTGAACATGAGGCAATGTGCAATTCACATAAACCTTCTGCAGAAGTTTCTGGATCACATACCAAATGAAGTGCTGGTCTTGTAGCACAGAGACCCTGATTGAAGTCCAGTTTGCAGTTCCACACAGACTCCTTTTTTTCCAGGGTACAGCTCTTTCCAAAATAATTGTGAGTAGTTAGATGATGTTTGGCTCATCAGCTGTTCAGTCTTATGATAGAAAAATAGTTTCTTTCCAGCATTCCCTGTTATTCTGAATGGAGTGGCTCAGCAGTCACCCAGCTTTGGTAGCAACCAAAAGCATCCCTCGGCCAAGGCCATCACAATGTTCTTTGTGTAGTATGCGGGGTACAGCCAGGATGAGCTGGGTACAGGCACAAGAGCCAAGGGCTGGGCATGAGCTACTAACTAGGCAAAACAAAATCAAATTCAGATTTGGAGCACTGTATGAGTGAAAGCCAGCAATGTCTCCTACTCCAGCAGTGATTTATGATGCTTCCTCAAATATGAAACATCTGGGAAGAGAGATCAATAAGTCCCTTCAAGAAAGCGCACCAACAGGATGGCAGAGAAAGGCAGCACATATGAAAACTGTCAAAATCTTATATGAGTTCATTTTAGCTCTAAAAAAGCAAGCAAATAAATAAATGTTGCTTCCTCTGTCCATAACTAAGCATAGGGTAATGCTCCTGATGGATAAATTCATTATTTTATTCGTTCCAGGTAATGAGTCTCATTTGGATTAATCCTATGCAAAGCAACCTGCCAAATTAGAGCCCCAGCTCCTGCCTGTTCTGTCATTACTTCTACACACCCATTGTTTTACCACATAGTACATTTTATTTGGTGTAGTGAGACTTTCTGTTATGATACTTGCTGATATGGAACATATGATATTGTGACTAGTCCACGTTTTCTGTCATATTTCGCTAGCATAACCTTGCAAGTGGTATGAAAGGCTTTTACACCTGTCAGAAAGGCTTACTTAACTCATATGTTAGAGCTACTGCAAAACCGTCCTGCAGAAATGAGCTGCAAATTCAAAGCAGCATATTGAATTTTATAATTTATTTGTTCACAGCACAGGTCAATTAATTTATTTCACAGTGATGTAATATTTAATATTTGAAAAAAAAGATAAAGCATGGGTGAGAAGCTGTTCTCTGTTCAGCTGAGCAAAACAGCAAATGTTTCTCCTGTTTGCAGCAAATACAATGCATGTCATATGCATAATACTATCCAGTGAATAATAGGCATTCTTGCTGAAATGGTTTGGACTGTATTGTTTTTCCTGTCAACAGAAGATTCCTTAACATTCCTTATTAAAAGGCACAGTACAATTAAACAAACAAATAACTCTTTCCCAGACAGGAAAAATAAATAACCTTTCTGGGCCTCCCAAGCTGAAATTGTCATGCATATTTTATCCATAGTTGATTGAGACATGAAATATATCTCCCATTTTGCTTTCTACAAGGCTTTGCAATGTGGGGCCCAAATGTAGTGCAAGCCTTTCTTCTACAGTATAATGCAAATAATCAATGATTATCACAGTGTCATATTTTTGTCATCATTAACATAGCACTCAAAGAGGTAGCATTATGTGCTTACTCAGGTTTGTTTATTCCTGTTCCTCAAGCCTCATCTTCTGCCAAACCCAAACACTAAAAAAGACAACCACCAAAAATTATTAGGAAAATAAACTCTTGAGTTTGACTTTTAGATGAGTCACCAATACCAAGAAATCTCAGATGAAAGAAATACCAACAGTAGAAACCCAGGATTTGTTTTTGTAGCAAGAAAACCCCATAAGTGCTTGTAGATCCAGTGATATACCCTGCAGAGTATAGACAATAATATAGTAAGGGCAATAAATGTATGTAGATGATGTACTTTAACTGGAGTACATCCTATGATCTCAAATAGTAACTCACTCTTGGACACCCCTGGCATGGTCTAGTGCACTTTCTCTATCAAGACCCATAGATTACCTCTTCCTGGAGAAAAGAAATGCCAAAGGAGAGATACCCTTATATGTTCCCCAGCCTGGTGATTGATGGTAAGGCTTTGTTGTTAGCAAATTTTCATCCTGTTTTTAAGATAAATTACAGGGGCAATTACCACAAATTTATCTTTCAAGGATATTGTTCCATACCAATTTGTTAAGGTGAAGAGTACATGTATCACAGACTTAAGTGCTGGATTTGACAGCCAGATTTTGAGTTTGTTTGAATGAGTAAGTGCTTAACAGCTTGCTGATAGGTTTTTGTGAATATCCCTCTTAACATGCATGCCAGTACCAATATATATGAATTCTGCTGTTTTCTGCTTTACAAATTCATTTGTGACTTGTGGTTTTTGTTAACTTATCATTTGAAGCATCCTGTTTGCATTATCATTACTGAGTCTGAAGTTTTGAGGCAAGTATGTGATAGTTGAACTGTGACTTTGCTATTTTGTCACTAAATGCGAAAGTTTGGCCTCCTGCTAAAAGGGTACACTGATTTTAGACAGTATCCATTTATCCACTCCTCATGTCAAAATCAGTGGCAGTGTCCTGCAGAAGATAAACAACATATTTTGCTCTCATGCCTTTATTGCTTCTCTTTGATAGCTCATGTTATGGCTTGTCATTATTTTTAGAGAAATCCATGGCATATAAAGATTCAGAGGTGCTACAAGTGTGCAAATTAAACGACAGCCTGGATGATAGTAGCAGTGGCCCTGGTGTGTATGTCACTCATGGCAGAGTCCTGGGAACCTACATTTTTTGGTGCTGTGACCAGCAAGGTATTGGGATGGGCTGGAAGGTGGCTACTACTGGGGTAGGGAAAAGTGTAAGGGGACTCTTTTCACACTGTCTTTCAAGACCTTAAAACCAAATTGTTTATGGTGTTCTTCTCCGGTGATAAGAACAACCCAGCCATGGCCCCCTGTGCCTGCAACAACAGAGGTCTGTTTTGCTTGTGATCAACCTTCAGATGCCTCTGTCAGTGTTTAAGTGAGCAGTGGTGGAGGCTGTCAGATGCCATCAAAAACCGATTAAGTTAATGAGCTTGTTTTGCCACTTGATGTGCTTCTCGGTAACTGTTCTGAAGGTGAAAATGCAGTGGGCACACGATCTTCTGGACTCTGAAATCCAGTCTGCTCTTCTCTTAGATACGCTAATATGGGTCATCTATTCTCCCTGTCACCAATAATCAGACTCATTTAGATCACCTTTGATTTACACACTATGTTTTCCTGCCTTTTTCTTTGAGGACATATTTTGGAGAAATTAACATTTGGTTTGACCTGTTTTCTTTCTCGTGGTGGTATCCCCACTTATGCAGGCTTTCAGATGAGCCTCCCTGGAGTTATTTGCAGCTGTAGCTGCTGCACTGCCTTTCAGGTGTCATATAGACAAAACTGAGGTGTGTCAGTTCCTGAGATCTGACCTAAGAACACTGAAGCCTGTTCTTCTGGTCAGCCTAGATTTCTGTACTGGTATCAAATCTTCTGTTGGACCCTCTAGCCATCTGCTAGCCATTGCTTTTCCTAAAGGAGAGAGAGCATCAGGTTTTTCCAAGCTAGATTTGTAGTTTTACCTTTCAGGAATTTGCCAGTAAAAAAACTGTAGATTTAATCTTTGATCTCGTCATCATAGTCATCTTCTGGCTAGTAACATTCTATAATTGTTATTTTCACATGTTTTGAAACCTACCTTGGAGCAATCAGTTGCTAATAAGTTCCTTCAAGATGAGAAATCTTCTTTTAGAAGTCCTAATTAATGATGCTTCCTGTGTGTGGTACCCATCTTCTCTCTTCAACTAAATTGTGTTTTTATTTTCATTTTTCAGTGCCTGCCTGCTTCTCATTATTAACTGCTGCTTATTCCAGGAAGAGTCATTACTCCGGGATGAGATTCTGTTTCTTGACTCTTTTCATAACCTCTTTTTTACCTTTTTGCCAATGCAGCCATGCTCCAAAAGCTTCTATCTCGGAAGCTGTTGTACATCCTCACAGGTTTTGTTACTTTTCAGCTTTCAACAAGAGTCCACGCTTGCAGTATAGAGTCTGTTACCTTGGTGTGTTCTATGCCACCCATCCATCTTTCTGTTTCCCTGACCACATAACTTTTCTTAGACATCCAGAAAGGACCTTTTAAATTGGAATATATCCCTTAGACCTGTGTAATTCAGATATCTTGAACAGGAGTGAAAGCCTAGAAGAGTCTTGCAATCTTTCTGCAACACCATGACCCAAGCCCCAAGGAAAAGATTTTTTAAAAAGAAATATGTATGATATGTGTTACATGTGTTTGTATGTATATATATATATATGCATATACTTAGCTGAAATAAACTCTATGCTAATGCAAAGTTTAGAGATGAGTTTTACTGTGAAAAATTTTGGTTTTGGCCATGGATACTCTAATATGTGTGTGTTTTTGTGAGGAATAAACTTTTTGTTTTCTCGCATTGAGCAGGTTTTTTATTGTGGGTCTGATTAACCAGAGCACCTAAATGCTGGTTTTACACTAAGCATATGCTTAAGGACTTCTGCTTTTGGGAATCCTCTATCCATGAAAAGAAGCTGATCAGACAGTATTTTGAGCCACAAGGAGCTTTCTGTGAAATAAGCTGACAACAGCTCCTTAACCAGTTGAAGACTGGAAGTACAAGTTTGCATAATCAGCAGTGGTCCTGCTGCCAATAAGTGAGACTGGATATTCAATCTGCCAGCTGGCATCTTCCCTTTCCCTCTGAATTTTGATTATTTTTACAACAATAACAATAAAACTTTGTGTTACTGTAATGCTTTGCTTCTCAGGAGCTTACAGTGCTTTACAAATACGTGATAACTGGTTAATTGGATTAGTTAATCTAGTTGCCAAAAGGTGAATATAAAAGTATTACTCTCATTTTACAGAAGAAATTGAGGCAGCAAGAGGTTAAGTTACAGAAAGGTTTGCAGACTGTTTAGCATTGGTATAGTAAAGGGAATAAAAGGGATAAGCTGAACTGATAAACAGGGAGATAAAATACAGTAACATTCCCTCTTTGGTGATCTATGACAATCAGTGAGAACTCTGTCTTTCATGTCACCCTTTTTGTTGAAGGTCTGGGAGGTGTACCAACTCATCCTTCCTTTCTAAGAGGAAAGAGTAACCCCTGCAAAGACGAAACTGAGATAGAACCACAGAATCATTTAAAATCATTGAATGCAACTGTTAACCCAGCACTTAAAGTCCATCACTAAACCATTTCCCCAAGTGCCACATCTGCGCATCTTTTAAGTACCTCCAGGGGTGAGGACTCAACCACTTCCCTGAGCAGCCTGTTCCAATGCCTGAAAACCATTCCAGTGAAGAAAATTTTCCTAATATCCAACCCATACTTCCCCTGGCACAACTTGAGGCCATTTACTCTTGTCCTATATCTTCTTATTTGGGCAAAGAAACCAACATTCACTTCCCTATAACTTCCTTTCAGCTCATTGTAGAGAATGATAAGATCTTCCCTGAGTCTCCCCCCTTTTCTCCAGGCTAAACAACCCCAATTTCTTCAGCTGCTCCTCATAAGACCTCGGGTTTAAAATTTTTTTAGCACTATTATTTTTGTAGAGGAGATGGACGTAGCTGGTAAAGCCATGATGTGTGAGGCCAAAAGAGTGAAAAAGAGTCCTACTTAAGCTGTGGAAGAAGTGAAGAAATTTTTGAGGCACTGGCTAACCTGGGTCTGCACCAACCATTTTCCCTGTGTCCTGCAGCTCTACTGCTTCCAGCAACCAGACTGGCTTGTTTGGAGCTGTTTCAGGGATCTCTACATCTTTCTACCCTGGGCATGTGCCTCATCAGGCTCAGTTGCACTGAGGGTAGTAGTGACATCCAGCAGCAAAACAACAAAGCTGCTGCCGGTTTCTCTGACCATAATGCAGTCAGCTGTTATTAATCCCCTGCTAGGAAACAGGCTTTGCACACCTGAAGTTACTGTCCTCATCCTTTTATCAATTTACTGCTCTTGCCTGGCACGGAGAGATTTGGAAATTTATGTGTGTTGTGTATGAAGCAGGTTATTGTATTTTAGATTAAACACAGTGGAACTGTCCTTGAAAGGTACAGCCTGGGGAAGTAACAATGAAAGTGGGTTTAAATTGTTTTAGTTAAGAGGAGATTAAGAAAAATGCTTTGATCTCCCATGGTAATCAGGAACTTCAGCAGATATACCTGAAGTCTGTAATGCTTTTTTCCACTTTCAGTTAAGCAAAAACCCACCACAATCTTGGGGGTTTTTCATTTTTATTTCAAAGAGAATCTCATTGAGGGTGAATGAAATGCTCATTAAATTGAGTCAGTTTCGTAGATAGTTGTTTCCATTAGCTAGCTAAGCTTTTGGGCATCAGCCATAATCAGAGAATGATTATTATTGTAATCTGTGCCTATGCAGTGAATTGTTTCTTCCTTGAGATGTCTGTATCAATCCACATCTGGATTTGAGTAATAGTGTGTATGTACCATGCAAATTTAAGGGAACACTTCAGGATTTATTAGGGTGCTCCATACTTGGTGGGGGTATGTTGTCAGTATAGTAAATTACTCCAAACTTGACCTCTTATTTTTATTTAGGAGTTATGCATACATATAATAATATCAATGCTTGTATGCTCTGCCTACTTTGTAAGGAAAAAGAATTCAAGAAGTAAGGATTCATTGGTTTTAATTTATTTAGCTCCTTAAAAATATACATAGTAGCACATTGCTTTAAAATTATATAAAAGAGCAGAACAATTTGAGGCAAAAGAAAAAAAATTCATGCTTTGCAGCTAAAACTTGCTTTTCATTGTATCAGCTCACTGTGGTTTGCCTGCATGACCCAGCTGCAGTGAATGGAATTGGGCAAGAGCCTTTTGCCTGAGTCTTTCCTATGTGCTAACAGGAAGAAGTAGTGGTGACAGTTGTACCCTTCATCGTCACTAGGAGAGAACAGAGAGGGGAGGGAAAGAGAGACCAAGAGCAAATGAGAACAATATTTGGCCCAAATTACTTTTCCTGCCCAAACACTTGGTATTTTTGTCCCAAAGGCCTCTGGCTCACAATGAAAATGAGCTAATCCGTATTAGGAAGTCTTTCTGGATTTTGACTGGGAAGTGTTTGGTGTTGAATGAAAAAGCTTTGAGAGAAGCTTTTGTCCATGTTGTGTTCTCATTAGCAGTGTTCTCATTAGTGAAGCCTTGTGATAAAAATGGGTGCATTGCCCTAGTTTTTATTTATTGGAACTAAAATCCAGTGTGCAAGTATCCCTGATTTTTTTTTTGTTTGTTTCCTCATCCACCTATGCTGTGCCTTGCATGAGTGCCTCGTTACCCTGATCCTTCCTATGAGTGCAATCTCAGCGTGAGAGTCTCACCCTCCTTTCCCTTCCTTTCTTCTCCCTTTGGCACATGCCATGAGCTGGCAAGACCTTGCCCCACGCTGTAAGCTTGATAAAGACTGAATAGTGACACTTGCAGAGGGAAATGTCTGCCCTGCCCAGTTTAAGAAATAAATGCAAAACTCTCAGTTTAAAAACTGGTTTTCCTAGATTCTGTATGAACCCTCTAGAGAGAAACTCCTTCAGAGGTGGTTCAAAAAATTAATTTACCTTTGGGGCTCTGAAGTACCCTACAAAGGAGCTGCTCTCCATTTCCTCTGGCACATGAGGAATGTGGGGCTCCTGTCTCCTCAATTAGTCAACATTACCTGAAGCTGGGCAAAACTGAGGTTCAGAAGCAGAGCCATCTTCTGAGTTGTCCTTTGGTGAACAACTTTTCTCCCATAGCAACCATACTTTGAGAGGCAAAATAATAATCTGCTAATACATATTCCTTTGATAAAAAGGTAGTTTATTTTTAGTGTGTTCAGAAACTTTCTAAGGCCCCAAGTTCATCTTGAATGTTTTCTAGCTGTGTTTATAGGACAGAAGCAAGTGTCTGTGAAGCAAGTTGCTGCAGGGAATCCCTGCAGCAGGCAACCACAGGCTGTGACAGCAGCAAAGTACTGCCTTTTCTAAGCTGCCCTAGAAATGTGCTGCAACCTCAAACTGTGGAACCCATCAAGAGAAGGTTTTGCTTTCTCTGTTCTGTGCCCTTTGCCTTTCAGCTAGGACCAAACTGTCCTGTGTATTGTAGGATGTGGATAACAAAGCTCCTCCTGAGACAGCTAGACTGACTCTTAGGAAGTTGATTAACATGGCAGAGTATTAAAAATGTAAATACAGCACTTTGTGGGCCTGGTTTTGTTTGAGATACAGGGCTGCGCTCCTTCATGAGAGAAATTTTCCATTTAAATACTTACTACTTTCTGTTTCTGATTTATCTGGAAACTCTGGCATTTTCTCTGTCTAAAAGTCTCATTACTAGTAAGACTCTCATGATATTTTGGCAAGTCTACTCCCCATTATGGATAAAATCAGTGAGTACAGAAACATATTGGACAAGAACTTTTTTTGTAACTGAAAAAAAGCTTGAATTCCAAGTGAAAACTTAGGTTAGTTTTTCACTTTATTTTTTCTAATTGATTCCTTTGTTGCACTATCATTTCAAAACAGGCCTTTGTGCTTACTTTTCACCTTTTTTCAAAGTCCACTTTTCTTGTTTCAACTTTAAAAGCTGAGGGTTTTTTTTCTTTTTTCCTTCTTTCTTTCTTTCCTTATTTTTTTTATTGTTTTTTTTTTCAGAACTACTGTTTCCATCTTAATTGCTGAAATTAGCAGACAGAGGAAATAGGGGGCTGGAGAAGCCAGAAAAACAGGCTAGGAAAGAGGAAAGAAAATGACAGAAATGCATAAAATGCAATAAAGGAAAGATAAAAACATGGGAAATATGGGGAAAACAGGACATAATGGGGAGAAAAAGCAATCAGAAAAGGAAAAGAATTGTATTGCTAGAACATGAGGTCTTCACTCTCTTCTTGCCTGCATTGGAACACTTATGTATTTGCAGGAAGCATACTGGGGTTTATGGAAACATCTTCCCTGTTGTCATCCCTGGATAGAACGATTCCTTTGAAATTACTTTCAGGAGTGGAAAACTCATTAATCAAGCCATCTTCCTAGCCTGTGTGTGAGTCTTTCTCTTTTTAAGTCATCTTAGAGGAGCAGGGAGAGCAGGAAAATGAAGAACAGGAGTGATCATCTCAGGGCTGGAAAGAAAATGGACAAGGCTGTCTGGAAAAAAAAAAAAGGAAACAAAAAGAGAGTCTACTACAGAGCTTCCTAAAAAAAGGGAGAATATGATTGTGATTTGCTATGGGAGGTAGAGGAAGGTCAATTAAAAAAAAAAGCTAGCAACTTTTAAGAATATTATTTTCTACTTTAAATATGTGAAATAAAGAGAAAGCTTAAATTAAACACTTGATTTTATTTGTGCTTGTCTGGATGGTACGATGGCCGGGAATTGTTTGTTTCAATGGGGTCTGCTTCACCTCTTTGTTCCACTATGGGAACAAGTCTCTCATACTGTTTATGTCTCAAGACCCATGCCAGAAGTCTGCAGTTCTTGTCTTCCTGTGCAGAACCGTTTTGCTTGGCTGTGAGCATAAAAGCTCCAGGGAGGCACTGTCTATTAAGGCTAATTCTGTTTCAGCCTTATCCAATACTTTTGTCTTTTGTGTGGCTCTCTCACACTGTGTAGTTTGGCTATAGTTATAATCTGTGTGCCTCTGGCCTATGAAATGTTGTGCTGGTTCAGTTGCTTTCCAGTGGCCATGTTCCACACACTCTTTCTCAGAAGTTCGCAGAGCTTAAATGTATGCACTGATCAGTCTGACCTTCTGTACAGATCCAGCTACAGAACTTCGTGCAGCACTCCCAGTAAATCCAGGCTGCCTCTCAGCACAGCTGGTACAGCCTGGAAGATGGGAGCAAGGGAGATCTCAAAACAAGTTGTTCAGGAACTGGGGTTTTCAAAAGCTCAGTGCTGTACAGAGTAGACCTGTCCAAACTAGTACTGAAACCAGTGACACAGTGGTGCTCTGCTAGTTCTTTTTATACTTGATGAGAAACAGTCCTAAATACTCTGGGAGGACCACACTGTTCAGGCACTGCCCTTGGCCATGTAGGCAGTACTGCTTTGTTCAGCGCTGGTGGGAAGCTCTCTGATGGATGCTGGTGAGATGTGCTGTGGATGTGCTTGTTGCATTTCAGGAACAGAAAATCCCACTGACCTCCAGTGGCAATTCTAAAAACACTGCTGATTTATTAGGGTGTTTCTGATAATCCCTCTCCAACTGGCTCTTGTGGTCCACATGGGTTGTTGCAGTTGCCACTGCAGCACATGGGTGATTAGTATTATGTGAAGTACTGGAGAACCCAAAGAAATCTGAAGTGCTGTGGTTCTGTATGATCTCCACATACACAGCAAAGAGATCCTATTGCAGCATGCATGTTTTTGTGATGTTCTGCAGAGAAGCAACATATACTGGGGGAGTGATCTTACTCAAATTCTTAAGAGGATAACACGACGAAGAGCTTCAGTGCTACACGAAGCATCTGGGATAATATCCAAAAAGCCCAGATGTTTAGTCTTCAGTGGCTTCATTCTAAGCTATTAAATGTGGAGTTTATTTTTTGGTTGGAAGCTTTTTCTTAGTTTTCCTAGCATACACTAAAATTTTGACTTTCCTGAGGGAAGCTTGATTCTGTTGGTTGCCCATTAAACAAGTGCAATGCACTTGTGCCACATATGTGAGTTAGGATTGGAATCACGTGATTTACTGGACTTAGGGGTTTGTTGGGTTTTTTTTGGGGGTTTTGTTTGTTTGTTTGTTTGTTTTGTTTTGTTTTTTTTTTGGGGGGGGGGTTTGTTTTTTTTTTCCTTTTATTTAAAAGATCTGAGGTTTTGTTATCTGAGACAACAATGCCTTGATGCAATAAATGCAGGTTTCCTAAGTGACAAAGTCCCTGATAGGAAGGTGAAATGGGCATGCTAATTAAGTGTAGTGTAGACTAAGGGAGGGAAAGGCTGCCTAATACTATAGTCTGTCTCCAGTCATGTTTTGCATGAGATTCTTCATCTGCTCCATCTGCTTGTTTCTAGATAAAGGCATGGAAAGGCTACTTCTTTTTCATGTGCAATATTTGTCCCAACCATCTGGGAAGAAAAAAGAAAAAAATAAGTAATAAAACGAAATGACAAAATGGTATGATTTCTGCAAGACTAGGGAGCTTTTCTCTTTCCAAATGTCTTTTCTGTCTGTTGCTGTAACCTCATATTGTCTTCCAGTGCAGGAAAGAGCACTAGGGAGGGTGAAGCTGTTGCACCCCATGACTAAATAAGAGTAGAAATCCCCCTTGTTTTCAAAGGTTCCAAGCCTGGCATGTGAGGGAATTTGTACCTCAGGTCCATGTTACCCTGCACCCTTGCCCTTTAGCAGTGAAAATCTACCTGATCTCAGATTCATATAACACAATATCATTCAGTGTAATAGAAACACCCAGTACAATATCTTCCAATTTCATTTTATACAGAAATACATGGACATGCCGTCTTCTGATTGATGCACCACCTGCTTGTGTCACCTCTGGAAGAAAGAGTCCCAGGTCTGCCCCAGAAATACCAAATGGTGTCTAGGAAGGTGTAGGAGTAGACTAACAAGTTGTTGCCAAGGCTGCTGTCTATGTGTAATGGAAATGAGGTTTCCTATTGTGGGCACCCTTTCGGTCATGGGCCCTGAGTAACTCTCTGTTCGTTTTTTCAGCAATCTAGTATCTCATCATCTTCCTCCACACACACCCCTCACTGTTTTCAGGGTCTGGTTGTGGTGTGGGAAGGTGCTTTCCTTTGCATTTGGTCACAAAAACAGCTTTGAGAGCTGCAGGCCAGTGACAAAGCAAGCAGCAAATTTTGTAGTACAACATTTATACTCTTAAGAAAGCACAGCCGTGCCTGCCGGATATTTGTCTGGCTAATTCTTGCTGTTGACAGGAAGCAGACATTCAGGCTCAAAACATTTACATATCTCTGCATTGACAACACCAACATGTATTTGGCATCTGCATGAGAGATGCGCGGCAGTGCCTGTGTCTATTCTGTCTCGCCTGCTACAGCAAACATAGGACCAGTGACTGACCAAGAGCATACACACACAGCTGTGGGAGATTCCACACTGTTTCTTGAAAGATTGAAAAATAATTTTTGGTTTCTGGTTCTTTATTTCTTTAATGTGGTGTATGAGGATCCTGCTGGGTGTTTCAAATGTCTTTTTTTCTTTTTGTGCATCTTGGCTTCCTAGGCAAAATACGTTTGCTGGGTTTGTGTGTCCCAGCAAAACTCCTTGCTGCTTCCTCCTTAATTTTTGTTTATTTGATGTACCACACTCATGCACAACCACTCTCTGCAAACTCAGATCCTATTACAGACCTGGGCATCTCAGTAATTTTCTGCAGATTTTATAAAAATGGTGATATTTTTAATAATAAAATATCCCTCATTAATAACAGAATATCAGTATATCTGAATTGTTCTCACTTTCATTTTTAAAAATAATATTTTAGCACATTCCCCTTCCTCACATTTACCTTCTATTTTTAAGCCTTGAAATTCATACCTTAACCTTCATGTAGTGAAAGGTGTTTTGCATTGTATATTTGGCCTTTCACTGGCAATATGTATCAGTAAGTATGCTTCTTAGTTAATCCTTAAGGGTCTCTGGGGACCCTAAACTAAACAGCTTTATGTTCAGAGGATACCTGAGCATTTAGGAAGGACTGAGCATAGTCCTTGCTGATATTCTTAGATCTGAATTCAGGATAGGACACAGCAATTGCCACCATCAGCAATGCCCACCCAGCCCCTCCTTCTAAGGTATATACCAGCTTTCTCATTTCTTCTTCAATGGTATTGCTGCCAAAACTCCCTCAATACCCACTTGTTACACAAAGTTGGGAAGAATTGCAATTACATAGAAAGGTAATTAGATGATCCTGAGGACTGGATTTTGAGAAACAGAGAAAAATCCAATAGTAAAGTCATTGTCTTAGCAAGTAATAGAAGAAACTCTGAAGGGAAAGTTGGAACATTATTTATAGGGAAAGTATCAGATGATTTTGTAAGTGCCCAAGCCAAAAATGGGCACAGTTGTGAAGGCAACATATATGGTACAAGGATGTGAGATCCTTTCAGTAAGTAAAGGGTAATATTAAAAGAATTATGTAAGTCACTGATGTAACCCCATGTGTTCACCTAATGTTGGGTTTTCATCACCCACATTCCAGAAAGACCCAGGGTGTCTCTTCCAGTCCCGTATTTGTGCCTTTTTTCTCTACAAGCTCTGTGAAGGCTTCTTGTGGTCATGAATTCCAGTGTGCAAGAAGCTTCCTATATATTGGCATTTGTACACAGGGGGGTGTCCTCCTGCTGGTTTGACCTCCTGATGCCTCACAGGCATCATCCAGGTGGCTTCAGCGTGGGCTTCAGTGAGCATCTTCATCAGAGCTTTGAGGTTTGTGCCCACCATGTTCTGTACCAGCAGGGAATGCTACATGCAAGCTGGCGCTGAAGAGCTACCTTAAATTCAAGACAGGAAGGAAGGTGTTTGCTTCAGATTCAAATGTTATATTATTCACTTGATTCTTTTTCTTGTATTAAAGATATGTGATTTACAGTGATAGGAAACTTCTACTAGTTCCAAAATTTAGGTTTGATTAAAAGCCCATATTTCACCCATTTTATCTGTGTCTTCCACTTACCTAGATTGCAGAACCATCTCAAATCTGAAAAAAATGGATTCGAGATCTTGAAAGAGATTTTCTGATGTGATTTCTTCTGCATTTTTTTGGGGTTTTTTTTCCCTTTTGTCTCAGCCTGGAAAACAATAGCCATTTCTGGCTACCATAATAATAGCTTTTTTGCGACTTCAGGCTACAGATAAGTGTGGTAGATACATGAAAAAAGGCTCAGAAGGTGCAACTGATATTTAACCACAAAAGAAGAACACCCTGGACAGTATAGCCATAAAACTATGAGGATGCTTAAATTCTGATTTTCTGAAATACTGTCTAGGTCGCAAATCATTGGGCAATAAATGTACACTGTGTCTTTAACATGGATTTTGTTGTGGCTTATCCTGCTCTCTGCTGTCCATCTCTGCTGTGCTTCTTCTCCATAGCACAGGTGGAATGCTGGTCGTTGCCACCAGTCATTTCTTGAAAACACATTGACCTCTTGCTCTAAGGTCATCAGCATTTTAGCTTTATGGTGATGGTGGTATCAGGATCCTTTTCTTGGGATTATGAAATATTCAGAAGGTATTGCTCATCTCTGCCTAAAGCTCCAAGGCATCATGAGTGTTGATGGGTTGGAATAGGAGCTCTTTGCATGTTATCCAAAATGTTTATCACAGCAAAAACTGACATGCCAGAATTGGCCAACTGGCATGAAAAAAATTTCACTTTCTTGGGAAAGTGTTATCACTTTGCTGCCTTTTAGAAACTATAGTTGTTTTCTGAATTACAAGTGGTTTGCATAAAGAACATAAATTGCTGTGCTCTTTATCACTGCTTACTGTATTACAAATATACAGTCCAATTTTTCAAGTGCGGTGTCTTGAAAATGAATGTGTATTTGAAATGAAAACCATTTCAGTACTTGAGCATCCTCCCTCTGGAACAGACTGGATAATAACATGTTCATCACCTTGGGTTATTTTAATACTTCCTGAAGCCTGCACAAGATGCTTTCTATTTTCTTGTCAAAACATACTGAAAAGAAAATTATTTTTAATAAAGTACAGTAATCACAGTGTGATCACCCAGTGCATCTTCTCTTGTCAGATTGTTTCTTCCTACTTGCAAGGATTTGCAGTTACTTAATGTTAAGATTGCTGAGCAATCCAGTGTTGGGAGGAAGAGAATGGAATATTTCATTTCTGACAAAGAGCCCTGGGTGATACACAACATCCTCTTTTGCCTCCTAGAATAGTATCACTGTTTAAAATGAATGCTGGAAGAGTTGACTGCTGAGAGATTTCTTTCCCTTCTCCCAGTATTTCACTGCTGTCTTCTAATAGGGTACTGGAAGTGCACTGTAAGTAAAGTACCCATAGATGCAGTTTTGTCTGTCCATAAATGCCTGCTGGAATGCCATGCCAGATACCAGCCCTGAGAGATGCAGGAAAGTATTAATGTACATTTCTAACTAGTCCACAGTGCTGGGATCAGTCTCATAGTTTCTTAGGTTATGTACCTTTTTGGTGAACAGCTGGTGAATAACTTTTTTAGCTTTGGGTAAACTGAGGTCCAGTATTTCGAAGAGAAAATCAGTTGTCTTACACAGGCACTGGGAGCTTTCAGAAGTAATGGCTGAATGATTTTTTTCTAAACTCTTTCTTTACACCAGGTTTTTCACTCAAGTCACTCAGGTCTAAAATAAGTGATGGACAAATCTCAAGAGATTTGGTTTCATATCTTACCCAAACATTACACAAGCTAAGTAAAGCTCTGGAGTCTGCATAACTGAGCATGAAACCTCAGAAGAACAGACTTTCTCATGAGAGTGTCAGTGTTCCTGCTGTCTGGAAATACCGAGAAAATAGTCTTTCTTGTGGTATTTTGAAACTTCAGCATCTGGACATTGCTGTAATCAGAGGAAAGTGAATATGAAAAGTAGCAGTTTAAAAAGCGAACCCTTTTTCAGTCTTGGGTGTAAAGGTTCCTTTCAAGTTCTTTAGGGAAAAGTTAATTGATTAATTATTAATTACTTAATTGATACCGTAACTCTGTATCTCAAAGCAGGTGATATAAATCTGAAACTGCAAATTCTGGCTATTTTTTTCTTCTGATTATTGCAAAATATTATCATTTGTGAGTCACTGAGTGTTTCTCCAGTCAAGGAATGAAACAGCCATTGTATCCTTCCCTCCTGTATCCTTCCCTCCCTTTTATGTAAATATGTAACTAAGCACTCCTCTTGCAGTACTTGTTTTTGGGAGAACATTCTGCTTGCTTCAGTCACTGCTTCAAGTGTGAAATTTAGCTCAGCTGCACAGCCACAATGACTGTCTCATGCTACAGAAATCTAGTGAAAATAATCTTAATGATTACATTATACAACTAATATATTGATTAAAATGTTATGGTAGTAAATAACTTTAATGTTGAATCATATCTTGGTTTATATGGCAATTGTTGATGTGAGCTATCCCTGTATTTAAAAATAGAGTTAATCTTCATTTTGGATTTTGACAGTGAATCAATGGGACTTGCAGAGAGATTTACTTCAAAAGTTAAAGATGGAAAAGTGTGTTTATCTGTTGTCCTTCTGCCACTGCAAGATTTACAATGTGTTTTCTTCTTTATTCAGTCCATATTTAGTAACTTGAGCAATGAATTTTCCATCATTGGTTTTTTGTGATTAATCCAAGTGCGTGCTGTTAGCAAATACCAGGAAATATTTCTCAACTTTCCTCTCAGTTTATTTTCACCAAGATTTTCATTCTTGGACCAGGTCCTCACAAAGTCTTAGGTCCCTCTGTGCTGGTCATGTGCTGCAATTAGGGTTACCCATATTCATTCACATGTAGGTTCACTTTTAAGGCCCCAAATATTTGTCATATTGTTAGGGATAAACAATTGGTGTTCTGCCATTTACAAAATCTGGATTTTTATGTCTGTGCTTGTGCTCTTTCTAGAATTTTCTTCAGCTTGCCAGTCTTTGGGGTTTTAAATTGCCAGAAATGCAGTGTAAATTCAGAGAGGCTACTCAAGTGCAATACTGTTTTCTTGATAGGTGTATTTGCTAAATTCATAACGTCCTCTGCCTCTCCCCATCACTGTTGCTATTGCAAGCATCTTTCACAAAGAGCTTTTGTCAGTTTTGAGGTCTGCTTCTGTTCCTTCAGAGACTAAGTTTTTGAAGCATGAACTTTCAGAAAAATAGACATGAATATGCATATACATATAGTTACTTACTTATTGTACAAGTATTTCTTTCCCACATAGCAAAATTTTGTAGATTTCTTTGTACTGTTTCCTTTACTTATCAGAGATTGACAAAAATTATTTAGGAGCAGTTTAAAATACATTAAAAGATCGTCATACTTCAGTTTTGCATTAAAATATTATCATTAATTACTCAATGCAATTAATAATAACCTGTATTCATATATGCTCTGCCTAAATCAAAGTAATTAAATGTTCAAATTAAGAATGTGTTTGCAAACAGATCTCTAAAAATTCTGTTAGTGCTGTTTTTCTCCAGTTCTCTTGTTATAAAGGGGATTCAAATAATGCAAGAGGCAAAAGAAATCACTGCAGAAACATAATCAAAGTGACAGTTTTGTGCTGTATTTCCATATCAAGCTAAAGCAAACAAAAAAAATCAGCTGTATATGCATACTTAACAATGTAGGTACATCTCTGGGGAGTGATCTGAAATGAAGGGACCATCTTTTCTTTCTTGCATTTAAGACTCTCCACTTCCAATTATTTTTCTAACTATATATTAACTGTTTTAATTAACAGGTGATGATTCACCACTTTCTAGCCACTGAGAACATTTTTATAAAATAGACATTTAAAAATAGTAATAATGTAGACTACTTTACTATTACTCTGAGCATTTGGAGCTGTAGGAATATTTTAGCACAATTTGAATAATGGGAGAAAAAGCTGGTTTTGGTAATTTTGTGTTCAAGGGTGATTCAGCCTCTTTGCTTGCTAAGTCTAATTTTCCAAGGCTTATAAAACTTTAATTTGATTCTTTATCTAAGCATAAAACAATGTCTGAAAATTGCATAGTAAATTACTAGATAATCACTTTTTTTGCAGACTACCTGACTGTCAGAATGAAGAGACACTCTAAAAGTGCTGGGCAAAAGGGAAATTTACAACTCAACATAGGTTTTTGTGAAATTCTAATGGTTTCTTCTAAGCATGAAGGAGAAACATCTCTCTGATTATTATCTATTTGCTTAGTTGTGTATTTATACTAGTGTTTGTGTCAAAACTTTGTGCTTGTGTATTCAAATATGTGAGTATATATGTACAGATATGTGTGGAAGTGATACCATAAAGTTAAAATAAGGTATTTGTGATAAATATATTCTATTTCATGGTTTCTTAATTCATCAAGTAGTTTTGACTGCTGCCTCTTCCCTAGGCTGGTATTCCTCTCCCTCATCACATTTCCTTTTGGGGGTGGTTATTAATTTCCAATCTCTAAGTAATGTTAACACAAAAAAAAAAGCAAAAAAGCAAGCACTCTCTTTAAATTACTTTATCCTCCTTTTTGTCCAAAAAAACACTGCATCCCTTGAAGACCCAACCTGTATGAGATACTCAGTCTTCTCTGTTCTGGATTTCACATCTGATATATTGAATTTTAGATGGTCAGAAACAAGGACTGGGAACTTTCTTACATTAAAAAGGCATTGTATGCTTGTGGGAAGCACACTTCCAAATGGTCTGGTACATCAGACCTAGAAAAAATGTTTAGGCAGAACAGAATTGTAATTACACATAAGGAAATTTGTGTTCATCTTTAAAAAGTTTCTCCACTATTATGTAATATTATACAAAATTCACACAAATGTTACACTGCCAGAAGGAGTCAGTGTGACCCAGTCAAGCTCTCCAAGGTGGGAAAATGTCAGAGCTGGAATTCTTGCTTTGCCACAGCTTCCCTTAAACACCCACATCAGCCCCTAGTACAGAGGGCCTGGCAGGAGTGGGGGCTGCTTGGGACAGTTGGCCTTTTCCATCTGTCAGCAAGGAAGCAAATTGTTAACTTTCAGAAACCAAGCATTAACTCTTGATGACGTGAGTGTATTGACGTCAGTGGAACCAGAAGAGCTCCTCAGTATGTGTGAGCTCCCCATCAGTGTATTTAGGTTCTTTCAAGATTAGTGACCCAGGAACACTAGCTGAATTATCACCCAGACTCCATACCAGTCTCCTGGCTGCATGGGTCAGGTCTCCTGTCTGTGTTTGTATGGATGTCTGGGAGCCAGAAAACAGAGAGTACTGGTTGGCTTGAATTCAAGTGATTTAAAGCAGCACCTGGTCAGAGGTCAGATGTGGTGTTTGGCCTTGTGTTAGGGTCAGGCTGAGAGCTCACCATCCCAGCATATCTTCCCTCGTTTGTCATGGCTTCTCCTTTCTCTGCCCCCTGCCAGAAGTTCCTGTCTTTGCAGAGCTCCAGCTCAGCAGCGTGCCAGGGCGCTCCACTCCTCACTTCTGGGAAACCACACTTCTGCTCTTTGTCATTTTTTTCTCTTTTATTTTGACCCTGGGTGATCAGGTGGCTGTCGAGCTGTGGCTCAGCTGCATGTTGCCCTTTCAAACCCGTTGGTGGTTGCGAGGCTGTGGGCAAGCCGGTTCTGGGGTCAGTGCCAGCAGGAAGGATGGAGCCTGAGGGTGTGCAGTCAGGACAGGAAGGAGGGCAGAGCAGGCTGGTGTGGTGCAGATTAGCTCAGCAGCCGTGACAGCTCCCTTTCCGATGGCGTCAGCAATGACAGCTGCCCACGGTGCATCTTCCATGCAAAAAGCACCTTGGTGTGTGCTAGCTGTGAGCACTAACTGGGGGGACCAAGCTTCCAGGACACCCTGAAACCTCTGTTCCCACGCACTTTGAGTAACTAGTGCTGCTTTCGGCAGTGACTACTGAGGAGCTGCCTCAGTGCTCCAAAAAGGCAGCAAGGCTCTCATTCCTGTCACTACACCAGTGGAGCTCCCGGGAGGTGAAGTGTGACGCCCATGTGTGCCAGTGGGAGCTCACCTTTGCTCTGTGACACCATCCAGCACTTCACAAGAATTACGGGAACCTCAAGTGGCAGGCAGTCCCTTAAATTATTTGGCATTACCCCTAAGTACCTGATCCATCAGGGCAATTCAGAGTTTGATGGCTAAGAGCTCTACACACCTGAAATTACTTAAATCTACAAAATTGCACCCACAGGTATTTGCAGGCACAAAAATGTTGGCATAAAATTAGAGGCCGTTTCCTAAAACCTGTGCCGAAATTTTGATGATATGCTATATGAGGGGTTATTATTTTGAAATGGATTTGTGGAAAGCAATTGAAAATCTCCAGGCATCCCATCTGTGTTTAAAGTAACAACAATAACAAAACTTTAAATTAGCATAGGAGATTTAAGGCATTTCAGGAAAACATTGATTAAATCTGCCAATGAAATGAACGTGTTTGGCGAGTGACCTAATTAGTGTATACTTGGTTCTTTTTCACTGCACTGCTTACCACTAATTGCTGTTCTGCTGGTCTTCTCCTGACAAGTAAGAAAAAACAAGGATGAGGGATTTGTTGAGGAAATAGTGACATTCAGTTTTAATTCATTTGAACCTGCTGCCAAGCTTAATTATGGAACTGAGAAACTGAGACCGGGAGGCCCCCAGCCATTTAGGTTATAGGAGACGGAGATGTTTAGTGTCTGCCAGTGTATTTGGGTAGCACGTATTGCAGTTAGTTATAAACTTGAGTTTGCTGATGCTTAGCTGTTTTCTTTCCCCCACAGGTAAAAAAAACCCCATACTGGTTTTATTTTTAAATTTAATTATTTAGCCCTAATGGCATCAGGCCAATACAAAATTATAGGCATTGCATTTCTTAAAGGAAAGGTTTAACAATATTCTAGATAGTCATGTCCTGGGTTTCTTTGTGTGTGTGCTTGCATGTACGAACTAGTAATGTGTCATTCTACAAAAAAACCTTGGGATCCTGGAGTACTTGTAGCACTGGACTACACCCTCAGTGTAAGTATACTTGAGGTGAGTGGCTCATGTTAGTGATGGGTTCAATTCCCATCTCTGGAAGCAGCAGGGGACAATGTAGCTTTCCTTATTTGTGTTTGGAGTTCTTAAAGGAAGATGTCAGGATGCTTCAGGAAAAAAGGGGAAATAGTTTTGGTTTTGGTTTCCTGTGGTGGTGATGGATTCCTGTGAGTAGAGTCTGAAGGTCCTGGTTTAGAATCTGAGTTCATTTTTCATGATGTTCTGCATAAAAACTGGGGGGGAAAATGTATAATTCATTGACCAGAATGTTTATAAGGCAGCGAACACACAATAAAAATGCAGGGGAAAGAAAAGAAAAGAAAAAAAAAACTTTTGAGTTTAGCAGAGGGACAGTCTGGTGGGGCTTGCACTTGTTTTTAAACGAGGAAAAAAAAACATAGATGTTTTCTCAGAGCAGTGTCTGATTGGCAGACTCTGATCTGAAGTCCTCCCGGGGGATAATTCCAACCATTTTCCTACTTTTTCCCAGGAGGAGCCAGGGAACAGTAATCTGAGCAGGGATAGAAGCTGGAGCAGCCAAACCCACCCACAGTGCACCTGCCAGGGGCAGCCACAGCAGCCCAGTTCTGCTGGCAGGGAGCACAACCCACTTCAGCCACAGCCTGGGCAAGAGGGAAGGACTCTCAGCATGGGGAGTTTGGGGGTTCATTTACACTGTGGACAACACTGGAGGGGGTGTTCCAAGACCCAGTTTTAGCTTTTGTGGGGGCTAAACTTCATCCACCCAGACAAGTATATAAAACAAAACAACAAAAAAACCCCGAAACACAAAAACCCCAAACCCAAACAGAAAAACCAACACTTTTTGGTTAGTGCCCGAGACACAAAAAATGAAGTGAGATTATAAACAAATGAAATATGTTAGTGTAGGTCACTAACACAGACTATAATCATCTACGTGGAAGAACGGAAACTGTACAAGAAGGCAACATGCCTGGTTTTCTGTTATATAGCATTGCAGGGTTCTTGTAAGGATACTTGAATGCTGAAACAGCCTGGGAACTTGGCTTCCCTTGCAGCAGATTGATGTTCTTTGGATGGGTTTTCAGCCATGGAGTGATTTTGTCCTGATGTTCTGTGTGTGGTGGAGAGATGTGTCAGGAGGGGGGAGGGCTAGAAAAAGATACTTGCAATGGAAATGAGCTTGAGGGAAGGAAAAAGAACAGCTTTGCAGTGAGACTGGGAGTAGTAATACTAGAATGCATAATGGGCAGCTAAAGATGTTTTTTTTTGTCTCAAGACTCTCACTGGAACTCTGGTCATATAGCCCCTTGTGCCCACTGAAAAAATGCTTAGAAGATATTAATGGTTTTAGATATTATGGACTGATGTTGCTCTTCAATAATTTATTATGCTAGATATACCTGGTATCTATAATGCAACACTGGAATATTCTTACACATTCTGGTCTATATTTACAAGTGAAACTGACTTAGACGTGAATAATTACTGTGCTGTCTAGAAAGTCTTATTAAAAATAATTTCTTTTCTGTTACTTCATACATGAAGCCTGAACTGTACACTGATGCTAAATATAAAAAAATCTAACTCCATTATCTGTTTCTAATGACAATGTTAAAACTTACTTTTGCACTTTTACCTCCTAGTTGTTGGCCATGAAAATGGTGAGAAACAAAAAACAATTTAGTCTCCTGAGAAGACCACCTTACTGTCCTAAAATGTAATTTTCTCAGTGTTTGATCCAAGCCATCTCATGACTTCACAAGACATTTCAGATTTCCCATTTGGCAGCTCTAGCTTCTTGTCAGGATCTCTCATATAGGAAAATGGAAGTTGCATCTGATTGTATCTCATTCTTCCTCCCAGAAGTTGCACTCCCAAAGGGCAAAAGCATTGGAGAAATCCAGGGAGGACTCTTACTCTCTTGTAGTATGTTTTTTAGTTCAAAGCAGCATCAGCTTTACGGCTGCTCTGCAGTGAGAAGAGAGTTTGGATAGTACTGCAAAGGAAAATGCGATGTAGAACAAGCTGATTTTAAAATGGCTTGCAGTAAAAAGAGAAAATCAAATGAGGGAATCAGAGAAGGTCAAACACTCCTCACATCCTCAAGTTGATCAAACTCTAGTGTTTATTAGATTTGTTATCACAGTGTCCCTCAATCTGTCAGTGTCTGTATCACAGTGTCCTTCAATTTATAGTAATGCCCTATGAAAAAATCTCCCCAATCCTCCCCACAACAAAAAAAAAACCCAAACAAACAAACCAAAACAGAAAACTGAGCAAAGAAAAGAACAGAAAGGTTCAGGTCTTGACTTTGCTACAGAATAGTGCTTTTCACACTCTAAGTCAGCAGTTTCTTAAATTATTTAGTCTGTTTCTTTTTTCTTATATCTTTTAATTTTCCTAAAACTTTGTGAACTCTGTTTAAGCCAAGAAACAAAAACATCCATGTACACAAAATTCTTTCATGATTAGACTAATCCCTGCATTGAGCAATGCATGCATACCAAAATAATAATAAATTTGTAATTTGAGGGGCAAGGTGATCACAAGCACACACTTTTATACCTATATTTGATGCAGAAAGGATGGCAATGAAGTCTCCTAGGAGTATGAAGAAAGGCTGGGAAAAGAAATACAAATGGATACAGCAGGAAATCATATCTGTGGTTGCCTCCTGTAGGATATGTATTGACCTAGTAAATGGAGATGTCTGCAAAGAAGCTATAAATATGCTTGTGCTAATATTATTAAAGCTTTCAGGCGGTTCAGTTTCATCCATATGGCTTTCCAGGGAGATGCCAAAGATGTGGCCCCTGGCCACAGCTTGTCTGAGCAGCACATGCCTACCTGCACTGTAATTGCTTAATAAGATGTAGGGGTTTTCCCTGGATGGATTGTGAAATATATGCAGCTGCCTAAATAGGTGCTTAGTGAGATTTTTAGGTCTTATTCAGTTGAAATCTTTATGAGCAAGATATTTGAATGCTGTTGAAGATCAGAGGGAGCTCAGTGCTTTAAAAGTTGTGAAAAGTCCATTCCTTTATATCTTTAGGAAAATAAAAATACTTGCAGAGGTGTTGTTATCCAGTAGGGATATGTAGGGTATGTTCACTGGGCTTGCTTGAACATACCAGTGTTACTGGTTAAAGAAAATCAAAAATGGAGAGGGAAGAAGAGAAGATAGGAAGCGACTGGCTGATTAATATACTAAACTAATGCAAATACCGGGAGTAAGAAAGCCACTTAAAAGCAGATGATTATCCCTTGCCAATCCCAAAGATCTAACCTCTAAGCTGTTGTTCAGATGATACCCCAAAGCAATTCCTGGCAGGGATCTGTCCCTTGTTCCAGCTGAGAGAGCAGTGAGATGAAAGGGATGTGATTTAACCAAAGCTGAGACACTGCTATCTCACCATCTCCTACAGCTCTCTGGCAGTTGCCTGTAGAGCACGCATTGGGATCGCTCCCTGAATTGGTCCCACCTGCTGCTCTCCCTGCCCCTGCAGATGGCCCCAGCCTGCCACAGAGACTTGTTGCCCTCCTCTTCTAAAGCTAGAGTCTTTTATGGGTTTAAAGGACAGGGGAAGGGTGTTGTTTTCTCATTAAACCAGCCATTGCAAGCAGTATCTTTGTATCCAATGAAGGTCCATAGTGTTACCTCCTCTTGCGACAGAGATGGGGCAGGACTCCCAAGCACTGGAGCCCCATGGGCGTGTGTGCCCTTCTGCTGCCAGGGACCTTTAATCTGTTAGGACAGACAAAGACTTGCCTACACTTCCTCTTTGCTGTGTATCTTCTGACACTTTGAAGCTTCAGGTCATTGCATTCCCTTAAACCTCACTACGTTGAGGAGAAAAGACATGACAAATAGAGGTGTGGTGGCAGTGCTGCTGGAAGATTGTGGGAAAGTGTGAGAGAATGGAAAAAGTTTCCTTCTTTTTTAAAATAAAATCTATATCTGTTCTCATACGTATGGATAATACTGAAAATCTGTATTTATCTGTTTATTTTCCAGGTTATGGTTTTGTAGATTTTGACAGTCCCGCAGCAGCACAGAAAGCAGTAGCATCTCTCAAAGCAAATGGTGTGCAGGCGCAGATGGCAAAGGTAAGAAGAACCGTGTTATTGTAGGATTATTTCCACTGTTGGGTTAAATTTCCAAGGGTTTATTTTGCTCCTGTTTTTCTTAAGGTTTTGGATTGCTTATTCCAGACTCTTTCATCCTTTGGCTCCAGCACCTTATTCATCCCATGATTTGTCTGTGTTCTTGAGAGCTGTGTCTCATGTAGTGGGCTCTGCTCTGATTCTCTCTCCGCCCCTCAGTCTGGAGAGGGTTGTAAGACAGAGCACTGAAGTGGAAGAGCATTGGAAATACCCTTACACTCACTGCTGAGTGAAAGAGTTGCCTTTTCTTCTCCTTGGCATTGTCTTCATTTGGTTCCTTTTCTTTGAAAAAGTTACCCTTTTCTCACATGACTGGTGGGCTTCTCTGAAGGAAGAAGATTGACTGATCATAAGGAAAATCTGGTTGATCTGCCTAGGCTTGGCTTCTCCTGTTTGTTGAGTGTTTTTATTTCGAGGACCTAGATGGAAGTGTAGCAGGTTGCTGAAAGAATTATTGCTAAAGGTTGCCTGGAGGTGACTGGCATCTGTTCAGAGAGGCTGCAGGAGCCATGGGAAGCACAGTCAGCTCACTAACTCTGGTCTTGGAATTGTCCTTTGTCCCCAGGCAGAGGTGCTGATGGGGAGACAGGGGTTATAGTAATGACCATCGTGTGGTCCAGCTGTTGACTTTCTGAAGGTGGAATAATGTGTCTTTAGGCTCTAGACTGTGTCAGCCAGCAGAAATAGCTGTTGCTTTGTACTTTAAAAATGCCTTGCCTGAGAATCACAAAAAGCAGTTAATATTGCCTGATTTAGTCTCTGTAGAAATGATGCTGTCCTAGAATCTAAAACAGTGAAAGCAAACAGGTAATTACAAAAAAAAAAAGAGGGAAATCAACTAATAAAAAACCATCAGATTTGAAGATTTCCATTTAAAGGAATGCTGGTGGTTTCAACCTTTGTTTTTTTCAATGATCTCTTAGTGAAAACATAGCTTTGTTTTGGTTTGTGGGGTTTTTTAAAAATTATTTTATGTTACAAAGAAAAATCGTTGCTGATAAATGAGATTCTTTTGCTTTCTACTGAATTACGCTCACTGTGCCTGAAAGAAACTGGATGCCATCCATGTATTTCTGTTTAACAGCGCCCCACAATGCAAGCTAGGCTGTTTTATTGGCTCTTAGTTTTTATTGACACATGGTGATAAAAAATATTTTCTTCAAATGGGTAAAAGATGGCAAGCTGAAGAATGTGAACTTCTACTAAGGACTGTGCAATTTTATTTTTGAGATATACAGCATCTCCTTGTTAAAATATAGGCAATTTGATGCATTAGTCAAGCTGTGGAAAAGAAACCAAAGACAGGAGATATTTTTTGTCCTAATGATTGATATCAAATAGCCATTTCTAGAAAGGAGTAAATCTATATAAATCTGTAAAATATCTAAATCCATATAAAACTGTACAGTTACAAATTTAAAATTATAGATTTAAAGACAGGATTGAAAGATAAATCTATGCTTGAGGTTGTCAAGATTCAGAACAACGAACAGTTGCAGTACTTGTATTCATGGAAACACCTACAAAGAAGGTGACTTAAAACTGTGGTTTGGACTGTCCAATATTTAGGACTAAAAGCAAAGTCTGATGTTTTCAGAGTGGGAAGGGCTATACCAACCCTTGGTAGGTTTGTTTTCTGGGGAATCTATGGCAGGAGTAGTTTTTTGTCCTCTGAGATTTTGAGGCGGCTGGTGTGTACACATTTGTTTGCATAAGACTGACTGTATTTTTATTATTTAGCCATGGTGCCTGGAATATCAGATAGATCCTTTTAATGTGTTTGATAGCTAAAGATAAATATACTACTAACTTTTCTTATCTCTGAAAAAAATCTAAGTATTTAGAAAAATGGGGTTTCAAAGGAAATTGAGATGACTACACACAAAGTACTCCACATTGCTGAGAAGGCAGGAGCCTGGGAAAGCAAATCTATCTGGAGAAACATGTTAGTTCTTGCACATGTTGGAAGCCAAGTTGCATAACAGGACTGAAAGACAGTGTTACCTGCCAGTATCTGAATTACCAGTGATGGCTCAGAAGAGGCTTGAGGAAAGGGGCAAAAGAATAATTTAACCTGCATTTCTGGAAGTTTTATTTCAGAGCAATTTTATTTCAAGAGCTGCTTTAATTAGTGGTGAATGGCGGCTCTCAAAATCAAAATAAAAAGAGTTAAGTCTGAAGAAATTCCCTAAACCTTTTGTGTGCCATATTTTCATAGTATCAATGCCTTCTATCTTTTACTCTGCATTGCAAAGCAGTGAAACTGCCCCATGTAGAGGCCAGAGAGAAGACAGACTGTAACCTGTATTCAGCAAATGTCAAAAATCTCAGTCCAGCTGTGGATGCTTTTGAATAAAGGTGAAAGAGGTATTGCCCAACTTTCTTCTATGTGCTGGCCTTCTTCAGTAGTGAGATAAAGTATGCTGAAGTGCTGGTATTGTCTGTGATGTTTTCCTGGAGAGAACTCTTGCTCGGAAAGGGTAGTTCTTTCTCAGTTTTAACACAATATAATTTTTCTCATAGAAATCCAGGAATCTTCTTTGAAAAACAAAAGGCAGAACTGAACCCCCGCCCATGTTGGCTAGCAGAAGTATCTTGTGGATACTTGAGTAAAATAGACTCATTTTATTGATGCTAAAATACAACCACCTCCCTCTTTTTTTATAGCATTTGGACACCATTTTGGCTGATTTTGTTTCAGAGTTCTGCCTCTGGAAGAAGGTTAAACTCTGGTGGATTGATGCTCCAAGTCCCATCAGTATTGGAAAACTTGTTCTGTCAAGGCTAATACACCCCATAAACCCACAAAAGGGAAAAACAAAAAAAAACCCAACTGTTAAACATGTCTGAATCTCTGGTTTTGTTCTGGTTTGAAGCAGGCAGGAGAGGATTTGGCTGAGGGACAGGAACAGCAGCAGTATGCCTGCAGAGGTAGTGGTGGCAGCTGAGGAGATGAGGTCTCATGTGGCTCACTTGGTGGGACAGGGACCCACACAAGGACCCACACAGCCTCCCACCCACCGGAGAGATGTGTGAGGTTCTTGCACACACATGTGCTGTTACCTGGCTCCTTTAGCATTTCTCTCTCACAAGTACATGAAGCAGGAGTTCTGACTACTGCTGCTGTCCTATGTCCAATGAAGTTCCTATTAAGTTGTCCATATTTTTCAAAAGTCCTTATTAAGCATTTCATTTATTGAGAAGAATTAATGCTTTAGAGCTGCTGAGGGATGTTTCCTTAGCTGGCCTGGCTTATTTTTCTGTGTGTTTCCTGTGTTTCTTTGGACATACAGATTAATTTTTGTGCATGTGGTGCCTGCTTGTTCAGGCTTGTAGAGTCCAGGTGTTTTTTTGGGTTTCTCTCCTACTAAAAATGGCACAACTGATATGCCTCTGGATAATCTCACAGGAATTATTGATTTCGTTGTCTCTTTATGCTAGGGACTACATAAATATGACAGAAAAAAACATTGCTTATGTGCATGATTTATATATCAGTTCAGGTTTTTCCAGATGCTCCTTTCCTGCATTTCCTAGAAAAATATTATAGACAGAATATGGAAAATTAATAAGGAGAATCTTAGTAATATGGGAGTTGGCTCAGACAAGTATGCAAGGAAGCCTAGTACACATGAAAAATGTATCAGTGTTCTAATAAAATCTGTAGCCACATCTATTCTTGGGATTTGCAATAGTCCTTCACCCAGAATTACACATTCATAAGGACACTTCTTAATCTACTTTATATGTAAGTTTTAATGATGCCAAGGAGTCTAAATCACCTGAAAAATCAATAGCAGTCTCCTGTCTAAATAAATTTGAGCATCTTAGCTTGTGTCAGCCTGCAGTTGAACTGTGCAATCAGTTTATACCTTCACAGACATTTGGGGTCCTCTCAACCATTTTATATTTCCAGTTCTAGTCTGCTGTAAGATGGCATAACATGGAAGTTCAGGTGAAGGTAGGTTCTTGCTGAGTATTAAATAGCTTCTTTAATACCTAGCAGCCCATCAAGAGTGTTGAAACAAATGCATTCACAAAGGCAGTGTTTTCAATCCTGCTTTTAGAAGGATTAGAAATGTAATTGATAATGTGTGTCTTCTCTGGGTTTTCCTTTTGGCCATATAATGCATTTAGACATCCTCAAGACCTGTGTGAAAAATGTGGACATTGAAGGAATATTTAATTAGTGCTGGCAGTTGTCTAAGTCCAAGGAATCATTTCTTTACTACTCTGCTGCAGTACTTGCCATCCAGAGAGTGCACTGCAGGAACTGGTTCTGAAAAGGGGCTGTGCCAGTAGGCTCTGATGTGTTTTCCTCCTCAAGGGAATTACAGAAAGTGATTTTGCTTCTTGTGTGATATTTTTCTCATCTCTTCATCATTCAGAAGCTTAAATACAGGGAGTAATCACCATCTAGGTTAAAGATAAAAGGGAGCTGTTTCCCACAGAACAGAGCCAAGCACAAAAGCTTCTAAAGAGGAGCAGAGAGCTGGTTGCTGTATAGTTAAATAGACAGATTTTCTCCAAGGACCAAGGAAAAGGAAATCCCACAGAAGAATCTTATTTATTTTCCAGACTTTTGCGTAGGTTTTAAGCATTGCTCTGGTATGAGTCAGCTGACCAAATAAGTTCATTCTGTCTGCTTATTTTTCAGCTTCATTTTCTCTTCTTTTAAAATTACTTCCCTTTTTTTTCTCTGTCAGACACTTGTACTCTAAAGGACTGATCCTTAAAATGGAAGAACTCTGGTGAAAACTCTTCTTTCCAATATTTTTTTAATGTAGATTTGTAATGAAAAGCTTTGTTTGTTTTTGCAGTTTAAAAATTAATGAAAATAATAAGACTGCTATCTTCTAATGAGAAGAATGTCATACAAAATATGAAATACAGCCTATACACATGATACACTGGTTTCCTAACTCATGATTGAAATGTCTGCAAATTTTAGCTAATGAAGTTTCAGGATACTGGTTGGTTGAGCTTTTTGATAATATCTGTGGTTAACAGCCCTGCTGACTGAACTAACCTTCCTTTTGAAACCGAAGTGGGATTCTAGGAGTTTTAGAGCTCAATATTGAAATTGTCAGGCTTTGTTTTACTCCTGTGCTTCAATTATCGAATCTCCCATCCTCAGCAAACTGTTCTGTGAAGTCAAATATTTGTATCGGCGATTTATAAAGCACTGTTTTTGTTTGCTGCCAGAGCAGGAGCTGGTGCCTCTGGAAAGCTCGCCATGCTCATCAGTGTAGGAGAAGCTGAGAACATGGCTGTGCTGGCCACCTTCCACATCATTTCTGAATGAATTGCACATCCAGGCGTGGGCTGCTGCTGCTGCAACAGTTGTCAGAGACGTTTGGCACAACTCGTGTACGTGTGTGGAGCACTCTCCAGTGAGCTCTCCTCTTATCCTCCTAAAATGTGCGCTCTCTCTCCCTGTGTTTTTGCACAGCACATACTGGCTGACCAATACTGACCTGAGTTGATAGCAGTCCTGAGTTCAATGAAAATTAAAAGTTATAGCTGGAAAGAAATGAGAGGTAGTTCAGTTTAGATTTGGAAATTACACGTGCAAGTATCTCTCTCCTTTGATTTCTTTATCAAGTCAATCATCCCAAAGGTGTCCTGCAGAAGCACTAACTGGAAGTTCCAAGTTTCATGTACTGCTACTTATCAAAGTCGTGCTGTCCTCATCCTCTCTTGCCTGCTTACCTCTGTTTTGCATAAATTATCTTTTACTCTTGGAATGAAGAATCACAGTTTCCCACATGGAGCTGGCCTTTAAGTGCAGATTTTGTACATACAGGGTATTTTTCCATTCCTTAAAGGATAATTGACAAAACAAGAGCATTGGAAAGATGCTAAATTATTTGTTTATATTAAGTTTTATCTCAAAATTTCTTAGGAAGATGTGCCTTTCAAAACCTAGAAGGTTTTTTTGTGGTTTTTTTCTAGATGAAACACAGTCTAAATTCAGGATTCAAATCACAGATGTGTTAGCCAAGTGCTAACTTTAAATTTCAGAAAATCTGCATAGCAGACGACAGTGTCCTATGAGCGTCCTAGACAATCAAGACTAAAGCAGTGAGCAGCTCTGCAAAAACAGTGATGGATTAGGGTGATAGCAAAGATACATGACACTAATGGAATTACTTCCTAGTTGTATTCAGCCTTGAAAATTTCATGCTTCTACCTGAGAACTGTATGGTAGCCAATGTGAAATGATCTTAGGATCCTTTTTCTGCTTTTAGATGTGCATTCACAAGCCAATATAGAATGCATTAGCCTGAGCCATTCTTGAAAGAACATCAAGTAATCCTGGGGGTATTAAAATCCAGCAGTCCTTTCACACTTGCATGTGTTGCTCCTAGAAACATGCAGATCAGCATGAAGGAGGGTATGAACATTGACAACGTTTGAACCATACCTTCCAAGTTTATAAACAAAAATTTCTTTGGGGGTTTTCAGAAGTGCTTAACTTGACATAATTCTGCTGTCTGAAAGTGAATGGAACTTTACTGTTGGCTAATTGAGAGGAATTAGGTCAGTACTATGTCCCTTTGTTCCCAAAAATTGTAGCTCAGCATCTTTGTTAACCGCTAAGTTAGCTTAGAAAATCTTAGAGCACATACAGTCATGTTTATTCTCTAGCTATCACCTCAGATAGACCCAGCCATGATATTTTCCTTCCTTTTTCAAGTGCTGCTTTAGTTTCTAGATTTGCTTGACTTTTTTTTTTTTATACTGTAACTTCATCTAACATTAAAACATTCCTCTGCCTTTGAAAACTAAAATACAAACAGTCAGTAAATATATCTACCTCCATGCTATTAATGCCTTGCACCACAGAACAGATGCTGAAAGTGAAAAATGTAGCAAACTTTTAGGCTGAAGAGTAGTGGAATTACTGGGTTCTTTTTGGGTTATGAACTTCAGCCAAACAAGAGTTGGCCTTTTTTCATAAATACACATTGTTCTTGACTTTCCTCTGACTTGGAACACATTTGAATTGGTAATAATACAGCTGAAATCCACAGAGCTTTGGCAATCTAGGCTGGGGAGAAGAATGGGGCTCCCTATCTTTAGCATTCACACAGCTATACGTCTTGGAGGCTCTCACACACTCTTTGCAAACCCTTTATGTTTGCAGAACAGGAAATCTGAGTCCTGCAAATGAGTTAAACACTGGAGTCAGATTAATTCTTTTTTGCCTCCATACTCAGGAAACTCCAAACGCCTCACAGAGGAGTTACTCGACCACAACTATGCAGCTTGGGAATCTGCAGCTCAAACTGAGCAAAAGTATGTTCTAAATTCAGTAAGCACAGTTTTACTCACCAGGAAAAACCCAGCACACTCTGAAATGATCAAAACCCTGTGGTTTTAGAAAATATTATTGTGGTAGAAAATGGATGTAGCCTTTCTTTCAGTGACATATCATTTAATTATGTTCTTCTCTAGATCAGCCTGAGGACAGTGCTTTTGTAAGGTGAGAAACAAAAATTCATTTTATCTAGCATGATGATTCTTGTGACCACCAGCAGGAGGATATGTGCATGCTTTTTGGGGTACCACTTAGTCTGGATTGAGACACAACTTCAAAAAAGCAATGCAATTTTTGTGAAAACGGGGCCACTTTCTGATTGATTTGATTGGTTTGATTTGGAAAGCAGGTGTGCAAACTTCAGTGGCATTTCTTCTAAGTTGATCTGAGTGCCTGTATAACAGCTCATCAGCCTGGAAATACACAGGTGCACACTCTACCAGTAAACACAAATCTACCAGTAATATGCATAGATATTCCCTATGCACCTATACACCCCCCTCTGAATATCTAAATGTTACTGTATTAGTGAATACTCTGCCTGTTATTTCTTTATTAATGACTGTCTCCCATTCAACCAACATGTCTGAGTTGTTTGGTTGTAATCTAAATAAATTTAGGTTTAGATGCAGTTTTGTTCACTAATGAATGACAATTTTTGTCACTATAAAAGGAATTTTTATTTTTCCTTTGTATAAAAATATAAAATTAGGCTGTGCTCATGCTACATGCAACATACTGAGTCATAATGGCAGCTCACTGAATTTTTTTGTCCTTTCCCTTTACATATTTGTGCTCAGAAAGGGAGATATGATGACAGGAACGGCTGAATTCTATTTGTAGTCATGATAAATTAGGTTTGATGTGATCAAAATAAATGTGATATAAGAATGTAAAACTGGCCATATCATACCAGAATAAAGTTCCTTCTGATTTTAGATTCTCTTTCAGACAATGCACTATAGCACGTGCCAACAGAGGAGTACAAGAATCAGACAAGCATCTGAGGATACTTCCCCAGAGTAGTCTCTTAGCCTCTAGTAACTTGCAGTTTGGGATTTCTTCAGCTTTTATTGAATAGTCATTTGTAGAACTCATCCTCAAATCCCGAAATAAACCTTCCCATCCCCAAATAAACAATTTATGCCACCTGTTTTGCATTTAAAATTTTGGCAGCACAACATCCAGCCATAAGAAATTCTTCAGTTTAACTTCATGTTCTTCAAAGATCCATCTCTTTTGTTTGCTCTAGACCTGCAATGTTGATTTCATTGATTGTTTGCTAATTCTTGTATCAGAAGAGACAGAAGGCTCTTGTTCCCTATGAATCTTTTTCATGGCACTTACAATTTCGAATAAAATGCAATCACAGCTTCCTTTAATCCCTGTTGTGTTTCCAGTTTTAAGAGAGATGTGCCAGGATGTGCATGCGTCAATAAGGATGTGGTTCTTAGAAGCAAGGAGCAGTTGCTAAGTAATGAACGTGAAGCATGTTAAAGTGGTTTTGTAATACAAGAGCAGAGCTGACAGGAAGCTTAGAGGGTCATTTTACATCAATATGCAGGACATGAGGCGAATATTGCTAATGTTGTCTAGTGCTGCTGCCTGGGAAATGGGAAAATGGACACATAGAAGAAGGGTACATTTGGCTGGTATCAGGTTTTTTGTAAGGCAGTCCTCATTTTGCACAAGGATAAATGCACATATTTGATTAAACCTCAGAAGATCAAGTTTTTTAAATAAGAACTGTCAGCTTTAGAAAAATGTACCCCAGAAATAATTGAAGAGTTAAAAAAAAGTAACTGAACTATTCCTTTGAAGCAGCAAGTGAAGAGAAGTACAAGCCCAAGTACGAGGACATATGCTTAGTGTGTCAAAAGGAAATATACTTAACTCCCTCATCTGTGTATAAATAAGGCATTAAAAATGTCTGCCTTAAAGTCTGGGATTGTTTAGTCACAGCTTTCCTTAAATATTAGATCAAATTAATATCTGTCATATTGCTGAACAGCACCTGAAACTGATGCCACCAATGGATCAATATCTGGCCAATTCTGGCAGTGGGCTTGAGGACTTTATCTTTGCCAGGGGCTACTGAAGCACCCCTGTGCATTTTGTCTTGCTCCCACTGCTTGGGCATGATGTGACCAGCAATGCTGCAGCACATGCCTTCATAGACTGCAGCATATGTCATGCTGTGCAATGAATCCTTGTTTAGAAAATATTTATATTCATATTCTGCTTTCTTTAGAACTCATGGAAGAAAATGACCCTTTTATTAGTCATAGTTCAAAATGATGGGCGCGTAGAAGAACCTAGGAGCCCTAAATTGCCAGTTCCTCTACTGTGTAAGAAGATGGAGTATTTCTGTGATTCCCAAAGGAGTACATCTGGGAGGTTTACACTTACCAAAGACACCCCTTGCACTACATCACTGGAGGTGCAGTGGTTATTTCCTCTACTGCGCCTCACAACTTTGCACCCTCGAAAACCATAGAGAATGATGAGAACTTTGATGAAAGCAGCTGTAAATGGCGTTTTTGTAGTTGGAAAAGTTGGACCTCTCCCATGTGAACACACGGTTAGAATATGGATATGGTATTTGGTAGGGGGTATATTTTTCCCTTGTTAAAATGAATACAGCTTTGCTTATCTGGGTCCCAATAGGTAACAAAGTGGGGTGTGTTCAATAATTACCACTTGTCAGTCATCTGCTATCTTGATATTCTTATCAAGATTCAAAAAGGAAAAGAGATAGTGGAGAAAGATGTTAGTTTCTAGTAAAAAAACTTTGGAGTTGGGATAATGAAGGCTTGGTGCTAGAAAGCCTGGCTTTGAATTCCTCAGAACAAGTGAACGTGCCTTCCTAGTGGTTGAGACTGAAATCTGTGTCTCAGATGTCATTTCTTCATGCAATTGAATCATTTTTGGTCTTCAAATGCAGTTGGTAGACAGGTAAAGAAAGAGAAGACACCATGAAGAAAGGCTTCCCCATCTCCAAAGGTGTCTTTGGCACTTTATTACCCCACGTAGTTGATAAGATGATGCTGTTACCATGAAGTATCACAGTTCTGTCTCTCTGTATATGGACATACGGGGTTTTACTCTGTGCATGCCTGGTTGATAAGTATTCAAGAAACTGTATTTATATCAATGTATGCCCACATTTATAGATGATAATTTAGAAATGTTCTTGAGAAAATTTTATAATATAATGAGATTCTCATGAGTAGCAAAAAGTATTACAGTGGTATTTTTATAATATGTGCTGTTGCAGTATGACTATTTGCTAGTAATACCTCTAAGCCCTGAGAATAAAATACTATGTGTTTTTTTAGGAATGTGCTGTAGAAATAGGAAGGAAATTGGTGGTAAATTAAATCTTGGACATAATCAGCCAGTTTTTTTCAGTCTGTCAGCAAAACCTGGCAAAAAACTCCAAAACAACAACAAAAATTGTAAACTCTGAGATGAGATTTAGTGATTTACTGTCTGCTTTAACTGTGCCTATGACTTGCAGTAGAGCTACACGGCCTCAGGGTTTCCCACATATTTCCATAACTTATTTGTCCATTTTGCATAAAAGGTTATGATCCCACCATTTATCTAAACATTTTCATAGTCACCTACTTCAATTATAGCTTGTTATGGAAAGCCAGGACTATCATTTATATGTCTGTGTTGCTTTGTTATAGGGATGCAGCATAAAGCAGCATGTGGAGTCAGTGAAGTGAGGGTTTTCACAGTCTTAGCTTCCAAAAAATCCTTTCCCTTGCTTAAAAACTGTTCATCAGTGAAAGGTCACCACTCCTAATAGCATGACCTAATTCACTTCAGCCTGCCTTCCTGCTGCATAGCACATTTCACATGGTAAAATTGTAAGTTTGGTAAAGGAGCCAGAACTGATCCAAACCAGGCTGAAGTCTGGCTGTAATGGGGTCGCAGTGGTCATGCTGCCTTGCCCTCTCTCCTGGGGCTGCTGAGCCTAGAGTAATGGAAATGCTTCCCTTTCAGAATAAAATTTCATTAGCTGAAATACGTAATGGCGCTCTTTTGTATGATCAATCTTCTGAGTCTTCTTGAACTCAGGCTTTCTATGTTAAAAAGGACTGCTGGATGCAGACTCTTCTTTGCTTTGCTTGCAGTTCAAATAAATAGTTTCATCTTACATGATTACATTGTTGCATGCTATTTCCTTCTCTCGAGTATATAAGTAATTTCCAGATTGGCTTACAGGGGTACCTTGAAGAGGCTCAATATTTTATGTCAGTGAGCAATTAGATTAGTTACCAGGGCACCTCTCTGCCCTTCTCTAAGTGACTATTGTGCTGGCTCTCTTTGATCCCAAGACATCTGGGAAGCCTGGTGCGCACTTATCTAAAGGACGTGGTCTGAAAAAGTAGCAACTTAGGCACTTTCCTCTTGGGAGCATCATCTAGTACTTTATTCTTTATACTGGGTATTACTAAAGGTTTCTCCATTTCTTTGTTGAGAGGTCCTTTGAATGTGTAGTAGCTGAGACCTGAAACACTTTACACTGTAATGGAAACCTCTTGCAAAATACAGCACTCTCAAGTCACCTGGTCCTAACAGTCCATAGATCTGATCAGGCATTGAATGATAGCTGTAAATACTATTTATTGCCTGTTTGCTGGTATTTCTTTGATAATCCATTGTGTTGGTCTTTCACTTAATATTTTAGAAGTTTTTAACAGTGGTCTTTGCCTTCACAAATATTTTTCTTTATGTAATGTCCCCCTTTGCTCCCACGTGATTGGAGTCCTTTCACTTTCGTCTTTTCTGCGCTAGTTGATCCACACAAAGCATTGGGAAAGCAGAATGATACCATATTTGCATCCTGAATTTTGCTATTTTGAATATAACACAGTCTTTTTGGGGTGTTCCTACACACTTACCACCATCCTGTTGCAGTTTTGGATCTGAGCTGAGTGGATGTTGAATAGGCAGACAAAGTCTTTCTTCTGGATATTCACAGTTCTTCTTGTGATACTCCACCGACTGATAGTGTTTTTCTATACCTTTTCTACTTAAAATCCATCTTAAATCTGGTTGAGTGGATGCTATTTTTCAGAGAGTCTGCAGTGCTGTAATTTTACTACGTTTTAGTCAGTTGATGAACACTGTAGAATTTGCATTAGAAATTCTAATTTTTAGCAAGTCTATAAACTACATTATTTTGCATGTTCAATTGTTGAATTTCATTTGCTCAATTAAATCTCTAAATGCTTTACCGAGTCTAGATTCAAATGCAGATGTTATATTTTATAAGAGCAAGTTTTAAAATGGTGCTACAAGTGCTTACAAACGTTGACAGCTAAAGGTCTGTTCTTTAGCTTGTCTTTAGTGAATACATCAACTGGTTGGCTGTTTAGGACCATAAACATGACAGCTCAGGTATCTTGAGTTGTGCTAGGAGAGACTTGGTGTCCCAGAGCTTAATTTCTATCTGTGTATGATGCCAAAAATAGAGTAAGCCAAATAGGAGATATAGAAAGTAAGTTATATTTATGTGTTTCTAAACTTTAAATGCTTTCTGGAATGCTGCATTTCACAAAGAGTGGATGTGAGAAAATAGCAATAAAGGGTAGATGGGTTTCTAACATATTAATTCTTGGAATTTTTGCCCCATGGGAACATTTGCTTCAATTATGATGAAATCTCACATTTTAAGAAATGAGGATTAGGTTCCATGAAATTGACAGGTTTTTATTACCTTTAAGATTACTTTTTAAAAAAAAAAAAAAAAAAGAAAGCAGCCACCACAAACTCTCTGTTCTCCATGCAAAGACTTCACTGCTAAAATGTTTAACATGAAGATAGAATGGTGAGAAATATAGGCCTAAGTTAGAGAGCTATAAGAAGCTAATGTGGTTTTTTTTGTGTGTGTTTTTTTTTTGTTTTGTTTTGTTTGTTTGGTTTTTTGTTTTTGTTTTTGTTTTTTTTGGGGGGGGTCAGAATTACTGTTCGCATAAATATTATGTAGAGGAAAACCTTGAGATGTGCAAAATGTTTGCTGAGAGAATGATCTACTCTGTTCAAATTGATACTCTTGAGATATATCTGTCACTAATATTTGTTTTAGACAACTGTGAAATCTTGCTGTCCCAATATAAATATGCAGATGACAGATGCATGTACAAATATTTTTCAGGGAATCATGTTCAGTTGTTTTAAGGCAGAGTGTGATTTTTGTGAGTAGAAGCTCAAATCTGGAAATTTGGATGACTCAGATGACCCTCAGCCTTGTTGTACTACCACTTCTAATCATATTTAAAAATAAGATTGCTCAGAATCACATAGCAGTCATTTGTGGTTCTGAAGTTAGTTGGTTTAAAATAGAGACATATATTTTGGACCCAAAGTTAGCACATATATTCAGTTGCAAATAATGAGTATAAAGTCTTTTGTTAGAAAGATGTTCTGGATTATTTCAAGACTTTGACATCCCAGGTCCCTAGCTAATATTCCACCTATGTAAAATACTTTACTACATCATCTCTGCTTATTATCTTACCTTGCAGCAGAAATGGAATATATTGAAAGTTTCTGTTTAACAAATGATCTCTGTTGATCTTTTAATTTTAATTCCATTCACACTTTTTCTTAGTTTCTGTTTTAGAAAAAATAATCCAAGGTAGTATGTATTTGGCAAAAAAATCTCAAATATTTGATATTGTTCTTCTTGGTCATCAATAATGTAACTGTCCTTCCTTAACATACTAGTAAAAACAAAAACAACCAAAACCTTTTTTCTTTAAGAATAAGCAACAAATTTTGGTTTTCCCCCTTAATGGTGTGGTGCAAGATTTTATTCTGGAAGAATTTGGGAATGGGGGTCAGGTTTGCTTTTAAAACCTAAGTCCCAAATAGAGGAAAATATCCTTATTAAATCATTCCACAAAACCCTTGTGTCTCTCAGAGTGGGCCCTCTATGCCTACTGTGGATAGTTTGAAGCCTGAAGGCAAAGCTGAGATAACAGAATTTTTCCCAGCTTGGCCCATCACGCTGAACCCAAAATCTAAGCATCTGGCCTTCTGGGCAACTCTCACTTTATCAGCCACAGTCAGTGATGTGCACTTTGACCTGCTGGATCCATTAACCATTTCCTCCCTCACAAATCTGAAGGGCTGAAAGGAGGTGCAGCTGAGGAATGTTGGGACCTAAATCATAGGTGAGGTTCCAGCAAATTCTTCAAAAACCCCTTCTAGAAGAGGATTATAACTGATTTGTATAAGCAGTGTACATTAGGGCAAATATTTTAGCTGGTTTAAGACAACTTAGAATTTTTAAAACCAGTCCTAACAAAGTAAAAATCTACAATTAATCTGCTTGCTAAAAATTAGAAGTCAATAGTTTCTCACATTCTGCAGAATGTAAGAAAGAAGCCTTTGTAACTGAAGCTTTCCATCCAGTGCCCTGTTGTACCATTACAGTTTGCTATGTCCTCTGTTTTTCAAGATGAAACTGTAACATCAAAAGTGTTATTAACTTCTGCTGTTCTCTGTATGTGTAAAGATTTTATTTCTAGATGCCAAATGACAGACTGGATCGCGGTCCAACTGTGTAAGACTCTAAAGGTTCTGACATATAAACAAATTATTTCATAGTAATACATTGGTGATTTATCCTTCCTTTACTGAAGGATAAACTAACCTGAGATTGTTACATATCTTTTCAGAGAAAAATATTCATGTAGATGGATTTTGTAAAGGGGTTGATGTGTAATAACCTGTTCTTGGACCAAAGTCCTGCAATATCCACTGGTCTGTGATGAGTAGGTCATGAACCTGGCTGAATACCGTGAATTAGTAAATAAGCAATTTACTAAATAGGTGATTTCAATTAAAGGTAATGCACTTATGTAACAAATGTGTTTTTTTTATTTATTGCCTTCTTCTAATCCCGTTCAACGCTCATTACCTGAGCACCGACACTGTGCATAGCTCTGTAGATGTTACAAATTAAAATCCAGTGCTTGAAGAGAATAAAATGCTACCATAGGGGAAACTATGAGGATGCCTTGGGCAGAAGTTGATTTCAGGCATTATCTCTGGTTTCTGCTGGCGTGCATGTGCACGCCTGCCTGCCTCACGCGTGCATTCAGGGAGAGAGCGATGAAAAGGTCAGATGCAGGCTATGGATATGATCTCTGTTCATCTTGCTGTGCTGATGAAGTTTTGTTGATTGAATGTAAATATGCCTTAACTCTTCCACAGCGTGTGCATCAAAGAGAACATTATTAGAGCGAAGACAGGCATTTGTTGGTACACTGAAAGCAATACTGTCTGTGCAAGACTGTTTAGAGGTGGCGTACAGTGGCATCCGGATATATTTGCATCTAAATGAGATGAGTGTTTCTTTTCATACGGCTTTGATTTACCTTGGTCGCTACATGTTTTTATTCCTTCTGGGATTTGGGGAACTGTATTCCCATTATGCACTCATCTTCCCTTCACATACTGTCTGCCACCTTCAGTCAGTGCCGCCAGATAAGTGTATATAATAAAGATCTTTTACATCAGATCTGGTTACCTTGCTGTCAGGCCAGTTACTGGAGTCTGGGACTCAGGAGGAGCAAAGAGTGATGAGTACAGCATTTATTTAAGTACTGTTGGGTTTTTTTTGTTCTTGTTTTTTATGTTAAATATAACTGTATCTGAACCTGCTTCAGCATTATTAATATTCTGAGAATAATTCAATGATAATGCATAGTTCCAAATTTTTTTGTTTTAAAATCATTGATTTTCATTTTTTACCTTTTGTCTCTGAAGAGTCTCAGTAGTCCATCAGCCAGCATCCTAAAGATCTGTGTCTGACTCCCTCACTCAGTGAGTTTGCAGATTGCTGTTGGATATTTCAGATATGTCAAGATACTCTCTATTTGTTCTATGTGTCATTTAGTGTGGGTTAGCTTAGCAAAAGCATTTCTTGGTTGCATTTTAAATTGAAGTCATAGTAAATCAATTTAAATCTCTGGAAGGTGCTGATATGTCTTACAGAGTAGCCAAGGCTTTGGCATTTAAGGATAATAATGTAGAAAAACACTTGGGAAATAAAATTTTTAAATCAACATGTATTGGTGAGCCTCTTGTGTTGCACATTATAAACTTTGCTTTGAATTAATGCAAGATTTCAAATCCTCCTTTGCATGATATAATAATTCACTGAAGTTTTCTTTCCTGTACTCTGCAAGCTCTAAAAATACTTCAGAACTATTTCAGCATTGGAAAAGGGGAAACTGTCATTTGTTGGTCATTGTTGTTTAGATTGCAGTACCTTACAAGGAGCACTGGACGCTTACCAAAGGCAGAGGAAGGTCCATCCCATGCCCCAAGGACTGTGTGATTTAAAAAGGCAAAGGCAATTACACAAGGTAGTGACAGAGCAGTGTGTGTACTCTTCTAATAAGAGAATTATCCCCTCATTAACAAGATTTATCCTCTCTGTTTTCACTTTTTCTGTCCCTTTTCTCATTTCAGAGAGGCATTTCTGGTTTCTTACCTATTTACCCAGGTTTTGTATGTTCGTTTCTTATGATGCTAAGTACATTTCCCTTCAGTGGAGCATCTCCAATATTTCCCTTTTCATTCCCACTCCAAGCCACTGGGGCAAGCCTGTCCTTCTGACATACTTAATGGGATTTGTCAAGTCCTTGGTGTAACCATGTTTTATTTCCATGAGTAATGAGACACTGTGATAGGGCATCTTGTCCTGCCCTAAACGAGATATGCCAAGCCAAACATGAAATGGAATGCCAAATGCTATGTCCTATATGTTTGTCAAGTGTGTGATCTATTTTTTAGAGACCCCACTCAGTACACTGAAATATTTTACTACTTGTGAACTTTAGCTTCTGTTAATATGATTGAAGCAAGTGGAAATGGAAATTGTCAGGGCAATTTAACAAAGCGAGTCTGTAAAACTCATTACATCCCAGGTAGTAAAATCACTTTAGAAGGCACATTCTTCAAACTTGAGCTTTATTCAGTAAACTGCATTGGTGCCTGACCTTTTAAGAGCTTTCCCTTGCTTGGGAGGGAGGAGGGGGAAAGGCCCTGTTGTTCAAAGCTACCTATCTTAAATTACAAACAGCAGCCAGACTTGACTCTGTGCTTTAGATCACACAGGATGACAAAGTGTGCAACTGCTCCAAACAGACAGTTAAATGGGCAGCTATTTAGATGAGTTTGATGTGTATTTCATGTAATTGTATACTCCATAAAGCAGTAAAAAACCAATGTTGTATGCTGGCTGTATTTTAGCACGAAGTAAATCAGAGTACCAATCTCATGTTTGTAATTCAACCTAATCTTTTCAAGATCTGATGCTTTAAAGAAGCTTTAGATTGCTAGTAGGTAGTGGGTGTGTGAGGGTTAAAGATGCTTTGGAGAAAATAATTCATGTTACAGCATATCTAATTTGCATAGCATGATAAATTAGCTTGTTGAGAACTCTCTAAGACCATGACTGCGTTTCTCCTGCATTGCACTGTAAACATGCCCCTAAGTGTGCCTCTCTCTGCACTGTCTCCATGCATGTCTTCAAATAGATGACAGGCTTTTCCTGCTAAAGTTATGAATGAGCTGTCAATCCATTCTAGATAACAAATTTAGGCTCTATTTTTTTCAAAAATACTTTATTCTTCCAATAATACGCCACAGATTTCGATTAGTGGCATATATGAAAAGCAAATGTGTCTTCGGCTGTGTCTCTACCAATTCATTATTTTCATTTTCCAGCATTTAAACAATTATGAGCTGTAGGGATTGCATTTTCTTGGAGCTGTCCTTTGCCAGGCCTATGAGCTCAAGTCAGGTTGCTCATTAGTGAGCCCACACAGAGTTTAGTCCAGTAGCCTTTGAAGTAAATGGAAAGCCTCCCACATATTTATTGGGTGTCAGATAGACATTTAGTGCACATTGTGGCATTAAAAGATTTTGTCTAATTATATAATGAGGCTTTTGCCTTATCTATTTAGTTTGTGAAGTTATGGGAAGTATGTTAGAGCTGATTGTGGGAAACACTGAAAAGAGAAAGTGTTATCATTCTATGCAGTTTTCATGTTGTTTCACTTTTTTTATTTGTTTGTTTGCTTGTTTGTTTTTGCACTGGTGCTATGCATTTGGTTTTGCCTCCTGGATCTGTTACCATCTTATGTAGAGGTTTCCTGAACATTGTTAAAGATAGTTGGTAAAAGACATGTGAAAATAAAAGATTACTAAGAAAGGATTGAGAGTTAGGAATAGAAACTTTGACTAGGGAAGTTTTTGCAAGAAGAACTGGTATAAAAAAAGAATAATATGTTTATTTTTTATTTTCTTTGGGCAGAAGAATTTGCAAATGCATGGATGGTACTGAGTCCTATGTGCAGTGAGAATAGTCAGGTCCATAGGTGACAGATAAAAAACTATGTAAATTCATAGCTCTCCTGGTAAGAGTCCTCCATGTGTTTGTAATCCACAAAAAGTTTGCCAGCATAAAGAAATGATGGGAGATGATTATACATAGAGGTAATGAAACTCTGCAGTAATTGTTTTTTTACCACAGAGAAGTACTGATCTTTATGTATAAATTGTTTTACATCAAGGGGAAGTTGGTGTTAAGCCAGATGTAAAGCCTAGGAGGATTCCTCTAAAAATTTGGCCTTTTCCCATGCAAGACAGAAATGCTCCTTGCTTTTCAACAAGTGAAATTTATTCCATTATTCTTGCACATTGCTAGCATTTTTTTCTTTCCTGTTTAAATTCCCTTTTCCAGTGTGTGGCAGTGCCTTGGGTTTGAAGCATCAAAAGGGGAGCAATTAGAAAAAACGTTAATCTTTCAAGAGGTGTTAGAATGTAAATGATCCACCATCCTGAGAAACAGAAATGCAGATGAACCTTTAATTGTTGATATATGTGGCATGCTTTATGGCTTTCTTGTATAAATACTCTCCTTTGCAGAGACAGAAATAGGGGTAGTTGGGAACATGCTCTGTTCCACTAATCAACCTGCAAACTGTGTGCTGTAATGACACTGCTGTAACACCGTTTTTTAATGCCTAGTTGCTATGCCCAGCATTTAGAAAACATACTTTAAATACAACATAGTGTGTTCACTATCCATAGCTGGGTAATCTGTAGCTGTTGTTGTGGTAGGAAGCAGTTTTGGTGGTTTACATTTCTGGAAGGAAGGCTGACATTCATTGAAGGCATTTAATTTGATGGTGAAAGAAAGTGTTTGTTTAAATACTTTTATTAGAGTTGTTTATTTCACATAAAGCAGAGCTTTCCAAAAGTCTTTCTCTAGAACCAACTACAAACTACCTGTGGTTTCTGCAGACTCCACTCTGGGGCTCATAGAAATAATCATGAATTGCCTTGCTGTAGTCAAACATTTTTAACCATCAGTATTTTCCCTGTATTTCTGAAATTTCAGATTTTGAGGCAAATTATTCATCTTTCAATGTAACAGATAATGAAGCAATCACTCCCTCCCTACATTTTCCTCTACTCGAAATGCAGGTCAAATGTTGATGAAAAAAGGGGAAAAAAGAAAGAAGAAAATATTGGATTTTGCAAGCAGCATTGTGATTGATTAATAAACCTCATTCTCTATTTATGTGTCTTGTCACTATTTTCTCAGCTTTTGCAGTGCTATGATTACATTTGAATTTTTTGTCTTTTTTTCTCTATTTGCATTATTTTACATGTGCTCCCTTTAGTGTCCTCATCTTCTTAAGTGATTTATTGTTGGTAGCAACAGAATTACAAGTCATTTACATTAACACATCTACACAGCTTTAGCAGGAAAAGCCTTCCCTCTTTTTACCAAATGCTTTGAGATACTGAAACCCAGCCTTAGTTCAGAAAAATATTTTAAAATGCAGTGCAATTCTAGTATTGTAATTGATCATATTACTTTTTGTTCAGAAGATGAGCTTAACTATATTTAAAATTAAATATATGAACTGCTCAGCCGGTTTTTGTGTCTGTAGCTCAACTGTCTTCCAAACTCAGCTCTCTGATTTTCATTTTGCTCATAACATGGACAGAATGAGTTCCTGGGGAAATCCCTACAGAATTACCCTATAAACACAGCCTCCTTGCTGAGGAAAAGAGCTGACACTGCCCTTGGAGCATGGGGTCATATGCAGCAAACTTCGTCAGAGGTTTCCAATAAACTGTCTCAGCTTGAATTGTACTTTTGGTTTCTGACTTTGATGTCAGTGTGTAAGCAAGAGATGGTCACAGCCTTGTGTATGTGTTTAGGCTGACTGCGGTTCCTCCACAACTTGTGTGAGGGAAAACGTGTTGGACTGTATTTAGTTTAACAACCTGGAATAAAAGGAAAATATATATTTTAAGAAAGATGGTGAGAAAATCACATTTACCCAAGGATTTTAGTACCCAATATAAAGTAGCACTAATCATAATTATTGGAACATTTTTTCCTAGGAATATTATAGCAATGTTTGAAGGTATAAGATTCAGACCTGATTGTTTCCTTACAAAGTGTTTGTATTGGAAAACAGATGCAGCTGTTTGATGTACACACCATTTTCCTGGTAATCTGAATCTATCAGTAGCAAAATGAAATTATGCATAAATTTATTGTTTAAATGATGAGTAGTCACAAGGAGAATACCTACAGTGACTCCTTGTTTGTCATAATTTCCTCCCCAAAAAATAAATGCTAGCAGTAAGCATGATCCCCTGTTAAATCATTTGGGTTTTTTAACAAATCTCTCATATTTTTGTTAGTCACTGCAATTATTTCTTTTGTCCTAATGTTTGTTCTTCCAAGTCACAGAATAATTCCAGGATTAATTTCCAGCAATTCTCACCAATTTTAGTGGGATTTGAAAGCTGTCAGTTCTTTTCCAGATGTGTACGGTGAAAATATCTGTACTCTGTATATGCATTTCTGTATGGGAGGCTGGAGCTGTATTAGATAGTGAACATTATTGAGCATATTATGTACAATTCTATTTAATATAAATCTGTTTTCTGCACCACAATTCTTATTTTGAATAACACTTCTTTCTTTTCTCAGTATTGCTCATCTTTTTTTCCTGCAATTAAGCAAAAAGCAAAGCAGCAGGAAAGGCACATTAAGAAAATATAATAGCTAGGTGCATTTTTGTAGGCCTCTGTCTTGTTTTCATGCAGTCATATATAAAGGATTTGTTTAAATTTTAAGCTACACAAAGATGAAGAATTCAACACAAAAAAGGACATTTTGGAATCCTCATAACAAACACAGTGATGCCTAGAAACAATACTAGTGCTTTCTAGGGAATTGGAGAAAAGAAAATATATTTTAACTTGTTGTGATAGCAAGCCGTGATCCCTTTTTCATTTCCTAGAAAAAATTGCCATATTTTTCAAAAAATATTATCAGTGACAGAGAGAAGGTATATAAAAACGTATCTTTGCTTCATTTTACAGTTGATTGATCCTGTAACTATTTCTGAAGCAGCAGTATTTTTAAAAAAATTCAGATCAGTATCAAGGCAGCTTAACGAGCTACATGGTGTGTCTGCATTGAGATTGGTACTTTCTGATGGAGGTTTCACTCTCTAAAACATTGCTATGTAAGTGTTTGAGTAAGCTAGAGGAATTTCTGCCTGGTAGGGTATGCTTGATGCAAATAGACACTGTGCAAAGCAGGCCTTACTGTAGTGCTGGCTTAAAATATTCAACCTGTAGTATTCTGGGGAAAATTTCCAGTCTGGTAACTGTGTCATATTTTCTCTCAAAACACTATTTGTTTTCTATAGACAAAGAGCAGCTTTTGTATAGGTAGTTGAAAGTACAAAGAGGTCTCTTGGCAAATCATTAATCTTGCTTATAATTGCTAGTCAGCACTGTAGCTCTTTTCCATAAATTAAAAGAGGAGGGTTAGCCAAACATCTTGTGTTTCCTGAGGCAGAGAGCAAGAAGAGCTGATTGTCAGGGGCAAGGACCCCATTTGAAACTTGTATTAATGTGTAATGCCATTCAATAGGGGAGAAGGGAGGGAAGACAAAGATAGGGAAAAGAAGAATTAACTTAGTTTGTTTATTTTGTTAGAAAGATGGAAGACAGGCTTAACTCATCCTTGGCTTCCGTTGTTTAAATGGCTTTCCTTTTGCTCATGAGTAAATGACATAACTGCCCACGTTTCCCGCATGTTTTGTTTCTTGTGAGCGTGTTTACATACATGTCAGTTGAAAAGTGAGTGGCCCTGGTCTCACATCCCAGAGTGGACATTCACACTGGGGGCTGGCAGGATGAGGACCATGAGGAGCATTGGTTTAGCCAGATGCAGAGGACATATTCTATAAACATCACCACTGAAAAAGGCAGCTGAACTGTCTCTTCCTCCTTGATGATGTTCATCTAATTATTACTTTCTCAGAGGCATGGTTGTGTCACCAAGGTGCAGCCTATGGTATGGGGTGAAAGCTGAGGGACCTTCTGAGAGAAGATTCTTCTCATTCCTCCCTGTGTCTGCTATTTTGTTCTTTCAGAGGGAGTGTCTGAGTTTTCCCAGTGTGACAGTCTAGACAGGGAGAGTGTAGGCTACCACCCTCCTTGCACCATGTTCTGAGGGGCAGGCTGCTTGCTCATGGGATCAGAGCATGTACAGAGAGACTGCTGGGGTCCCCACACCCTGGTGCCCTACACAGATCATGCAGGAGGAGGGCTGGGCTTTTCATGCCCCTCTGTCCTTCCTTGCTGTACTTCTGTAATTTGCTCCTAACTTTTCACAACAGAAAGCTGTTAATTAGCCTTTTCTAAGTCGGACTCTGAGTGACTCAGCTGCTCATGAAGAGCTGTTCGAGTAAGTCAAGTGTGGGGTGTACTTCTGTTCTGTGTTATAACTCAGCTTGTCAGCTCAGGGATTTCACACACTGGTATGGCAAACACTTTTCTTTGTATGTATCTCAGGACTATTACTCTTACAAAGCGCTTTAAATGTATTTAAAAAAAAAACCCCACACGCAAGGAAAAATACTTGTCTGGGTGGTGCTTGTGGATTAAATATGTAGAGCATGCAGCTCTATTGCACTAGTAGCTTTTAGTACTGAACCATTCAGCCTTCTCTGATAAAGGCTGGTGTATTTCCCACTTCCTTATAAGTTTCTGGATACAGCATAATGATATTGAGGATGTGACCAAGAAAGCATGCAGCTCCCTTTCCCAACATTTATCTGCCTTGTTTAGATTGAAACCTACTCTGGGAGTTTCCTTATGTTTTATTTTTAAACTGTCTGTCAAATCCCAGTGCTTAACTACCATAACAGGGGAGAAATAAACAACATCAATTACTCTCAAAAAATAATGAACATTATACTGAAAATTGCATGTGCAAATTTATAATATTACTCAGACTTTTTATTACATTATTCCTCTTTAGCAAAAATTCCTCTTTCTCAAAAAAAGACAAAAAGTACTTCTGCCTTCTGGGCAGTAGCACTGTAACATTCCTGTACAGTAGATTTTCCCAACCTCTCAACTCTGTTTAAATGCCTGTACAAAGATGCATGCCCCATGGGGACTGCAAAACAGTATCACAAAATGCCTAAAAGCATGGGAGGCCACATTTTATATAGGAGCAGAAATGCTAATCATCTTGTCCCCTTGATAACCTCTCAAGGCCCACTAAAATGGCAATCCTCTATCTCCAGTTTGAAAACTGCTGCTCTCCAGGCGAGGGATTAACTCAAGCTTCCTGGTACACAGAGTAAAGGTACCATTTATATTGACTTCTTAGCCAATATAGGAATCTGATTGCATGGGCATAAGTGCAAAGACAATTTTTGTCTTTGCTAGTAAACAGCTAGTAAATGAGATAATTAGAACAAACAGCTAGTAAATGAGATAATTAGAAACACAAAGTGCAGAAAAACATGAACATGGAACGGAGAAGTCAGGGCTTAGAAAACAGTATTTGCATACTGCTCAGGTAACTGGTGTTTTTCCTGTTCATGTAATTCTCTTTCCTGTTTTATACTGTTTAGTTCCTTGGTAGTTTTATCTTTAAGTTTCAATTCGAAGTATGTGAAGAAGGACCAGATGGTTATACAGTCAGAATTGGTGGCAGAGAGGTAGCAAATGATTTTATGATATGAACAAGCCAGGTTCTAGCTGTTTGATCTCAGCAATTTTTTCCTAGATTGCAAAGCCATCTATTAAATTTCTGTTTCCCATATGGACACTCATAGGCTGAGATCAAGTCACCTCTAAACCATCTCTTTGATGAGTTAAATGAATTGATCATCTTGCATCTCACACTGTGAAGCAAATGCTTTGATCCTTTCATCATTCTTCTTGCTTTTTCCCCTCAACTGTTCCAGCTTTTCCAAGTCCTTACTGAGAACTTAGACCTCACAGTTCCTGGATTGCAAGCACTAGAGCCAAGGTGTTTTACTTACTCATCCTATGTCCCCCTTTCATCACATCATAGCCTCTTGAAACAGTGCTACTCTAAGAATTCATGTTCATCTTCTCATTTAGCCTGACCTTGAGACTTTGTCAGAGACACAGCTCAGGGATGAGCTCACCACCTAGAAAAATTCTATTTCTTATTCCTAGATGAAAGCCTGTATGCTTTTAGACAGCACATTTTTGGTTATGTTGATGCATGAGAGGGCACACTGATGTCAACTTTTGAATCAGTGTGATCTGGAGCTCTAGTGAGAATAAATAGTTTTGCTATTTTCATTGAAAATATCATGATTGTAAGATGAATGATTGTATATCTGGAAAAAAAGAGAAAGACTTCAAGATGCAGGTGAAATGGGAAGAGGATCATGCAGAGGATTGGTTTGGTTTTGTGTGGGGCTTTATAAACCAATCCAGTGATTCTATTAGCCTAATTTGACATCTTAGTTTCAAAAGTCAGAATTTAGGCATTATTTAAGATGGTTGATTTGCATTCCCATGTTTATATAGAAGACCTCATGTAACTGAGTATAGAGGGGGGAAGAAAATCCTTTGATCCTTCAGCAAAATGTTTTTATGTAAGTAGCCTTCTCATGGTGAGCTCTGGAAGTCTGGACAGATCATTGTCCATCTGTTTCTACAACTCTCTGTGATCAGCGTCCAGCAAATGCTGTTTAATCTACAGAGAATAAACACTTCCAGAGTTGACAATGTGCTTCCCAGGTGCTGAGGGGGAGGGTCACGCAGCCGGGCCCTTTGCTGAAATGTAGGAAAACAGTCATCCAGAGAAAACAAATATCCATGGAGACTTCAGGGAAGAATCACATCTCTTTAATTTTCCTTTCCTTTTAGAAACCAGAGACTCTTTTGGAAAGAAATATAAAGGTACTGGTAACTTGTCTTGTGCTGGACGGGTTAGTGTACAAGAAGGAAGAGATGCCAAGATCTTTAGGATCAGTAGCTCTTTTTTAAAGATTAAAGGAGTGCAAAGGAAACATGTAATGTTTGTGCAGAAGGCTAATGAAACAAATTCCCATAACTGTGTTTCCATTTGGAGCACTGTTGATTGCTGGAAGAGGGATTGGAGGCCCAGACCTGCAATGTGGAAATGAGCCGCTGTGTCTGGATCATGTCATGGCAAGGAGGTTTAGTGGCTCTGAGGTGCTGCCCTCATTCGTGCTGGAGCTTAACATCCCCTCCAAAGCAACCTGCAGCAGGCAGACAACCAGCCCTCATTGCTGTTCATCCCAAGGACTGTACCTGTCCAGGCTACATTCAGATCAGGAATTCTGTGCTGTTTTTCTCACCCCAAGATAAGGTTGCAGGGCTTTGGCTCCCTGGCACAGGATATAAGTATTGTACGTATGTTTTCATGTTACGGTAACAAAAAGGCACATGCCACTGTCGCTGGTGCTGCTCTAACTACAGCACTGCTAGCTTCTTTTTATCTTGCTCTCAGCTTTGTGTGCCTTTGTTGAATGCCTGTATTTCTGTTCTTTCATGGATATTCCTTCATGGAAATCCAAAGGGCATTACAGAACCGATACACCAACCTTCCTGTGCTGCAAAACCTGGCTTCAAGTACTCTGAGCTTCTGAAATACCCAAAATATTCAGGGTTCTTTCCTTATCTTTCCTAACCGTTCTTCACTCTGAAGTGTACAAGACTCTGTATTCCTGGATAGTTTATTCCCCAAAATGCTCAGGGTACCTCAGCTCCAGGCCTCTTTTGTGATTTGTTTGTTTGTTTGTTTGGGTTTCTCTCTCTCAGTAGGTGGTTAGTCAGATAGATAATATGGGTATGAACCAAATTTGGGGGCCTAACTTCCCTGGCATCCTTCCATCATGTGCATCACCTGTGTGTGGCAGGGTTTCAGAACAGGGAACGGGAGAGGGAATTAAGCAATTTGGCTTTTTGGCTACTCTTCATGAGCTGTTTGAAAAGGGTGTGACAGGGCTTTACTCTTGATCGGTCCCCAAGTACATTAAAAAAGTCTTGTCCAAACACATGCCTTTCTCTAGCTGCAGTGGTTTTAAAAGCAAGTTGCCCTCTGAGCTGGGATTCCTTCTGTCTTTCTCATCCCAAATTTAAGGCTTGGTGGTTTTAAAATGTAAGTAAATGTTTCCCATCTTTGCCTCTAATCCATTAATATCACATATCATGTAAGCTGCTGAAATTAATAAGTGTAGTGAAGAAACCACATCCACACCCCAACTGGCCTCCTTGTGTGGCTGGACTAGGCTTACAGTGCTGCCTGCCAGCAGTATCCATCACTGCCAAGTGCGAGTCTACTGGATGAGCAGCAGTAGGTTCATGAAGTATTTTGCCACTACAGGTCAAGCAATTGAATATGAATATTGGCAGGATCGCATTGAAAGTGTTATTTAATAGAGCTGTTCCTTCATAGAAAAAGGGTTTTTAAATGCACTGTGGAACTAGCTCAGGACTGAAAGGTCTTGTGTCTAACTGAAAGGCTGTATAAACTAACAGCAGCCAACACAAGGTGTAAAAGCTGGGAAAACTCCATGCCCTGAATGTGGCTGAGTCAAGTTCAGGGTCAGAACACTTCTATTCTGGACAAGAAAAATCACACCATTCCTTGCCACCTGGGAACACCAAGCAGCTGAGGTTACTGGGAGTTTGTTTGCTAATCAAAGTGGGACCTTTTTGGTTGTCATGACTTAGGCTACTCCAAATAGCATCAACTGTTTCCATCTTGCTAATTACCTGTAGTAAAGAAGGTTAATGAAAATACAAGAATAATTTCTGCTCTCACTTTGTTACCCGTAAGTATTTTTCTAGCCTGTCATGATTTTCTGTTAATCTATTCACCACTGTGAAGTCTAAAAACAGTAATGAAGAAAAACAATTTGTGGATTACATCATTTCAGAACAGACCTTTGAGGTTTAACTGCAAGGCCAAAGTCACAAGGCACTGGTTTTGACACAAGGTGCTTTATCATCTGCAGAGCTTAAGTTCGGTGGTTCATTGAAAGCTGGGAGATGCCTGCTGAGAACTGGTTTGTGTCGGATTGACCTTACCAGCAAGAGACACTGTGAGCAAAGATCTTAAAAAGGGGTGTGGATGACACATTTATTTATTTACCTCTCTGTCACTGTTGGTACTTTGAGACATAACAGCCTTGCAGAGCCTCATTAGGTTCATGTAAAGGAAAGAGCAGGGGAAAAATACTTCGTCTTGTCAGTACATATTAGATTTAATACCTAAATATTTCCATATGTGTGTAGATATATATATATACACACACAGAATTCTAAATAGAGAGAGAACTATTTAACCATTTTTTATTCGACAATTAAAAGTGACAAAATACTTGCTATGATTCAGGGCTCTGGCACAGGTTATGTTGTCCCCAAAGTACTGTAAAGCATGGCACATAGTACTGATTATAAAAAAAATAATCTATGTCTGCTACTTCAGATTTTGGTCCTTCATTCTGGGCTGCCAGAGCATGGATGACACAGTAGATAGTACTGACCCTCAAGATTAAGAGGCAACAAATTCAGGATGGTGTGGGTGCTCTTCCATACTCTGTTGGTGGTTTACTGTGTGACACTGGTCAACTCTTTTCTTCTAACCATCTTTTTACTCCCGATAGCTTTTTTCCTTTTGATGCCTGTTGCTCTTGGACACTTTCTTACTTTCTTTCTGTACAGAACATAGCACAGAGCAGCCCTGTTCCTGTCACTGTAGCATAAATATTAAAGAAAAGAAGGAGAGAAGCATTTTTCTTCGGTTGTTCAGTGTTTCCATTGCACTCTAGGGAATACTGTGGCCCGGTTGACATGAAATTTGGAAATGGAGAGTAGGAAAAAGGGCTTTTCTCAAAGTGATCCCCCCGCTCCCTCAGGATGGTGTGGATCCTGTTGTTAGGAAACTGGATGTTCGCTTCCTGTGTGTGATAGAGCTGGTGGCTCTGCTGGTTATACACCTGCTTAAGTGGTTTTTGCTGGATCACAGCCCGAACAAATTGTGAATTCCTTATCCTCTCGTATCTCCATTACTGCGTGCTTCAGCGATGTAGCAAGGCATTTTAGTGTCCAGGGTAACACCTTGTACTTGGCAGCTCTCCTGCTCCCCCCACGTGCTCTCCTGAGTGTCAGCACCTGGGCTGGGGGAGGCTCAGGAAGCGAGTCCCAGCCACAAGGCAAGCGGCTGCAGCCCGCCTGTGTGGCTGCCTGGCTCCCGGCCCTGCTGCCATCGCCGTGGCACTGCTCTCCCTTCCATCTTCATTTAGAGATAATGCTGAGGGAGGGCACTGCTTTTGCCCTTTACAAGAGACTACTCTTGCTCCCTATGTAAAAGGGTTTGAGCAGTGGCCAGAGGCAGGCTGTTGGGTTATTCCCACCATCCAGTTTGGATGCTTCTTCTGTCCCTGGCTTTATCTTCTCCCTGAAGTTTTCCCTGCCCTTCCCCAAGCCATGCTTCTGTCGGCATCAAAAACTCTCAATCTGCTTGCATGCAGTCCCTACTTCTGAAGCTTTACGTGGCATGATCTTATTTATTTAGACTGGTCCCAAATCCACCGTTACAGTTGATCCATTTATGCAGCAGCCCAGTAACTCCTATAGTTTTGACAGTAAGCCCTTGTAGGTAGGTCTACCTCCAGGAAAGCCTTTGAGATGATTGAAATGTAATTAAAAAGTGAAGACCAGATGTTTCTTCCCAGATTATGTCTTCAGGATCACAACAGTCCTTTCAAAAGGGAAGACAGGGAAGGGAAACAAGAGAAAACCTCTACTGCTCTGCTTTAGCAAGGGAATTTCCTGAAGTATATACAAGAAAAATCTGGATTTTGTTAATTCTTTTTTTTTTTCCTTTCGTTCCACATTGAAGTCTGTAAGCAGCTTGAAATGGTAATAAAACAAAGTGGACTTTCCATTCCATTGTGCAAAGCCAGCAGATTTGTTTTTCCCAGTGCACCTGCTTTGTTGCTTAGCCTTTCCAGAGGGGGAAAAAAAACCCGGCTTTTTTTTCTGGAACAGTGCTTTACTAGTATTTTTTTCCTGTAATTTGCCACAATAAAAATGTTTTCTTGGATATACTTTTGAAAATCCTTCATTGCATTCTGTGAAGACAAATAAAGATGTGGAGGAGTTGGGGAAGAAAATCCACATTCATCAAAAGCAAAAGAGAATGTTTGAAAAGGTGCAAATCTTTATAGTAAAACTGCCAGGAAACACACAACATTAATATAATTATGACATTGAACTGGCAAATTAGAGGAGATATACTCTTGCCATCTTTAAACAAGATATTTCTAAGTATTTAATTTAATTTTGTCGTCTGTGTATTATGTTGTCTTTGTGCTGTCCTTGACAAGAAGAAGTCCTGTCAAAAAAGAGAGTTTTTTCCCAGGAGAGTATGATGATGCTTTTTGTCTTGTAGACAGTAAATATGTGGGTAAACTTTACAGGTATTTGCATATTTCCTTTATATTTTATTTAAATTAACAATTTAAGTTGACTTTAAAAATTCAAGTACTATCAAATGTCCTACAAACCTCTTCAGGACATACTAAATCTACTTTATGTCCAGAGAATATGTTTTTCCATGTCCTAGGCAGCATACACATTTACCTGTGAAAGAAGATCTTGTTTAATAGTCACTAGGACTGCATTGCTGTAAGTTCTGTTTCAAAGTGGGACCTTTTTTTTTCCCCCAAGGTTTTCAGGACATGTTCATTGTAAAAATAATGTCTCATTAATAAAACTGAATTTGGTCATTCCATGTTTTAAGAATATATATACATACATATATATGTATATATATATATAAGGAAATGAATAACCATTTCAGTTTCACACTACCAGAAGAATATAAATACTTGCATAATTTTTATATGAAAGTAGCACTTGTACTCCCACAGAAATCATGAAGGAGTTTTGAGGTGTTTTCTTAAATTGATGCTCCCAAGAATTCATAATTTCTGTCCAGACCTGGGGTAAGCAGTGGGCAGTCAACCCTCCTATCCTTAACTAGAGTCAGTGAAGACTGAAAGGTGTTACTGTATGTTACCTTCTTGGGCAGTGCTGCTAAGGACAATGCTGGAGTGACACAAGGGGACCAAAATGATTCTGAACTCCTTACTCACTTGCTTTATCTTTAGATCTGCATAATCCGGGTATATTATTTAACAGAGAGCAAAGTGGGTTTGTGGTTTCCAGCTGGGCAGTTTGCTGAGCTAAGCTGAGACCTGTAGGTCTTTGCCCAAGTCCAGCGTTCAGGTTGTGCCTACAGTAAAGAGCAGTATGGACTAATGGGAGCAGATCTGGGGAGACAGTGCAGCAGAGCTGGCATCCACACTGGGCATTTCTCTGAGGTTTTATGTGACATGAGTTCCTGTCAGGCCCTGGAGGCAGCAGGCTTGGTCACAGTGGAAGTACATCAGGTACAGTCCTGAACTGAACTTCTGGGTACATTTAATCTGAATGTACCTGAGCTCCCTGTGCTCAACAACGGCTCTGTGATATGAACCAGCACATGCCAAGTGGGAATAATTAGGAAACTTGCATAAAAGACACATTCCTGATTCACACCGAAATGCAAATGTAGATGCAACCTCAGTGAGCTTCATGCCTGTTTGTACGCAAGCTACTTTGCATCTCTTGGAAAATGTGAAGGAAACAAGTGAGAGCAGATTAGGCTATGGGAATAATTGTAGATTGGGTAAGTGGGAATCAAGGCTAGTAATTGCCTTAATTTATATTGTAAATAACTTCATGCAGCCATTATTGGAAAAAGAGCCTAATAGAGGAAGTAGATTGCTTTATAAAGTTAAAAGGATATACTGGATTGTCTTTTGCCCATATTGCTATCTGTTCAGAACAGTGCAGACTGTTTTTCAGTTACAAGTTTCGTCCCTTGAGCCTTTGTAACAAAAATTTCTCCTCCGTATAGAATATTGCAACATGTACTGTCAAGAATAACAGTTATCTAAAAGCATAGAGAAGAAAAAATGCAGTGCCTGCTATCATGTTTCTTCAAACAGAGTCTGTGCCGAGAAGCCAGAGTTCAAAAGCATATTGTGGTACAGCCTGAGCTGAGGCACTGAGTGCTCACGTTGAAGAGACTTGCAGGCTCAGGGACTCAGGCACACAGGGGATGCAATATACATTTACCAGAGGATTGCTGTAAGGGTTTTGTACCTTTAAAATTTAAGGATTTGGGGAGTTTTGTAAAGATGTGTATGTCCAGGTACTCAAAGGCTAGATCACAAAGTGCAGTGGTGTGACCCGTGCAGTGGTAAAGAAGTAGGTAAAGACGCCCTTTTCCTCTGGCCTCTTTTCTTAAGTAGACTAAGTTCTTTTGCAAATTGTAGCTATTTATAAAAGATTTTCATCAGAACTGTCTCTCCTTAGATTTTTATCATGGCAGTCCCCTGGCTCCTAAAAACCTTGCTCTAATCAACCTCATTGACACCTCTATAATTAAATGGAGAGACTGGAGGCTGAAGAAGTGGAAAAGAGATGATAAAATAAAAAGGAAGCCTTCAAAACTGTGCTCAGAAGTCTCTGGAGCCACTCCTCACAGAAGACTGGCAATTCCTGGATTTTCAGGATTTAAAAATGAGGAAGGGAAAAAAAAAAAAAAAGACTGGATATTTGTTTGTTTTATAATGTTTGGCTGTTACATCTGTTCTTCCCCTGGTTTTTTATATCAGTGCTATAGATTACTGTAGTGGAGAATATCGCTGTAGACCTCTGTGTCATGTGGAGCTTCACAGTCCTGTCTTTAAATGTAAAATATTTTGAAATGTGCAAAACCAATCCAAACCTCCTCCCTCTCAGCTCCAGTTGTTTCTGCACTACTTCCTTATCTCTCTCAGCTTGTTCCTTCCTCTGCAGCCTCTTTGAATACCTGATGCTAAAATACCTGCTGAATAAATTTTGATTATAATTTGGAAAAAGAAATGTTTTGTGAAGAGTTGAGGGAGGGGAGAAGGGGTGCCCTTTGTTAAGTTTCTGGATGTTTTCAGAAATAACCAGTCCCAGATGCTTAATGAAAAAGAGCCGAGAGCTTCCAAATGTCCTCAGAGGCACTAGTTTCACTGTACATGACAGTGCTGGTGTGTGTGTGCATTTTCAGTCCTCTAGATGTCTTAACCCTGCAGCAAGAAACCTGAAAGAAATCAGTGCTGTGAGAAGATCCCTGTCTGCCTTAGCAGTAATACCTTATTTATTTGTAGTAGATCCCTCAGAGGGAGGCCCTGGCATCCTTTTTTTGCAGAACATGTTGGGAGGTAAGGGACGGAGGGTGTCATGGGAGGGCTGGTGGGTTCAGCTTCTCCCCTCTGGTGCTGCTGATGAAGTCCATGGTGTTGCTGTGGCTTCTTGTCTCTTGCTTTCTCTGGAACTGGAACAGCTTTATCTCATTTTCCTACATTGCTGCACAGGACATGTGTCTCCAGTTGCTGCCCACAGGACAGCAACTCTGCTTCGTGGCAGCTTCAAAATACTGGTACCATATGGAAAAACAGGATTGTGCCTGACCTTCTGGCCTGATTTGTTTGTTGAACTTTTTTCTTTTTTTAATGATTGTGCTGCAAATTGGAGAAGTCTTCAGCAGCTCTCCTATGGGAGCTCACCAGAAAAGGGCACAGGTGCATGGATGTGGACGTTGCTGCAGAGACCTTCCGGTTTTCCCACTGTGCTCCTGAGGGATTTTTAGGTGCAACGCCAGCTATTTTTAACTGTGTAGCTGTGTAGACTACCCTCCTGGGACGGGATGCTGACTTGAGCTTGCCCAGGCTGGGCCATGTTTGTCCCTCTCACCAAAATCCTGCTGAAATTCTGTTTCCTTGGATATATAGACACTCTCTTCCAATCATTATGTGAAAGTCGATAGAGGTTATTCAGGACAAGAGGATTTGTTCCCTAATTTTAAAATCAGGATTTTAATAGTCTGTGCTACAGGTTGACTTTTGTCACTTCCTGATTTTTCCCAGCATCCTTTCCAGCCTTCAGCATCCTGGTTACTGCAAGTCTTGGGACAAGGTTGTGCAATTTTTCTTTATTTTATTTGAATACCCCAAGCAAGAACACGTGTTGGTGATTATCTCAGCAGGTCTCGTTTTAACTCAGCACATACAGCTCCCTAACCTCTGTGAGCACTTTGAATACTGACCATCATAAATGGCAAACCCCTTGCTTACACCCAAGTAGTTTTCCCCGAGTACCAAAACACTGAGGAAAGTACAGATCTAAACAAAAAGTGTATACTATGTATTCCCCATTATGTTTTAGTGGAAGGCCAGATTCCTTCAGACTTTCTGTTGTCTCTGCCTTGTGTAGTCTTGCACAACACCTGAAAATGGCTTCCTGCTTTCTCTCTCCATTCTACCAAAGCTTTTTAACTGCTATTCTCCCTCTTGATCTCTAAACTTTCAGTACTTGCTTTTGTGAACTTGTGCTTGCCCTGGAGATGAGATACAGTCCCACAGAGCTGGTCACACTCTACCATGTATCTCAAGATGGCTGGTTTGAACCCTGCCTTGTGTTAAACTTAATCAAGGCAGTCAGGAGGTAATTTTCAATCATTTACTCTGATTTTACAGTCGTCACTGCCCATGTTATATGTGCTGTTCTCAGCCTTATTCTCCCACGTGTCTGTGCCCATCGTGGACCCAAGAGTTTGCCTCCCAGAGCTGTCTACTAATTAGCAGATTTTTTCTTTTCTGATGAGACCCATGTACTGTTGTTTTGGGCTAAACCAGTGACGAGATTGGCAACTGCCATCCTGAGAGCTGCTAAAGGAGGTTTTTAAAATGAGCATGAACTTACAAATGTACAGCTCTTCTGCAGCCCATGCTCAGATTTTCAGTGTGCCAAAACACAGAACATTTATTGTTTATCTTCATGTGCTGTGTTCATTACCTGTGTAATATTGATCACAAAGCACTTCACAGAGCTTTCAGAGAAGTAAATTTTGCGAGAACAATGACTCAAAGCTTTAGTCTGCTAAGAAACTTTAATGAGTGAATATTTGTTTACTGTGTTAAATTATTATTATTCGGTAATGGAAGAAAATAGGAAATGACTCACACTGTAATAAAAAGTATTTTTTTCCCCAATCACTGCAAATGCATTGCATAGCAGTTTGTGGTTTATAGTAAATAAATAATGAAAGATGCTATTCCAAACAGACCTGCTTTATTTCATGTTGTTTTCAAAATGTCAGTGGATATGCATTAATAGATAGAAGTAAATGCAGAGACCTTACAGAGGTGAAACACAGACAAGCTTTGATAGTCTCAAATTTTGTTTCTGTTTTTTTTCTTCCTATGCTTTGCAATTTTCCCCTTTCAAAGTTCTTATTCGTTCTTGTTTATAAGGGTTTTTTGTTTGGTTTGTTTTTTTTTGTTGTTGTTTGTTTGATTCTCTTGTGTCTGCCTGCAAAACATTACCGGTAAGCAGAAACTAATTGTCTGCACTGTACAGCTCTCCTGGGTTTTTGAGCTCCATGAGGTTCGTTTGGTTATATTACTGGGTTTCTTTCTGTTTTCAGAAAGTTTGACTGTGATTGCAAAGGATTTGTGTAGTAGCCATACTGCATTTTATATGACAATGGAAAAGAATAAATGGTTACAAAGGACAACGAGTGGCTACTTTCAGAGAGAAAGATATGAGTGTTATGATGAATAGCATGTGTTGATGTGTTAGCAATGATGTCTGACTTCAGTATAACCAAAGATAATCAGCCTGCTTGATTTATTTTGCAGTGTGTTGTGTGAACAAATTATCTTTATCCTGATTGCATATATTAAATATCTATGGTGTCACCTGACTAGTTGCTATACTCTTTATTGAACTATGTTAAGTGAATTTATTTTTCATGAGGAAATGCTATTTATCAAAGACCCAAAAGATTCTAATTCTTTGATGCACTCATTAAGTCCTTCCAAATGCAATTTTCTGAATGCAGGGTCAATGAAACTTCAGTTTATGGAGGTTCTTTATCAGTTTTCAATATTTCTACCTTCTTCCTTCTGAATTTAAAAACTTGTATATCTCTCTTATTTTTGTGCAGAACCTTTCATCATGAGTCTCACTGGACCACTTACCTCACGTAACCTCAGTTTGCTTTGCCACTAACAACAGTAGATAAATATGATAGTGAAAAAGGCAGGGTCTTTTTTGACCTTACCCTCCCCCAAAAGAAGAAAAATGAAAGAGCTGCAGAAGTTTAATGGTGAAAGAATCTCTTTTCTTCAGAACAGTTAAAAATTCAGAGCTCAGGGAACTCAGGTTTTGGTGGCTTGGCCTCTGTCCTGAGTCAGTCTAATTTGCAGCAGGGACTCTAGGGAGGGTCTCTTGTGGCTCTAAGGAGAGTCTCTTACATGCCAGGTGGTTGCCCCTCCATCAGATTATTGGCTGTCTTGAAAGAAGACATTTTTATTCTCTCTCACCCAGACCTTTCTCCCCTTGTATGAATAATTGAATAATCATTGGGGCAGGGCAAGAGACTAAAGCTATAGCCTGCTAGATATCAGGGATGTAGGGCCTTGAACCCAGAGCTCTCCCATCCTGCTGGAGAAGCCTGGAATCCCTGTGGGGCCTCGTGCTGTCAGATTGTGTGCAGTGCTTTAATGTTCTTTTCTGATTTGGGCAAAGGCAGGATAATCTGCCAGCTCTTCTTCCTGTCCTGCATTCTCCTCACTCCCTCAGAGAGACAATGCAATGGGCTCTACTACTTAATCCATGGAGATACCCTGTTGCTCTCCCAGGTCTCAGGTTTCCTTCTTTTGTACAAAGCAAAAAATAGTGTACTCCCATGGCAAACGATGCTTGTTGTTTATCAGTAGCTTTGATTGTCTAAGACTTGTGCAAAAGTCTACCATCAAGCCCATTTTGTTTGCAATAAAACCTAAGCTCATTTGTTGGTCAGGGAGTCTGAGGTTTTGGATTTTTTCCTTTTTTGTACTAACTTAGTGATAATAATAGTAATAGTAATAATGAGAATTAATCTGTGCCATCCCCGCTGAAATTCACTTAACCAGTGTAGAATGCAGATATGAAGGTTTCAACAATAAAAAGCAGAAATGCTAGAAAGGGGAAATCTGTGTTCCCATAATGAAAAGCAGGTGTCAGAGGCCCAGTGCAAACTTCTTGCTACTCACCTTATAACATGAGTAGTGGACCTTCTGGGTTAAGTGGTAGCTTCACCAAAGGTAATTGCAAAACTCCCCTAAGTTTTGCTGCTATTTTCAGAAAAACTATCTGTGCACTAGCTTGTGTCATTTGATCCTGACCCTAACATGGACACTATAGAGATTTTGTTTGTGTTAGGGTTGTAATGAATCAGGCTTATGACTCTACTAGGTCCTGAGCAAATCAAAAGAGAAGAGCAGTCCTTACCCCATGAGTGGAAGAGGTTCAGGTGGAAGACAGCAGGTGATGAAAGATGCAGGATAATACAGTGCATTAGAGGGTGGCCATGTACCTGGATGTCGTGGCATCTGTGTATAAATAGATAGGGTTGCAAAAGTCTGAGGCCATGCAAGGTTTAGGCAGGATTTTTTTTTTCCCACCACTTAAGGAAAAGTTTTGCCTGGAGGTAATTGCATTCTAAGAAACGAAGCTACTGGAATAGTTTAGTAGGAAGAGAAAATCCTGGATTTTAGGCTTTGTTAACTACTGCTTTCACATGGCTGTGGCAAATTACTCAGCAAGAAGGCACGAAGGGAATATGTTAGTAGTTTGATGCTTGTTTACACAGCATGTCCCTGCCAACTTGGTTCCTTCCTATACATCCGTTAATAAATAAGTGCTTTTTAAAGCTGAGGACATAATAGAGATCAAACTTGTAAGACAAAACTTGCTGATCTCAGCCCATTTCGATTCCACTCTGCCATCTCCATCTCATAACTGGCAAGTAGAGATACAGCCCAAAATGTAAAATGAGAAAATAAAGGGGGCTGTAAAAGAGGCACTCTGAGATCATACCTACTGCCACACTCCAGCTTGGACACGCACCTAAGTTCATTGTATGGCAAGGTTCAGGTTCCAGCTGGAGGTGGGTCTGAGTGTGGGTGGCTCAGGCTGCCCCACAGCACTTCCCTGAGCCCAGCCCAGCCTGGTCCTCCTGCTTTCACATCAGGACAGCCTCACTATACTCATTTGTTCTTACATTATGGAAAGGGCTATTTATTACCACCAGCTCAGGAAATGACCTAATGTGGCCTTGTAAGGCAGAATTAATTTGCAATGACTCCAGCTGAAAGTTGGCCATCTTTTAACTTAATAACTGCAGAACTGTCAGCTTCCTTTGAAGTTAATAGCAGTTGTGATGTTGAAAAAGGAATTTTCATATAGGAAAGCAAATTTGACTTGATTTGAATTGCAGTATGTAGTGTTTTCCTCAGTGGAATAAAGGGTGAGGGAGAGGAGTGTTCAGCTGAAAACAAAAATACATTTCTTTTGTGTTTAAAGAGAACTCTTACTATGTTGTGTCTTTTGAATACAAACTTAGCAATGATGTTTTGCAGTGAATGTTCAAGCTGGAAATATTTAAAATGTGAGTGACTCTTGTAAGTTGTGTGTTTTTTCACAGCAGGGACCACACACTGCAAATAAATGCGAGCCTACTTTGGCTCTACCACATTTCACCCTGGGATGCAATTTCTGCAAAGGTGTATGGACCCCTGTGTTAATTAGTTTTTCCTTAATGATCAGAGAAGCAGCTCAGCTGTAGGATGAATAAAGGATTTATTACTCTAAATGCAGAGGTTGCTGATTATTGTTTATCATCTCTAAGTTATGTAAACTTTAATAAATTGGTCATTTTGGATTATCAGCAAACAGATCATGTATACACATGTGAATGTGCAAAATGTAGCTGTTTCTAATTTAAACTAGACTTTATTACTGCCACTGGATCTGCTTCATTGCTGCTAATGAGATTTTAGGGGTCCTCATAATGTAACGGCATGAATAACCTTTTGTTAAAAAAGGCCACCCAAAGTATGTGAAGTGGTGGATACTATTCACATTACTGGTTTACTGCGTTTAGTTCTCACAAGGGGACTGGATGATAGCCTTTCAAAATGGATAGCACTCCTTCCCCAGTGCATGTAGGAATGTGATTAAAACCCTCCTACTCCTACCATACTGGCTTTAATCATAATCTCACTCGTTAATAGCCAAAAGGTATTAACATCTGATAGTTGTTAGACACTGTGAAGGGCGCCAGGGGTTTCTGTTCAGCTCATGTTGGACAGGTGTCCAGGGAAGACTTCCATCATAGTGAGCATAAACACACCTGCTCCTGAAGGAGCCTGAGGATGAAAACCCAGGAAAATGAAATTCCCCTGTCACAAATGCACCAGGAAGGTTTCCTTCAGCTGGCATTATCGTAGCAGCCTCAAAGCATGAAAAGCTGCAGTGCAATTAAGCAAAAGCAAAGTATTTCACGTATTAGGCAAGGTTTTATGAGTATGGACATGTATCTATCTATCTCATAAACAGCACAGACAGGTGAAGAATGTATTTGTACTTATGGCTGGATTAACTTTATATTAATCCATCTCTCACAGGTCATTTTCTGCCATTCCAAGTCCCCGAGCAACCTTAAACAAGTGCCATTTTACTTCTGTCAAGCAGTCAAAGACATTTTTCTTTCCCTTACTCAGACAAAGAATTCTTTATTAAAAAATTACTCCAAAACCCTTTCTGTATTGATTTTAATCCCAGCCCCCTGAGTAGTGATCAGAACACATTTATACCCTGTGGTCCAAAATTATCACCCAAAACTTTGACTCATCAGCAATTTTCTTATGCATAGTTTTTAAAGAAATGTCATAGATCTGGGTTTAAAATGGGTGAGGGTATGTGATAAATCATGGATAAAAATCAGCCTGACTCCATTGAAGCAAATTGAGTTTTGAAGTTTTACACCAGTTCTCTGTTAGGCCAACAAAGGCCCTAATTGTTGGGAACCTCAGTTTTCTGTGGGAACATAGTTTTTTATAGCATTCAGAAGACATATGTAAATGTCAAGATTTCATCAAGACACTGTTGTTAATCTCATTTCTCAAGATAACAATTTAGCATGTATTCACAAATAGAGTAAGTTGATATAAATCTGACCATACATTCCCTTTTATTGTACTTTGATGGAGAGGATCACACAATATTTACTGTTCATGTCAGTCTGTGAGAGTGGAAAGAGTTAATTTGAACATTTGCATCAAATTCTAATTCAAGAAATTCATTATAATCCCTTTTCTGTTTTCCTTAGGTAAAGTGTCAGTCACTTCTTATCCAAACTTGCTATTTTATGTTGCTGGGCACTGTAAATCAGCCAGTTCGTTTTCCCTCCAAGGTGGTTCTGTTTCAGCTATAAGTGAAAAAGACAAATGATTCTAATCTAGTTTTATAAAAAACAGAACCTGTGGGTGGGGAAAAAAAAGGTTCTCTAGATAAGTATCTCCATATAGTTAACTTGATTAGTTTTGTTATTCTAAGTCTTGTTGTGAGTTCTTGGAACTATTATTCATATCGAATATGATAAACATATATTAGTGCTGTAAATCCAAGCCATATAACAGTGAATTGTTTTTTAATGCTAGCTTATGCTCTTTACATTAACAGTTTAATGTTTTAGCTGCTTATCTACTCTCTACTTCATTGCCATTGTTTATAACTCTAACCTTTCCCCATTTCATTGCAAACGATCTCATACAAAAGTGTAAACAACTTCTGCAGTTTGAAATAAACAAAAAACCCAAAAGCCTTTAGAAGACAGGAAAAAAATGCAGGTATAGATTTACACTTTCTAATGTTTTTGATATTCTGGCATATATTATCAGAGATTTTTCACCTTTTCTTTGGCTTCGATCTCCTCTTTCTTGTGCAAACTTCAAAAGATAAATTTTTCATCACATTGCATAAATTTGCCAGTGCAACCAGGCGAACAGAAAACTTTGCCTTTCTTGATTAGCTGTGGAAATACTTCAAATAAGGCACTATTATGTAATTTAAAACAAGAAGAAAAAATACTGGAATGTCAACCTTTGTGCCTTGCTCCAAATAACAGTCTTCTCGAAATCCACAGGAACAAAACAGCAGTAGTGCTGTGATAGCTCATGAGTGCCTCGGTGGGGAGAGTTGGTTTGGTTTTGGGGCAGGGTTTTAATGGGGCAGCAAAGCTCCCTGTGTTAGGAACCCTTTTACCCAGGGCTGTTCCTCTGTGCTCTTCAGGATGATGGGAAGCTCCCTACTGTTTTCAGTTAAGATACTGGCTCAGGTTTGCAATGTGTCTGTTCTTATCTTTCTGAAGACTTTCCCCACCTGCTGATTACTTTAGGAAGAGATGTCAAATTTACTGATCCTCATGAGATTTAAATGTACGGGTTTGAGAATGGTAGCGTTATTTGTGTATTTTGGGAACTGGTAATTGAACTTTCCATTCTGGTCAAATCACAGAGTTCATATCAAGCTCTGTCAAGGTCTTCATGGAAGGAAGAGAGGAACCAAATACCATAAATATACTGATTATGTTTTTAGCAGCATGTGATGTAGTACCAGTTATGGGAATTGAGGAATACAAAAAACTTTCACTTCCCACATTAAGCAGATGTGGAAGATCCAAACATACCTGCCAGCTCCTTTCTTGGACTGAACAAATCCCCATTTGGAGCAAGTGAACGAGAGACTTGTTTCTCTGTAAGCAGAACTTTGAAATGTTCCTTCTTTATCCCCATTAAAGCATAATTTGATTTTGCCCTTCCATTAAGTAATCTGCCAGATGAGTATTCAAAGCCCTGTGATGCCGATTTATCAAGTCAAATTAAATGTTTCTGACCAGGTTCATCAACTAGGTATGTTTTAATCAAATTTAATGACATTTTCAATGAAATAGTAAGTGCATTGAGCATTTTTCTTTTTGGATGCATGGGGGTAGAAAAGGCATTTGCTTCCTTTGAACACAGAGAGACTTGGTGTCAGTCCCTGTTTATTATTGTGAAACATGACAGTTATCTGAAGAAAACCAGCAGGATTTAATCTGACAGCCCAGTAAGGGAAGAGTGCCACCAATCTAATTATCCGGTAATCTAGTCAGAATGGGAGTAATTCTAGGCCTTTCTCAAGTCAGCTAATCACATTTCCCATGCATTAGCAGCTGCACATGCAGAGCTTTTAGCGATGAGCTCTTAGCCCAGTGTAGCCCATGGAAGACACAAGAGAGGCATCATGTCATTGTCTTTGCTTCTTGTCAGGTTGTTTTTTCTAAATTATGATAAAGCACTTCTGTTCAGATTTGCTTTCACTCTTTGAGATAACCTCTTTTGATACTTTCTCCGTTCACCATCAATATTAAATATGAAAAACACTTATTAATTTTGGATGTCCCAAGATGTAAGAAAAGGGGTATCATCCTGTGACACTGATAATGTCAAAAGTCATCATTCTTCCACCCATTTTTCCTTTTTTGTAGTGTCCTATGGTAAATTGAGGAGCATAACAACAACCTGAACAAAAACCAAACAAAACCTTTGTGCTTAGCCAACAATTGTCAAGTTATCTTCAGGCCAGGTGTCAAACAACATGACATATCTATGGTATAGAAGGTGGGTTGTGTGGGTGTTTCATGGAGAAAAAGTCATTCAGTTTGTGGCAAAAGTTCAGATGTTTGAGTTTTCTGCTTTTGTTGTTCTTTTTTTGTGTAAGAGTGCTTAAGGCTTGATTCTCCTATTTGCTAGTTATGTGACAGGCACATTTATCCTACTTGTCATTTCTTCCCCCCCATTTTATTGTCAAGCCAGGGGAGAAATTATTTCATAACTCTATCCTCAGAGGTATAACTTGCCAGCCTGAAATATCTACTTTGGATTGTAAGTAGTTAGGGTGAAAAATGCTGATCCCTGAATGTTTCATCATTTTTTGCAAGGGCAGCAGACCTCGTGCTGTCATATGTTTATTTCTGCAGTCCAACCCACTGTTCTTGTAAGTGGGCAAGATATGTCTTGCTCTTACTTCAGGAGAAGAAGAAAGATATGTTCTAAATGTGGGCCTTTCCTACACTTGCATTTAAAAGAGAATTCTTGTGGGCTGCCAGAAGATATTTAAATGCTTGCTTCTCAACTTTCCCTGTGAAAGCAGAGGGCTTGAACTCGCTGAAGGTTTACATATCATCAGGTACCTTTTGGCTTGGTTAACTCCCTGCAATGGGACTGCAATTTTGTCTCTGGACAGCATGATTGTACATGAAAACGTTACCCCTACATAAAACAGAAATAAATTTCAAATAGGAAAATTCTAAAAGAGAAGAAAAATGCCCATTCAGTTTCTCTTTCTAAGCTTTGCTTCATTGGAAAAGTGCTGAAGCAGCTGACCTGCCTGAAAGACTTTGTTCTCACAGCAGGCCAGAACATCAACTCTGCCTGGAAAGACAAGTATGGAGTTTTCTCCTATCTCTAGAAAACAACTGATTAATAAAATATTTGAAGTTTGGTAGTCTTCCTATTCAGTGTGCTTGAAATTGGATCTTTGCTCCATCCTGCAGCTCCTTGTCTCTCCCTCCAACAGTCACATAGGAAGAACACTTTGGATCCAGATGTTGCAGTTCAATTTGATTTCTGCTATATCTAAATTCCTTTCATCTTTCTCACCTTGCTTAGATTAAGGCGATTGAACTGAGTGAAGACAGCTTGTGCATCAGCGGTAGAGATTGGTTGTGCATTTTTTCGACTTTCACTTTTTTGTGTAACTCTGGCTGTTGTCACTGAGAGCAGGAGCTGATGTAAATGGAAGAGCTGGTTGTTTTCCATTCCTGTTTGACAGGGAGGTGGTGGAGGTCAGAAACAGAAGAACTGCCATCAGTGATGTGGATTTCTCAGAAGGGCAAATGGCTCCAATTAAAAACAACAATAATTCCTTAAGAAGATATACCAATGTCTCCTGTGAAACCCTAGTGACTAAATAGAACTCACCAAGGAGGCATTACGCACTCAAAGGGAGAGTGGGAAGAAGTGACCCTGTGAGATGAATTGAGCTAAACTTCATGCCAAATTCAGCATTTCACTTGCAAATGAGTACCAGATCTGAGCTGATCTTCAAAAATGCATTTGCAAAGTTTGACAGAAAAAGTATGCAAGAGCTTGCTTTGCAAAAGCATGGTTCATTTTTTAATTTTGACTTAGTGGAGAAGGCAGTTACAGAGCACTTCTAAGAACTGAAGGCGCTGCCATACCATATCAGGGTCTAGTAGAGTCACGTAAGCAATTGTTAGCATGCCCAATGTAGTTACATTTTTATATCAAGTAGCAATGAACATCAATGCATTTAATATGTAAATATAGCTCTTTTAAGCACTGTTTCATATTCAGGAGCTTCAGACCCTCCTTTTCTAGTTAATTTTTTTCTTGGCCAATAGACATCTGTAACTTTTGGAAACATTAGTGAGATTCTCCTGAAATTCTTCAGGAAACCTCTTTCATTATTATTCTTTAACAAAGTTCAAATAAATTAAATTTCTATTCTTGGACGTGCTACCTATGTGCACAATTCACTTACGTGACTGACTTTCTGAGACCATGAAACCAGTATATTGAAACAAGCAGGACTTTTTATTGCATTTAGAGATTTGTGCTTTGCTTTGAGTATTCCTTATGTGGCTAAACAAGATACACATGCTTTGCTTGGCTTTTTTCTAAAAAGAACTTTTTAAGTAAAATTACCTCAATCTACAGATAGGGGCCTGTGGAACCAACTTCATTAAGCAGATAAAACCATCATGAAACTTCTGCTCCAAAAGAGATTGGATAGCTGAAAGGCTTCCTTGTCTTTTGAGGTCCATTTTAATTCATTATTTAAAATTGTGATTAAAGAGTGAGATGTTGAGCCTCAGAGCATCAGTTCTAAAACTCCTGCTGAGCAGGGCAGCAGCAGTGCATAGGTATGTACAAATCTGAAGGCCCTTTCACAGCTTTACGTCGTGGGTCTTGCATTTCTCCAGTGATGTTGAGCTGTTTGTCAGCAGACACTTTGATTTCAGTGTTCAAATTAATATCTGCTGAATGAGCAGTGCTTTGCAGAAGTTGAGCTTTGTGTCTTGTTCATTCTTAACAAGAGAGCTGTCTAAGGAATTTCCCTGTGACAAGAAGGGCTTTGTGTAAAGAGTGAGGGGAGAAAAAAGACCTTAACTGACGTAAGGGAATTATCAGTCTGCCTTTCTGTACAAGGAAATAACTGTGGACTTTGAACTCTGGATAATGATGACGGAGTTATCATTTCAAATCTTGATGTAATATATAGGGCCTTCAATTTCTATCCAATTTTTCCCTTGTTTGTTTCACTTCGCTTTTTTTCTATTAATAAACTGTGATCAGGTTCCTGACTGATTTTATCAATGTAGTCACTGCAGACTTTCAATCTCTTTACCCCATCAAATGAAATACTCTGAACTGGAAGTACAGTATTTTTATTCAACCAGACCATGAATTCCAGCCTCATTTGAGTTTAGGTTTTATCAGTCTTGCTTAATCCCACTACCAGACCATAAATACCAATGCTATTGGTACCATTGCTATGTGCAAAAATTTCACTTTCCCTTCTTCTTCAGCACCAGCATTGGACCCCTGTTTGGCAGCCTGTGTGTACCTAAGAGGAACAGTGTGAGCAGGCAATGTTGAGAGACAAAAGTCCTTGTGGTCTGTGTAGTATTTATGAGACTGTAGGAGGAAAAAGCGGCCCAAAGAACTTAAATCACTTGGTTGAGGCCATTATGTCAGAGCTTGGCATTATAACCCATCGTTTTGCTCCCAGCGTAATACTCAGGTGCCACATCAGTCACAGGCTCACACTTTGCTACATCAATCCTTAAGCTTTTAGTGTCCTAAGAGATGCTGCATATAAAAGTGTTTGTGCCAGGCAGCTTTTCCACGCAACACTGAAGTGACCCCAGTAAAACATGTAGGTTAGCCCTGAAGATGTCTTACACCCATGTCCAGAGCCAAAGCTGGAAATGTGCTGGAGGGTTATTTTTCATGGGCTTTCTTTTTGTTCTGTGTGTAGGGGTTTATTTTTACTAGCGCTCTACCTAACAAGACATTAAATCACTGGTTCAAAATGTTTAAAGAAAAATATTGAAGTAAAAGAAAATACTACAGTAGACAAAACTAAAAGGTCAGCACATGCCAGAGAAAATGCTGTGAGTATTTGGAAGTGTGTGGCAAAGTCAAAATTACGTAATGAATAGAAAGAATGACCTTTTAAGGGTACCTTTCCTCTGTGCTCGATGCTCTTCATTTTGACGTCTTCTCATCTTGAGGCTGTCCCCTGCCTATGTGTTCCTCTGATATTTGTATTATTTTTCATTATTTTAAAAGGACGTTAAATTTCTTTCCACCCTCTTTATTATTATGGAGGTTTTAATCAGTGCTCCATTTATTTTGGGGTTTTCTCCCTTCTTGTTTTCCAATTTTTAATAAATAGTTTTCCCCTTTGAGTTTCCAAGTTTCCAAATATTTAATCAACTTTTATCCTTTCCTTCATTTCACCCTACTTCTACCATCTATAAGAATGCTTTCTTCTTTTGTTCTTGTCCTATCTTAACTCATTCTGAATCTAGAATGAAGGTCGTTCTTGAATTAAAATGCAAATAATGAAAATTTATGAAGTTGAGAAATTGAGAAAATGAATTGGCAGCTAAACCTTCCAAGAGTGAATGAATAAAGACCTAAGAATTTAGAAATTTGATACTCACAGGCTGGTGGAAAATGACTTTGCTAAATGTACCCATCTGTGCAGCCCTCCTTTATAAGCCGACATATTTTAGTTCGTCAGGTTTCCATTGGTTGTCTACCATTACATTATTTTAAACGTGACAAATATGTGGAGTGCAGAGCTGTCACATTGTGTTTGTGAGGGAAAATATTTTATCCTGCTCAAAAACTCTGTAAAAGAAGTTGGAAAGTCAGTTTAAAGAAATTGGATCTCTCAGTGATGTGAAATCCATTACTTCAAAACTTTACAAATGGACAGACCTCAGTAAGGATGCAGTGATGTAAAAATGTATGGTCTTCTGTGAATAATAAATAGAATAACTTATTTAGAAAGGAGAAATAAGTATTTTTTCCTTAAATGTATTCTATTCATTATTATCCTAATATGAATCACTGAAATATGTTAAAAATTTAGTATGAACACAATTATTAATCGCAGTGATTATCACCCCAGGTTAGCTATATTACATAAATACAATTTTTAATACAAGTCAAGGTGGAGGAACAATATCATACAGTCCATCTTTTGGGACAAATGCTGTTGATGTAAGCCAAGCTTTGCTAGAAGCTCCCTGTGATCACTTAACCAAGCTCATGTAACATGTATTCGGTAGATATGCTTCTGGAGGAGGTAGAGTTCTACCCTGGCTCTCCCTCTTTCTTACTTTCCTCTCGGTGAGCTTCTTCAGCAAATTGCAAGAAACTGATGTGATAAGATAAAGCCTGATTTTCCCATGAGACAGTAATAATAATGTAGCTTGAGAAGAAGAAAGATGGACACTGTGTTGACCCTTGAGACTGTCCTAAATACATCAGTGGTCAAAATAAATGGAGCATTTCCTATTAAGGATTAAGTGTTGTAAATGTGATGAAAGACTAGACGTGGGTCATAAAGGCAAACAATGACTCTGATCTGACTTAATCATCCTTATTTTACTAGACAGTCAGTCGCCCGTGCTGCTCTTTGAGCTCCTGGGGCGTATGAAACTCCTGGCATTACTCAGTGAATCCAGGCAAGAGGGGAGGGTGTGGGCTGTTATTGTGGCTTTTCAGCCATTTATTCATCTGGCAATCCCCAGTAGATTGCTGAAATATCTGAGATCTTTGGGCATCTGTGAATTATACGGGGGGGGGGGGGGGGAGGAAGGAAGGAAGAAGTGTCATGGGTTCATGGGTTTGGAAGTCCGTAAGAGACTTACTTGGCATCTTGCAAATGGCGGCCTTAGGGATCAGCTTTGATCCCTTATTGCTCATCACAAGAGAGCTGGTGCACTGCTGCCCTACATATATTTATGGCAAGCAGTTCCCTTCATCTCTGTTCAGAGGCCTGCCAAATGGGGAGAGATCCAGTTTGCATAGTAATGCTCCCTCACACCATCTCCTTAACCTTGGTTTCTCCTCCAGCTCATCTATGTTGCTTATCCAACACTTGAAATCAATATTGTGCCCTATAAAGGACAGTGAGTAAATGTACCTAGCCTTGTGTTGGGTTGGTAGCTGGGAGACCTTTTGAACACATGGCTGTACCTCTTCTAGCCTTCCTGCCACTGTTTTCACATGCTGGCTCATTACTAGGCATCTCTATGCTAGCTACAGGGTAAGGCAGTGAAAGCTGTCCTTCCACAGCATTCTTTAGTTATAGTACTTCACAAAAAAATACAAGTAGTGATTACCAAGCTGGTTTTAATTCAATGTATATCTGGAATATTGAAGTGAATATACTGGACCTCTCTGAATCCTTGTTTAAAAGAGAAAAGAGGAATCTTGATCTCTGTTTGAAAATGTTTATTACAGCATCAAAGAAAGTGTTATCAATCTGTCAAACTCACTCAGTAACAACTTCTTTGGACAAGGTACAAATGTTTCTTTTGCCACAGATTTATATCCAAAGTCATACTAGGAAAAGAGAGAGACTTTTTTTATTTTTTTTCTGCCATCATTAGCACAGACTCCTTCAGGACAAATTGATTTAATATGTGGAGCAGTGGGATTGTTCTCATTTTGGAGTTATTTATCTGTCTTGAGAGAGCACAGGGCTACCCAAAAACAGGCACAATGGATCAGTGCCTACATATCCTCTGCCCTTCCTGCACTGCAAGGCAAGCCACACCTTCCACAGACTAATTTTTTCATTGCTTGCATGGATGCTGGCTTTTCCTAGGGAGGCTCCTCTTGGAACACAGTAGTGCAATGTGTCAAACTACACCATAAATAGAGTTTTAGCACACAATCACATCAAATTGATAGTTTTCTTAAGACTGAGAGAGAGATACGTATTTTCAGGCAGAGGACATGAAAATATTCTTGTTCCAAGCCTTGTCAACTCTCCTATCTAATTAAAAAGCATGCCTCTCTAGGTATAGGAATTTAAATGCCTTTAGTTCTTTCTCTTTTTTCAGTGCCATCAGCATTCAAATAGTAATTTACAGCCCAGTTCTTCCAGCAGATGTCTTTTTCCTGCAGATCTCATTTAAGAAGATGTTCTGCTGCAGGAGATCTAATGGGACCCAGTTCTAATACAAGGATTTAATTGCTCTTGCTTTCAAAGTGATGAGTTGGCTGATTAAGTTATGGAGGCTAGATGGGAGAAAATGAGGCACTATTGGCCAGAATTTAAAATTTATTTTAGATATCTAAAGATGCACTTATGCTTGCAGGCAGATTTTTAAAAGCAGATAGATACTTAACTCCTAAACATGGAAGTTCCATAAAAAAGACTAAGCCAGAGTGCTTTTTTGGGAAGTCTTAGGCTAATGGCATGCTTTGAATATCCTTCTCAGTCAATTCAGCCTCTCGTGGGAGGGAAAGGTGTTCAAACCTACAAGTTTTAGTTGTCTTTTTTGGCTCTGTTCACGAGAGCTGTGCGTGTTTTGTTAGGTTCTTAACACCCTTAAGAGCAGTATCTAATCTTGTGTGAGATTTATAAGGTACATATGTACGCTTTCAGGGTCTGTCCAGGCTATCTTTACTGTTGTGGCTTTACAGAGGAATTACTAGCCCATAATCCAGCCCCAAACTATTGAAAACCAGTTTTTATCTAAGCCTACTGTTATCTGCACCTGTGTTTAAAATAATTTTCCCAAGAGGAGTCTAAAAGCAAAATTGAAATCCACAGGAGGTATTTTTATACTAAGTTTAATATTCATTTTTAAGTGTATTTCAGACACTTTGTCTCAATATAGTTGTTTATTTAACAGGTAAGCAGGTTAAATCCAAAAATAGTTTTAATTCATTTTAATTCATTTTTTAATTAAGAAAAATTAAAATAAGAGATTAATTTTTTCAAAGCTAGGTTTGCAAGAAGGCTCAGAAACATGGTGGCAGAGTGGTGGTTTTGGGTTTTGTTCTTTTTGGAGCCTTTGGGTGTTGTTTTTCCATCAGTAGTACCTCAGTGGCACTGAGTTTTGGAAGAGAAATTTCAGACTAAGAGTTTGCAAAGCCTTCTCGACATCTGTGGGGGCATTTCACAATATAACTTCAGGCACAGATCAGCTTTGGGCTGTAAGATGCCTGGGCAAAATCCCTGTCTAATGAATTTAAGAGAATTGCCTAGTGATTCAGAGAAAGAGGGGTAACCTACAATTCACAATTTTATTTTATTATTTATTTTATTTATTTTATTTTTTTTCTTCAATCATGCAGAAAGAATACTGTTAGGCTCTGAAGGCAGCACTTGGAAAGGGTCTGGGATGTTCAGCCTCAGAGTAGCGCTGTGGAGTGAGAAACTAAAGGCTTATTGTTTGCATTTCCTCCCTTTCAGCCCCAGTGGGCTTCCACACTTGGCACAATCTAAGCATTGCATTATTTTTCCTGACATGAAGGCACATTGCTCAGCCTCTTTGCCTTTAGTCAGATATCAGCAACACAAAATGATGTCTTTGTGTAGCAGTTTTGTGAGGAGTAGCGCCTCTGGTCAGTATTTCATAGATTCATTTTATTAGTCAAGATCTAAAACCTTCCCTTTTCTCTCCCCATATGAGGGAGGGATATTTGTTCCACAAAAGACTGGCTCTCGTAAGACAGTGGGACATTTATTTAAAAGCCAGATTTGAATCTCTGAGAACTTTTCTTCCTTCCTTGTTTTGTCTGGGAGTGGAAACAAAAGGAGCAAAATTCCACCCTATCCCCCCCAAAAAAAGTACAGTCTTGGTGGCCATACCTCCCTCAAAAGCTTTCTACTTCAAACTGCATCTTGGATTTTCCTTACATCCTTGAAAACCTTTCTGTCTTTACATGGATATGAATTAATGTAATCCAGAAATAATTGTCTCAGTGCTGATGCTACAGAGCCCTTGCATTGGCACACTGATTTCTTCAGCACTTCAACTTTTTGGTGAGGTTGTTTCACATGCTTTGTATGATCTCCCCATCTGCAACACTTCAGAATTACACCTGGGCTGGCTGCTGACCCACCCAATCCAAAGCAGAGCACCAGAAGAGTTTTGTGAAGTAGTCTCTTCTCAGCATTTCTCCAGTCTGCTTCTGAAAAGTGTGCAATTATTGTTGGATTTTAAATTCTCTTTTCAGGTTTGTGTATCTAAATAAATTTCGTTCCAGGCAGAAAGGTTTTAAAATATTTGGCTAAACCAGATGTGACTGCAGTAGATACCAATTGGAATAGTTATTTGTAGCTAAAAGAATGCTATGTAAATGTTTGAGGGTCTCTTAAAATTGGAAGAGAATAGCAATTGGTCTTCAGCAGGCCTTTCTCTGGCATTTTGGTTTCATATCCCAAGTTAAAATAAATGTATTTTCTGAGCTGGTCATAGCAGATTTATAGGAATTCTGCAGGTTTGGGCCCAAATTCATATATGAGTTTTCAGAGGTAAACCTCGGGCTCTTGGAATGAAACTTAGAGGACTAGTTTCTCCCACACTGAAGCCCAGGGAAGTTTCACCAGTAGTGTCAAGTGTGCTTGGGCCACTGAGGTCTTCATAGGTTTTTTTTCTTGCCTTTGGGACTTCCTTGCAGCATACCTACAAATCCACCTGCCCGTGTGGCTGAGAGAATTGCTGCCCGTGTGTGCTCTGGCTGCCAGCCCTGGGGCTCCAAAGCAGATCCACATGCTAGCCAGCTTTCTGTGTAAGCTCTCTTGTACTCAGGGTCCTGCTGAGGTCATTACATGATTGACCATTGATTTCTGTTGCCAACTTTAGAACCATAGTGGGATTAATCACCAGCTGATCTGACTTCATGTGTATTCCTTTTCAAGGGAGATGAGAGCTCCTGAGGGAGATGCTGATCAGCTTGAGAATTGGTGAAGGAAGGTGTATTAGGAAACTAGAACTGGTCAGGCTGCTTAAGTGAGAGAAAAGGGCCAGTAATATGGTAAAGCTCTGAAAATATACTTATTACAAGTTTCCTTTAATGGTTCAGACTTCAGATCGCTGTGTGCCTGGTTTGACATGGATCTCTGCATGGCTGACATGCATTGTACAGGTGCATCACACAGTTTTCATGGCACAGCAGTACCACTCAGTGCTTTCAGCAGGTTGGAAAACAGTGCTTAAATGTAAGGTGTGCAGGGATCCAAACTATGAAAACTGAAACTTAGCCAGGAAATCAGCTTAGATAGATGATGTCTGCTTCTCAGAAAATTATCTTTGGAATATCAATGGCACAGTATAAACTTGGCTCTATGAGTCTCAATGTTGCACTTGAATCTTTCTGATAGACGTAAAGATAAGACAAAATCACAGCCTGGAGTGTTCAAAGCTATGTTGTTGGGTTTTTTCCCAAGGAAGACAAGAAACTCAACCTCCCAATAACAATAGGGTAATGGTTATAGAAAACGAAACCCAAAAAGGGTAAAGCACTATGATGTGTGAGCAGGAAAGAGGAGCAGTGCTCAAAGTGTACTGGCAGCAGCCTTGGCATGCTGGGGCTGTTCTTAATCTGAGCTGCCTTCCTGGTGGGAATGGTCTGCAGGGACAATGGGAGTCATGGGTTAGTAGAACAAAGATGGAAATGAGGAGGAAATTCCTTTTTAGCACATTTTGCTTGCTCAGCCACCTTGCAAGGTAGGACTGCTAGAGACAGTAGCTGGATATTAATAGGTGACATTAAATAATTGCGAAATGTAAATGCAATTGAATGCTTCTCTCTGCAGCTAAGTGTTCATTATGCCATGAAAAGTAGTTGGTTTTCCACCCCTGTGTGTACAGAAAGAGCTCACAGTAGCAAAATTCAATTTAAATGAAAGATGAGAAAAGATGAATTAATCTTAAAGTCATTTTTATTCTGTGTAATTTTATTGTGAACAGATAAACTGTGTATATCTCATTGGTTTTGTCCAAGTTTACACTAGATGTTACATTATTTCAGAAGATGAAAGAGTCAAGGGTAATAATGCAAGTCCCTGTGTATAAATCTGTTTTGTTGAAGTCTCTGACATAAATACATGAAAGTGAAAAATCAGAAAATGAAGAAGGCAGCGCAGACATTCTCATAATAATTGTGGTTCACATAAAAATTAATCACTGAAGCTTGGTCACTGGCTGCATCCAAAGTTAAGCATAGCCTGTAGCTTGTCTGTAAAAATCAAATACTCTTTCTCAGAGTGTTAATGGAAATCTGTTACGGCTGAGAGTGCACAAGTGATGCTTGTAAATAAGCTTCAGGTTTTCTTCTTTGAGTTGTTTGGGATTTTGAGAAAGCAAAGCACTCGTTCCTGTTTGATAATATTCTACCTCAGTGAGAGGCATCCTTGGGGCCTCAGCAGCAAATTTATTCCGTAAAGCAAAGTTAGTGCATAAATTAGCCTGTATCTAAAAAACGTTTTGATTTTCTGCCTCCCGTATGAGATGTGATTTCTGGCTTTACCCAACTCTTCCTTCACAGCAGGCTTTTTTTTTCCTCAGCAGCCTATGTCATTAGCTTATCAAAAAAACTGGGGAGAGGTTAGGGGTATTAGCAAAGAATAATGGATACCTTTAGAAGTAATTTTTCTTTCTCTAACGTAGCTTGATGTGTCCATACTTAATGTTGACAGCTTCTGAGTTTCCAGTGTAATAATTAATTTGGGTCACTGCTTTGCAGGATTTTGCTTCTTCTGTGTCCTAATGCCTGGAAATTTCTGGAGTCTTTGGCACATGCTGTTTCATGTATGCTTGTACTTGAAATCAGATGTCAAGTTTTTAATAGGTCCTAGCTTAATTATCCATCCTTGTCTAAAGTAAATTTAATGTATGTCCTGTCTGAAACAGGAGAAGTGGTTTCAGGTGTTTGTGTCTAGAGATTGATATATGGAGAAAGATTCAGTGTAAATGGCTGTGTTTGCTTATTTTCCAACAACACAGTAGCTCTGACTACTTTCAGCTTGGTACAAATTGTATTAGAGCTCCATTCATTCTTGCTTCTTTTTTAATTTATTAAACTGAATAAAAGTCTTGTAGAAATTTAGTGGGTTCACCTAGCAGGTGATAGGGAAAACCAAGAGAAAGCAGGACAAAATGGAAGAAAGTACTCAGAGTTAATAATCTCTGATAAGCAATTTAATGATACTGGGTGCATTTGAGAGTAGAATAGGCAGAGAACAAGCTGAATATCTCTGCTGTTTGGTACATTGGTTATGTGCATCTCCATTTGCCAGCATAAATTGTTTTACTCTGCGTGCTGGTGTGGAGCTGAAGGCCATTAGGAGGAAGCTGTTAGTGCAGCAGTGGAGTGGGTGGGCTTGGCTTACTGGGGGGGAACAATACCTGCTGACAGCAGGGTGAGCCATGCCTTCCCACGGGGCTCAGCAGCCCTCCCTCCTGCACCAGGGTCTCCCTGCAGAATAGGACTTAAACTGTTAAAATACTCTCCTCTGGGGCAAGGAAGAGCAGGAAATGGTCACAGAGGGATGCAGACTGCATTAGAGGGGCCAAAGGGGGCAGGCATCATCCCACCACTCCTTCTAGCAAGCTGGAGCACACAGCTTGGGTTTGCAGCCTTTGGGTGCCTTTGAGTCAGCAGCCGTGGGTTTGGGGGGAGCTGCTCTTGGTGGAGCACTGGGTCCTCAAGGTGTGTAAGTTGTCTCACAGATGGGGTCTGTAGGAGGGTAAGTGGGCTCAGAACTTCAGGCTCACTCCCTGCTTGGGTCTGGGCTGCACTTGAGAGCCCAGAGAAATAGTAATATAGCCAAGAGGGAGAGTCCAGCAATACAGAGTTTACATTTGACATATATTTATTTTCTTGGGTGAGATGATTATCAGAAAAATGTCCATAAACCTATTTAAATTATTTAATATCTTAACCTCTGAAAGAAAGTTTCTCAAGGTTTCTCAGAAGTTGCTGTGTGGCTCTCCAAGCATGGGCATCTGACTGTATTGCTATCATTTTGGCCTAGTTTTAGAAATGGTAAAGGGCACATAGCAATCAAGAGGCCTATACATTTCCATCACATTAGCAGTATTCTTGTTGATTAGTGGAATCCAAAATTAAAGGACTGAGGCAAGTTTGATCCTTTCCAGGGAGGCATTTTTCAAGGTCAAGTGGGAAGGGCAGTGAGATTAGCTTTGGTCTGGGAGCCATTGCCTGAGTTGGTAGGCCTTGTATGTCACCCACCTCCATGGGAGTCTGCCAGTCATGGACAGGCCAAGTCTACGGGGGGAAATTTGCTACCCCATCTCTGCTACCCACTGAGCTTTTGTGCTTCTTTGGGGAAAAGCCTGAGCTTGATCAGCAGGTTAAATTTTAAGCCCTTGATGGAGGTGCCATAAGAGATGCCACAGCAGGTCTGATCTACAAACCAAGACCCTGGAACCAGTGTATCTTCAAAGGGAGACAGAATTGACATTACAGGCTCCTCGCTAAATTCTCTGCCCAGTGGCCTCACAACATGGTTCTGGGTCCAAAATATGAACTATTGACTTCACATGCCTTTAAGTTTTGTGCAGTCGATTATGTCTGCAAGATCCTGGGAGAAGCTCCCCGTCCTTCTCTTGGTCTCTGAGATGATGAGGGGGAAGAGGAGAGCGGTTTCACTCCCTCTTCACTTTCTGGCAGAGGGACACAGCAGAGCTGCAGGCACATGCTGTGCCTCATAACGCTAGTGGGGAGCCCTTGCTGGGCCGTGTTCTCCCCTCTGCCCCATGCAGAGGGAACAGTGCCTGCTGCACAGGCTCCCCTGCTGCCCTGTGTTCCCTGTGCCTCTGTGCTGCAACACCAAACTCAGGCTTTCCTCTACCTGCCTCTTGATTATCCAGTTTTCCTTTTATTATCCAGCTTTCTCTTATTTATGTCCCTTGTTAAAAGTCGATTTATTCATTTTAGAGTCCCTGTCTTTTCTTTGTCCTGGCGTTCATTTATTAGTGAGCCTCTTCCATCTTTTCCCTGCCTGACATGAAGTATTTGTAAAAGCCTTTCTTACTCCCCTTAATCCCTTTGGCTAGCGTGAACTCCCCTTGCTTTTCTGTTACTCTGACTTTCCCTGCAAGTCTTTACTGATCCTCTGTAGTCTTGTGTGGATCCTCTCTATTTCCAGTATGCCTGCTTTTTTTTCTTTAAACCCTTGGAGCAGTCCCTTGTGAAGCCCTACTGGCTTCTCCTTCCTTTTTTTTTAGATTTTTTTCTATCACAGGGACTACAACAGACTGTGTTTTCATTAGAGTTCCTGTCAGGATTTTTTTGCTGCCTTTTGCACTCATGGCTGCTCAGAAAAGGGGTTGGATTTTAAGCGCCCCTTTGGGAAGAACAAGCTACATCCCTCCTGCCCACAGCTCCCCCTTTCAATTTGCAAATGAAAACTAGTAATAGGGGACAGATTAAACAGCATCATGCCTGGGTGCGCTGCTGAGAGAGGCTTTCAATGTGCTTGTGTCCTGCTTCTGAGGCATGTAGGGGTATGGTATGCAAATACAGACATATTGGTCTGTGCTATGACAGCCCTGGGTTGGATTGCTTCACAAAGATGGGATCTATTTTCCGTACTTACCACTCTGTGAATGCACACACATCTAAAACGTCCTGTGCCAGTGAGTTCCATAGTTTTAGTAATTCTGTGTATCTGTTTTAGACCTATGATGGTTTTATTCTTTAGAAAGAAACAGAGCACTACCCTTCTCTAATCACTCTCTCTATGCTGTTAAAGATTGAATTGAATTTTGTCCTGGAGGCCATTTGGTCTGACTACTTGAAATAAACACTTAATATCTTAAAATAACTCATCATGGGGTAGTTTGGTGTACAGAAATTTTTCCTAAGCATTTTTTAAGGTGGGTTAGTAACATTCCTGTCTTTAATTCATTTCAGATAGATGTGTGTGACATATATGGAAAGATACATTGACATTCTTTTCCTTCTGATAGCAGCAGGTATTTTAGAAATAAAGAAGGACATAATCTGTCTAATGCTGCAAGTGAGAAACATATTCAGCATTGACTTGGCTAGTATCCACATGAGTGTCTACTGCAAATGAAGTAATAGGTGAATATTTCAGTGACCCTTGGTGATGAGTAATTCAGTATCCACCCAGTAATGTAGTAATATAGAGGTTTGTGAATAAGGCATGAGGTTGTGTCCGTCGCTAGTGTCTGTAAGCCCTAGAGCAATGCAGAACAACAGTTGGGAAACCAGAAACACCTTCCAAAAAGAACATGTGTCAGGCCCAGGGTCCCAGCCCCAGAGAATGATTCCAGATGACTTTCAGAAATGAGGTTATTGCATAAGCACATAAAATGAGATGCCTGTGAATGCATGTGATCACCAGATCTGTGTGACCAGTCATTTTGAATCCCATCTCCTGCTAGAGGCAGAGCACTGCTTCTGAAATCCTTTTACCTTTAAGTGGTAGGTAGGCATAGTCAAGTCACGCTCCGAATTCCTGTAATAAGGAAGCAAAGTGTCACAACCCGTGTTCCCTTTTTATTCCCTCTTGTTCTGAAAACCCTGTGAGTTTATTAGCAGTGCTGTTTTGAAGGGAAAGTGAACACTGGGATCAAAACTGCCTTGTCATGTCCTTGTACATGGTGGGAGCCGAGCTCTGCCATGGGCTTGACAGTGAGACCTGCTGAGCTGCACTGGTGCCTGTTAGGCTGCTTGTGTGCTAAGAAATTGCTAGCATCAAGTGGCTTGTTGAAATTCATCCTTTGCTCCACATGAGGTACTCTCCTAGCACATGAAGAAATAATTCATGCTCAAGACTTTTTGGCATAGGTATTGCTGTCATGATTTAAAGTAAGAGTGAACGTGGAGGCAGTGGGGTAATAAAAGAGTTTTACCAAAAAAATGAGGAGAAACAGGAATCCTTGCGTGGATGTAATTTGTAAAAATCCCAAAAATGCTGTGCATGAGATAGCAATATTAGTGGTATGCAGAGGAGCTGGTTCGAGTGTAAGCAGTGCAGCTACAATCCTGGTACTATCTGAAAAGGAGGAGATCATTCTTGTTGAAAAGAAAGCGGCTGAATAAGGATCCACAAAGAAAATTGGGAGTACTGTGGTGGTCTAACCTTGTGAAAGCACTTCTGGCTGCAAACAGAGTTTGCAAACAGAAAATGCTTAGTGGGTAAAAATTTTAAGGATAAATAAAAATAGGCTTACGTTTGGACTTTTAGTAATAATTATATTAAAATGACACAATTCATTAAATAATGCAATACATTCACATCTCTAAATACACAGCAGCTGTTCGCTTCTGTCAAACACGATTCCTTTAGGGACTGAATGGAGAAGAGGAACATGCTGGCTTGCATGGTAATGTCCTGATGAGTGCTGGGCTGCAGCCTGCCCCCAACATTGATTAACAAAGGGTGTCTCTCTGCCAGTGCCAGATCCTGAAGGTGCCCCTCGGGCTGGGCAGGAGGTGCCAGCTGGGCCGAGTAGGGTAGGGAAGGAGTGGATACCACACAGGCCTTGGAATTGTCCTTCTCAGGCTTTGTAGAAACTGAGCATTAAAAGATGTTTCAGCCTAGGGCTATAAGCATATGAATTTGGCAGGCTGTGATGTGCCAGAGTTGAAGTTCATAAAAAGATTTTATTTTAAAATTTAAGAAAAAAAATCATTAAAAAAAGAAATACAGCTGTGAAAAAGACCTGCCACTTGATCGATGGCTGGATGAGAGAGGGAATTGTCTGAACGTAGTGTCATCCTTGCCAGGCCTTTGGTTATGGAAGTCCTTGGCCAAGCTTCTAATACGTAATAATTGATATAAAAAATGCATTGATGCACCAATGTATCAGCTTCATGTCTCACTTACACTACCACACTTCATTGAGAGACATCCCTGAGCATCCAGAAGTATAATTTGGACCTTAATTTCTAATCACGGTGAGAAAGTCTTTGCATCTTCTACCAGGCTTTACTAAATTGAGGGATTCTACAGAAAAATATCTATTTGCAAAAGAATACTGATACTGAAGGTATTATATGTGACTTCTATGTTTCACCCTCTGAATAGATTTATACATGACATTTTACTTTTACTTCTGCCAAATTTAATTTTCATATTATATTTAATCTGGTATCAGGAGGTTTGTAGTCCCTCATTTATGCAAGAAGAGAATTCAGGGTTAAAGTTGGCTCTCTGTGCCAACATCTGTAGAGAAAATGACAATAATCTACAAAATTAGAAGCTCAGAGCTTGTAATTTCCTGGTGAATTATTCTTTCCTTGTTCCTTTCATATCACTATACTTCTATAAATAGATCATAGTTTATTTTTCTTTCCTGGTGATGGATTTGAGTGTTTGTCACCTGTGCTCTAATATGATTTGTTGTGATATGTTGAAGGTTTTTATCTTGGTAAGAATTTTTCTCTCTTGTGCTTTGTTTGGGAATTTTTTCCCCCCCTTCACTGTAGTATTTTTCAGGCACTAGGTTTTTATTCAGGATCATAACAGAAGTTTGATAAGAACACTCTAGAGAATGAAATTCTGTCATGAGAAGAGGCTTTAAAAAGAAAGCCACAGTTTTAATAACTGGTAGACTAAATTGTGTAGCCCCACATTTGAAGTTTAAAAAGGCTTTATGTGCTGTTGGTGAAATTGAGCATAAGCATAATGATATGGCATTGACTGACTTACCGTTTGGATACGATAACTTTATCCACTGCTGCTTTTTACTGAACAGGTGAGCTCACCCACTGTCTGTATCCCCTGCATGCTAATGAACATGTATGCAGAACCTTTACCTTTCAACTTACATCCCCAAGAGTCAGTCCCTTGCCTTTGGGGACAAGAAGAGGCAGATACAACATTATTACAGCTTGCCAAGAGTGAGCATCTCCCCTCTTTTAATTCTTAATATAATCTAGGCATTCTTTGTCAGTTTTCTATTTATCTGTTTTCTTTGTGCCTTTTACCTCACACTGAGCCCACAATGTTATGTGATGGGGAAATTCCAATTAAGTGCACTTAAATCAATGTACAGCTTTTAAATTCTTCTCCTTTATGAACTGTGTAAAGCCAGGCCTCTGGAATGCAGTGGGAAAAATAAGCAAATCTATCTTTAGGTGACTTCTGGCTTAAAGGAAAGGGGAAAAAAACAGGGCATGTGCATTCCCTTTGTTTATCCTCTCAGGATCACAGAGGTTGTCTTTTCTGTTTTGGTGAGATTAAGCGTTTGCAGAGGTTACAGGAATAGGGATATTGTGGGTTATATATTAGCATATTTCCTGTCTGACAGAGAGTTGGCTTTGAAGTAAGACTTTAACTCTCTTTTCTAGAGCCACTGACTGATAAACTCCATGTGAATTTTGAACCTTTGTATTTATCAATATTTTCTACTCATTTTAGCACCAGTAAACTAGTAGTACAATAATTAAAAATAAAAGGCTAACATTTAATGATTTCCACTCAGTTTTGTTCATCCTGTAATGTTTATTTTAATTTCTGTTCTCTCCTGACTCTTTCTGCTCATCCAGTTGCAGTTGCTTTTCCTCACATCATTTTTGCACAGAACATGGCACGGTGCTGATCTCCATGCTCAGACAGTTCCTCTCTGACTAAGGAGGTACTTTACCTCCTGCTGCCTCATGTCTGTCTTTGCAGATAAAAAAATCCACCCAAAACCTCCAGAGAATAGCTCAAGTTCTGTGATACTTTTTCAATAGGTAATACAATCCTGTGCAGTAAAGGCTAAAGCAGCTAAATTCAAGCACCTTTGCTGAAAATGTCCATCTAGCATCTTTCCTGCTACAAGAGTGACAGCCCTTCACATTTTCCTCTTAATTTGTACCCTTTGGTTGACTATAGTATTGATTTGTGCATTAAGGATGATTTAATCTTTCTTTCACCCTCTTGTTAAGAGGGTTTGAAACCCTACCTGGAGTCTTTATTAGCTTTTGACATCACAAAGGGAAATGTCAACACATAATGAGATAAATTTCAACATCACAGAAGACTGGAATACAAGTTTCATGAAAGACGGATGCAGGCACCACTTACCAAGATAAAAAAAAGCCCAAAAGACAGAACTCTTCCTTTTCAGCATCCATCCATCCTTCTGTTTGTCTGTTGCTGCATTATAGTATTTATTAGAGTTTGTCTTGCTATACAATGGATTGCCAGAATCATGATTAAGAAGCTTATTCAAATGAATTAAAAATGTTTAAATGAAAAAGACCCGGAGAAGTAATTGCCAAAATTTAATCAAGGATTTAATTTGTAGCACAGACCAGCCAAATGGATTTTGCCGTTTTTCACTGCACTGTTTGTACAAGGAAATTAAAAAGTATAAAGAGTCAAAGACTCAGCAGTGTAACCCTTTAAGAATATTGCAGTATGCTCACTTATTCTCATTAGCCGCATTATATCAAACTTGCTCCTGAGGGCTTGTAGTTTGCAAAGCCAGACCTCAGACGGGGGAAAAGAGATGATAGCATTTTTTCCAATGTCATAAATTACTGCCAGCACACATTAGATGATTTCTCCATGCATTGCTGTAAGCAATGGTAGGTTAAATATCCCCCTTACTAATGCCACTTAGTAATAAATGCCCTCATTTTAGCATGTCATCTTTAGCTGAACTGAAATAACTAAGACTAAAGAGCTGTCGTGGTTTGAAACAGAAACATTTCCTTCGCATTTACTGCTGAGAAATACATACATGGCACCATTATGCTGTCTCTGTTTCATTGATGATAATAAGGTATCATCAAGCCTAGCATATCTGTTTGAACATGTTTTGCAGAAGTCTAATCATTAAGTAATATGTATCCCATTTCATCCATCATTTCCACACAAAGAGCCATACAGTGCAATTGAGAGAACAATACTTTATGAGCCATGAATAGCTGAAGCAATGATAACTTCCAAGTAGCATATAACAGACCCAGAACTGTACTCTAAATTACAGTGCTGAAGAGGTAGGAGGAGAGATAAGAAGTCCCTGCTTGCGAGGAGGGGGCCGAGATCAAGTGCGCGTTTCTTTCCCATTAGTTGGAGTTGAAATAAACACTTAGCAGAGTGCTAAATGCTCAATCTCTTTCACAGGCAGAGAGGGAAGCTGGTGCTGCAGTGCTGCACTGCCTTGCAGAGCCTGAGGCAGCTGGCAAGATGGGGTGAAAGGGTTCTGGGTCATTCAGGAGCTCTGAAGTCTCTTTCTTCCAAAACTGCTGACAAGAATGTCAAAAGAAGCCAAATGAAGAAAACATGCAAACCACAAATTTTGAATGGCTCCTAGGTAGCCCAGAAGAGTTTACAGATTCTCTCCTATGCCTAAAATTACATTAATTATTTTTAAAATGAGAAGAAATAAAAAAGCTTCACGTTTAGTACATACCTGAGGTGAATCATACCAACTGTAATAGCACAGAATGGCAGATCAGTGTGTAGCACTGGGGCAGGGTGCAGTGCAGTAAAGCTGTTCCCTTACTGCAGGAGGAAGGATTTGGTGTTTGTTTGCAAGTTTAAAGGAAGTGGTGTAAAATCAGTGATTCCCACCCCTATGTCTGTCAGAGAGACAAAGATGATGTCTACTGTTTGTTTTGCTGCTGTAGCACCTGGTGAAGATTAGTTTTAGAGCAGAGGGGCAGGCTCAGTCTCTCCCAGCAAGAGGTGGTATGGGACATAATCAGGTATTTCTAAAGGTGAGGACTCTTTCTGTGAGCAGACACAAGAACCAGCTGTGGCTTTTCCTGTTTCTCTGCCCCTGCAATCTCTGGGAAGTCCTGCTCCCTTCGCATTTCTCCTGTCCTGTATGTAGGAAAAGGAGGGAGGCAGAGCTTGAGGAAAATGAAAACTTTCTCCTCTTGAGATCCTTCAGCTCATGAACTTGCTTAGCTTGCTTCTGCTCTTAGTCATTTTTGGTTTGCATGATGCTTTTACACAGTTGCTCTCTTCACAGAGCATTTTTAATTTAAGGCATCTCTTGCTGGCTTGGTTAAATGATTGTAATTTTATTTGCACAGCAGAAGAGTTGCTGATAAACAAAGTTAAGACATTGGAAAAGGAAGGAGTCCAAAATTCAGTGGTTGAGTTCCAAATATTTGAATTTTGTTCCTTATCCAGCCTTCTGAGCATTCTAAAGATTGTGGCAGAGTAAATTATGCAGCTGCTTCTAAGCAGAACTTTAAAAGGTCATTTTGTTACATGAGATCTGAGTTAAATTCATGCATGTTTTTACTTCTTGTCTCCCTTTTAGAGACTTACATTTTTTATAAACTGTGGTTGCAATGCCATGTAAAGTTCTTGCCTTTAAAAGAACAACTAAATACTTCTGAAAAACAAGAGCAAAAGCATTATAGTACGAAATATCAGTGGCTATTATCATTCCATACGTGCAATATCATTTTCACAATTTATTCTAAAACCAGTTTTATTTGCCATTGAATTTCACCTGTCACAGATCTTAACATTTACATTGCAGAATTGGCTGTATGTTCATATTGTTTCCAGTTTTTGGGGCCCAGCTCAATTTAGGTGCTTTCCTTGGTCATAAAGAAAAGTAACTTAGGTCACTTTTAGCTTGTGGCTAAACCTGTACATTTTAAATTGTATGTAAACTCATGTCTTCCTTTGATATTTTTACATCTTTTTTTGAGTTGTAAAACTAGCAGTTAAAACTTCTTTTTCTTTTTTTTAATTCCTGGTGGCTTTTTGGAAATCTCTCCTTTACTGGGATGTTTAAGGAATGCAGTTATTTGTCCAGGATTATTCTGAATGTATTTGAAAATGAGAATGAATAAATATGTCCCATACTTCTCCATGGGATTTCCTGAGCAGAAATATCTGTGCATGAGCTATTTGGCTGATATGTTGCAGGTCTGAGACATCAAGGAAAATCTTGGAAAAAGGGTATTTTTTTCATTTTTCCTAGAAAAATATTTCACTGAACAAAACGGGCAAGTCCTAAAAAAGAGGAATCCATGGTAGTTGGCAGTCCTTGTCATTCTGCTCTTAACATGAGAGTCTTTCCAGAAAAGAATACAGTGACCTCTGTGTGAATTTTGTATCTCCCCAAATACGTTTATTTTAGTTGGTTATTGTAGAGGTAAAATATATATATATAGCTTTGGAAAAAAAAAAAAAAAAGAGTTGCGGTTGTTTGCTTTGGGGTTTTTTATTATTGAAATTCGGGTTTGCTTCATTTTGTTGTTTTGTTATTTTTCTGGCGACACTGTGACAGAACAGCATTGTACAAAACCTTCTCATCTATAGCATGGCTTTAGCTTCTCCAGGGACTCTGCTCAGATTGCTGTTGATTTCCCATCCTTGCCAGTTCCTCAGCAGGAAATAAAACAGGGAGTTGTTGCCTTGATCCAAATAGACTCACACAGCATTTCAACAGGGAAATAGAGCTGAAGAGGAATGTTTAGACTGATAAGCTTTTAGAAAATATTTCTGGGAGTGCACTTTTTGAACTGGTGAGCAGAGACAGTCTGTCTGTGTCGGGCACTTCCCCTCCTCCTTATCATGGAATTTACTACTAAAAAAAGCTGCCACCACCTCCTTGAGGATGGAGAGAACCTTTTGAAATGCTGTTTCTCAGCAGCTGATACTCTGGAGTCATGCTGAAGGTAGTAAATGAATAAAGCCATTTAAAAAAAAAGTGAATAAAGCTATAGCATCTCAACTATGTTGGAGAATCAATCATAGGCTTGAGCTCATTTGTTCCACTAGAGTGTAGTCTTATAAGAAGAGAACGGCTTGTTCCAGAAAAAAGTGTGAATAATGTGATAAAACAAAATGAACTGCAGAATATATTCTAGCCAGCAGCCAAGAAATTATTCACACTGACAGATATTACAGGTACAGTACATTTTCTGTCTAGAATACCACCTTCTACTTTCTCTTAGCATATGCATTATGGTTGCTGTTTTCCTCCCTGCACTGTAGAAGTGCACCCAGCTGTATGCATGTGATTTTGATGCACCTTCTTGTATATCATACAAAGAAATTCTTATCTAGTTAGAGCAACTGCCCTTGCTTGTACAATTATCCAAAAAATTTTAGCTGTTTTGAAAATTTAAATATTTAGTGTTGAAAAAGCAGCATTGTTTCTCTTTTCTTTACCTTGAACTGATGCATATACATGCACATTTATGTCTAAAGAAATATTAATAGATCCTTGGACCAAAAGAGTAGATTTGCTACAGTCTGAAGTGATAATTGTAACAGTTTTGCTTTAGTTGAGGTAAGGAACTCATGGATTTTTGCCCCATTACTTGAGGTGGTTTCCACTGTATCCCTATATATATAGAACACAGTACAAAACAGACCTAGATAAATATATCCCTGTATTTCTTTATCCTCGTCTTTCATTTCTTAGACTTGTCCTCAAACAGCTATATATAGTAGTTGTACTGATGTCAAATTATCTTTGTTAGGTATTGCAACCTTTATTACCAACTCATGAGTATTGATGTGTGCAAGACTTGCCTAAATTAGGTTGCATCAAATATTAGCAGTGCAGCCCACAACAATAGGCCAAAAAATTACCTGGAATGAGGAGGCACAATAAGGATTTTGAAAGGAAAAAGTAGCCTGAAAATGAACAGACCTAGGGGAAGAAGTTAAAGGCAGGGGGAAAAAGATAAACAGTGATAACACACATCTAACTGTTCTTCAGCGTATAAGTGCTGTGTTCTTTCTACTTCCTTCTCATACTGTATTTACAACCTGTAGCTTCATTCAAATGATTATTTGACATGTGGTAGGTATTTCACTGTTGACACAGAAAACTTAAGGTTTTTTTCTTAGTGAGATTTTTTGTCCATCCTATGTAATATATGTATTACACACGAGAGAGAGCTGCTAATCTTTTATGAAAACACATTTGAAGCCATATATGAAAACTAGGGTGTTTGTCTAAACTGACTTGAATTGAACTGATTACATGAGTCTGTTAGAGAAAGCATTAGAGAAAACATTACAAATAGATTTTTATAATTTTTTTAAACTCATGGACATGATTAGTACTAGCACCCCCAACCAGTGATCAGGTTTGAATGAGTACACCTTTATAGGTCAATTCTTTGCTTTTGACTCAAGTGTACCACGATGGCAAAATCTTTCAGGATGCTGGGAAAATGGATTTATACCTGTAGTAAGTGGAGAAAAGCACTATTACATTGATTACGCATTTACAATTTGCCTTTCACTCTTGGAAGTGAAATAGCAGACACTGGTTTCATGTTTCACTCCACAAAATGTTTTGTTTGGGTCTGTTTCCCTTTGAGAGCCTGACTGGGGAAGAATGAGGTCATGCATTTTGAAAGTACATCACTGTGTGAGGATTTTCTTTATGCATAGCTTCTTTCTGAGTCAGAAGTTTATTCTGGCATGAGTAGCTGCTTATGCCATGTCCTATAAACTGTGTCAACTGAGGACATACCTATGAGTAGTGGAAAACAGCGAAAATGTAGTAACAAAGGAACGCAGCAGGTTTAGCTTAGGGTGTGGATCAGCCTCTGCTTACCCTCTGACACCTACCAAAACCAAGTCAGTGCCTAACTCTGCAGTGCTCTATGCAAATTGAAGATGTCTATGAAAATCAGGATTTTCAAAGTTACCAACAGACAGCCAACATGTGCCATTGACTTACACCAGCAGTGCCATCCATAGGGCTCCCACACCAGCCCCGTGCTCCCAATTGCACAGAGCTGCATGGGAGTTCGCTTCCAAATGGCAAGGTAGTTGACATATTGTGTCTCAATTTAAGCCCCATTACCATTCATTAGACATGCTCCCAGTTAATTATTTTAAAAAATAAATGTAAATAACAAGTGTTAATTATACCCTCGAGGCCATTGATGTGTACCATGTTGGCATTTCGTGTTATAGAGGCTGCCTGGAAATAGAATAAAGAGCAGTATAGTGCAAGAAAGAGGTTTTGGGAAATATTATTGCTAATATAATATTTTATAATAGCAATTTCATCAATTATGTCTTAATATTTAAATAATATTCTACTGAGAATCTGTTATGAAAAGCATTTAGGTGATTTCTTGGCTGTTATATTTCCCCGTGCATTTGAAAGGTTTATTTAATTAAAAATAGTTTTCAACCAGCTGTAACATCACACGGTGTTTTTGGGGTGGTCTTTGTACATGTTCATTTGTGGGTTTGTGTCCTGTCACTTTTGAACACTGACGATTTCTAGAGAAATGTTATAATGGTCTGCACCTCACCAGTGTCATTCCTTTTTGCTCTCTGGTCTGTGATTTCACTCTGTTCCCCAAGGTTTTTTTTTTCTTTAAACTCTTAGCCAAAAATTTCTTCATGCTTCACTGCATACCCAAATAAAGTGGGTCTTCTATGGAAAATCAGTTTGAATTTTTATCCAGATACCTTATTTTCTGGCATGAAATGTCTGAACAAAAAAAATCCCAAAAGAAAGCAACATCAGATGTGTATTTTGGGTCAGTTTGTCTCTCTTAAGGTCTGTACTGTGTGCTGTGCATCAGATTTCATTCCTTTTCCTTCCAAAAGTGATTTCTGTAGGGATGACCAGTTGTATACTTTCAGATTCTTCTCAATAACCATTTTCTATGAAATTACATTTGGGCCTGTTCTTAGTAAGAGCCGAGGCAGACTTTTCTTGGATGCAAAATTTTGTACCATAGAAGGATGAAGCATGTAGATCTACCTCAAGACCAAAAGAGTGGTCTGGGGATTGCTCCAAAACTTCTTCTGGTCATAACTGCTGGAATCAAGCCCCCTAACCTCATGTTCCTTCCCAAATATAGTGGTTTCAAGTTATATTCTTTTTTGCAGCATAGATCACTTTCTAGATTTTGACTCCTCCTGCCTAACCAAGGACCCCAGTATTCTTAGGCCATGCTGCCAATTGTGTTGTCTGTGGCTGTCTCAACACCAAGGCTCCAACCAAGCAGTCTTTTTCTCTAGACAGTCTCCAGCCTGTTTGCACTGTGTCAGTAGTTTTTATGAAGTCAGGAGACTGATATTCACAACTGGCTTCTTCATGCAGGAAATCCCTGTGAGTACTGGGCAGTTGTACTGCCTGTACCCAGAAGTCATTGGCATTGGGACTTTGTGTTTGTGGAAGCTTCTGCTCCTTCCTGCAAGCAAAAGTAAAAGAAAGTGATATCTGATGTCTGTTCTTAGAGGACACATTGATGAGAGGGGCTGGGAGAGAGGAGTGTGGGGAAAGAGGGACAGAGGAAGAAGAAAGAGGTGAAAGAAGGAAAGAAAGAGAAGGACAGGAAAGAAAAGAAAGCTTTTTTATGTGCTTGAGGTGGCCATTCTTAGTCACTTTTCTTGCAGCTTCTGCATCCTCTCCTGGTGGCACACACAATCCTGCAGCAATATATTGCTGCCTTCTCTTGCTGTCCCTACCTCAGCAGAAGGCTTTGACTCTGGCCTGTCTACCTTCTAGCTCATGACAACCCAAATGTTGGACAGAGTGCAGTTCAAATCAAATTACATTTTGTGGAGCTGCCTGGCTTGTACTGAATGTCGTCCCTGATGCTTCCAAGCTCTTGGGGAGAAATATGAGGTGTCACATCCCCTGCTGATCCTGCTAGCAGCAGCTTCTCTTTTCCCAGTGCTGCCAGGCTCCCTGCACAATCTGCCACCCTCCTCCACCTCTTCTTCAGCCTTGTTTTTACATTCAGATCTGGCAAAAAAACTCAGAATGAGTTGCAAAGCTGTCCTCTGTGATTCAGCAGAAGTCTAGCATCTTTTGGTTCTTGGGGTGAATGTGAAGGTACCCTTCTCCCAATGACTACAGATAATGCATCTTTTATCTCCAGAAGTTGTCTGTGTCATATCACAGGCTCTCTTGGCTTCCTTGAGAGGGAAAAAAATTTTAAAAAAAAGCCAAACCAAGCACACCCAAAGGACCCTAAAAATAAACAAATAATAAAAAAAAATACCCCAAGGAACCCTTCCCATTCAAATCACATTACGACTTTCCTGTGCATAGGGCTGCAGTGATGCACAACGTCTTCTGTGAGAAAGTAGATGTGGACTTTTCCTCTTGCATTTTGTGATCAGGGTAATAACATGATAAATTGTAGGCTGAGGCATATGTGTCTAAACTACATGGAAGCCCATTTTTCTAGTCGACTGCCCAGATTTTATATTGTCCTGTGTTCTTTCCATGAAAAATAATCACAGGTCACCTTGTCTGACTCTTGACTGTGTTATTGTTTGTCCTATATTCAGTAATAATATAAGGAAATTCCAAGTAATTTTATCTTGTATTTGTAAGGAAGAGAATGTGGGGGCTGCTCTAGAAATTTGAAGCATTATATAAACTGCTTTGGGCTCTTAAATACATTCCTTTTCCTGCCCTAAAACACCCTAAAATTAACAATTTGAAGAGGGGGCTATTAAGATATGCCCCCATCATTACTTCTGCTGGTTGGATCTGCATTAAGGTTGAGATTGAAATTATTTTGTTTTTAAATCTATTTTAAAACATTCACAAATGAACTTATGAGAAAATGTTGCCCTAAGCATAATTTTATGACCCATACATTTTGAATATTTAAAGCAGTACTAATAAAAATAAAGCAGTGAATATTCTCAGGGGTTTAATTTTGCTGGTGTGTGTTGATCTGATGGTTTGTGAGTTTTACTACATTTCATTAGGGAAATTTTACCAGAGAAATGGAGTTGAATATACAAAATAGTTTATCCTAAATTGGCAGCATGAATCCTCAGTAGAGCTTGTTTACACGTACTGATACACTTGAACACTTACTTTATGAAGAAACGTTTTGGAAATAATTTTATTTCATAGAGCACTTAAGCAAGAAAGGTAGAAAAAGACTTGCTGAAACAATCTGCTTTTGGATGGGAGTCTTTCAGATCCTTAGCAATGTTCTATACATTTATTTGTGTTGAACATTATTTTCCTATCCATCAATAGAGCTTGAGATAAGTTCAATAAGTCCATTTTCAGATAGCTGCACTGAATTTTTATTGATATTGAAGTTTGAAATCAAATAAACTCCATGAAGTCAACAGCACTGAAATTTTACTGGATCTCAGCCTCAAAGGACAAAATTCTTCCAAGATTAAAACTGTTGGAGGCAAGCTGCTCTTTCCTGCAAAGCTTGAAAGTTTGACTAGACACGCCTCTCCAAAACTAAACCCCCTTAGTATCACGTAATTTTATGTTCATAATGCTGCAATAGTAATTAGCTCGAGGAAAAGCTCGCACATACACCTTCAACATGCTTAAAGACAAATAACAGATAAAGTGTTTTTAAAAGAAGATTGTCGTAGTGCTGAAAACAGAAAGGAGAAAAGTGCCTTTCCTTTCAAAATAAATTTGCATTGTCTCTGGATTTGTAATTTATGCTTCCCTTTTTTAAAAATTGTGTTTTCATTTTATTTGAAACTGGTTTTAATGTTTACCAAATGCTCTTTTCCCCGACCCTCACTCTTAAAATTTGGCAGCAAGTTAGATTAGTGTTTACTCTCCCCTGGAGAATACTTGCTTCATATTTCCTTTTTAAGATAATGGAGGAACTCTTTGAAGTGAAGCATTTCATTGGAATTAAGTATTCTGTGGGGTGAAAGAATTATTTCAGCCAGTGAGAGCTGAAGAGGAAAAGATATGATTCTTTTTATTCAAACAATGCATTTTTTCCTTGATATTCCTAGTCTTTTTTTTTTTTTTTCTTGGTATTTGGAGCCTGACTGCAAACAGGTACTGGAGAAAAACGTTTCTATGCTCACACAAGACTTCTCTTCTTGATTCCAAGTCCAAAGAGGTTTGGATAGACATTTAAACTCCAAACATTTCAGGGCTGACTTATTTTTAATACTTCTGTCGCGTTTCTCTACCTCTTCTATAGCATTGACTGGTATTTAAATGGTGCTATTAGAGGGTGTTACGCACTGCACTCTAGCAGTTATGTTTTACAAGTTTAGTGAGGACCAGGCAGGATGTATTTCTAACACAGCCTGGTATTTTGAATGGAAGCTTCAGTTTCTCTCTTTGTCCCAACATAACTTTATCATGTGCTGAAACTAAGCGGTGCTTGCTGAGGTTGGACCTGCTCCTCCCAATGCCCAAGTGAGCTACAAAGCAATCCCAGTTTGTCATCTATTACAGTTTTTTCTTCTTCTTTTTTAGAGTTTAGTTGCATTGCATTTATGGTATTATGGAGCTAGTAAAGAGAGACATTTGCCATTTATTGTTTGATAAAGGGATTTGACAAGTAAGAATGAAATAGCATTTAGGTAAAAATTTGGATTCATATAAACAGAATAAAAGCAACCAGAATTACTTAAAGAAGTATTATTTGCACAAGTATACCTTGGAATATAATACCAGTTACCAGTGAAGGGAATATTATCTCTACATGTTTCTCTGTACACATGATGGCAGAATATGACAAATACTTCTGAAGTTGTATTTATATGGTAAATATATAAAATAAATATATATATTAAAAAAGTATACCAGCCTGTGTACAAGATGAAATTTGGATGTTTTGACCTGCATACTCCTCTATTTCATCTTTCTTCAAATTTATTTTCATATTTGAAAGTTTTGAACAGCATAAGGCACACATCACTTTGATGATCTGAAAAGGAGAGGGTAATCTTTCTGCTGTGATGTCATTTCCACTTGAAAAAGTGTGAAAGTTGCAACTCTTGCCTGGAAAAGGTAAAAGCAGTTGTGCTGAACCTGGCCAAATGAGGTTCTGCTTAGAGCCTCATCAGAGCAGCTCTAAGCAGAAGCTGAAGCAACAGGCTCAAGCACTGTGAAAGTATAGTAGGATATTTCTCAAAACAGTACAATAATACATTTTTTTTGGTAGTTACGAGGGGAATTCATTTCTGTAAAATGAAACTAGAAACACCCAGTATCTCAGTGATCTAATATTTGTTTTTATCTCTGAATGACTTTAAACTTTTAAATCCTAATATTATTGCCAGGGAAAAAACAATTTTCTGTAAGACTTGAAAACATCTTCAATTGGTTGTTATTCTCTGCACTTCTTTTACTGGACACTTTTTAACGATGAAAACTTATCCACACAGGAAAACAGTGAGCAATAACAGAGACAGATGATATGATTGTTGGAAACGCTAACACATTCCTAAAAGAGTCAGCCCCTATTTATGATGCTAAAGTCTACATCCTTGTATTTGCTCCAGATGAGAGGGAAGCACTGAAGGAGAAGGAACCTATTAATAAGTACAAAGGCTATGTGGAGCGATGTCTGTGTCTGTGAACAGCTACCTCTCTTCACAGCTGGTCTTTCTGAAAGTACCAGGCATTTGTATCATTCACAGACACTGGTGCAACAGATGATTTTTTTGCACAAAACTGACCTTAGAACCTCACCTAATTAGTCTTCATTAAACATCTGGCTGGGTGTAGGGTTTTACTCATCTCATGGCAAATGATGGAAGCAGGAAGAGAGTGTATCACCAGTATGCAAAGAAGGGCTGCTAATACCAGCAAGTACAGCCTGAAGCCCAGCACTCTGTTCCAAAATGTGCATAAAGTCATGGTTTGCATTTTTAGTGTATTACAAAAGTGAGAACAAATTTGTTTTCCCCAACGTTTTGATATTGAACTCAAAGCTATGATCATTGATGTAGCATCCACAGTGCATCAGACATTTTCAGATGCAGTACCCTGAAGTTTTTGCATGGGCACCATCATTATGAAGTCGAGCTTTATCAATATTGCCATTGAAACAATGCATCTTTATAAGCAATAGCTGTGGGAATTTAAGTGACGTGATAATGTTTCCTTAGGTTTTGAGCTGTGAAAATAATCACTGTCAATATTCTTTGGAGTGTTTCCTCCCTGCTAACAACAGTGGAAGCTGGGTAGAGTGCATTGGCCTTCCCAGGTCTCAGCACTCTTAAATAAATCACACCTTGCTTAGCTGTGATGTTACTCATCTTTCAACTTTGTCTTTGGGGAAGTGTAACAAATAAATTCTTCAGCTAGTCTTCTGCTGGTGGGATGACCTGTTTATGCCCTCTTAAGAATGGGCAAATTTAAGGCAAGGGCATTTTCTTTTTTGGTAGTACGTTAAAAGCAACGATGTTAAAGCTCTGAAAACAAAAAGTTTCTGTAGCTTCTCAGAAGACAGCGGGAGCAGCCTAGTGTTACTGTCAGCTGCAGACTTTGTGGAAAGTTTAGGGCTTTATTCTACTTTAAGGGAGACAGTGCTGTTTTTTTAGAAAAATGTAACATGTTGTCCTGGTTTCAGCTACTTGCGTTATTCTGACTTTAACCTTTGAGGAGAAAATCCTCCTGTAAACCATTGTTCTAGAGGAGATGACTAAATAGCACTTATTTCTTTTTAACTTTGTAGTGAATCCCTGCAAAAGTGGTGTAATACTGGTGAACAAGTAGTCTCCTATTCTTCCTAAAAAGATGGATAAAGATGTCCATAGTACTTAAGATAAAAAGAATATGGTAAAAAAAAAAAAATTTTTAGATGGTTGGCTCTATTTATTTTACTGGGATTTTGGTCTGTCCTAATTATATCTAGTTAGTACAAAACTCCATTTAAAGTAAGAATTGCTCTTTTTGTTTTCATTAGCTAAAATAATACTGTGTTTCATTATGCTGCATCCTCTTTGTAGGAAATAGAACTGCATTGTCCATTTCAGATATTAGAAATGTTCAGAATCCTCATTTTGGAACCCAACCAGCCACAAACACACTAGAAATTTGTCTGGTAACCATTCAAATTTCAACTTCAATTTTGTACTTTGCTTTATACCTTCAGGCATCAGCAAGGCCTTTGCTTTCTTTCTGAGCAAATACGGGGTTTCTCTCTGCTACCCTATCAGGAGGTTTGGAGAAAGCCACTCTAAGTGCCAGAAGTAATAAGACAGAGGAGTGGGGAATACACTTGTGATGATGATCATGATGATGACTTGAATGTCATCTTTCATTTGAGAGCCAGGGAATTTGACTCTGTCAGAAACCAGAGTATAGGCTTAGTGAACAATGGCTGCAGAACTGTGAACCAAAAGAGACAAATCTATTCTAAAATATTCAGAGGTTTATGTAAACACTTCATGTATTCTACATATAAAATACATTTTATAGTCAAAAGCACTAAGAAAGATGGACCTTTGTTCGCTAAATAAAAATGGAGCACCAGGTCAATTTAGAGAAATAGCACACTGCAGCAAATACAATGATGTTGTCAGTGATATTATTTGTTGTATACATCATTCAGGTTACTAGACATGAACAACTTCTATTTTCTTGTTTAGAAGGACATTCTCAATTCAAATTTTACTATTCTATCTGTTTTGCACTTCTAATTAATGTAGCCATTGTCATAAAAGAATGATCCAAAAAAGGGGCCTTTAATTTATTTTTCTGTTCAATAATAAACTTACTGGTTGGTGTAATTGTATACATTTGTATACAGAGTTTATCCTTCCTCTCTTCCTATCTTTCTCTTCAATAAAATATAAAACGTGGCTGAGTTTGTTGTAAACACACTCAAGAAAATAAGAGGGACCTGAGAGATTTTGGTGGAACATTCAGCAGAAGTAGCCAATGAAGCTGACCACTGTGATGCTATAGAATTTAACAGAAATTCCTTGTCATTATAACTAGCTGGTGTCCTGAATTCACAGCGTGAATTGGCATGCACATTTCGGTTCTTCAACGCCATCTTTTACTACTGTTCATTGAGGTTTCAGCCTGCAGAAGTGGCCTTCTCTCCCTCTTTCCTCTCTTTTACACAAAGGAGACACTAATAAATATAATAGAGGAACCTCTCAAAGACTTACTTGTTGCCGTTTAGCACCTCAGTTTTAAGAAGTGCATAGAGAAGTGCACAGGGAGGTAGTGTTTTGGTTTGTTTTTTTATTTTTCCTTCTTTAGCCTATCCTTTAAGGCTGCCCTTAAAAAGAAGCTGATGGCAATGGCAGCCTTCCTGATGAAATCTTCATTAGGGAATGGGTTGAGGCCATCCATCATTTTGCAGGAATAACTGAAATGGTGTCTGGCAGCAACAACTCTGGCACTCTGGAGCTGGACTGAAACTGCAGCCTCAGGGAAAAATGTACTCTCATCCTTTTTACCCAACAGCTCCCCCAGCCCCCAGTTTCCACACAGCTCTATCAAGCAGCCGATTCACACAGAGGGGAGTGGATGCTTTATATGTAGTTGCACGTCAACTCTCCCAGGGCTCTTAAGCATTTAACTCATTTTTTTCTTTGGGAAGAAAGAGAAGAAAAGCTCCAGATGTTCTGAGTTTTCTTTTCTGAAATGGGCGCATTGCAGACAGCTCCTATGCTGCCCTGGGAAACAAGTAACCATGCAAGCAGTCCTCCTGCTCATGCAATGGTCATCTCTTGATAACCAAGGTACAGAGGGGAGTTTTATAAAAGGATCATCATGCACTTTTTTCCATTAATGTCTTTCTTTTACGAACAGAATTGTCTGGTAGGATTTTCGAGGCTTTTTATTTGGGCAGTATATGAGACCTTTGTTAAACTCAGCTCAACTCCACTTTCACTGCCAACTATCTTAGGGATCCCTGGGGCAGCTCGGTGCACAGCAGCCCTGTCCACAACATGCAGATGTTGTGCAGTGTGGTTGAAGTCACTGCTCATGCATGCTTTGCTCTGTCGCAATGCACAGCAAATCCAGAGCACTGAGCCATGAATGTGTCACCCAGATGATTTGTGCGAAACAATATTCCAGCATTTGTTGTGTTGGGATTTACATGTGGACATTTTGACTGTTTGTAAAGAACATATAGAGTATGATGCTTCTGAATTGAGTTTACCAAATATGTGCAGTAGTTATAGGCATAGATTTCAAAAAATTTCTGGATAAAAATTGCTGGAGTTCACACAGGAGAATAATTTCATAAGGCGTGGGTAGAAAAAGTAGTGTATATGTCATTGATATTGTATACTGGGTACATTTTTAAAAAAAGGTTTAATTTGTGTTATTAATCTTGTCATCAACAACTCAAAAATGATTGCCTTTCAAGACTTAATACTTTCTCCAGCACCAAAAATTTTCTGTAGGTAAAACTGTGCTTCATGGGAAGCATAGTCATTTGGAGTAGACTTCTTTTTTTCTGAGAAAGAAGTCACTTGCTGTCTTGCATTCTTATACATCGTCTATAATTGCTTTCAGTTGCAGATAGCAGGTTTTCCATATTTTCCACAGCTCAGTGTATTTGATCATACTTGTGGAAACATTTGAGGTGTTTTCCATAAAATTAATAGCTATAAAAAATGACAAAATCAAATTCCATGCCACTGGAATTTGTTATGTAGCCCTCAGGAAGGGAAGACACATTCTGGCTTTGCCTGAATCCCTATGAAATTAAACCTCTTTCATTGGACATAGCAATTACTTTAATTATAGCTGTGGGAATTTGGATAGAAGCTGGTCTGCAGGGCTCTGCCTCACACCCAGCAGTGTGCTAGCTTCAGCTTCAGCTGAGATACAGCCAGAGAGAGACTCTGCAGCTATAAAGTGACCTTCCTAATGATAATTCTTGTCCTCTGGGAGAAAACAATTGGGTGGAGGAAGGAGGGAAACAAGGAAGACTGGGAAATGTTGCTCCATGTCTAGCTTAGAAGTAAGAAGGAGGATTGTGCCTGGTTCTGAGCCATCCCTGCACTTTTCCTTGCTCAGTGGTCAGACAGCTGTCCTTTGCTTCTCCTCCAGCTTGCCTTGCTTCATACTGGTGAGGTGACAAGAAGAGCTGCATAAACAGGAATGAAAGAGTGCCTTTGCAAAGTGATAGTGGTGCCATTGACATTGCATTCAGCTGCCCCCTGTTTCACCACGGTGCAGGTTTCCCTTTCCTGTTCGTTTTGACTGGTAAAGGAGGACAGTGAAGTCTGACTGGTTACTGTCCATGTCTGCCACTCATCCCTACCTTTCTCAAGCATGAAGATAGAAAATGAGGGTGTCAGTACTACCAAACCAGGAGGCCAAACAGTCCAAACTGGATACCATGTAGTTATCAGAAATTTTTGTAAGTGGTATTCATAATTACATTTTAAATTAAATTAACTTTTTCTCTTTTCACTTTTTTTTTTTTTTTGTAGAGAAACAAGTCCAAAAGCTTTGCTTTTTCTGTGCATTCAAAGCTATATAGGAATGTCTTTTCTTTTTCTTTTTTTTTTTTTTTTTTTTCTAAATTATTACCTTTTCCTGGGAAGAAGGGGTGCACATTCACTGTGATTTCTGATGAATACCTGACAGCAGCTCGGCTTGTCTCGGCAAGCAGTGTCCTAATTTTTCAGTTTGTAGACTTCAGCCATGCTTTAGAAATTCAGAGCAGGCTGAGCATGGCTGCATAGCCATGTTGTCACCTAGTGAGTTGCCAATTTCCCCTACCAAACTGAGTCTCTCCTTGCACTTCAGGGAGGACAAGAAAGAATGCTTCCTCCTGTAGCAAATTCTAAGCATGTAATGCCCATAGTAGAAAACGAGACGGGCAGACTGGTGTGATGGACTGTACTTGAAGTCTCTCAGATTTTATGTGGTGTTCCTTTGTTATAAGGAATCCAGAAAATGTGATATTTGAGGGTGAATTGCTGTTGTTACTGCTGTTGGCTTCCCGAAGTAGCAGCAGGTGTGTTAGTGTGGACTCTGCCTTCTTCCCCATCGTCTGCTGTCCTTTCTATCTGGCTGGCCAGTCGTACTGAGCTATGGATATGCCCAGGACCTGGTGGCATGGGTGCCAGACTGCCAGGTTGTTGTGACAGCATGATTATGAGCATGTGCCACTGTGGCAAGTGGCACCAGTTCTGCACTTTCTGCCACTCAATGTCAGGAGCAAAATTGCATGAAGACCGTAGTATGATTGAAATTGTCATGAACACTTAAATTACAGAATCATTGTGCTCCCAGGCTGTAAAATTAAATGTTACTGCTCACTGAAGTAATTGAGTTGAAATGACTTGCAAGAAAGCACTCCAGTAATTGTCATTTGGATAAAGTGTTGTCTGTACTCAAGTTTCCATGTTCACTTTCTGAATGGGGAAGCCAGCCAAGTGCTTCCAGGATGTCCATAAGGAGTGATGCAGCAGCCAGGCTGCAGTGCTGGGCCCAATCTCAGGTGAGACATGCCACAGTCAACAAAAGAGACATGTGCAAATGAAGTTGAGCATTTGGCCAGATGGGTGCAGATCAATCGGGCTGCAAATACAGAGGTAACTCAGGCAACCTGAATGTTCTTGCAATGCAGCCACCCACAGTGCAGGTGTATAAAAGAGTGGAGCCAAGAAAGGATGGTGCACACTTATCTGCAACAGCATTGTTAACACATCGTTCTCTCAAGACCAGGGCTAAGAAAGCTTGGTTTTCCTGCAGATTTCTGTTGCAAAGTTGATTGATGGTGGTGTTTCAGAAGTTCACAAGTTCTGAGTGGAACTTTTTTCCCAGTGAAGGCATTTGTAAGACCTCTCTCCTGTGTGGGTAATCTACTGTCCAACATGTGAACACATACTTATTTTTTTTCTTACAGCTGGGGGAACTTGCTTGGTCTCTTATCTTCCTTTATGACAAAAGACATGTAGAACTATAGTTTGTCTTTGCTAACCTTATCCTTCTATTGGGTTTAGCAGCTATTAGTTTAAAAAATTAGGAATACAAACAGAATGTTTGGTCATGGCACCAAGCCTACCAGAGTTCAGGTGTTTGGACAATGCTCTCAGACATGTGGTGTGTTTTTTGGGGTTGTCCTGTGCAGGGCCAGGAGTTGGACTTCATGGTTCTTGTGGGTCTCTTCCAACTCAGGATATTCTATGATCCTATGTTTGTCTCATTTCCCTAGGAACTTGGATAAAACAGCCACTGTTTACTGATAGGAGACAGGAATGAAGTCTACTTTTGTTTTGCTAGTCATCTTCCAAACATGGCAAGATAAAAGAAGACAATTGCAAGTGAATGTTGATGGGGGACACCATTTCCATGGCACTATTCCCACATTCTCTATGGCATTCAGGTAGAAAAAAAATGCTTGCTCTGAACTGCAGGTTGCCTGAAAAAATATGGAAAAATCGTAGTTCTTGTTAAGAGCTTAACCAAACAGGAGCAATTGCTTTGTCCACTTGAGAAATGAAGCAATTGTTAGGTGAAAAAAGAACAATGTAGAGCATAGCTAATTGTGCAGCTAATCAGGCTGCAGTGCAGCTCATGAATGGAGGAAGCCTTGAGCAGAGGTGAGACTGAAAGGAAGTGAATGAAGCATTGAAGTCACCTTGTGGAAGATACCACACTTCCACTTACCTTGTATTAGGTAAGCAGGAGGGGTTTGAGAGTGGTATTTTTCTTCCTATTTCATATCCACCTAAAGTGTCTTTATCTTGGAGCATTGATTTCTCTGTGCTTCAAACCCCAAGTAACAGTGAATTTGCCCTTCTAACTTGTGTTGAAGCATTATATTGCAACCTAAAAGCAGGTTTGAAAATGAGGCATACTGTTTCAAACCGTTTTCTCCCACCAGTTACACTGAGGAGACTTAAATGATCTTGCTAGCCAAAGGAGAGTAAAGTGTACGAATTCTGCGTCAAAATTGTTTGCAGAGATTTTTCTCTGGTACCTTTTATTCCTCTTAACTTGATGGCTCTGCACTCTCAGTTAAGCAGCAGTCACTGATGGAGAGAAAAACCTTTTCTCTTGTTTTGTAAAGTGCCTTGAAAGATAAGGGGTTAGACTGAAATGCTTGCTGCCTTATACTGCTCCAGTGATGTAGAGCAGCTGCTGACTCACAGTAACCATTCACCTGAACTGGATTTACAGTGCTTTGCTCTCTGTGATGATGCAAGGCAGCTGGAAAAGACCAGTGAATCTGTTCCTTTAGAAGAAATAAAATACTTTGATAATTAAAAGTACAATGCTACTTTTATCTCTTTGATGTTTGTTTTTTCTTCAACTCCCTGTTTACAAAGACCAGATTGTGTTTGTGATTGCCATAATCTGAAATTAAAAAGAATGTTTATGGAAAAGAGTTCTCAAACTGAGGAAGGGCAACAGAATTAAGCCCTGGGAGACATGTGAGGAATAGAAACCTTTAAGTGACAAACATGTTTGAATTAGGATGAAAACCTATTTAACTCTTGCCACAGGCCAAGCACGCCAGATATTCTGTTCATACTCTCTCTTGACCAGCGGTTGATTGATACCGTTTGCTATCATTAAAATGCTTTTTTCTTTCCAAATCTGTGCAATTCCATCAGCAGCCAGAATTGTAACCAAGGGTCTAATCCTCTTGAATTTGTTTGGAGCTCATTGCATCTCCTGCACTGGTAGAGAGCACTGAGGTTGCATTCCTTTTGATCCTTCTTGCAGGATCCATCCCCACAGGAGAGCAGGGCTCATCTGGGTTCAACCATGGCTTTCTAAGTCAGCAAATGTATCTCTGTGCATAGCTGTCATGGTGAGAAGGTTCATTCTTTTTTGATTTTTTTTTTCCTTTTCTTTTAACTGCTCAGGCTTTCTAGTGAGATAAATGCATTGCTTTTGGGGAGGTTTGGCATTTGAGGAAGAAGTGAATAAATTTCTTTCTCTTTACTTATGCAGCCTGCTTGTTTACTGTAAGACAGGAGGAGACAAACTAAGGCAGGCCAACGTATAATTTCATATGGCCATGGATGAGTGAAAATATAAACATTTTCTCCTTCATTTTAAAAAAATCCCAAATAACCCTGTTTGCTAGTGAGGCATGGTGATAGTGGAACATGCACTGAGGACGTATCGGGAAAAACAGACCAAAGTGAGCTTCTGTTTAACAGAAAAGCCTAAAAATATGTCAAAAGGGAAGGCAGTAATGTTGTTAGCTGCACAAAGGGGGTTGTGTTGTGTTGTTTTGTTTTCATGCTGGTGTGGTTTTGCCCCTTGGTTTGCCTGGAGGGGGAGTTGGAATGCGCTGTGATGGGCTGCCATCCGTGCTGGCAGCACGGTGCAGGAGTGCCTAGCAGCAGGTTTGTCGTAGGGTGATTGATCCCTCCATTTAGGAGGCATAATGCCCTCTGAAGAAACGAGCAGATCAAAGACTTCAATGATTGACAGCGATTTATGCTGCTTTTGTTTTTAATTCCTTGACTCCTGACACTTTAAGATGGGACTTTATAAAAGAAGGATGCCGTATCCTAGGGTTACGCCTACTTCCATTACAGGGAAATCTGAAGGAGCTGTGGAGACTGATATCCAGATTTCAGATATATTAGTTTTTATTTAAATCTGAGGTTCAGAGGTTTGTGGGCATGCTGTTTCTGTTATTAAATCATTATGCACCTACCTGGGGGGAAAAAAGCCAACAATCTTACCAGGAGTGCCTCTATAAACATTTCTTACTCTCCATAGTGTAAGGCTTGTATATTAAAAATTCTTCAAATAGTTGACCTCAACAGGTGTTTTATTTGAGCAAACAAAACAATAAATAGTAATATAATCCCTGTGGAGCTGACATTAAGCTTTGTGGGAAATGCATAATTTCCTTTACTAAATGTAGGAAGCTGCACAAATTTAATTTCTTCATTTTTGTCATTAATACCAAACCGTCCTGGAGCTCTTCTCTGCTTGAGGCAGAGGTCCAAAGCTTGTTGCACAGAGCTACGTGGTGGGATTTTCTGTGCTTTGTGTTAGGTTTTTCACTCCTTTGTCAGCGCAGGTGCCCTTGGGGTATGTGCCAGGCAGGGTGCAGCAGGGATGAGAGCATCCCAGCGGCTCTTTTGCCCTGGGAGAGGGTGTTAGGGCATCGTGCTCATGGGGAACGGGAAGCGCTGTCTCCTCTGAGCGGCGCTGGATGTGCTGCAGTGCTCCCCTCGCAGCCGGCTCTGCTGGCAGTCCCTGCAGTGCACTATAAAGCAATTACTGTACTTTTGGCTTCTTGTTTCTGGAAGGCCTCATAATTTAAGGGCTGGCTTGTTTGTTTGTTAGTTTTAATCTAAACCATATGTAGGTTGCAGTTTTAGTGGCTGTATTTGACATGTTCTGGAAGGATGATGTCAACTTAAAAGATGTGATTTGCTGAAAACACTTTGCCATTTCTCCACGCGGCAGCAACTGTGGTGTTGTCCTGGGATCTCCAAAGACAGGGGCAGTGGATTTCCTAAACCATTGCCACTGCCATGATAGGCAATAGAAGGGCCAGGCAGGACCTAGTGTCATAATTTAGTCTTGCAATTTTCTAACCCAGTCTTTTATTTTTATGGTGGACAAAGACAAGTCTTGAAGAAACCTTAGATCTGAAACGTGTCTTAATTTGGTGCATTTTCCATGTACTGCATAAAGCAGTGATGAGTTGTATTTTCATTTTTCCATATATACAAATAAACTACTGTTGTATTAGTAAAAGCTCCTTGTAAGTCTTGCATTGCAATGACAAAACTGATGTAAAGGGATGTAATCTCCAGGTTAGGTGGGCCAGAAACCTCACCCAGGATGGCAAATGCTGCCTTTTTATGCTTACCATAAAGCCTGAGGTCTTACCCATTAAGAAATGATGACTGAACTGTGGAAGCCATTAGAAAAGCCCATCACTATATTTTATCATTCTCATAAAGTTCATGAATTAAGGTCCACATTTTAAGCATCATTTACTGTTAACTCCTCTATTAACTATTTAGGTATTTCCAGAAAGAAAGTGCTCTTGTAGTAGTTCTCAGGGGATTTGAACTATGCTTAAATTTCAACTTGCAAACTCTGTTCAGCTTGCTAGGTACAGAAATCTGTTCCTAGCTTTGAACATGTTTCCATAAGAAGATTTCAATTCATTTTGGTCCTCTTTGTGTTGGCAAACCAAAGAATTTGTTTAAAACTGTGTGAACATGGAAGTTTACTAGTCCTAGTATAGTTACAAGTTTGACATGTTAAATAATAAAAAATAAAAAATTAAATTAGCATTTCTTTGTAATAGAGTGGGCACAAGCATAGAAGAGTCAAAATGCAAACCTAAACCCAGAGGATTGCACTTTCAAAAGTAATTCAAAACAGCATTTGGTACATGCTGATGTTGGTTAAGAATCTTCCTTATGTTTAGTTATTTTACCCTATGAATTTAGCGATATGCACTCTTTTATTGTTTTTACAGCCTTTCATCTTGGGATTTACAAACAATTATTGTGCTTTAGCTTGTGCATAACCCATTCCATTCAGCGTAATTTGGTGTTGAACCTGCTTGGCCAAATTAATATTTACTCTCTGGGTTTTTTTTATTTTTGGTTACTTGGGCAGTTGAGAAACTGCTTCACTGAAGTTGGACCAAAGCTTAGCTACTTTATATCAAAAATGCAGGAAGTCTTTCACTTCCAGATTCTCTTATGCATATAGTATTTAGAGCAAAAGATAAGGAAAGATATTCCCTGATAATTTTGGTTCAGTTGTTGCTTCTAGAGATCTTCTAATAAATAAGAAGTGTAAGTTAGATCAGCAAAATGCTTGTCTGATTAAGGCATCATTCACTTATATACTTGGAACAGCTGAAAGAGAAATCCTTTTTTATTTGTTTGTTTTGTTTTGCTTCTTTGGTGAGGATTTTTGTTGTTGGTTTGATTTTAGTTGGGGTTTTTTTTGTGTGGTTTAATGGTTTTGGGTTTTTTTTCTCCTTACTGTCTGTTTTAGAAACACAGGTTCTAGTGTTCTGTGTCTTTTCAGGCCATATTTGTACATTAGGTGTTGCTCATGAAAATGAGCTGTTCATTTTCCTCACTGTGAGCCTTACACTCATCCTCTTAATGTTATCTGGCAAGGAAAGGCCAGATGCTCAAAACCACAGGGGATTGCAGGGGAGAGTACTGAGATCTGTATGAGGATGAGATCTGAAGGGATGATAGCACTTTCAGCCGCCACATCCAGCTTCTAGGATCAAGCTGGAACTCACTTAGGAGTAAAAGCAAACACAACCCAAATTCTTAACCAAAAATTCTTGGTCTGACTTTAGATACTGGAGTTAAATTTAGTCTAGTGATTTAGAATATCTTCTTCCTCTCATTTCCTTCTCTAAAAAGGTAATCATAGGCAGCGCAAAGAAAAATCTTTCAAAATCAGACACAGTCCTCGGATTGGGGTCTGCAGTCCACACAGTCTTTGCCTGGATGTGAATCTTGGCATCAGGGTCAGATGCTAAAGCTGAGCAGTTTTGGATTACTGCAATTGAGATCCCTTATGACAACAGCTTAAGCTAAAACATCTCTTAAATGTCTTTCACATATGTCAGAGTGAAACTGTATGTGATGAGGCACCTACTCGCAACTCCAAAGCCAGGTACTCTAAATACTGCACGTAAATATTAAATTTCATTTGTGAGCCTAAAACTTTAGTAAATGCTTTTCTTTCCACAGTGTGCAGTCTGGTCAGTGCCTGGAAAGTATACAGATTTTATTTTCTATCTGGAAAGAACTTCCCACATTAAGGGTCAAAGGTAAAAAATTAATAAAGAAAGTAAATAATTCAAACTGTTCTCAAAAATTGGTTTGAAAAATAGAAAATATTTCATGCTTGAAGACACTGTTTAAAATCAAGCAAGTCTTTTTTCCCAGAGCCAGAGAGAAATACACAAAGCTTGGTGCACAATGTACATCCAAGCTTCCATGATGTGGGCATGCAGACATTTCAGCTCGTATCTCTGCCTTTGTGTGCAGTTCAGTCATTATTAGCAAGTAGCTTTAAGTGCAGCCATCTGCTTTCAGCTCCAAATGCCCAGTATTATTCAACTGCAATGATTTGGGATGCAGAATACAAAGTTTTGACTTGTAGTTTTAAAATAATTCTGGCCAAGATCTTCTCTCCAGAGGGAAGCTTACTGTGTAAAAGTACTGGTCCATACTCTAAAACTAGTAAGATCACCACAGATCTTAAGGTGTACTTGACCACACTGCAGAAGAGGAGATGCTTAATTTTACTGCTTGGATGTAAGCATAGTTGTGTTATTTTCCAAGAGAAAAAAAGCTTAGGCTAAATAAATTAAGACTGTTGATAAGCCTGTGATAGAAGTTTGCCATTCTATTTTACGTTTGCAAAATACAAGATGGCAAAGTTCAATCACTGTAAATTATAGGACAAGGAATTGTCAGCATAAAACAACTTTTACAGTGTGATTTCAGGGTGGAAGGTTGAGTTCTGTTTGACTCAACGAGGGGAATGGATTCCACAGTGACCCCTTCCCTTTTGTTGTAATGAAATGATCCAATAGAAGGAGTAAGATGGATTCAGGGGGCAAAGCCAAAACGCTTCAACAATAAAAAGCTGTGAAAATCCTTCTTTTTCTGCTGGGCACTGTTTTCCTGTTCAGATGGAAAAATTGGCTATCAGAATTTTGTTTTGAAAAGCTTAGAGGCCTCCTTTCCTTCTTTTTATTGTCTCCATGCAAGTATCAATTAGTTCCCCAAACAACTGTCCAGATGAAACTGGTACAGCCCATTTTTTACTGGGTTTGTTTTCAGGAAAAAGTTGGGGTTTGCCGCTGCTGTGTCTCTTGAAGTATTTGACATGGAGGAAGACATCTCCTTTGCACCACCAGTGGCTGGTCCCAAGTCCCCATGGCTGGGAGGCAGCCGAGGAATGTGATCCTGGAGGGGGTATCCAGAGGGTACACCTGTGTGTGCTCCTGTGACAGTCAGCAGGCAAGTTTTCTTGCTGTCCTCACTTGGCCTGCATTAGGTATCCCCAGCTGAACATATGGAGCCAGAACCATGTGCCAGTGGTGGTGTGTTTTGTCAAGAACTTTAGGGCTGGGGTAGTACTCTTCAGCTAAGCTTTGAAAACTGTATTTTTTTGTTGCCGGTAACAAAACCATCTCAGCTTGTACACTATCAAAGCATCTTTTGCTTTAACCACATGCCTTGTTTTTGTCATCTTCCCTCATAATGTTTCTTTCTTTGAGTTTGTTTGATGTAGATGGGAACTCCCACGCAGAACCCCATCCCCTCTTTTTCTGTAATTAATTCTGTGATCTTTATTGTGAATATCTCTTGTTGAATCTTTCAAACCCGCTTCTAGATAGATAATCTTTTCACCAGTTTGGCATTGTACTTTCCTCCCTTCCTTTCAAAAATGTTTAGAGGAGAAAAGGGAACAATTTCCCCCTCTCAGGGAGACAATCCATTTGTTGCTTTGGGGAATAGTTTGAAATAAACAGAGTTTGCACATAGAATTTAACGAGCTAAATAATAGTCCGAAGACTGTTTCTTTCAGTTTTGTCCAGCACCAAGATTATGATGAATCTTGTGAAGAGTAGTCACTATTCCCATAGTTCTTACTAATAGTTCTTTCTCACACTTAATTTTTGGTCAGTTGCTGACTTTTTTTCTTCTGTTTTTCAAATAGCAAAAGAAGGGCAGTAGGTGGCCCAATGGAATTTTAGTTAGAAACAAATCCTTCAGCTGAAGAAATCAGACTGATGCACACTAGTGTTGATAAGACTTGGGTTTCTTTGCCCTGGGGTTGGTGAGACCTATAGATATGAGAGGTGCAGTTGTGACCCTCCTGACTGAGGAGGAGGCAGAACATGCCATTCCCAGATCAAAGGGAGGGATTGTTTTTGAAAGCTATTTATAATCACTTGATGTGCAAAGTGGTTGGCTGCTGGCTGGGGAGGTTTGGGCATTGGTTACCTTGACGCAGTTTGAAAATGACAGAATTTTTTTGACTCTCAGAAAGGTGCTGTCTTCTGATCATCAGGACCAGCACCATGCATCTGCTGGAGAAAGTGTCGGAAACATTTATGGGGTGTCCACAAGTTTCCTGAGGACTTGGGCTGTTTGTTCTGGTACTACTTTGGAGGCACAAAATCCAGCCCTCCAGTGACCAGGGCAGGAGGACATGTTTGGCATGCAGAGTGATAGTATTCAGCTAGTGTTAGTGAAAACACCCACCAAAATGCTGAGTCCTGTGCTTTGGGTTCAGAAAAGTGACACCCAAGCTAGCAAAGTCTATTTGGCATAGTTTGGTGGGTGGCTTGAGAGAAAAACATGGATTGTTTTCTGTCTCTGAAGATGGTTTGTTTCTTGTTGATGGAGAAAATTGAATTACATTCTAACAAAGACGCAGTGGTAGCTGAGGTTTTTGTTCTGGGGGAGGGTTAGTACAGTATGCTTGTACATTTTGCTTTTCTGTTCAGAATATTAGTGTTATTGTGGCTTTTTGTTTCTTACTTTCAATGAAAGAGGTTGACAGAGAGGTTAGATACCAGTTCTGCCTCAGTGATTCATTAAAGCAGAGCTGGAGGAACGGAAGTCGCCCTGTTCAAAGGTGTAGGGAGTGTTTTATTGTTCTGCACGGTGCTGTGAATGCCAACGATTTTGCAGCTGTGAAAAGGGCTCTTAATGAGTTTCAGCATTTTAATGTACTTCAAGTTCCCAATTGTACAAATTTAAGAAGCTTAGCAATTCAGTATCTCCTGAATAATAGCATTTATTTTATACTCTAAATACACTTGGGGAAGTCTCAACAATATTGCAGGAAGTCTTGGTAATATTGTGGCTCCTTCCCGATGTAATAGCTTTAGAGGACCTAATTGACTTGAACAGTGGAATTGGTCCTTTGAAAAAAACATGCACACACAATTTTTGATTAATGAGCCCCATAATAAATCATTAATCTTTTTTGGCTCAGAAATTGTCTAAATAGTTTTGAAAGTAGAAGTTGTGTATGTTTTCCTAAACTGTCTTTGTGATATGGTGCTTGCATTTCAAATCTATCATCTTAAATTTGCAAAAAAAATAATCTAACGTAATTTAATTTTGGAAAAACAAGTCCAAACTCTGAACTACTTGGTTACTAAGAGGTCTGTGAAGAAACATCTAGATAGGAGTACTTCCTCTTAGAATAATAAAAGCACTGTAAAATGACCATGTAATAAGTGTCCTTCTTCCTGAAGGATCCTAAAGTGCTTTTACACATTTTCTATAGTCAATGTGGGTTATTCACCCATCACTTGAATGAAACCAGTCTTTACTGACTGTGCTAAACAACACTTTTTATAGGAAGGAAATCACAAATAACTCTTGCATTTGAAACTCTGGGGAAAATTTGAGGTAGGCAGATTGTAATTGCTCAATTTGGAAATAGGCCAGAAGACTGTGATTAATATACCCAGGCTGCACTTTAATTGTCCCAGAGTACTCAGGGCCTTGGTTTCAAGTGGACTTTGTCTCTGAATAGTATTTCTTTTTCTTCATGTTAATTTTGAAGCTTATAGAATGGATATCAGGTTTAACAGAATTGAAAAGTGGGGAAATTTGTTGCTTACATGGGGATTAGCAACACTGGGATGGTGCAACACGATTTTCTAGGTGTATCTCAAGTGGCAGAAGCTGGTTGTGTATTTTGGTTTTCTTCTTATTTCACTGTATGACCTGTAATTTGGTTGACTACCTCAAAATATTTTTTCCCGTACTTGACTATTTTGAACTCTTTAAATATTTTTATTTAAGGTCTTAAAATTAATAGCACAGTAAATGCAAATAGCTCTACTCCTTAGGTATTCCGTTTCTCTGGGAATTGCTTGATCTTTTGAAATGATGTGATATCTCAAGAACCTGTGAAAGGCAGCCTAGCAGGTTAAGTTGATTGATCTTTAAAAATAGGGTCATGTTACTTGAAACTGTTTCCCATAGAAAACAAACAAGCTGCAGAGGCTGTTGATGCTTTTCTCAGCAGAGCCAGCCTCATCCGCTCCCTGGCGTGGAAAGGCTGGGAAACCTCTGAGTGTCAGATCCCATCCCGAGGCCACTGGATGTGCAATCCATCTGTGTCAGTCACCAATCTGCAGGTCCACAACTGAGTCAACATCAGACTGAGACATTACTCAGTGGGATCCAGTGGATATTTATTTTTCTCTTGGAGAACCTGAGAGTTTTCAAGGGGTTTTTTTAGGTAGATTCGGGGATTTGTGACCAACTCCATATTTAGAATATAGATGTGGGGTTTGTTGTGATTTGTTTTTTTTTATTTTTAAACGGTCCACAGAATATATGTAACATTAGCTTGTTCTGTTGACAAAGTTGAGCTGAGTACAGGTTTTCAGAACTGAATAATAACAGGTTTGGTCCCCTAGGTTTAAAGTGTTTACACAGCTACTAAAGAAAGCTTGCACATCCACAGCAGTATGTTTTACCATGTGCCACCAGGAATTGCTACAGTCATGATAGGAACCTCACAAACTCTGGAATTTCACAGGTATCTTTTCCATCTTACTTCCTTTAGAAACAACTGCATTTTACCTCCTCAAGAAATGGTTGAGGTTGTGGGCTTTTTTTTTATTTATGTCATCAACTGCTGATATCAGCATCAGAAAGGATAGGCACTGGCATAACAGTGCACCTCAGATAAAGCACTCCTAATTTACATGATAAAATGTCTCTCTCTCATTCTACTTTGCACTAGAGGTGTGCTATTAGAGAGCTGAGAGTTTGAGATGTTCCACTTTTAAAGCTTTGAGCTTTTCTTTTTACTAAAACTGTTCTGAAAACAAGTTATGAATACAGCACCTGAGAGAGGTAATCCAAAATCCTAAAGTGTTTAGTAGTTCAAGTTCTCTTCTTTAATGCTGTCTTTTTCATTATAAAAAAGATTCTGAAGGTTGGATCAAGTCATAGAATCATAGAATGGTTTGGATTGGAAGGGACCTTAAATATCCTCCAGTTTCAACCCTCCTGCCTGTGTGCAAGGACACTTCCCACTAGACCCAGTTGCTCATAACTCTCCCTGAGGACCCCAACCTGGCCTTGAACCTGCCCACTAATGAGGCTTCCAGAACTTCTCTGGGCAACCTGTTCTAGTCCCTCACCACCCTCACAGTAAAGAATTTCTTCCTGGTATCTAATCTAAACCAACCCTCTTTAAGTTTGAACCCATTCCCCCTTATCCTGATGGCTCAGATCATTTAGGGACCAACACAAGAACCAGGTCCAGCTTTCAGCATCCTAGGCGGAGATCACACCACCCCCTCTACACCCTGCAGGAGATTCCCCTTTGTCTTTAATTCCCAGCCATCCACTTCAGCCAAAATGCCCAACTGTAATTCCTTTCCAGTCTGTGACTCAAGAAGTGCCTGTACATCTTGTCTCACAGTTTTATTACTGCAGAAATTCTTAGATGTGCTTATGATTTATAAGTGAGAAAGAGAATAATAACGTCCTTCCTCTGTTGGATTGGTGCAGCCATCATTTTTATATGAACAGTTTATACACATATACAAGTAAATGTAAAATATGATTACACGTAGATATATTTAATCACACACAAGCAGACCACGAGCTAAGCACATTAAGTGTCTATGTATGGGGATACCTCCTTTTCATACACAGTCACTTACACATATGATGCATAATTGCAAATGTGCATCCTGTTTTTGGAAGTCTGGACGTAGTCTTATATGTTTTTACACGTAGGCATCTGTTTAGCCAGATCTTCAAAACTGAAAGCATATGTAAACTGGAATGCACTTTTATGTGTATATTTTGTTGTTTTGTATATAATATACCACTATACTTATGTACTTTAACACATTATTCCATCATTGATGGAGAGAAGCTATTTACAAGAGCATGTAGTGACAGGACAAAGGGAAATGGCTTATAACTTAGAGAGAGAGTAGATTTAGATTAGATATTAGGAAGAAATTTTTCACCATGAGCGTGGCAAGGCTCTAGAACGGGTTGCCCAGCGAAGCTGTGGATACCCCATCCTTGGAAGTGTTCAAGGCCAGGTCAGATGGAGCTCTGAGGAACCTGATCTAGTGGAAGGCGTCCCTGCCCACAGGCATGGGGGTGCAATTAGACCTCTTCCCACCCAGGCCATTCTATGATTCTATGATTCCCATGCATATACACACACACAGGCTCACACGTATACATATATACCTTACTCACAGCTGAAATACTATATAGACATAAGAACAGATAGGCATGAACCTCAGAGAGCTTAATATTGGAATGCTAGTGCAGTTTCTCACAGGCCAGTTTAGTACAACATAGCAAGTCTTTGACATGTGAGCAGTCACAGCCAGCCAAGTCCAGATTTCTGGAAACAGAAGGAAAGATGGAGTTATAGGGCTCGGACCATTTCCTTCTTCCATTTCTCCTTCTCACAGGGACTGGTAATATGTACTCAGCCTCAAGTACACATGTGCTCTGTTCGAATTTCAACTTGTAGTAACTTTCAATCTCTTCTGTACTGTTCTCTTGTATCATCTTGTGCCATCCCTGTACAGTTTGTCTCCTGGTGTCTAGGTTACAAAGGCAATGAACTGCATGAGCTTCATGCAGCAGCACCTCTCAGCTTGTCCTTGCCACCCTGAACAGCCCTGTGCTGCACAGCCCCTTTCCAGCCACGCCAGTCCTGATGCATCTCACCAGCTGACAACTGAATCTGTTATTTCATGTTGGTTGCCAGGTATCTTTGCTTAATGGCTTTCTCAAAACTCTTTCTGCCACCAGAACAGCACATGTGCCCTTTCACACCAGCCTCCTCTTGCGCAGAGGGAAATTCTTTTTCCTCTCCACAGCGGGACCAGGTTATGGCTCCTCATGGCTCAGCAAAATTTGCTTTATAATTCTGTCTTGACCTTTCATAGGTGGATAGAACTGGCCATGTTGTCCACCTTCGTATACCAATTCTAATATCAGAGTGGTTTCTACTTCCTTCTGCAGATAATTGTTGACTTTGTTTTTTTTCTCTGTGAATATGCAACTGGAAACATTCATTGGCTTGGAAAACTTGAGTCAGTGTTCATTGCTGAGAAAACAGTATTCTTCTAGCTGATATGAAATGTGGAAGGAATTAATGAAAGGCTTGTAGGAAAACTCATTAAGAACTTGTGCTTACCTTGGGTTTTGGATGTAGCAGAGTTCACAGACTCCTTTTTGGTTCACTGCTTCCCCCACTGCCATCTTGCACTATGTTCTTTGTAGATGGAAAAGTACAAAAAAATCATCTTTCCTCTCTGCTTTCATGAAATGGCAAGAAGAGAACCATGTTTCTCATACTGCCCTCTCTATCCTTCCTTTCAGTATTGTAGAGATAAAGGAGTGCTTACTGCTCTCTCCTGACTTTCCCCAAACCTCTAGGTAATGCATTGAACCACTCATATCCCCATTTTCTGCCTACACAAAGCACAATATACCCTTAAATAATGCTTCCTTCACCAGTGGTGCTTGGTTTCTGTGTCAGGGAAGGTAAGCTTTGATGCTGAGCTCATCTTCTTCTCCCAAGCAGGCTATGAGGAACTACAGACACAGGGCCCCTCTTCCCTGGCCATCATGGGTTATTGATTTGTTTCCTGTCATTGGTGTGCTTTCCCTGTTCATTAGCTGTAGCCTCTGCAGCTCCCCTGCAGCTGGTCACAGCCCCAGGTTAGCTGAGGGCAGCGCAGGGAGGGAAGCAGTCCCAGACTACCCAGTCCCCCCTTCAGCTACCTTTTGACATCGACTGCAGTTGGGGAAACAGTGGACTTCTCTAACAAAAAAAACCCTAGAGGGACAGTGCCAGCACTACTGAGACTCCAGCCTGGACACCATGGGACCATGCTTGCTTGATTTGGCAAAGAGGCAGGATTCTAACCCCATCATTAACCCTTGAATGTTTCTTTCCTGATGCTGGCCCCCAAACTCAACTTCATTTACCAGAGCAATCTCACCACATAGAGCAAGACCTGCTCAAAGAGTGCTGAGGAAAGCACAGACAGCTCAACTGCTGTGTGAATCCCATGCAATGGGATTCAGCAGTGTTAACCATAGCAATTCAACCCTGCCTTTTTGTTCTATTTTAGTATGTCATGTTTTAAATAAAGAAAAGTTTCATTTTCTTCTGTTACTCATAATATTTCCTCATTTTCATCTGTGGGAGTGGAAACTGATTTTTTCAAGGCCTTCTTGCTAACCCTCAGCTGGGATGTGCTGACTCAGCTTTGGAAATTCCACAAATAGGGAAAATGTAGTACTGTTGCGTCTGTCATGCTTCTGAGTGTTAACCGTCTCTTGTCACATTTGAAACTTGGTTGCCTTTTTATATCTGATGCATTTAGATAGAGTACAAGTATTTCTGCAGTGTATATTTTGTGAGCTGAGCCTGATCTTAAATGGAAATGGTATTTTTGTCTGCGTTAAATACAGATTTCTCAAAATAAAGCTGTCAAGGCAGTGTTTTGTGATGGATTTTGATTTTCTTAAGTAGCATCTATGTACTTTTTTTTCCCTTAGGTTTCTGTAGTAGTTAAAAGTATTCAGACTCCCTGAAAATTGATGCATCCTCAAGGACTAGTAGGTTTCTATTTCTGGCATGTGCATCAAGATGAATAACTGTTCTCTAGCAGCTTGTATGGACTCAGGCTAAGTAGGCCTCAACCTTTATCCCAACAGGAATTCCCAGACTAGAAAATTCTGACTTCATTTATGGTTTATAGGAAGTAACACAAAACATGACAAAAGAAAGCCTTCCGTTTTCTTCACAAGCAATCACATGGGACCCATGCACTGCTTGAATTTGCCTTTGGGTCAGTAGGTCAAATATTAAAAAACCTTTTACTGTCCTAAAAAGTCCTCTTAAAGCTTTTAATGCTGTCCCACTGCTGATAATTTACTACTGTTAATAGCTATGGTCTTTTTTCTAGTCCAAGTGTAGACAGTTAAATGTTAAGTCTTTGAATTTTACACAAAGAAATCTGAGTTTCCTTAGATTCCTCAGAGAAATCTAGAGAAGCTTCTCAAGAGAAATACATGAGCTCCTACTGATCTACAGGTGGATACAGCATTGATAATAATTTAACCCCATGTGCAAATCTGTATTGTCTTTATTTTTCTGGCAGCTTTGAAATGAAGTATCAAAGGCAAACAATAAATGCATAATAATCATCAGAAGAAATGCACCCATTGGGCTATTGGTATCTTTATTAATCTGAATGCAGTTCTGGAAATATTTTCCGAGCACAGATCCTGATGTTGCCAACTAAACCAGAGAGAATTTTTCTGTAGCATTCATTTAGAGAAGGACAGAACAAATATTCTGTCCTTAGAAAGAACAGCTGCTAAAAATAGGGGACAGAAAGTCCTAAAGCCACCCTGGCCAAGTGCAGGTTATGTGTGCACGAACACATCTGTAACTTGTGGCTCTGCTGCTCCATTATGCCATCCTGTAGCCACTGGAAGATCAGACAGCAAAGCCCTCACCTTTGCCATGCTCCTGTTATTTAAGAATTGCTTCCCATTGCTTCCTTTACCAAAGAAGGAGAATCCAGCCTCTGCTCTAACACCTGCTGCAGTCTCCACAAGTTGCACAGGAGGGTCTAATCCACAGGTTGCTAAATGCTTTATAATTACAATTTGAGGAACCCAGTTTTGTCCTCTACAATGACACTGCACTCTGACCTCTGCACTGAGCAAGTGGTATTGTATCCTGAAACAGATTAGGGAGAAAACTAGTTTCCTCTGCCATTTGCAATTCTTGTGGTCTAATGTTACTGTCATGACAACATAGACATTCTGCTTTAAACTTTGAGACAAGGAAGTAGCACAGCCCAGTCAGCTCCAGAGCTCACCACTCTCGAGAGTTGTCATCTTGACAAATGTAGACTACAAAAGCAAGATCTAGAAAATCTGTAATGATTTTAACCATTTAGTCTAGAATCTGCATTGCTTTGTATGCAAATCCAGCTTTTGAGTATCTGTTATCATAACTCTTGATATTTCATTTTATGGAAAGTAGAACTGTAGAATTCTTTTAAGAGTTTTATTGCCTCAATATAACAAGAGTTTCATCTTGAAATGCTTGGTGTTTATGTCAGGTGTTTGGAAGTATTATGATTTTAAGTAGAGCAAAAATAATTATGAATTTCTTTTTCAGATATTATTGCAATCAGAATTTTTTTTCACTGAGCATTTTACATACATAAAAAAAGCATTTCAACTAATTAGTGTCACTGGCACTGCAGATATCTTTTGAAGAACTGAAGTAAGCAGTGCTGCTAAATACTTATTATTTGCTGTATCGTGTTTTTCAAAATCACAAAAAATAATCACAAGAATCCATAAAAATGAGATGTTTCAGTGCATACTTCTAAGTTCTTTTTTTTAAGAGCACTTTAAATTAAGCTGTAAATTTAATGTTATTGATTTAGTGCATATGGAAATTTAGGTCGAATTAGTTTTCTTTCCCCCCCTTATTGATAATGGAATGTTTATACTGTGGCCTGATTTCATGCTATGTCCTCCGTAAAGCAAGTAATCTCTTCTGTGACCTCTTCGTTCTCTGTTGCACATCACAAATGCACCCTTTCTGTTGGACAGAATCATGTGAAACACAGTTCTGGGAGAAAGTGAATAGTAGAGCTAAATTGCAAGATTTGTTAACTCTCTGCAGGGGGAAAAGGACTTGACTCATGTCTAAATATCAGTAAGAGAATCCTGCAAAATATACATCAATCAGCACATCATTAGCCCAGTATAGGATAAAGCAAACAAACACACTTGAGGCCATATTGTCTAATGGGCAATAGGAAACTGCTGTAAGTTCACCCACACACCGCCGATGACAAAGCAAAATAAATAGATAAGGTGTTCAACTTAGATTGCATCTCATCTGGCAAATTAGCCTTTTGCTTACAGAGGTTATAAGTGAGTTTCTGATTTCGGGTTCATGGGTAGGGGTTAGCGTAGCATTTTCAGAAATTGCTATTGACAGCCATCAGATCATCTGAGGTAATTAATTGATTCTTATTGATCAGCAATAAAAATAGCTAGCCAATCACTAAAACAGTGTGAAAGAGAATATGGAGACAACTGAATGTATTCAAAGCTAGAATGATGCAATGATTTTTTCTGAGTTGATCTGTGTTTTTAGCTGCACTGTACTGTGCAAGCTGGAACCTGGAATATTTTTCTAGGAAGGCTAAGAAGTAAGGAGTTTTAAAAATCTCACCTTGTAATAGTAAAGTGTGAATAAGAGGTTTTTATATCAGTCTTTGATAGTTTTGGTTATGACTGTGTTTTGTGGAAGTGAAAGGAGGTATCATGTATCTTATAGAATGCTCTGAAGGCAGCAACCATAGTGACTCAAGCCCATATTTCCTATAGAAGACAAAGGGCAAATCAAATCACCATTGGCAGGTGAATTGCATGATGGAAGGTTCTGCATCAGTGCTGTGCTGGACAGACCAATAACAATTCAGTTCCAGCAATATTTAGCTTTAGCAAATGCTGTGCTGTCCATGAACAAACTTAATTAAAGAAAGCTGAGTCCAGCTTACACAGCAGGCACAGCACTCTGATAGTTTGCACAGAGAGAAGAAATCCTGCGCATATATAAACTGGGAACTCTTTTAAAGTTCATGGTTTTAATTAAAACAGTACTTATAAATAATACTCCACTGTGGAGCTGATACAGGTATTTTTGACAAATAATTTCCTACAATACTTTCTGTTTTTTTCTCTTCATATGTCATGGGGTGTAGGAATTTGTTTGTTTGCAATTTTTGGACAAAATTTGGTAGAGAAAATTTTATCCTATGCCTTGTTTAAGATGTACCTGCAAAGAATGTTTCAGTGATGGCGCAGTAATGCTGGGTGCCCAAGTCGTACCTCTCTTTTCCTCATTAGATGATTCCAGGAAAAGGGTTTCAAATGGCAGGAGTTCTTTTCTTGGGTCATTATAAATCTCAGAAGTACTTAAATTTACGTGTGCAAATAACTATATAATACTTTTGAAAATCCTTGAGAAAATGCTTTTCTTCAGAATAGCACTTACGAGTGTTTTCTGTGTTCATCTGCAGAATACTGTATCTTTTCAGAACAGACTTTTGACATGACTTAGTGACACTTGTGCTTATACAGAAAATGGACACTGCAGGTTTAGTTTTAGCTGTGTTTATAATGTGTAATGGATTTGGCTTAATTATTGCTGTATAGTGGTTGCATAATTATTCTGGGGCCAAATCTGCTGCAACTCTTTGGAAATACCATATCGTTAATAAATTTTGCACCATCAGAGCATAAACATCAGGTAGGGCTGGGCATAGAAGAAAGATAATTTATGAAACATGTAGTCAACTAAGTCTAAAAAGGTACAGTGACTACAGTGAAGTCGATCTGTCAGGATGTGAGATTTAACATCTCAGGATGTTAAATCTTTGCATATCGGAGCCTTTGGATGACCATCAAACAACACAGAGATTCTTTTGAAGGTACCCAAGAGAAAATAAGCTGCTTTGAATAATGAAATGTCCTCTGTTCTTCAGTATTTTTCCTGTGAAACTATCCGTGTTCAGACAGTCTTGGTTGAGGAGATAGCTTATGCTTCTGACAGTGTCCAATGCAGGAAAATTTAAAGTGGAAAAGGGATAAAATCAGACTCAGTAGAGATAAGCTTGGGGGCCATGCCAATGTTTAAAGGACAGTGTGCTAGTGAGATCTTCTGTCTCAGTGGAGATAGGGGATGGAGATCCATGTAGTAGCAAGAACACAGGGGTTATTGCTTTGTTAGAGACCTCAGAAGCACCTGTGAATGGTCATGTAAGAATTAGGGCTTCTCCCCCAAAAAACAGGTTCGGATCGATAACCCAACTAGAAGTTAATCTGGCTACTGCCGTGAAAAAAAATAAAAATTGCTTCTATAAATACATCAGCAATAAAAGGAGAGCTAAGGAAAATTTACATACCTTTTTGATGTGGAGGGAAACAGTGAGGAAGAAGAGGAAAAGGCTGATGTACTTAATGCCATCTTTGTCTCAGTCCTTACTAATAAGACCAGCAGTTGTTCAGGTGAGCTGAAAGATGTGGATGGAATCAGAATGAAGCCCACATATTCCCAGGGGAAATGGCTAGTGTCCTGCTATACAAGTTCATGGGGCCAGAAAGGATCCACCCAAGGATAATGAGGGAGCTGACATGGTGCTCATTGAGCCACTTTCACTCGTTTCCCAGCAGTCCTGACCAACCTGGGAGGTCCTGGTTGTCTGGAAGTTAGCAAATGTGACACCCATTTATAGGAACAAGAATGTCTGGAGAGCCACAGGTCTGTCAAGCCTGACCTTGGTGCCAGGGAAGGTTATGGTCAGCAGCAGATCTTCTTGAGCAGAATCACACAGCATATATAGGACAACCAGGAGATCAGGCCCAGTCAGGACGGGTTTGTGAATGGCAGGTCCTGCTTGACCAAGCTGTGACACACTTACTGAGGAAAAGACTGTGGCTGTTGTTTACCTAGACTTTACTGAAGGCTTTGAGACCATTTCCCACAATTCTCTGGGAGAAACTCATGGTTTCATGGTTTAGATGCATGTGTTTTCACATGGTAAAAACTGTCTAGATGGCCTGGCCCAGAGAAAGGTGGTGGATGGAGTCACACCCAGTTGGCAGCTGGTCACAAGTGGTGTTCCCCAGGGATCAGTGTTGGGGCCAGGCCTCTTTAATTCATTTACAAATTATCTGGGTTAGGGGATTGAGTGTACCCTCAGTCAGTTTACAGATGACACTAAATTGGGCAGGCGTGTTGATCTGCTGGAAGGTAGGGAGGCTCTAGAGAGGGATCTGGACAGGCTGGAATAATGGGCCAAGGCCAACAGCATGAGGTTCAACAAGGTGAGGTGCTGGACTTGGGTCCTGGACTTGGGTTGCAACACCCCCACTGAACACTGTAGGCTTGGAGAAGAGTGGCTGGAAAGCTGAATGGTGGAAAAGGACCTGGGGATGCTGGTCAACAGCAGTTGAACATGAGCCAGGGTGTGCCCAGGTGGCCAAGAAGGCCAATGGCATCCTGGCCTGTATCAGCAATAGTGTGGCCAGTAGGACTAGGGCAGGGATTGTCCCTCTGTGCTCACCACTGATAAGGCCACACCTCAAATCCTTTGTTCAGCTTTGGGCCTCTCACTGCAAAAAAGACTTTGAGGGGCTGGAGTGGGTCCAGAGAAGGGCAATAGAGCCAGTGAAAGTTCTGGAACACAAATCCTGTGAGGAGTAACTGAGGGAGCTGGGGTTATTCAGCCTGGAGAAAAAGAGGCTCAGTGGAGACCTCATCATTCTCTACAACTGCCTGAAAGGAGGTTGTTGTGAGGTAACCTTAATTGAAGTTTCCGGTACAGAAGGAAAGAGGTCGAGCTCGAAATTTCGTACCCAAAAGGAGGTATTACAGTGTCCACCTCCAGAACTCATAAAACCAAGAAAGAATCTGAAGACTCTCTCTTTTAGACTTTCGGCTTGCTGAGAGAAGAGGTTGTTCTGCCCCCTCCACGCCCATGGCGAGGCTGGGCCAGGCCATGCGGCTTGGCTGCAGGCCGGGATGGCGTGGAGGGGGAGGGGAAGTGGTGGGAGTCCAGGCCGGCCTTCAGCCCATCACGGCAGCTGCGGGCGAGGGAGCCAAGCTGACAAGAGATTTGTTCTGTTGCCCCAGGCTGAGGTGACTCAGTTCTGCCGGCCCCGCCAGGCCAGGCTGGGGCAGCTCCATCCGACTCAGGCCGGGCCCTGCTGTTCCGGACTGGCCCCACCGGGCCGAGCCAGCTTTGCAGAACCAGGCCCCTGAGACTCTGACTGTTTCTGCCACCCAGCTCAGACTTTTTCAAACAGCCCGGCAGAGACCACGTGAGCATCACAAGGCCCGAGACAAAGAGAGAGAGATTAACCCTCTCCATGCCCAGATTAAACTTACAGACACCCATCCTTCCCTGCACACAGAGATGAGAACGGGAAAATACCTACAGAAATGCAACATGTAGACTTTAAAGTCAGTGAGGAAAACAGAGCCGATACCTAGAGGGAGTAGCATGAGAAGTGCTTTAATAGTGAAGCTGAAAACTCTTTTGTGAGACCATGGTTGGGACTAAGCTAATAAATTCCCTGTAATATATGAGGAAATAGTCCAAAGGGGGGATGTGATGTTTTAACTGCAGCCAGTGAACCAAGGCACCTGTGTGAAGAGAGGCAGATGCTGAAATAAATGCAGCCTGATGAAAAACTTGAACAGAGATAGAGAAGAGGCTGTGACCCAGAACCCTTGCCCCGGGGAATGCCAGAGAACTTGTGTTGTCAGGAGAACCTGTGTTGCTAGACACAGAAGAAGGGGATTTTCTTTGCTGCTGCAATAGAACTGCTCATCCTTAAAAGGGTACCCCATGGACTGTTCATGACCCACTGTAGTGGCTGTGGGAAGGCTACTGGTGTGGGAGGGATCCACCACAAGCAGATTTTTCCTCCCGAGTGGCTGCTGGTTGTGAGGCTAAAACCCATAAGAAAAACCTGTATTTTCTTACAGAGAGTCCATGGTATAAGCAAAAGAGATTTCTCTCCCTAAACGAACTGAGACAAAGACTATTTCAGAGGGGGTAAACTGACTGAAAGTCGAAGTGTTGTCTTTTTTGTGTGTTGTCAGGGAGAAAGAAATTGAGAGGTGGGGGGGGGAGAGGTGGTCTGACGGTTTTGTTCTGGTTCTTCTTATTTTTTCTCTTTGTCTTAGGTTTATTAATAAACTTTCCTTACATTCTTATAGTTTGAGCCTACTTTGCCTACTCCTAATCCTTATCTCTCGGCAAAAATCAGGTAAATTTTAGTAAGTGTGCTGGCATTTAGTCAGAAACTCAAATAGGCAAACTGAAACCACTACATGAATTGATGTTTCTGCCCAGTTTCCCAAACCTCTAACCGCAACAAGGTTGTAGCCAGGTGGGGATCTTCTCCCAGGTAACAAGTGATAGCACAAGAGAAAATTTCCTCAAATTGTACCAGGGGAGGTTCAGATTGCATATTAGGGAAAAAAAAATCACCATAAGGAATATCAAGCATTGGAACAGGCTGCTCAGGGAAGTGATGGAGTCACCATCTCTGGAGGGATTTAAAAGACAAGAAGGTGTGGCAGGTAGGGACATGGTTTAATGATGGACTTGGCAGTGCTGGGTTAAGGGATTGACTCAGTGATCATAAAGGTCTCTTTTCCAACTTAAACAATTCTATGATTCTATGAAAGAGCTTCAGAAATACTCTTGACAAGGAGGCCTGCAGTACTTTTAGCAGTTTCTTTCAACCGTATCTGTTGTATTATTAATACATTTTGAACTTATAAAATCTATGTGACGTTTAGGCTTTCTATACAGCATTGTAAGCCTTTTGGTGTGGTGCTCAACAAGAGAGTGAAACTAGCCGGGGATCAATAGTTAACTGGCCATTGATTTAGCTGTCTACATTGTTAAAAATGTGCCCACACAAAGGAAAGCAAATAAGCAAGGAAAAAGTCAAAGGGAGCCCTGGCAGCTGCACTTCATTCATTTTGTTCACATCGTGTTACTGCAATGATGGCTCAAAATACGTCATTGACAAATCTGGATGGCTGCATCATCTGGACCACTGCTATAGCAAAGGTATAATGAGAATTTGTTAGTTTGTTTCCTTCTTTTTATAAAACAAATATGTAATGTAAAAAATGTTTGAAAGCAGGACTGCTGTCAATTCATATCAGTGTATCTTCATTGATTGGAAAGGCACCACATGAACGTACACGGGCAAAATCTTCATCCCCGACCACTACACCATACCCTTCCCTCCCATCCATGCCGAGAAAGAGCAAAAGTATTTCCTGCTGTGACTTCTTTGATACCAGGAGGTGGTAGAGTTTGGGGATGACATTCTTTTAACTTTCACATTACTGGCCCTTATTCATCCTATCTAACAGTGATTAAGTAAGTTAGGAGCATCCTGCCATACCGGGACAGGTCAGTGAAGAGACAACCTCTCTAAATGTTCCTTGAAGACATTAGGTATTAGAGCTGAAGTTAAACACCACAATTATAAATTCGGTACCTTACTCCATCTGAAAACCAGGCATCTTTTGCACATGTGAAAAAATATGCCACATTACTGTGGAAAAGCAGCAGGACTAAACGGAGTAACAATAGAAAACTGGGGGAAAGTCTTTTCATTCAGAATTTTGGTCTGTGAATCCAGCCAAATGCTCATAAAATCAGCTTTTAAGTGAATGTCTGTTTCAGATGTCCTGAGTTCTCATGATCTGCAATACTAAAATATAAATATTACAAAATAAAACAAGAGGAGTTATTGAATTTGAATCTACTGAGAGAAAGTATTGCATGTTTCCTCCAAATTTCATTTAAGCTTAGTGGCTATAAAGAATCCAGTTTGGAAATAATTTAATAAACTGAAGATGAGACTGATGCTACCATACAACTGCAGTTTTCAAAACAGTGAGCAAACACTGGAAAATGTATTAAATAGCATATGAATGTTTCCATCTAAATGATCTGGTTTCACATAAATGGTTCCACATAAATGGCTTTTTCTATAAAAAAGCGTGATTATTTTTATCTTGAGGGGAGACAGAAGTTCAACCCAGATCTTTAAAGGAGACAAGGAGTTCAATCCATAGGCTGAAGATCTGGGAAGCAGCCATAAGGCAGAGATGAACTAATTTGGGGAAAATACTGGTTAGGGTGTTTTGAACCTGGGTCTGAAATGTTTAGAAAGGCAGAACTGTGTTTCTAAAGGTGAGCTGTAATACTGGGCTGTGTCAAAGTTAATATTATGAAGTCTCAATGTATTAAAGACAAGAAAAGCATATGATTTATTGATTACAAATATTGATTATATCTTTTAAAACAGGAGTTCAGAATCTCATATCGATCCACATGCAAAGTTATATTTCCAGAATAAGTTTGGAAGATGGAAAAAGAAATCATTTGAACTCATAATCGGTTATTCATTTCCTAGAGCAAGCTGCTCTAAGGAGAAATAAATTAGGTTCAATAAAAGGAATTGGTACATAAGGTTTCCAGATTAACCAAACACACTCAGTTTCCAGTCCTACTGAGATCACAGATTAGAAGAGGCTTGAGTTCCTTTTGGGAAAAAAATAACATCACCAAAAGCTGTCTGCCCCTCCCTACATGTGTCTTTAAAGAATGCATTACTAAATGTACTTCATAAAGAGGCTCAGCCTCAGCTCGAACAAGCAGGAATTGTTCTTTCAGCTTTTCATGCCTTGCTTCCAAAGATTATCTCAAGATGGGAGGGAAAATCCCATCTGAACGTTGTCCTTCCTTTCAAAAGTGTCTAGGAGGGCCCAGCAAAGCAAACAGGAAACTTGGAGTTGCAGCACACCCTCCGCTAGGGTTTTGAGTTTGGCTTTTTTTCTTTTTTTTCTGTTTGAAATGCTGTTGGTGTAGTGCATTTCAAATCCTCTGCATTATAAACTTCTTTTGCTTCCTTGGCACAGGCTTTGGGAGCTGAGTGACTGGCCCAGTTCTTGTTAAAAGGCAGTGACAAAATTTCTGGCTGTTTCCCCTTTACAACTACTCCTGACTGCTGAACTACAGAGCCTTGCAGCAGGATGCCTGCTGCTGACCGCTGGAGTTGGTCTGAGCTAATCAAAAACATGGACTTGACCTACTGTTAGTTTGCAATATTCACTATTTTAAACCTTCCAATTTGCAAATAGGATTTGTTTTTTTCAAATTGGAATTAAAAAAATTTTAGACCTTCACAATTTTAAGCCTTCCTAGGTGTGGTTTTGATCACTTTGAGAGTTTCTGTCATACACATCCCCAGCCAGAATGGCCCAACTGCAGCATATGAATGCAGCTAAAGCCCCTGGAGTGCAAGGGCCAGAGGAGTTGAGGTATTATGCTCATACAATGATGGTGAAACTGGCTGCAGTGGGAGCAAAGGGAGTTGCAAAAAGCCATGCACTTCTCTGGAGAGGAGCTTAAATTGACTTAATTTCTTTTTTGTTGTTGTTATTGGCTCATTCTCTGGCACTCAGTGTACCCTCACAGACTGGCACACACCAGGATCCCAGAATGCGCTTAGCCGAAGGTGTGAGGCTGTGCCAGGATTTCACAGGGTTGGGACTGACTGGATAAGTTTATCCCTGCTTCTTTGGAGCTGCAGTGCAAGTGCAAACTGTACGTGGAAAGTCCTTGGGCTGTCAAATGGTAGATCTTGGCTGGAATGAACATCAGTGAGGATAGCCAGGAGCAGGCTTTTGATTGTGCCTTGAGACTGCGCTTGCAAGTTTGCATGTCTTGAGCATGGTGCTTCTGCAGCTGGCACACACAGCAGGCTCCACAGCTGCTTCACCACTCTCTTCACCAAGCAGCAACTTGGCCTGGTGTTGTACCCATTATTTATCCGTGTTTGGCACGGGCCTGGGAAAGGCAGAGGAGCTGTGCAGCCACACTGCAGAGAGCCCTCCACTGCTCCCAGCAACCCCATGCTCCTGTGAACCTCCAGGACAGCAGTCAGCTGCAGTGGTCCCCCTGGGGCGGTTCTTCTCACTTGTGGGGGATCAGATCCAAGGGCTAGATGTGCTTTAGGAAAGACTATATCAACAGGTGTGTCATTCCCCTGCGGTGCAGGGCCAGCATGGTGTTTCTTACGTGGTCTGGAGAGGTAAATTTCTTTACTGAAAGGGTGGTCAAGGATTGGAACAGGCTGCCAAGGGAGGTGGTAGAATCACTATCCCTGGAAGTTTTCAAGAAACATGTACATGTGGTGCTTAGAGACATGGTTTAGTGGTGGATCTGGAAGTAAGGCTAACGGTTGGACTTGTTCTTGGAATTCTCTTCCAACCTTAGTGATTCTAGGATTCTATGAAATCACTAACAAAGCCCAGGCTCTGCTTGGCTGGTGGCCCCTGGCTGGCTGGCTCCAAGTCTCCAGCTGCCAGGCATCCAAGTCACAGTATTGTTGGAGCTGTTTATGGTCAGTGTGTGGCTTTCTGCCACCCACCCTTTTGGTTCCTGCCCACACTATTAGGGGCATAGGAGGCAGATGCAGTTCTGAAGTGACCTTCAGTATCAAACAAAAGACTTTCAGCTCTCTCACTGATGACTGGTCAGTCAGTGCAGTTTGGGACTGGAGACAATAATAAATGGGATTTTAGCATCCCAAAATGGGAAGTAGCATTTTTTAATGTCTAGTGAAAAGTCTTGGGAAGAATTAAATGAACCAGAGGGAGCCTGATCCAGACACTAACATCCCCATCAGTCCTGCAACCCCAGGAGGTGTTCCTTCACTGAAGGCAGAAACTGAGCTGTCAGCTGTTAGGATAATGAAAGGCAAGTAGTTCATGGAGTTCTTGGACTTATGGTTCGGGTTAGGCTTATCTTGTCAACAAATAGGCACATTTTGAACAGCAGGATACTTACCTTTGACAGTGAAAAACTCAGCAGTGGCACTGGGGTGGGGAAGAGAATATCTCACACAGGAGCTTGGGGAATCTGGGATGAAAAGGCTTGCGTAAAATGAGAGGCATGTGTCAGCACCTCAGCTCTGAATGTCAGAGATCTCTGCACAACTGAAAAAGATCACAAGGAGCCTTAGTGCCAGAGGCTGGGAGTGGGACCAAGCCTGAGAAACAGGGACTCATGAGAGTAGGTGGCAGTGGGGTCTGTCAGTGATAGGGCAGCTGGGTTCCACACCATTCCTATAAGACCTGATCAGCTCCTGGCTGCATTACTGTGAAGGCATTTCATCTTGTTTCAGTTGGTTGTGTGATATATGGTTTCTGTGGGACGATATTTCTCTGTAAGGGAAAGGGGTATTTCTCTAAATGTTATATTTGTATAGTAAGGAAAAATAATGTGAATTTTTTCCTTTCTCAGAAAACACTATTGTGTTGTGGAGGTAGCATGAGTGGCCTCATCTGTCTCTCTCTGTTTGCAGCATTTATTTATCACGTTGATAAAAGATAGACTTGGCAAATCCGTGTGAAAGAGTGACTATGGTCTGCTAGTTTTTCATTCATCCTCAGAGTGTAGCTAACTTTCCACGGATATTTAAAACAATGGCATTTAATCTCTAGCACAGTTAAAAGGCTTATGTGTTCCTGGTTCAGAAGTGAGACACATCGGCAACAGTTCTTATTTATTTTTATTTGTTTGCCCCAGCTTGAAAACTGAGTAGTCAAAGGAAGAGTTCTCATTTTAATGTGCTGCAGGACTGAGTTGCTTCAGTGAAAGCAGAGGCTGTTGTGAAGCTACTGATGCATAACTCTACTTTTCCACATTAGTCTGGTCTTTGGCTTCAGGGATTTCATTGGCATAATTTTTTCTAAATATTAGGAAGAGGTGTTAGTCCTTGAGCATTGATTGGTGGATTAATCAAAGCCCTTAACCAATCAATAGGTAAAGGTTTGCATAATAATGGAATTCTTTCTGAAGAACCATGCCAATTGGAATTGCAAACCTTTCTGCTTCAATTTGCTTCTTGAATGCCTCTGCTTTACCTGCCTCTGTTGCTCACCCTTTCAAAGTACTTAGTAACAATGAAGATGCTTCCAAATTCCTGCATCTTTCATTTTTTTGTGTGGCTCTGGGCATGGGGGGTGGATGAGGAAGAAGCAGCCATCAATAAAACTTAAATAGTTTGCATACAGAAAAGGTGAAAAATGTAAAGGAAAAAAAGAGAAAAAAAATGGTTTGCATTCTTGTCTCCTTGCTTTTCCCAAAGCTAAAAGTGTGATCTGAAGTTCATATTCCTTTTCTTTTCTTGCCTACCTTCCCTCCAGGACCGTTTGCATGATTTTCCTTCTATTGTCAGTACTGTAGCAGTTCTGACCCCTCACTAGCATCTTTTGGTTACTGAAGAGGGACTAGCTTTTGGATCTGTATAAATGTAAATTGATGTGAGAGGAAGGAAGATGACTGCAGGGAAAGATAACTGGAAAGGGAAAGAAGTTTTTTCTAGGCTTGAGGTTTGTAACTTCAGTTGTATTTGCAGTAAATTCAGTGTTCGTGTGTGTGGTGCTCCTCTCCTCTCTTCTGCGCCATCGTAATAACTGGGTATATTTTTCTGGACAGCAGCTTGAAAGCATGCCTATTTTGGTCTTTTATTTATGTTTTGTAAAACAGTGAAGAATTCATCATGCATGGTATGTGTTGTTTCATGGGATAGTGAATCTGGAGATGCAAAGCTAGAATGCAGTGGTCAGTAGGCAGTATGTCCAAAGGCAAACATCCGTAGTCCTGAGATCAGAATCCACATTAAACAGTATAACAGTATTACATGCCTTCTGATTTTGGACCTTTTGGGATATCCATTTGCAGTTTTTTGTCTCATCCAAAAGGGCTAAAATGTCCCTTGAGTCTGGGGTAAGAGAAGCTAAAAACTTTCATCAGCTTCTGATTCTGGTATTTATCTACATTAGATTTGCCTTAGTCATTCTTCTTAGTCCCTTCAAAGATGGTGTGTGTGAATCACAGCTTGAAGCAATTTCTCTTTCCAATATTGAGGCCTTGAATGTACAAGGCAGTGATGGAGCAGACATCTTGGTTCTGTCTGTCTTCATACATCTTCTAAAAACAGAATGCATTATTATGTTTGACAAGGCACATCCTCACTGATTTTAATGGAGTGCAATTTGAAACTAGTTTAGTTAAACCAGGGCAGATGGCTGCAGGACTGTGTGTAATTTCATAACAGTGCAAGGTTGCAGTGCTGCTGCAAGGTTATTAACCTGATTTTAGGACAACCCAGCAAAAAAAGGGTATTACTGTTGTCAACTCAGTGTTGAACAAGTGCAAATTAATTCTGCCCATTAAAATGTGTAATAAAAAGAATTAAAAACTCTTTCACAGAGAACTTCCTCAGATAAGGTATTGTCTGGATTACTGCATGGTATAATGATTGTATCTTATATTTTTGGTTATTTAACATTACCTGAAGTTATGTAGTAATGCCTGATTCCAGTCAGGCTTGGACTGGCAGGTGGTCAGATATTATGTAAAGTTTGTAGTGGTGAAAATGGACAGAGCCATGGAAATCTGCAAGGGCATAACTAAATTGATTTAATGTAATCAAGACCTGGTTGTCTGTGGACAAGGGCTTTTTACAAAATGCTTTAATACACTTATTTTACATATGACATCTATGCCTCTTTCATGTTTCTTTGCAGTAATTCAGCAAGCAAGAATACAAGTTGGAGTGGTTACCAAAATGAAAAGTTTAGCCTAAAGATCTGAAATAGAACGAGAAAGCTGCTTTCAACTTTGTTTTTTCAATTATTCATGCTACAGGCTTTGTTTTGTAAGATTTTTAAATTCAGTCTCAAAATAAACGTAACCTATCTCACCAGGACCATAGGTTGGGCTGCAGAACTCCCTCTCCTGCCTCTGGCCCAGTTGGATCTTGTTGCTTGCTATTAAGATATTTGTGAAAAGGGAAAAAAGGGAAAAGATACTATGAAAAGTGTTCTGTGTTTTCAACCAACCTTTTTCATGATGAATAGACTGAATGGGATGTCTTCAGGCTGGAAAGAACATCTGCTTAAAATATGTGTTGAATTTTTGTTCTTTATTTATGTTAACATTAGCACATTTGTGGAAATCACGTTTTCTTCACAATCTCTTTGCTAAATTAAGACACAAATCCAAGAACACTTGTGCATGAGAGTAATTTTCTATGAACGAGTAGTGTCACTGAGTTCAATAAGAGCAATCACGCACAGAATTAAGCACATGCATGAGAGTTTGCAGAAATTTGGCAAATATGTTGCTGTCATGAAAAGATTACCCAGCTTTTCTTCTAATGCAGCTATGAATTCTTGGTTTGGTCCTATTTTGTAGGCCTTACTGTATGAGCCATAAGCTATTCTATTGTGCTAAGCCTAATTGAGGATATTTCTCTTATTTTGTCGTAGCAACAAGAGCAAGATCCCACAAATCTATACATCTCAAATTTACCCGTGTCCATGGATGAACAGGAACTGGAGAATATGCTGAAACCTTTTGGACATGTCATTTCCACCAGAATATTAAGAGATGCAAATGGAGTCAGCAGAGGAGTCGGCTTTGCCAGGTGAAACCTTTGCTCTTACTTTGATTCATGCACATATTTTTGCCTTTGGTCCTTCTCAAATGCTGTCTGTTCTGTAGCTCTGAAGTCTCACAGCTATGAAAGATGCAGAGCAGCACCTTTATCAGATCGCATCTGTTCTTTCCACCAAGAAATGCCAGTGCAGAAGTGTGTTCATTTCGTTGCTCTAAAAACTGGTTCATTCTATGTAGGTATATGTAACAAAAAATGGCTAGGAATAGTAAGCTATCCGTTCAGGATCAAGCTCAGGTAATAATAAATTTCCTACAGCAAAAAGCCCACACTTGGTAAAGAAACCAAGGCCTGTGCTTAGGAGGTCCTGGGGTGAACTTATTGCCGTCTTTCAGTACCTGAAGGGGTCCTGTAAGAAATCTGGAGAGAGACTAGATGGTCTTTAAGGTCCCTTTCAACCCAAACCATTCTATGAAACTGTTTAAATATTTGGCAAAGGTTTTGCAACAGGAGAAAGTAAACTTAGCAGCTGGATGAGCAAAGGGTAGGAACTCTAACTGAAGAAACGTGTCTTCCTTGAAAGCTGCAGCTTCCTTGAACTGCAGCTATGAAAAGAGCTTAAGAAGAAATATTTGCATAGAACAAGCCCTGATGGAGTAGTCAGATATTTTAGAGAGAATGGCTAACATATTGCTATGTACTTTATTGTTAGTACAGATAGACAAGGTTCCACGTTTACTCACAGGGAATATTCACATAGATTCTCTTCAGCCTGAAACATTCTCAAATCAAATAGTTTTCTTTTGAAAAGCCAAGCAACAGAGTGCTATGTATAGAAAGGTATTGAAAAAACAAATAAGAAGTGAAATTAGCAATTCTGCTGCAAATCAGTCTTCTGCTTCAAAAGAAAAGGAAAATAAAAATCCCAGATCATTGTTTCTACAGAATATTCATAACATTGTGCTTTGTAGAGGATGCAAAATGACTTCTTCATCTTGCAAATTTCTCTGGAATCCATCATATCTTGGTGTATCATGGCACTTCTGTCAGTGTATAACACCACTGAGTGAAATGAGGAACTGTGTGATAAAAAGTTAGCTTTCAAGAAAAGTGACATTGTAGTGTTACCTCTGCCCTTGATGTGAAAGATAATCATGCACAAAAAATGTTAAGATAATATTGTCTGAATTCAAATAGGAAAAAGCAAAACATTTATGCTGAAAGATGTTCAGTTCCTTATGCATTCTTGCAGATAATAACATGAATTTTTCTAGCTCACTAAATATAGATTGGTCTAAGTCATGGATAAACTCGCATTTTTGAAAATTGACTTACTTTGTGAAAATGTGTTTAATTATGGAACATACTTCACGGGCCCTTTAATGATCTAACTTGTAGGTTGTGTAATTTACCATGCAAACGACAGTGGGGTAAAACCTTCACTCCATCAAAGTATACAGCAGATCTTCCACTGATTTGAATGAAGCTAAAGTTAATGCAGGAATTTAGAACCACAGTTGAATGCTGACTCTTGTCTTTGCAGAATTATCAATACAATTTTTAATTACATGACCAGGTGACTTTCTTTTTGTAATGACGTGCTACTTGGTATCTTTCTCCTGTACGTCAAACCAAATAGGTTTTAATTTCTTTAGCTTTGCTTGTAGTCATGAAGGTTTCATTTTAGTGTACCCTGTAGTGTGAGGTCCTGCTGAGTGGGTACCAGTGCAGTATAGGTGGGGGATGGAAGCTAGATTTCCAGTCCACATAAAATTTTAGAAGTTCAAATCAGCACCCCAGGTGAGGATCCTGGCTATACTGACCTGGGACCTTGTATCACAGTATATCTTGCTTGCCTGTGGAATGTGCCATGATACTTAGGATAGCTCTGAACAGAGCCCCAGAAGCACCTGAGAAAAAGTTAAATTTGCATATGCTGAAATGATGCAGCATCCAACAATTTTTACATTTGATGTTTCAAAGTTATTAATTACATTTTATGATGATTAAAAGTCACTTTTTGAGTCTGCCCAAATACGGAAATAGTCAATCTCAAAATAAGTATATTCATTCAAAAAGCAACCAGAAGTAAAGTCTGAAGCTAGGCAGCTATTGACAGATTTTTCTTCTAAATGGGTATGATTAGCAGTTTTATAGTACTGCAGGTATCTACTTAATAACTTGGAGGACTTCAGATGTTCCTAGATCGAAATTATTTTAGTTATGTCTGGTGACATTAACAGCCTCCCTTAGAATATGTGCATACAAAACTAGCTCTGAGTGAAAGTTAAGCCATGAAACTATTTCCTCTCTTTAGCATCCCTCAAAAGCAACTGAACAGATTTTCCTGAGTCTTTCCAGAGCATTTCACTGTGGCCTGAGCCAACTGCGCCTGGGTACACCCCAGGGGAGATTTGGGGAGGAGAGTTATGAGCAAGGGGCCAGAGAAGGGAAACTTTAGACTTCAACTGGCTTCATGAAATCCTGTCCATGCTATAACCTGTGCACATCTGCCTCTGCCTTGCCCCTGGCCCATGTTTTGTGCTTCAAGGCCATATTACCTCCTTCAGGCTCTCCGTGGAAGCTGGCATTCCACAGGGCTCATACCACTGTGGTCTTTCGGCCATGGTGTTTCTGTTTACACCAGCAAGTGGAAGCTGAGACTGAACACAGCCTATCATAGAGCAGAGGGAGAAATGAGAAGAAATTGGAGGGGCCAGAAATACTTACTAGAAGTAGGGTATTAGAAAAAGAGGAGGCACTTCTTTGGATGTGAAGCTCTGAGTTCAGTCTGTTGTAAGATTGGCTGTTGAATGCGGGAATGACACCATGTTGCCCTTGCACAGAATTTCATCACAGCACTTAAATTTGTAGGTGTTTCTCTTAAATCCCTGTTGCTGGGAGCCGTCTAATAACTTCAGCATCTGATCTTTCATTTTGAAAGTGTAAATGTATTCTTTAGAGCTTAGAATAAAATCATAGTCCTTCATCCTTAAAAAATGAATCAGCAAGATGAAACATAACGAAACAAAACAAAAAAAAAAAAAAAACCAAATGGAAAGAAATTCACAGAAAGTGGACTTGAAGACTTATTTCGAGATGTAATTTTAAAGCTGATATCTTGTGAGTTTTGCACACAGAACATTAGTAGTGTTGTTGATGGTCTGAGTAAAAAGCAGATCAGAGGTAGTAGGAAGGTCTTTGAGGGAGGCTGGAATTACTGGATAGGGGAAGGTATTGAGAGCATGGAGAGAAATATTTATCTTCATCCTGAAGAAGTGTTGCCACTTATAAAGAGGTAACTGTATGTGCTGGAAGACCTGGCTTACCACAGGCCCACAAAGGATGAATTTCAGATATTAAGGTGGGAGACAATAAAGGAAAAACAAGATCACAGTGGCGGCAAAGAAGTGGTGCTGTTTTGCTAAATGAAAGAAGGAATATTTAGAGGGAGATTTCTGAGGATCAGTGATGTTGCTACTTTGGAGACATAGATGTATCAGCAGCACCAGGGGATAAAGAATATTCAGGCAATTTTGGGATGCATTTGTGAAGAGGAAAAGTGCTTTGTTCTTCCTTATTCAAGGGTTTAATTGAAGGTGGTTGAAAAGGTGCTATAAATTTTGCTTGAATAAATCCATCATCTGGGATGGTAGTACAGGCTTAGATATTATAAGGATCATTCCTACTTTCAGTCAAAAGAATGATCTTTCACATCCTACATCTTACCCAGGAAATTGCTTTATAATGGAATATCTCAGGTGAAACTGGAAATCCCAAACATGCTCCAAAGGCCTTGTGTGATATCTGTAAAATATTCCAATGCCTGTGGTGATACATTTTCATTGAAAGACCTCCCTGGAAAAGCCTCAGAGCAACACTGCAGGATGGTGGGGAGGTCTGTGTGGGGATGTATCTCTGAGACCCTCACATTTCCATCTGGTTTTGCAACCTGAACAAATTTTGGTGGACTTTGTACATCCCTAAGAAAATTGACAGGTATGAAGCTGCGCTTTCAGGAAGAAGCAAAGTCCAGAGAAGGACAGGTGGGTCAGGATCCCTAGACAAATATCAGTGGGACTCCATAAAATGCCGGTGAATATGAAGCTCTGAAAGGTGATGAGAGAGGAAGCTGGAAAGTTGGGAGGCATTGGATAATTTGGCTGAGCAATTTGCATAATCCAAGCCTGAGGTACCACGAGTTTAATTGAAGAACCCCTTGGGCTTTGATAAAGGGAGCAAGGAGACATTGGTATATACCTTGGGGAGGGACTTAACTGGTACCACTGAATCAATGAAATAAAAATTGCTTTTTATAACCCCACAATAAAATACTGTTCAAGTATTATTTAAGTATCTTCCCTAAAGATATAGTAGTATTAATAATACCCTACCTGTGTATGTCACACTCAGCTGAACAGCAGAACAAGCATTTTATAGGTCCTTTTAAATAATAAAGTGGAAAGAAAGAGTTAGAAACCTCTAACTTTTTTATTTTGTTTGCTGTCTTGTAACTTAAAACGACCTTGCAAGATTCCTCCCCCAAGCGACATTTTACAACGAAGTCATAAGCTTCTGAAAACAGAAATTTATGATGGAAATGCTGACAGTCAGACAGTCAAGTATTGCACTGCTGGCGGGCACCAGTATAGTACTTAACCTGAGACTGTGAAGACAGTAGCATAAATCAGCCTAGGTCTAGGTGGAAATGACAGTGTGTTCACACTATCCTTTTCCAGCAACGCGAGAAAATTTGTCCAACACAAACTGTCATAAAAGAATGTTATGATGCTGTTCCCAGCAAATGTCCAAAGTCAAGAGATTCTCAATTAGCTGTCACCTCAGAGCAAAGGTACACATAAGGGAGATGATTCCGTTCCTTCATGACCTAGCTGGGGGCTCTGTAGTGAGGCATTTAAACACTCTGCTTGTGAGAGTTTGGGCTTCATCCTCCTCTTTTCCCTACCTTATTCTTCTGGAAAAGCTTCCAATGGGTTACTTTTCTTTGCCTATCTTTTTCACTAGACTTATCTCATGCTTGTCTGCATTTTACGTGTCTTAAATTTAGTCTTTGGAAACAATATTCAACTCAGCAACTGAAAGCGAGCAACAAAAATTAGGAAACAAGATTTTGAGCCATCATAATATTATTGTTCTATTTATAGAAGCTTTGCAGGGATTTCAGTAGAAATGTTTATGCTCATTTCCACTGAAGTAAAATGAGAGAGATGAGCCTTTAATTTCTATGTTTTTTTTTCCTTAAGGGAAGCTGTGCATCTTTCAGAGTTTTTCAGCATAATGTAGATGTAATTCAGTTATTTCTTCCGACCCAAAGAGGTTTCTCTGTGGAGAGCATTGTAAATACAGACACTGTATTGCAGAGATACTCAGGCAGCTCACCTTGGCGTAATGGGTGATGCTGCAAGATATAGAATGAACCATATCTCAAGAGGAAAAGAGTGGTTTCTGAAGATTTTGTGTATTTATCTGAGAAAGTAAACAACCTCCTGTTGTTCAAGCAGACAGTTGAAGAATATACAGGCAAGACATGTTGGGAAAAGATATAATTTGTGAGCGATGAGGAGAACTTGTCAAAATAAGTGTCTTCTTAGGCTGTGAGTGGCAAAGGGAATAGCTTTTTTCCAACAGAAAATGGATTCAAACCAAAAAGCACAAACATCTTGAAGCAATCTCTTACAGACTGAAAAGCTGGGGAGATAAGATACCTAAATCTGTTACAGGGGAGGAGGAAATCACAAGTTGCAACCATATCAGGGTCTTAGAATTCCTGGAATTAAATTAGCAAAATAAATTCAAAAAACTAGTGAATGTGTTTCCATGGAAGGGTGAAAAACATAATGAGGTCCTAGGAAACCTCATGCTAATCAAAACTATCTTGTAGCTTTAGAGTATTTGAGACCTGATGATCATTTTGCCTCACATCTTTTATATCATAGACAGTTGAAACACTCCAAATTACCTAATATTGAGATAATGCTCGTGTTTTACTAAAATAAGACTTTCAGATATGATTTGAAGACATCAACCAGAAAAAAAAGGACCACCTCTTTTTCATCTAATGTTTGCCAGTGGATCATCTTCCTTGCAGTTAAATGTTTCTGCCTAATTTCTCTTTCAAATTTATCTGGTTCTTGTCACAACTTTCTCAGGAAGAGTAAAGAAGTCCTTACTCCCTAGTTTATTCTCCCCACAAAGGTACTTATGCAGTGCTATCAGACTGCCCCTCGTAGTCACCATTTTGCTATGCTAGAGAAATTGAGTTCTCTGGTGTGTATTCTAACTATGATCTCCATTCTTTGGGCTCCCTCACTGTATAATACTGTTAGTACCTACCTGCTTCCATCTTTGCAAAATTCCTTAAATAGTAAGGAAACATTGTTCTCCAAGGTTTATTATTTCTGCTCTTGTAAATGTAAACAGTGTTCATATGTTGGTCATAACATAAATGCAGCAGCAACAATTTCATCTTTAAATATTTACTCTGGATATAAAAAAAACATAGTCCTGATTCTCATTTATATTATTATTATTATTATTATTATTATTATTAAGCAAAGTGACTATAAGGTATATGTAAACCTAACCCACACTTTTCCACTAACTGGTAATTACACGGTACTGAATATTTCTCAGGTAATAATTATGTAATCACCATGTTATTCCCTATTTAAAATTGTATTAAGTTGTTTCTTGACACTGCATCAATCTTTATAATAAGCATGTATAAGAGCTTTAAGAAGGGTTTAATATAATTTTTCATCTCTTCTCTTCTTTCTCTTTTTTAATGTTAAATGTAAATGTTTTTATATTATAAATTTAATATAATAATTATTATTATTATTTTATAGTAGAATAATATAACTTTTTAATTATATAAAGTAAATACTTAATAGCAAGATGTGAACATCAAATTATTTAGTTCTGATGCTTGTTTAAGCATCCACTGTTCTGGGTTTGTTTGGATTTTTTTTCTTTTACGTTTCACATTGAAGTATCTTTAGTTTACAAACTGTAGCTAGAAAAAAATAATGAAAACATGCTTCAGTTTTTTTAAAGTTTACTTCTTTTCAAATTGGATAGAATATAGTCAGTCTCATACTTATTTTGTATTTGGGAACCCTACAACTTAGTTTCCAGAACTGGGAGATATATAGACACAGGTAAAAATACATTACCGTGGTTTTATTAGTTCCTTTGGGTTCCTTATATCATTAACTCTACCTTTTAAAAATTATAAAAGCCTATGGCTTTGATAATTGTTTTTTTGTCTGTAGTGCATTTGCTGGTTCAAAACAATATTCAGATGCATTATAGTTACCTCCAAATTGCATTTAAACATGAATTATTATCTTAGATCCTCTTAGGATCAACACCAAAAATATACAGTTGAAAGGAATTTGGAAATGATACTTCACAAATGATCTAATCAGAACTAAATTTTTATTATCATGTGAAGTTGTTTTCCTTCCCTGTCCATCAAGAGTGTTGAATATCTATATATTTCAGTAGGTTTTGAAGCATCTTGGATCTTTATCTTTTATCCAGAATATATTTTGTCATATTTTTGTTCTATCAATTATGAAAGGATCACCAATATTAAAAAACGTATTTGTGTTCTTCTCCCAGGTTTACCTGTGCTCAGCTGACATTCTTTTCTAGAAAACCTTTTAACACATAACAATTCCATTAGTCATATTTTTATTAAATAATAGTCTCAAGCAACATTTTGAAACATCACTAGTTCATATGAGAAGAATAATTCAAAGCACCTTCTACTACTGAGGAATGCCACATCTTTCTGAAGGAAAAGTAGGAGGAATTTTTAAATGTGGACCTAAAAAAGGTGTATTTTTGGAGCCTCTGCCCAGATATGGCTCATCTTTATGGATAAAACAAGAAGAGGAGTAATGTGTGAGTCGATGTGTGTGGATAGGTTCAGCTCAAGTGTAGGTGCCTGCCATAGGCATTGCCACCTAAGTGGTTGATACTGGTCAGAATTTTGACTGAACTGAAACCAGGGTCTTTTTATGGCAAGAACGATACAATTTTGCTAATATATCTGGTTGCTTTATACCCCTAATTTTTCCCAGTCAGTCAGTGAGATAATCATTCTGAAGAACTCAATTTGAAAGGGTTATTTCCAAGAAAAGGGGAACAAGTATAAATTATAATTCATGTTTGGTGGCCCTGGGGTGGATGCCTTCCTGGTTAGTGAGTGGCTGCCTGGCCAGCCTGGTCCAGCCGCAGGAAGGCCACCTCCACAGGTACATGGTGCAGAGAGCACACAAGGGCTCAGGTGGGGTGGGCAAAGGGTGGATGCAGTTGTTACTCAGCAACACATCTGAGGGGAACATGTATAGAGGGCTTTGTCTATTGTGCTGCCTTTTCAGGCTGAGTCGATAATGCCAGTGTCGGTTTCAAGCGAAGCGTGTGCCAGATTACAGATAGCCAGCAATGGCATTTGAGAGCTGTTAATTGTGAAACTTGAGAGGAAAATGTGCACATTCTTTTTCAGAGTGCTATTCGAATGATGGCCTTTTTATCCCAGAACACTGTGGGTTTCACTTTTATTCTCTTCCCACATAAAACGCATGAAGTGCACTGAGGCTCTTTCATTTGGCAGCTTATATATTGCATTCTTTGCAGGGACTGCTTTGGCTTGTTAAAATGTACCCCATGTATTAAAATGAAATTGTCACTGCTGTGTGGTGCAACATAACATGGTTTGACACCAAGTGCCTGCAGCTACAGAAAACAGACTTTTATTGCATTTATTCTTTCAGAGACAAGAGTCTCTAAAGGCTCAGCGCAGACATTCGCTTAGTTAAATCTGAATGAAGCCAAAGTGAACAATCTAAGTCACTTCTTTGTGCTTGTAGAAATAGCCCAGCCCACATCATACACAGTGATACAACCTTGAAGAGGAAAGTTTTAATAACTTCACCTGAAACAATTGGACAATAGACTGACTTCCTCCAAGAATTAAATGGGCAAGCAGGATTTTTTTTTTTTTTTTTTTTTTGGTATGGTCTTTTGGACTGGCAAAATTGTATCCTGGAAGACAAACTGCTGCTGTATGTGAACCACTCTTTCCCCAAACTGTGTGACAGGAATGGTAGTGGATACATTCATTTTAAAACGATCTAGACTGGTGAGAAGTAAGCAATATATATGTCAGCAGAGTTATTTTGTGGAGAATAGCTGGCGGTAGATATTGGTGTATTGAAGGAGCACTGAACATGGTTTTTAAACACAACTTTTCTAGAAAATTACGAGCCTTCCTCTTTCAAAGTTTCCTCTTTTCAAAGTTTCTAAACCCCCGCTGTAGTAAAGTTAATTATTTTTCTGGATTTGTATGCGGCTCATTTAGAGGATGTGAAACAATGGTGAGTTCCCAGATATGGTTTGGGATTTGACTAGTAACTTTGTATTCCTAACACTTCTTCAAAAATACATGTACCAGTTCACTGCTAATGCAGTTCATGTTTCAATGCTAAAAGTTATCCTAAACTCATAGAAGATGAAGAGTAAGGCATTTCCCCTGCTGGTGTTATATGTAAATTACTGTCTTCACCCAGAATTCGGCTTTATGTTGTAATAGGCATATATGCATTGTCTTTGGTTTTATTATAAAGTCTGTCTTTGCAGGTTGTTTCCTTAACATTGTAATCCTTAATAATTATTGTTTAATCCTCCGTGTTCTTCTCCAAATCCTGTAATTCATTTCTTTAAGCCATTTGAAGTTATTTTGGGTGCACAAGGAGCCTAGAAACACATCCATTGCTTTTTCAAGCAGCACGTGAGAGCATAAAGAATGTCCTTGTTCAGGGTGATGCCCGGGAGCCAGGAGGGGACTGTTCATTGACAGGGCTGCAGCTCAAACACAGCTGGGAGTGCAGCTGCAGGCAGGGAGGGTGGCAGGTCCTCCCCGGGAGCCACACTCTGTCCTAATGGTCTCAACCAGTTTCTCTGCAGAAATCAGCAACAACAGCTTTGAAGATTTCTCTCAGCATCTGTGCTTGCCCTTTTTTTCTCCTTCTCCTTTTTGTTTTTTGCTGACTGAGTGCTTCTGTAACAGTCTAGTAACACATATTGCCTCTACCCATATCCCACTCTCTTCTCTTTTCCAGAATGGAGTCTACAGAAAAATGTGAAGTAGTAATTCAGCATTTTAATGGCAAATATCTGAAAACCCCACCCGGTCTACCAGGTAAGTCTAGCCATCATTATGAAATTTAGAGTTTAGAGTACAGAAATACTGGAAGTTATCATGAGATTGGCTTAAATTATCGCACCTGCTAAAAGAATGTATAACTTCCCTGGTCAAAGCCTATCCTGTATGACCCAATGCAACCTTTTCTTACCCAGGTTTGTATGTTTTAAGCATTTATGTCTGACAGCAGGAAATTTAAGAACATTTAAAATTATTGTTGTCTCACAGTGTTTTTTTCCTTTTGAATGTTAGTTTTTGGTTGTTTTTTTCCAGTTAGAATAGAGGCCACATAACTAAATGCCACTGATTTTCAAACAAACTAGGAATATAACTTATATAAGAATAGAAGCCTAGCAGCTTCATTATAAATAAAGCATCCAGGATTTCAGGTTGTAGAAGTTTTATATCATTACAGTTACTACTTAGTGTTGCTAGTTACTGTTACCAGTATTAATAGCAGTAGCTGCTAATGCTGAGGATATTTCAAATATTAAATTATTTTATATCATTTTTTCTTGCCATAACTTAATGGAATCCTGACACCTTCTTACAATACCCATAAAACACATTCATTGGGATGTCCATGCCACATTAAAAGACAAGGTCCAGCTGTTATTTTGCTTTTCAAATCTTCAGCTATCATCTGTGCATCTAGCAGCTGTGAAAAGTTTAGTGATCAGTTGCTTGATACTTGCTGCTTGAGAAGACCTCTCCAAGGCCACAAATCTGCAAAGATTTCTCCTCTGGGTTTTCTGAAGGGCTGCATTAAATGAGCAGGAAATACTTTCAAGAATTGTGTCCTAAGTTGTTATCTCCTTTTTTTTCCCTAGATTCCTTTAAATGATTTCCTTTTTCAGTTACTTTCATTAAATTTCTTCTTATTCATTGCCTGGTTCTTTATGCAGAAGATATACTAAATACTCTAATTAAAAGAAAGCCATCTGCACAGCTACAGTGTACAGTAATTGAGTGCTGCAATGTACATATAAATTTTAGTCAGATCACCTTCATGAAAGAATAAAAAGCTTTTAGAACAAGCTGCAAGACTCCATTTTAAGATTTCTTTTTCAAAAGTAGTCACTGAAAATTTTTCTCAGCACCAGCTAATGAATTACAACAAACTTGGGCTGCATAGAACAATGGGCTGAGCGACATAGGCAGAGATCTTTAACCTTTGGCTTGCCTTTCTGTATGCACACTTTGAGTCTCAGCAGTAATCTGTTTAATATCATAGCAACACCCAATGGAAAGAGTGTGAATAGCAAGGAATCAGTAAGGCTGGTTTTGCCATTGAAAGCCTGTGTGCTCCATGGTCACATTCCCAGTTGTCTCAAAGAGGACACATCATTAGATCCAGTAATAAAGCAGAATATTCTTACAGAGCCTGCTTGAGACAAAAAGCTACATGGTGAAGAATGAAAGCTATAAAATGAAAATAATTTTCTTTTTTCTTCTTTTTTAATTTTTAAATAATCTGGAATGTAGTGGGTATTCAATATGAACAATGTTGAACATCAAATCAGGAGGCTTGATAAGATAGCGTGATTATTTACTTCTTGATATCTCTTGTTCCAAGAGATACACTGAAATTGGATTTTAATGGCCATAGCTTTTGATGCTGTCTTAAAGGACATGAATCAGCTCTTAGTTTCTTGAAGGATGTGCATGTGCATGTGAAAACATTGTCCACTATGTTTCTCTCATGATTTTTGTTGTCAGATGGCATTTAGTTGCAATAATTATTTGGGAAGTGACTATATTAAGGGTTTTAATTTACCTGAGTACTGCTCAGGTGCAGATATGGCATAATGCAGCTTTGGAAAAAGTCACTGAACCATTAACTGAACTCACTCAACTATGCATGAGGTATGGTAAGATCCCATTTTGTCCTCAAGTTTTGGAAGACAGATTTTGTATCTTCAAACACAGGTAATTAGAACTTGTCATAGGGTATTTGGTCCACATAAAAGAGGCTGTTTGTGCCTTGTTATTAGAGTAGGGCATACTTTAAATCCATAATTAAAAGATTTGTTGTATTCATTCCTCTTCTTCTTAAGAAGCCAGGGCACAAACATGATCACCTTAGCAGTGAGGTCGATTCAAGGGATCATTTACATTTTATCCAGTGCAAAGAATTAGTCACTCCTAGTTTCTTTTTGTTGTAGATTCATGTTAAGGCTTGTACTCTGTTTCTACGTCTGTGCTATGAAGCTGTATTTAAGCCTCTCAGCAAAGATAGAAGTGTCTTGCATAAAGCAGAAAGGAAAATCAAGTCTCTTAATGTATTTGGAAAATCACAATTATAGTCTTAAAAGGATCCTCCCAGCATCTGAGTAATTGGCATAGAAGGAGAATCATCTCTGGTTTATTGCTGTGACCTCTTTATGGATATCAGTTAGAAAATGAAGAACCAGAGAACATTAGCGGAAATAAGCAACACTATCTCTTATTAACCTCTGCTGCTCAAAGGTCTGATCTCACTGAGAGGGAAAATGGATCAATCCTTTTAGGGTTACATTACATTGATTTTGGATTTTCAGATGGATTTCTTTCAGGTGTAGCAGTGAACTGAAGGGGTTTTGCATTTTTGTTCACATCTCTCAGGCAAGCTCTGATGTTCTGGTTCAGGTTTGCTAGCTAATAGAAGATTGCATGAGGCCCATCAAGAAGGAAATCAGCCTGGCTGCTGCCCATGTGCTACTGGCCTGAGGCAGTGGAATTATGGACCAGACAAATAATTCTGGCAGCTCTCCTCCATCCATGCTGTCTTCCCCAGCTGGGTTCCCTGAGATGTGATCCTGGTGATGTGTCACCATACATTCTGTGGGATGTCTTTTTTGTGAGATTACCATGTTTAGAGGATAAAATGTTCATGTGTTGCAGGGGCAGTTTTGCCTGCTTTCCAAGTCATGATGGAAGATCTGGAGTAGGTAGCTCTTACATGATGTTGAACAACTCAAACAACTCATCAGAAAGATTGGGCACCATGGCTCTGGCTTTCATGCCAGAATAAAGCATGGGCCATGACTTCGTTCTATCTTCCCAAAGAGTTACCTCGAACATTAATTTTGAATACGGAGCTCTTTTTCAACTAGTTTTGTTTGGTTGGGTTTTTTTTGGTTTTTTTTTTATAAATGAGATGTAAATGCAGTTGGATTTTTTTTTTTTAATTTGGTTTTTGTTATTGTCAGGTTTGGGGTTTTTTTCATTGTTGTTGTAAGTCAGAAAAAAAGTTACAAGAGACTAACTGTTATGTACCTGGATGTTTGAGTCTAGCCAAGAGTCACACATCTAAGCTGACCCAGACCAACAGTGCAGCAGTGTTACAACTGCAAGGAAAGGAGGGCACAAAGGGCACTTTGGAGGCTCTGTACTTTGTGCCTTCTGAAAGCAAAAACACATCCATCCTTCTTTGACTTTATAACTTCACTTACTGTCTGTTGTTTCTTAAAAACTGTAGAACTGAGCACTTGCAGCTCTAGAGCCCTCTACTTCAACCCAGTCACAATGTAAAGGTTATTTCTGTCTCTTGAAACATTTTGCTGATCAGTTGTAGAGTGCCTAGGTAAATTGAGCATCACTGGTCTCTGCTAGTGAATCATTCTCATTAAGGGACCTTCTCCATTCAACTCCTTGGCTTCATTCCATTCCAAAAGGAATTGCTCCACAGTCTTGCTTGCTCAACTAATAAACATTTCATTATGTTCAGTCTTAGATTTAGTGTACAAAATAATTGGTTGTCCCATAAATAATTAGTCAATGTCTTTGCATTTCTTTCAGACTGAGAAAGCAGAGTCATCTCCAGAAATCTGCAAAATCTCAATGCTTGGCAGATTCCATGTCAACTTCATAAATATTCTGAGTAACTTAGAGTGATTATTATTTTAGTGGGTTTTACTTGTGAGGGTTTTTTTGTTTTCCCTTTATTAGCACTGCTTTTCTGAGATAAATAGACCTACAGGGCCTACTGGGTACATTTTCATCCTATAGAGAATTCAGCCCCATGTGGGACTAATTGTATGGGCCCGGTACAGCTATACTGAAAGTCAGCAATTGAATTCTGTAGTGCTCTACGTGTCCATCAAGATGTGAAGAGCACTACTAATAATGAAGGTAGCTCACTCTCAGTTTTTCTGTTTTTGTTCTGCATCTGTTTTTGTTGGTAAATAGGAGACTTCATATGAAATCCTGCTAATCCATGGTATTTTGCAATCACTGAATTAAAACTTTCTACCTTATCTCTCAGTAACAAATTGGCTTCTGTTTGGATGGGCAGGTTTAGGGTATGATATTTACATGGTTTTTGCTCATCTCCCAGTATCCTTGGATGCTTTTAGATAACTTCATTTTCTCTTTCTGAATTAATTAAAAAATTTAACAAATTCTTACTTTTCTCTCTGGAATTTCACAGGAACATGCCTCAGTTGCAGTAATTATCCTCTGCTGCTATGTCCATTATGCTCCCTCACAGCATTTTCTAGCCATTATAGTACTTCCTAAATTTCATTTGCTTTGTAAACACTTAGAGTTGTCAGAGGACATTGGGCCAGTTCCTATCTCAGAGAAAATGTAAAGCAAGCAAGACACATGAATGCTACATTACATGGGCAAGAATCTTCTTTTTCCTATTGCTAATTTAATTACAGATATCTGACAAAAAGAAAGAAGAGGGAATTATTATCCTTGTGTAGGTTAAGAACTCCACAAGTAACAAGTGACTGTGTCATGTTGATACTGACTTTTACTGAAGTAAAACCTCTTAAATAAAAATTATCTGCAACAATACAGATGTATTTGTAAATACCTCATATCTTGCTTTAATTATTACTGGGCAAGCTTTTTTTTTTTTTTTGTTCCTGAAAGTGTTCCAAGCAGTGCATTTTTATGGACTCATTTCACCAAAATCAATTGATATTTTCTCTCCTTAGTTTAAATATTTCTCTTAGTACATCTCGCAGGTTCTTCTACCACATAGAGTAAATTCAAACAGTTAACCTTTGCTTCAGAGAAGTAGACTTAGAACTCGGAATACTTTCTTTAGAGCAACATGTTTTCTAGGATATTGTACCTAAAATGATGATGGGAGAACAGTATTCCAGTTGAGGGTTAACTGTGTAAGGGATATTAACATTTTCCACTGTTTTTCTCTTAGTGCATGAACAAATGTGATCTTGTTTGTCATTAGTGATGCTGTAAATTGTTTTTCTGAGTGAATGAACTTAAATTGTTTTGTTTGATAACTTTTTAGTCCCTGTCTCTGGGTGCTTTATCTTTTTCATTTAATTTTGTGTTCATTTGTGTACATAAAACACTAAAAAACTTTTCCAAGTAGTTCCCCTAGGGGCGTTTCCATAGTTGTCTGTATATATGTATATGTTTTTGACATTTTAAACTAGATAAAACAGCAGCCAAAGCTATGAACTAGGTATTGGTTTGGAGGTATCTTAAAACATTTGTTGAATGCTACAGAGAACTCAGAGTAAAGGGGATTCTGCCAGATTTACTACTGGTAAGACTCAGTGAAACTAGTTTAAAAAGGGGGTTATCTTTTACATATTATCCTCAAAAATTGTCTTTACTAAAAACCCCCAAGTTTTCTCACTTGTATTCTCAGTTCCTTTCATGTGTGTGATAGTAATGTTACCTGAATCTTATATTGCCTGTTTTCTAAGAGCTCAGGTTTGTAAATACTTTTCATTGTTATCTGCTCCCTGCACTATATAAATTCTTCCTTATTGTATCAGAAAATATGATCCATGTAAAGGCCTTCATAAAAAATAACAGTTTAACAAATTTTCTATTTCTTTTTCCTGTTTCCAATTTCTGGCTGTCATTTTTTATGGAATTGCTGTTATCTTTCACTTTCTGTGCTCCATAAATACACAAATGCTCAGCTCATTTTTAGCAGAAATTTCATTTATACTGCGAGCCCTCTGAATATTCTTTTAACTTACGTTGGTTTCATCTTCTTTCAAAGTCTTCAACTTTTACAAACAGTTGAAATCTTTAACTCCTGCTTGAGTCTTGGTGATGACCATGAGGCCTCTGTAACCCCTGTCCTGCTTTGGACCAAGGAATCAGGCATCTGCTCATTGCCCTCAGCAATGAGCAGATGCCATCCCAAGCTCAGGTCTTTCTGACAAACAGTTCCATGCAGAATGGACCCTGTGGACCCTTTGCTGGGGTCATATTGGATGTTAAGAGGTGCCTACAGCTCTCAGAAGAGAGTGTCCCTAGGGAAATAAAGTTTCATTTTTCAGACAAGGAATGCTTAAGATCACATAGACTTTGCAAAAGGTGGACTTTCTAACCAAGAAACTACAGAATGGGTACTGAGTTATTGACAAATATAAAACCTTTGGTTAGAAAGGAGTTCCCTGTTCAGATCTCAGTGACTTTGATGTGTGGTTCATGCAGGCTTCTATGATGTGGCCAAAACCTCATCACTGCTCCATGTTCTGCCCTCCCTTTTAGACCCACGGGTATCACACACCACCAGCACAGGCTCCTGGCTCTGCCCTCCTTCCTGAACTTGGCCAAACACCATTTGTAGTTAATCGAACAGGTACCGGTTCTTCAGGAATAGATTTCCAATAGCTTGTGACTCAACTGAAATCAAGCATTTCTTGGACTTTCAAAATTTCCTTCATTTCAGAAACAGCCTTTAAAATATTATATTTGTTTTGCTTCATGGAATTCTGGAGAATTTCATTTTTGTGTCATTTTTACCACTGAACAAGACAGGGTTCTCTGTCTTTAGCTCCATTTCTTTTATTATTGATTTCTTCAGAATTATGTTTATGTAACCTTCAGCTGTCCTTGCTGTGCTGACATTGCTGTAGGTGCTTCTGGTTTCACAGCACATATTTCTATGTCATGAAGCAAAGATATATTCCAGTTTCCTAGGTTTCTTGGATCTTAAAGATTGTATATTCTTTAGCATCTTTAAAGGTAAGGGATATTTTTCTAAAAAGCAAAAAAGAAAAATTCCTATCTACTCAAGACTTTATATCATTTCCATTTAGTTCAAAAAAGACTCCTTTTGGTTAGGAGGATACAGAATTATTTGTTTACCCAGTAAACCCCAGTAGTTGTTATGCACTTACTTCTTAGAGGAATGTGAGCTGAGCCAATTTGTATTTAAGATTTTAGGAGGTATCAGTGCTAAGCCATGTAATTTGAGCTCATGAGGAAAGCTGTGTGAGAGAAGACAGAATGCTGACATCATCTAAAGCCTGCTTTTCCAGAAATACATAAAGTTGTTGATGATGGGGAGAGTCTCAAAGTTCTGAAGTGCTACGTATTCATCTTGTGTTTAATTTGATCTTGTACTGGTCTGTAAGTTTCTAGGAAAAGAACTGTATCTTTTTGTGTTCAAAAAAAGCTATATGATCAAACACTGAGTTTTGTAATCTAGCAGTATTATTAAGGAGAAAGTCTTTTGCAGGGTTGGGGTTTTTGCATTACTTTATAACTAGAGGTAACAAAAAATGCATAAGATCAGTTTGTTTGTGGTATCACAGTAATTCAGGTCATGATGTATGAAATTACATTACTGCAATTTGGATTAAAATCTTTCCCTTGGTTTATAAGAGTGAAAGTTAGAGAACAATATGGCATATAAATGCAAAACGATTATTCCTTTTTCCTTCCTGCCACACTATCGCCTGTCACATCTTTCCTAAGATTTCCAAAAGTCTGCAGCATAAACAGAGAACTGCATTCCTTTCTCATTCATAATATCTAATGGTAATGAACTATGCCACAGTTTTTCTAAACTAATTTCAATATATACTTTTGTTTTTCTTTTAACTCATGGCCATTTTTTGCTGTTAAGAGGGACTATGTAAATCTTCTAATTCCAGAAAATCCCTTCCCTTTATGGGAAATGGTGGACATATTTGTTTATGAACAAAAAAGTCCCTTCAGTATGCTACTGCTGCATAACCTGCACAGCCGAGAGTGCGTGCACTGAATTCTGTCTTGCCTCATACATAGGCAGAAGTGTCGACAAGTTTCTGGTCCAGGGACAGTGCTATTCCTTGGATGCACTTGTAAAATCCAAGACAAGACAGACGAGTTGCGCAGGTGTTATGGCAGGCAAAATTTATGAGCCAGAAAGATGCACAGCTTGAATTTCAGATTGTTTAGGTCTAAAGGGCTGGCAATCTAAAACAAAGCAATGCAAATAAATGAAAACATGCAAATCAGAGCATGAAACAATGTGGAACATTGTAAAGTTATTTGTACATGATTCGGATTTCAGGGAGGAATTCTGCTTTTCCATCAGCTGTGGCCAGCAGTGGCACAACTCCTCCTGTTTTTTCCTCTCCTGCATTACTTTATTAGTCCCTTCAGGACACTTTAAATGATGGAGTACATCTGCTTTGCAGACCCTACTGCTGCAGTATAGTGTTGTGACACCTGAGCCAACTAGTTTAAAAGTAGTTTAAAAAGCCAACTTGAGCAAGGCTGGGCACAGACTAACCACTCAGAGCACGTTGTGCTCAATAATAATACCCAGAAAGTGATTTGCGTGATCTTATGTTTGTTAACTGAGGAATATTATTTCCCTTTCAGGCCTTTCATAGAACAATTCTTCCTTTCCTCCTCCGTCCCTCACACTTTTCCACTTGCTTACACATTGAACACTTTTAAATTCAAAGTGTAGAGAAATTTATATTACAAGTTTCAGTCTGAACCTTTACCCTGTAAATTCTAACTAACCTGAACAAAAAGTTTTATTGAAGTGTAACAGTGTGCAAATAGATACTTTTTGACACACTCCTTTGGGCATCCATATTTCAGCCAGAAGTGGAAGCCTCTGATAATGTACTTTTCAGATGTCCCAATAAAATATGAGTATTGAATTTTCACATGATTTGGAACACCACTATAAATCAACAAACATCCAGGAAAGGTGCCTTGAAGCACCCTTGGGTGGCAGACAGCCTCATGGAGGCACTCAGCTGGATTTGTCCCATCAGGGCTGGCACAGAGTGTTTGCTACAAAGGCATTTTTACTGGCAGAGCATGTGAAAAATTTGGTAGCTGGAAGGAAAGGATATATATCCGAACTTCTGAGTACCTTTGTGAGCAGAAGTCATCCTGCGGGTGCTTGGTGTGTCCTCAGGCATTTTGGGAAAAAATTTGGTGCTGATGCCTTTACGAAGGACTTTGTAGTGAGAAAGGGAGTGTCACGGGAAAGGGAAGACACATAGAAGGGGGAAAAGTACACAGGGCCTGTCCTCCCTTCATAGTCTTGCCTTTCTGTCACACTGTCTCCCTCCCTCCTTCCAAAAGTAAACCTGTTCCTGGCACCAGAGGAGCATTGAGGGCTCTTCTGCAGGCCTTTCCCCCTGAGCATGAAGTGACATGAAGTGTCTGAAGTATTTTGTGAAGATGTTTCCCTTTGAGATTCATCCTGACAAAGTAAGATGTGTGGTATCACAACAGCAATTTCCATATGTTTTGAATACGAGAAGCCTCTCTCTCCCTTTTACATATGTTTTGAATACCAGGAGCCTCTTGCATACTTTAATTCTCTCTCTCCTCCTTCTTCTCAAATGGTGCTCCAAAATAGAGAAAAGCAATTCAGCCTTGAAAGCACTGGGAAAGCAGGAGGCCAAGATTCTTTTTGATTTTGTTGTTGTTGTTGTTGTAATTTGTTTGTCACAGCAACAATGTCATTATGCTGGTCAGCAGTCCTGAGCAGCTGTAAAAGCCCCATTTCTTAGCCATTTCTCTGAGCCTTTCTTGTTTGAATGGCAGCATTTGATCATGAGATCATAGAAAGGTCTTTCCCAGGTTCAATCACAGGAACTTGAAAGAAGGGCAAAGCAGCCTACATTTTACTTGGGCTGCCTGAGTGTCTATGATGTGTCTGCAATTTATCTTCTACAATGTAAGAGACATCAAGAGGGAGGGGAAAGGTGATGGATATCTGATTTTACATTTGTCCTTTTTGTTAAAGCTCATTAAAGCAGCATTTTATATGTAGCCTTTACCCTACCACCCAGTATATAATCTTTCAGTATATAGTATTCTTGGAATTGCTGTTGCTCAGCAAAGAAAAAGAAACCAAAAAATGAGAGAAAAAGGGCAAAGGAGTAATTTAACTTTTAGATTGCACAGATATGGTAAGAAAAAATACCTTTCAAACGCCAACTTTAACAATCCTTGCTTCTCATAAGACTTTCACGTTTCAAGAAATGCAAATTTTAACAACAAAAGAAATCCGAAAAAACAATTAAATATATATATACCAGTTGTCATGGGTGGCTTTTCAGTTACAATGTTGTATTACTGAATACAAACAGCATCTTTCTCAATTAGGTTACGTATTGCACAATGAATTCACTGATTCTGAGCCTTTTTTCCCCGCTGGTTTTTTCCTTCCCTTTCCCTTCTCCTCTTCATTTTCTTCCTTTTTTTTCTCCTCTTCCCTTTCTCCTTTTTTGCCTTCCTTCTCCCTCTGTCCCCCTTTCAGTAAACACTGTAACTTTGTGACCATATGTGAAGTTTTTAGTTCAGAGCTTACACTAAAAAAATTTGAAATATGTATTCAACTTAAGAAAATATGACCCAGCAGCTTCCTAACAGTATTCTTGTCTGGATTTCCCCTTCCAACCTCACCCACAGTAACAGTACCATGAATGAGCACCTTTCAAAGTGTTCTCCTTCAAGAAATTCTTCATCAGCTGAATTTTACATTACAGTGTAATGAAAACCTCTGCATCTGGAGTTTTCAAAAGAAGCCTGGTAGCATAGGAGTAAATATATTGCGAGAGCCTACATTTCACTGATGTAGGAGTTGATGTCATTGGTTATTTTCATCTCTAATTTATCTTATTTCAGACTAGCCCCAAGGGTAGCTCTAATAGAAACCAGGGGAAAGTGAGTTGCATTCTTTGAAAGCAGAGAATATTCTTCTTGAATGTGAGCAGTAGCACCAAGAAACTTGCCTTTGCCCTAGGAGACTGCAATTCCAACAGGTGTGTACTGAATACAAGTTTAGGTTGAGCAGTTCCTTTTCTATGTGAGTTACCTCAGCACACTGCATATAATGTAAGAGGAACTAGTCATTAAAAAGCTTAAATGCATTTTTTTTTTGTGATTAAGGTGTTGGTAGGCAGATTTTCATTTATATATGTTTTGCCTGCCTGTAATTTCAACCAAATATAGTCCTTCTGTGTATCTCATGACCCAGACTGCTGGTACAGATTTGTGTACTAGGAGCTGCATCCAAAGTGGGATTTAATTTCAGTGCTAAGAAAATAAGAGCTGTAGATGGCAAATAATAGTTGGAGGTGGAAAATATTGAAGATATGGGGATTGGGGTGTGCCTTGAATTTCATTTTAAAGCATTTTTTTCCCAAGACGCTGCTTGTTTGCTGGCTTTGGAAGAGTAAAAAATATTCAACACCCCTAAAAATGTACATAAGGGGTGGTCTGAATCAGGATTCTGCTGTTCTGATCATTTTGTGTGATCATTGATTCCAGAAGTTTTTTCTGAATACCTGAGTAGTGACATAAAGGAGGCTTATTCTGTAAGTGGGTTCCATATTACTCCTCCAATATCTGTTACTAATTTAACATTTTGGGCATTTTTTGAATTAGTTAGAGTTAGAATTATGTAAGTCCCATTAATTTGCAGGGGTATTTAGGTATTGAAGTCTTTTAGGCTTAGTTGAAACTATTGACCATTAATCAACTTTAATACAACCAAGTGTATGAAAATTATATAGATAGAGCCAGACTGTCAGACCTGAGAAATAAAACTGTTTCTTCATCCAACAAAAACAACTTGGAATCTGAAAGCTTCTATTTGTCGCACAGAAAAGATCGACTCAGAATCAGGAAAAAGATCCACCCTTCCTTTAAGTCAGGAGTTTCAAAAAGATGCTAATTATATTGATTTTGATAGTGGTTTTTGTTCAACAGATGTTCTTCTCCTAGGAAATACATTAGGACCACCAACACACTTCAAACAGACCCCCAGAAAAGAGCAGTCACCACATAATGGCTTTCAGTCATCACTGATGTGTCTGAATCAATGGCTAATTTGTTATCTCATTACCATTTCTCATGCATCAAATCCTGTACCTAGCAGTGAACATGAAAACATTTCTGCCTGATTGCTGCATATCTTCTAATAACAAACACAGACTTAATTCTATTTATTTTCATTCTTCTAACCTTTTTCAGGGAAAAAACAATATAGGCAGAGAGTAGTGGTGACTGCTGTGCAAGATAGCCATTGTAATTAGCCCATTTTCCAGGAACACAATGATTCCCAAGCAGTCCAGTCTCAATCTGAAACCTGTAATAGTGCCCTAAGGAGGTATCAGGAAAGGCTTTAGCCAGCACAAGTACATTTAATAAAACTAAGTGTGGCTGTCAGAACTTACAAACACTAGTTAAGAAATCAAAGTAACTCAGTTATCTAACACAGCTGATGGATTCCAGACTGGGGTCTATCGACGGTTTGTGTACAGCATCTGAGAGGGATGTGGCAGGGAAAGATTAGGCAGGGGAAGACATGGTGCCAAGTTCATTGGGATGTCAATCCTACTACACCTATGAGCAGAGACTTTTGGAATCTCCAGACATCATACTTTCTGTGAGGGAGTTCAGCTGTTAGAAATATGGTGCATTTAGTCTATGGTTTAATGCACATTTTGTAATTTTTTTTAGTCTTTCTTTAACTGCTACTTTGTTTGTAAGAACCAGCTTAACCTGTACAAGCAACTACTCAGGAAACAGCTGACTGCATCTCACTTTCCTTGCACCTTGCAGAGAATATCTCGATTAATAAAATGGTTGTCCATCACTCTCTCTTGTTCCCAGCAGGCTTAGTGCAGTGTGCAGTGTGTCTTCCCTGCAGCTAGCATTGCCTTGCTGTCACCATCTCTTTTATGCCAGCATTTCAAAAATTTCCTCCATGGGTTTTGAGCAGCCTCAGCTGCACTGAGCTCCTTGTAAACACAATCCTGCATCTCCAAGTCCTGTGCCTGCAGCACTAGATCAGACACCATCTGCATCTTGTCACTTATCCTCTCCTGAAGGAAGAGCTTTGCTGGATGATGACACAGCACAGATTCCTCCACTCTTGGTAGGCAGACTGGGCACCAACGACTTTGACCTAGAGCCTGTCTGTTGTGTCCTTTTCTCTACACAGAGTCAAAATTGCTTAATGTTTTATCCTGTGACAGATTAGACAACAAAAACCTTCTGTTTTCTGATAACCTCTTTCAATAACAAGTTTGTGTCATTTGAGCTAAATCCATATGACAGTTACTTGTGTTGGTATATCCCTTTTTCTTGGGCTTTTTGAGCTCTGATACATGTGAAATATGCTGACTTGAATATGCCTTGCATGGTTGCTTTTTGTTGATGGAGATACAGTCCAACAGCCTAGGAAAATTTGAGTTGTGCTCCCACCTGTCATGCCAGAATTGTTGGCAAGACCATTTTCCATAAGTTCATTCTCTTGGGATTCTGTATATGTGTATATACATATATATATTTATATTTGGGTTTATTTTCCTCCTGAAATCTCATTGATGACCTTGATTGAGAAAGGTTTCTTAGCACATGCTTAAATAACCCCTACTCAAATTTTATATAAATGCTTGATTTTTTTCTTACCTGAATAGCAGTGGTCTCCTGAGTCAGAACCTTCTATATAAAGATTAAAAGAGCATCTGGGTGAGAGAGCAAAGTTCATTCTCTAACATCTGCCTTTTATTTGAATGATGGTTTTTATCTTCCTCATAAAGAAAAATGAAACTTTAAAAATTTTGATAGATCAAAATCAATTTACCTGAATTGGTTGAGCAAGCCCAAAACTCTTCTGAATCACCAAATCTTTAGATGCATATTGACATCCACTTACAGTAAAAACAGTTCTGTTCTTTTTATGCTTGAAATGCTTTGGACACTTTTGTTTGTTCAATATGCATATCTATTTCCATTCCATTCAATGTCCCTAATATTTTACCATCTTATAAATGAATTAGCTCACAGAATAATATAGAGAAAAATCTTTGGCTATTCTTTGGCAGTGAAGATGACACCAAAAAAGAGAAGATATCATGCAGGAAGTTTGGAGTGCTAAGAATAATAAGAATAATTAATGCAGAGCTTTTTCATATACTTTTTCACTAATGGAGCTCTAAAGAAATCTGGTTTTTAAACCTACATCTTAGTTCAAGCTTATTAACTCTTCTTAAAGCCAGATTGTGTTCATTTTGATGGTTTTGATGGATTTTATTTTGGTTTTAGTGGTAATAGATCTGTTTTCCTAGGTAATCCATTTTAAGGAATTAAGTTTCCTGATATTTTAGGAATATTGTGTGCCGATTTCTGAGACCACCGCTGCCTGCATCTTCCTTCTGCATACTGCCTTTAATTTGTTACATATGCTTTTGTGCTGAAATACCTGTCTTTTTGAATTAGATCTCAGCTGAGCTGGATGGGGAATTGAGCCATGAATGTTAACATTCACTTGCCTTAGTTCATTTTTACGGGCTTCTGCAATTGAGCTTAGCTCTTAGAAAAGGACTTGTGCTCCTTTCAAGAGGATATCCTTTAGCTCTTGTGGCACTTTAAAGGTCTGTCCCTAGTATCTGCCAAAGCCAAAATAACAATTCCTTAGGAATTTCCTGTTTTCTCATGTTAAGAGCTCAAAAGCATCTATCAACTTAAAACAGTTCCTCCTCTTCCGTGCTAGCTTTTAAAAGTTGTGTCAATCTTAGAAACATCCAGTTTTCAGCAAGTCCCCTTGACTCTGACATCCTGATAGATTTTTCTTGTAATATTTTGTCTTTAGTTTCATTCTTTTTGCTGTGTATTGAAATTCTTTTGCTGCTTGTTAACTTTTTGGAAATCTCAAAGTTCTATTCCTGACAAAAAGACAGTTTTAAGATGCTCAATGTCTTTCTTTGCCAAAATTAGAAATATGCTTAAGGCTTTTGCCAGATCCTGGATTCAATTTCCTGGTTAAAGGACTTCACCTCTTTTTTTTTCCTAATTTTTTTCACCCTTATTTGCCTTTAAACAGGTTTTTTCCCTGCACAGTGAGATGACAGTTCTGAGAATGTCTTCAGACTTGTGAGCTCACAGGAAGAGGATGCTGGGGAATAAGCATTTAGTGGCCTCATCTCTGCTTTCCCATGGCTCTTACTGCTTGGTTGAGAGAAAAGATTCTTAACTACTCTATTTATATTCTTCATTATGATTTTTATTGTCACTGTACAAAAATAAAAAGGGGAAAGTTTGGAATCTGTGAGCTCTAGATTCTAAGTAGTATCACTTTAACAGCCCACAAAAAACATTTTTCCTCCTGAGACTCTGCTTGTCAGAGTCCAGTACTCTGATCTGGTTCCTTCTGATATTTCACACGAGAAGAGTTCCAGATTTGTTTAAAGATACTTGACATTATTTGGGGTTGTGATTTAGAAGAGCAATAGAGCAATAAGGTGAAACTACAAAACAAGCACAATATGGCAATCATTTTAAATAATAGAATCACAATAAAAACATGATTCCCAGGGCAAGTCTAATGCTGCACTATCATGATACTGAGCAATCCCAGTCACTGCAGAGGAATATGTGGCTGAAAGCCAGCTCAAACTTATCACATTTTTCCCCCCAAGTTTCTCTTATTAGCTGCCTATATGTTATACTTTACATGGGCCTGAAATTTGTGCACATCTCCTCTATGGTTCAGACAGACAGTCACATGCTCTGATTAAGTCAGGGGGCTCCATTTACACAAACATGTGCTAGTGCTCACACACACTCAATTGATAGTGCTGTATATCTAAAGCAAAAGTCTCTACCTTGTATGTGTCGCTTGTGTTGAGTTCAGATCAGCTTTCTTAACAAGGCTGTGGTCACTTGTGTATTCTTCACTGAATTTCATGAGCACATACCCCACCTGTGCCCATCTCCTCTTCCAAGGGTGATGAGCTGTTGGTCAATGATTTTCTGCTCCCATCTCAGGCCAGCACTAGTCATCATTGATGCTGCACAGTGAGCTTAATCCATTTATCACACATATGACCAGCCCACTTTCCTGGTCACAGTGAGGGTGGAAACATATACCTGTGGGGAATGGTGATGAGCTGAGAAGCCTCCCTGGGCTCGTTTCTGTTGCTTAGCTCTGTGGGGTTCATCCCATCATTGTTTACACAAGCACTGGTGATGACTTCTGTACAAAGACATTGTCTCTGGTGTCCCTTTTCTTAATCTGTTGCCTTTCCTTGCCAAGGAAAGTGATCTAGTCCATGGTTCAGTGAAGTGCCACTTTGGCATGTCCACTGGATAGCGGCCTCTGCTTTCCTCAATCCTGCTTGCTCCAGGTAAACTTGCAGACATGGAGCATCAGAAGACTATTCTGATGGTGGTTGAGATGGTTGCCCCTGCACGTGACCACCAAAGCAACCTCTTGATGTCATGAGTTGCCACACTACGTTACTTCCAGAGCCCCACAGAAACACAGATCCCTCTTACTGTCACAGAACTCACTGAAATCCTCGTTCTTGTAGCGCTAAGAAAACTTGGTGACTGCCAATCCCGGTAAACAAACTCTGGTCTCTTCAACAGGTCTGAGGCAGCAGGACTGTTCAATGTTTTAAAGCAAAATGTAGGTTTTTGAAGATATTTGATGCTACATGGGATTTTGATTTGTAAGATTCATAAAGCAATATGTGGAAATAACAACACAAACACGATACAGCAATTGTAATAGACAATACAGAATCACAATAGAAACCTGGTTCCAAATGCCTGTGTTTTTTTGCTCCACCATCACAAAGAGGGATATTTTGTCTTTATTAGAGAAGTCTCAAACACAGATTGAGTAAAAAGCAGTCTGGAAATCTTTAGGTGGCCTGCATATTGAGGCAGTCCTACTATTTGTTTCCTAACATCTCACATTCTTCTGCTTATTTTTAAGAATCAATGTTGTCATTTTATTTCCCTATACTAAGTCATAGGTCTCATTTTAGCCATTACTTCTGAAAGAAAAATCTTTATATTTCACTAAAATCAAGTCCTAGAGTTGTTGGGGAAAGAGGAGAGCCTGCATAATGCCCGGAGTTATTTGGAGATTCAGAGTCAAAGACTCTAAGGTAATTATGCGTGACATTTCAGATCTGAGATCTGTCTGCTTTGGGAAGGGGGACAGCTCACTTGAAACATTTCCCAGGATCAAGGCTTTTTCTGGCTCCATCAGGAGTTTCAGGTTTAAATGGCAATTCAGTCAGATGCATTTTGTGCCATCAGCATGTGGGTGCCAGCTCAGTCGTGCAGGGACAGGGTGGCTTTGTGTGCACTGGTGGGAAGTTACACCAGAATGTAACCAACTGCATGGGGTTAGTAGAGCATAAAATACTATATACACTGTTGATTTTTTAGGCATCATAGTTGAAGTGAGGCAAAAGCAAAGCCATGGAAGTTAATTTTCAATTTTCCATGCTAAAAAAAGGGGAGAGGGGAAGTAGCCTGGATAAGATGTGAATAATACAACCCATACATGCATGAAGCTATCCTAACCTTTGCTATACTTGTGAACAGTTTCTGTAGAGAGCATGGTCAGCTTTTAAGCTGCAGCCAAAATGTGGAGAGTGGTGGGCATTGTGCATTCCATTTTCTGTGTCATGGTGATGGAGCCAGGGGTGTCTGATGAAATCTCATAATGAAACATGTGAGTGCTTTGAGCAGTTGAACACAGTTCAGCAAAGCAGAGCTGAACTAATGTGGACTGCCTGTTTGCCAGTAAACAGATAATTGCACTCTCTTGTTTAACTGAATTTTCATGTGGAAGTAAAATAGATTTTGGTAAACTCCACCATGAAAATGTGTTCTATATGTTGATCCTGTATACAGGGGATCAAGATACAGGGGAGAGGGAGGGTGTCTATCCAATACACAGATAAGGCTTGAGGTTAAATTGTTACAAAATTAATACTATTTCCACATCTTCTGCAATTTAGATGTTTTTACCTGGAAGGTTTCCCATTGCTGCTGGTGCTGTTATCAGTAGCGATCTCTTCATAGATGGATTAGAGTCAGGTAACACTATTAGGCCACAAAAAGTTCTTTTGTTTTTGCAGTACAACCTTGACACATATCATTCATACGTGGTTAGTTTGCATTTCTTGGCTACCAGCCATTCTAAATGGTAAAGAGAATAATACTGGACAATGTGAGGTTTTGGGGTCTTATTTTAAAAAGGAAAAATCAAAGAATCCTTTTGATTCATGTTATTTCTCATGAAGCTATCATTTCAAAGGCTTGGCATGCAAGTTATGTCACCATAAGCCCCTCTGTTCTCCTTTACTTGCCTCATGAACAATTTTCTCATGGAGGAGAGATTGGATATTCTCAAGAATATGCTTTGTCTTTGAAAAACTAAAATTTTTCTGATTCCCTGAGGTGCTGTTGGCAAAATTAATAATTCCAGTTAGTTGCTTTTCCGTTGGGCAGTACAGCCTCACTGTTATTTACAATTCCAGAATTTGACTTTGGGCTTGGAAATCAAAAGCTTGGTACTTATTTTTTCTCTGTACAGACTGCACTGAGGAATCTGGCAGGAATATGTGATTCCCTCATAGCTGTTGCCAATGAAAGCTGAAGAGACTCTGTTTGGTTTTCAGATGTCTTTTTGGTGTAGATACCTACATTTAAATACCTGAACCTGGTTTTCAAACCACGGGTCTCAAAGACTACTGAAAGTATCATTGCTTAACAAAACTTCAGAAAGTCATGCTCTAGACAAGAAAACAGATACTGTTAGTAACAGAAATACAGGATGGAGGGAATTCTCATAATTTTCTAATTCCCTCATCTGATTAAGTACATGGAAGGAAAACAAATGTTAATGGAGTTCCTACAACTACTAATGTCTCTAATATAGGTAAAAGCAGTGGTCCAGAATTTTTTTGGACCAGTGGACAGCCTTGGTCTTCTATCAGCCTGTAGGAGTTTTTAAAGGTTATCATGTCACCACCTTTTAAATTGGAAACACCACCTGTAAGTTTGCTGTGAAGTCTTTGTTCTCTGCTCTCATGGTCCATAAGAGGTGTTATATCATGGTTTAAAAAACACTGTCTGTAAGACATTCCAAAAATATCCAACATATTTTAATGGTTGTTCATAGAGTCCTGATTCGAATGCTAACAGCATCTTTTCCTTAATAAAACCCTGTCCTTGTAAGGAAGTAATCTATCCCCCAAGTTAATTTTAAAGTTTCTTGTTCACTTTAAATATTTCATTACATTAATTTTTCAAAGCAACAAAACAAACATTCATCAAGTGAAACTAAGCATGTCACTCTTGAATCTGTACATCTGTTGCTCTCCTAGTGCTTTTCTGCATAATTCATTTTAATACATTTAAAGTGTACATCTCATTAAAATTCCTTACACACATTTATGTACACAATTCATATTTTAAAAGGAAAAAAGGTGGGAAAGAGTTTAATGGCAAGGAGGTTCATCAAAATGACTCTTTCTTAGTTTTTTGCCTATTGAATGTATACTTACGGACTGCCTTTAACCACCTACCTCAGCAGTCACTGTCATTTGCCTCTCTGAGTCTGTCTGACTCACCTCTTTAGTGCCTTTAGAAATTTCCTGTAGGGTATTTTCACTTACTCCTGATGTCTTTGTTCCTCTTTAAGTGCATATATCCTCTTCACCTTCTTTTCATCACTTCATGTAATTTATGTCCACAATGTATTCTGCATCAGTCCTGCTATAAGCCAAGAAAATACCCATCAGATGCCCTAGGGGGTTCTTGTGGGCTGGCTGGAGTGCTGAAAAGGATTTTTATTTTTATTCTGTTCATCATTTCTTTTCTGTTCATCATTTATTTTCCTCTGTCAGTATTTTCAATCATTGCAGTATTTGTTTTGGTTTCATTTATTTTAGCATTACGGACTTACTGTACTTTTTAAACCAGATGTAGAAAACAAGTCAGTCTGGTCACTTGAGGTGGTGACCTTTTGAAATTGGTGACTTCTTATTTCAGTGGCTGCTGAAATTTGTTCTCTGAAATCCCTCATAGGTGTTTAGGATTATGTGTGATTGTTAAAAGCAATCATAAAATGTTATCATAACACTTGAAGAACCTTAAGAAAAGCTTATAACTGCACAAGAGGACTCAAAATGCTTTGTCAGGGAAAGGAGAACCATATTTGAAAAGAAGAAAATAAAAAATGGTCATTTAAGGATTTATCTTCCAGAATCATTCTTTGGCAATAAATGACATTTTAGATAAGTGGTTTATGGTTTCTTTGGAATTTCACATTTAACTTTTGACATGTATCACTTAGAAACCTCATGAGAGGTATTTGCTAAATAAAATTCAGAAGTAGCAATTGTCTACTTGACTAACCTTCATCCTTCTTAGAAATAAGAGTTGAAATACACTTACTGGAAAAGTTTATTTAGAGTTTACAAAGGAAGTGTGTCTTTGCTTCCTGGATGTGGTACAACATCAGTCAGCGAGGAAGAGATTGAAAGCCATATATGAGCCCTTTAAAAAGATTAAGTCAGGTGCATTCAGTCACTTTGGTTTCCTTGAAACTGAGTAACAGAAAGTGCAGCTGTGAAGGGAAAATTGAGAGGGTTCCCTTCTGAGGAAAAGTTATTTCATTTTATTCCGATTACCTAGTTCCAAATAAGTAGCACAGGTTTTGATTCAGTAGTGTCAAATATAGGTTATGAACTATGGGAAATGAGCCCAGCCCTGGGAGGTAATGGGTCTGGAGGGAGCTGAGCTCCTGTGTGCTGAAAGGCCTCTCCTTGCACCTGAGTGAGAGTCTGGTCTCTTCGGTAGCAGGCAAGCACAATTTTCAGGTGCTGACTGTTGTGAGATTAATTAATCCATGTTCAACATCAAGAGGAAAAGAGTTTCATGTGGACTCTAAATCAGTTGTCTGGGTTGCCCCTGTAGGGGTATATGTTTCTGGACTTAAGACTAATGCACTTGTATTATTACGGGATTTTATCTGGTCAGTTCTCTACTCCAAACTTTCTCATAAACACAACAAACATTGCATGCTACAGCAATAGAATAGGTGAAGATTTGGAACAGACTTGGAGGACAGTGGACTACAATAATTTATCTTCAAAAGGTATTAGTGTTAGGAATGACTGACATGAAATTCCTTGTTTGTGCTTTTCCTTGGCAGTTGTATGTGCAGCAGGGTTTTACATTAAGGGTGGGGACTGTACCATTTGTTTCAAGGTATTTCAGCTACCGGAAGCATGTGAAATTTAAAAGAGCAGAGTTAGGTTCACAGGTTGATTTTTCCAAAGAAGTGCTAGGTAATTTCATGTGTATCCCAGTGAGACTAATGAGTGAGAATCCTGCAATATATTTTAAGAGACTCAGGATGACAGGGCAAATAATGTTTTCTTACTGTCCATTTGTTGCACAGATGTTTACAGTTTGCTTCCTGGAATTTTCCTTATATGTATTTGATACAGAGCACTCTCTGTGGCAGATGGGACATTGGTCTAATTGAGTCATTTCTGGTTTGCCCCAACAAGAACTCTCTTCTGTCTGGCAGCTGTGTTCATTTTGATGCTCCTTTTTGGCTTGCTTAGCACTGCATACAATGAAAGTGGGACAAAAGCTGCCAAAACTTTCTTATTATTTTTATAAGCTGGAAAACTAAACCAAAAGTGTTTCTTATTCTGAACTCCTAACTGAAGTCCTAATTAGTCTATGAACCCGAGTGATTTTATGCTTTTTGCCCTCTCACTATTCATACTTCTATTTGTTCTGTTGCACCAGCTTTACTTAATTTCATCTTAAACTATCTAATACTTTAATCTCTTGATGTCAGAGACTGAATTTGTCTATGTCTTGGAAAGCTCCCAGCAAAATGAGTCTGGGAACCATCAAGTGCTACTACAGTGCGAGAAATGGTTGACTAGTCTATGGTCAGGTCAGTGGCTTACTCCTGATCAAGAGAGAATTTCATGTCCCCTTTTATTAAACTTCAATGATGTGTAGCATACTTTAGTCAATAAATAGCATTTTGCTGTTCATGCCCTCCAGAAATAATACATGATGCTGCAAGTATTGATCAAAGAGCTCTACTCTGTTAATCCCTCTGCTTGTAGCGATGTTAAATATTTACGGATTCTGCCTTAGTCCTCTGAAAAGTGTTTTGGCCCTGCAGAGCATGCTCAGCCTTTCTGCTTTATACATGTTTTAGAAGTATGTTACTCTTTTTACTTTTTTTTCCAAGAACACGTGTGAGAAAGCATTATAAGATGCTTGCAGCAGTTTTATAGCTTTATTGCATAAACATGTTGCGACTGTATACATTGATTGGGATGGTGTACTAATTCAGAATTACAAAGGAGAATGCCTCAGAGAGAAATTCTATCAATGCCTCCTCTCCAAGTGGCTGAGTCACATTAAGGACTATGAGAGGCTTAACTAACACTGTGCAGCACATTGCTTTATTGTGAGATGACAGATAACAAAGAAGACATATTCATATCAGGTTTATTTATCCAAATTATCTGAAAATTATCAGAGTTATTTGTCTACTAAGTGCTTACTTATTGTATCTGTAATCTCATCAAAAAGTCTCAGAGATTTGTAGCAGAAGATACCATGAATCATGTAGGATTCCTATCTCCTGTGCTTGCTCATTGACCTCATGTAAATGTAATCATTTATCCTCAATTTTTTATACTAATATGTCGAAGACAGACTTGATATTGTCAGGCAGGCAATGGAATACGCTCCAGGAAACCTTCCTTCCAGTGGTGAGGTGACAAATGAAAAAGAAAATAAAAATGGATTTTGCAATTTAAAACATAGTGTGCTCAGGGAAGAATGCATAGCAAGCTATAATGTGATATGATTCATTTCTATATATGCAGGGAAGGATTTTACACAAAAGCTTTATAGGAGTTGTACAGGATATTTAAAGTAACATGAAGTCTATTCTACATAATGGTGCTTGCTTTATCTGTCACAAGCTAGAAGAAAAGTTTAAATACTTGTGTTTGTCCTCTCATCTTTCAGTAAGGTGTCACATTATGCCTCATCCCATTATGTATTTAATCATCCTTTGGACCTGGTTATGTGTTTGGAGGGGAAGGCTGGTACAGAGAGTAAAAAAAAAATGCACACATGCTTCTGTCAGTAAATTGCTGAAGAACTTGTCCATACAGTGCAAAGAAATTGCATTTTAGATATCCTCAAAGCTGATGCAAAGAAGTCAATGCTTTATGTTGAAAATTTTACATGACTTTGAAGGATATTTTCTCTTCTTCTAGGTGATCAGTGGTGAGTGGATTTTAATGGTTTGAGGTTCTATGATGCTCATTAAAGATAAAACATCCAGTGTTTCAGATGCTTAAAGTGTTCTGTCTTAAATGTCAACATGGCTGTTAGAAGGGTCAGGGCACTTTTAAAAAGCTAATATTAATTTAAATTGTTTTGCAGGGTGAAACTATGAAAATCTGTCCATTACTTGTTAAAGATTCAGTGGCTTGATGGTGCCACCACAGAGTGGCAAAGAATGACTACAGCTGCTCCTTTCTTCCGTCATGCCTCAGGATACAAAGTTGTTCATATTTAAGGCCAGCACAGGGATGCTATCTTCTTTCTTCTGTCAGATCATCTCAACAGATTAAGAAATCTCGTTTCTGTCAGCAGTATTCAAAGTAATGTTTTCCAAATACCCATTATTTTAGCTTACTTCTGTTCCTGTATATGAGGAAAACATCCCAGTTTCCCCAGTAAAGATACAGTGAGGTGATGTTTTGGAGTGCTTGATACCTTTTTTACTGAAAAGCATCCTGCTCAGATGAGCTGACTTCAGCTTCCAAAGACCCCTGCTCTTCCTGGGCACTGCATGAATCTCTAAGGCCTAGAAAGAAACAGAGCCCAGATCTTCAGCTTTCTATACCTGGGTCTTAATTTTGCGACCAGAATATATGTTTGTAATCCTCCTAATTTCTACTGACTGGTCCTCAAAACAGAGTATAGATCATGGGACTAGTGAGAACTCATTTTAGTGTGAATGGTTGGGCCCCATGTTTTTGGAGCATTTCTGCTGGAAATATATTTCACTGGTTTCTATTGGTGTGTTTTCATTTGTGGCAGACAGCTATATCTGAATATATGATTTATTGTTTTGTGTTACATTTTTGAGCTGATTTTTCATCATCTGTAGATAAATAAATTGTGCTGCCAAAGTCAGGAATTGAACTCACAAAGTTTGCATAGCAGTCATAACCGGATGAATCCCCAGATGAGTATTTAAGTGTTCAAAGCCAGGTTGGATAGGGCTTTGAGCAGCCTGATCTACTGAAAGGTGTCCCTGGCCACGGCCGGGGACTTGGATCTGGATGACCTTTAAAGTCCCTTCCAACCCAGACCATTCCATAACTCTATGACTGTATTCCTAACTCTAATGATTCCTCACTCTCCGTGCAAGGTAGGAAGTTATGGGAGATACATACATGTTTGTCCTCCATAACTGCTTGTGGGCATCATGCTGACGATGCTGAGGGGAGGAAAGCTGTCTCTGCTCTGAGTACAATCATGCATTTTTCTATACAAAGGATTTGAGACTTGAAATTTTTCTTGCAATATCTCCTAATACTCCAGAGTTTGACACAAGGAAAAGCCCCTGCCATACTGTGCTAGTGGTTCCAGGTCTCCACTTTTAATACATTTTATGCTCAAATGACAAAGTGCTGGCTGCTTTGCTACTAACCTAGGTGGGATAGAAATACAGCACGTGCCAATGCATTTATTTGCATTGATTGGTTGGTATTTGTTCTAAGTTTCAGCAGTTTGTCAGTAACATGTGATTACTCTTGGGATTTAGTGGACTGCTGTAACAGTCGCAAACTGGTTTCACTACGGTGAAACTGAGCTGGTAACAGAGGAGGCCCTGTAGTGGATGGCAGCTTGTGTACTTTATCATGCACAGAACAGGCAATGATTCCTTCTTCTGGAGGGAGAAGATTCCTTAATTAAAAAAGAAAAAAAAGTTCATAAAAATGTAAGGAATATGCTAAATCATAAAATTAAGGAAAAAACACACCTGAGTGGATGTACACTGCAGTCGAATGGACTCACAATTTATGGGGACATGCTGCACAGATTAAAACACGAGGGCATATTATTTTTTGTGCATGGAATACTTGTATGATCAGAACTGTGTGATGAAGAGCTTTAACTTTTGTAGGTGGATGTTTGTAGCAGAGTGTGTTTGCTGAAATATCTGTCCTTCACAGCCAAAAGCTCTTTTGTGCCTTGTAAGCCCATGAGGCCTGACAGAGGTAGTTTTGTGTCGATGCTGAGTGACTGCATGCTTTCTGGGTCATTCATGTTAACATTTTGATTATAGTGATGAGTTACAAAGGATGAGCTACAGGGACTGTGATGTTGCATTGGAATGTACTAACTCAGATGAAGAAAAAAGACATTTATCTAACCACAAAGCTTTGAGACAAAGTGAATAACATAAGCAGATGATCTTTAAAGCAAACTTTCTGCTCTGTGTTCTGGTGGTGTTGTCAGCTGTTGTCCTAAAACCTTGGTGTCCTTCAGAGTTTGCTGTGTTTTATAGCAGCTGTGACCCCAGGAAGTCTGTATGAAATAGATGGGTTCAGTGATGGTAAGGTATGAATCCTTATGAGAGCTCAGTTTCTCCCATAATTCTGTCTTGTGTTGGGAAAATAAACATGATCCTGGAAAGCACACAAATGGAAATACGTGAGGAAGAGAGAGGGGCATAATCCTGCATGGATGAAAGCACTTTGCATTATAACCAGCTCTGTTCTGCCACTTAACCATCACCAGGAGACAAAAGACAGGAGTAAGTGCTCTGCTGTTAAGCCTAAGTGTTGTATCTTAATTCTTTTCTGCCCAAAGCACTTCAGACTAAGTGCACAGCTATACATTAGGCTCGAGAATCCCACTCGATTTAGAATTTTTACACCTCAGTGCATCTATACACTGACTTTGTGTCTGTGCTGGATGTCATAGTCACTTCTCTTTGTTGGTCAGTGTACAGAGCTGCATGATCTGCCTCTAAATAAAATTAATTCAGTATTCCTTTAAAAGCAATGACAGGTAAAACCCCATCTTTGGCCTTCAGTGAATTGTATAAAACCTGAAATAAATCTGCTACCAGTCACACAGGGCAAACTCACCTTCCATGAACTTGATTTTAAAGACTTATCTTCCCCAGCGATCTCTGTTGCTCATTCCCTGCCCCTTCTATGCATAGAAGTTTCATTGATCTCAACAGGATTTCTGTGCACTAGGCACTGTCAGGATATACAGCAGAGACCTGTGGTGCAGATAAGAGATGCACAATACTGATTGGAAAGAAAATATGCATCAGAGCATTGCCCACCCAGAACACGTAGTTAGCTTTTTACATGGAGAGTGGCACCTTGCTGAATATATGTGCAGTGTAATTTATGTTTCACACCATTTTCAAGCTTCATTCATCTAATACCTCTGCGAATGCTCCAGGTCCCCCTCTGATGCCTTCAGGTGGAGGCTCCCTGTTTAAGCATTTGCTAAAATGGGCATCTGTGGCTATGAAGCATACATGTATATAGTACAGTCTGAAATTTTGTGTGGAAGAGGAAAGGGGCATTCTGTGTGTGTATTTCTTTGGGGGAGAACCACATTCTGAAGGTAGTATCAGGTGCTGGGTTGACCCATGAGCTACTGTGTACTCTTGCATTGTCCTATTATTGCTTTGTGGAATATTGGAGAATTAGCTTTGCCACAGAGCAAGTAGATTATGTCTTCCATAAGAAAGAACAAAAAAATAAAAAATATAAATAAATATAGTTCTGCCTAGTTTTCAAACTGGAATAGAATAAATGGCTGTTATTATTTCAGCTAAATAGGGCTTCTCGTACTGTGCAAGGCCTCAAGTGTTTTGACCTGATTATTTTATCTCAGCAAGTCAAATTTAGGGGAGGAGCCATTCTCCTTCCATGTCCTTGTCCATGCACCAAAAATTTTAATAACGCAAATTTAGAGGAGCTGCTAAAATTTTTTTCCTTGTTTTAGTGTTAGTCTCTCACTCTTCTCTCATATAGGTTTTAGCTCTCATTAAGTTCTTTTTTTTTTTTTAATTTAAATTGTTTATATCTCATGTTGCCAACAAATCAATCAGAGGAGCCATCCCTATGAATACAGAACATCCATGGAGGCCAACATTGATTTCTCCTCAGCTGCTTCTTATTATAAAGTTCCCTGGTGTGAGGAAGACGCTAAATAGAAGCTAATAGACATTACATCTAACATACATTTTCACATTCTGAAAAATACAATTGGGGGATATTTTTTTTAATTGAGAATTTAGCTTTTCTTTCTTGAGAAAGGTAAAAAAACCCCATTTCTCTAATTCTATTTCTTTTTCCCAGTGCTAGAGAGTGGAAACTTGCTCAGATATTGGGAGTTATTCACCCTGACCAGCAGAGTGTGATTGCCTTGGAATAATCACTTGCATGATAGAAATGTTTACATTTCCTGCTGTGTTAATTGGTGTTACTAGTAAAGCCTGCAAGATAGGAATTTCTCAGCTACCAAGAAGTCACTTGCTAGCCAATCTGATTAGTAAAGAAAGTGGAAGACAGCCAAGTTATTTTAATAGGATTTTTAGTTTTTCCAGAAAAATAAAATTGCAGAAACAAAAACAGACCACTTAGAAACCTGCCACTTATTCTTATTGACACCAGTCCATTGTGCATAAATTTGTGAACTGCCATGACATGAGTGGCCAGTATTGTGAAAGGAAGCTGCATGAAGATAAGAAAATCCAGGATAAGTAGATTTGACATTCCCTTGTTGACAGAGAAGGAGGACTACTCCTCTAATGTCTTTGTAAAAAAGTGTCCCAAGTCAAACCTCAAAAAATTCCCCGAGGAATGCTCCCTAGTTGGGTGTTCTGCATATGGCGATTGTTAGTGGGAGTTGTAAGGGTTAAGCATCTCTTTCCACTCCCCCACTTACACTTTCCCATTGCCATTTTCCTGCATGACAGAGGAATCCCAATGGGCACAGCTGTCTCTCCTAGTTCAGATTTTGTAAAAATAGGAAAAAAAGCCCCTGTCCTCCATGGAGCAAAGCTGTTGACTGAGAACCTTTGCCCACTACAATTGGAATCCTTGCTGCAGCTTCCTGTCCAGCATTTCTTTAATTCAAAGGAGAGTCAGAGTAGGCTTGTGAATGTGAAGACAGCTTTTATAGAATCACAGAATGGGTCAGGTTGGAAGCAACCACTGTGGGTCACCTGGTCCAACCTCCTTGCTCAAGTAGGGTCATCCTACACCACATGGCACAGGATTGTGTCCAGAGAGTTTTTGAATATCTCCAGTGAGGGACACTCCACACCCTCTCTGGGCAACCTGTTCCAGTACTTAGTTATCTGCACAGTATAGAAGTTCTTCCTCATGTTCAGGTGGAACTTCCTGTGCATCAGTTTCTGGCTACTGTCTCTTGTCCTATTGCTGGGTACCACCAAGAAGAGCCTGGCTACATTGGCACCCCCCCCTTTTAGGCACTGGCAGATATTGAAGAGGTCCCCTCTCAATCATCTCTTCTCAAGGCTGAAAAGGCCCAGCTCTCTCAGCCTTTTCTCCTGAGAGGGATGCTCCAGCCCCTTAATCATCTTTGTTACCCACCACTGGACTTGCTCCAGGAGCTCCATGTCTCTCTTGTCCTGAGGAGCCCAGAACTGGACACATTACTTCAGATGCTACCGGAAAGAGGTCTCTTCACCTTTTTTTCTCTCCCAATTCTTATGCTGAAGGTAATTAATAGTGTTGGTTAAACACCAAAATCAGGCCTGCTGGGTCTAAAATTCTATTTGGAAGTTTTAAAAGGGATTTTTTTGTTTTCTTTTTTTATCCCACCTTAATGCTATCAAGGCCCTACTTCTCTAAACGAAGTCTCTATAGACTGTTGGCTCCTTTTAATCCCTGTATGTGGTGTTTTACCATGATTAATACAACCTAAGCATTCTTTAAATTTCTACAGCTTTGGAATTTAAATGTAAATTACTTCTAGGAGAAACAAATCAAATTTGCATTGCAGACCTACCAAAAATACATTAATATATATTAACCTGAAAGTTCTTGGTGGAATAAATTGAGAGATTCAGCAGTGCTTCTTTCAGCAGTGTCATATCCAGAGACATTTAAATTCATTTTGATTTTAAATTGAGTTTCTTTCTGAATTCTAGGCCAGACCAGTATTTCTCAGCATACTTAATGAAAGCATCTGCTATGCTGGACTGGTGTGATATGCAAGTGAATGGTTAAGAGAAGTAAGGGACTGAAGACAATAACTGAGCCCAGGATTTGGATCAAATAAGAGTGTATTCTGTAGGTACAGAAAATGGGGTGATGGTAATTTCTATCATTATTTTTGTCTTTCACTCATCCATATGGTGAGGACAGTTTTCAAAGACGAGGCAAAAAGAGAGAGAGATTGGAGTCTTAATCAAATTCTTCATAATTAGGTTCCCTTTTCTGTTTTACACAGCAAAGAAGGCTGAAAGGAATCCTTCTCCCTGACCTCTCAATCACATTCGTCCATCACTGTGTCAGAAATAAGACCAGTTAGGCAAAAGGATGACTTAATCTAACAGTAACATAACACAAAGAAGAGAATGCCCTTGTGCATAAGCAGCTTCAGTTGATATTAAAGAGAGCTGATACAAATACATGCTCTCACCAACATGTAAGCGCACATACATTTAATGTATAAGATTAAGGTTCATTTTCCATATGGCTTGAGGAAGGAATTCTGTTTACAGCAGGGCAGTGACATAATACTCCAGCATAAGTTGCCCTTTGCATTGATATAAATCAATGACATCAATTTCTGTTATGACATCAACAAGCAGCCAAGAAATTTTGCTTTTTTTGATCAGAATCACTGACTTCCGTATGTAAAGTACTATTACCTACTTTCTTAACTGATTTTTGGATTTAACTGTCCTTTTTTTATCCTTTCTGCATATTTTTACCATGACCAATATATTAAGTATATTGTTTTCATAGATTAGAAAAGATCAAACCTCACTCCATTTTGATAAGCACTTCTATGAGTAGGAATTCTAATCTTCAGGTTAAAAAGCCTGAATTTAGTCACTAGAAGCTGGATGTAGAAGCTTGCATCTCGCTACATCACTTGGTCTCCTCTCACAGTTAACAGAAGGAAACAGAGATTTTCAATTCATGTTTCATCTTATCCTGAAATTTGCTATATGTTCCAAGTCTGTTCTTTTAGCTCTTAATTGATTATAGAGGAATCTCAGGAGGAGCCACTCACATGTAGAGGTCTGTAATGCCCCTATATAATGTTTTAAGGTGAAAAAGTAGAAGTTCAATACCATGAGGGGATTTTGCTTAGCAACCATAGGGCTGATGTCAGTGTTTCTTCATTTGTGGTGTGGTTCCACCATTTCCTCTCTGCATGCTCAATTCCTTGTGCTGCGTTTTCCCCATCTCTGGTGAGAGGATCAGTACCCTAAGCAGGGTTTTTACCCAGCCAGTATGTATATAAATTTCACAGGAAACATGACGTTAGTAGGAGAAAAATACAACAGTTGTCCCTAGAAAAACCTGCTGAGTTTGTTTTATTCCAGCAGACTCCAGCAGAAGTAGATAGCCACCATCTCTGTCGTGTTAGGTGTTGCTTAAGGGAAATCATCCTGAGAAGCCACCCCATGAATTCCACTTCATAGAAAATGAGCTCTGATTGTACCTATAGTAAGTGTTGGGCTGAAGGTTTAAGTGTGTTTCTCTTCAGCAGAGCAAGAGGAAGAGCGATGTAGGTTTTGCCAGGTCTCTTAAAAAGAGATTTGTAAAGGTCTTAACCTGTCAGTGAGAGAGAAAAGTAACTTGTTCAATGCTAAAGCTAAACACTGAATGCAGTAAAATATAAAAAATTACATGAAGTGTGGATAGCACTGCACAATCTTTTATTGTGGACTTGGATGTAATGACTCTCTCTTGCAGTTAATTTTGGCAGAGAGATCAGACTCCTCCATCTCCTCCCTCAGAAAGCCAGTTTGCAGATCAGCACGCTGAGCTTAGTCTGGTATCACAAGTTATAATAAAACATGTGAGAACACCACACATTTGGCTTGAAGTTGGTAGTTTATCTGTAATAAACTTTCTTTACTTTGTGCTGTGAACACAAAAACCTTGGACTGAGTTGTAATGTGCCACTGTGGTAATAGTGATTGATTCACCAGATGCTATACTGTTGGTAGTGCCAGTTACCAGTGTCAAATCAATAAATACTGGATTACCCCTCTTACAGAAGGTGAAGTAAAGGAATATTCTGCATTATTATAACCAATGCAAGTTTTTGTCATTTAAGTAGAAAACCAAAATAGCATTTAATAGCTTGGCTTAAAATGAAAATGACAAGAGCAGATCTCAGCCATGTTTTTAAACAAACTCTGAGTTTTTAATACTAACATTGAATGTATAGGCTTCAAAGAAATTTGGATCTAGCCTAGTTGCTGTTTTGCAGTTCTTAAATGCATGCTACAAGCAGAAATAAACACCTACATAGATTTTTTTGGTGTTAATATCTTTGCAAACGTAGCAGTCATGCTGTAGTGTGGTAAGATGTGTCAATTTAACGGAGTTAACAAAAAAAAGGACCAAGAAGTGTTTATATGGAATGTATGTTATTTTCAATCCATTTATCTGCAAATGTGCTATTCAAGGGCTCTATGTGTTTCTCATTATATTGTCTCCCTAATTTAGAGTGTACTCTGTGTGGCATGGATATTATATTGGTATTTTCCAAGGCAGTATGCACACATTGTTACCACCACTTTTAGTGATAATTGAACAATCACCTACTGAGTCTTTTCTTATTTCTGTGATTCTTTTCTATTCAGAGGTGACACAGGTAGTAGTTGACTACTGAATCATTCTGAATTTTGGTGGTGTTCAGATACATAAATGTGGGATTTAAATGTGTACAATGAATGTGTGTAGTAACTTTGTTTTTGTGATCTCCAGAGAGAATAGCAAATAGTTCTTTGTTCAACTTTAAAATTAAAGTTAGTCCCAAAGTGCCAAAAGAATGGAAAAAACATTTTGTAAAATGTTTCATCACTTATTTCTTTTTATTTCATATGGTCAGTTAAAACACAGATTCAGTGTTTTCATATCCAAAAGCTGTACAGCACAATGTATTGCAGATACATAAAAGTGAAATGTTTTGATGAAAAAAAATGGTACCAAGGAAAAGAACTATCTTGGGTGAAAATGGGAAGAGAAAGAATTCACAAAGAAAGTGTCAACAACAACAATTCTGGACTCCAGCTACTTTGATCTAATTTTCATTTTGTCACTCAAAGCAGGAGAAGTTGAAGTCAAAGTTAAATATCTCTAGACAAGGGCACAAGTTGCAGAATTCAGGAAGAGTTGCCAGCCACTAAAAGAAGTGCTGATTTTTTTTTCCCCTTTAAAAATAAAAAGCAAACTTTTAAGTTGAAATAACAAAGAAAACTTAGAACAAGGACAGAAAATTCGAAAACAAACAGAAAACTTGGAACCAGACAAAAGTACAGTATTTTATTTTATTCCAAAGTATTTGTTTTTCTGTCCAAAGGGATATGATTTTTTAGCACTTCTCTCTTGAATGAAAATCACAAAAATTTCCTTCCTTGTAATCAAAAAATGAAACCTCATATATTTCAATGGTCCTGAATATGAGTTTGAACTAACTTTCATTTGGGTTTTAACACCTTTTCCTTGGCCCATCTTTCCTGTAAAACGTGCATTGTTTTTCTTTTAGTTTATGTTGTATGTATCTTGAATGTAGAAGCATCTGAAAGTCCTTATCAGGGTTCTTCTCCTGGTGGTCCATCCTAAAAACTCTGTGAAGTCTCTATCTACTACCAGAAAACTGATGAGTTGCATTATTTGTGCATAAAAAACAATGCCAGATATTGCCTTACGTGTCTTCTGTTTCTAGTTCTGTACTTCAGCAGTAAATGCTTTGTTTGTTCCTTGTAGGGAAGCTAATACCATAAACAACCTCGTGTTGCAGTAATTCAAGCCCATAATAATGGTGAGGGTGATGACAGGATGTTCAGCCCATTATGCTATAGAAGTATAGGAACAAAATGCTCCATTTAGGCCTTTAGGGTGGTTTCCTTCTTTTCCTTGTTTTTTTTCCTTTGCATTATTCTGTGAGCGTAATTAGGGTTATTGAAACATGAAGCAGTATTTAGTCAAGATTTTGACTTTTGACTCAATGGTTGTTGTAATACTCAAGTCAACCAATTAGGTAGTCAAGAAGAGTAATGGAAAACACAGTCTCACCAAATATGGAGTCATTCAGTACAATAGGGAAAACTGGACTGGTAAGGAGTTTGTTCAGAAGAATACACAGTGAGCGCTGATATGAAATGCAGTAGAGCAAGATTGTAAGGATAAAGGATCGTTTTGTTAATTTGCCATGTGAAAGAGTATTGAAGTGCCCAGAATCTTCAAATACTTAACTCAGGAGAAATGAAAGAGGGTGTCAGAAGAGAGCATTGAGATGAATATCTCAATTTTTGGTTTTATGCTTTGAGTTTTGTAAAATATATGCATTTTCATGGTACAGCAAAAATGAGAAGTTTTATTGTATCTAGATCTGCAGTTGTGTTCTGGCTGTGTCTAAAATGAAGTATGCATATTTCAGAGTGCATGTACTTTGGAAATGAGACCAGTACTGGCAAATATCCTAAGCTATATTTTTGATTCCTTGCTTATTCTTAGTCCTGTGTTTGCATCCTTATTAAACAAGTAGTAAAGAATTAAAATGGCAACTATTGGAGGTGAGGAATAGTGGAACTGTTGTAAAAGTTACCTTACACACACTTTATTTTTTAAATACAAATTGTAAATGAAATAGCAGATGACATTATGTAAATTCATTCTTCTAATCAGCAATTTTTGCCAAGTAATGAAAATATAGTCAGAATGGTACTTGGTGGATTTGCATAATTGTACATCTGAAAGACTTCAGTGGTAATAACCATTGTTAAATTACTTAGTAATATAATTTTTTCTAATTCAAACTAAAGTTTCAACAACTAATAATTGAAGGGAATTAACTAGGCATGACTTAGAAACAAACACAACCCATTGTCAATTTGATCTTAAAACTTAAATTGCATGATTCTCGTCTATTAATTTTGCTGACTTCCTGCTTGTCACCCTGACTTTATGGAGTTCCTGATGCCAATGTTCTCATGTTCATGTTGGTCATCAGAAAAGCCACATTAACTCTTATGAGAAGATCTGATGAGATACAGCTTTCAGAAAATAATTTTCAGCCATGTGTTTTGATGGGATTGGAAATGAAGGTTGCATTGTAGTGCTTTTGAAGCAAGATTGTTATTAGCAGACTGAATAAAACCCTGGGATTCTCTCATATGGACTAAGTGGGATCACTTTATATCATGTGATAGTCCTTTACCTCAGATGCCTCCTTAGTTTTGAAGGAACTGGGAAGACTGTAGAAAAAAAGAAGGTAGGTTTAGAGGAAGGAGCCATGCATGGTGCCTGAATCATCTGTCAGACACCTGGCACAGTGCATTGAAGCACCCTCCCCTGGGATGGACCCTATGTAATTTTCCTCCTTTTGTTCAATATAATAATGCAAGAAAGGCAAATACTGAGAATGTTGCTACTGGTGGATCATTGAGATCTGTGTCGTGGAAGTCCATTCATATAAATGAATGCAGTTCACTACAAATGATAGGTCAGAAGCCATAGCAATTTCATTATGTATGAAGAGGCCTTACAGACAAATAAACATCCCGCATGTCATATGCTAACAAAAATAGCAGATGTTGCATTTGAGAAAGAGAGGACCAAGAAGTAGAAGATTAATAATGGAAAAAAAGCAGCTGGGTAAATTTTAAGCTGGTTGAAAAAGCACATTTGCAGCAGGATTTTCTTCCCCAAAAATTTTTCATTCAAAATCTGAAGTTTTCTTTCTTACAAGAATTTTCAGTTCCTGAGTATAACTTGCACATGTTCTGTAGAATGATCCATACAGACAATAGAGAACTTTTGCCATCCCAAAATGCAGAAAAAAATTGGTTTTTGAAATCTGGATTCCTTCAGAACCTCAGACCGCAAAGGCAGGAGCTGTGTGAATGCACCATGATTGCATGCAAAGTAGGGGAAATCACTCCATGCCCTCTTACCAGTATTTATTATTTTAAGAAGATGAACTGCTAAAGCAGAAGATGGCAAAAGTTTTAGAGCTGTGTTGAGATGCGTGCTGTGCATGATTCTGGTTAATTATTCTGATCACATAGCATAGGTTATGTATTTATGAAATATCCCAGCAGACACGGCAATTGAGTTAAACCTATTAAACAGTGAATATTGCAAGAATCCCTACAGCTTCCCATCGCTCAGTATCAGGCATTAAGATTGAATATGGGCATCAACATAGAAGATTACAGCCTCTGTAGAACCGACCCCAGAGAATGGAGACAGGCAAGTCATCATCAGGCACAGAATTCTTCTGCTCAGAATAATTGCCTATTTGCTCTGCATTCGTGCTCTATTCCTTGAGCTTAGATCTCCTGCACATCTAGTTAGAACTTGCAGAATTAATATCAGGTTTGCTGTCACCTCACTCATTACTTTTGTCAGTGGAATTCAAGGAGAAGAGTCAAAAACATGTTTTTTAGAGGCTATTTCTTAAGGACTTCTGGTTTTTATTTTTTGTTTAAATAGAAACCTGTCTGTTAGCATGTCAGGTTATTTCTTTTGGCTACACTGGAAAGGACATCTGAATAAATTGCGATTTTACAATACAAGTATTGTTGCTTGGAGATCATTATTGTGTTATCCATTCTAACCAGAGCCACACCTTGGAAAAAAAAATGAGTCTTTAGAATGGGAAAAATAGGTTAAATAGCAGATTGGATATGTTCTCTTTAGACTTCTCTTTCAAAAGACTTCTGCTGTTCCAAGTGTTAGAGCATGGGAACAATCTTTTGAATAGTATAGCAATACAAAAATGGATTTAATTTTTTTAATGCAGTGCTAGAAAATCTCCATAGATCTTTGTAAAGAATGATGATATACAGATGGCATATTGAGAATCTTCACTGGAAAAAAAGTTATGTCTCCCTACTAGTCACATCAGATGCTAACAAAGGACACAAAAGGCTATTGTCCTTTAAACTTTTAAGTAGTTTTCTTTAGAAAATGACCCGCATTTTTGTGCATTTATGAATGGAGTGGTGGGTGGACCTGGGGTGCTGTAAGACCAATAATCACAAGGTCCTGCTGACTTCAACAGATTTATATTGGCTGAGGAAAACTAAAAAAAGCAGTGTCATTCTTCATAAAGATAAAATTTGAGTAAGTTAGTACAATCCCAAAGATATACTCAGAACACTTACTACTACAACCTGCTTTGTTCCAAAGAGTGTAAATGCTGTTATAGCAAATAAATTACTGGACTTTGTTAGTCACTGCCACTGCAATTAGTGAGTGTACTGGAATTCTTACTCACTACTTCTCTTCCCTGAACTGAAATTTTTTCATTGTTTTGTGCACACTCATATATGTCCCTGAAGTTTTAGCTGTTACAAAAATGTAAAATACATAATTTTAATTTCTTAATTATTATCTCTGTGATCTCCCTAATCAATAATTAGCTAATCAATCCTTGCAATACAGAAACAATGCCAGCTGGTAGCTTGCCAGAAAACCATATGTGCTTATGCTGAACTTTCTTGTTTTGTCCCCACTTAACTGTTTTCATGTATCAGATTTTTTTAAGGGTTAACATATACAAAATTATTTTTACTTTCCATCATAATTTTGGAACCTTCTTGGAGAGAACATGGGTGAAGGAGTTCAGCATAAAAAAGAAAAGTTAAAAATACGGGTTGATTTTTTTTCTCTGCTGTCATTGATCTTGGCTTTGTCATTGTTTAAAAATATTGTTCTGTATGTTATTAAAGTGAGGAAGCTTCAGATCATGCAAAAATCTTCTGGAAAACAGATTTTATATCGGAATTGGAAATACAATGAAAAGTAATGAGGAAAGAAATTAGGTTAAAAGGCCAGAAAACCCATTAGAAACTGTATGTTTGTGTATTATCTAGCAAATCAAATGTCTAGGGAAGACATTTGTGAAATAATTAGCAATCTTTTAAAACAAAAAGGAAGCAAACAACAGAAGCCTTCATTTTTGTATTTCAGAGAGTAAATCCAGGCAGCTAAATCCATCAATAAAGCAATTACATGGCATGATTCTGATTTTAAAAGACAGTTGCACTGTTAGAAGGTTTGCCGGGAAACTTCCCCACCCAAAAATCATATTCTGTTCAGAGGTAGAACATCGTTGATGAAGTGAGGGGTTTCATTTCACACACGAAGAAGAGACCATTGAAACTGTGTCCACCAGAGTTGGCAGAGGCAAAGTACGCAAGTTGAACCATGTTGAGAGTAAATGTGAAGTGAGACCTGGTGATTGACGTAGGTCTTGCCAACAGGAAACCTGGCTTTGCAGAAAGAGTACTAGTTATGAAGAAGCAAGACAGTAAATGCAGGGAACAAAATGAATGTTTGATTTCCCTTCAAGTTCGTCTTGTGATTTAGTTTTCTGCATGTGGTTCTGTGAGACCCTAGTGAATTTTGTCTTTACTTATGCCTTATACTGTTTGACATAGGGACATAGTAGGAAAATCCCAGAGGTTTATGAAGGTAGGTAAATGTGGGATAATCAGCTGTATCTTGCTGTTCTTGAAATCAGGCTTCAAAACTTCTTGAGTATAATCAGGGACAAGTCTATTTTTAATAACAATAAAAATTTATTAAGTACAGATTTACTTCTGTCTGTCTTTGCAATAACATCTTGACTTCACAGGAAGATGACAGGGACATGAACACAACCTCTTAGGTGACATTGCCCTCTAGGGATATAGATAGGAGTGTGAGTCTGGAATAAATAAATATTACAGTGAATAAATAGGTTTGTTTAGAAGCTTTAGATAACTGCACTTTGACTGTTCTGATGTTCTGCATTTGATAACTTTCCACAGACACCAGATAATATGTATATGCACATATGTCATGTACAAACATGTACAGAGAAAAGTGTGTGTCTATAATTGCATCTAGTCCTTATTATCATTACAGGCTCAATTTGAATGAGTACTGTAGATCAGGCTGAATTCTGATAAAGCACTTTAGTGAGCTGATGGTGGCATTGCAAACTTGGACTGGTAAAGGAGATTTTTCCTGACATAGACTGAAGTGGGAAATGAGGCTGAGAAAATAGTGCAGCTAGGCAGAACTGTTTGAGAAGGGTTAACTTGTGAATAAATACTGCACAGCAACTCAGGAGATCTGTACTCAGTGACTGTGTGACACTGGACAACTTGCATTATCCCCATGCTTCATCTCATCCCTTTGTGAAACAAAGGAAATACTTCACTGCCCACTGAGAGAATGAAATCATTAGCACTTGTAAGGTGTTTGCAAACAAAGTCAGTGATAAGCACCATAAAAACCCCCACCTTATTTAGAATGCAAAAAGTGGCAGCAGGAGTTACCTTGAAGGTGCATGGCATGACACACCTTGAGAACTACATAGGCATGCTTGTACCCTAATCCGGCAGCACTAGAACATGTTGCATAATGTAAATATAAATAGTTCAGTTTGTATGAGAAGACTCTCCTACAAGGGTATTACAAAGCAGGAATAAGAGATACAGGATTAAACCTGGAATCATTCTGTGTTCATTTTATATGCTAGGTAAACACAGTAAAAATTTACAATAAAAGCAAACTAGTTTGGTCTAAGCTGACCATTTCAAATAAATACATTTTTCTTCTGGTACTGTAAAGCAAGTCTTCCTGGAGCAAATATGCAGTGTTATTCTGGTTTGGCACATAGGCACACTTAAAGCAAAAGCTTTTGCCAAAATGTACTTTCATCTTTGCTTATCTATTAACAAAAGCAGTCTGTTGCAAACAGGCTGGGCTGAAGCCTGGGTCACTGTTGTTGCACCTGATGTCACATGTGCTTGTATTTCAATCCAGCTAATATATTCTGCCCAGGCTGGTTAAAACCCCATGCACATACCATGTAGCCAACCAGTAAGTTTCAAGGAAATCTCATATGACTCTGTCCCTCTGAATGCACAGTTTGGTAGATCGATGTTAATCATATGGCACATGTCCAAGTAGTCAGGGCACCTCAGACAGAGGTGGAGACAAAGAAATCTTACATTTTTCGTCTGCACCACCAACAAGTCCATGCTGACCTATTCAATACAGCTTCCTCCACCCTTGTTACAGAGTCTGAGAGTCACTGGTTAGCAGTATTAGAAGCTTGTCCTTCTCAATTTGAAGCTGAGCATTAGAACCTGAGACTTTGCCCTCCCCACTAGTAACAACCCAAGAAGCAGAACTGCACTGTGTAGGAATAACAAATGTGGCTTAATGATATCTCTTTTAACCATTGGTTGTCACTCCTTTTAGGATCAACAAACAAACAGATTCCCAATGCTGAATAAAATCTCGGGTTCCATTTTTCCTCTTTTCGATACTTCTATTAAGGGTATAAAAGCACTTTCTACCATGGTTTGTTGTTACAGCCAAGTCATATAAAGCAGTACAGTGTTCTACTGTTGTGTTAATTCAGTAGTATTAATACTGACATCAGTCTGTTGTGGTTCATTAGCTGGAAATTTTATTTTTGTGCAGATCCTAGCGGAAGTATTTAGAGAACATTAAATAATTTGAGTAATATTCATCTTTTCATTACTCAGTCTTTACCTCACCCTTCATTTAAAACTCCTTGTTCCTCTTCTGGCCATACTTAGGACTGGGATTTTTCTTCTATCTCTGCTTCTGTATCAGAAAGCATACTCAGAAAGGGTTTTTTCTCTCTCACTTCAGTTTGCTTGTCTCTCATCAGGTTGTGAGGTTCAGTACTAACCTGCCTCTTCATGACAGGAGAAAGCCATGAGGTCTCTACTAGGCCTGCCACAGTCCTCAAAGTAGAAAAGTTGTTGCCCTTTAATTCTTACTATACTGTGTTGTCTGCAAGTTTTATTAGCAACCTGTTCTAGACTTTGTTCTCTGTCTCCGGGGAAATACTACATTGTAAGCAACAAAGCTGGTAAAAAAGAAAAAAAGAAAAAAAAGAAGAAAGAAAGGAAACTGAGAGCGAGATTAGCATCTCAACAGTAGAATGAAAAATATGCTCATGTTTGCAATGCACTCTCCTTAAGCTGGTGGAAATTACAACCCAGAGGTCATATACTTAGTCACTGGCAGCAGAATGTTGTCACTCCCTGCTGGCTGATTCATGAAATAATTTGCTGTGAAGAAAATTGCTGTTTCACATCAACTGGAAATGGCATTTTTCAGACCAGAACTTGATACTGCTGTTGAGTTGCAGTCATGCTTTGAATAGAGTTGCACACAGACTCATCATGCCAGCATGGCTGCATTCTCGTGCCTGGACACCAAAGAAGGATCCCACTCAAATGGGGACAAAACCTTAAATAATGATGGATTTTAGTGTAAGTGACTATTCTATTTCTCATAATGTAATTTATCTGGAAGAGAGGTCCTTGCTTTTTCATCTTTCATGTAGTCATGTCTAATTTTATCTTCTGTGGCATGTAAGTGTTGGCTCACCTGCAGAGTTTTGAGATAAGCTTTTGAATTGTCTTTGATAAGAGACCTTTGGTATTTTTGGGTAGAGGAGGTTCAGTAGTCTCCCCCAGCTTCTTTAGTGATTTGATGCTGCGACCATCCATAGCCTCAGTGCGTTCCTCACAATGCAATAGAACAGGCCTTCCTTTTCTGTTTTCAGATAAACCAAATCTTTTATAAACTTGTGTCATTCTGTTTGCTATAGGCAGTGACATTTAAGCAGCCATTTCAGTTGGAATTTTCTTTTTGCTGCAGTCTTTGTGAAGTGTTTGTGAAGGCCCCTGTTGTCATCCAGAAATGGAGGACATGAATTGCATTTGCTTTTCTGTGAAGCTAGAACATTTTCAAGGGCAATTCAGAAACATTCCTCTCCCTTCTTTTCCTGCTTTTTCATTCATTTTCTTAAAGTATTTTTCTTTGCATGTTTCTATACCTTTTTTTTCCTTTTCACCTACTCTTTCTTATTGTGCTTGGCTCTCTCCTGTTCTGATTATTCCAGTATTTTTAACTGAAAGATTAGAGGGCTGATTTTTTTACTTTGAAAATCTTAGCATTGAAATACTACTTTTTTTGTAATTTTTGGGTGCATGGCAAAGTAGGATCTAGTATGACCTTCATAAAATCTCTGAGCAATGTATTACAATGTTAAAGATTAGTCTATCACTCAGTCTCTAATATATAAGTTTGCTTCCTTGTCTACCCTCAGCTGAGAGCTCTGCAATTGAAAATTTCAACAGGGTTTAGTGTTATCTGTTTAATATTCTTGGATATTGTCTCAGATGATAATAAAAGATTTTTAAGCTGCAAGGGATAGAATTTTCCTTCTGTCATAGCACATTAGATTTTGTGTTGGTATCATCAACACATTTTGAAAAGAGCTAAGAAGTATGAGTAAGCTCTTCCATTGTCTTTGGAAAATATTATAATTTCATTTTCTTATCTTTCCCTTGGATAAAGTGTCATCATGAATAGGTGACTTAGTCGAAAATTTCTGGTGAATCCACTGTGCGGTTTTCTGTCATGGAAACCACAGGTGCAATTGTGCCTTGAAGGCAGAGGCTTACTTTAAGCTGGTGGCAAAGTCTCCATGTCCTGACAGGAGCTCCAGGTGGCCATGTTCTACAGGGCCTTTCTGCCTTCTTGCCCTTCAAAGAAATGGGAATTACTGAGCATTTTTTTTCCCAAGGTTTCATCTTCCTTTCCTAGCACATAAGTGCCTGTGCTGCATCTGCTCCCTACCTTCAGGTTCTTGGTGAGGGGAGCAGTAGCCATTCAGCAGACTTGCCACCCAAAAAAGTCTGTCTTTCAGACTCAGGGCTTGGAAGTTGCCAGGAGGAGCAGCCAGTGCATCAGACTGGAGCTGCAAGGGGTATTGGTGTGTTCCATGGGTGCTGTATAGTCTGCACTCCTTGTTCTGAGCTGCTGCTAGCCTCTTTTTCTGGGGAGAAAAATGTAAGGGGTATGAGTATCCTTACCCATGTATTGTTTCCAATATTCTCTTTCTCCCTTTGGGCCCATTTATAGAAGAAGATGGTGAGAGCACACAGTGAGGTTTTGTGATACACAAATTATTCTGTCCAAGGTGTTTAGCGTGACTTGGTTATTCCATACCACAGCAAAATGAACTCCTGCCTTTAAGAATCAGTCAGTCACTGTTCGATAAATGCTTTCTTCTTTGGAACCTATACCCAGCCCTGGTTTTATCACAGTCGGGGTCAAAGCCTCTTTTTAAAGTTACTCCTGCCTTGAATTGAGAAAGCTGGTAATGCTATCTGTTAGCTGCTAGCAAAGTCCTTCATTTTAGAGCATACATATTATAACTTCCAGTGAATGCAGAAGAATAAAATGAAAGAAGGACAATAAATTTTTAAAAATTCCCTTCAGATTTTCCTTTCTCAGACTAATGGCAAAATGATACAGCTGAGCTGTGTTTTAGATGATCAGTGGTTGGACTTTTTGCTGCTTCACCCAGCAGTTGTTATTAGACTGTGTGTTAATTAGAACTGATTTAAATAAAGGATTTTCACTAGGCAGTCTGAGAAAAAAAGGCCTGACTATTTCAAAACTTTTTAACAGATTGATAACTGGTTAAAAATTAGCTTTATTTTTACATTTACAGAGGAATATTTCATGCATCCACAGTAATTAGTGCTTTTAGGAATAGATTGTTTCACCTCTGCTGTCAAGAAGGTCATGTTAGTACTTTGACCACATAGGGCATCTTTACCCAAACCAAATACTTTTTGATTGTATATATTTTCTACTGCTATTCTTTAGCAGGCTCTGAGTAGAGCTGCAAATAAGGTTAGCATTATATATATAACCACTTTTTTATTACACTGGCCATTCACAAAGGCACAACAAATGTGTCTTTCCCTAATTGGGGGGAAAAATATTATTAAAACATGTACATGTGAATTAAATAAGCTAATGGTCATAACTGAAGCATTTTTTTCCTCATGCAGTATAACCCTAGGTTGCATAAGCTCTTCTGGACAGTAATAGTTTACATGTGTTGGAGTGTAAGCAGGGAATCCCAAAACTCAACTTCAATTATAAAAAAAAAATGTTTATGTACAGCAATTATCATTATGCTGGTGAAAAGAAATTACTGTATTGACATGAGACATTTGTCCTGATTTCCTTGTTTATATTGAAAACATGTTTAAAGAGAGTTTTTTTTTTCTCTCTAGTGTTAGTTCTAGCAGTGTCATACAGAGGAATATGTGATGGTAATGCCCTAGTTCATCTAAATAAGTACAAAGCAAAAACTAATACAGAATATAATAAAATTAAAATAAATAGTTACCATACTACATATTAGAGTAATGCTTAAACAGCTACATGAAATAACCTTTTATGAACAGAACCAGAATTAATTCTTTGTACTGTATACATTCTAATAATTTTATCTCTGGACTGTCAGTGCAACTAAGTTTTTCTCAGTGGGAATAGCAAAGTCCCTGTGATCAATAATATTTGTTTCTGAGAACAGTAAAAATAGGTTTTATAACAGAAGCATAGAGCTATTGTTTTGAGAACCAGCTTTGGATAAAAGCTTTGCATTTGTTCTTTGCTCCTGAGACTACTAAAGAGAACACTAAAAAAGTAAAATGGGTGACCACAGAAGCAAGTAGGGTCACCCATTACCAGGGATTCATTTTATTTCCATTAGAGAGGAACTAGAAAGCATGTCACATGATTTGTACCTTATTTTCCATTATAAATTACGGTACATGAGATCATTTAAAAATCGCTCAACCTTTCAGATGAAGCCAACTCTGTTGCTGTTCCTTTATAATTGAACAGTAAGAAATACAAGATCTCCATTTTCATCCAACCCAAGTAACTCATGAGATGGGAGAGGAGAAAAAGGTTTATGAAGTACAATCTTCCTAAAAGCTCACAGGGCAGTCTCAGAGGGGGTTTTAAAGAGTGGTTTTGGATTCCCATTTAGAGGGTCAGGTTTCCTCAGTGAACTTCCACCTGCAGATTGGAGTCCTGGGATCCCACACAGCATCAACCACAGTCGGTTCAGGAGCACCAATGTGGAGTACCTGCACTAAAGTCAGGGTGCTACTGATTTAAAAATGTGATACAACTCAGACCTCTTCTCTAGTTCACTGCCTCAGTGTATGAATTTTCAGCTTTGTTGTTTCTCTGGGATGAGGAGCAACACAGTAAGACAGCAGAACCTCACTGTGTAACTTTTTTTTCCCCAGAAAACTGGTTCTGATGACAGGCTAGACATTGTCTTCACTGTCTTTACATGTTGCTAATGTGAAGGGATAGCAGCTTTAAGTTTAAAAACCAAATAAAAACATCAAAAGCAAATTTTGTAATATATATTCCAGCATAACTGCTATCATACTTATTTCCAGTTCAAGTAGTAGGCTAGGAGCCAACCTGTTGAAGGTATTTAAGGTTCTCATCAACTTCACTGGATCTTGGAATCTTGGGTGGGGCATTGCTTGCCTTATCTTTTCTCAGTTCCTTGTCAGACTCAGCAGAAGTGTGTGTCTGTGTGGCAAATCATGCATGGTCAAGAAATATACAGTGAAAGACATAAAAAGGTTTTAAAATGTTTTTTGATATAGGAATATGTTTTAAGTTTATAATTTTTTTCATTTTATTTGGAGGAATCAGCTTGTACCCAACATGTAGTGCAATGAGAACCTGATGCAGTAAGTCAATAGCATAAAAATGGTACAAGCAAACCTTCTGGGTTTTTTCTTGTTTTTTTCTTTTTAACCATATAAGTCAGAATCCAAGACAATAATTAATATTTGCAAAATCTATACAAAAGCATAAAAAATATAATTTTTGTTGTTTTGTTGGTTTGTTTTGAAAAACTGTTCACAGTTGTCAACTCTGGAAAATGGGAAGAAACTCTTGATAGGGGACCATTGTATTATCATAAATTGTTATTCTACAGATTATTTGCATAATTTCCAGAAGCGTTTCATAATCTCTTCTTTCTTCAGTGTCTTGCTTAGTTACTCTGGCAAGATAGAAATACAGGGAAGTTGGGGCACATAAGTTCCACACAAAAATTCTTCAAACGGGGGCAGGTGGGTGGGTTTCTTAAGCATTCACCTTTTAACAGTGATGACTGAGCAACTGAGAGGCTTTCCTTATTTAACAGAAATGAACAGTTCAATACTTATTTATTGTCTATCTCACAGATAATATGTAAAGTGATTCCAATTACTTGTAACAAATGCTCTTCTTCAAAACATGATACCGTCTCACTTCTTTTGTACGTGGCTTTTCCAATGAGGCATGAATCCAAGGGCATCTATCAAAGTGTTTTTTGGAGGAGATATTAACCCCACTGAATTCTATGTTTTGCAATTAGAATTGGCACATTAAAAGAATGTGCCCTAAATTTCAGCTTGTAACAGATCCTGTCTGAAAGTCATAGGAAGAAAACCACTGAGTCTAAGCATAGGTGTGTGAAATTATTTCTGCAAATGGATGCACGCATTTAGTTGGTTTGGTTGCACAGTCATTCAGTAAGAGAATCTACTCTTTTGCTGGGAAGGCTGTTGGGGAAATTTTAAAACTGTAAATTAAATCACTCCTTCCACTTCCTTTTCACCCAGTGGTTAAAGGTTGTGAAGAGCTGTCACAGCACTGGGTACAAAGGATGAACTACAGCTGGTATTTTTCAGCATTATGCTGAGGACCTCCGATAGGGCAGAACTTTGCTGTATCATCAAGTTTGAGGGAGCTGATTTCTCTGACAAAACTCATGGACCTGAGTCTGCTCTTGTTTACACTTACCTCAAATTTAAATTTGGGTTCAATAGAGAGGCTTTGGATTCAGTGAGAATGTCCAATTTCTGTGAGCCTTTTGTTTAAAGTAAAGGCAGAATCCAATGTTAAAGTGCAATGTATTTTATAATTATTTAATTGTTTAAAAAATTAATTAATAAAATTCTTAATTCTGTTCTGGATTTGCTCACCATGCATTCGTTCTCTTAAACAGAGACCAGCACTAGAGTTGTTTAATAAATGGAGTTTGGTAAAATAAAAATAGACCATCATATTACAACATTTCAGCACAATTTTAATACTGTATCTCAGTTTTGCTGTTTTGATTGATTTAACTTTCCATACCATATTAAAGCATCTGTTTCTATAACCTTTACAAGTGTTCCTCCTTATCAGCAGATTGGAATGGAATACGTTAATAGGCCTGAATCAGGTGCTCCCAGTTCGCTCTTCTGTTGAAAATTCGAAAAGGAAAATAGGTTTCTTAAAAAAAAAAAAAAAAAAAAAAAGCAGATTGTAAAATGAATGTTGCAGTTTCTCATAGAAAGGCGATTCTAGTTTCTGGTCTGCTCTAACAAATATTTATGGACATTTGGCAACAATATGATTAAGCAGAAGTTTTCCATATAGTAACTCGAGTGTTTAGATTGATTGCAACAAGATCTAGATCACATTTCCAAGTTGACATGCTTTTTCTCCAACACACACATATGCTTACCTGTTCCACCTGCTCTAAGTAATTTCTGTTTCACAAGAAAGAAGTCCTAACTTTGTGCTTGAGGCATTATTTTTCTCTGAGATTTATTTTTCTTTTCTAACATGTTCTTGTTCTTTAGAAGTAATTATTATACAAAAAGATGAAAGGATTGCTTCCCATTTCTTAAGACAAAGAGGTGAACAAGAGATAATTACTTAAGCTGTGATACAGTTTATCAAAAATAAATCACTTTCTTGCTTACCCAAATAGATGTTTGCTCTATATTTTTTCACTCTGGTGTCCTTTTCTATTAGCTTCTCCCCCAAATTCTGTAATTATATTGTGAAAGTAATGTGTTATAGAAACTGAAATGCAATGGTAACTTAATGTTTTGCTTTCATAATAATCTATATAAAATCCAATTAATATCATGTAGTTAAGTTTAACCAAAAGATTGGATAAATCTACAAAGATGATGAAGGGCCTTGAGGGGAAGCCAGATGAGGAGCAGCTGAGGTCACTTGGTCTGTTCAGCCTGGAGAAGAGACTGAGGTGAGACCTCATTGCAGTCCACAACTTCCCCATGAAGGAATGTGGAGAGCTCTGTGGTGACCAGTGACAGGACCCAAGGGAATTGCCTGAAGCTGAGTCAAGGGAGGTCTAAGCTGGGTATCAGGAAAATATTTTTCACCCTGAGGGTGGTTGGGCACTGGAACAGGCTCCCCAGGGAAGTGATCACAGCACCAAGCCTGACAGAGAAGCATTTGAACAACACTCTCAGGTTCATGGTGGGACTCTTGGGGCTTTCTGTGCAAGACTAGGAGTTGAACTTTGATGATCCTAGCGGGTCCCTTCCAAATCAGGATAGTCTGTGATTCTATGAAATATGCTGTATATGATATGGCTTGACCTCTGTTAAAAGCTAACTCTTGTTAACATTAGAGTCTCTCCTGTGACATCACATCCTGTATCATGGACTTCTGGGACAAAACTTATTACTCTGTCCTTTAAAAACTCCATGCAGGATAGGATGAAGTGCTTATTTGCCACATCATTTATGATTTCCTTACTCAGCTAACACTTTGTCCTTACATGTCCTTTTCTGTCACGTACCATCTTCTGTAATTCTTCATCTTCATTTCCCAAGAGCAGAATAGCTATGGTTTTGTTTTATAATCTTCCTTGAACTTCAGGTTCTGTTTATTTATGCCTTTGGGATGAAAACGTATTGTGTGGCAGGACTTTCCTAGAAGCCAGTGGACTACTAGAGCAGGGAGTGACTCTATTGATGGGATCCTGGAACTTCTACATTTTCAAAGCTTACAACAGCAAAATTTATCTTGTAAATAAACTCTGCAGGGTCTATAAATATCATAGTCCTGCTGGATGCATCCATCTGAGCCCAGATATAGAATCAAAACTTAAACTTGCTCTGTCCTGCCTTGCTTTATAGCTTTTGTGTCTCTCACGTCTCCCTGTGAAATCCTGTCTCCTTACAAAATGTCTTTGATGTTACTGTAAGGCAAAGTTTTTCTTAAAGGTTATGAATGTTTGATCTATAACAGACAAAGAGGTTGGTTCTTACATGGGTGTTTCAATCAGATGTTCTGTGCGATTTTCACATGAAAATATTACCAAAATATAGAAAATTTGGAAGGCAGTTAGGAATAAAAATAGTTATCAGAGCTTGATCAGTATGAATGCTTGGTCTAATTGTGAACTCAATTATTACTGTGCACAGCTTTTTATTGTGGAGGAGGCTTGCCAAGACTGAAAAAGAAATTAATTCAACTTTCTCATTAAAACATCCTTTGAAAAAGATCATTGATTGTGCACTGACCATTCATTGTCATACCAATGACTTTCTAATTATTTTTCCTCACATTAACAAAATAGACGTGGCTAAAGACCCACATGAATGTTCACAATGCACATGTTGCTGGGCTGTTTTTACTGAAAATATTACTTTCATTGTTGCAAAAAATTAAAGAAGAGATTAAATTCTTCCTGACGTGCTGAAAAATACTCTGTCTTCAAAAATATTCATAGTAAAAGCAGCTAAAATGCATTAAAATGTCCTGTTACTGCTTTTTTGTATATGTAATTCTTGCCGTTGCTGGACAGATGATTCTATATGACAGTGGGGAACAAGCTTTTCTCAGTAACTCTGAAGACAGTAAAAGTTTCAGAGCACCTGAAATAATGAAAAATATTCACCAAATGCAAACGACAGCTTTCATTTTCCTTTAGGAAGCACATGCTCATGAATATATACATTTTTGCACATGTAGAAGCTCAAGTGTATCTGCCATCCGATGAATGAATACGGAAATTATGTATTCAGAATTAGTTAGAATTTTGCTTTATTTGTTGAATTTTCCAATTTAATTGAAATTCCCTTCCTGAGCTGGAACATTTCTTAGAGGCTGCCAGATTCGAGAAGGGGGCACTGTTACCCCTTCTCCTTCCTTCAGAAGTTTTTGTGCTATTTAAGTACCAGTGTTGCTTTTGGTGATACTAACAGCCTTTTGGCAGTTCTGTGCTGTTTGTCTGCACAATCTGTCCATCTAAAGTAGCAGAGCATGAGAAGCTGATCTCCTGAGGGAACTCCAACAATATCGACAGGCTTGATTGACATAAAGCCAGTCTCTCTCTTTCACCTCCACTGAACTCTCAGAGTAAATTCAGGGCCTGACTGAAGTGAGATAGGATTTTAGCCATTGACTTCCATGGGAACAGAATTTGAACACTAGCAGCTACTGCCCTTTCCTAAGGCAGCCCTGAATATCTTGGCAAATGCTGTTTAGAAGCACTATCAATTTGATCCCACTTCCTTCTCAAGACTCAAAGCCAAGTTCAGGGCTATTTATGTCTTATTAACTAGAGAAGGCTTTGGATGGGAACTGCAGCAAGCATTTAAATCTTTGCCTTGAAAAATGGGTTATGGCTTAATGAACCTTGTTCAGGTTAAAGCAGTTATTTATTCTTGATATTTGTGTTTGTTGCTGTCAGGTAGAAGTCAATGAAAGTGCAGTGCCTTCTATCTTGAAGAGTTTATCAGGATGGAATAGCCTGAAATTTATTTCAAGTGAATCAATTCTCACTTTTTTGACAGGAAAATAGCAACAGTAGATTTTCCAGATATGCTTCAAAATACCACATATGCTTAAAACTTAGAGGATGTCAAGAACCATACAAAAAGATCTGCTTATCACTTCAAAATGTGAACATCTACAGATATCCAAATTACATTTTCTATTAAGTCAGCAGTACAAAAGGTGAGAGAAGAGGCAGACACACAGGCATTTATTTTCAGTCAGTGTGTTCATACAGAGGAAAAAGAGAGAAGTAAAAATGCAGTCCATAAATTGAAGACTGTCTGCATGGAATGGGAAAGAAAAGAAACAGAAAAGTTTAAAATATTCCCTTTTTTCTTTCCTCCCCTTCTGAAGTATTTGGGGTGAAACATACTGCTTCTACTGCAACCCATAAATATTATTCATCTAATGTTGATCTTGTTTGACTAGTTCCTAAATATTTTCTTTTTTTAATTGATAACCATAGTACCTAATTGTGTTCTTTTTCCTGGCTGAAGTATATTAATTATTTTTAAAGTGCTTTGGAAATTTAATGAAACCATTAAAAAAGAAATCTACTTAGAAATAATTAACCTCGCATGGTGGAATGTGGAATGGGATATGCTCTTTCTAGCATTCTCTGTTGCTCTGTATTTGACCAGTAAGAATGATGGCACGAATGCCAAATGTTTGGATGCATCTGATCTTGGAATGCCTAGAGAACCTTTCTTACAAGGCACTTCAAAAGGGCTGAAGCAAACCAAGATTTGAGTTTTTCTGTGTACTTAGAGCAATATCATTAAACTCCCAAGACTCTTACATTCTACCTTACATCCTGAAGGAAGAGAAATTATTAATTTTATATTATATAATTATATATATATAATATATATGTATATATATATCTTTTGAGGTTTGTTGCCATTATTGTCTCCAGGTGTAAACCATTAGGACCTACACCACTTCAAAATTATTAAGATAATTTCCTATCTTGTTTGATGCTATATGCCTGTATTTAGGGAAAAAACCAAAACAAAACCCTGAAAACCCTCAACCCAAAGCCATCTTATATGGGCTCTGTCTTCCTGTTGGAACATTTTGTTTTGAACTTTTTACTTCTTTTAATGTTAGTCAACACACTGACTTTCTCTACCTCCCATGCAGGAACTTGACCAGTGTCCTGTTCCACCTTCTTTCCAACTTCCTGCAAAGTCTATACAATATTTTTTCACTTTTTTTTCTAGATGGGGTTAGTAAAGTTGTTTCATAGCTCTGTTCAATCTCAATCAATTTTGGGAAGCCACTAATTAACAAATATGAGGTTGTCAGATGGTAATGCTGGATAGGGGAATTCTGGAAATGGTAACAGCTTCCTATTTGTGGTTGGCTAATACAGAGAGAGGATGTGTAGAGTTCCTAGCTTGTTAAACCACATCACAGTACATGGGCTAACACCACATGTGTTTGTTAGCAGATGATCATTGCATGTGTCAATATCCACTGTGCAGATGGTTTTTGCATGGTCCTCAAGATGGTATCATATGTTGCTTGGTAGTTGTTCTGTGCTTGAAACAAAAAGCTTTTGAAGCTTTAGAAGTGATGTCTAATAGGTCTTCTTCTAATGCTGGCTTAGCACCTGCTCCTCCCTCCCAATCACATCGAAGTGAACTCTAAGTAACCACTCTGAAATCATGCAGCATCAGGCCATGGAGTAAAACCAGTGAAAGTAGAGGGCAATCAGCCCTATAAAATCTCTCCATCTACAGAACGAATCTCCATAGCCACCTGGATGCTTTCAAACCTTCATTATTTTAAATTTAAAATGGTTGGCTGAGCATTGCTTCTACAAAAATCTGATACAATAATCGAAGTTGGAGGTGGGGAAGGACCTCTGGGGTCACACAGTCAAGCTTTCTGCCAATAATGGATTGTTCCCTGCAGTTCAGTTTCTAGTGACCTTGGAAATTACTAGCCTGGTAAAATGGTAATGAAAAAACAAAGCTGTTATAGATTCAGAAGTAGCCAAAGTGAAGCAGTCCCAATAAGAAATTGTGCTTTTGATGTGAGATTCTCTAAGTGCATTGTTTCTTGATTCCAGTTTTTAAGTGATCACAGTTTTAATCTACATTTTCTGACCCATTTTGAATTGGCTATTACCAGGAAGTTGGTGCAGGTTAGCTTGTTTCAATACCACATGAACTCATCCCTTAACCGCATCATAATTTTTATTATGAATAAAGAAGTCAACAGCTTGATTAGCCCCCCTACCCAAACATTTTTTTCATGTCTCTGCTGCAGTTGTATTCTTTCAACATTTCTAGCCTCCCAGAAACAGGAAATGGGAAGGGGGAAAAAACAGATTTCCTGTTTTTTCTATCAGAACTCTTGGTTAAATAATTACAGACTTTTTCATGCCTGGGAACTTAAAAATTCCTGAAAAGACTCAAATGTGACACATGATTTTTAGATTTCTTTCCATCAGGCAAATATTGATTTACTTCTCTGCTGATGCAGGCAATAAAGCACAGACATAACGTACACCTAAGTGGTAGAATTTGGCCCCCTTTTTAAGGATGAAGCAGCAGGGACAAGCTCCTAACAACAGAATAATTAAAGTTTTGGTTAAAAAAATATTTTAGGAGGCTGTCAAAAGTTGGGTTAATGGGAAAGAGATCCCAGGACACGAAGTTTCCTTCCTGTTGTGCCCATTTGATGTGTGATAACTTCTTGCTAGGGGGCTCTATTGTGGACTGCCTTTTGGGGTGTGCTGTGCTGTGATTATTCTTTCTTCCTGGTCTCTGCCCCCCCCTCCCCTTCCCCCCCAGCTATTGTATTCACACACTCCAGATCTCACTTGGAGAGAAAAAGCGTTTTCTCAGCTGCCGACTTGCTTAAAAGAGGAGTTAAGAGGAAAAGAAAGCTGATTGGATTGGGCTTGGCAAGTCTCTATTTAATTCCATGTAGTCAGATTTTTAAAGGACTGGATGCTGAGAAACACCAAAATAGTGAGAACATTTATTCCTTAAACAGGTTTTTGCAAAGTTTTTACGATTAAAAACAGAAAGCTGCTTTAGTAAAGCAGTGTTTATCCTTGCACTAATGCTGGTCATGAATACGTGTCTAACTTAGCTGGAACTAATGCCTGACTGTACTGTTCCACTACAGCAACTTAACATTCTGCGTGGGCTGATTATTTTTTCAACAATATTTGCTAAATTCTTTTAAGGGCTGCCAGTATATATTTTTTGAAGCTTAGTTAATAAGAACAGCTGCCAGTGGAGTCAAGGCTAAAAGAGGCAAAAAATATCTGCAGAAGGCAAGATTTTACTTCAAAAGATCAGTATTACAAAGCACTACTGTTGCTGGTATAATCACTTTCTTTGGGGGGGATGCTAATACAGACTGGGTTTCTTGTCTTCACAGCCCCCACTGAGCCTTTGCTGTGCAAATTTGCTGATGGAGGGCAAAAGAAGCGCCAGAATCAAAGCAAATACACACAGAATGGAAGGCCGTGGCCCAGAGAAGGAGAGGTAAGTGCCACGTAGCAATTATTTTCCTGGGGTTTGGCAGAAGTCAGTGACAGACCTGGAGGTCTACCTTTCGGGCTGTGAAGAAATCAGATTGCACACAAAATGCAACATTTTCATATAGAAAAAGCTATGTAAGCAGTGGGGAGATGGAGGTTTATGATAATGTGCAGAGTGTAAAGTTACAGGAAAGGAGGATTTATGAGCTTGCTGTGGAACTGTGCACAGCCTGGTCCCACTGTGAGTGCTCTGCAGGCGAGCTTGAGCCCAGGATTCTCTTATTGGTGAGCCATCAGCACCCGAGGTGTGCCTTTTACAAACCAAATCAATTTACACTGAAGCAACTTAACAGTGTTACTTTCTCCATCTAGTTCCTGGTGGTAAAATATCCTTAGGGAATATGAGAGCTGTTCCAAGAGAGAGAGAGGTACTTACGCATCCAGATGTAGGGTCTATGTAAAAGTTTTCCAAAAGCTTATCTGAGCTGTTTTCTTCATTCTGTTCAAGACAAAGCAATTTACAGTTGCCTCCGCTGCTTCATCTGTACAAAATTTTAAAGTAATCCAATGGTTGCTCTCTGCTCTGCTGCAAGTAGTCTGTTACTGGAGTTTCTTTTCTGTGTTCTTTTATGTGAAGTGACTCCAAAATTGGGTGAAATAAGAAAGGCATTTTTTTGACTCTTCAAGAGTTTGCTTACTGTTTTTTCATTTTTTATTATCGAAAAAATACTTCCATAAATAAGGTAGATCTGATCACAGTGCCTTCTTATGCATGATGATAGCTATGAAGGCTGAAGAACTTGCAAGTATTTCTGTCCTAAACAGCTATTTTTTGTATTTATGACTGAGCCTTCAAGGAAAAAAAGTACTGTTCTGGATTGTGCTCATCTAGAATACAAGTTGGAGGGTGGGAGGTGTGAGTGTTGCTATGTTTACTTCAATTTTACAAGGCAAACTAAAAAAAAAAAAAAAAAAAAAAGAAAACTATTTGGTGTTTCTGAGTTACATGTTTCTAGAGTATTTTTGCTTTTTTGTAACTTCTTGATTTTTCTAGCTGATACTTTTCAGACTATTAGTTTATGACATATATACTCTAGCACTATTGGTGAGCTCCTAAAACAAACAGAAAGGCCTTTTGAACATGCAGAAATTTCTCCCACCATCCCATGGTTGTTTTACACTGTTCCAACAGCAATGGCCCATTTTTAGCTCTGTGGACTGAAAATCCCAGTGTGGCAGAAACATTTGCTACGGGGCATTGCAGGAGTCTCCAAAGGCTCATTGCAGTCTCTTATACCGTATGTCTCAGAAAATGGAGTTGTCTTCTCAGGAGCCATTATGGTTTGTCATATTAGGGATCTGCTGAGGATCTAGTGCCCAAAAAGTACTTCAAGCAGTAGACTCGGGTCAGCATATACAGAACTTGAAAAACAGAGATCTATATATAGGAGACAATAATAAACCCTCAATACGGTCAACAATCCATATCTTAAAGACCCCTAAATCCCTGTTTAAAAAGTAAATACCATCATAGCTATTATCTATGCTGGTTTATACTTCCTTCAGTTCAAATCAATAAAAAAAAGAGAATATAAAGTTAAAGCCAGCAAGCCACCATTAAGCCTGTGGCCTCAGGACATCAGCTTATTGCATCTTGTGTAGTTCATTTGCTGCTAGTGGAGTGGTGCCTGTTAAGCCCAGTGATATCCTGGTGACCTAGAGTCTGGGTGTGGCTGGTGTGTTTGTAGTATCAACACTAAAAAAATTGATTTTCAGTGCTGGAAGACGTTCTCATTCATTGTTGTTGATCACAGTCAGCTACAGACCTGTTGTCATGGTATAATGTACAAACATGAAAAGGTTGTAAAGATACAAACTTAGAAATATTTCAGGCTAGATTTTCTCAGGTTTCCTGTTTACTAGCATCTGGTTAATGCCTTGCTGCACATTGGATATTTACTACCCAGAGCATCAAAGACAAGAATGCATGTTCTCTTTTAGGGTCCCTCATTTATTGAATTTCTTCCCCACTGTTAATTTTCTTATTTCCAACATAAAATCTTTCAGTATAATTACCCTTACATTTTATATAAGGTTTTTCTGACTCTTTGTCCTTTAATAATCTTATTCTAAAACCTATCTACCATTCCGTTGTTCTTTAGGTAGCAGCACTCAGGTAACCTTCCTACAGTTACTCCTGTCAGTTTTAATTTCTTTTAATTTCTTTAAAAAAGAACGGGCGGTGAATAGTGAAAAATAACTGATATATGACAAGTGTCATAGTTCTGATGACAAATGGGGTCTGGAAATATTCCCTACACCTCTGCTATTTCTTTGTTTCTTCCCCAAAGAAAAGTATTGAAACAGAATCCAAGAGATTACTCCCTTAGTATTTCCACCCTGGCCAAATCCTGTGGTATCTAGACCAAGATGTGTTTTGGCTTTTGTTCAAATAAGCCTTTGCATTCTTGAATACTTTTGTGAAGGGCATTTCTAAAACATCTAAGGTTTAACCAAGCATTAGAACTGAGCGTGCATAAGGATTATTTCTCGGAAGGGCACATCCCAGAGAAATTACGCCAACAGTTCTGTCACTGGCTTCAAACTTGAGCATGCAAAGTAGAGACAAACAGCTGTGCCCAGTACTCTGCTGTAGGGAGGGAATGGCAAGAGATTGAGTGGGAAGGAGCAGGTTTGCTGTAGTGTTACATCTCTGCTCATGGTGTTCTCAGAGGCTTTGCTCTCTCATGAACAGCTTCTATGGAATTTTATAAGACAGGATTTCTTCTTTTTTTCGTAAAGTTGTCAGGTCATACTGCAGAATGCAATAGAAAATCCTATTTCTATCACACATCTCTGTAGATTGCTTCATAATCATATAGAAATATTTTGATTGGCTGTTAAATTGCCTGCCCTTTTAAAGATGAGTATTTAGGAAAACACTGAATTTCTCTAGGGCTTTTTGGGAGGTCTGGGGGGGTGAGTTTGGTGCTTGGTTACTTGGCCAGTTGTAGCCAGGGAAGAATGTTGGATCTTGAATAGTGCTTTCTTGTCCTTACCCTTACACTCTTGTTTGGAGTCTCAGGAAATGTTTAGTAGATTTACTGAGACATTTAACTCAGTGTTTGTGATGGTTGATCAGTTCTAGACTACAGAGCTGAGAGCTTATATTAGTGATGGCTTTGTATAAGGCTGTCAAATTAGGCATCTAATAGATAGGTGAGATAAATGTACAGGGAAACCTGCAGGCGTTGGAAATATTTGCAGTGAAATTCTGACCCAGCAACTGACATAACTTCTGCACAAAGTTCAGTAATTTCTTTTTCAGGCTAGTTTCTCCTCACACTGGTTTAATTAAGCACTCTCTTTTGAAACTTAACCTGACAAGATTGTATTGAGATGGCAATAGAGGATAATCATATTCAGATTCTGTCTGTAAAATATTTGAGTCAATTTACCTCTAAATTGCAATTGACAAGTCTAGAGGTGGGTGACATAACTCCCCAAAAATGTTTTAGTCAAAAATGCACCCAGGGAATCCAGTGTAGTCACAAAATGAGATCAGATTGGATTAAAAACTGCAACATAAATTTTGCAACATAATCTTCTATTGCAGATTTAATGAAACTTTGTTTTGGTTATTCAGAAATAAAGTATTTTGATACATGTGTTTAAGAGCAGATTTATTGGAAAATTATCTGGTAGACAGAGAGAAATCTGCCTGAAGTTTATTATTGTTTACAGTTCTAGAAATTGTAGCTTTTCTACATCTGGTCAGCCCAAAGTGATGAAGGTTTTTTAATAGTCATTGTATTTTGAACTCTTTCATATTTCATTTGTAAGTTTCTGTAAAAGTTGGGCTATTTAAATAGTTGAATTGTCTTGTAAGAGAGTACCATCCTTACAGTATTGTTGCACGTATCTCAACAGTGAGATGCACCATTGAATGCAATCCCCTTGTCACTGAATTTGGTCTGATGTCTATAATGATATTCAATAATTGTCACTAATAAAACTTCCATTGATTGCTTTTGCTTCCATAATCTGTGTTACATTTTTTATTTTTGAAGAGCCAAGAGGTTACCCTCCTTTCCTTCCCTTTCTTCTCTTTCTCCTTACCCTTTTCTCCTTTGTTTTCTTTCAAGCTCAGTTCGTGGAATATTCAAAGAATTAAGCATGTTTTAAATTCTTTCTTAAAAACATAAAATGACCTGGTAGTTTGGGAATGTTGCTTTTGTAACAGTTTCTCTTTTTATCTGCGATTCATTACAACTTTGCCTAATGCAAACAGCAATTTAGAGAGAAAAACATACAAGAGGTTATTTGAGACACTTCCCAAATTTTTTGTTAAGTCACTACCAGTGAGGGGCTGAAACAGTTGATCCTGGTGCCAGTGGTCCCTTCTTTACCAGCAGATGCATTTAGAAATTATTAGCAGTTCTGCGCCAGGCCTATTTATAACTCAGGCATGGATTGTTTTTATGCTTCCAAGGAGATAGGTACTACTTAGTTGTGTTCCATAATCCTGTCTAGGGCAGATGTATTTTATACCTAGACAAGTAACTTTTCTTAGCTGTGAGAGGCAATTCCCAGTTCTGTCAAGTACTAGTACCTCATATGTAAACCACCCACAAAGACATTTACGTTATATATTTAGCACGCCTGTAAGTTAAACGTTGGCGCTTTGCATGCTTATTTTCAACAAAAGCTTAGTTTAGCAAAGAGAGGCGTTGAACCTGAAGCCATCTCTCCAGAGGGAGAAAGAGGAGGGCAAAAGATAACTGACCAGTAGGTGAAAAGATCTAGAATAATGACACATGGTGATGTTGCTGTGGGCAACATTTTGAAAACATGCCTCAGTGGCACAAATATCAAAGACCATTTTGGATTTTGAGCTTATAAAGTACACAGAAATATTTTAAATGAATAGCCTTTGTGAAATCACTGTCACTGCAATTAGGATTTTAAAAGGAGTAGTTTGGTTAAAATAAATCAGCAGTGTACCTGTTCACAGAGATTAGTTTCCTTTGTTTTCATTTTAGCTTTGGATTTCCTTCTCTGGTGAAAAATGTCATGTCATTTGCCCCAGAGATTTTCCTGTACTTGGGTTTTCCTCCAAATTCTGCTGGTTACAACAGTGTTTTCTTAGGCAGAATAAACAAATATTGGAGACAGAGAAAGGACATACCTTTTTCTGCTGTATCCCAAACAGATATCAGGAGTGCTGCCAGCCATCCCCAGAAATCTTCCCAACTCATGGTAGCACACACATCTAGTGTGCAGAAGTGAGTTTAATACACAGCTGATGTAACAGTGGATCACACTGATGGCAAAATGGGTATGCCAGATCCCCAAAAGCAGATGATTCATAGACCTGAAGATGACATGGTTAAATGTATAGACTGGCTGTGGAAATAGAATAATAACGTTATATTATATATGTTCTCTTTCGGGTTTGGTTTGATTTTTTTCTTCCTTTTCAATTTTTGTAGACTTCAGCACTTGTATTTTAACTAATCAGATAAATTGAAGTGGGAAGAAAGTGACTCAATCCCAAGAACAGAAGCTGTGTATGTCAGCCTTCCATTACAGTTCTGTAGGACAAAAGGGTTTCTTGCCATTCATTTGGGTATCTGAACTTGTTATTATGTTTACCAGTGCAGTCTCTGATGTTCTGAGGTTCATGAATCACTCCCCAAGTTTGACATCAATAGTATATACTTTTCTCTCCGCAACCACTTTTCCCCTCAGAATCTGCAGCTGCTTAAGGAGCACACATCACTGGGAAATGCTCCATTTCTTTCATATGCATCTATAAATCTAAGAGGTGTCACATCTACATTCTCAATTTCTCCTTCTCTAAAATGGAAAGGTGAGGGGGTTTGTTCACAATTAAATTCAGAAGTCTTTCTAATAATGTTGAATATTTCTGACAGAACTGTTTAAATAATCAAAGAAAGGAATTCTACCAAGTTAACTTTACTGGTGACTGAGCTTATTTTATTAAATCAGTATTTTGCATGAGTCTCATCTGGATTGATGATTTCTTTCCTCTACTCTCTCTTCTTTCCTCAAAGCATTTCAATAAGGGTATCTGCTGTCAGGGCACAAGAGATCCTTATGTTGTGATGCCTGGCAGATATTAGTGACGGAAACAAAACAAGTACAGGAACCTGAGTGTAGAAATTTCAACTGATTCCACCGTAGTAGCCAAAAGCACGCTCTGGGATGGCAGTCCTGCAGTGTGAAAGGGTGAAGGTATGAGTCAGTGGAGATGGGGAAGAGAGACTTTTCTTTTAGTCTAACTCCCACATCAGTTCACCACAGAAATCCCTTAAGTACAAGTGTACAACCTTACGTTTCCAAATGTCACCTCAAGGGGGAGAAATCCAGGAAGCCTTCTGCTTGGAAAACTGATCACATCCATGGAATTCAGCCCTGTTTAATTTTCAGGCCTCTCCAATTTTTTCCAATGAGACTGTGGCCTCCTGCACAGCACAAGATCCTACAATGGCAGCAGCCTTCCCCTGAAGACGTACTCCAACACTAGGCAGAAGTTGGCCAGGGCAGGTTTGAGGAGGTACTGTGGAAGTCTCACCTTTGAGGAGGAGGCATAGCACATCTTTTAGCAGGTCGATATTGTGGTGAATTTTTGCACAAAGTGTCAGAAAGATGTGTGCACTGAGAGTAGGTTGTGATATGATGGTGAAGTTCATCATGAAAGCAGCTTCCCAGCAACATAGAAGATGCTGGGCTGCACAGAAGAAATTGGTCATTTATAGGTTTTTATTTTTGCTGGAAGACAGATACTGCACTGATAAATGTTGTTCTTGTAAGACATCACAGGGGTTGGGTAGAGAAATAATAAACCCATTTTACTTCACATGATATTGAAGATCTGCTCATTTATGTTAAAATCATAACAAAGAGAGGTTAAAAAAACCAAACCAGAAGCAGAACACATTGTCTTTGCCCATCAAAAAATTTTCGCAGTAAAGTTTTGAACAAAAGGCCTTCAAACTTCCTGGGGAAACCCTTGTTTTCCAGAGGCTTTTTGATATTTCCTGCTCTTTATTGAATGAAAGAGCTTAAATTTAAAGACAGGTGCAGACTGAATCTCTTGTTCTTAGAATCTCTTTCACTGATGTCAATAGTTAGAAAACTGCAGCAAAAAATAACAAAAACTCTCATTCTTTCCTCATGTCCTTAAGTAAGTTTGGTAAAAATGAGAGATAAGTAAACTCATATGGTTTAAATAATCTGTTTTAAAAAGCAATATTTTAAACAAGCTGGGTTAATTTATGTGTCACCTGACTTTCTGAACAAACCAGTAGTCATTAAGAAGGACCTTTATTTCTATTATGTGATTGATAGCAGCTGTCCCTTTTTTTTTTTTTATTCATTTAAGTGATTGCTTATTGAAATGTTGAGGTGCAAAATTTTCACAGAATCACAGAATAAGCTGAGTTGGACGGGACCCATAAAGATCATCGAGTCCAACTCCTGTCCCTCCCCAATGGGATCCCCAGGAGTCAAACCATGTGCCCAAGAGAACTGTCCAAATGCTTCTTGAACTCTCAGTCTTGATGCTGTGACCAATTCCCTGGGGAGCCTCTTCCAGTGCTCAACCACCCTCTAGGTGAAAAACTTTTTTCTAATATCCAACCTAAGCTTTCCCTGATACAACTTCAGGCCATTCTCTCGGGTCCTGTCACCAGAGAGAAGAGATCAGTGCCTGCCCCTCCTCTTCCCCTCATAAGGAAGTTGCAGACTGCAGTGAGATCTCCCCTCAGTCTCATCTTCTCTGGGCTGAACAAATCAAGTGACCTCAGCCACACCTCATTTGGCTTCCCCTCAAAGCCCTTCACCCTCACTCTCTAACAGGTCAATGTCTTTTTTTTATTGTGGCTCCCAAACTGTCCCCAGCACTCGCGGTGAGGCTGCCCCAGTGCAGAGCAGAGCAGAGCAGGACAATCCCCGCCCTTGCCTGGTTGGCGATGCTGTCCCTGATGCCCCCAGGACAGGCTTGGCCCTCCTGGCTGCCAGGGCACTGCTGACTCACATTCAACTTGCCATCGACCAGAACCCCCAAGCCCCTGTCCACAATGCTGCTTTCCAGCCTCTTGTTCTCCAGTCTGTCCATACATCCAGCATTGCCCTGTCTCATGTGCAGAATCCAGCACTTTCCCTTTTTTAACTTGATATGGTTGGTGATTACCCAGTTTTCTAATGTGTCGACATCGCTGCAGGGCCTCCCTGACTTCAGCAGAGTCAACAGCTCCTCCCAGTTTTCCATCGTGTGTTTTTATTCAGTAGCTGATTCTGTGGCCATTATCTGTCTGAGTGGCATGAAAATTATGTGATTCAGTTGTTCCTCAATAGAAGATTTATCTGACAAATACTTTCCTAAAGCAGCGTTCCATCATCATTGCCACTCCCCCAGGTGCCATTTTACAGAAAGAGTCATTATGAGAGGAACGAATAAGATCCTTTGCTTCTACTGAAACATGAGCAAAACAGTGGGTGAAAAGGCCCAGAAGAAAACAGTCTCTCAGCACAGCAGAGGGCTGCTATAGGCGGCATCAGCCAGTGCTTGGTATCGTTCAGCCTGTATTAAGCACTATGACAGCTATATTCAATTCTGATTTTGACAGAATAAGCTAGACCTCTCTCACATGGAAGTCTGAGGCCAACCCTAATATTCTGCATTTGTTATTTTTGGAATTCCTGTCTGCTATGGAGGAAAGTTCAGACAATTTTCCAGTAAGTTATTATTGCTCATCAGTTTTTATTCCTGATGGATGAGGATGCTTCAGGCCATAAATCTTTGACTGGTCCAGGCTAAGTGTTGCCACTCCTGGGCTTCCAGCCAGCATAATTTTGTAGGGAGAAATTATACAACTTGATGAGAAAGAAGTAAATAGTCCTGTGTTAGCAGCTATTTGAAATAGCAGCTGTTTAAGGCTATGCAGCAATGGGGGATATTAGCAATATTACTGGGCCAACCGTAGGTGGTTACCATATGCACATATTGCCACACGCTGTGTCCTATTTGTCTAATGTGAAACTTTTCATTTACTGGTAAATGTGATGGTGATATTTATAGTGGTCACTGCTGAAGTACTTGAGCAGATTCTGGTAATCTGTCTCCATGCAGTATGGATATGGAACATGGATAAGGAGGAGATGAGTGTCTAGCCTTTCATATTTTGTACTCTTCAGGCACACAGCTGTGTCCCCTGTTTTTAATACCAATATAGAGAACTGAGTCTGTGCTGTTTGTCTGCATGGCCCCACACAGGTCTGGAGTGTGATGGAGTTGGAGGGTGAGCTGAGTGTCCATGCCATGACCATGTGCTCAAATATCCATGAGAAAAGTTACTGAAAGTGGCACAAATGTGTGTTTGCAGGTCTCACGTGGACAGCAAACATTGTTAGGGCTGCAGTGAAAGAGCTGCTGCAGGTTGTCATTTCTGCACCTTCATTCTTATTCGTGTCAAAGAAACTAAAATAATGCTGGTTGTTCATTTTCATTTTTCCTCCCAGACTTGCCATTTTGTCCCCAGGTCACTAATGCAAGGTGTGGGATATAGTGAGCTCTGATCCAGCAACGCTAAGGACAACTAGATCTAGGAACTCCTTAATTGAGAAGGCTTGGATCTGCTCTCTCCCAGGAAATTATAATGGGTTTTTTCCTTAGTCTTGAGTAGATGTGTGATGAGATGTTAAAATGTAAATGCCTCGATTTATAGGGAATATCTCGTTGTTTTAAAGTGTATTTTTTGAAAAATTGTTAGAATTAACTTTACCATCCCTCTAGGGCTTGTACATGTATTTAAGTTGTCTTCACCAGTGCAGGAATAGAAAAAGAGAGCAATAAAAAATTTTATACGTGTTGAAAGGAGAAAGGAAAACAAGACAGTATGTTTTCTCAAAAATGTATTGCAGCCAAAAAGTTTTCTTTTCTCTTTTGTTTTGAAATTTATACAGTTCCATTAGTAATTAATGCAACCTTACTCAACAGTATAGTGTGCTGAGCATGCGTAAGACATAAGAATATAAAACCAAGTTAAGTAAGGGATTATGTTTTTTCAAGCTAATTTATTTCTTACGTCAGAATCAGTAGTGGTTTGGGTCACCCTAAATTCATTTCTCTGACATTTTAAACTTGCAGAAATAGCCATTTTATTTTTCTTTGTATGAAATCAATACTTCTTTTAAAAATAGCCACATATACTTGAACTTGGTCTCCTGAATTATCCTTTGCTTGGGAGAGACTATATATTTTATTAAAACAGTGGCATTTTCATAAAGCAAAACATTTGCCCTAGCATCCGCTTAAAAGAATAATGAGAGAAATACACAAATTTAATAAGGACATGAACCTTTTATTTGGTGACATAAGCTAGTGTGGAGCCTGGCCTTTCAGATCAGAAATTATTTTTGGCCTCTGGAAATTTGGACCATCTCTTCTCGGACCAGTTTGCAGCTGCTGGGCTCTTGCAGGAGTGCTGCCCACTTTCTGGCTGCTCATCTCCAGTGCATTTACTCTGGCTGCTCACCTTCCTGCCTGGGAACCAGCCAAGCCCAAACACTTTCCTGACATGTCTGTGCAGCCATCTGGAAGGGGGCAGGTGCCATTATTCAAAAGTACTTTGGTAGATGGCTTTAGGGGCACGAAAAGCTCCCAGCAGGAGCACAGACCATGCCACGTGGTTGGTAAAACATCTGTCCTTGAAGAAAATGCTGCCTGTCTCAGGCAAAAAGCATAGGAGATGTAGGAAAGATGAAGAGGAATGCAGCATCTTGGGGTGGGATGGTGCCATGGCATTTTTTCAGCTGCTCCCACAGGAGAGCAGCACCTCGAGCAATAGGGCTTCTCTCCCCCCTGCTTCTAACCCTGCACAAAGGACAGCTTCTTCCCATCTCTTGGTAGTGTCTTACATTGGAAAGCATTTCACAACGGGAGGGATAAAAATCGATAAGGAAGGCAAAAAGTCAAAGCAAATGCAGTATGTGGGAGGAGAGGTTGTCAGTTCCGTGTCTTTAAGTAAATGCTGGGAGGGAATAAAGGTCTTTCCTGCATGACCCTGATGGCTATCTTGGAGCATAAGGTGGAGTGCTTAATTCTGTCTGCAGCCCTGCTCTCTCCCTGCCTTTCCTGTGGTACCTGTGGATATGTCTGCTAATGGTGGCAGTGTTGACAGTTGTTAACTGGGCAATGTTTTGACACTGCCAAATCCTTTCGCACAGGTCACGGTCTGCCTGGTGTTAAATGGCAGTTGAAAAGCTCTGTGTAACACATTAACAAATTCTTTTGCTGTCCAGACCTCTGAAGTATTTTAAAAGCCTTGTTTGAAAGCTCAAGCTTTTCTGCTTCACAGCCCGCTTTTTGTTTCTTGTCTCATGGTAATGATTTAACTCCAGCTACGAGTTACACCCCAGGGAAATGGTAGGAAGGGGTCATGCGGGGTGTGACCTTATGTGGGAAAGATGAGACTCCTTCCTGTGAAGCTCTTATGAAGTTGGCTTTGGAATATTTACCAACTACCCATCTCACAGGCAAGAGCAGGATTTTTGAGTAATCTGCTGTAAAGGCACTGATCTCAGTGGAGTTATTAATTGATACTGGTGCAACAAAAACACCATTTGCCCTAAATGTTATGGAAAGATGACAACCACAAGACTGAACAGATCTGTTTCTCAGTGATCTCTCAGGCAGGGGAGGTACCCAATCTGTCCATGCTGCTTTGGGCCATCTGAGCTTCCCTTGAGAATTTAGGTTTCTATTTAAGTTGCAGTCAGCTTTTATTAATATTGGCTTAGAATATGTTTCATGTCTTTTTTTTTTCTCTTTTCCTGCAGTAATAGTAAAAATCTGTTTTTCTTCCCTAACTATGTGCAGGCTGGCATGGCTTTGACTTACGATCCAACAGCTGCTATACAGAATGGGTAAGGAATGCATGTTTTCTTATGTCTTTTTTTAAATTATTTTGAATGTCATCTTCTGTTTTCTCTTTCTGTGGTGAAACTTTTTGAAAAGCAAATCCACTCAGTCATATTTTGTCTGAAGCATATAATGCTATATTGTCAAGTTCTTCTTTTAGTTTTCCCTTTCTTTTTATGCCTTCTTGTTTGCAATATCCATTTGAATGGGAAGTTGTTTTTCCTAATAGTTTCCATCTCTATTTGGTAAATGTTAGTAGATGTCTTTTTAATCTCTCTCTGTCATGAAGTGGAAACCAGTGAAGTTTCCCTTTACTGATTTGGCTTTTGTTAAAATAATCGTTGAAGATTCCAACGTATTTTGAATAATAGAGCTGTTACTTCATCAGGGGTTCTTTCTGCAAGCTGGCTGCCTTCCATGGCATTGTGTGAATAAAAATGCCAGATAGGGAGAAAGCCTTAAATTAAAGTATATAAGCAGATGGGATTTAGGGGTAAAATGCTGAGCAACAATCTTCTTTATTTCTCAGCTACCATTTGCCAACACAAGAAATTGCAATTTTTTCTCAAATTGAACAGTGAAATTACATCGTCTTATTATCTACCTGCATGATTACATTTCCAATTAATTCATACGTTAGAAAAACATATCCTTGAAATTTAGCTCTCTTTTCATCTAGGTTAATAACAATTTGAAGACAGGCAGGAAGTTCAGCCCTGAACTTTTTGACAGTCACTCTTACATCAGAGAGATGTATGATATGATTATCAAATTCCATGCATATTCCCACCTATGTTCTCCAACTGTATGGGGAGAATTTATTGATATAGATAAGAATGGGTTATTTGTTAAACATTTATTAGGGCACTGCTAGTTGAAGCATTTAGGGAAAAAACCCTAACATTCCCAGTAGTTAAAAAAAAAATAATAGTAATAGTCTATTTTGTGTTATTTCCCTTTACAAGCAGTAATTTTGTAGGACTTGTGATATTCCTGTTTTGTGGAGGAAGAGGCCAAACTCAGAAAAATAGCGAGTTTGTTTGCAGTTGTGATATTAGAATCCTTTGCTTCTGTTTCCCTCTTCTGACCTCCAAATGAGTCATTCTTCTCTATTGTCATACTTTTCAGCTGGTAAAACATTATAGTCTATAAATAAAAATATCACTGGTTCATAATCCACTAGTGTTTCATGTAGACAACTAGATTTTTTTCATATAAATTCCTGCATGTCAGTTGTGTGAACGTTTTGGAAACCGTAGGTTGAATGATCCATTGAGACTAATATAATTTTAATTCAAGAATAATTCTTTTGAAGTGGTGGAAGTTATCTCAGAATCAGATGTTATTTATATCAAATAGTACCCATGCTGATCAGGCTGCTCAGGTGTTTTGGTCACTCAGTTGTTTGAACATGCTATCACTGATCATTGGGTAAAGAAATTGTTCCCAATGGAGAATTTCAGCTCTGCATTTTTTCAAATATTCTTTTATTTTCAAGGCAAGAGATAAATTAAATTACAGTTCCAGATATCTCTCTGAGTGACAATTAATTACCACTGTGACAAATGTCTTCTTTCTAAAGTGTCAAAATATTTTCAGTTTTATCAGGACTAAACCACCATTCAAAATGCTCTTGTGGTGAGATCTTGATTGTGTGCAGTATCATGGGGATCACCAGGACTCTTTTGCTTCCACAGCATTTTTTTATCTCCCTGGGCATTCTCAGAGTAATCTCTACATCCTGTAGTTTTAAGTTTCATCTGTGTTTCATAAGCCTCTTTACTTGCAAGTACAGTGAAAATCTAGCTCAGGAGTTTTATTTTAGCAAAGTCTGTGAACACCTTGATGCTTTGCTTGTGAAAGGTGTAAATGTGATCTGTTACTCGCTGACACAAGATACAGGCATTGGTGTGAGGCCATGGTGAAAGAGCCTTAAAGGCTCTTAAGCTGTACAAAGTAACTAACACAGGTTAACTCATCAGAGGGGCACCTTCCTCACAGGGAAGGCAATGTGGAAGTGAGCACAAAGCTGTTGCTGTGCCCACAGCCACACTGTGCTTAAAAAGGTGCAGGATACTTTGGCTGCGGCATGGGCCAAGCCACTAAGGTTTGCATGGAGCAATGTCACTCAAAGATCTGTAAAACAAAGGCCTTTTCCTTGTAGCATCCAGCTGGGATCACCAGGATGGAACTTAGTGAACTGAGGCTGGGGATGGGAAATGTAAAGATACCAAGTCAAGGTGATGATTCAGAAGAGTTATGAATTACCAACAAAATTCAAAAAGAAAGATTAACTGCACATGCTGACATTTAGTAGAGTTCATTACAGCATTGATAGATGCATTTGGATGCATCTAAGTTACTAAGCCCACACTGGATTGTGTGGAGGATGGAAGCCTACTAGAGAAACATTTCTCTGCAGGTGTCATGGGGTGGTATTTAAAATTCACAGTTCCTTAAAAGGTGTGGATTATATTAGGTTTTGAGCTGGGCCATAACCAAACCTCAGGGAAGAATCTGGAATCTTGTTTCCAAATGAAAAGGCAGGTTCTTGTTGTTCATGGTGTTGTATTATGACTTTTATTACCATATTACTGCATATTTGCCTTGAAAATCTATAGCAGGAATAAAACTAAAAAGAGTGAGAGAGAGGCTTTCACTAAAAATTACTACGATTTTTTCCCCACTAAGGAATAGATGATTTTCTTCTGAGTCTATTACATTGTAAAGCTTGATTCTCCATTTCATTATATTGGTTTTATGCCTGTGTAGCTCTGTTTAAGCATCCAGTGGAGTTACATCAGCATAAAACTGGTATAATGGAGTGGAGAATCCAACCCGTAGTGTACCACAACTTTGCAGTATGAGGTACTGAAGATATGGTAAGCACACACTTCAGTAGATAAGATCTTTTCACTTGGCAATCACTCTGCCTTTTTTTGTTTTATAATCAGCCTTTTCTGAATTATGTTTACAAAGGTTTTATTTTGGGGAGTAGTGTGCCTGTTGTAATATGCTATTGATTTTTTCAATTTGTGGCATTGTTTTAGTAGTTTTATGCACTCGTACAAAGAACAGGATTGAGCTCTTGTACGTGCACTGTAAGGAAGCTCATTTAAAATGTTCCTGAGGCTGGTGTCCTCCTGGCCATTTGACTAAGATTGCAATGTACTGTATCAGTTTAGTATCTCATATCTGGGGGACTATTTTGTGCAGTTTCGGGCCAATGGGCTCAATATTCAGATAGGTCTTTTCCAACTCAAACATCTGACTGTGTGCCTTGTTGCAACAGAGAATTGCTGCCTTGATAATGCTTGGTAATACTCTTACATTACGTGAGCCCCAGGATACTATTTATGAATCTAACTTTTTCAGTACTGCCCGCAGGCACGAGGCATGAGCAAGTGGTGTTTATTGCAGTGCAAATAGGATCTTGCTCTTGTGCAGATTCTGTCTGGAAGCTTGCACGTTCCCCAGTAGAATGGGAACCATATGGATTTTTTTTCCACGTTTTGGCAGGGAAATAGTGAGCAGACACTGCAAATACTGCAGTCCCCAAATGCAAAGGGAGGGTTGGTGTAGCAGGGGAGTATGTGCTTTGTCTGTTAAGCAACAGAAAGTGTTGTTAAAGCACTGCCTCTGTGTGCCTGACGATATACTGGAAATATGCTTCTTTTTAACATCACTTTAAAACATGTTCTTTTGAGCCTCTTGTAAACCCCCCTTCAAGAATTTCCAGGAGCATCTTTTTGCCTACTAACAATGAGGTTCCCCTGTGCTTATGGAATCTAGGCAGGCTGAAAAAGTCTATTTTTAATACAAGGGTGGTGTCCATTTTGCCTTGCCCTTGCCACCTGCATGCTTGTGCTTCTAGCATTGCCATTGTAGCTGAGGAGCAGGGACACTCACTTCCACCTGCAAAAAACGGCACAAACCAATGTAAGAATGCAAACTGCATCTGCAGAAGATGCAGCTGAGCCTTTGGGAGAGCTCTCCATTGAGCTCACAGGTCAACTACCACAAAGCCTACAAGCTCTCAAAATACCTAGTGTACAGTATTAGATACACTGTGCATTTTAATGCCAGGAAACTTGGAGGCATAATTTAATCTATCTAAAACAAGTCAAAGCCAGCGCAATTCTTATCTCTTTCCACTCATCTTTCTGATGTAGAGAGTCTGATAACTGAGAGTCCTGTATTCCCTTGAATGAACTTACAACACGCATCTTCTACCTCATTTCAACTCTCCCTAAGCCTAACAAAAAAAAGAAGGCAAAGCCCAAGACTGAATATAGCAAGGTCCTCAGCTGCAGATCTTGTTGTCGTGCTGTAGGGTTTGTGCCAGAACAGGCCACTCTTGTGTTTTTGTTTCCCTTGTCTTTTATTAGATCCCCAGCATGTCACTTATGCCAGTTACAGATGAGGATATTAGCCCATTTGTATGTAAAGGGAAATTAGGGAGATGCCTTGGTGTCCCATGGGTGAGGGTGTGTTGAGCCTTCTTTGTCAATGAGCCCTACCCTGGCAGCAAATGACTTCAACAGTGCAGTAGGTTGAGCATCCCATACCTGAGGGTGGCTCTGCTTGGATCCATCCCCGGCAAGGACACCTCTATCCTCACCACATCACTGTACTTCTCCTGTGGCAGAGATATCCACATCCTTTGTTATTAGATCATTTTGACCACAAGTGGCACTGAGGAAAGAAGACAAGCCTTTGTCTCTTGATGTAAGAAATTCCTGACTGCAAAATTATTTCTTTGCAGCCTGTCACAGTGACTGAGATTGTTACAATTGATTTTTATTTTTATTATTGTTATTATTATTAAAATTGAAATATATGGACTGGATTTTCTTGCATTGTCATTTGCAACATCAGAGTTTCTTCCCTTCTCTTCCTTCATGCCCTTGTGCACAAATTTTCCCAATACAGCTGAGAGTCCTGGTAGTATGTTTTATTTGATGCTTATTTGAGAACCTTCCAAACAGCGACAGATAAATGGTATTGGCAGGGGTGTTGGAAGGGCTGTATTTTCCACATTACCATAGTATATATTCTACAGGCTTGTGTACTATTCAGATAACTGCATCTCTAAGCTGAAACGGAAATGGCAAGCTGTCTGTCAAATTCTTGGCTTAGTACACATTTTCTGTAAATTTGTTAGTATTTGCTTGGATTTGTTGGAGAGTTTATTCCAAAGAGTCAGCACTACTTCCAAATGGAAAGTTGTTTCTTCCCTGTACTTGTCTTTGTCCAAGCAGTTCATATGTGGTTATGAGTATGAGCCCAGCATCAGTGCCAGGTTTATGAACAGAATGAGAAAAGAATGAACAAAAATGTATGGTTTTCTCAAAAGAGTTTTGGTTTTATATTATCTTTTAGTTTAAGAGGTTTATATGTATTTCTCTTTGTTATGCATTTCACCTATAGATTAAATTCTGTCAGTCTTATTTGCTGCACACAGCTTTTCTTAGCTGATCCACTTAGCAAGAGCATAGCCCAAGTGATTTCTGGTTAACATTGATGTGGCAGAAGACCCCTGTAAAAGGAGTCAGATAATATGCATTGTGCTAGTGCCATAGATGAACCTGCCTAGTAGTGTAAAAATCCCTTCTCCCATAATGTTGTGTGAACTTAATATTTGGTATAAGCATGGGGATACATATGCCTCTAAGTTCTCATAATAGGATATATATAAAATTGGGCAAAGGCACAATTTTAAAATAGTCTCTGTGTGAGCATTGTGAGGGCAGAAAAATGGTCCTAAAACAGCGTTATATTTCTATTAAACAAAAAAATCACTCAGATGCCACCTGCTGCTTTTGGCATTTTAAAATCTGATTTGGAATAGAAAGAACAAATGATTGCTTCTCTGTCTCCCTCTCCCCTCCTAACTTTGAATGTTTCCTTCCAACATTCAAAGAGAGCAGCCTGTTTTTCCAAGGCTATTGGTTGAAGTCGGTGGTTATTTGAGCCTGCATCCAGAATGAATGCATCCAATCTGAACTAGACTGATTAGTACTAAATCTGTGATGCCAGGGTGATCAGGAAATAGAGCACTTGTTTAAACACCGGTAATGATTTTTTTTTTTTTGTTTCATAACTCTCATGGAAAGCTACTGTTGATTGCCTCAGAGTAGGGAGGGGAAAAAAATATAAAAAGAGAGGGAATGCAATCCGCATCACTGTTTAGAATCTTCTGTTACTTACTGGTGCATCCTATATGAGAAAGATATACATGAAGTTTAAATCAGACAAAAGAACACCCCACATGAGTATTTCTCTCTGAGTCCAAAAGGCATTTTGGACAACTGTAAGACCAGAAACATTCTTTTTTAAGCAATTTTATTGTTCTGGCTTACAGTTAAAACTGCAAAAAGGGCAAATGCAAAAATCTTTGCAAGCACACACATATTAAGTACTTACACAATCCAGCAGTAGTGATATTTTCCAAGTGATAATTTTATCAGTAATCATTAACCCACAGGGAAGGAGAAAGAATATAGCATTTATTATCATCAAGCAAAAGATGGTGCAGCTTTTGTTCATGGCATGAAGCAGTGGAAATAAAACCAACTACATCTGAGATTTTCAGTGCTGCCTGTGGCATTTAGCCTCATAATTCCTGATACATTTCACCAGAAAAAGGGGGTTTTGCTCTCTGCCTAGATGAATATGAAAATTTCAGGCAGGGTTTTTGTAGCCACCCCTTAATAAAATAATTCAGGCATGTATGTAGAATGTGTTATTCTCAGCACTGAAGCACTAGGATATGAAAAGAAAACAGTACCCTGTGTAAAAATGAAATCGGTAATGTTGTCTTCAATATCGTGTAAGAAATTTCCTTTCACTAGCTAGCGCTCTGGAAAATCAGCTGTCTTTGCATTTCAGATAATTGCTTCTCGTGTTGTGAAGTTCTATATTTGTGCTAGTTGAAGTGAAAAAAAATGTGCTTTGTGTAAATATTCCTCCTCCTTTCCATTTTCAAGATCTGCTCAATGGAGCCATCACATCTTTTTTATTGTGCTTTTGGAAATAGATGGACATAATTACCTGGGTAGGCTCTTCTTGTCTTTGCCCAGGAGGCAGTGAATTGATTAGTCAGAGCCTAAGTAGTCAAAAGGTTCAAAAAAATCTTGCTTTTGTTCTTTGTTTGCAGATTTTATTCCTCACCGTACAGTATTCCAACAAACCGCATGATTCCACAGACATCAATCACGCCATTCATTGCTGCTTCCCCTGTCTCTACATATCAGGTACGTCAGAAATGCACTTGTCTATTGTGTTTCCCAGTTAATTATGTTTTGGATGTGGATGAAGGCAGAGTGTATACCACAGAAAATTGTGTGAGTGCTTGCACTCTTGAGTCACACTTAAAACAAAGAGCTCTCTAGTAATATTCAGGTATCATTGGATGGAGTTTTAAGTGTTTCCTGCATTCTTTCCAGCAGTAATGAAAGCCACTCTAATTCTTAATTTCAATCAGCTTCTCTGATAAACAACATTAATTTCCAGTTGAAAATACCAGAAGCTTATCATTCTTATTGAACTGTTTCCTCATTTTGGCTCCCCTTCATTAGCCAAATTTTTTTTAAAAGTGGGATTTTTTTAATAATTTATGTTGACTGCATTATACTTTGACCTTTTGACCTCAGTTGTATTTTTTCCAGTAACTGCATCCTTTAAAAGTATTCATTTTTATCCAATAATCCGTGACAAAGCAAATTACTTGAGGATAACTGTCCTCAAATCATTTCTTAGTCTGCTATATGCCATGTCGTTCAGAATTTCTCTTTTCAGCATATCCCTCTCAGATCTCCGCTGGGAAATTATTGACTTGTTTTGGCTTTCTGAGATGGAAGTCAAAACCAGATTGCATATTTTCATTATTAGCCATTCTCTGGGAACATGTCACTTCACAGGAGCTGGTCATTGGCTATACATTTTCGAATTTTAGTTATTTCTGTCCTGTACCATCAGTGCTTTTTCAACCCTGAGTCTTGCATGAAATAAGGTACCCAAACTTGCATAGCTTCATGGTGGGTTGTTCTTAATGTCAGGGTTGGTTTGTTGGGGGTGGGGGTTGCAGATGATACGGTACTGCTCACAGGTAAAATTCTGGGGAGTTACTCTACTTTAAACTTGATCTTCAACGATAAATGATTCTTGTCATTCTCTTTGACTTTTGTGTTAGTTTATTTTAGATGGCTATGTAGTACTTGCCAAACAAAAGTTGTTTTGATGAGGTAAATTCAGTAAATTTCAGTAATGGCAGCACCAAAGAAGAGTCAATGCCAGAGATATACAAGTGCAGCTCATACGCAATTTTCTCAGTAGCAAAGCTGGCTTAAGAGCCATACTACTTCCCTCTTATTCAGGCCACTGAGTTCAGGCCACCCAGCCACTTACTTTCATCACTGCTCCACAGTTCACAGTTGCTCCCCTTTTCCCATTCTGGTTTGATCCATTGCATCAGTTTGAGGTTTCATGCATTTGCACTGAAACCATTCGTTTTTATTTTTTTTTAACCCTTATCATTTTCCTTAGATAGTTTTCAGTGTAAGCCCAAAGACATTTCCCCTGGTATCGTGAAGGAGCTGCAGTGGTGCAGGAGTGGGAGCAATGAGCAGCAGCAAGCTGTGGCAGCTCTAGTGTGTTTTAACTCATGGGGATTCACAGCAGAAAATGTTGTAGTCGGGGTGTGTTCACATGTGAGCGTGCTGGTTTTGGTTCTAAAGATGTTTTGCTGAACTTGCTTTTCAACAAAAAATAGACTTTGATAAACATATACAAATGCTGAAGCACACTGTTATACAATTAATTCTCCACACTTTCTTCATTAACAAAATCACAGGGTGTCTGGAGAAGTGGGACCTTGTAGCTTTATCCTCGGTATTCCTGGTCATGCTCAGTCTGAGGTGCTACACACCTATCTCTGTGACAGCAAGTGAGGTGCCCTCTGATGACTCCAGCACAGCTACATCTTTTGTGTACTTGTGTGTTATGGTTCCCAGACTGATGCAAAAGGAAACCAAAAGACAAAATTCTTGCAGCTGAGCCTGAGTTATGATAGCATGTGGGCCATTCACACATAGCACAAGAAGGAGTTGTGGTTCAGGGATGCCACCACAAATATGCAAACACTCTGTAATGTGTTTAATTCTTAGTAAAATTGTTATATCCTTGAAAAATGTTACATGTCAGTCATGAGGCAGAACAAAGAAAGTCTTTAGTGATGCACATGGAGTTCTGGTGGGAATAGATCCCACGATGCTCAAGCTAAGAATGATCCTGGAGGGGCAAACTTCTTAAGCCAGCTTTGCCATGAAAGTTTTCAATTAGAATAAGTTTCAAAAACCCTGAATTAGATCTGCAGTTCTTACTGGAAACATAATAAGTCATTCTGGGATCTCTGAAAATGTTATACCTTTAAAAGTTCATACAGATACTTTTGAAAATAGATTTTGAACATTTTAGGTCTCCCACACTGTCGGTTGGATGACATGTTCATGATTACAATGATGGATGAAAGCAAACAATGCAAATGAAAAATAGGACAACATGGAACATTGAAGACTGCTTTATGAGATAAAATGTTGTGATTCATAGAAGTGGTGCAATCACTCAGACTTCTGACTTTGGTGGAAAACATTATCAAATGAAATTTGAAAGCCTTTTCCTTTGTCAATAACTTCAAGAACCTTAAATTAATTTTGTGTTGAGTTATAAGACTTAAGTCTTTTGTCAAAATTAGCACCTTCATTGTAATAGAGTGAATATTTTCAAGTAAATCTTCAGGTTTTAAACTTTCCTATGCTAATTAAAAGTATTTGATGTGCAGGTCCAGAGTACTTCATGGATGCCTCATCCGCCATATGTTATGCAACCAACAGTAAGTGGATACTTGGTTATATCTGGCTAAAAGTGCTTCCATTGTAGCCTTGCTCTGGTTGTCCAGCCACATTAAAGTCCTGGGTCATGTAAAAGCCGCCAGCTGCTCTCTGCGACAAGAGCCCTCTGCTGTAAAGATTCCATATCTTTACGGAGCTCCATTTGATTTAGTGGAAAGGGGAGGATGGGTGATGTGTTATCTAATTGCATTGAGTGAGAGAGTAACAAGTTCTGAAGTGTTGCTCCTGAAGCTCTGCTTCAGGGACTGCAAGATAACCACATTCCTGCATACTTTGAATTGCTGGGATCAACACGTGACCGTTCTCTTATATGCTTATCCATCAAAAAGGTCCTGTGCAGTTTTATATAAAGGATCCTCAGTGCCTCAGTAATGCATTTCAACATAGTGGAAAAGGGTGAAGCACAACTGTCTTAGAGAGTCTGTTACCAAATCTGAATCTGCTTTATGATTTGACCAGTCAACTCTTTTTTGTTTCACTGAGTAAATTGTCATCTTTATCAGTATATAACTACTTCAAGCTGTATTGTTTCTAACCAACACTCATTAGAAGTAGTGCTGCTGATTTTTTGTTTACCCCACAGAAAACATCACAGTTTTGATGCACTTTGCCTAAATATTAGTGCCATTCCAGAAGAAAACACCATACTGAATTCCACTATATACAGATCACTTTAGTTACTTTTCTACCTTTGAAGTTTCTCAGGTATGGATCCACTTGACAGTGTCATTAATCAAAATTTAACTGTATACTCCACATAATCATCAATACATTGATTTATACAAGAAAAGTAAAATTAAAATGAAGGTCTGTGGCTTAGGATTGTTTGTTATACATATTTTTTGTCCAAGTATTTTGACTTCACGGTAGTGTAAGTTCTGGTGAGAGTTAGCAACATGGATATAATTACACTACATACATGTTTAGTAGCACAAGTCTTTCATCCCAATTTGCAGCCTCCTTTCTACACCCTTCAGCTGTTTGGAGGCAAGTTCTTCAGTTCTCTCATAAGGCAGGGACCATAGTGTGGAACTGACTGGGCACTCAATTCCTACTGCTTCAGTGCTGCACCTCTCTGCAGACCCTGAGGGATATGTGTGTATATGATGAGTTATGAGACTTGTGGAAGCCAAAGAATCTCCAACCGTTGTAGAAAGATTCCCTTCCTAAAAGAAAAACCTAAGCACTTGACCAATCCCAGATTTTGTGTATATGTGTGTTTGAGTTTTATTTCACAATATTGAGCAAAGTGTTTTTCTGCAGTACTAGGAGAGGTATTATGCTGTGATAATTGAATGTATTTAATTTGCCCTTGGTAAGGACATGAAGAGAAAACTGTCTTTCATAGTGAGTGGCACCCTCAATATGACGAGTTAAACTCATGTTCCTTGTCAACCAGAGAGTCATGTCAAAAAAAGGAAGTGTAATTCTAGGTGGAAAAGCAGAGGGCCAGTGGATAAGTGGTGTACCATTTCTGTTCCAGTGTCCTTGCTGTCGTGGGTTACTTCCATGTGTTTTCTGTAGCAATCCTAGTCTCTTCACTGAAAGATTTTTCCCATATGTCTCCAAAGATTATGTTGTTAAGTAAGAGGACATGAGGCATTTAGTACCGAAGAAAGCAAAAGGCAGCACTACCATTCCCCAGGTTTCATTCAGAGATGAATTCTCTATTAGAAATGTCTGAAAACTTGCCAGAGTATTGCCACGCAGAGAATTCGGGAGACTTCAGAATTAATGGTCTGTTTTGAAAGAAAATAAAGAATCTGTGTCTGTTTTAAGTTTCTGTAGTTTAATGCCTAACTATAGACTCTATTCTAGGCACCTCCATAGCTAAAAAAAAAAAAAAAATAAAGACAAGATTACAATAAAGTTGGCAGAATTAAGGATGTGAGTTTTGGTAACCCTGTGAGCTGATGAAACTGGGAACTTTCTAATTTGGTTAGCTTTTTGTATCTTGTTGTAAGTTAGTTTTCCATGTTATTATCTAAATTGATGCCACTTTACTTCATAATATTTTTTGAGATGATTGATTGTGGCATATGATGTCCCCCTGGAAACCACTGCAGATAAATATTACATTCCCTTTGCCCCAGGAAAGAGAATATTTTGTTAAGCCTCTATTATTCTTTGTGAGTAGAGATGAACTTGTACAGAAAGCACAGATTGAATTGCTCAAACTCTGGTGGTTAATTCTTTGTTTTGATTATAAGTACCCACTAAATCATGTTACTGGATGATTAGCTTTTCATTTCCTACAGAAAGTCCTACTTGATACTTATGTATAATTTAACATCACGTAGTGTCCCTCATGACAGAAAGATAGGCAGAACCATGCTGTAGAGGAGACAAAGAGGGTTTTTCACTCCACATGCTGTGCACAGACAGAGCAGTGTTCTCCCAGACTGGCAGGCTTGCCGACAGGAGGGAAGAGCTGTGCTGCACGGCACCACCATCCTGTATCTGCCTGTCCCTCCTCTGCTTGCCCGTCCCATCTCCCTTCCCACCTGCCTCCCTGTGCAGGGAGTACAAAGCTCTTTCTTCAGTGATATCCCCTGCAGCAGGTCGGCATGCCAGACATTTTGCTCCTTTATTTCCCTTTGTATATCGATTTCAGCCACAGTTTCCTGATGTGTGCGAGTGTGCATTCTGTACTCATTTACTTGGTGGATTAAAAAGCCCACTAAAGTAAAAGATTGTGTCTCCAATTCCTTCTGTAGCTTTTTTAACTACAACCAGATAAACCTCTGACCCTAACAAACAAAAATGACATATATGTTAACTGAAAAATATTTGTGTATATTGCTTTCCATTCTCAGCTTTGTTTGTCTTATGTGATATGCTTAAAAACAGAAAACAACCAAAATTACATTTTCTAAGAAAATAATAGTTTTAACATTTTTGTCCTAAAAGGAGAAAGATGAACAGTCAAGGACTCTAAAAGTATAGAACTGATATTGTAGGGTGATGCTAATAAAGAACTGCAGATACAATTTTTTAAGGGGTTTTATTTTTGGTTATCAGTGATTTTTGCTGGTCTTACTCTAAGAGCCATGGAAAAATAATAACAAATAGGTTGGGGTAGCATTGCTACTTCTGAATAAACCGTATTAAAATTAAACTTCTGTTGGCATAGTAGGGTCATACATGAAAACTTCTCACATCTTAATGCTTACAGAACCTTCAGGGTTTTGGAAAACAGTGTTCCTGAATCATGTGGACATGATAAAAAATTTGCCTGGAGGTTCTTGTGTGACTCAGACAGTTTTGAAAAATGCACCCTTTGTGAATTGAACCTTCACCATTTTTTCCCATATCGATTGTACTGTGTCCAAGTAAGACCTGAAATTTGGCAGTTTCGTTGCTTTGCCATGTGCCCTGGTCCCTCTCCATAGCTGTAATGGAAGACAAGCTCAAAAAAAGTTATAGCAGTGTGAGTTTGGATTAAAATTGGCAAGACATTTAATGCACTGATGGTAGTCGAGGCTCAGTTTAGTTAACTATATCTTTCAAAGTACAGTGCTTACTCTTCCGTGTTTGAAACAAGTCTTGTATTTCATTACTGCCTCAGGATAAAGATAGATGGATAGTGATGACAGAATCAAAACATAAATGGGATAAGAGACTTATAACATTTGCCATATTACTGTGTTTTTCCTGTAGTCCCTGAAGGCTGTTTGACAATTATGGGGATACTTTGAAAAATATGTTTACAGTTCAATTCATATGTAGACAATCTCATTTTACTGATGAGGGCATTTGTTCAAAACATTTTGATTCAAATCTTTATTGCAAAAAAATAAATTCCCTGTTAAAGGCAATTTTTTTAGTGAAGCAACAGAAATGCACTACCCTAGTACTCAATGTGCACACTGGTTTTTACACTTATCCTATTTGCAAGTAGAACTGTGTGACCATAAGTGATCACTGGGAATGCAAAGATAGATGTTCTTGTCAGTCTGGAGCAGTTTCTACATAATAGCTGGAGAATAAGGATGCCAGTGGCAGCAGGAAGAGTGCAAGCAGAGCAGCATATGGAAAAAACTACCATTGATAATGACAAAGAATGTTGGAGAGAACTTCTGTTCTGGAAGTTTCTCAAGCCCTTACAGTACTTCTAGAAAGGTCAATGTCTTAACAAACACCCTTATTATTTTTTCTGTGGTCCTTCCTGTAGCCCATGGCTGAATGTAATCCTTCTGTCTTTAAAAGCATCAACAAAAACATGTCTTATTTCATAAGCAGTGTAAAACCCCTAGTTTGGTGAGAAGCGAGGCTGAATAAGGACTCCAAATTCTTGCCTTTTGATTGTTGTGCATGAATGTAGTAGCATAAAAGGTACAGATTGTTCAACTGAGATGGATCAGTTTTCATTTTCTCACTAGCGACTCTGCTGTTTTGGATAATACCCAAAATACCACAGCAGTTTCAGTGTTTTGATTCCTACGCTCTGGAACAAAGAAGTTCCTTGTGCTCCAGTCCACGTCCCTCTCCCAAGACAGCTTTCTCTACCTCACGTTTATTGCTCTACCTTTTTAGTAAACAGAGCCAGGAGTCTATCTTGAGTTTGCCTGTTGGAGTGTAAGAAAACAAAGTATGTCCTCTGCAGACAGTTGAGTCCTGCATCCAAGATGAAATGTGAGAATTCAGCTAGCTGGTATGAAAAGTAAACAGGAAATAATCCTTAGAAACTGGAATCTCCAGCAAGTCTTTCAACTTTTAACTGTGTATTTTTAAGAGATCCTTTGAACATGAACTTACTTGAACTCTTAAGGCTAAAGTGTTTAGAGGTTGAAATAACTAACCAAATACCAACGACAAAGTTCTGCCGAGCAGTTTTAATTCCAGTGTTTCCCGAGGCAGAAAATCGAGGACTGCCAATTCTATAACTCTGATAATCAAGATGGTAATTGGCAATGTTCCTTTGGGGCAGGCAGGCTCACATGAGGTCATTTCTGCCTCCCTCTCACCCAGCACCCACTGTATACAGACATTGTCTCAGTACTACTTAAATGGGTTTTTCAGATGGGGGTCAGCATGTACTTGCTGACCTTCTTTAGTGCCAGGTGGTGTTGTGCTGGGGAGAGTACTCAGGACAGAAAAGCAGTGCCCAAGCTCAACTAACTTAGACCTCTAAAAGAAAACAGGTGTAAGCAATTCAGCCAAGCTACCTCTCCCACTCAAGTGTAGTGGTTTTTAAGTCTGATTATACAATGCTTCTGGAATCATATCAAAGTATTGCTCCAGTCCTTTGTTCTGCTGTTGTAGAAATTAATACGAATGCCAGAAAAAGATATATTTAAGTTAGATTGCCAACATTTTTTAACACTCTGTTAGAGCCCCCTAGTGAAATGAGTACTTTTTGTGATGGCAGCAAGACACACCACATATGGATTCACTTAGTAAACATGGACAGGAGAACCACAAATGTTTCCAGTAGACAAGCCCTTGCATTTGAGGAACTTGTGGTGTGCTGTTTTATCCTAAAAAGAGTTCAGAGCTCTAGTAAAATTTTCTTTTCTTTCAAATATTCTACAGATAGCATGAATACTAAAGGGATAAACCATCAGTTTGTTCAAAGACATTTACATTAGTGGAAAAAATACATCTGTGTTTCATATAAATCTATAAACACAAATAAAAAAGATATTTGGAAAAGAAGGCATCTGACACTAAATTTGAAAGGTTCCCCAGAATTTTTTTAAGTCAGGAAATTCTGGTTGAGGTTATGGAATATTGATTTCTTTATAACAGAAAAGATGCAACCTTACCGTCAACCTTTATTGTCAAGAAAAACCTTAATACAACAGCTGTTTAAAAGCAGTTTTATCAAAGGGAACGATTTTTTTAAAAGATAGTTATTTATCAATAGACATTAGAGTATCTTCTGTGGAAGAATGTAGTGCATTTTTAAAAAAATCAATCTCTAATTTTGTACAAAGCCTGCATTCTGCTTTCTCTTGTCCCACTCAGCGTATATCACCTAAGAATATCAGCAATACTTTATTAATTTCATATTAATATATGCAACATCTCTGTTTTTATGGAGATTGGCATTTTCATCAAGTTTTAGATTTACAAAACATCAAAATCCTGAACACAAATCTGTAAGATTCATATGTTGTGTTTGCCACTTTGAGCAAAAATTCCTCATTTGGTGAGCACTGGTCAAGTTAGTTATTTTCCAGGTGGTAGATTCGTAAGTAGGCAGATTGTGATAGGATCAGGAGAGAGTGGTGGACTTTGTAAAAATAGGCAGTTAAGGATAGGCCAAGAGATTAATCAGCGTGCAGAAGGTAAAGGGCTCAGCAGAGTGCTGAATTTAGCTCAACATCAGATATTTTGCCCCATGTGTTGCATTCTGGTTATGCATGCATATCTGTGCCATGAACAGGCTGAGCCATGTGACATGTGCTTTACAGTCCTCTCAGATATACCCTCCATCATGAACCATTCTCTTATTTTGTGCCCAGCATTGTCTTCTGTCTTGCAGTTGATGCTGATATTACTCACTTTCTGCAGAGAGCGCACTGCCCTGCTGGCTTACAGCAAATCAGACAATGTACACGTCGCAAGCAGGACCCCAGCCTGCTTGCAGCAAAGGTGGTCATGTGGTGCAATTGCCAAACACGCAAGTTCTGTGATGGTGGAAGGGAAAGGCAGCAATTTTCATCTGCCACAGACAGCAAAGAGCTTTGAATGTGCTCTGTGGTCTGAGAGCACAGAGGTTTCACACTGGTTGGTGACAAGGCTGGGAATGATCTCTGGGTGTCTTTCCCATGGTGGAGATGTGGTTCTCATTTCCATAGTGCAATTAAGAGTGCAAGATGTTACCAGAGGACAGTTCACCAGCAGAAGGAGACCTGGATCTCCTTTCTGCCTCCCAAACTCCATCCCTGCACTACAGGAAATCAACATTTCCATTACAGAAGCATTGGGCAGCTTTCGAGAAGGAAACAGGTTCTGGGGTTCTGCAAACCCTGAAGGGGATTCTTGAAGAAAGCCTGTGATTTACTGCTAAAGTAATGCCAGGGCAGCACTGTAGTTGTGATAACTTCAAAATAGGACTTAAAAAGACTGGCACAACCTGTCAAAGTTGTAAAGGTGAGTTCTTGTTAGTGATCAAGTCAAGTTTTAGGCTAATGACAAGATGTTCTTTTATAAACAATTGAGTAGGAAGGAAATTATGCATGAATCATGGTACAATCTTAAAGGTTAATTAATTTATTATTTTTTAAAATACAGTATTCATTTGGGGTTTTGTCCCAGAGGCTTCAACTGGTTTTGAAAGAAAATTCCAAATGGAAATCATGCATACTTGTTCAGCTACAAATGCATTTTATAGCTGTATTTATCCTTGCTGCAGCTCCTTTTTGACCTGAGCCTGCCTTTCCTCACACTGGCTTTAAAGAATACATGTAGGCTTAGAGCACTCAGTGACAGATACTTTTTCATCTGCCACAGATGAAGCTTTTTGACCTTGGAGAAAACATCTTTCTCTCAGGTTCAGTTTCAGATTTGTCTTTTTTTTTAATCCCCATCTATTTAGTTTAAAATTGTTATATTGCTAAATAGTTTTTAGTAGAAGTTTGTGAAACGTCTGGTGGAACAGGGATCTATCTTGCCTGATGCCTCTAAACACATCCTCATAGTGATATATACTATTAGAGTTTAGGGTTTTCATGATAATTATTAAAATAAACCTGTCCCAGCTACAAAAGGAAATACTGGATCTGATTTTTGCCAGTATAAATCAAGAGTTAACGTCACTTAAGAAAATTGAATTGCATAGGTGTGAAGCAGTGAGAATTAGAAGAGAATCATGCCTGCAGCAATAAGCTGATGAAGGAGACTCTGGCACCTTCTTAATCCTTAGAACAAAAGCACTTCCATAAATTACCATTATGTTATGCCAAGTGTATTCAAGGACCAATTTACATAAGTAGGGGAAACTAGCTCATCTATACTTTACTTATGATTGCATCATGACTTTTCTAGTGAAAGAGTTGTGTAAAAAATTATAATAATGTATTCTAAGGACTTAGTGACCAGTTTATAAGATTCAAAATTCCTGTATCCAGGAACCATACAGATTCACACAATATTCTGAGCTGGAAGAGACCCACAAGGCTCATCAAGTCCAACTCTTCAGTGAATGGCACATACAGGGATTGAAACCACAACCTTGGCATTATTAACACCATGGTCTAACCAACTGAGCTAATCTCAGTGGCATGCTACATAATCCCTTGCAAAAACTGATTAAATAGTTTGATTTTATGCCTCTTGATAATCCTATCAGGAGGTTTGTTTCAAAACACCTTTGCTCTGAGGCTTAGCACTCTGTTTTTAATTTCCAACCTAAAGGTGCTCCTATTCATTTTGCTTCCATCTGTTCTTGGTCAAACATTCTTCCTATGCTCAATAACTGTTGTCCTTTCTCAATGTTCATCACATTAATTTAGAGACAAAAATTGTACCTGCATTTTCATTTTTAGCCTAACTATATTATCACTGCATTTACAGTAATGCAAGGATTTTGTACGTTTGGCTGCAACAATGACCCTTCTTTGGATCTATCCCACTTTGAATTCATTTTTCTGGGGCAGCCAATGCTCTCAGGATTCCAGCCTTTTGTGCAGATAGCATTAATACTTCCTTCTCTTCTCTGAGATGACTTTGCTGCATTGTAAAAGGTCTTTTTTCACTTATGCTCATGACTGGTAATGCAGTCACCCTGAAATTCACTGATATACCTAGGTTTTCTCCTTCTTCCACATTCCCAGCAGATGCTCCTACATGATAAAGGAAACCACATGTTAGCCTAATTGCCTTCATTAATTTGTGCCCTTCTCTGTTTAATCCAGTCCTTCCTGTATGGTAGTCTAATTTGCCACTTTATTTAATGTGCCTTACCACTTTTCAATTTCCCCAAATCTTATTATTCAAGGGAATTATTAAAAACAATGGATGAGAACGATCCTGATGGAGATTTTGGTGGCCCTCCCACTGACGTAGCATAGCTTGTCTTTTAGCACAACCTGTTATCATTTCCACTTTAGTTAATCCTTTATCATCCCCAAAGTTTAGTAACTGTAACACTGCCTGAAATACTTTATTGACCTTCAGAGAGTTTAGATCTGCTGCATGTCCTTTGTTGAGAAAATAGGTCATTTTATTTTAAAAAAATGAGGTTAGCTAGATCTATCTTTGATTTATCTATGTTCTATCTTCATTAATATCCCTTAGTCCTGGCCACTGGACCTGTGCTTATATGTTCCAGCTCTGCAATAGAGGTGATCCAGTCCTGGTTCCTCAATTCACCTTGAGCTCAGTGACTTCTCTGGGTTTTTCATCTCCTTTGTCTGTATTCATTTTTCTGCCCAAACACTCATTCTCTGAGTGCTGCCTCTGCTGTCATGTAGGAAATTGAGATAGTGTCCTTATTCTGCTGGAGCTACTTCTGAAGTACCTTTAATGTGTCCCCTATCCTCCCTGCATGGGGAGCCAAGCTCTGGGTTCCATCATTTTTCACTTATCTATGTAAGAAAGCTTTTGTCAGGTGTTTGAATATCTGAGACTTTGCAAAGTCTCACACAGACCTAAAGTGAATCTTATTTCTGCCCTCCAAATGTAGCATTTTTTTGCCTTTTTTTTCCCCTCCCTTCTGTGTTAATTCCTGGTATACTTATTGAGGTGTCTGAGTAAGTGGCTGATTAATTAACACCTTCTCAACTGTAACTGCTGAAGTATCTTAATAACATAATTATTTTAAAATTATTTTTTCAGAGGCAGTGCAAACTATTTTTTTTAAATCAATGCATAAATGTACACTGTGATCTGACACCCTGGAAGTTAGAAACATTCAAGATGCCGTAAGTAGTAGCTTATTATTGAATCTATTGAATGTAGTCAGGTCTAACAGTATTTGACATTCATTTTTCTACTCTCATGGGAAAATTTTTTTTTTCATTTCAAATGTCTTTAGAAAGAATATAATATTGACTTAAACTTTGCAGTACAGAGGTAAGTCAGATTTATCTTTCCTAAACTAATTTTAGTCCCCCTGAAGTGGAGTAATTGCTTAATTACAGTTTTCAGGTTGTAACCTTGTGGCCTTGTTTTCCTCTCAAAGCAGTGTGAATTAGGATTAAGTCCATGCATTCAGCAGTGTTTGCCACAAAGCCTCTTGTTGTGAGCCAGTGGCATCTGCAGTGCTGTTGAGAGCAGGGTTTCAACTTCTTTCTTACAGGATTGCGAAAACAAATAGTGAAGCGTAATAGCATAAACACTGAACATTCTTTGGCTGTTTCATAGTGCATTGATGAAGAATGAGTTGTGTAACACAGGGACAGATCAACAGAATCTGGAGAATTTTGAAGGAGTGCCAAGTTGTTATTTAGTGAAACCACTACCTTTGGACTACCTACCAAAGAGATGCACTTCCAGCAGAGTAGCTTCTCTTATCAAACGGCCTCTTGTTAACAAGGAATTGGAAATTAGGGGCTGAAATCTCACTTCTTCTTACCACAGTTTAAATGCAATTTGTTATTTCTTGTACAGCCTCTCATTAAAGGATATCTGCTGGACAGCCTTTCCTGTTCTATGCCTTTTAAATAAGATACCTAGGATGTATTGTAATGTCACTGCAGGTCTTGTTGCCCAGAAGAGCCCATCTCTAACATCCACCCCAAATCCCAGGTGTAGCCTTTTACCACTGCGCTTCTCTGAGCGAGCAGTTGAGTGGAAGTTCTTTTTTCTCTATGCATGGCAAACCGTACATGCACGTCCCAAAGCCGGAAGACAATTGGGTTCCTCATTATAGGTTGTCTACTTCTGCCTCCTAAAATGCTGTAAACTCAGAGTGTGGAGTCCTCATGCGGGGTTCAGTCTGGGATAACTTGGATGATTGCTTCAACTTCAAGCAGAGGATCACAGGATTGACACCCTGCTACTGATCTTCGTGGTGGGACAAGAGGGCTGCACATGATGCACACAACACACAGCCTGCTTTCAAACAGCCTTTGTACTTTTGCAGTACGGCAATCTGCAAATCATTATGCACCCCCTCTTTGCCCAATTCACACAGGATGTGAGTCTGTGTGAGCTCCCAGCTTGATAGCCTTCTTCTTTAGCACTATCAATAAAAAACTCCTGCTTGCAGCTTTGGAAATTACTGGTCTACTGCCTGCCCCTAGACAAGAGGGTGGGTGTCACATTCACAGATGTCTCACATCTGACAGAGTTGTGGCTAGAAGTAATATTTTCCATAAGCAGGTGGGGGAAGAGACCTACCATTGTAAAGCCTGTTCATCTGCACTGCCACAACTGCTCCTGGCTAACCCAGAGTTCAGCAGTCCAGGAGAACAAGCACAGTTTCAGGAAAAGCATGGTTGGATGCATTCCACCACTGACATTTCTTCCTGCTGGCAGGCCATGTCATTTTTGTGGAGAGGATTGCTCTAGATGTACTTATTTTAAATGAGGATGAAGTGTTTGATGCAGTGATTGTTTCCTGGTGCTTGTCACAGATCTTGCTTCAGGGAGAGAAAGGGATGGACATTTGTCAGGAGCAGTTTGAGTGTTTCTGATAGACAAGCAGATGCAGAACCCCATCTCATTGATTTGTGTCTTTGGAAGTAGCAAAGCTGTATTAGCTCCTTCACTAACTCTGCTCCAAGTGCAGCAAGCGAAGGCACTCATCATGACAGCTAAAGCTGTGACAGGCCACGTCTTCCCCCAGGAACAGCACAGAAATAAGAAAAATTTGAAGAGAAAGACCAGTGCAATTCCCCTGGTTTCATGCTGTTTCTTGCAGACAATAACACCCTGTCCACATCTTCAACCTTCACTTGATATCCAATTTTATAACATTGCAACCTAAATCTTCACAGATATTCAGCACCTTGGGCATGTTGGTTCTACCAGCAGATGACTGTAAAGCAAGTTTTAGGCAGCAGGTTAGAGCATGGAGGTGTGGGTGGGGGGAATTGGTCTTTGAAAGGGAGTCCTGATACTGCTACTGCTGCAGAGAGAAGGGTTATGGCTCAGAGCTCAGATTTGGACTCACACAGCAAACATACCTTCAATCCATGCCAGTGTTCATGTTAAAAGCATGGACCCAGAGAAGGGCCTGGGAACTCCATACTAGTTCGGCCTTTTCGTTGCTTTGCCTCCACTTTCCAGGGTAGAAAAGCAAGACTATTCATCCTTGGGTGACAAATTTCAGGTTTGGCTATAACCCTGAAAAACATTTTGCTTGGTCTGCACAGGTGATGTGCACATCTTTGAGATTCTGGAGTTCATACTTCAGTGGATGTTTTCACTGGGATAATATAAATGTACCAATGTGTGTAACTGCATCCATTCAAGAAAAGACAAAATATTGGACATGTGTGTAAGCCAGGTGAACTCATTGCAAACATCTAGTAATAGAGCTTGGGAACTTTCAAATAATGTAATTGAAGAGAACTTTCTCACAACATTCAAAATGTGTACATTTTTATTCTTCCTAGAATTTTACATGTCATTCAAATCTGTCTTCCAGCTAAAAATCAGTTATACAGGTCATGGCTCTGAGTGTGGGCTGTGGTGATTAGCAATGATTTGTTTGTGGTGATATTCACTTGCCTCCACAATATGCAATGTGTTTGCATCCTCTCTGAGCTTCTTTTCATTATTTTGTTCAACAGACAAGTGAAGGAGTAAGTAGAAACATGCCATGAGTGCTGTTGTGTCAATTGAAGTATGAGACTGTGCTTTGCTGTTTCCTTTCATCTACTTGGCCAAGCTGGGACAATATGTAACCAGGCATTACACAATATTTGTTATGCTTCTCACGGCATAAAAAGCTATGTTAACTCTTTTGTGCTGGTAAAATTCTTGTGGATGAATACAAGGGACAACTCTTTGGCATTAACAATTACAGTATCCAGTATAAGTCATAGGAGCATCGCAGGCATTACTTTTGTATGTCAGATGTGCTAAAGGACAATAGTTTTACTCAAATGTGGTAGTTTCCCTCTGAGAAGTATTTTCTCTATTTCAAAGAGTGCTATCTATCATTCTGACATGCTCCAAAGTGGAAGCCCAAGCCAAACCAAACAACAGCCGAATCAGCAGAAGGCTAGAATGTGTGACAAAGACTTAAAATCCCAAAAGAGTCTTCTGTCAGGCACCCATTTTTACCTAGGTATCACCAGTTAATGAGTTACTGTAAAGCCGGTGAATGCTAATGTGAAATTTTTTAGCATCACTGTGAGCAAGTCCATTTTGCTGATCTCTGAGTTAGGAGCTAAAGAAAATGTCACGAGTTGCAGCCAGCTGTTCATGCCTTCTGCGTGATCTGCTTAGACCTTGAAGCAGCTGACCCCTAGATATACCCAAATAGCAAGCTTATAGCAAATACACCTGATCTGAAGTGAAAAGATGAATTACCATCTCTAAAATATAGGACAGTTGCCAAAAAGTTTTAAAATTTTCTCTGCAGATTAGGGGGCTTGGAATACAACTTCGTGAAAGTCATGAATCAGTTCTGATGATTGATATAAGGCTCTAATTTTCCTGAAGGTTTTCAAAGGCTTCTGAAATGTTTCTGCAATATTCTAGTAATTGGTGTTGTACAATATTAAAAATCCTTCCAAGCTGTCTAATTAACTACAGGCATAGTTGCTTCTCAAAACCAAAATTAACTACTTGGTTTGACATATTGCAAGCCCTCTTACACAGGTGGATAATTCTAGCTCTGCAAGGAGTTTTGGTCACCTAGTTTCTCAGTTCAGTGGGTCTGCAATTGAATCGTTTCCTCTTAATGGGTGACTTGACCAAGTGGTTTGAAAGTAATTAGCAAACACAGTGGACCCAGTATTGAAGTGTATGATCAGCATCCTATCAGGAACTACTTATTTCCTGTGGGAAACTGCGGTCGACTTCTCAAGAAATTCAGAAAGCAACTTGTTGCTCCTGCTTCTAAGGAAGCTAATCAAGGAATGGTTGCACCATCCCAGGCATGTTTTGACTTGTGATGAAGTGATCCCAACTGATTCTAAAGGAATTTTCAGAAAGTCTGTTCTTTATTGCTATTGGATGTTTCATTCGGTCACTTTTAAGAAAGCAGTAATTGTCTTCTTACAGACGCAGCCTATTTTTTGTCCACTAATACATTTTAATCTTGGTGCACAGCTGTTAATGGGATATGCTTCCACTCCAGAGCTATTCAGATTGATTTTGTTTCCACTTCAGAAATATATTACAGTAGAGCCACAGTATATAAAAGGGCTCAGTGTGTTGAGATGAAGTAGCCTTACGGTATTTGCAGCTTCTAATGGGAGCTCAGTACATTTAGAACAGAAGTGGTGATTGATTGTCTGGTGCTCAGGCTAATTGATATGGCACTGAGTTAGTCAGAAGCTCTCAGCTCCATCAAAATCACACATGACATTGCTCCTGTGCCTCTTAATATTGACTGGGTAGTTCATATGATAAAAGCAACATGTTTTGGAGGAGACTTCCAGGGCCCAGTGAATCTTCCTTCAGCATCAGTTACATTCTTTCCAGAAAGGCTTCCTGCCTAGAGTAGCATTACTCCTCCGCTGGCAATTTTTTAAAAGGATGTTCTCAGGTCTGTTTATTTTTAATGGGCTTGGATGCGGTCACTGAGATCCTGTGAGGTCAGAAGAATGGAATGAAAGTGGTCACAGATGACACTTGAGCTATTTCCACAGCTGGATGCACACCAGCCAGAGTAGGCGGTCTTCTGCAGATGAATTAGTTCGTTCAAGTACATGATACAAAACATCTGTTACAATAAGAACAAACAAAAACAATGTGCCTTTGAAGGCTGGGATTTGTTAGGAGATGCTTGCAAGGGTGCTGAATGAGGCGGTTGTCAGAAAGTCAGAAACATTTTTAGGCTTGCCCTTGTGTGAACTAAAGCAAAACTACGTAGTAAAAAGACTTAAATTCAATTAAGCAAAAGACCTGCTTTTCCCAAATTTTGTTGCAATTTACAGCATGGGGAGGGGGAGAACCCCTCTGTAGCGAATGTTTTTTATACCTTAAACCAGTTTTAATACAATGGTATAACTCCAGCTGAGTGGCTGTAAAAACTTAGAAGCTACAGTGGTATAGTAACTGTTATTCTGTCAGTCGTTCCCTGTGCTGCTTTATTACCAGTTGTCTTGAAGTGCAATAGACGTTTTTCATTGTCACTGCCACCTGATGACAAATAAAACCTTCAAAATGTTTTTGCTTGAAGGAGTAACTCCCAGCTCCTAGCCAGAAGTAGACCTTTCACGTCACCTTAACATGCCAGAGCGATCCAAACATTCCCACCCCATTTTACTCTTACAAGGTCGTTAGTTTTGGCTGCCTTTGATTTTTTTTTTTCCTCACAGTTGAGCTAGTGAGGAAGTAGAAATACTAAGGTATTTATGGAGTAAACAAACATGCTGTGTGTATTAAAACTGAAGACAAATCAGTCAAAGCCAGGTGTTTATCAGTTATTATAGGGCAGCATTGTTCTCATGGACAGTTTAAAAAAAATGCAACACTCCTAACACATTATTTCAGCCATGATAATGATGAATTAGATGCAGGTATACATCAAAGCATTGGTTCCCCTCTTTTTTTTTCTTTTTCCCTAAACTGGGCATACTAACTGTCACAGAGATTTGATGGATGAGAATCGTGTCCTACATACATAATAGAAAAAGACTGCACTACCACAAAATGCTCCCAAAGAGGTTTGGTGCCCAGTGTTTGTAGGCACATTGGGCAGACAATAGTAGTAAAAAAAAAAAAAAGGTAAATAGAAGTTAATCCTTTAGATCAAGAAAATGGTAGCAATATGTGATCTTGGACTTGGACATCCTTTATTTCATCCCCTGCTGGTGGCCTTCTGTGTCTGCACAATGATGCTACGGTTTTTTTTAGGCACAACAACTTAAACAGGAGTTTCTGTGGATCTCATGGGTGTCAGATAGGCCACTGGGAGAGGGTCTCTTTCATGGCTTTTCGTCTGGGATCCAGTGGTGGGTGTCAGGAGAGGTGAGAAGCTGCAGAGGAAACAAAGTTAAATAAGGTTCTTGTATAGTTCAATTGATTCTATTTTATGCCTTCCTGATGAGCGGGGTGTCTGATTGTATATGTAGTCATAATTTATTATAGCTGTACAAGACAATTATGTTAATCTTACTTTTATTTCCTAATATTCTTTGATCTCATACACATCAAAGATGCAAAATTTTAGTCTTGTTGGTAATTAGCTAGAAAGCAAATATGTTGTCTGTCAGTACGGAGGATACAAAGCACAAGAAATTGTCCTGGGGGAGTCTAGATTCTAGACTAATTTTTTTTCTCCTCATCAGATTTTTATTTCCCTTTCATCAGTTCCCTCAGCCATTAAATAAATGTACTGGAAGTAAACTTTGCCATTGTGAAATTCATTCAGCTTATTAAACCACCTAGTCAGTCAGTATGAATCCTCAATTGAGGAAAAGCAGTTTGGTACATCAAACAAAAATGAACATCAGTGTTTCCCAAAGTTGCAACAACCCCTTGCGGTCTGTATTGACGAGGGTTTCACGCTTGCTTGCTGTTAGTTTTAAGCAGGCACAGGCTAATGCTGTGCACAGTTCTCATTTGATTCACCCATTATATTCCAAAGGCTTTGATTTCTAACTTGTGATTAGTGCTCTGGTCAAGAACAGCAAATGAGGATATGCTAAATTATTTGGCTCTGCAGTTGCTCTTCAAAGCTGTCTTTCTGGAAGGATAAAAGGCCCAGGGATTATTTTACAATTTCTGCAGTGAATCTCTGCATCATACCTTATGCCTCCAGCTGGTGGATTTATACATCGCAGTTTATTCTGGGGATTGACCCCTCCCTCCACTTTTGTTCATGAATTGCAAAGAGATCATTATCTTCATAAATTTGTTTACAGTCCAAAACATCCATATGAATAATTTATGGCAACATTTCAGCCAAAGGATTCTTCTCAGTGTGCATAACAAGTATTTATTAGATGGTTTCTTACTGGAAGTTGTTATTAGACTTGATTCTTTCCTGTTCCAAGGTTGGTTGTCCTTATCTTTATTAATTACTTCAGCTTCCAGACAAGATGGCTGTCTTGCCAGAAAATAAAATTTTGTTTCTTGATTAAACAAGTCTGCAGGCTGCATAGGGCCACAAAATTTACAACTGGATTACTGAAAAAAAACCAAAAAACCCTGAAAACAAGAGCAGAATCATCTCTGCTAGACATAATTAATTAATGAAAATCTGCTTGTGGTATAAAAATCTTTTGGATACCTGCATAGTAATGTACAGTTTGGCATCTGTCTCAGAGGATTAAAACAATGTGAAATACTGGTAGCATTCAAGTTGATGACAAAACTGTAATTAATTTCAGCAGGGCCAGGATTTCAAGCCAAATTTTTCAAATTCACTAAGATCTGTATGTTACTGTGGTCGTTGGATTATAGAAATTTGAACCATTGACATTGCAAACAGCTTCTGCTAAAAATTTTGCCTCATCTAGTTCCCATTTTATGCTTCAAGCTTGCACTTCTACATTACTTCCCTTAATTCCGTAATTATTTGCAGTGACACTGAACTGAAACACCAGGAGAGAGTCCTTTATGATGCTGCAGTTCCTCGATAGTAACAGAAAATACCACAAGAAATACTACAAGAAAACCATTTAATGTACTTTTCAGTCCCACAAGTGGATTTTCTGTATGCCTGGAAAAGTCACTGCAGAATAGAAATGTGACTGCCAAGAGGTTGGTCTCCACTGAAGTTTATCAGAACATCTGCTGTTAGTTATGATGCATCTTTTGATGTCAAAGACAAAACAAGGGTTTGTTTGGTTTTTGGAGGAAGGGGTTTCATATATAATGAAGATTCACAAGCATGCAGTGCACAGAACCCAGCCCTCGAGTCCCTGTCACTCTGGAATTAATTAGAGCACTATTTTTCTATCCACACAGCTTTCAACAAAAGATGGGAGTATTAGCCATTTGCCTATCATCTCAGTCCTATTTATCTTCCTTTGGATGTTTCTTGTTTCCTTTACCTCTGAGGCTACCCTTTGCCTCTGGCTAGGACTGACAAGACTATTACATATATAATACTCTGTGGATAATAAAATTTGGCTTTGTGGGCAGAATCATATAATAGCTCTAAAACTTGTCTTCAAGTGAAAATGTGCAGAGGGAGAGGGTAGTGACATGGAAAAAAGTTGTGAAAATGTTGTTTTGACTCCACTCCCGGAGAGAACTTAGGGAGTGTGGAAAGGGTGAGAAGAAGAACAAAGACAAAATATCTATAATCTCCCTGTTTTCATTTCTGGGTTATTGAACTAATTTTAGGGGTTTTTTTTCCCTTTAAATTTAGATAAATTCTGAAATGACATGTCATTTTGAAATATGGTGGAAACACTGCTTTTTGACAGCTCCAATTTTTTCATTCTTTTGGTCACAATTACATGCCAAGTGTGACCTGGATTCACAGGATGTTTTATTCTCCCTCAGAGTTTTTTTTTCCAAATAATTCACTGTTCATCTCAGCAATATGTGTATACCATCCAGCTGGCCTTTTTTGCTCTTACTTACTCTATGATTTATTCCTCCAAAGCATACAGATCTTCTTACCATCATGTAAAAGACATCTTACTGAGCTCATGGCAGACTCAGCTGCCTGATCAGTGCTTCACAGGGGGTTCATCATCCAAAGACTCACTCTTGTACATTTACCAGAGGAAGGTGCTGTCCATTGTCTGAGACATTTTCAGAGCAGTATTTGGTAGTAGGCAGTTCCCATCAGCTGCCTTGTAGCCCCAAGAATTTACTTCAGGTAGGGCTTAGAAAATGACTTCGAAAAAACTTGACCTGCTCTTTCTTGGCTCTTTCACAGAACCTCTGAAACTACTGCTGACCGCAATGGTAGTTTGATTTTTAGATGCCAGAGAAAATAAACATAAAGCCTTTTTTCCAGAGAAAACAGAACACCTCTAAAATACTCAAATAGCTGAAAGAAATTCAGGAAAGCTGCCCCAAAAAAATCTTTGATTTCAACCTAAACTTTTGCAAATCAGACAGTGTGTGGGAACCACAAAACCACAAAGAAGTAAAGAACATCTTTGTTGTATGTCAGGACCTGACTGCTTGCCATGCATTCACATGGACTAGTACACAGTGCCTGGTAGGAAATGGTGATGTACTAAAAAAAAAAAGCTGTAATAAATCAAAGCTTTTCATAGAGATTACTGCAGCATGTATGGATAAGTGTAAACCAGAGAGACTTACCTGATTTACTCCAGTAAATTCATATAGAGACAACTGAAGCAGCAGACTTTGACTTCATTTGCCAATGTTGCTTCAGCAATTCCTCTGAAACTGTTAGTGTCATGGCATGGATATGGTCCGTTCACTAATGTGGAGAAAGGAAAAATCTTCGGTGGTTACCATCCTTCTGACAAAACTGAGTGCCCTGAGAAGACCCAGTAGCCATAGGCTGGTGACAAACACCCTCTGTAGACTGGGTGGCACGTGGGACAAGGGCCATGTAAGTCTCTCCCCTCTGTGTCATCAGTGCTCTCCACTCTCGAGTTAACCTGTGGGGATGCAGCCCCCTACCTTTCCCAGCCCTTGGGAAGGCTGTTGGACATCACCAGTGGCAGTGATGTATTTTTGTGGTCGGGGGTTTCTCTGGGTAGCTGATACCTGGACAGAACTGAGCAGCTGTTGCTTGACAATGACAATCCCAGCAGTGACCAAGGCTGGCAACCCAGCCCTGAGACTCCCTATTCTGTTACCAAGCCCCTGAGCCACTCTGTTCCCTCCATGTACTTTCAGCATATTTAACATGTTACAGCTGTGCTCGTTGCTATACAATAGTTAAGAGGGCTGCCAGCATTTCCAGTATGAACTCGTATTTTAAGGATAATAACTCAGCTGTAAAAATGTGCTCCAGGCTAAAACTTTATAAGGAAGATTTCTGCACAAGAGTGACTTTATCTGGACAGAAAACAAAAGGGAAAATATATCAATTTAGTCATTCTTAATCAGTAAAGATATATTAAAAAGAAAATAAGTAATCCTTGTTGGATCACTTACTTTCTCTTTTTTTAGCTTAATAATAGCCAAAATCGGCATCTTTTTGAACTATTCATGTCTACTTCTTAGACTAGTTGAACCATTTTCACACTGAATATTTACTTAAACAAGTTACTTTTAAATTGCTTTTCCTCAATATTTTCATTTGCTTTTAAAAGACAATGGAGTGTGGAGCAAAGTAGACTCCAATTAGCCATTTTCTGTTATTTGTTTCAAATCTGCTCAGCATGAATCAAGAGTTATAATATATCCTTTTCTTGATCAATTTGGACTGGTGTGTGTAATTGGAACCACCTATTGTCTTTGGGCCTGCAGTGGTGATGACCCAAGATGCACCCCCAGTCTGAACGCTCATGGACTTGGGAAAGTTCAGATGTAGATCCAGACTCATCCCAGAAGCCTGATAACAGCCCAGCTCCTGAGTCCTCTATATATCACAGAGGATTTTAAACCCTTTGAGGTCTTTGCTAGAAGAGAGACTTATATATGTTAAGTGTTTACTCTAACAGACAGACTGGTTTCACTGGAAGTACCTTAAAGTAAACAAGAACTAAAAATATCCAAATTTACTTTAAAAATCTGTTTACCCTCTCTAGACTCCTTTTTTTTTTTCTGAATGGTGACACACAGCTCACGGCTTGAATTTGATTTCATCTATATGTGTTGTACCTTTACTGATTTAGATGTGGTTGCCTGTGAAGGACATGCTCTGTGTGCTTGCTGCCATCAGCTTTCCTCCTATTTACGCCTCTTGGGGTCTCATGCATCTGGGAGAGAAGTTTTAGGTAGTGACACTTTCGCAGGCACAGTTTGTCCAGATTGTGCCTATAGTATCAGTTGTTCAAAACAATGTAAAAACTGCAATGCTGTCATTGGGAGCATCATCCAAAGCAGGGTGGATTGTCCAGGAGCAGCACAGGCCAGGTGTTGGTGGCAGCGTCCTTGTACAGAGTCCAAGGAGCAACTGATCTGGAGTTTTTAGAGTCAGAAAAATCATGCTTAAAATTTGTAAAGGCATGAGTGAGATATAGTCTTACGTTATTTTTAATGATGGAATAGAAGGTAAGAAGGCGCTCTTGGAAATATGTGCCTCAGTCTTGGATTTGAGGTCTGTCACAAAGCTGGCACTGCCAGGAAGCCAATTTTAACCAACCGAAGGACAAATCCCAATACAGAATGGAGGGGACTTCATTAATAGCCTCACCTAAGGAGTTACAAGTCCAGAAAATGAAATACAATTTGGGATCTGCACCAGGACATGCAGACTGTGAAAATTTTAGGGTCCAAATGAGAAGAAAGGCAGGCTGGAATAGTTTTCTTTTCATTACTCTATAGGAAAGGGTTTTGTTTAACATTACAGGTTACAAATCTAACATAACATGACAGAGAGACAGATTTCTGTATTTGTCCTCTCTAATAAGGGCACATTTTTTAGTTTTAAAGATTGGCATGAATCACTGTGATCTAGAACTGAATTGAACAGGAACAGTGGCTTAGTACAGGATTTCCCGGTCTATCATCTTCAAGTCTAAAATCAATTACTGAACAGAAGCATATCTTTAGAAAAACATCCTTACTCACCCAGGGTTTCATTTATAGCGTCTTCTACTATCTGTCTTTCCTAATAGGTAGGATAAGAAGGATTCCTGTGAAGATTATGCACATATTACTAGTCTTCATCAGCTTTCTAGAACTTTTAAATTTGAAAAATGGTATGAGGAGGGAAAGGACAAAATTTTTAGACCCTCCATACCTTTAATCTTCCTTTGTGCAGGAGCTGCACAACAAGGAGTTGAGATATAAGCAGCAGATGGCAGTGCACCATAGAGCATCCTCGTGGAGGATGGACATTGTGTTTGTAGCTGAGTTCAGGAGTGATACAGCAACATTAACCTCAGCATTTCAAGGTGGCTTTTATCCACCCCATGCAGCTGCGTGTTTAGATTTCAATGATAGGCCTTACATCAGCATGGCTCTGAGAGTGCAGCCTAGATTTAGGCCTAGCCTAGGAGTTAGCTCTGATGTTGAAGAATTGCCTTTGGCTTGACATTGGAAGGACTGACTGGAAGTCCAGGAGCAGCTGGGTGTAGCTGCCTTATTTGTATTGTCCATCACTAATAAATTCTGGTTTCTAAGAGCCTTTCTGATCTCAGAGTTGCAGGTAAACATCCTGGTACTACCCATTCCTTGAGCATTGTTCTCATTGTCCTCTCAAGTATTTGGGATCTCACAAAGGAGCACTCTGCTGTCTGCCACCCTAGCACCTCAGTATATCTCCTTGGAACTTCATTCAGTGATACCACCTCACTTTTTTGAAAGCTGAAGGTATTTCCTATATTTCCATCTAAGTCTGGTTGTGTTAAGTCCTTGTAGTGTTCTGAAGTTAACAACACCATGCACAGCCATACCTTTTTTTCCATTGTGTAGGGTGTAATTTTTGTCATTTTACCTCTAATATGACCTTAATACATAGGATTATATTACCAGCCTGCTTCTCTGTTTGGTTTTTGGGGATTTTTTTCACTTGTTGATAGTTGGTTCCTCATAATTTCTGATGTCTCCCAGTGTCAGTGTTTGTCCTTCTAATGAGTGAGTATTTTCCTCCAGGTCAGCTGTTAGATTACAGCTCACACAGTGCAAATCCCTCCAGGTTTTGTGCAGGAAACAAAGCACATCTGTTACAGATCACAGCTGCTGCCCTGTCACTGGCCATTGCAGTTTTGAGGCTAGAAGTGCACATAGAAGAAATGTCACAGGTGTTTCCTCCCCAAACATGGCTAAGTACTCTCTGTGCCTGGCAAATGACCTATGCACTGAATGTCACCAGAAAAGCAGAGATCAAAAGCCTGGTGTGTCAGACACTTGGTCACATCTATTGTCACGCCTTTGTGGAGCACACAGACAGGTGGGACTGCCTCACCTTGCATGGAAAACTTGAGACCCAGCAAGAGACAAGGTCCCACTACATCAAACACATCTTACATGCTCTCGTGTTACCAACCTTCTCTGTACCTCTACATAAAAGCACAAGCCTCTGGAGGCAAACCTTCCTGTTAGGCATTTTTCTTGTTTTAGGAGCATGCTTGCCTGAGTGAAATAAAATTAGTAAGTATTTTAGCCAATGACAGAAGTTTGCACTCATTGCTCATTAAATGTTGCTCATGAGCAAGAAGTTTAAAAACCAGTCACTGTTGCTCTTAGTTACCTTTGCCGTAATAAATGCTGCACTGGGAGTTTCAAACATTAAAGAAAACCTATCCCCATACTGAAATAACGTTGTGGCCTGAGTGTAATAGAATTGGCAATATAATTTGTCTTCCCATGTGTAATTTTGTGTGTGTATATATGTATATGTAAAATCAAACTATTGAGGATACAGGTATGACATCCTTTTTGAAAGTTTCATTTGAACCCACTAAGGCAAGGAAGTGAAAATTTAGGCTATAAACTGGTGCTGGCTTGTATTTTAATTGTATGGTTTGATAATACCCATTTATCACCTTGTTAGAACTAGGATGTGCCATTAAGTTTCACACCTGGTTATAGACAAGAAGGAAAGGAATACAACAGAACAGTTTGAGGGGAAGTATTATTTGGATTTAATTTTAATAGATGAAACTCCATTCTGATGTGAAGAAAAAACTAGTCTACAGAAAAGAGACTTCTGATTCTCATTTACTAGGATAGCGCATCAACTGCTGGGAGACAATGGAGGAAGGATTAATCCACATCAGAATATATATATATATAAGGATATAAACTGAATGAAATTGCTTGTTATGACATAGATTGAAATCTTTGGATATTTCTACTGTGAAATCTGACAGTGGGAAGGGCAGGAGAAGATTTGATTTGTGTATTACAGTGGTTATGTCCGAGGCAAATCACAACCTTTGTGTTTCTTCTTTGTCTCCAGGGGATGCTAAACCTTATTTGAGAGTTGTGAGGATGCTTTTGTTAGTGGTGGCTGGTCTAGACGTAACAAAACACTGATACGTGGAGTGGCTACATAAAGCCATCATAGAGCCAAGTACACTTGTAAGCTGAAGAGCAGGAAAAAAACAAATGAGATTTCTCATTCCCTTCTAGAATATATCAGATGAGAGAGCAAGAGCTGCCTATGGTCTCTCTGCCTTCTCCAGTAATTGCTGGAACTCTACTTTTAGTGATACCCTACTGCAACAGGTCATTTCCTAATTGCTGTGGGCTCCTTCCTGATAGAAGGCCCCAGCTAAACTACTCCATTTATTCTTGTATATTATACCAGTCATTTTATTTTATTCCTGGGGTAAGTTGAAGAAGGGCATGAAAACTTCAGATCTTCTGTCTACAGAGAAGCACATGGACTTATGGGCCAATCTGCTTGGGTAGGCAGTAAGGGCATAGCACAAGGCTCACAAAATCTGCTTCAGAGTCCCTGTAGGAATTCAGGTGTATGTTCTATTAATAAATATTCTTAAATATTGTCACTTTCTTGAATGGCCTTTCTTTTGAGATCTTATTTTGGGTGGAAAGATTCAAGTCACCCTGCAAAATTCACCTTAGGCACTGAGTGACATGGGCAGCTTTCTGTTTGCAGAATAAATGCTATTTGTTTTTGTTAAGTTCTTTTACATTAACATAAAGAGGTATGCTATGATATTTACTGGTTTTTTCAACTCTGGTCGAAGCATAAACTACTGCCTGATATAATACATTTATTAACTGGTACAATATAGTTTCTGGTATTGGTTAATTTGTGCACACACTACTATTATAAAATTCTTCCTATTGCATCAACTATTTTTTCTTTATATCTCAATATTCCCATTTCTATATCCTTTTCATCTGCATTTGTACATGTAAGCTAGTATTTGTACTTTATCAAAGGCTGTATTTCAAACTAGGAGAAAGGAAATGAAAGGCAAGAAGGACAATGGTAAAGAAACCATAAAAAAAAATTTGGCTATTGTTGTAAGAAGGGTGAAGCCTACACAAGGGTCACCTTTGTTCTTTATTTACCACACTATATTTGGATTCTTAATCCTTTAAAACCAGCTACTTCTGGGCAGTAACTCTCTTGGACCTATGACCTATACTTTCAGCCAGGGAAAGAAGTTCACAAACATACAGCAAAAACATAAGAAAGGGAAAGCAAATATGCCCACTGCTCCTAGGAGGTTCAAATAAGTTATGAAGGTGATGTCAGATAAGAATTTGAATTTATGCCCAAGATTCAAAATATTACCATGTGAACTTGTGGTTTAGTACTCAGTACAGAAGTAGGGCTCAGCATTGATGAAGGTCTGTATCAGGTCTGCCTATTCCGAAGTTAAAACTGCGCTAATTTAGTGGAGGGTTTGGGCTTCTTCCTCACTTTACCACATTTTCAGCAAGCTTTTGAAATCAACAATGTAACAAAATGAAATCAAATCCTAAGATTTGCAGAATATACATTTTTAGCTGCTGTTTGCTGATCTTCATCATACTCAAATCATTATTTAATCTCTGATAAACTGACACATGCCACAGCAATTGCTACCTTTTCATTGAGAAAGGGGCAATAAGTTTTCCTTTGTTTTGAAATATCAACGAGTATTCCCAGCAGAGTCGATGACAGAGAATTTCAAAGCTTTAATCTTGCAACAGTCATAGGAGTTTGGCACTTACCAACCAGTTTGGAGTAGTTCAGTAGACTCACAATTCCGATAAGGGGAGCTGTTTTTTTGCGCTGCCTGTAAGAGGCAGCCCAAGGAGTTTGGACAAATCAGACTGGACAGAACAGTAAATCAATCAAAATACGGCCATCATTTGTTCAGTATGCAGAGAGAGTACATTTATCTACAAAAAAGCATGCATGTTGTTTGTTTTGTATTAATTCTTGATAGATGTGTCTGTCTGATAAGTATAAGGAAAGTCATCCTTTCAGTCATTTTAATAAAACCTCAAGAAACAACATGTTCTCAATAACATAAAGACATTCACTTGGTAGTAGGGTAATAAATTTTCTGATGGAATGGCTGCTTATGTGTCTGCACAAGATATCTGTAAACAAATTTGTAAAGTAAGTTTTCTGCTGGAATGTTTATTTGCTTTACATTGGCCAGTAGTTACGAAGCAGAATTTGTAAGTATGGTTAACTTATTATAAATTCTTAAATAAAGTCAACTGTAAAATAAGCAGATGTTTACTGTTTGCTTTGAAAACTATTTATTCAGTGGTATTTTCCCCTTAAGTCCAATATCAGTATTAGAACACTGGAATAAAATAGAAGCCTTTAATGCAGTTCATTAGTATAGAAAGCTGTGACTAACTAATCTATCCTTCCACTGGCCCCTAAGTTCATCTCTCAACTAGTGAACTCTCCATTCTTAAAGCCTCCTAATACACTTTTTATTTCTGATGTCACTTCCCCAGTCTTCAACAGACAAAAGGTGGCATGTGTCTTTGCACCAACATAGACTTGTTCTGCTGATGCCTTTTGGTATTGGCAAATACTTAGAGATGTTTTTCTTCATATAATAAACGGGTTTTGGTGTCCTTTCTATAATTTGAGTTTGTTGCCATAGAGGGGGTGTGCAGTGTTCATAGTTGATAAAGCCAAGCTTCTTTCTTTGTAAGTGACAGACTGTATTCTGAAATATATACATTCACTTTCTTATAGGAAAGGTATGTTCATAAAGCTTAAAGTATTCTAAAACAGCAAGGTCTTTTGAATAAAGTAAAGAGGAAATCAGCTTGTCAAAATGTTGCAAAAAACATGCGTGTCTGTATCATTATTTCTTACCATTTGCCCTGTTAATTTCTTTTAAATACACTATAGCATCAACACAATTGTATGACAAGTCATATGTCAAGAATATCTTGCCAAATTTAAAATTCATTATAGTAACCAGTTTCTTGTGGGAATTACCAAATTAAAAAAAATCATACTGAGGCAACCAGACAGATCTAAGTAATTGACAGGCCAACTACTTTTTTTGGCAAAGACAGTGGCAAAAACCTCATCATGGTTTCTTCTACAGGTATTTTGAAACTAAGATGGGCCTTAAGTAATATTTTGCAATGCTGTAATATGTCTTCCTATAAATTTACAAACTCAGTAAAATCAGACATCCAAACAGATGAAGACAAAACAATATGTTTGATATAACCTTTGCCAGTAGCCAACTGGATATTTATCAGCAATTACATATTATAGGCTGAAAAGAATCAAATTACTTTTAATATGATGGCAATATCTGATGCAAGACATTTTTATCTTCTACAGCTAAATAAATTGAATATGAATGGACTTGACAGCATGTATTATGAAACGCATTATGGTCTGGAGACTGGGTGTCGCCCTAACAACCAGACGATATTTCCTTAATTAACTATAATTTCTTTCCTACGTGATCACAAGAAGATTCTGAACTGGTGAATTAATGATCTGGTAAATGCATGCAATTCTCTACTCTAGGTAACTGTCAGCTTAAAAACCTGTTAAGCTGTCTTAGGAAAGCTGCAAATACTTGATTTGTTTTTCCAGCTTCTTTTTCTAACGTATTAAATGGTGTATATTTAGGGACAGGAATATGTATTTTTTTAATTCGAAAATGATATGTTTTCTGTCTCTGAGCAGTTTTTTTGTCCTTGATAGATTTTCTCTCTAGTCCATATTTTTTTTACTAGTTGGTTTGCAAAACCTGTCTTGCTTACTTATTTGCTGAAAGACATTTGTTCTCAGATTTTTCCATTGTATGTCTGGCGGTTGCATTTGTTACACTAAACCATAAGACTTCCTTCACCACTGTTCCCTCTTCATTTCCAGCTTCCTGAATTTATACACAGGAATATTTATCAGTCTGTCACATATGTAATCACAGCAAGTTCCTCCAACCATACTTTTGCAATAAGCATCTTTGCACAGGATTGCATCCAGAGGGCTCTTGAGTATCTGCAGTGAGGGAGACTCCACAGCCTCTCTGGGCAACCTGTTCCAGTACAGGGTCACCAGCACAGTAAAGTTCTTCCTCATGTTCAGGAACTTCCTGTGCATTAGTCTCTGTCTGTTACCTCTTGCCTGATTGCTTAGCAGCACTGATAAGAGCCTGGTTCCATGCTCTTAACACCTTCCCTTCAGGTGCTTGTATACCTTGATGCCCTGTCACTATCTTCGTGGCCCTTCTCCAGACCCTCTCAAACAGGTCCACATTCTCTTCATACTGAGGGCCTCAGAGCTGGGAACATCTCTCAAAGTGGGATCTCATTAATATGGAGAAGAGAGGGAGAATGGCCTTCCTTGACATCACAAGTGGGAGTTCAGCTTGCCTGTCATGAAAAACCCTGAGGCAATTCTCCACCTTTTAGCCAAAGGAGAAAACTGCTTGTAGAGGAAGCTGAGAACTGTTTATCAGTTGACAAATTTTGAGTGCTTATGGTTTGATACAGTAAAAATGCTGATCACTCTGAGCATAGAGCTTACAATTTCCTGTCATAACCAAAAAGTGCAGGTGAAGTCCAAACCTTAGGACTTCATCTGGCTGCATGTTATTCCAGGCCAGATTTCAAAAACAAAACATTATTTTTGTTGTGCATGGTTCTTCTTCAGACTCTTGCACTGAATCTACTATGCAGGAGCTGCTGGATGGGCAGAATGGGTGTGTGCCCTGCAGATTTGCTTTTAGACTCTTTCACCCAAAGGGAGGACTTCACTACAGGAGTTCATTAAATGAGTTAATCAATAAATTAATCTATGTAAACCAGTGAAAATTAATGTAGCCAAGAAAGTGGCAAAAGTGGCAAGTGTTGCAGGTTTCATACATGCACACTGATCAGCTTGTTTTCTTGGCATTTATTTGGAATCACGACAGATACTCCATGGAGGCTAGCTTCTGTAATTTGTCAGATTTCTCTAGGGACTCTTGTCAATGCAAGAAATGTAATCCACTCTATGGCATAAAACAAGTGTGCATGTATTTCCTGTGCTGAGGGTATTACAGAAAGGACTGACCAAAATGAGCCTACCTCCTTCTTAGCACTGCTTGCAAGAAATGGGGTTGCAGGGACTGCAGACTTTCTACTTCTCAGATAGGATGTGCAGAAAAAAATTACTGCTGGAAGGTGAGGCAAAAATGAATTGGTATTTCCCCAGAATTTTGAATTTTTATTTATTTTTATTTGCAACTGAAAATTTGTAATCCTTAGCTTCCAATCAGATCCTTGGCAAAAATAGCACTTGTAAATGTGAGATAGACGCATAAAAACAGATTTTCTGTGGGTTTTGAAACAAGTTTGTCTTACAGATTGCTTAAACAGGTTTGTTTGTGGGTGGATTTTTCCAGTATTCTCAAAGGCAAAAAAAGTAAATTTTTTTAAGCAAATACATTCATCTACATTTCTCATGCTTTGTAGCAGATGTAATGTGATTGTGCAAGTTTGTGATGTGTGCACACAAACATGCATACAAAGTAAAGTTATTATGTTATATGAAGAAATTACTGGAAATACCTCCTAATTTCACTATCTGCAAGAAAAACAGCAGACCACTCTTTCTGACTGACTTTCTCTAACCAGCACAGGAAATAGCATTTTACAACATAGAACTGAAGAGAATCAACACTTCACTAAGGCATGATGTTGCCAACATGGGACCTTGGGGAGTGCGAGAGCAAAAACCAAGGAATAGGAATGGCAAAGAAGCTCTCTCTCCAAAGCTCCTCTGGCATGTCTTTTGTTTCATTTTTTGGTCAAAGTCTCATTCTTGCTTTAGTACATATGCTCTTTGTTCTTAATGTCTTCGTTTTTCATGTGGAGAAGAAAAATGCTTTTAAACACTGTGTATGTGTTTTAAATGGATGTCACTACCAAACTCACTGTCAATAGCCAGTCTTACTTAATCAGCTATAAAATATCATGAGTAAGGGCTCTTAACGGAGACGGGAAAAATCCAAGATAATTAACATAATAGGCTGAAGATCTCTGAGACTGAAGGTTTTAGAAGTCAGAGAAAATTGGCGACATATGTGTTCTGCCTGTAAGATTGTTCTACACAGGATATGGAAAAACGGAAATGACAGGCATTTTGCAATGTACAGTAGCATTCATCATAGAAAGAACATATGCATTTGTTTGTCAGAAGCAATGAAGTAAAAAATGACACTTAATTGGAGCTGACATAAAATGGCCTCATTAGCAGTACAAATAATATATGTGTGCAGCTTGGTTGTCAATAGGAAAAAAACATATTCCTTTTGACAGATATGTTAGTGTCGTTTAAGATTCATGTCAAGTTTTCAGTCAGGTTCACTCATTTAAAGAATGCCTTTTTTTTATATATATAAGAGAGAGGTTGAACTGTAAATAATGTTTATTTCTAGGGTGCTGTGATAACACCAACAATGGACCACACTATGTCAATGCAGCCAGCAAGCATGATGGGCCCTCTGACCCAACAGATGAACCACCTTTCCTTGGGCACAACAGGAACGGTAAGATCACTATTTGTTTCTCTGTTGCAAAGCATTTATTGTTTACTGAGTTTCCTAAGGTAATTTGTTACTCTTTTCAGTGCTTTTCAGTGCTTCACCATCATACCATCAGAATTAGTTATTACAGAGCATAAATGACAATGTGGCATTAGTAGTAAAATGGTAGGTCAACAAAACCTGCTTTATATTTAAAGGAATTATCTGTCCTAGTTCTCATGTAATTATGGAGCTACTGCTCTGTCAATTTGGTTTTTTAATAGGAAATTGTTTGCTTGTCAGTCTAGAAAGTTTTATACCTCTGGGAAATGGGAGTTCTGGCTTTTTGGTAGCATCCACTACTCACTTCAAACCATAGCAGTCAGCCATATGTATCCAGGCTTAAAAATGTGATTTTTGGTTAAGGCCAGATGTGTTTCCAGTATATCATATTTAAACATGCATATTTCAGCAATTATTTTCTTTTTGAGCTGTGTAGGTCATACGCAGTTAACTCCCCTACAGTCAGAGAAAGGCAAAACCCCCTCTCAATTAAATCACTGAAGCTTTCTGAAAAGTTCCTAAAATATAGCAACTACAGACAATATATGGTAGTTTGATATGTGAATGTGTGCACACTGCATGTAATGTAAATTTTTGCAAAAATACAGGCATACGTATTACACTGCTGTATCTTTAACGTGCTCTTTATGTGATAATTACATGAAACATGTAATTACATAACATATTCTGTTATGCACTTACCCTTTTTTTTTACCACTGTTCTACTTAATACTAATCTATAAGAACACAGTTTTCCAACTTTTTTTTAATTGAATAAGGTACTTAATGCAGTTGCATCTGTACAAAGTTATTTAGCCCACTGTGTTGGGTCTCTTCCTGATCCTCTTCTCTTCACCTCCTTCTTCCTTATCTGTTGAATTTAATTCCAACTCCAGTGTCTCTTCCCACTTCTTTCAAAAAACTCTGTCAAGATCTAAGTCTTCTGTATTTTTTCTGTATTTTTTCTGAAACCTAAATATGATGATTTATTTATTCCTGATATTTTAAATGTTGCATTCAATAATCAAAAGAAGTAAGAATTACATTGCAAAGTTAATCTCAGCATTTTTCCCTTCATGAAATTGAAGGAAATATTTGGACTAGTGAGAGTTTTTCTGCATATGTAATTATTGTGATTCCAAAGTGTGTTTAAAAGTTAAGGCAAGGAAATGGAAAATTAATTCTGATTGTGCTGTTGGGCAGCTCCTAAGAATTTTTCCCTTTGCCTGTCATTTTCAATTCCGTAACTCTTTAACAGACATTGTCTTCTGCGCTCATTGTCTTGCAATCTTAATGCAAACTAGAAAATTCCCAGTTAATGTTCTCTTCTTGCTTGAGACCACTGTTACAGTACTTACAGTAACAAATCCATCTGGGGAGTCAAAGAAGGACTCTTGAGAGGCAGTGGGTTATCTATTGGGTGACAATGAGATCCTAAACTCATGTTACTTCAACCAAAAAAAAAAATTTCCTTTCTTTTCCTAGCTCTTTACATGGTTTTGTCTTTCAAGGTCACAGCATTCCCTGTGATAATTTCTTGAAATACATTCAGAGGTATACTGTACAGCTTTATGTTTACTATCTGTAAAACTCCTAAGTCATTTGCAAAAACTTAAAGAGCAAGAAAAAATAAATTATTGATGAGTGCTGCAATATCCATAGGCCTTTCAAACATCTCAAATGATACCCTATTTTATCACATGCAGGATTTCTCTTTGATGAAAACAACATCAGCACCATATCCGGTTTAAATATTCATGCAAGCAGGATAATCATGGATGTCACCCAGAGTTCCTCCTGTTGGGAATTCCCCCAATCAGAAATCAAGATTTGGGCTACCAGTAGCAGTTTTGTTGGATATATACATCCAGATGTGGAATGCATTCTTTGGCATGTATTCTGTTACAGAAAAAAACAAACGTAGGGAACACAAGCTATTTAGAGATATTATTTATCTAGAGATATTTTTTACTTCATTTATTTGGAATTCTGAGTTTTGGTCCAGAGAGAGGAGCACTGAGAGCATAAAGCATGAAGAAATGTGCCAAGTCCAAGCCATGCTACTGTGAGTACCTCAGCAGGACTAGGTTTTATGGGAGATAAAAGATATAAATGATACATTTGTGTTATGAATATATTTTTCAATTTTATCCTTAAAACTGTGCAACAGAGTGCCATAAAGAGCCACCAGCTGCATTTCAAGAAACCAGCCAGATTTTTTTAGGCAAATAAGACAAAAAGTCACAAATAATTTTACTCACTGTTGGAAGTAACTCTGTCCCAATTTAATTTAAAAGCTTGCCGTATGCAAAGCAGTTTTTATTGGAAGGCTTTCATATGTTCACTTCCTTAGACAAAGCATTTTGCTAATTAACATAACATATTTTTCAGCTGAAACAGACCCCTGTGGTCACTTAAGTGAGAGTTGACTTCAAAACCACTTCCACACTTGCCTGATTCAGGATGAACACTGGGTTTCTAAAACATTGCTTCAACAGAAAATCTACTCTCTAGTGAGTGAGCTAGAGAAATAGCATAAGGGCCTATGCAGCTTCGTATCTTGTGGGAATTACTCTGCCTTTTGATTCTCCTTAAAAGATTAAAATACTCTGTCCAGGCTGGAGCCATTCCGTCTCCCTTCACAGAGGAGCACTCTTTAGCTCTTTGGTGAGACCAGTGACCTGAGTAACAGCAGCCTCTGCCATTTCCTGCCTTGACTGCAAAACTGAATTTGAGTTATGACCTCTCAGCCCTGAAGCACACATTAAAACCCTTGGGAATCTAGGGGGCAGCTGCCTCCATTCACTTGATTATTTGGTCACAAGCCCACAGTGGGCTTAATGCTGGCAGGACTGTTCACTTCCAGCTGGAAGCATCCAATTCTGCAGTCAAAACAAAGTCGTTTTCCTGTAGACTCACTCATAGTCAGCTGCATTTCCCTTGTGCTAGGTAAAGTCTTCCCCCCAAAACACAATTCATTTTGTTTAGGAAACCATTTGCCATGAATAGGGACAAGAAGTTTTCTTTCTATCCAAACTCCCAAAGAATACGTATTTAATTTCATTTTAACATATTTTTACCATTCTTATTTCTTATCTATTATTGAATTACCTGCATAAAATTAGACATCTCTGCTGTACTAAGCAGCCCCTAATCAGGAGGATGCACTAAGGCTATCAAGATGCCAGGCCAAGGAAAAAGCTTCAAATCCATCTTTGTTTGATTCCAATGCCAAAGGATGGTATAGGGCACCGGAGGGAGAGAGGAGGTGAAGGCAAAGGGTACCTCAACCCTATGTTCCTGTGTTGTGAGAGAAATTGGTACAGTATTTGCATGTCCCAGTTACTGTGCTTTGTGCTTCATCCACCAAGAACATAATTTTTTTTTTGCCTTTATGAAAATCAAATTGAATTCTTCTGGTGAAAATACAGTTTTTGTTGCTGATGAATTGAGAGGCACGTGTGCTGCTCTGATCACTTCCCCATTCTGCTTGAAATCTGGAGTTAAGCAGACAATCTGCCAGAGGGATGATTCCTGCCATATTTATATATATTTTTTATACATACCTCCTCACTCAAAAAGAGCAGAAAAGCATTTACATGGGTATACTAGCAGTGGGCAAATACATTAAAAAAACCCTAAGCTTGAATTATGTCAAGATTACAGCAAGAAAGCAATAGCTCTGAATATTCTGATTAAGGCTGACAATGCAGTCTCAGCTCCAACAATTGTATTAAAATGAAATTTTAATGCCAGAAGGCATAAAGTGAAGATAGACAAGAGGTTTAAAGCTTGATTTTTTTACTTGTTTATGATTATTTATTATGGTAAGTCATGTTTTCCCTATGTAATATTCATCTGCAATTAGGTCCACTATTAAAAAAGGTGCTGTAGAGAGAGAATAGAGTGTGTGAGTCTGTAAGGGTAGCACTGAAGAGCAGCATTAGTCTGTGTTTAATAATGTATGGAGGCTGGAATTGTTCCATCATCAGCCTGTCATTCAAAATGTTTCCGATACAGCCATTGATCTGACATCTCTTTTGTGGTTTAATAACGTTGTGATTGATGCCTGAGTGGATATAATACAAAAACCTTTAGAAATGTAAAAACTGAGCAGTTTGATCACTGCTTTCAGTCATTGCTGCTTGGCACTTCCATGTTTGGCCATCAGCAGCAGTAATCTGCCTCTTCGATGGGAAGAACATTTGCTTTGTTCTTTCTCCTCTGCTTCTCATTCCTGAAGGAAGTTTGCTGTTCTGCACTTTTTGGTTGGGATTTCCCTCCCCTCCCTGCTGTTAGCATCCGTTTCAGGTACTACTTGGGTTCCATATTCGTTCAACAGTTTGAGGCAGCCTTTGTTAGTCCTCATAGAATTTTTCTCCCTCTCCTTTGGAATTGCCTTGTTTCATTGTAAACTTTGAGGCCCACACCAATGGGAGAGTGAGTAGAAGCCAGGTTTTTTACTAAAACTGATAGATCAACTGGGCTACTTAATTATTCTTCACACTTGCAGTTCACTCCGCTTTCAGTTTCTAATTTAGAAATGTGATAGGCAACTTACAAAATAAACCCTCCATTGTACTTTTTAAACAACAGCAACAACAACCAAAAAAATTGTTTAATTGTTCCAGATACTCTGTATTAAAAAATGCAGTCAGGTGAAAGAATTGCACTGACATAATGTGGGATCCTGTTGTAACTGCAAACTACCCTACCTCAGCTTTCCTGGTTTGTAGTATCAACGAAATTTCTCAGTGGAATAGCAGGCTTGTTCTGCAGGTACATCAGTCTTATCTTTCACTTTGTTAGCTCTTTTTGTTGCCAGCAAGTCTTGATGATATCTCCAGAACCCTTCAATGGAACAACAAGCTTGTTACAGGTTTTTTATCTTTTATTTCCTTTGGATACTCCATGGTCACCAGTGGTTTAAAATGTCACCTGAAGGCCTCAGCAGAATAACTGCTTTGTTAGATAGGGTTGTTTTTTTTCCTGTTTAATCTTCCAGTCTATTTGCAGATACTGCAGCTACATGGAGCTGAAACATCATCACATTCCCCTCATGTTCAGATTCTTGTTCAAAAAGTACTCTGTTATTCTAATTGTATGTCACAAGGTCCTTGGAGAGCTACAGGAGCAAAGTTTCTTTGCAGTCTTGTGCCTTTCACGTTATCAGGTGTTAATCTTAGAGCTCTTTTATTTTATTTATTGACTGACAGTTTCAGTTACTGTTTGTGTGGAAAATATAGAACTGAACCCCTTGCAAATGAAATAGCCTGGCTCAGGCTGAAACTAAGATATTCTTCATCCTTTTACTCAACCAAAGTCCAGGGCAAATGTAAGTGATTATCAACATGGAGCTGTCTGGGACAGGAGATCCATTTAAGGAGAAATTGTTCTGGTTAGAAAGGAGAAGATCAGCATAAATTCTCACAAGATTTATACAAAGCAAATAACTCCTCCTGCACCTTCCTTCCCAAAGAGTCTCCTGAAAGGCAGCCCCAATTTACCTCATGTGTAATTTGAGATAAAAAGGGACATCAGTGGAACTGCAAAGCACCAGATTCTAAGCAGTCAACAAGAAACAAATAATTTTAGCATGAAGAATTAAATCAATTTGCAGAGTTCACTGCCACTAAATATTACTGAGATAAATAGGTTAGCAATCTTAAAAACAGATTCAGCATTTCTATAAGGAAACATTTGTGGATGCAATAGCATTTTTTGTGAAAAAATTCTTCAGTTGACAGCACAGGTCAAATACCTGCTCAGGTGAGCAAGGAAATGTGTGATCTTTCCCCTTTTTGGACCAACTTGAAATTCCATTGACTCGTGTAAGAATTGGGCTGATCAGCTCTTGTGTAAATGAGACTCTTTCTGCTCACCTGTTTCAACACGGGTTCCACAGTCTATGTTTGACCATAGCTGTGGTGGTTACATGGTATTTTTGAATGAATAGAGTTTATAAAATCAGACCTTTGTAGTGTTCCTCTTCTCTTCTGAACTCAGCTCTACTTTTCTACCATTTGTTGGTAGTGGCTCACTGTTTGCCTTTTTGTGCAAGTGTGCCAACCTTCAAAGCCACTGCCTGTCATAGGCAAGAAAGGAAAATGTAAAAGGTGAATAAACACAGATGGAGGGAATTCCATTTTAGGTCCAAGCAGCACTTCATCTGAGCCCAGCAGGTCAGTAGCTTTTATTCTGTGTTAAATTTTACCTTCACACGACACTTCCACAAACGAACAAAGAGCTTTTGTTGAGGACTCCTTGCCTCTCTTTGAGGTATCAGCTACTGACTCAAAGTGACATTAGCCCAGATTCTCTTTCAGAGAGGAAATCAAATCCCTGATTGTGGTGATAAAAATGCACATCAACACAAAGCAACAGTGATGGATCAGCAAAGCAAAAATATCAGCCAGAGAAGCCCAAACTAATATAACTTCATTTTCATCATCAAACTAACCTCATTCATATAATTGATTTGCAGATGACTTTACATAACTGTGAACTAGAACATTTAGACATGTTTCTCATATATTTTCTTACCGCAGTTCTATTTTGTGCTTTCTAGAAGTGCCACCTGGTGAATTGGAGTGCAGTTCACAGCCACATCTTCCAATCTTGTTGGGATTTTTTTATTTAGAGATAGCCATGCATTGCATATAAAATGAACTTTTTTATTTTGTAGCAATGAATAGAAACTGAAAGCCATAAAACTGGTAGTATCTGGCATAAAGTTAGTGGTCTTCAGAAAATCCCCCCACAAAAGTCTCACCTATAGTCATACTCCCAGAAATTTTTGTTGATATCTCTGTTGATGAACCAAGATTGTGAACTCATTTTTGCTAACTACTTGCAGGCCATTTGTCTGAAAATTTTGAACATAAAGAGGAAAAGTATAATATTCACACATTTTCTAGTGAAATTGTGCTGAGGCTATAAATGACAGGGCAAGTTTTGGAGATAGAAAGAATCTCTTTATTTAGGGAAGTAGAAGAGAGAAACAAATAATAGGTTAAAAAAACCCTGAAAATAATTCTAGGTTTGAAACATACTGCCACACCTACAACTGACAAACTCAATAAAAGGTGGGAAACAAAAGTACTCTAAATGTCAGGTCTGTCATCTGTATTTTCTTGATGTGTTTCTCTTTTGTAAATATATTTTCCTTTTTTCAATCAAGAAGAGAACTCTTTGCCTTATTAGAATGAAACTTGTTTTTATTTTCCTGCCTGTGTTTAAAGAAGGCTCAGGTAATTCTGACAGAAATGATGAATCTGGCTTTCCAGAGAAGTAATAAATCCAAATATAAATGGTGAAGACAAACTCTGTGGGGGCTCTGTAATACAAGGCAAATTTGAGGATCTCAGAGACGAAAAGAGTGTTTTTCAAAACTGTGGTCATATGAAAAGCAAGAAGTGTCTCCCAGAGGTGCAGCTTCCACAGCTCTTCTCTGCCAAGAGCTGGGAAACAGATTTGTGGTCATTTCTGCACATGCACAAGTGCACACAAACACAGCAAGAAGTCTTGAAATCCTTGAAGAGGCTGTGTTGTCAGTGGAAAAGAACAACATGATAAATTATATGGAAAACCAACTAGTTTATGCTAAGTACTGTTGCAGTCCTTCACACAATCATTTAGGTCTAAGGTGAAGCACTTGAGTTGTATCAACTTCAGACAGAGATGTAAACTTTAGCTGAAAGAAAAGGGTGTGGAGGTGAAAGACAGCACTGGTTTACAACACAATCAAGGTGCATGAAGGGCATCAATGGAAAGGAAAAGAAATTTTACTGCTGCTAACAATAAGGATATGAAAGGAGAATAGGGAAAGCATAACTTTAATATGTTGCAGAAATTGGTAATATGTTAAGACCTAGACTTGTGTTTGAAATGAAGCATAGAAAGTTCATTGTTTGGGACATCTAGAACTCAACTGGGCCAAAGACTTTAAAATCCACAGGAGGGACTTTCAGGTATTCACACAAATCCAGAGCAGTGGCTAATAGCCCTTTTTCGTCTCCAACTTCTGTTTTCATCACAAAGAAACATTGTTATTTCAGTTCAAAACAAGTAATATTCATTTGAGTACTGAGACTTCAGTAAATTATAAAACTTTTAAAAATGTTTACTGAGCATGATGTACTGAGACTCAGAAAAGAACTGTGCATCAAAATAACATTTTATTTACAATGTCTGTGGTTTACACAGTCAAAAAGTAAACATGCTGCAGCTGACCATTCACAGTATCATCTTACTAAAAAACATTTGGAAAAAAGAGGTAAGATTGACTCATTTCAACATGTGTTGTGTGATTAGCAAGTATATTGCTTTTTGTCTTTTTTTTTTCTTTTCAATGGGATGGGTACATTTTGTTAAGCAGGATGTTTCTGCTCTGAGCAGTAACCTTTGAATTACATTTCCCATGTTCTTTCATAAGGGAAATTTTTAATTCCAGAAGCACCGGAACTTCACAGAAACCCTAGATTTCAGATGTTGCAGTGTTTTGGAAGGTGACTTGTTGTCATGTTACTGAAAGCACATACCATGGAGTAGAAAGTGAATTTCATCTGAAAAATATTCAGTATTTTACATATTTTAATCACAGTGGAAGAGATAACATAACCTGTGTATTGAACATAGGCCTGGACCTGCAGCTGCTCACAAAAATAATATTCCATTGAATTTCACTGCCTTTTCCCATCTATTGTATCCCAGTGAATTTCAGCTCACAGTGCGTTTCACAGTTAATCCACATGGCTTATCAGATGGTTGGCAAACTGGTACCCCAAAGGTTTAAACTTCCTGTAAGACAAGTTACCAGTGCTTTTGAGGTATCTTTCCTGTTTTCTTCTGGAGAGAGCAGCCTGTTCAGGGTTCACTCATTTGTGAAGCAAGGTTAAATGAAGGAGCTAAAGGTATGGTCTTCTTACATTGTAAGACACTGTGATCCTGGATATACAGTGATTTCAGCCTGAAGTTCTCAGAAAAGGATGAGCTTTGTTCAAATGATTTACAATTCTATAGGGAGCTGCTGATGGCAATAACCTCTGTGCCCTCTGATGGTATTTTATTATCTGTGAGTTATGGGTGATTCTGTGTCAGAGCTATGAGGCTGCAGAATCCTCTTGCTCCTAAAAGACTCAATTTGGGAGGAGAGTTCTGCTGTACCTAATATTTACTATGAAACAGCTCAGTCAGCACTTTTCATTGAGCTGTAGCAAGGGGTTTGAGAGCAGCTGTGTTGAGTGAATTTGGGAATTTGCTGAATTGAATTGTTTTTCTAGCAAGGTGATGAACTGTTGAACACAACAGATTTCTACTGTGTGGCAGAGGTGAGCCACCCCTCATCAGGATGGGTCCAGGAAGCACTTGCATCCCAGAGACATATCCTTTTCTGGTCCCATGAAGGACTGCTCAATCCTTCATGACATTTTATGGCTTTTGAATGTAATAGACACACTTGTGTTCTTCTGATTTTGCCTTTTTAATATCAGTAGTTGTAATACAGCAACAGAAGCTTTGTTAAGACTTTAGAGTCTAAATGTCCAAATTACTGTGCATTTGCCAACCTTAACTCCCAGTTTTCCTTTGCTGTGTTTCCCTTGGGGGTTTCTCTTAAATCAATATAATATTTATATGACACAAACTGATTTCACTGATGCGAGAACTTCATGCTGTTTGTGTTCTCTGGCTTCTGAACCACAGCTGTGTGCAGGGTTTGCAGTATAGACCAGAGGTACTATGATTTCCAAAGTGATTTTTTTTCAACCACTCAGGCACTTGACTGCTCCCTTCCTCCTGTTTACTGTAATTTTGCTCTGCTGCCAGCCCTTTCCACCTAAAACACCTGAACTTGACTAAAAAATGAGTTGCATTTGTTCTTTTTTCAGTTACCATTTTTGACAGTTCAAATCGGAGTGACAAAAATCCAGTAACAAGGGGAAGTGAGAACTGGGCTATGGTGGTATTCCCACAGATAACCTTGCCTAGTTTATCCACAGAATCCAAATCGGTGCTCAAAATTTTGGTGTTCCAAGATAATTTTCTAACAAAAACTATTTTGCTGCCTTTCTTTTAACATGCTGATGCCCCTAACTAGCTTTAGGAGAACTGATTTCCTCTGAAGACCATAGACTTATCTCAGAATCTTTAGTTTTCTGGGAATAGATGGCTGTTCTAACAAAACGGCCATAATTTGATTGATTAGTATTATTTTCCTATACACATTCTAGAAGATAATTTTATTACACGAAGTTTATCCATTACTAAAAGATGCAGGTAGCAACAACTTCAGATTTTCTTGATGTGTTATGGGATATAGGGAAATAGTAGCAAGAAATTCCACTCAGTTTGTGACCATTGGTTGAAGAAGAGGTTTCCTTATTTTATTTGTATCTGAATGATATTGAGAGCAGAAGACCACTGGCCTTTCTGTAATGTTTATCCTTTGTTTAAAACAGAATGTAACAGAGTTGGAAATCAGAAAATGATTGATGGAAGAATTTAAAGTAATTAATCTGCAACAGAAGGCAAAGAAGAGAATAATACATTTCAAGGCTTATAAATCCACTTTTCCCTTTTATTAATTTTCATACAAATGTCATGAGCAGTGTTATATTTTCTTGAGTTTCAAAACAGAAAATTATGGCTTAAGCACCATGGCATCATCTTGAGCTTATTTTTAATATCAGGATTTTTTACTTTATTGCAGACACTATTGGATATGTGTTCCAAGGAATGTTAATATATATGATTGCAATTACAAGTCTGGCACAGAAGTGTAAAGTATTAGTGTCTCTGGTCTATAATTGTTCTACAGAGATCTTTACAGGCGGAGCTGATCCTATTGTAAACTAAGACATTTCAGTACTTACTGATAGTTTAAAGCACTTATTTTTTAGGCAGTTAAGTTAGTTCAGTTTATGAAGCTGTGGAGCTTCTGTGGAAGTCTTTTAACTCCATCTGTACATATCCTGCAGATTTATGCCAAATATTTCTTCTTTTCCTTTTTTTTTTTTTTCCTAAGGTCCAAATTATACAGGAGGGAATCTGTAGCATTTGCTGTTCCTCCCAAATACAACAGGACTCCAGTCTTTTCAGAGACATCCTGAGGCAGAGAACAACTGACAAATAGCAACAGCAGCACCTCTATTGCATTTTATATTCTCGAGGTGTTTTAAAAATGTTAATAAACCCTATAGCATCACTTAAATAAATAATCAAATTAATGCAAGGTCTTCCATTCCTTTTGAGGTAAATTACCTCCATAGAGTGTAGTCATTCTTATAGTATGGACAGCAGCTCCTGTTCCAAACCCAGGGATACTCAGCTGTACATTTGAGGCAAAGCCCAGAGTCTCAATGTGACAGACTGCCATAAGCTGTTCTGGTCAAGGCAGCTAAACTAATTCTTCTCAGTAAGAAAAGATAGAGTTTTACCAGTTCTAGCTAGATTTGGTCTAGCAGTGAAACTTAATTGCTTCTCGCTGAATAATCTGTAATCATCTGTCCTCCATAGTAATAATAATGAAAAATATTTTAAAATGGAAGTCTGCAGTTAACTCAGTGTTCTAAATTCCCATATCAAATTATATCATGAATTTCAAATATATTTTGGCACTTATATTTTCCTGAGTTCACTAGCAGTATGGACAGCTGTGTCTTGGTGGTTGTGTTTAATGTTCTTATTCTTGCTCCATTTTCATCTTCACACTCTGTGTAGTGTTTCTCATGATCTTCACAACAAGAAAAAAGTTCCAGTCCCGAGGCAAGGGTGACAGTTGAGCAGATGCTGCTTCAGTTCACAATTACCATTCATTCAGGGCTGTTAGGGGATATTACATCTGGGCAGGCTGGCAAACCGTCCCCCTCACACACCCTCCCATCCTAAGATTAAATTTGTTGTCCCTGACATCAGCTGCTAAGTGCGAGGAATCTGCAAATACCCTTATTCAGCTTCAGGAATAGACAGTTTTATACTTTCTAAAATTTAACTCTGCTAATTTGTATTTTAGCAGTGTGGCCTGTGAGTTCAGTATAACACTTGTATGTCAGCAGTGATCCTTCTTTCTAAGGTGAATCATGCAAAGTTCTATGGCTTTAAAGTGTTGATATAAATTTATTTGACAGAAAAAATGGGCACTTTGTCGTCTCTGTCATATTTTTGGACAAGGAAATCTGTGGTGCAGTTAGGACTTTCTCCACTGCAAATATTTGCACAGCACTTAATCTTTTTTTTTTATTTTTTTTTTTTTAATATTGTGTATAAAAGGAAAGGAGAAAGGGAACATTATGCTAATCAGTGAGTGCCAGTGCAAAATTAAGATGTCTGAGCTTTCCAGTCAGTCCATGTGGCAGAGCCAGAAGTGCATCAAAGAACCAGAATGAACAGCCTAGCCTCGAAATAGATACTTGCAAGATCCTTCTGAGAACAATTCTCTGACTGGTCTGTGGCATTTAGAAGAGGCCAGAATTGCTTGTCTGTACAGGCTGGGATGCATTTGTGCAGTGTTTGTTCCTTCTCGCATGATTGGAGCAGAGGGATCAGAAGAGTTCACTGAGAGCTTCTGTTAGGGCCTGCATGGAATATTTTAAACATATGCCTTTAAGGAAAGCTAAAGATGATTGAATTTCAGTTTGATGGATGTAGATGGACTTTCTCAGCTGTGGTTCGTATTTTTTTTCCAGCACTGTATGTTGCATTCATGCCTTGTCACCAATAACATTTAAGACAAATACATCTCTTAGCTTTGCCTGTTGATCTCATGATGAAGGGAAGGGTTGAAGATGTTCTTTTAAAGCATGTGGGGGAAAGTGTTACAGCCTTCCTTTCTTTTCCCAAGTGGATGTATCTGAAGCATTCCCAAGTATCTGCAAAAAATCAGTGATGTTGTATAGAGGAAAGCTAGATGCCCTAAAACAGATTTGGGAGTGCAGGAAACTGTCTTTCCTGCTGACCTTAACAGTTATTATAGTTTTTCTGTCATTGATAGTAATGTTTCATTAACCTGGAATTCCATTTGAGAGGATGTAGTGTGGTAGATTTCTATGTCAGTTTTAATGTTCATGAGTGATTTATCATATTCTGTGAAATTAATTTATTATTTAAAATATGTCTGCAGCTCTGACTATGCAGTGTGACACAATCAAGAGAACTTGTGCTCTCTTAGAATGCCCATCTCCAAGCTCTATTCATTTTATTTGCCATTTGGAGCATCTATCTTGTACCATTTAGAAGCTGTTACTATGCAGCCACTGAAAAAGGGATGAAAAATTGTCTCTAAACTATTTATTTCATTCAGGTATAAATTTGAAAAAGTTCTAGGCCATCAGGATTAAAGATGTAGGAATTACATATTGAAACATCTTAGAGGATATTAGACTATCCTTCTGTAAATTGACCATCTCTCGGTAAATTTTTTTGTTTGCTCTCCTTTATGACAAGTAGCTCGCTGGTCTTCAGCATTGCCTTTCTCTCTCTCTCTTGAAATGGTTTTTAAATGTGCACTGCTGCAAAGCCTTCCTTAAAGCAGTCATGTCTGGGAATTTTCTCTTTTCTGTTTTCCCTTTGCCCAGCCTTATTTTTCATTATCTTGAATTTGCCTTTGGAGCCAGACTTACCCACATTTCTGAGCTGGATGCAAAGTTTCTCAACCCTTCACCTCCTAGGTCTGCCCCCACCCCAAGGAAGCACAACCTCACAGTGCTTCTGAGTGACACAGTAATACATTGCCTGGATGAGAGCTGACAGGGTGCTGAGAAATATGACAGTACCTCTGCCCTTGATCAGACTTCCCATTTGAAAGTTTTCATTTTGGTAATTACATCCTTCCCAGATAGTAGCCCTAGTCATTGATCATAATATCATTATAACTGATTCCTGTAAGTCACCTTTTAAAGACACTTTCTATGGTTTCTTTTCCCTCTATATCTTCTTCCTCTGCAGTCACAGGATAAGACTTTTTCTGTCTACCCTTCATCTGATTGATTAGAAATGCCAAATACTTCCTTTACGTATGGCCTGGTAATATACACATCACATTTCTTCCCTTGGGATCTTAATCAGAACAAGTAATGGCCTTTAGCTTTTCTCATTAGCAAAATGGAAAAGCACCATACCCAATCCATTAGAAGTACAGCTTTGTAATATGAATTTATAGGAAAATGGCTGCATGCCAGCAGACATGGAGTGAGTTTACCTTAAAGGATTTTTTTGGGGGGTGGGGGTGGGGAAAGAGAAAAAGTCGCCCTTTCTGTCTTGCTTGCAAACATTTTGAGCCATTACTTATCATGCCTGTCTGTCAGGCATTTTGCTGTTGCTCCTTAAATGCTGTTTGGACATCTCTGTCATATAAAGGGCATTCATAAGGAGGAAATGCAGGTGTTTGAACAAGTATTAATGTCCTCCCCAATGCTGATTCCCTTCCCGGATTATTCTCCTTGTAATCCCTATCAAAATTAGAGAGAGGGGAGGAAGTTGGGAAGATTTTGTTATTTTGCTTTGCTTCTAATTTTTCACAGAATATGCTAACTGAAAAAATGTATCAAGAGCAACCATTACAGCATACTCGTCTATCAAGCTGAGACTGCTGCTATGCTTTTTTTAGCCCTGTCTAAAACTATTTACAATCAGTACACTGAGAGCAAGGACAAGATGATTAACAGGTTTTTTCCTCCAATGATGGGAATTGCTTTTTACTTGGCCTGGTCTTTATTAGTCCTAAAAATTATAAAAATTCATACACCAGCACTGAAAACTTTCAGTGCTTACATTTTCCAGAACTGTAAGAAGGTGTTAAAGCACAAATCCATACCAAATGATAATTGTATATAATTTGAATGCATATGAGGTGATTCTGTCTCCTTTGGAAAAACTTGCACTGAAAGAACACAATGAACAGCCTTGGAATGCTGCTATTCTGCCAGCACTAAGACACATCTGTTTTACTGGCCCCTTCATGCATTGCTCACGTTATTCCTGGTAAAATAAGTACTAAGCACACCCATAAAACTCTATTTAATAGTGTCTTATGAAAATTGAGCACTTGCACTTTTTTATTTTCCAAACAAACCTCATGTTTCCTCTGTGCTAAGTTGCTCACCTGTACCAAGTGAGAGTTAAAGCTGAAGCATCAGGCTTGCGATCTTGGCTACTTCACTTATGGTTCATAAGCTGTGTTGATCACGCTTTCCCAAAAAAATGGTGTGTCAGTAATAGGTCAAGAAAATAGTACAGTGATATAGTATAAAAGACCTGCAATAGTCAAAAATGGGAGGCATTCTAAAGGGACTTCTTTAGGAGGTGAATTACTGATTAGATGACAAGACAGAAGGGCTCAAAGCAAGGAGGGGTGACTATTTTTTGAGGTATTGGATTTTTTTTTCTTTCTTTCATTTTCTGTTTTGTTCTTCTGCTGGTTTTCATTGTTTTGGGGTGGTTTCTTTTTAATTTTCAGTTTCCTTCTTCTTTCCTTCTTCTTTACCTCTTCCCCTCATCATTTGGATGAAACAATGACAAATTAGGAGAGATCCTGTGTAATTTTTATCACACAGTAAGTTTAGGAGTTCAACATTGTTAGCAGATAGTTACATGGTAGATGAGCTGATTACATAGCAGTATAGTTCAGTCCACTCTGCTAAAAGTCAAGGTTTCCCCTTTGTTTTTGTAGCCCTATTGCTGATATGATCTGATGTGTCTCAGAGATCCTCCCACAGCTGATAACTAACATACCTAGGGGCAGACTGTAATATTCTCACTTAGTCATACTCTATCAGTAGGGCATTGCCTTTAATTTTAAGGGGATCCTTCTCCCATAAGAATTTCAAGAGTTTGTGAAAAGTGGGAAAAAGAAGTCTGCCCCAAAAGCGGTTGGTATTACCACCTTCCACAGCCCTGCCATGTAAGCAAAGCTAATGATCGTGTAAATATATTTAAAGATTTTGACACAACTATTTTTATGCTAATGAGAAGCAATATTTCGTACTACATCACTTTAAAACACTTCACGTTAAATGTACTGAAGTCAGCACCAGCCTTTGAAGGTTATCCCCACCCTATCCTAATACAAATAGGGCTGATCCTTTTGCTGAAGTTGCAGATAGAAAAAGAGTTGGCTGAGCAACATTCGTGGTTTCCAGTTTGTGGGAAATTAATCTTATGAAATTTGGTTTCTTTCTGATTCATCTTTTAAAAACTCAGAACAAACCAGAAAGATTCTCCCTAGAGCCAGAAATTCCAAACAAAATTTAATTTTCAGAAACAATGCCTCATGGTGTTCCCAATACAAAATCTAGTCTGCAAGATCATGGCAGCTGCCAACTGGCTTAAGTGTCCATCTTGGTTTCTGTCAGCTTTCAGGCGGCAGCTGCAAAACACTCCCAGGATTTCGTGTCCCAGAGCAGCCTCACCATGTCCAATGCTTTGGGCAGGCTTCCAGACCTCCTAATGGGTTCAGCTTACAGGTCTGCTTACTGAGGGCCAGATTAGTCTGGCAGCCAAGTCAGAAAACCCCAGGAATGTTGCTTTGGGGAGGCTACTTGGTGGGATTGTCCTGGAAAAAAAAGCAGGGCACTGGCTTAAAGACTGAACAGACATTGCCAGTTTCCAGGTGTGTAGGAAGAGGTAGGGACATCCCAGAGTTTCACATGAGGAGCCATATGAAGCAGGGCTCTTGAGGCTTGCAAACTCCCTACTCAACCACACCAGCTCTATGTTGAGCTGCCTGGAGGGCCTGAGTGCATGATTTGTGGGACATTTATCCACACATGCCCACCAGCAGGTTGATTTTCCTTGTATCCTCAGGCATAAGAGCCCAGCATTTCCCAGAGGGAATGTTTTTCCCCCAGCCTAAGCCTGGATTGGCATGTTCACCATCAATGCAGGAAGGCCAGCTTGCAAGGCATCCCTAATGCCACTGTTTGCTTCCGGAGTAAGCCCCAAATTATGATGTCTCCACGGTTTTTCAGGCTCACTGAACTGACCACTTGTCTTCCATCTCTGGATGCATCTCTGGTACTGGTGAACAGCAGTCTTTTTTATGAAGCATTGAAATGGTTCCTTCCCTGCCCTGCTCTCCCCTCCCTTTCCACAGTGATATCTTTCATTATACTTAGCAAAATATTTTGGATTCTAGGGATCTTTTAGAGGTAAAGGACTGAAGAATATCATGCTTCAGCTGCCCTTAACAATGTCCAAGATGTAGACTGGTAGTATAATTCTACTATCTTACTGCCTTTCCTCAGTCCAGCATGACTGCCTTTTCATGCAAGAGGTGTTGAAATTCTTCCTGTTTCTAGGAAAGCTGGAAATACTAGTATTCAGGTGGCCTTTTGTTTGTTTTTACTATTTTTTTTTTGGATTTGGTTTAGCTTCCAGCTAATTGTCCTGGCTTTCACCTGCTTCATTCTTGGACAGCTGGCCCATGAGCTGTCCATTTTTATCCCTGATCTGAAAGAGCAATGGAAAGTGCATGCAATGATTGATGAGCAACTCTTATTTAACAAGTCTAAGCAGTTCTCCTTTTGTTTTAGCAATTCCGTCCATACAGTATAGACATTTGCACACAGCAGTCTGCTTCTCTTTAGACTCTTCAAATTCATGGATATTTAACAGCATCTGGAAGACATGTTGTTCATATAAATGGATGTGTTATTAGTAATAGCTCAATGTGCTTGTATGTTGAGATTCACTGACACTTTTTTTTTACTTATGTTGAAAATATTAAAATGTACAGATCAGTTTTCCTTCATCTTACTAGCAGCCATTCATCAGGGACTAATTGGCAGAATTGCAGTTAAATGGAAGTTTCTAAGAATTCCTGACTAAAGGGGTGTGTAGGGAATTTTTTATATCAGAAGCCACAGTTATAATTCTGCTGCATCACCCCTTTATTCTTATGTAGAGTATCTGAAAGAAAAATAGAAATGTGACAGAGTCTCTGTGGTTACCAACCCTGGTTGGCCAAGACTGATGCAGTATACTCTTGTGTTATGATGCAGTCACTATACCCCGGTTTTATATAGGGCGCTGCAGACAGGACTGTAATAAATAGGCACTAACCCCTGCTCAAAAACTTGGCCCAGGGAGCTCATAATGTGCATTCACAGAGCAGGTACATAGAGGGTATTAGGAAAAAAAAAATCTCTCTTGACTTAAGCACAAAAGTATTCCTTTCTTGCAAATGCATCCATCAGACACATGGCATTATTCAAGTTATGCAAAAAATCAGTTTTCAAATCTTGGGGCTGTTCATATATGTAGTCATGCATGGGGGATCAGTAAGCATTTCTGTACAGCCTCCATGGATCCCCACTTACAATGGAGACTTTGTCACAAGAGTGAAAATATCATGGGCCTGGGCACACTGTCATGGACTGCAAGGATCATTGACACCCTCAGGTCAAGTTCCTAAAGGAAGATTCCAATTAATGAAAGATGCAATCAGAATGGGAACTTATTTCCACATCCTGATGAGTTTTCTTCTATTTTTGCCCTTTTCACACATTGATGAGATATCTGGAAATGGGTTGAGACTTTTAATGAGTTCATATGTAGTGCCAGCTTTTAGACTAAAAAGTGGTTAAAGTGAGCCATTTATTTATTTATTTATTTATTTATACTGCTTGCATTTACTACAGTTTTTACAAAGTGTATGCTAGTCAGAGTGTGGTGCACATCTGTATGTGGGGATCTGACTGTTCTCATATTTGTTTACTCTAAAGAGTGTTTATCTGATTAGTCCTGATCATTCTGTTTTAATAGCAAGACTGAATTTCAGAAAGAAGAAAAGACCTGTTAGCTGGGGCGGGGGGGGTTAGCTCATCTGCACTTTTTCTTCTATACCTTTGTATTACTCTGATTTTCAAAGATAGGGATTTGTGAAGGATGTTTAGAACTCCTGAAGAGAAAAGGAGATTAGTTTGCAAATATAGTTCTTGAAGTTATTATTCTCTCTACCTTCATTTAACTTGCTCAGAGAATTAGGTAACATCTCATTAGGAAGGTTGAAAGGGAATTGATAGCCAGCATTCCTAAATACATTTGTATTACTGAGCAGCAGGGAAGGAATGTTAAATCCGGTAAAGATTTCTATTCTCTGCCTGAACAATGAGTGCAGTGGCCCAGCGATGGGATTCTGTTGAATGACAGAGCTGTTCTTGATAGGACTATGATAATTGTGTGGTAAAATGGAATTATATTATTATATTTTAGGCCTGGCTGATAATTATTAGCAAAATTATTGTAATATATGCAAAAACTTTGTATCATTTATTCTCCCCTTCTTTAATTGGGAGAAAGTGAAATTAATAACAGCCATTGAATAAGTACAGGATTGAGCTGGAAAATGAGAATGCTTCTGGGTAGCAAAAGATATTTTAAGTTTAAAGTGAAAACTGTGGCAGCTGGATATTGCATTTCATTGAACTGCCACTGGCGCTGATGAAGTAGATGGTCCTTTTCTCTTCCTGAGTTCCCATGTCACCATGCCAAACTATGGGATAAGAGGACACAGCAAGACAATGTTCTTTTCTATTGGAGAACAGGGTATTTTCAAATGAGAAGGTGGAACCGGAGAGAAAAAAGCAGCAGTTTTATTTTATATTTCATTAAAGTTATAACCACTTGACAATGGTCAAAGAGAGATGCAATTTTTGTTCTGTGCAGGAAAAGAGATTTGAAAGTGGAAGGGCAGGTTTCCTTCATGGGGTAAAAACGGAAAAAAAAAAGATAAAAATAAATTCAGCCAACAGACTCATTTCCTTCAGTTTTCCAGCAATGCAAATGTTTTCACATAATTCTGTTAGTGATGCAGTGTCTAGACTTCTCAGATGGTTTAAAAGATTAAAAAAAAGCCGAAACAAACTCTGGCATTAATTCTGGGAATCCTGAAAAGCTAAGTCATTATCACTGTGCTATAGCTCATGTGGTGATATGAAACCACAAAAAGTTGTTGAAGACCAGATTCTGGAATCCTTGCTTATTTAAGATACATGGTTTAGCATTTGCTCATGTAAGACATCCCATTTAATCTCCCTTTTGCGGGCTGTGGTGATTGGTGTAAATGCTTACCAGCATATTCTGGGTCAAGGCTTCTGCATTTTGGCTCTCACCTTTACTGGAAAGGCTCCGTGCCTTTTCAGGAACATGGAGGCTGATGATGTAAGGAAAGAGATCTTTGATTCTTGTAACAGATACACATTGATATAAAACCAGAGCAAAACACCAGAAGAGAGCATTTGCACATAGAATTTATAAAAGGTTTCATAAACATTTTTTCCTTTGGCTATTACCATTTGTCCTTAGTAAGTCTTCTGAGTGTTGCTTGAGGTTTCCAGATTTACTGCAACCTATCTGTTACTATCTCATTTTTAAAACGCTTTTTTATTTTCATTATACCAGGAAACTTAGTCAACACTGATCAGATTATTAACTGTTATCAGTCTCTGAAATCTCACAGTACTCATAGTGACCAAGAGAGTTAATGGATCTGCAGCCTCCGTCTAATCACAGCTGTGTTATTTTATAGGCAACAAGGCTTATAAATAGAACTGAACTTTAGGGTGGTTTCTTATACATTCTGTTAATGATGGCCTTCAGAATTTAAACAGAATGTGCAGCCAAGCTCTTCTGGTGATGTAAATGAAATAGTTTACCCTTGCAAGAGGCACTCTTTCAGGCAGTGTCTCAGCTGAAATTCAGTAACTGATGGCTGGTGTAAGGGGTGTTTGCTATGGAGCTCAGCTGTTCAGCAGTTGCCTGACTCTGCATTAACCTGGGCCTGAGAAAGGCAGGCTAAGAGCTTATTAGGGCAGATGAATAAATGGACATTACCTGTGCCACAGCCTCAATGTAAAAGCTCCTGTAAATTCCCTGCAGGTGACCCAGCTTCACCTTTGATGGGTAAACCATATCCTACTGCAGCATGCTCCCTCACTCTGCTGGGTACAGGCAGCTGCTTTCCTCCTGGTTTTTTTTATTTCCCAATGCCTTTCACCTTTATTGGTTTGGTGTTTGCTGCAGGCTTAATGCGATCCTTGCTGATGCCAGTCTGGGACACCCTGCTGATTGCAGATCTCAAAGAAGTGATGTTGCTCTCTGCATTAAACATGATCCTTCTTGAGGGGTCTCATTTTGCCCCCTCAACTCACCCCCTTATTTGTTACCTTCTTGCATTTAACTCTTTGTAGTCACAGAGGGCAGTATGTGAAAGGAGAGCAGAGGTGTAAGCGTACATTAACATTCTTATTTTCTAACTATGCATTTTTTCACACATTTAAGTAGTTTCAAATTGGTAGAAAATAAAAACCCCATTTGAAAAGGCATGAGTAGAATTGTTAATGTAGCATATAGACTAAATTGGTACCTGATAAGTGCAGTCTGAATTAAGCAGTTGGGCATCATAAAGCATGAATTATTTTATAATACTGCACATCTTCAGAGCTGAGGACATGTATTCTCTGTACTGTATGAAGAAAACAATAGCTTACAAGTAAATTAAGAGCACGTTGCCACCAGCAATGTATTCATTTTCTGTAGTAGAAATTATCAGCTTTTAAAGGATCAGAGTGCCAAAAAAAGCTCCCTTATAACCTCCAGATCCATCATCTCTGCCTGTAGAGTCACTATTCATTTTACTGTCAGAAATAACCAGCTTCTACTTTTAGACCCACGAAGCCTGTACAGCTGTGGAAGAATGAACAGTGCTTTTCTCTGCCTTGCACATACCTTGTTGAATGACCGATCACATCACAGCTCAAGAATCTTTAATCCTGGTGGAAATACATGACAAAGAAAGGATGCATTTGGGCTTTTCAGGTTCTCTCATTTCAGAGCTCATAATATTAATACTTAGTGGATTTAGCTGGATGCTGCTGAGCTGAGCATGTGAGTCATGCTGTCTCTGTTTCACACATAGTGTGGATAAAGAACTGTAGTGAGTGTTGTTCATGGAGAAAGCAAATGTCAGTGATGGTCTTCTTTGGTTGCCATCTGTCTACTTCCAAGTTTCGTGGGGTTCTTGAGGTAGATGGGAAGCCATGAGCAGAGTATATACATTTACACAAACTGTGATCCAAATAGAGCTGGATTACAACAGAGTCCCTCACCTCAGGGATGTCCTTAGACTAGAATTTTCATCCTGGGTGGTCTTAAACTGAGTAGATATAAAATATTTAACTTTTCTTTAAGTCTCAGAAAAAAATATCTTTTTCATAATAACTAAGTTCTTTCCCACCTCCTAGCATGGACTGCACTCACTTTAACAGATCCAGAGCACATTTTTTAATAGAATAGCTAGGTAAATTGTCTGGGGGACCCAGGGAGAGACACAGGTACCAGTGGGCTCATTGTGTGCTGAATATGGAAGTTACTGAACAGCAGTGTTCAGGAAACTCTTTGCTAAACAACCAACTGTGAACATTCATGACAAGGAATTCAACTCTTACATTATCCAAACCCATTTATGTAAGTATCAACACTGACATTGTGCCTTAGAACTGTGTAATTTTATTTATCCTGTGAGATCAGAGAATTAGGATTATGTAGTTCACAAAGGAAAGAAATGCACTTAAACTTGCTTGAGCTAGTGTCAGTTATAATAAAAACTAATCTGTCTCCTTTTTCATTACATTATTAGTAAACAAACCAAGCTAAAGCAGCTTCTCAGCACTAAGCTTCCCATGGTAAAAACTGATCCAGCAGGGCAGGCATTCCCAAATTGGTGTGGTCTCAGCTGGGACTCCCTGTGCTTCATGTCAGGGGACTTCAGATACTAGACACCAATTATGTGTCTCTGAGAACTAAGCTGTAGTTGTCCTTTATAGGTTGGTAAAGGTTTTTACAGGAGCCCAAATGAGCCCATCAGTGAGACCCTGGAGACGGAGAATCTTCCAAGCCCCAGTAACGTGTTTAATTGTTGACCCAATAACTCTTGCCTGAAATGGTGAGGGTATCTTTCATTCATAAAGAGGAAGACATTAAATATGTTTGACATTGCACTGGAGTGCACAGTATATGTACCTGTGATACAGACCACTGCTGCTGTGGGGTCCAGGGCCATTTATTAAGTACCAGTACTCTGTAGCACTGGGCCTTGGCTAAATTTTCCTAGGACCAAATTCTTTGCCACAAGTACTATGACTTCATTTGTGCCATTGGTGGAACTAATTTGGCCCACAACATTTTTCTTTTAATTGTAGAACTCTAAAGGATTTATCAAAAAAACTGAACCACCATTAGTGCAGACATTTAGACAAGCAGAATGTTATATACAGGGAAGAAGCCACTCTCCTACAGTTCTCCAGGGAGTCTGGCAAGTAACTGGATAGCTTTGGTCTCCAGTGCTTTAAATCATTGCTGTTTGGCTGAATTCAGTTAAAACCTCTGCAAAAAAAATTAAACCAGGAGGTGTGAGTATCTGAAAAGACCAGGGCAAGCAGGCTTTGGCCAGGGCCACCAGTGACACTCAAGTCAACAGCACAGTTTTCCCTAGAGATTTTCTGGCAGTGAAAGAAGCAACATGAAGTAGGCTGTAAAGTAAGATCAGGATCTGCCTCAAGAGATAAAAAATAATAGAGTAAGAAACTGCACAACTACTGAGAGCAGCGCTTTTAGAGCCAGCGAAGATATCAGTCAATTCCCAGACAGTTTCCATTGTTGTGCTACAGAACACAATGCCAAAGGATTTTGCAAAAAATTGAGTGGTCTGAATTAAAAGGCAGTTGAATAATTTAATATTTGTGTATTAAGTCGCATGGGTTTGTGTGCAAGGTAGGGAATGGAAGAAAACTGCATCTTATGAGAGTCTGAGTGTTGATCTTCTGCCAGGTTCAAGGAATAAATCAGAGGAAGTTCAAGTTGAATGAGACCACTTTATTATTTAAATTAACACTTTCAAATAGACTCACTTTACATTTGTACAAGTGAAGCTCGACTGCATAGAAGTTTAGAACACTCGCAGGTCTTTGCAGGACTCTAAGAACGCGTGCTTCAGGTTAATGTTAAATATTGACATGTGTAGAACAATGCTACACAACAGATGTCTTCCCAACGTGTGAGGGCACCGTTACAAGGCAGAATGAATGGGGCAGAAGCAGCTCTGGAACACCCCGCTGTAACATTCTCATTAGCTCTTAATCTGTGAGGCAGAACAGAACAACTGCACTGAGTACAATAGGGAGAGTTGGCCTAATGCTTTTGGTGGGTTAGCCCATGTAAAAAACCTTTGAATTCAATTCTCTTCCTGAAGAACAAGGAGCTGCAGAAAAATATGGTCTGATATAGGCACACACATACTGAGGGCACTCCTGTCTCTTTGCTCAAGTTAAGGAAAATGCTGTGAATTTTGGGAAAAATATTGTGGTGGTTCTCAATATGCTGCTCATATTGCAAGTATACATTCTATGTCACATGTGATCCTCGCTTATTTTTTAATAGAAAACAATTTCACTTAAATACTTTTTATTTTCTTCTACTTGAGAGAATACTTCAGAATTTAGCTGTGAGATTCTTGCATATGCTGTTCTCATTCCTTTAGGCATTTCTCCAGCAATGCTGCGGTCTGCACCCCACTTTGAAATTTCTTAATGCATGTTTGTGACAGGCATATCAAACCATCCAGTTAGTTTAGAATTGAGGTGGGAGAGTGCTTTAAATGTAAATTTTACTATAAACAGCAGAATAAAATCTTGCAAGCACTTCCTAGCTCTGCCAGGAAGGAAAGCTATATTTAACTCATTTTAAAATTCATCAAATAGATTGTGGGCTGATTCAGATCTTTGGCGTGTCTTTGAAGATAACACATAGTGGAAGTGTCATACAGTCGGTTGAGGGATTGGGCACATTCTGAAATTCTTGTCAGTGAAGACATGTAGTTAGGACTGGATTGAAGAAAGAAAAGTACATATAGATCTAAGGATTTAATACTGATACTTGGTTTGAAAATTTGAACAATGACTGTTGCATTCAGTTCAAGAGCTTTTTGAGTAGTGCTGTATATAAAGAGTTGGGTGCCATAACAATGACAAAATTCACATGCACACATGAATTTTAAAAAAGATTGTCTTGTAGTACTTGGGAGAGCCAGTGTTTCAGAGAAGTTAATACAAATTGTTGCTATAATAGTAATTTGCACAAGTTTCAAAATGCATAGGAAAGATCCCTGGATAGTAAGAATAAGCCATAAAAATGTAGCTAAGGTATCTGCGTACATAAGGAGAAACTCCAGATGGATCTTACTTTTCCTTTATTTCTCCTGTCTTGGATTGCACCTATCTGCAGCTTTGTATCCCTGTAAACTCTACTGCTGCTGTTGATGGGATTAAATACAGACTGGAATAAACCTCTCAAATTTCATGCTTCATATTTTGTAGGTGTTATTAGATAAGATCAATAAGACTCCAAAAGATTGTTTAGACTGCTTTGTATCTGTAACCACTAGTATATATATACATATATATATATTGCTATCATGTCTCCACTGAGTTTTTTGTAAGTACAAAGAGAAGTCTCTCAATTTTAGAGAACAATCTGCTTCCGTCAGTGAGATGTTTACTATTGCCTATATTCAGATATGGCCTGAGTTTGAAGTTCAAGACTATGGTTTTTTATAGCTGGGTAAGTTGTACCATTACCTGAAGTCCTTATTTAAAAGAAATAATATGCTATGTACTAACTAAAAAAAAAACTCTGAATGGGAAATTGAACTAGTATTCTTCTAACATGATTTTATGCATCTTAATTGTGGTTTTCTACTGTTCATTTGCTTTTGATTTGTTCTAGTACATGACTGCTGCTGCACCTATGCAAGGGACCTACATTCCCCAGTACACTCCTGTGCCTCCAACAGCTGTCCCTATTGAAGTAAGTTTATCTCCATCCATGAAAGTAGAGTGAAGGGGGAGCAGAACTCTTGTTTATTATGCCTTCTTGGACCTGTTGTTTGAAAGGGGCCTAAAGATTCTTTATGGAGTGGTGGCTGGAAGCTTCCAGCTTTTTAAATGAGGACTGCACATTTCTTTCTCTTTTTGTTTTCTTCCTTTCCTTTTCCTTCTTTTTTCTAACCCCTCTTTTTATTTTTTTTAATTATTTGCAAGGGCTCTTGTTTTGCATTTGTTTTGTTGTACAGCAGGACATGGAATAAGACATCAGTGATTATGACTATTTTTTTCCCCATGTACTTGGGAGGGAGATGGGAAGAGACAGGAAAACAAACCCAGCAGGCAGACCACGAAACCAAAAGAGATTTCAAGAAGAGAAGATTGCAAGAGGGTTTGATGCGGTCCTTAGCAAGCATAGGTAATTGCTGAAACATTTAGCCACCAGAAAAAGTGATTGAGCAATGGAAACCTTCCTCTTGTATATACAGACGTGGAGGATGCTGCACTGACTGAGTGCTTTTCATCCTTGAGGAAGGATTCGCTCCCTCCCTCCTTGGGGCTGAGTCATGCTGATGACAGTCTAATGAGTAAGTATTTACTCAACCCTGTAGACCACAAGCTGCTGGGAGAGCGTCAGCTTGGCCTCCACTTCTGTGAAGCTTCATAAGGGCAACTGCACACAGTGAGAGGAGGGAGCCTTGGCATCCTCTTCCCTGTGTGTTTCTCTTTGGCACTGCCCTCTTTTATTAACAACTTCTGCCCTACTCTGGGGTAAAGCAAGGAGTGCCAGGGTCTCTGTACTTCTGTCTTCATCTGTGTGGACTTTGGATTTTGTTCTGTTGCTACTCTGTGCTTTGAGGATGCGAGTTAGTGGTACTGCTGACATGGCTTCACCAGCAGTCAAGTGGGCTTATCCTGTTTTCTCCTAGTTCTTTTCAGTTATTCCCAGATGAGGTCCCACAGGAAAGGCTGCTACTGTTCTGTCATACTGAGCTGGTTGTGTTTCAATCTTTTTTGCCTCGGTATAATTTTGCCCTAAACCTCATTTGTTTGCAAATGCACTCTGGGTGCCTCTTTTCAATTGCCATTCTTAAGTCTAAATCAGGCAGATATAAATCTGAATTAAAAGGAGATGGTAGGATAGAGAGTGGTTCATAGAATGGGATTGGCTGCACACCATGACAACCTGTCCAGATGCGAATTAAGGTTAATTTAAATTACTTGTTGAGCCCTCCTCCCCATCACTTGCTAGTATATTCATGCCTTCTAAAGTAACCTGATGTCATGATTATCTACTATAATAACAAAAATATTATCTGAATCTATAGCCTGTTTTGCTCTTATCCAGTGATGATGATTATTGTTAATGTTTATCTGTATTCATGTAGCATCATGAACCAGGACCCTACCATGCTGGATGCTCCACAAGCAGAGACCAAAAAATACAGTCTCTGCCCCAGAGAGCTTACAGTCTCAAGATGAGATGGACAAAAGCAGAAGGATAAAGACAAGGAAGTAGACAGAAAAAGATAATACTCGCAGTCTGCTAAGCAATAGATAATAAGAATTTCTGAAAAATGAAACTGATATTTTAACAGATGTTTTAAAATAAACTACCTGTTGTTTACACGGGACTCAAATAAAAACAAAGCAAGTGCTTTGTGCTCCCTCTTCTGGCTCTGTGTGTGCAATAGAGTAATAAAGCATGTTCCCTGAAGAGACTTGCTATTCATGTGACCAACACACCAAGCATGAGAGTAAAGAAAATGTAGCTTACTTTGAAAGCATACAAAAAACTTTAACCAAGTATTATTCAGACTGTCTAAACAGGATAAGAAATTGTGCATGTTAAATTCATAAATATAATCTTCTGTGTGTTTACTTACCTACTTCATTGGAGCTTTGACTTAACAGATTAAAGTCTTTAGTGTAAAGCAAATTTATTTTCAAAGGGAACATGCACAGAAACTGTGTGTAGAAGAGGGCAGCATTTTTCTAAGGTGACTAAATTTCTGTTGGATGTGTAGTAAAGTAGAGAGCGGTGGGCCTAGATTCTGCCTTTATTGCATTTTAAATCAAATTAAATAAATGTGAACTCACGGTGAAGTTGGGGTAGGAAAGCAAAAATTAGAAGAGGCATACATACGTTGTGAAAAAGCCAAGAAGTAAAACCCAGAATCCACCAAAATCAGAAGATTTGCCTCTAGCTTTGAATGGGCAGGGAACAGCCCTCAAAGGGGAAGGTGTTTTTCACTGCAGACTGTGAGAGCAAAGTACTACTGGTAGGCTGAGAAAGCTTCTTGTTGCCGAATTAGCTTTCTAAAACTGATGGAGTTTGTTGTGTTAGCATGTGGTTCTGCTACCTCAAACTCTCTTGGTCTCTAGAGAAATGTGTGAACAGTGAGCCGGTGCTGAGCTCTTTTACGTAATTCACTGCCGTGAGCAAAATTAGTAAGTTTTTCGTGTTCTCATTTGATTCCCTAGGGTGTTGTTGCTGATACTTCTCCACAGACAGTAGCATCTTCATCACAGGAAGCCAGTGGTCAACAGCAACAGATGACAGTGGAAACATCCAGTGAACATGCGCCTGCATATTCTTACCAACAGTCTAAGTAAGTAGGCATAGGCTTCAGAGTCAGAAGGGTTTGATTCTTGATTATAGCAGGCCAAATTTGACTCCCTCTTTCAGAAACCTAACTTCTGAATAGCTTTGTTAAGTTCATATGAATTCTGGATATATAGCAGCGTAATTAGCAAAAGGTTTTGGCTGATGGCCTCAGCTTGGCAAAATGTCCTTGAGCTCCTGCCCGCAATGATATGCTCTCTAACTGTCTGCTGCTTTTCTGGAATCAGAAGGATCTCAACAACTGCGTTAACAATCATCATGCTGGGCTAAAGCAGCATCTGGCATCAGAGGTTAAAAAGGGTTTAAATTTTGCAGTGGTGAAAATTTTGGCACAGTGCACACTGGCACATGTAAAGGTTTCCTTCTGAAAGTGTAGTTAATGAAGCAGTATAAATTGCCCCAAGTTGGTATTTTTGATTGTGCAAAACGGCCATGCAGACACAGAGTAGGCAGGACCTGGAAATGGAAGAGGAAGAGATAAGAAAGAGGTGGGTAGAAGCACTGTTCGATCTGTCTCCATTCTTCTGCTCCCTTTGTTTACTTCCCACAGAATACCTTGGAAAGTTCAAAATTTATAAACTGACAGCTGTATTTAGAAATTTTAAAGAGTCCCTTCATCTTCAGAGTAATCTCTTCAAACACAGCTTCTCTTTGCTACCATAAAAATCTTCACAAAGGGAAGGTTGCATAGTGACAGGATACTCACTGGGACTGATAAATGTTGGACAGATTCTAGGAAGGAGCACAAATTCAGTCTTTCATTAATACATGTATATTGAACACCAGCATCACTTTGAAAATAGAATTATACATGTTTTATCTTGGGGAAGAAAGTAGAGAAATAGCCAGACAAGAAATACGATAGATATGTCACTCAATGCATCATGACTCTGTGCTTACAGTGGCATCAGATATGAACAGGTATAGGAAAGATTAGAATTATACCAATTTGTCAATTGCTTTACTTCATTTTTGAACTCTGGAAGTGGAAGATGTATTTGTGTCTGCCATGTGAGTATCAAATTGTTTCAGATTTATGTGGTTTTGACCACCATAAAACAGAAGACCTCGCTATTTCTTTCGTCATGCCTGTGTCTCTCTGTATGTACATATTACAAAAACAATCAATCACAAGCTACGCAATTGGAGACACAGACTATGTATGTTTATCCTTTCTAACTGCCAATAAATAATTGCAAAATACTTACAGAATACAAAAGGCAAAGAAAGAAATATCTGTCTGTACCATCCTGTTGGCTTGTTTTAATGAGTGTATTCTGTACCGTTTGGATCTGATGATTTCTGTGTCTCAGTTCCCTTTCTCTTACATCTCAAAGAAAAAGGACCTAGGTCTAGAAGACCTCATAAGTACTTATGTCTAGAAACCCTCATAAAGTAGCTGTGAGCTGCAGATTCTGGCATTTTTCCAGCATTGGGGGAAACTACATTGCAATTCTTTATTGAAATGGGTGCTGTGTTCCTTGCTTGTTTGGTGAATTCCCTGAAAATCAGATCGCTCATTTTTCCTTGTCAGCTACAGCCTTTTTGCAGTGAGGGATATACTTGTAACGGCACTGGCATTTATATTCAGAGGAATTTCTTTCTTTTTTAATCAGACAGGCAGATCCACTACAGATTTTTTTATTATGCTTATTTCAGTATTTTTTTTTAATCCGAAATGGGCCCTCTATTTATATCTGCCAGTTGCAGGAAGAAATGCAGTGTGGGAAGCATAGAAACAAACCAAAATATGCAGAGTCTCTGTCTTAAAAAAATAACTTCTGACAAAATATTCCAGTAACAGTAATATAAAACCAACTGAATTTTTTTATAATTAAAATATTATTTTATTACTCTGCTTTTTAAAGCACACATTTATTAATAACAAACATCATGCCAGATATAAAACAGCAATTGTCAATGTGAGATACAAGAAAGTAATTAACACAACTGGACAATGATTTTGTCAGATATAGGCAAAGGAACAGGCAGACTATATAAAATTCTTTCATGGGAGCTGATCAGTCAGGAGAGAAGTTATAACGTTATATTTCCTTATATTTATTTTCTTTGCAACAATCACGAAATTGCAGGCAGCGAAGGAGAGGCAATATACTAAGAATGAACTGGGTAGTATACTTACTCTCTTTGTAAGTAAAAATAAACCACAAAACTTAGAATTTAAGTTCCACTTTTTAATCAGCATGCGTGTTCTTTTATGTAATATGCTGGAGGCTGTACTTGAGGATCCCAGACAAAGAGTTCAGAAATGGTAACTTCATGGCAAAAACCTGGCTGCCTATTGTGTAGATAAAAACAGTCCTTGATTCTGAGCAGAGGAATCTACTTTATGAGGAAATCACCTTAATTATTTTAGACCCTACTCCCTTTTTCCCTTGTAAATATTTAATTTTGCACATAAAAGCCTGAAGACTATGAAGCAAAGATCAATGGATACCCTTGCCGCTGAAAAGTATACTCTCTTACCTCCAAGCAAAACTCTGCTGGACAACATACTCTGATTTCAAATGTGGAAAGAATTACATTTTTCTGGAGCCTTTTGTAGGCAAACTGTGTGCCACGTTAGATTAGAGGGTGTGTGCTGTGACCCTTTAGTGATACTGGACTTTCACACATATGGTGGCCACTCAACCCATAGGGGCAGTAAAATCTCAGGAAGTGAGCTTCCTACTTGAGAAGTTCTACCAGAAATTACGCACAGAAAATCTGAAGAAAGTAGTTGATTGTTGCATTCCACATAAATCTGTTCTTAACATTCAAAATATTAATTTTCAGGAGTCATGCAATGAAAAAACCCTTTGGCAAATTTAGTATTTAAAATTGTAGTTCTATGTTTACACTCCCAGACAAAAGGTTCTGTGGCAAATGTTAGGTCATCAACATTGTTCACAATTTAACTCCTGATTTTAAAATTTATTTTAAACTAGGCAAGGCAAATGCATTAACGTTTGCAAAAGGAAAGGTGCTGGATTTTATGGTGTTGAACTTCGATTGGAAAATTATTTTTTCCATGTAAGCTTTAAGGACTGTGGGAAAAGCAGAAGCTGACCCTTGCAGATAGTCCTAGACATGGAATACCATTTTTATGTAGGTTCTGGGTCTCTGTGAAAGATCTCATACAGTCTTCTTAAAATAAGCTAGATGTGACATATCTTTAAGTGACATGAAACATCCAAAACACAAAATGAGAGGGATCTTCTGTAAGAAAAAGACTGATATTTTTGCTTATTCTCTGTGCTAAATTTAGAAAGATATGACACTATATGATAAAAAATACATATTTTTCTAATGAAAATTGCCTTGAAGGTTTCTACTAAGTTAGCCTTAACTGGCTCATTAAGCAGGCTGCTCCACAGTCTAATCGTTCTTTCCATCAGAAAATGTGTTCATTTTAGCAAATTGGTTGTATCCTTTTATTGTAATTTTATCTTTCATTTTATTATTAATACCCAAAATAAATATGGCGCTTATTATTATGAAAATATTCACCCTCTTATTGAATTACCTGTGAAAGATTTACACAGCTTTAAGCCAAGTATTCATCTCATTTCAGTGTAGTTAGACTGCCTATTAATGCCTAGCATTAAAAGAGTACATTTATCTGCTTAGGATGTGTTAACATCCCCAAAGTAGGAGTTCCCCATTTTTGCCTGACTATTTTCAGCTTAGTGGTGGTATCATATTTAAACAGCTGCAAAGTTAGTTTAGCTTGGATAACTTTTAAAGGGAATTGGGTGGAGAAAAGGAGAGGAGCCTATTTCAAAGTTGTTTTGACTTAATGACCACTTTAATTCAATTGTTTTTACAGACAATAAACAGGACTGAAGAATGTCGGTCTGAAATCTTTGCCTTGAATGGAGAAACTTCACTGAACAAGAAGTTGGCTTCCAGTTTGCACAGGCGTCAAATGAATGCTTTTTTTTTCTACCTTTCCCAACGAAAACAAAACAGTGTTTTTATGTGCTGTGCAAATGGTTCCGTCATGTAGTCTGACAATTTTATTTTTGCTATATTTTTTTTTTTTCAACTAAAGGAAAAACCCAGAGGAAAAATGCTGGGTTGACATTTCATCTGGACGAACATTTGAATTCAGAATTTACCTGGAGGTGTAGCTAGATTTTTTTTTTTTAAACAGAAAAACTGATGATGTCAAGAGGGAGCAAGTTGCGATGAAAACCAATTGTCTTCCTCAAAAATTAAGCTACTCTTTTTCTCTCATTTTCTTTTTCTTCTTGTTTTAAATCTAGAGTATTTTTTTGTTTTTTGTTTTTTGGGTTTTTTTTAAAGAAATGTTTAGGTAAGGTTTATCTTGAATCTTAATTGCCTTAATTTTAAGGACGTCAAAGGCTCTCAAGGCAAGCTGTCAACGTCTTGTTAGAAAACCCGAGAATGAATTGAAACTGCTTACACCGGTGCTGGTGCAGAAGTTTAATAGACTGAGTTTTTGGGGTGAACAAAAAATAAACTGTACAGTTTAAAAGCAAATGATTTTCTTCTTTTGAAGAAAAGTTGATGATAAAGGAACTGTGGCAACCGAAAGGATTGGAAAAATGCTGGGACTTTTATGAACTTTGTCTTAAGTGTTGACAGAAAAAAAATTCTAGAAGGCTAAAGCATTTTACAGTAAAGTTATTGAATTGAGAAAAAAACTTGCTGCATTATAGAGAATGCAGGGTTTTTTTCTTGCAGAATGCAGATTTTTTTATTTACAAAGCGTGATCGCTAGCAAAAGCATTAGTGCTTTTTATCTGCAGTCTTTTTTATGAGCTTTAAGAAGTTTTTAGTCTGCTTTGCTTGTCACATTGCAAAAACCTAGCTTAAGAGCATTAAAAAAAAAACTTAAGTAGATAGGAGCTTATGGTCAAAAAAAGTGCAAAAAAAGCAATAGATAGAAGAAATTGTTGACAATTTCTGTAGTCTTTCCTAGTTGTGAACAAATGCAGCCTATGGATGGCCTATTTTATACCAAAGATGAAGTGACACCCTAACGCAGTCCAGAAGATAGAGGTTCTTTTCTTTTTTTTTATCTTTATTTGACCTACATGGCCGGACCAGTTCTTACTTTCTTGTTTGTTTAAACTATCTTCCACTGGTGTTTTACATACTGCATATGTTTATAGTGGAAATTTCAGAATAGTTGGTATCAGAAACTGTCCGGGTTTTTGATGCTGTGCTTTGGAGAAAATCTCAAAGCAAGGGGGATCAGGTTACCAACTAATCTGTCCAGGCAGGCTTTAATTTTGGTGAGTTTTTCTCTTTAATTACCTGATCTTTGGTATTTCTACTGAAACAACAGTCTTCCTTCTGAATTCCAACATACCAATTCATTTCTTCACCTCAGTCTTCGTCATCGTCCAGCATGCATAGCCACCTTAATTCTGCATTTATTTCTCAGTGTTGCATTTGAGTTGCCAGGTAGATATAAGAGAAAGCAAACTTGATCTTGTTCTCATTTTAGCTTTCCCATACAAGCAGAAATTTTGAAAATTATGTCATATTGTCATGCAGGCAGGAAGTTAAAAGTTATTCTTCTCTGCTATTATTTCTGTTGTCTTAATATGTTGGCTGACAATCACTAATTAGTTTGATTAGGCAAAAAAAAAAAAAAAAAAAAATCACTAAATTTAATCCACCAAAACCTGTTTTAGGAATGACATTTATTTTCCATACAGAAATCTTGATTATGGCCCTTACTTCTTCCAAATAGACAAATGAAAAAGGTGAGAAGGAAGTCAAAAGATGATTTTTTTCCTTAAGGAGGCAGAAGTGAAGCAGCATTTCCGTATATACATACATACACACATATCTATGTGTAAAAATTAAACCAAACATTTTTAAACTTTAATCCATCCTGAAGAGAGGGGAAGACTCATCACATTTATTGTGGTGGATTAGAGACAGGGTATCCATTAAAAATAAGGAAAATAAAAACATACGTATTGGATCAATCTGATTCAGCTGCCCAATCCTAAAAAGAGGTCTGTGTTTCCCTAACCTGACTTTTTTGGGGAAAATAACACAATTATTTTTTTAAATCAATAAAACAAGATCGTATTTTTTAACATAGGGGGAGGGGGGAGGGGGTTTCCCAGTTAAATGCTGCTAGGTATGCAACATAGAAAAGAGAGAAATGGGAGTTCACATGGTTCTTCACCATAGAAAGAGGGCCTGATTTTCAGAAGTGATAAAACTTCTGCTTTCTCCAGAGTAGTTGTTGATATTCAACACTTCTGAAAACCAGATGATGCCAAAGTAAAAGAACATCATCCACAACATGTTTTCAATCCAGAAAAAAACCCAAACCTCTCTTTCTGTTTCCTGTGCTGTCTCATTACTTGTTGCTTTTTGAGAGGGGCACTTGAATTTTGTCCTTGGATAAAGGTTCCCTCTTTCTTTAGAGGGCATATGAGGGAAAAAATCAATCTAGCCTTATTTTCTTCCTTTCTACACATACTCTCTTTCTGTCTCTCTCTGAATTATTTGTACAAATGGAGATAACCCCAGGCACAAGTCAGTTAAATATGAAATAAAGACATTTGTTTCTGTGTTAGTTCTAATGTGACACACAAAAAGTCTCATTTACTATCAACAATGAGGCTACAAGGTAGCTACCATGTGGCTGATGAATATGCTGAGGTACCTTCTCGTTTCTATTCAAAACTCTGCTGCTTTATTTATACATTCAGAAACATTTTTCTTATTTTTTTCAGCGAAGTTAAACAATCTCAGTGTTTTTTATTAAGCCAGGCAGGCAACATGATATCACAGTGCCTGTCACTTTAAAGTGTTTCAAGTGCATTCTGTATTAGAATTGTTCACTTTCTTTTCCATGCTATAATGTTCAATAGTGTGTTTGAAATCAAAAGAAACAAAGCAAAGAAGTAGAGGAAGAAGAGGAAAGAAAATGGACCCCTTAAATACAATTCATCGTCTTACTGATCCCAAAAACCAGTGAAATGGTACTTGAAATCTATGAATTGTAAACACTGTGAGCCTTGAGTATAAACAGTCATAGATCATAAGGTAAGAAAAAAGCTTATTTGGAACTTGCAAAATGCTCAGAAAGTGGTAACTCATTTCTAAAAGTTAAAAATGAGATAAAAGTGAACATGGAAATAGCAACACATTTGCTGCATGGGTGTTGTCACTTGGTGGCCTCTGAAATCTTAAACTGGGTTTCTTTATGTTTGTTCTGGCTAATGTGATTTTTTTGAAGATTTTTTATGATGCTCTGTTTCGTTTCTGTTTTCCTTTTTTTTTTTTTGAAGACCTGAATTTGTAAAGTCAATATCTTTGTCTGTCTTGCCAATTTAGCTTTAAATATCAGGAGAGTTCCTGAAAGATTGCAGAAACAATTCTAGATGTCTAAGGCAATGGTGCCTGGCCCAGAGGTCTAGAAGTAACATCAAATCCATAAACTGAACTGCGTATGTACTTTCCATCACACCTGAATTCTTGTAAATAATCAAATCTGAATGTTCAGGTTTGGTAATTTTATTTTAACCTTAAAAGATAAATTCAAAAGGGGTGTCAGAAAACTACGAATTATGGCTAGAAAATTCTGAATACCTGGGCTTGTCACTTAACATTGACGGAAAAAAAAAAAAAAAAAAAAAAGAAAAAAAGATACAGTGGAACTGAAGAGAGTATTATATTTGCAGGTGCTGACCCGAGTGTAGATCAGGGCACTGAAAAAAATCTCACTGTTCCCGCTGAGATTGCAAAGGGACTCATCTTCCTATCTGGCTCTACTGCTGGTTTTGTAAGCACTTTTCACCTGTGACAGTCAGGCCTCAAATTGTGAATGTCCTCTTATTGCCTTCCAGTGAAACAGACTCTTGAAATGTCCTTAGCCTGTGCTTACTTGTATAGTTCTGTTTGCCAAGAGACTGCCTTGGTTGTGTTGGTCAAGAAATCCACCGTAATGCAGAATGAGGCATATTTGAGAGCAATTGCATCACATTGTATCATCTTCTGCGATGGATGCATGCCCAAACGTGGAAGATAAAGGCTGGTCATTAGAGAAGTGAGGGCTTAAACTTTCAATGGGCAATTGGGCTGTAGCATTTGAATGGATTTTTACTCGAGTAAAAATCAAATGAAGGGTATTATTTATGTATGTATGTGTACCAAAACTCAGCAAATTTGAGGAAGCCTGCATTGTAATAAAGTTTATTTTTAATATGTCATAGTATTTGGATCTATATTATGTTGTTTATGGTACTGAAGATTGAGACTGATCCTAAGTGTTTAACAAATTGCCATGCTTCATGGTTTTAAGCTTGATGGTGCTCCTCATGCCACTTCATTTTAATGCTGAGGTTGACATGAGCAAAACAGGTTTAGGCAGACTCACTTAACTCCACCTATAGCAAGAGTCATGCTAAAGAGTGATAATGTGCTTAAAGTAATGAATCAATCCATTTTTAGTGATGAGACCAAATGTGGTAGTTGAAGATAGTAATGTTTGATACACGCATGGTCAACATTTCCTTTCAAAACTTTATTTAACATGAAATTGGTCCAGATATAAAAGAAGTGCCCTAGGGTAAGGGATTTTCCTGGTCTTTCTCGGTTGCCCACGTGAACCAAGAAAACAGTCACGGTGTGATGGAAATGCAAAACAGAAAACAACAAAACTGCTGACATTTGGTGCATTAGTCTTTTCTGTTTAATGACAATTGACTCTAGTAATGAGGATTCCTTTCATTTCTAATGCGCATACACACAGTCATGCACGCACACTTTCTCAGAAGGAGGGCTGAGTGAGCAGCAGACTTCTCCTCCCCTTCAGTTTCTAGAATCTCAGCAAGCAGCAAAGATGCAGTGTAAGGAGAGTTATTTTTCTCTCAAAAAGAGCACCAACTTTTTCTATATTGCTCCTGTCACCCAAATAGGCTAGAGCGCTGTATGTACCCCAGAGATTTATTCACCTTTGTGCCTCAAAGCAGGCAGAAGAGACCCTTTCTTCTCCCCTTTATTAACATGCTCTTTGTTAAAATTGAACAGAAAATTATGAGAGTAAAGCTGTAAAAGAAATTAATCCCAGCGCTGGTTCAGATTTCCACGATGAGAAAAAATTCTTGTGTTTATTGAAGTTGTTCAGTTCAACTGTTAATTCCCCAACAGTGACAGCTGAGTTCTTTCACCTTCATAAAAATGTGTAATGAAGTGGAAAATGTCAGCCTTTGACAGGTTCACAAATCCATTTTTCCTTGTAGGTCCAAAGCCTGCAAGGTGTAAGCACCTTCCAAGATCTGGATCTGTTGTCCTTAAGAGAGTATCTGCCCAACATTCATTTTCTGCCTTTAAGTGTCTTTCTCTTGGATAATAATTTTTTTAATTTGGTGAAATTTACAGTCAGTTATATTTTTTAAAGCCCAAAATACAGCCTAAAGAAGAGAACATGATGTTTATGTAATTGAAGTATTATTAAATATGATGTATTCCAGAGTGGAAGAAAATTCTACTATCTTTTTGAGGCAAAACAATTTTATGTAAAACCAGGAAGTGTACAGAATTCATTTAGGAATTTTTAATTGTTTTCCTTTTTAAAGGAGAATGAACAGATTCTATCTGTAAGAAAAATCAAAGCAGCTTTGAAAGCAGATGAACTTCCTATCAAGAAAACATGCATCACTAAAATGGGTCAGAGGTTCTTTACAGTCCTTACAGACTTCACTGCAGCCAAAATGTAGAATACAGAACCTCTGTGATACATTAAATTATGAATCTTATTTATATGGGCATCTGTGTGCTGATGTCTCAGAATGTCTCTGAAAGATCTGTACTGCTATGATTTTTTTTTTATGTTTTCCATTTGTAACACAATCCTAAATAGCTGCCATTTTCCCACTCCTGGGGCTTTCTGTAGATCAGTGGATGTTAGGTTTAAACTTCTGTTTTCTTTGATGAAGCTTTCAATAAAAAAATAAAGAAAGAAAAGAGCTGGGTGACTGTGTTCTTGTGGCACCTTTCTCCAGAGGCTCCCCAAGGCTGTGACTCTTGTGCTGAGCACAGAGGGAGCAGAAAGGCTCTGCAGCAAAGTCTGCCTCCTCTGCATCTTCACCAAGAGGAAGGAAGGAATCAGAGAGGCAGGGCAGCAGCACAACCACCCATGTGCTAGGAGGTGAAATACAGGAGGAAGTGTTTCTCACACCAAGACTGAATGTATAATGCTGATGGGTATTTGCTGTCCAGGCTCTCAGCTGTGCACCTGCTAGAAGAATGTTGCCTCTGTTTCTGAGTCTTATTTTAAAGAGTTACTTCAGGGCAAAAGTTGCCACATGGAAGACAGGAAATCTTTATTTGTGGAATAAGTACAACCTAAGCAGTGGTAGAGCGAGCCATACTTCATCTTGAAAGGAAACTGGAAAGTAAATTGCCTCCTCCAGCCATATCTCACTGGGAACAAGAAAGGCATTTGGTGCATTCCCCGTGGCTGCTTCACTCAGCAGCTATCATTGCCATGTGCATTTCTTCCCACCAGACAGTTTCTGTGTCAAAGGTGAGGATGGGGCAGAAGGGTCCAGCTCCAATCTCCTCCCCAGCCAAGTGGCTTTGCTCAGAGTTTGGGAATTACTGAGTGCTCCTTTTTACCTACCAGTAATGTGGCTGTCTCCTTCAGCACTATACATGTTCTGTGGGATTGCCTGCATGCTTTCTTTTCACTTCTTTTTGCCCAATGAAATACACATCAGTGAGCTTCTAACTCCCTTCAGCTTGATCAGGAAAGAACAAAGAAATCCTTAGAAGACAGAGGAATGAGATGATGAAGCAGGTGAGAGGGTTTTTTCAAGTGCACCTGTGCTGAAAGGTCCCCTGCTGCTGGCCATGATGATGGTGAGAAAAGGAGGAAGGCAGGAGGATGAAGCTCCAGCCTGCCTGGAACTCTGAGTGGGGACTGAGGAGGCTGGGGAGAACAGCAGAAAGTGGGACACTGTGTTCCTCTAACACAAATGGTGCAAAGGTGGTTTATATCTGATGTTCTGGTGCCAGGTTCATCTTTGTCACTGCCAGGATTGCTACATTTCCAAGGTCATTCAACTTCAATCTCTACTAACGAGGAAATTGCTAACAACTGTGGCATTAGCGGTTTTGGTTTTATTGTCTGTCAGTTGTCTCTGTGCATATGGAATCAATCTAAAGGAGGTTTGCATCAGCTTCCAGAGAAGTTCAGGTAAGAAGGTTTTATCTTCTCATCCTCTTGGTCCTACTGTCAGTGACACTCTGTCAGTGTCAAAAAAACCGAAAAGTTAATTGGTGAATTATACATCATTGTATCTGTCTTAGCCTTAGAATTAAAATAACAAGGACAAATGGGGCTTTGTAATGTGTGATGTGTGCTGCTTCCAGAGGGTGTGAGCCACGTTTATCAGTAGTCTGCATCTGGAATGGATGTCCATGACTTCTGAGAGGAGAAAGCCATGTCCTTTGATTGTCACTCCTTGAGATTTCAAGTAGAGGGGAAGTGAGAAAACAAATCAATAGCTAGTGGAGCATAAATTTAGGCTAATTCCATACTGAGCAGGTTTAAATAAATTTTAATTTTGTTTTTTGGATGGTCAGAGATTGCACATTAAGAGCAAGGTCTCAGTGTGCCAAAAATTATCAGCAAGCACAGAAGCAAAGTGTCAGGTGCAGACAGGACTGCAGCAGAAGCTACTGACAGCAGCAAGCAAGCCAAGATTCAAAACTAAGTGTCCACCTGACTGTTGGTAAACTTGCAGTAGCCTTTGTCTGTGCCTCAGCTCCTTGCCCCATTTGTGTCAATCTGATCTTCAGCAGAACACTGTGCACTGGGCAAAAGCCTCAGTTTGGCTTAGGTGCACACGAGCCACGGTGCTAATTAATGGCTAACAGAAGTGGTCCTGAGGCTGCGTGCAGCAGGGGATGTTTTCTGCCAGGCAGATAATGAGCCTGCCTGGAGGGGATCGTGCTGCCCAGCACATCAGACAGGAGACTGCAGCTGCCCAGTGCTGCACGCAAGGCAGGCAGTGGGGTAGATGGGAGACAGGCAGGAAACAACACATCCCTCCACTTAAGCCCTCCCAGAGCCTGTCGGTTTGGGAAAACACATTCACAGTCATCAAGGTTTGTTTACCAATGTTACCATGTTCTTGAAAAAAATCCACCTTTTGGAAAGATGATGTGGCCAAACCACTTCCTTCCTTTTCAAAATTTATGTGTAGAGACCTCTGCCAAAGGTGTGCTCACTTTTAGAAGATGTTTTGCGCTGGTACCTAACTGAGCTTACTGGAAGGACCATAAATGATAGCTAAATAATCTTCTAGATAAGTGAACTACTTTAAGTGAAGGAGTTGAAAGTTGATGCAGTTAAAATGATGCAGCTGTTTTTAAAAGTTGAATGGGCTTATGTTTATAGCATGACTAGCTGAGGCCCTACATTCTGCTGCATGGAAATGCTGCTGAAAAATAGAACTGAATGAGAAAAAAAGATAGAAACTATGATTTACACATATTATTTGATTTATTTCACCATTTTTAACCAGTCAGTACATTCTCTGTCTTGTGTGGAATTCAGCCATTGACACACAGCCACCGAAAATTGTGTAAGCTCCTTGAATGTAAATCCTGTGGGATTGAGTCTTGTGTTTTTCACTCAGAAATAATTTCCTCCTTATTAGCAGTTGTGCTACATCACGGTAGCTGAATGGGATGCTCTCTTCCTCAGGTACAGCAACTTCTGTCTGGAGTTAAGCTTTTATGAAATACTCTGTAGTGGAGCCCAGGCTCCTCTGAGCTTTCCATACATCATCTTGTTATTTTCTAGCTAATCTTGGTGACATGCTAAGTTGCTCTGCCACCGTTAAATCTCTTTTTAGTATAGAGGAGGGGGCAGAAGTAGGGAAGTAGAAAAATCTCCTCAGCTGATACCAAGATACAGCAATGAAGAAAAGAACATCCACTGCACAGCAAGCTGTGTAAGCCATAAGGAGAAGCAGAGAGCTAACCCAGGGCTTCCTTTCTCCATTTGTGCTGCAAGTTCCAGGTTCTTTTCTAAGCAAGCCCTCTGGCAGCTTGGCTTTCTTGCTCTAGAGGTGAGTCTTTGAGAGGCCAAAAAAGTTACCACTTAAAAAAAAAAAATAAAATAAAAAATCAGTTTTGCTATGTTTCTTCCCTGTTTCTCAATTGTGACCCTTCAGTATCATGTCCCATGACATGATGCAAATGAGCAAGTAAATATTTATTACAGTAACACACAGTGGCCTCAGTCTCCACCAGGTGCTATGCAAACAGAAAAAAGAAGACATGTTCTCTAGGCTTACGAGGGAAGGAAAAATTATCTGCTTAATCCATTCAGTGACTCAGATTTCTGCTAGACCCTCTGACGCACCTGAGTTCAGTGGGATTTGGTGTTTCTGGTTAGTTTTCACAGCAATAGCTGGCTTTAACACAGTTCAAGGACTGCTTTCCAAAATCTGTTTCCCTTTTCACATACTGATTGTGCTGTGAGGGCTTTGGTATGTAAACAGCTGTTTGCAGATGCCGACTTCTGGAAAATTCCCAATTCTTTTTTTTTTTTTCCAGAAGAAAAATTGTTCAAAAGGAACATGTACTGCTGCTTAGAAAAATGGTTAAGCAGTGGTTTCAGTGCCACCAAAATCATCTTGAGGTGTGTGATTGACCCCTGTGCAGGCCTGTATGGTGAGGATGAAATATTCCTTCAATCCAAAAAGACTTACACTGGGGGCCAGGCTGACCTTTACAAGGCACTGAAGCTTTCAGCGTGCTCTGAGTAGTGATGAGTGTTGTCTGTAGCAATGACTGAGACAGGATGCTCACAGCAGAGCTGTTTCTACTACACAAGGGAACTGAATTGTCTTTGTAGAAGAGAGCCTCATCTGAACATAACTTTAATGTCTTGTGCAGTGAGCTGGCCATAAAATTGTCCCTTCTTTTGTCTTACACTGAGGACAGGGCTTGTGTTAGAAGTGTTTTCTGCAAATGGCACTTTCTCCTTGCTTTCGCTTTGGAAATGACCCTTTCCATGCTCACTGTGTGCTGGAACCAGTGTCTGTACTTCTAATGAGGACTGTGCCCCTGCACAGAGGCATGAGAGGCCCCTGGAAAAAGACAGTTTTCTTCCACATCAAGGGCTTCCCTGGACTGCTGCAATAGTCCTTCCATTTGCCAGTCCTGCCTGTGTGAAGTATGTTTATTACTGCAATATGTTGCAGCTCTTGCAGCCAGCTCCTCTTGACAGGAAGTCCCAAGAACAAGTCCTTCGTGTCTCCTCTCCACCAAAAAAAAAAAGTGTCAGAAACTTCCTCCAGCTGTGGAGACCCAGGATCAGGGAATTACAAAAGCAAAAACCTCTGCTCTTTGGCTAAATGATAGTTGATTTTATTAGAACTTCCTTCTCCTCCCAATCCACTTCAAACTCATTTATCTCTCCATTCCCTATGACACATCCTGTCTGACATGTAGAGCGTAGCTTTCTGAGGTGATTTCAATTACTTGCCTACACAGCACTGAGAAGAAGCCTTCAAAAAGTACCCAAGGCATGAGCACCAAGCTCTAACCACGCTGGATTCTCTGCTGGGAATTCTTTGGTGATTTTTTCCCAAAGCATATAATTTTTTATTAGGCTTGGAAGGAATTCTCATTAAAAGTAGGGACTTGAGCATTAGAGCTTGCTGTGGTAAGGTGGAATGTTTACCTTAAAGAAGCAGTTTGTCTGTTGAGTTGAAGTATTTAATGTTCTAGATAACTGAACAAAAATGGGCAAAACTGAACAAACTTCCCAAAGAGAAGAGGCAGGAAAGAATCTTCCCTAACTCAGAAGAGGCTTTGCAGGCTAGTGAAGCTCTACCCTATTTTGCCTCTCCTTTGGAGGCTGCTACAAAGGTTTAGATAAGTGACCATGAGTTGCCCTAGTGAGTGAATTAACAAGTAATTCTGATTAATTCTGTGCACAGATTGAAAGGAAAGAACTGAAGCAGAATGGGTGCTTGAGGTGCATGCAGGCTGTGAGGGAACAAGGAAACTTGAATGTCAGATAGCAAGACATCAGCATCTGGCTCAGAAAATTGTCTCCTCCTCATTGTGGCACAACCAAGATTTCTCTTTATCAGTAACAAGGGCTCAGAAACAGAGGATGAAAAATTTTTCAGCAGGATTACTTTTTCCAGTAGTGCTATCTACAATCATCCAAAATAAATTATTTACAAAAAAAAAAAAAAAAAAAAAAAAAAAAAAAAAAAAAAAAAAAAGATAGCCCCAGTCACTTTCCTCTTTCAGCTTCCTGTTGTCTGCCCCCAACTCCAGCACACACAGCCAGACATTTAATCAGCACAGCTACACCTGCCAATAGAGCTTAGCAGAAATGCAGTGAGGGACACTGAGTATTTCAGACTTCTTTCAAGAAAGAGTTACAGAAGATTCACACTTATGTGATGTTTGTTTGCAGACTAAGGTGCTGACCAGGGTCAAGAAAGCTCTCTTCTTTCCATACTTTGTAAAGTTCTGTTTTTCTCTGCCCCTTTATAAAATGCCATTTAGGAAAGGTATTTTGCTGTGGATGTGAATGTATGTACTTGTGTATAAACAGATCCAGGATAATTTTACACTATAGGGACTCTATGAGGCACTATTCACAGTCTTCTTTAACTCATAACCCATCCTCAGAACTCAAAAGAGCAAGCTGCAGAGCTGACAACCTGTTTCTTCCTTCCTGCAACAGTTTCAGTAGTAAAAACTGCTTGGTAGGAAGGCAGACGTGCAAAACGTGCCTGTCCATTTGATCCACACCTCTGCATGCCAGTGCCAACTTGGGTTTTTGCCACCCTCATTTTAATGGCTGCAGATGCCACCTGGTGCAACAGACACAGCAGAGATGTAGTCTGTAGAGAATAAAAAGCATGGAAGTCCATGTCTCTAGACAGGAAAAATGGTCTCTGTGCAGAGGTCAGAGAAAGACCTGAGCAGGGGAATCTTTTCACCATAAAGAGCAACAAAATCCCTTCTCAGTTCTCTCCCTTCAGTTTTACTTAAGCCTCCAATCCTCCTTCTCTTGCAATAGAATTCATTACTCCTTCTGTCTGCACAGTAGCTCCTTGCAGCACTGTCTCCACATCCCACCCAATGCAGATCTACTCAAAATACTTGGTGTTCCTGTAAGTATTGAGCACTCAAAATGCAGAATGCCAGTACCAGCTGAGTGTGTGCTCGTGGAGCTTGGTCCAACATGGCACGATTCCACCATGGCAGCTGGCTGCTCTAGTAAAACTCTCGGGGGCCTCATGAAATTACTGACATGAAAGTAGCGTTTGGAGCAAGAAACGGAACTCATTTTTCAATTGACATTAAAGAGGAAGTCATTTTAGTGTCAGCTGATACTGCCCAGACACATTTTCAGTAATTAAGGCTCAGAAAAAGCAGTGGAAATACCTATGAGGTGTGCTAAGAATGAAGCCAGAAGCAGCGTGTGAGAGGTGTCAGCTGAAGGAGTCCCTGCAGTAAACATGACAAGAAATGGGAAACCTTGTGGAATACAAGCATGGACAGAAGAAGAGCAGCCCAGAAGAATCAGCCATGGAAGGAGCCTAAATTGTGCCTTTGAATATGGTATGAGGATACAGGAAAGGCAGAGGTGATTTCAGAAGCGTGATGCACATGGTCATGTAAGGAATTCTTGTGACATTGAGGTAAGGAAGAAAAACCAATCCTGTCTATGCCCTCTTGCCTCATCTTTGAAACACATCTCAACCCATTCCTTCCCTACATGTTGCCAATACAACACCCATATGTCACTTGATTTCTTGTTTCTGTACTATTTCATGACACTAGATTTCACTTCAACATCCAATTACAAACTGGAGGTTTTTTCAAGAGTTTAGGTCTTACTTTTCCCATATTATATTTTTTAAAATTGCAATCAATTCAGAGATACATTCCATTATGCACAAAAATAGGTGATATTCCTACTGTTTTACAACGAAAAAATATTGAAAGTGAGCTTGACCCACAGTATGAGAATACTTTCTTTTAATATGGAACCCACAATTCCGTGATGGATTTTTTCTGTATTTCTCATAATTCTTGAGGCCCTAGGTGAAATTACTTTTGCTTGCCTTTGTTGGCCCTAGGCAGAGATGGATATTTAAACAAGGCAGATACTACCAAATCCCAGGGTGTATATTTTTGGCTGTTAATTACCTAAATAATTTGCAGATTACCAGACATTATCAGTCCCTACTTTCCACACTCCAAGTCTGTGTCACTACCTAGGCACAGAGTTTATTGTTGAGTGAAGGGTGTGCAACAGCACCCCAGAGAGAAAGTACCATGAAGCTACAGGGGATAATGCTTCTTTTTGAACCTGCAAAGAAATCACTGGGGCTGTAAAGGGGGTCTCTTTCCTGCTCCCCAAAATTGTGACACCATTCCATTTACTGTCAATCTCTTCAGTCAGACATCAGTTTGAGTGTGTGTTTGTAAACAAATTGTCTTCAAATTACTTTTTCAAGGTTTTATGAGAAAATCAATCAGTTCCCTCATTAAATTCAAATTCATTTTGTGTTCTGGTTTTCTTATATACACTAAGAGGCCAGTCTGCCTCCCATCTCAGAGAAAAGACAACATTCCAAGAACTACAAAGGCAGCATATAATGTTCACAGTTTGGTCATATGTTTGTTTATCTGTTTAGATTTACTTTTTATAAATCGTAGTTATTTTCCTGCTGTAACTCTTTATAGCAGAACACACTGCTCTCTTATTTATTCTTGACAGATCCTGTATAAATTTATGGTTCTGCATCAATAATAAGAGCCATTAATCACAGTAACAATGCACATCACAGGGTCTTCCAGGCATTCACCACTGAACTTGCTGAACTGTCCTAAAAATGAAACCCTCCCCTTCTCAGTAATTATTTCAGAGCTTACACAAAAACCAAGGAATTTTGTTATAAAAACTGGGAGAGAAAAAAAATAATTTTCTCCCAGTGGATTTTTTGAATGATGGGGATGGGGAAGAATTTCAGCTACAGGAAGGCAGAAAGGGGGGTTATAGTTATTGGGAAATGTTTTCATTTCTGTAGTAAATGGAAGTTTGTTTTTTAACAACTCACAGTCAAAACTTATATGTAAATATTTTCTTTAAAAATTGTGTGAAAATTATTCCCCAAAATAGCCATTTCTTTTGTTTAGTTTACATTCTTTCAACACCTACATTAGCCAATAAGTACAACTTCTTTATATTCATTGTTTATTTACATATAGGAAAGAAATAGCAGGAGAAAAGTAATCTAACAGATTAGAGCAATGGACAGTAAATCCAATTCTATACCAAGTAAAGTCAATACAAATTATTCTGCTGAGTTCACTGGATTCAAGGAGCAGCCCGTGATTCAGACATCATAATATAAGCAGTGAGAAACAAAGGAACTCAAGAGCAAAAAGCAAGAATTGCAGAAATAAGGCAATAGCTGAAACAGAAGTCATATATTTTAACTTTTCTTTTCTGAGTGAGTTTTAAGAACATATTTTGACCATGCTGAGTTTTGGAGGTCAAGGTATATATTTAATTTGGCAGCTATAAAGATGCTTCAACCACAACTCAAGTTCTAAAATCTTATCCAAGATTTTTCTCACTTTTTATCAAGAAAGTCTGCCAGTGGATTAGGATGTTATCTCAGCAGGGATGGAATTTTTATTTAGTCATATCACCTCTTTGCCCCACTGCATTTCCATCTGGTTTTTTGAGAGGGTTTGATGGCTGTCAGAGAGGTGGATGGAGCCTTAAGAGAGCCTGAGAACTAAGTGGAGAAGTGATATACAACTACTGAATGGGCAAAGGATAAAGGGAGCCTGGGGAAAGAAAATGAAGGAAGAAGTGTAGGTGCTACATTTGCCTCAGCTGCAGAAACTAATTACAACTGGTACATAGATATGTATTTGTGGTTTCTCAGCTATGTACTTAAAGTCTCTGCTTTCCAGAGTTCTTTATGAGACACAACATTTGACAAACTTTCCAGCCTTTTAAGAAACAATTTTGATCATTATTTAATTAACTGACTCATTTCAGGACCTTAATCTGAAAAAAGGAAAGCTGAAATTTGTCAAGCCACCTTTAAAGGAACATGAACATTGATATTTCACCACTCTTACTGACGGACATTTCAACTGTTTTTAATTTCTCTGCAAAACCATTTTTGCTGCATGTATTTCTGCCATGGAAGCCTTATCAATGTTATGCCCATCCCTAGTCCTCAGTGTAACTGTGAATACACAGTTAGAAGTATATCATAACTCTGTATGAAAGAACATTCCCAAATGACCACATTTTGCATAACCTAGTGAAGAATTAGACCTTACTTATATTGGGCAGACTCCCTCAGGCCTTGGTCTGCTCTGATGTGAGCGCTGTCCTTGAAGATAAAAAATTTCTCTAAAAAAGTAACCAGTCCATTTTTTTTCCCTCAAAACTAAAAAGAATTTTGAGAAAACCAATCCAGATCCTTCACATAAAACATGACTGCCTTCCTCTGCCTATACGGCAAATATTACTCCAAGAAATCTTTAAAACAAATGGTTGCTTTTATTGTCTAGTAGTATGCAGTTTGATCCCAAGAACTGCATCTACTGAGAGAAACGGAGACAATTCATGCCAGATGAAGTTGACAGGGCATCAGGAAAAGAAGAAAAACACTTGTATTCACATAGTTATTTGCTCACTGTTAAAGGTTCTCTAGGACATGCAGAGGTTGAAGACATTGAAAATGTTTGCTGTTCCATTAAGTCCACAAGACTCCAACCCTTCTAACTCAGATAGAATCAGGAAAGGAGACAGAAATGTCAGGGAGTATTTCTATTTTTCCATTACCCATTCAAGCTTTTTGTGGTTTTAAATGCTCATCAATGACTGCTGATCCCTATCAATGAGTGTGACAGTCTGAGATGGTCAAGGTAAGAAGCTTTAGGTGTCGAGACAGACTGGGACTGATTGCATTTTGATGAGCACTGTGGCTTCCATTATCATGTGATCAGACCTTCCTTCTTTTGGGGTTTCATTCCTTCCTTCCTTATTTTAAGGCTGCTTGGACGTTTATTTTTTTAGCGGTAGGGCCGCTGCTGACTTCTTTCCACCAGATGGCACCACAGACTGTGATCCATATCCGCGATCTATAGGGGTGTGTGTGTATACATATTTGTATAAATGCACATACATATGAACGTAGCCACAGACATGTATTTGTTGGTGAAAACATACGAGTGCTAGACACCTACAAACCTCACTTTCCTTGCCTCTTATCCTACCACACAAGGCAGAAGGAGGAGCAAGACCAACCAACACCTTGCATTGAGACCACACTAGAAATAATGCTCCTGTATTTGACACTTTCAGGGTACAGGAGCTTTGTACTATTTAAAATAAAAAAAAAAATATTAAAGAGGCAGTGCATATTATGAATTTTACTTTCTAGCACAACTTAAAGTAGTCTCTTTCTTCTAAATTGCAACACCTACTGCATGGTCATTCTCATATACTGTTCAGTTGTTGAAGGATTATTTTATGTAATCCAAGTCTGAAATCTTTCCAATCCTACAGTTCCACATCCCAATATGGGCTGCCTACCCTGTGTTTCTCTAGGAAATGGGAAGGGAACACTTTCCTATCTTAACTGGTTACCTACCTTATCTTAGTTTGACTCTTCAGTAGTTTCATCTAACATATTCCCTGCAAGAATACTGTAGAGGTCTGAAAGATGAGCAGAAGTTGATAATGAACATAGAAAAACTGTTTTAGAAGAAACTGGCAAATAATACTCATAAAATGTTCCTTATCTAGCAGGTTAGTATTTAAAACACAGTTGGCAAATTTGATTGTTAATTAGTATTCCCTTTTTTTTCCTAATTAATTCTCATTTGTTTCAGTTTACTTTAGAAACAAAACCTGTCCTTGATCTGAAGTCTTCAGTGAGGATTTTCAGCTGATTACTTAATGTCTTAGATCTTGCCTAAGATGAGAGATGAGAAATAATAATAATGGTTTTGGGAACAATGATATTTAATTGTTACTGTAAAGTCCTTGCTGAAAAGGTGGAGTTTCATGTTACAATGTAGATTAAAGACTTATGACCATCGTTTGCTAACAGTTTATCAGATGCATAAAGGTTTTTGGTTTGTGATTCATTTCCAAGTTGTTTTAATTTCTGATATTTTCATAATCCTGATGACTTTCCATACACGTTTTTAAGGAGCTATCTTAGCCTGTGCTGCTGTCTTTACTTTGTGGCAATTCTCATATTCTGTCACAACAGTAAAAGTACCAACAGAAATGATACCATCTTAGTGTATACAGAAGAAAAAAATTTGTTGCATTATTTCTCTATCTGTCCAGGTCCAACTGTTCCTTCCCTCGCTCCTGATTAGGTGGCACAAAAGTGAAACTGCCCTCTTCTCACCCTATGCCTTTAAGGAATTAATTTCCAGCCCTTTCTGAAATGGGGTGGTATGTTCTGCCTCCCATTCCTGCAGAAGACGTCTTCAGCGAGTCTTAGCCTCCAGTCTTAGGTAGGAGTCTAAGAAATCCTGAACTATTGAAAACTTGCATGGGAACCACCATGAAAAAAAATGCATCACTGATTTATGATGGGTGCCCAGGAAGCAGCAGCAAAGGAAAGGAATAGTGACTGGCTGACAAACTCATGGTGCTGAAAAGCAAGCTGAGATTCTCCACTTAAGTACCTCTCTCTGCTAGCCCAAAGACAGGGAGATGCATCGAAATTCCTAGGGTCATTAAACCTGGATGAGGCTTTTATGTGACAAGAAAGCTGCTCTGCATCCAGAAGGCTGTGATTTTGTCTCATAGCATACAAAGGAGTGCCTTTGCTCCACATGGTATCCTGCAAAACAGGTTCTCTGTGTAAGACCCTGAGCTTTGTATCCATACTGCAGGTGTAAAGCTCCAGGCTGAGCCTGCCTCACATGACAGGCGTGCTATATAAGCTGCAACATGTGTGGGAGACAATAAATCATACTGCAATAATCAATGACCAGGGAAGACAGATAGCTGGCCAGGGAAGAGAGATAGTTGACCAGGGAGACATGTAGAAATAGGTCTTAGCTTTGCACATTGGATAGAAATAGACTGAGATGCTTGTTAATTGTTTCCTTCAGTCATGAATGTAATTTCTTAAAAGCATACTGTAAAGTACGTTCTAATGCCACATCCTTTAAATCTCTTCTATTTCCCCTTCTTCGCTCCTCATAAACGCATTGGCTTGTGGGCTTGATGGTACTTAATTTATACATTTTTGCTTAATTTGATGAACTCTAACTGCTCTTTTAGCCTACTGTGAGCATTCAATAATCTGAAGTGGCTGTGAAGTATATAAGTCCTGTTGCTGCTTTATAGTGCCTGATTAAAACAGAAATAATGTATTATAAAATCCCACTCAAACATCTTTATCCATCATAACGCAGGGGTGAAAAATTGCCTTGGCTTGCTGATCTATTTTTTCCGCGTCATTATCAGTCTACATTAGTAATTGCAATGAAGTTAAAGCAGTAGCCTTCTCACAGTTCTCTGGGTGTTTTCTATTAACAAGCAGTTTTACATTTCATTGTAATGGTGATGTCCCCATCCCTTTACCTGTGTCTGGCCAGTCCAGAGCTGTCTCACAATGCCTTTGGGGAAAGGTTCCTCAGTTTCCCCATATAGAGAAATGGGAATAAAAGTCTTTGCTCAGCACTTCAGCACCTGTTTGAAAGCATAATTGATTGTATTTGCAAAGAATTTGGGACTTCCAGACACCTTTTTTTAAGAATACAGCACAGATTATTTTCTAGATTTGTCTGTATGAACTGTAAGTGACAATATTTTTTTACCCTCTCCTAATTAGTCTCTCTGCCACCAAGCCCAGATGCAGAAGTAAGCGTGGTTAGACTTGTGACAGCTCAGACCTGATGTTGGCAAAAAAAGTCACACTTGCAAACTCTTGAGCCAAGCATAATAATCCCATTCTTTATGCTATACAAAAGGAAGGAATTCTGTGTGCATCACCTGCAAGGACATTTTTCCTATACAAAGACTCCCTTCTCCTCCTCCTTCCCCTCTCTATGCTTTTTTTTTTTTCCATTTTCCCTGTTCACATGGTCCTTAATATCAGGATGCTCTAACCTACTTTTTATTGAGAGGTTAAATGGAGCCAGGAAGCTCCAGAAAAATGTTCTGTCTCATCGACCTCCCCTCCAGGCTGCGTTCCGTAATTTCCCCCGCTGTGCTGAATTGCTGCTCCTCTCTGTGTGTGAAATAAGCAGTCTCTTCCTGAGAAGGAGACACGCTGCCTTCTGAAGTGCCCATTCAGCACCGCAGAGGACAAACTGTCTGGCAACAGGGGTGTGATTCTAGGGCTGCAGCACACGGAAAAGAACAGAAGGAGGGAGGTGCTGATAAAGAGCATGAGGAGATAAACAGAAGAAAGGTGGGAGAGCCCCAGGTTAGGGAACAAAGGCTAGGCAGTAATGAATATTAAAATTCTTGTCATAATGATGACACACCTAAAACAAAGCAGGTTTTTTTCAGACAGATAGAACATACCACATGGGCTCACTCATGCCACGTAGCTCTCTACTGTGAAAATAGGTCCCCTGAAAACAGTAATACATTTCACTGGCACATATTTTAAGTGAAGATTGATTTTATTGCATGATAGAGTACCTGAAATAAAAAGAAAAAAAACCAGGAACTTTGGCTTCCCTCCTCCCCACCCCCACCAATGTATTGCATATCTGAAGCTTTTCCCCAATAAATTGTTTTGATTTATTTTCATTTTATATAATACTAAAACACATTAACATTAAGACATACTCCTATTTTAAAATAAAAATTCCAAGTTTTCCTGGCCATTAAGGTTAATGTCTAATACCCCTTTGTCAGCTCATCCTTTTACTCCACTAAGTCCCATGAGGAGAATATTTTTGAGAGTCAGATTGTATCGATCTTGCAGCTGGGCATGAACAAGGGGACTGTGGTTAGGCAGGCTGTGGGGGTGTGCTGCACAGAATGTGGGACAGAAAGTCTGGAGAGACTGGAGGAAAAGTTTGATGCTATTACAAGTCATTCTCTTCACAACAGAGTGACTGAAGAGCACGTGTGTGAGTGCAAGGGCCGGAACAGGCAGCCCATGTCACCCATGATCTGTGTGTATGTGTCTGGTCAGCTGCTGCAGTGGGGTGTAGCACCCTGAATGACCATCTCTTGCATCTCTTTTCCATCATTGCTTCAGAAGCCTTGACCTTTTGCAACATAAATACCATTGTCTTTTCTCCTCACCAGGGTTAGTGAGCTTTGCAGGACCAGCTTTGGTCTTTGCTGTTTCTACATTCATCTGCAGCTCTTCAGCCTCTGATCCCAGGGTAGACACTTTGCCAAGAGAATCAGTCTCAAGTAGGAAACTGCTTTACAAATGGAGCTTTTGTGAAGTGATTTAGGACTTTTTTTTAAATTTAGTGGTGAAAAAAACTCCAAGTCCCTGTCTGCTCTGCATCTTTTGAAACTGCCATTTCCAATAATCAAAGTAAAGAAAAGATTAGGAGGCAAGATTAGTCTCTGAAAAAAAGACACCTATAAATGATGAAAAAACATCCAGTGAAATACCAGAAGCACAATAACATTTGCCTGGCTTTGGGGTATACTACCAAAACTAACACCTGAATGCCCTGCAATCTATCCTATGCTGTGGGCAGGGAGGTGAGAAAGGGCCCATACCTCCACCCTTCAGGGCCATGCAGAAAGGGGTAGCCATCCCATGATGACCTCTCAACGGAAGGAGATAATCATCAGAGCCAGACTGAGTTTCACCTGGGTTTTGGGGATTAGTGCCTAAGCCAGGAAAATTGAGTCAATCCTAGCTACATCCACGTTTTCCAGGGAATCACTGAAAAGACCTGTAGGATTGACCCCAACCATTAACACAGCACTGCCAAGTCTCCTACAGACTGTGTCCCTAAGTGCCACATCTACAGGTCTTTTAGGAACCTCCAGGGGTGGTGACTCAGACACTTCCATGGGCAGCCAGTTCCAATGCTTGACAAGCTTCTCAATAAGGAAATTTTTCCTAATATCTGATCTAAAACTCCCCTGATGCAACTTGAGGCCATTTCCTCATCCTATCAGTTGTTACTTAGGAGAAGGAACTGCCCCACGCCTGACTACAAACTCCTTTTGCATATTTTCCTAATTGGCTCTTTCACAGAGCTAAATAGAAGTGCTTGCAGTTGATGAGGAAAGAACCAGGCACATGAAATCATATCCCTTTACCTAGCCCTGGATGCTGAACCAGCAGAGCCTGACTGTATGGTGCTCCATCCCACAATTATTGTTCAAGTCCAAGGAGTGCAGCACAGCAGCTGAGAAAGGAAATTGTAAGTAATAATTAAGTTGCTTTGAGGACTAATGTGTGATCCAACTCACTTGGCAAGGTGGAATAAGGTTATGATTTTTCCAAGGTAGTTCATTATCATAGTCAGCAGTTTCTTTAGTTTTCTTGACATGTGGTCTCATTTTGCTGCTGCTGCAATTTTGCTGGTGGTTTTAGGCTCTGCATGTGCCCTTTACTCAGTTATGAAATTCTTACTTTTAGCTCCTTTAATTTAAACTTTGTTAGCACAGGGCTCTTGGGTTGCAATGTGCAATAGTGCTCTGAATGCAGCCCATAGCCATACACAGCTGATTGCATGTGACATTTTCCCTTTATCTCCCAAAAGCTGTGGAGTAGTTTTGCTGCTCATCTTGCCCTTTTTCGTTGCTCCTGAGCTCTGGAGTGTCTCTGTAAGGAGCACATTTACTGACTATTTGTATGCATTTCAATGCAAACTGAAATCAAGGGGAAAATGATCAAGAGACGTCTGGGAAATCATTGTCCATCATCTTTGCATGCTAGGCTGCTTTGTGAGTGCTAATACCTGTAAGCAAGCCAGCCCAATAGCTAGGTAATTTCTGTTAATCTCCATTAAAATTCAGGATTCTTCTGTGCAAGGGTAGGAAACTTAGATCAGGGAGGACATGTTCTTTCTTTGTTGTTAACTCTTAGAGGGTCTTCTTTTTTATGTTCTGTGCATTTCTATGACTTAGATTTCCCATTTCTAAAGTGGCTTGCATCTGTTGGTCTCCCCAGAATGCATGGCACTGGGTGAATTCAACAAAAATCTTTGTTGAATTACTGGCTTATCTTCGGCTTATCTTTGTATGTGTGTTAAGAGGTTCCTCATCAGACCTGGAAGCCGGATGATCTATGCAATTTGCGCTGTATATTTCTTTGATGTGACTGTAGCCCTGGCTTTTTACTCACACTGTGTAAGTACTCACCAGACATGAGACTTTCAGAGCCTCTCTCACAGCCCCTTTGAAACTGCAGCCCACTGTGTTTGCCTTGAGCACTTCAAGACTCTTTCGGTGTTATTTCCTAAATGATTTGATGCTGCTCGGCCATTTGAAGTGAAAAGTGCTTTCAAGCACAAAAGACTTTATGCTGATTTTTCTTTTGTTTTAACTAAATTCTTTGAGAAGAACAGGAAGGAGGCAGCTTTGTGAGGTGAGTAAATGATAGCCAGCCCAGTTGAAAGCACAAGAAACAAGGCTGTATGCACAAACACATGCAGGGTAATAGTCTACTTCAACAGTAGGTTCCCTTGCTAATTTGGAAAGCCATTCCAGCTCTGGCTTGATTCCATTCCAACCTCAAGCTGTGAATAAGGAGGGTTTTTAAGCTGTCATTTTGTTAAAGACAGCTTTAAAAACACAAGAGGAAGAGACATCAATTACCAAAGCAAATAAACCTATGGAAATAAAACTCTTTTCCTTGATATGTAATTCAACATCAACAGCAAATGCTACAAGATTTTGCCTTTTAGTTATTTTTGGTTGGTTGTTTTTTGTTTGCTTTGTTTTTAAAATTATTCATAGGTTGTTTGGTTTTTTATTTTGAGGGGAGGACTTAATGATCAGAAAGCTTGTTTTGGCAGGTGAACACATTAACATGTGAATATGCAGAACTGGATTTGATTTCAGGTAAAGTCAAAATGAAGGTAGTGGGTTAATTAACTGTAAAATGAATTATTACTGGATTTGTATTTACATTTTTCGGTACCTGAGACAAGCAGTACTGGAACTAAAATAAGGTGTGATTTTGTCCTTTTCTTCCATGGTATTTTCTCCAATCACAGAATGAAATAATACTAAAGCAGTGTATTTCAACTCTATGTATGACTCCCTGATGCATTAAGAAGCCTGGCAAAAAGGCCAACACCATTTTTAACCAAAACCATAAAATCAAATGAATTTTTTTTAACAGATTCTAAAGAATTTTCTCTTAGTAACTACAAGATGCAGCCTGAAATGTAACTTTCTCAGAAATAACTAATTAATTAATAATAAATAAATAATAATAAACAAACTCTGTATTTAATTACAGAGTCACAGAACAGTTAAGGTTGGAAGGGATCACCGTGGGGCTATCTGGTCCAACCTCCTGCTCAAGCAGGGCCGTCCTAGAGCACATGGCACATGATCGTGTCCAGACAGTTCTTGAATATCACCAGTGAGGGAGACTCCACAACCTCTCTGGGCAGCCTGTTCCAGTGCATGGTCACCTGCACTGTAGAAAAGTTCTTCCTGCTATGCAGGTGGAACTTCCTGTGGATCAGTTCCTGCTCATTGCTTCTTGTTGGAGACACCACTAGTGACAGGTTCCAACTGAAACCTGTGCCACTGATCACGACCCTCTGGGATGTGTTGTTCTGCCAGTTCTCAATCCACTTCTCCCTCTTCTCTTCCTGAGTTTGTCTATGAGGGTATCGTGGGAAGCATTGCCTAAAGCCTTGCTGAAGTCCAGGTAGTCAATATGTACTGCTCTCCCTCATTCATCCAGGTAGTTTTACCATTGTAGAAGGCAAGCAGGATTTACCTTCAGTGAATCCATACCAATTGCTCCTGACCACATTCTTGTCTGCCAGCTCTCTCAGCAGTTGTGGATACATCCTTTCAGGCTCCATGGACCTGCAGATCCCAAATTTGATGAGGTGATCTCTAACCCTATCCTCCTTGACCACAGGAAACTCTTCCTTTCATTGCTTGTTTTCCCTGGACTTGGGCCAGAGATTCCTGAGGGCTGGTCTTGTCAGTGAAGTCTAAGGCGAAGAAGGTATTCAGTATCTCTGCCTCCTTGTTCCACATTCCTCCTTCTTCTTCCCTAAGTGTACAAGGGCAAGACCAGAAATTTCTCTACGGTAACAGAAACCATGTGTTCAACTGGTATGAACTGCTATTACTTCATTAACAATAGCAGAAGTATGCCAGATCATCCACTGAGATTCTTGGCCTATAATTAACTAAACTAGTGGTTGCATGGTTATATTTTAGTATCTCTGAATGAACGAACTGAAAACTAAGCACATACAGTGAAATTATAGCCTATCTTTATATTTCAGGCAAAGTAGCATTATTTTCTCTCTGTTTTGCTGCTTGTAGACTTTTACTGTTTCATTTGAATTTACACTGAAAACAGAGGTCCAGGCCTGCCTTGTGTAGTTCCAGAAGTGAGTGGAAGCTGTACACCCGTGTCTGAGGAGAAATAATTCCCTGTGCTCACTGAATATGTGTGTTGCATTGTGGTGTTATTTCTAGGATGTGTTTCCTAGAAACAAAACACATGGTAAAATATGGTCAGTATGCATTCTAAGATGAAATTATGATATATGACTGCCTTTGAATCCTGAGGATGCTGCCATATTTTTATAGGGCTGTAATTTTAATATAATTTTTTTTTTTTTAATTAAATAGATACAGCAAAACTGCCTGCCTACTGTGGAGCTATTATGGAAGATGAACATATTAAGAAATATGCCCTCTTAACTAAAATCTAGTGTCTCTTTCACTAAGATTAATTTTCAACAATCTTTTTTTTTCTTCTTATGAGTACAACCATACCAGACTGTTGCATCAGAATTTGAAAGCATATTCACAGACCAGTGCAAAGTAATAAGTTTCAGCTCTCTGCTCAGCCCTTCTTCAATAGTGTGTGTTTCTGAGGGTGTGAGAGAAGATGGAAGGATGTTGGGTTTGTGGGAGTGCAATTGTGAAAAGCTTAATTTGTTGCTGTTGTACTTACTTTTATTGGAGTCTTTCCTGTAGAAATAATGAGCAGAGCAGGAAGAATAAATGAAGCTGTCTTTTGTAATTCTAAACAGGAACACTGAGAAAAATAAATTGGTTGCAGTTGAGTTAATGAATACTGAGTTGCTACAAATTTAGATATTGCATCCTCTTCACTTCCCTACCTCCGCATCAGTTTCCTGTTGCAGTACTTACACATCTTCTTGTTTCCCCAGTTGTGCTCTTATTATATCAATGTAAAACCTCTAATCTATCTCCTGTCAAGCCTTCCAGGTCTGGAAGTCCATCATACCATAACTGGGTCACAGCTAAATATGGCCTGACTGGTTGCCTGGTTGATGGGTGCCAAAAGCAAAGCCTGTCTAGGCTAACTATCCTTTCAGAGCTTCATCTGTTTCCTGTTTAACTTCCCTTCTTCCCCCTTTATGGAAAAAACATGTGTTAAAAAATATACTGTTGCTTTGAGATCTCTGTCTCACTCTCAGATTTGGTAAAGTTAACCAATAGCTTCAGAAATTATGAGCTTTAGTCAGTAAAACAACAGGAATACTTTGTTCCCCTAAAAAAAAAGATCCAAACAAGAAGAAAACAATAGGAAAATATAAAAATCTCCATAGTTACAACAAACAACCGCTCAAAAAACATCCCCACATCAAACCACACAGATTATTTATGTTCATTCACCTGGCTTGTGGTTTGGGGTATGGGGTGGTGGATTAGTTGTTGTGTGGATTTTGTTTTTTGTTTCCTTTGGTATTTTATGTTTGAGGGGGAGGTTTTTTGGGTTTTTGTTTTGTTTTGTTTTGTTTTGTTTTGTTTTGTTTTGTTTTGTTTTGTTTTGTAAGGGTTGGTTGGCTTTGTTGTTGTTGGGTTAGGTTTGTTTTTTGGGATTTTTTTACAAACTGAAAATGTTTACTTACAGCTGATTGTAAGGATGCAGCTCATGTGAGTGCATGGTGCATTCCTAGTGTCTTGGTAGAAAAGTGAGAGCTTTTCAAGAGGGTGATATAAGAAAGCCTCTGGGGGCAGAGAGGACAAGGTATAAATCTGAGATGAAGGAGCTCATATTGTGCTCAGTGATATTGATAGTGCAGCAGGATTGTAGAAAGATGGAACATCAGGCAGCCAGTTGTGTCACTGCTTTCTGGTTAAGGGGGGAAGCAGGATTCTGCATCTTTGAAATTCTAACCTAAAGCTACTGCCTGTGCTTCAGCAACACAATTATATCAGAGAAGGAATACCTGCCATGAATCTGGCACATCCTTTTAATTTTAGGTAGTAAAGATTCTTTTTGTAGTGCAAGACAGGAAGCATGTCCTGGACATTCTTGAGTGCATGGGCTGAATAGGAGTGTAACAGATGCTCCTTTGCTCCCTCAAAGGATTCTTTTTGAGCAGGACTATTGAGCACCCACAAAATACTTTGGCTGCCACTTAGGCATGACCTGTGCATACTTGAACTTTAAGGATTAGGTGTCTACTTGGGGAGGAAGGAGACAAGGCTGGAACTCATGGGATTTGAAGTAACCTTGAAGTGTTTCAGAGGTCATGAATGTAAATCTTGAGAGATGCTTCAGTGCAGTACAAGTAGGAAGTGTGAACACTGAAACAAGCTGAAAAACATCAGTCAGACTGCAGTGTGAGAAATTAGTGATACTCATTAAAAAAGTCATTTTACAGTGTTGATTACAACACCCCACTAACTATGTGGGGCTTATGATTTAAGAAAAAATATAAATCCCTACCTACAAACAAACAACAAGACTTTCCATCAGATCAGTGTCTATTATGACTCTAAGCCACTCTTAGGAGCAGTTTGTAGATGAGAGCTAGTCGTGTACTGTGCACTGCATAGCTGCAGGCTTCTCTCTTTCTTTCAACTGTCAGGCTGTCTCCTGACATTTATCTGGAAATTACAACTGGCATTGTGCTAGGCAGGAGTTGGAGGATAAATAGTTCCTACAAGTGAAAAATTACTTGTTCAAACTACCCCAGTTGCAACAAAAACTGTGATGTGGTAGCGGTCATCTATCTGGACTGCATTAAGACACTCAAAATGTGTCTAATTTAAAGTCATATGTATAGTTAGGCAATCTGAAATGGATTTGCAACACCATATCTAAATGAAAGTATGGCTTAGTTATATAATATCCAAACTGAAATCCAAAGTGAAACTTAGGGCCCTCACACCCAAGCACCAGTCTAAATCAGAATCTCTTAGAGATTCAGAAAGCTGAAATACATATTTTTGGGCTTAAAAAACATGTTTGTATAAACAATTGTTTTTTATCTTAAGTTCCTACTTCTACAAACTCTTCCTCATGTGCAGCAGCTCTGCTTTGAAATGTATGTTTCATCTGCTGGATTTCCTTCTAGTAAGTGGTGGAGTATAAGCTTAATGTGGTACTGTATTTAATTGTCTGCTCAAGCAGAGAGTTGAAGTAAAACATTGCACAATGAAATTACACTGCACCAGAAATACAAGGTGTGTGGTATTGAGGAATCAGCCTCTGAAAGTCTCAATAACTTCAATGTGAAATTGCTTCAGCAGAGGGAAATAGCTTGGGACAGAGTGGGCAGGAGCAGAGCCAGTGAGAATCAGATTTTGTGCTGGCAAGCATTTTCTCCCCTTTCTTCTCTCCCACCACCTAAGTAATTCACTAATTGTAGCCAGGGAGGTTTTTTTCTTATTTCTTATTTCTGCTTGCATTTTTACCTGCAATTACCTTTTAAAAATATGTCACCGACAGCTTCATTATTTCAGTCCCCTGAGCACTGCAGAAGAGCACAGTAAAAAAGTCTTCTGGTACATACTGACTATTAATGACCTTTGCCAGGTCTGAAGACCAAGCAGTGCAAATAGCTGTCATTTATGCCACCAACATATTGTCTTTCTTAGTGGAAATATGGAATATAAATGCATGATTGCCTTTGACTGCTGGCTGCAATATATAACTTGTTTATCTAAGCAATATGAAGCAATCCTTGCAGAAAAGCAAAAGGAAACTAAATTCCTCTTCCTCTTGAATTAACTCAGAGAATATTAATAACATAATCAAAAAATAAAGGCAAAATCCTCTCTTGCTTACAGCAGTAACAATCATTTTTACTGAGTCAGTGAAGAGTTGTACCGCCCTTCCATCTCACCTTTAGGATAGCAGTAAATCTTGCTTGGCTGGTGAACCAATATCATCTAAAAATAGCCTGTGTCTGAGTGGGAAATGCAAACAGCTCTGTTCCTGCAGTCTGTCTGTGGGACTTCTGTCAACATGTATAAGATTTCAAATATTTGGGTAATTTCTTAGCTGAAAATGTGAATGTCCTTGCTTTTATTTGGGGTGTCTTTTTCTGGGGGCAGAAGTAGTTTAACTTTTAATAAAGTAGATTTCATCCAAAGCACAAGTTTTCTGACTGATGGGTAAAAGAATCCATTTTGTGCTCAGATGGTGCCATAAAAACAATTCACAAAGCACACAGTGCACAGGTATTTCTAGACTCTCTTTGAAATGCAATTGCAAATTCTTCCTGAAAGGCTATGAATTTCTTGAAAGAGTCATCCTGTTCTGTCTCTCTGTACTATTGATCTGTGTCTCTATCCCTTTGGTCAGATAGAGGGAACTTAAATTGGAGATTGCTAGTAAGGGATTTAACAGAGGAGCTGCTTCAAGATTTCCACCATGGGTCTTCATAGCAGAGAAAAGGAGATTTAGCAATGTCAGCTATTATACATCACTGAGTTGCTGTTATCCTTCACTGAAAAGGGAGATGCTAAGATAAATTGTGGAGAGAAAAGCAGTGTAACTAGCAATTTTATCACGTTAGCATGTTACAGTGATCTTGCCACACTGTAGAAAAATACTGTCATTAATGCAGTGCTGAAATAATAGCATAGCCTATTTTGGCTGAAGATGGTGTTGTGATCCTGTACTGGTTTGTGAAAATATGCAGAATATGCTATTCTCCCTTCAATTTGGCACAGAAAAATATACTAAAATAAATTTAAAAGATGGTGAATGAATCATTCAATAGCTATCTCTAAGTAATAAGCTTGTTCAAAGATGGAGAGTGAAAGATGTAGAAGTCATGGGCTTTTTTTGATGTATCAGAGGTAGGTGAAAGAAGTTGTTTTTGAAGACATTATCGCTGAGTGCAAAAATCCTATTACTAATGTGCACTACTATATCAACATTACTATCGTGATGTACATTATGAACTACCATTGTTAATTAAAAAAAGAGGTTAGGTGCTAAGCCACTGGGTGTTGGTTCTTCCTAAGTTGCTTTAAACTTGCAGTGTTTCATAACCAAGCAAGTATCTGTCCAATACTTTTCACTGCTTGAAGAGAAGAGTGAAAGTAGGTCAGTAATATTTCTTCTTACAGTATATTGCTCAGGAAGTGCCTTCCTCTGAGAAACCTGGTATTGTAACTCTGAAAGAACATTTAGGGCTATGAAACAGCTATTTCAGATTAATCTTAGATAACATAAGTGATAAACTTTTCCTAAGTATGGTATAGTCCAGCTTTTCATACAGATAAGCCATTGATGAAGATAGTGATATATATAAAGAATATTCTCAGTGTAAATGTTACAACAGTCTCCAAACAAATACAAAAATCCTTTTCTCCACCATTTCCAATAGAATTAGAAACCATAAAAACAAGGCCTGTTTTCTCCTGGGTGGTGGGGAGGGGTTGTTGTTGGGGTTTTTGTAGGTTTAGGGATTTTTTTGCACATTCTCTTTTGTAATCAATCTCTAATCAGGAAAGCTCTTAAGCATATGCTTAAATGAAAGGGTGAACAAAAATATCATTTAACTCAAACCAACCCTGTGTGTTCTCCATGACCAAAACCAGGGCTTTAGTAATTGCAATTATTTTACAAAGTTCATTCTGCTTAGGGAATTTGGCTCTGCTCTGGTTCTCTTCTTTGTAGACACGAGTACATTGAGTTCCTTATGTTTTAGAACATGTGCAAATATATACTTTTGGATGGGCCTGGATGCATTGGACATCAAGAACGAAGGAAGTTTTTTCTGTTGTTTCTCATCACCAGAAAGGCGATTGAGATGCTTTTCCTGAACCATGCCCTTTATGACACAGTGAGCAAGGGATTTGTCGTCTCCAAACAAATTGCATATATCAATAAGCATTGGTAGCTGCTGAGACAGATTATCTGTTCAATACCTCAGAATTCACTGGAGTGAGCCTTTAGAAAGTGGAAAAACTCACCTCAGCATTTCTTCCGTTTCTTGCTTCTTAATTTTGTGAAACTTGGAGCCAGTTAGCTTACATGATTAGCTGATGGAGGACATAAATATGAACAGAAAACTTTCTTCTCTCCCCATCCTATTTTGAAATAGTAAACAATATGCTGACAGGACTTCTGATCTTGAAAACCAAGTGCTCACTGGGAACCTTAATTACTCAGAGAGGTCAGTGCCTCTCCAGGTTGAAAAGTAAAGCATGCAACATTTAAAATTCCCATCCCACTATGCTAGGTACTGACCTTCTACTCCACTTTAGTACCTTGTATCAGAAATGGTCTGATTCTGAGCTAGCTTCCCTAGGTCTCTTGTGAAGAGATGAATGTTGCAGGAGCCAGTGCAGCTCCTACTGAGCCAAGCTCTGAAGCCAGAAGACTCACTCTCTGGAGGCACCTGCTTATCTCTCTTGATTATGAAGAAAGCCCTGGGAAGTTACACTGCATTTGGAAGTCTAGCTTGAGGTATTCAGGCTTAGATGAGATCTTACTTTAAAGTAATCAGAGAAGAAACAGCTTTTCTCCCTTTTTGGGCTGCTCTACTTTATGGCGGTCAGGAAAACTTGCCCACAGTGAGCTTAGAAGCACAAATGGAAGAAAAATAGTACGTTTGCATCTCTTCCTGTCATGTTGCTCAGCATCTGGGCAGCTCTCAGTGTCACAATAGTAGTTCTCTCTGTTTGCACTACGCCTCTTCCATGAAAACAACAGGAGATTTGAACCTTCAGGGATCTTATTCTGAGAGCTTTCATTGAGGGCAAATCCATGTCCTTTGATTTGCCTGAAAACGTAAAAAAGATGAGGGAAGAGGAAAAATTTGTCAGTTCTTTTGGTCCAATTAAGCCACTAAGTATTAGTGAATCAAGTGATTTATATTTTATCCTTTTCATTGTTATTTTATTTGTTAGTTTTGCCTTTTTTCCTTAGGGTGCTAGTATTGTACAGGATATTAGCTTTGTATTTTAGCCACTAGGTGGAGAAAGCAAGCCTTCTGTAATTTAATAGCATTTGCTGTATTACGCTGTTCTGACCTAAATTCCATAGATATTTGGAAGCAGAAACGTCCCTTCTTTCCTACGGTAGTTCAGAAGGTGGAATAGCAATGAAGAGTGGATAATGGCTAGCTGAAACCTTGCTGGAATAGATTTTAAGAAATTATGGTGGAAAATCAGTCTTAAATGTAAAAACAAGTACCCCACAGGCAGCCTCATATAGTCTTCTGAACTGGAATTTTGATCATCGCTTCTTCTGATGCTTGTGTTACTGGGAGCAAGGAGTTGTGCTGCCACTGCAAAAATATTGAACAGAGAGGGTGGGCATCTTCTCTCAGAGCTAAATCACTTGTCACATCTTCCTTAGGACAGAAAGAAAAACAGTGGTTGTGTACAGGCTGCTTGTGATGGCACCCTCCCATTTAAGAGGGAGATGGGAGCCATTGTTTCAACACATCTGAACACATAAGTGAAGTTTAACAGTCTTAGCTAGGAATATTGAAAGACATCAATTTTGGAAGATTGCAAAATGTTCATTTTGGCACTGTTCAGTCAGAAGAGGCCTCTGAGTGAGGCCCTACCCCAATACCCTGCTATGGGTGAAAGTTGACCCTCATTCTCTCATCTTCTAAAGCAGCATCTTAATATGAATACATGCATTAGAAGGGAGGTAGCAGCTCTACATCCTATTGCAAATGATATCTGAAGAAATAATAATGGGTTTGGTTTGTATTTGTCAAAAGGGATCACTGCAGCATTCTTTTCTTTAAGTATGTGCTGAATTTTATCCAAATATGCTCATAACTTCCCCAACGTGACCTGTTGTCCTGATCCTACTAAAACTTTTTTTCTATACTATGGAGACCTCCCTTGGTCTAAATATGAAAGAATTTCAGGTGTCTGTGGGACAGCATGTGCCCCTTTTTAGGCAGCATATATTCCCACTAAAGACAGTCTCTAACACTAAACTTCCTGAAAAACATCTCTGGGCAGTTGTTTCTGTACTTGAGGATTGACAGAATTCATCTTCATTCAAAGCCAATGTGAAAACCTGAAAAATCCATTCCTTCCCTGTCCATCCTAATCCTATCCTGGCCACACTGCCCAGTCTGGGGAATGAGTTTCTTGCCAGCACTTTCTGCTTCACAGGAAGGAGTTGTTTAGATGTTTTACATGCTTGTGACCCATGCTTTTTATGCCCATTTAGTTATAACAACCTAATATTGCAGTTTGTGTAGGCTTCTGCAGGAAATAACTGTGGCCAATTGTCTTCTTAAAATGCCCTCAGGACCGTAGTACCTTCCACCGTGGGTTCTGAAGATACATTTAAGTTTGTTCCTGAACTACACTCACCAATGGCTAGAATCAGTTTGTAACAAGTAGTCCTGTCCCGTGTAACAAAGGGCTGCATAGAAGCAGTTCAAAAGAGAATGCACAGATGATGGATCTTGACCAGTGAAGTCAGAACCATTTTTCCAAGTAACTGAAAGTATTTTCACTTATTTTGGTCTTGCACTCCTGTAAGATCAATATGAAATATCAGCTGAAATTAGATAATTTTCCTGTCTAAGGTGCAGCATGGGTGACTCATTTTGCAGGATGCAGTGTGTGATGAATTCTGCAGGTGAAAAACAACATTAAAGTATAAAAATATGTACAGAAAGTACATAAACACATTGCCTGGTCATTTATGATAAACACTTTTCAAGCTAAGAAAAGGGCCTCTTTAGACTCTGTTGGCTGTATTGACTGTTGTAGTTATTTGCTGGTTTCTATTTCCATTAAATTCTTCCACTACAGATTTGGATAAAACTATAAAAAGCTGTGAGTATCTTATTCTAAGATTGTTCATTCATGTAGCTCATTAAATGATGTCTGAAAATTGTTTAGCTTCAGTCTTCTTTCATGGTCATTATCAAACAAAGTTTCCATTCCGTTTGGTATTTGAAGATTTCATGCTATTGTTTTATTTATATTTTTTTAAATTATCTTTTGTATAGGTAAAGGGATGAGTTCAATTTTTATGTGTATTATCAAAGTTAAAGCTTAAAGGTCTGTTCCACTTTTTTTTATTTTTCCACAATCCTGCCCTGATCCTTGACTGTCTTTCTGGCTTTCACATATCTTTTTATGAAGAAAGAGGGAAAAATCATAAACTACTGATATTTTGATTAGTTCAAACTCTTTAAAGTGGGTTGGCTTAGCTTTTTCTTACATTATTTTTCATTTTCAATCCTAAATATACTGTAGTGATAGATGTTAAGCCTTATCAATGAGCTAAAATTATAATACATTATTTTCTTGACTTCATGGTTCAGAAAATACATGGATTGTGTAAACTTAGTTTTCCATCAACTAAAGAGTTCTTACAGACTGCTGGACTAACTGCAAATCAGGTCCCCAAGAAATTTTGATTTGTGGGTTGATGATTTGTCAGAGACTTATTGATGGAGAGGCAACAGTACTCATGAAGCACTGCTCAGAAAGAAAAGGGACACTGAAGTGTAACACAAAGAGCAAAGCCAGTATGTGTCTGAGCCAAGATTACTGCTTTGTTCTCATGGGTTGCCTCAGCTCTAAAGGGAATTACAGAATGTGTGTGATTCTTTTTTAGAGAAGAAACTCGGCTTTCTCACGTCTTTCAGAATACCTGTAGCAATCAAAATGAACACACGAGCTACTGTGAATGGGATCTGACATTGCCCCCACTGAAGGCAATGTGAGGAGTCCCAAAAACTTAAAAACAAGACAAATAGGGATCTAAATGCCTGTCACACTTAGGTGAATGCACGTCAAGTTCCCCACAGCAGCCACTGAGTTACAGAGGCAAACACATGTTGCAAAGGGAAGTGGGGAAGTCATCAGTCTTGAGAAAGCGGTTGGACACCTGGGAAATACGATCTAGGAAGATTAAGGCTTTTCCATCAGAAGAGTGGGAGGACACAAAGTAGCAGCCTTCAAAAATATAAAAAGGTGCTGTGTAAAGGAAGGAAGAAATCTTCTTTGCTTTCCTTGTCAGTGATAGATGAGACAAGAAGTAGTGGGCTTAGATTTCTGTGAGATTTCTTTTCCGACTGAGGAGAAGCCTGACTTTAACAGCTGCTAAGTACCCAGTCACGCTAAGGAAAGCATGTTTCTGAGTAGAAGTTAAAGAAGTATTTTGTGGGAATGATTAAGACTAAATATTAGGTGTTCTGTCAATTTAGTAGTCTATGATCTCTGCAACTGTAGAAATTTTAAATAAGTATCTAAAGAAGGCTCTTTAGCTCTATTAAGTCTAGTTTGGTTGATAACAGCATACTAAATTTGTATCTCTCAGAAAACTTCTGCAAAACAACAATTCAGAACCATTCCACTCACAACAATTCAGATTCTGGACACAATTAGATATACATAGGGATAGAAATGTTTATAAAAATACATATGGATATAGGAGAGAGGGAGAGATTCAAAGGGGCCACATTTTCTGGGTACTCCTTGTAAAAGAAACAAAGAACAATTGAGATTCAGTTTTACACCACCACTCCTCTCAGTAATAAAGTAAGAATCTTAGTTAAAAGGTGTCACCCTTCAAAAACTTAAATCATTAGAGAATATGATGGCAGTCTTTAAACTTGAGGATGAAAATTCAATCAGAAGTATAATCAACAACTGATGTATATTGCTTTTAGACAGGTGTTTTTTGACCACACTGTGATAAAATGGCAAACTGGCTTTCCCAGGAAAATGTTGTTGCCAGGTTTGTGGGCTCCATTGATAATGACTATATACATGCCAAGAGTGAGGTTAACTGAAAGGAACTGGAGTGGTTGAAAATTATTAAGTATATTACTGAGTTTAGTAAGTTCAGTCATATTTATCTAGTAACTAAAAAATTAAGTCCAGTGGTCAGTAGAAGACTATTGGAGATTTCTAGAGGGTTAGACTAGTGTTCTTTTGTATAATTTACATCTGTGTAGTATCTGAGAATTTTGATTATGGAATAAAATGCCATACTAACAGATGTTAAAAACTGACTTCTGCACCAATTTATTTAGTGTTGCATCTCAGATAACTAGTTGCAAATGCAAATTAAGACAAGGCTGGCAGGTATGGATGGTGAGGTAGAAGTCAGCTTTTCCACTGTGAATTACAGGCACATTGAAGTTAGCCTGTGGTCTGTGTGAAAAGTGAAGAGAAGCAGCTTGGATTAGATTCAGTAGAGTATGAAAATCAGGGAGGGAATTTAAAAAGATATGGACCACGAGATGAACAGGAAGGCAAGCTAAGTAAAGGCTCTTTGAATGGCTAAGTGTAAGGCATGGCTGTATTTATCTAGGTTGGAGGAAGACCTGTTGCAGAGCATGTGGTGAGGAGAAACTTGGCTGGCCTTCTAAGTAGGTGACCAAAATAGGACTACCACATCCTAGGCTCTGCAGAGAGAAGACCTAATTATTGGTTATCCTTTTAAAATGAGGCTCAAACAGATATACTTTGAATATTAATAGGCACATGCCCAATTTTAAATGTCTACATTTTCAGTTTAGTCTTTTGGTACTTGTCCATTTAAAGAAGAAAGGACAAAATCCAGGCTGTTGTTTAATTTTGTTAAGGGATTCTACCTCAGTTGTGTTTGCAGTGGAGAGCATTCCAGTTAAATCTGTATCACTGTGCAGGAAACAGCAGCCAATTTCCTTGTCTAGATTACAAGTGTAGCTTTGTATTCTCACATGATTGCAGGCTAGCCTGGACAATTGGGCAGTGTTCCAGGCTGGCTGGTAGTAGGCAGTCAGAATTCAGATTTTGAAGCCTGCTTGCTTTCTTTATCCAGACCAGCTACTTTTTCAGGCCCTTTTGAGGGCTCTTTCCCAACAGGGAAAGATTGCAGAGAAATAAACTTCAATACTGGCAGTGCTGTCATCACCTGAATTCAGCAGAATCTCAGGGGAAGGGCCTGGTAATGGAAGTGTGTTCATTGAAATGGGTTTCAATTTAAAAAAAAAAAGAGGCATACTTGTCGTTTGTTCAAAGACATGGCACAGCATCCAGGATTGTCAGGAGAGCCTTACACAGGCCAGATAGACTAAATTACCCTTGTAAGCATTTCCTATTCTACATGCATCATCGGGGTGAGCTGGGGTAGAGGACTGTATATTTTGTACTGCTACAGGAACAGGGGTAGTGCCAGGGCAGAGCTGGACAGTCTGTTCCCAACAGGTGGGTGTAAAATTATAGCTGTGGTGATTTTGTTTCAGTTTTTGCCTCTATTTCTACTGAGAGTAAAGATTACCTTTAAGGAGAGATTAATTTCTTAGATGAAATATCTTCTCCTTACAACAGACAGCTGCCACAGGTCTTGCAATGCAGCAGTTGACAACAGTTTATTGTTCTGCAAGATCTTTCAAGGTCTTTAATTCTGAGGGCTTTTTTTTTTTAAAGCATTTATCTACTTTGGGCCCCATAAAGTATTTTATTGCAATATTAAAACTGCCATTAATGATGAAATTGTTTAATTTAAGGAGGGAAAATAAATTAATTTAAAACCCTATGCCAGAAATCCTGCCCTGCCTATAACCAGCCAAACTTTTAGAGCCATGGGAAGAGGATATTCTTCATTCTTCCAATAGACTGGTCAAAAGACTGCCATTTATGACTGGATGACAGTGCAGATTATGCAAATTTGTTTTAGTTCTAGGTGAAAAGGGGATCTGTAACTGAGCTTTACAAAAGCTACATGTTGGAGATTATTTCCTGGGAGATCATATTTGTGGTAAGCAGTTCATACTACACACCGAAGAATTGCTTAGTGTCCACGATGTTCTAGACATCACAAGTACCATCTCCTTTTGGCTACTTTTATTTTCAGTATTCAATGGGAGATTTCCTAGAATTAGAGCAAGTAATGAATTAACCAATCACACTTGAGTGGTCCAGACAGGTTTGTGCATGGGCCTCAACTCATGGATATGTCAGTAGCGGGTTTTTTAGGAGTAACTCTAATGTGTAGGAATTTTCTTCAAATGACCTCCACTACCTGTTTGGTTTTTTTTTTAATGCTATACATGAGGCATTGCTTCCTTAAACAATATGTTTTATTAAACCAGTTTTTGACCTTGGCTGATGTTTACTCTGCAGGGTCAAAGCACTTGTTAGTGCACTGAACTCCCACCACCTGCCAAAAGTGTAATCCTGTACCTTATGTTCAGTTACCAAGAGAAGCAAAACAGAAATGCAGTCCAGAAGCACAATTTTTGTAAACACTACAGTTAGATCAAGATTCCCAGTTTCTGGTAAACATATCATTTGAAGCACAGAAGTATTTGTCTGCTTTAACTCCTGTGGAGTCCTAGCACAAACATCTAAAAGGGACTGAAGAGAGTCACTGTGGGGCTGTTCAGCTCCAAGCATATTTATATAAGAGCACTGTATCTAAACTTCTTTGTCATTGTACAAATAAATTTTGGTGTAATTTTAGGAGTATACGGGCAGGAGGGACTTCAGAGTGGATGAGAAATTCTCCTGCTGTGATGGAGGACTAATATACTAGCAGCCCCTCTTGGAGCTATCTAAAGAAAATTAATTCAAATGAAAGATATTTCTAAATTGTTCCTTTTTCCTAGGTAATAGTTGCAATTCTTGATTACACTCAGAAGCTCAGAATTTTTCTTAGGCTTCCCACAGTAACTTTTTATTTTTCTCCCTTGTAATACTGGAAAAGTGTTGCAATGTGTATTTTCAACTGTACTTCTGCTTATTCTCTTCTTTTCAGAGAAGACTAGTTCATCAAATCAATCTGCTTTTCTTCATTGATTAGCGTGTTAGCCCTCATACCGTTCTTGTTGATATTTTCTTCCCTTCTTCAATTTTTCATGTCCCAAATTTGAAAGAGGTGCACCAGACAAATTTGACCACCACTTAATATAGTGGAACTATACCAAGGAAAAGTGATGCCATGTTCTGGCCTCAAGATTTATTTATTACTTACTTCAATTCCCTAGCTTCTCTTTTGCTGTAAAACAGCTTACATATTTTATCCCACGTCTTATACTTGCTCTGTCCTTCCAGCCTGTAGTACTTCACATTTGTTTGAGGTTTTTCACTTTTGTCATTTCAAACATATTCCATTTTCATCCCTATGATGAACCCTACCCTTTGCAGTCCCAGTTAATATCATTACTGAATATATAAACATATCCTCTCATACCTCATCCCGGTCATTAAGAAAGCATTGAGTGGAATCAGGCCTAGAGTACATCCCTTTAAAACCCGTTTGGAAGCCAAAGCAGTTGATTTTTTTCATCCACTGTATTGTAAAGGAGTAATTACTTCATTTCATAGATTTCTGATGGAAATTCTATGTCAAAATCAAGATATACTGTGTCCAGTGAATTTGTAACCCTCACTCCCCATTCCAACCCCAAGGCAGTTACTGTGACATAGGAGGAAATTTAGGTGACAGAACATATTTTAACTGGACAATTTTAGGGCCTCTAAATAGTTCTATATAATTTTAGAGCATGTTTTTATAATAAAGTTGATTTTACAATCTCAAGAACAAGCAATTGCTATTTTTGTGGCTGTCATGATTAGGTTGTCTTCAAAGGAGGTGTTAGAAGACAAAAGATTCATACTGCTGTTTATGAACAAGCATAATCTACAAGCTATTGTTCACTGTGTCAGTCTGTAGAGTAGGGAAAGTGACATGTTGCATTGGGTAATGGAGCAAAATATTGATCATGAAACAGTTTCAGCCATTACCAACACCCTCTGCCACCTCCCAAATAATCGACATGTTTACCATACCTTTTCGTCACAGCTGTTTCTTCTGCTGGTTTGGTCTTTCATTAGTGCTCAAGAATATGTTCCCACAAATACAGTATGAGATGGAGATCAAATTTTTTAGACTGTGTCAATGTAGCTTTTTCTGCCTTCATCTGGGAATCAAAGGGGGCCATCTGAGTTTATTGTAATCTTATTTCTAGTACCTCTGCATTTGTTCTGCTGTGTTCCTCTAAAACAGGAGTGTATGAATGCAGAGGAGAATGCCACTGATCTTCACTGAGAGGTTAGAAGGGATGCTGGAAGTTGGTGCTGAATTTTGATCTCTACCCTGCTATCCATGCATGCAGAATTCTTTTCCATTTCCTTTACCTTTGTTATCTTTATTAGAACAGTTTCTTTTTATTGCAAATAATAAAGTCACAAGCCAGTAATGGAATTTTTCAAACTCATTGCACAATCTTTGATAATAATTAGGGGGAGGCAAAGGTGACTTCTCTCATTTTCAGTTGTCGTATTGTACAAACTCAACGCGTTTGTCAGACAAATGCATGGAGATCTGTCACAATACAATGGTGGATGCATTTCCTTTTTCCTACAAAGTTCTGATTGGGTTTTTTTCTCTCAAGTAATTTTCCTCACCACCAAATGTTGTATTTTCTTTTAATAACTGGGGAGGGGACAGGGAGAGAGATTTATAGCCTCTTCCTAGTACAGTACTCTAAGCACTAAGCACAGCACTAGGATGGAAATGAAATTAACTTTAGCAAGCTTTTCAATTAAAGGCCATTTTATTTTCATATCTAAGAAATACATACTGAGTAGTGCCAATATTCACATGCTCTGTCCATCATCACTTCTGGGATACATAAATACCTTCTAAATGTAAATACATCTCTAGTGAAACCAGTTGAGCTTGCAAACATCAAGGTGAATGTACACCCTTCAACAAAAGGAGACTCAGGCGCTGGATCCTGGATTGTCAGTATTAGTGCCCTCCATGCACTTCTGCCTATCCCAGCTCTGTTTTGGGTCACACAGATTGGCTCTCTAAGCCACCATGTGGGTACAACTCTGTGAAAGAGCACACTCAACAGGCTTGCCCCAGAAAGCTGAGTGGGTAAGGCTGCTGTGTATCTGGTGGTATTTTCTCTTACAATTTGTCAACATAATGCCAGCAGATTTTACCCCTCAAACATCCTCATAATGTGTTCATGCAACACCCAACTTCAGCTTCAAGCTGCAAACTCTGATAGATTACAGTACAATCAGTAATCACATTGGTCATGAATCCAGAGACTGAGATAAAACCACTCACTGGCAATTTTGTCTTGGTGCCATGTGGGGACTAGAGGGCACTTAGTAAGAAATTATTTGTAGTTTTCATTCACATAAGCAGTTTGCCACAGGGGTGACTACCTGTGATCAGAGTGGCTGTGCCTCACTTATCAGGTGTAAGAAATGGCCACTTGGCTCTTTTTATTTCCTTTTCTTTTTAATTATTGTTCCAGTGCTTTTTGTTTAACAACCTGTGTACTCCTTTGTCTTCTGCTAATTATGATTTTGTCAGGCACTAACAGAAGCTACCTCTTACTTACTGGCCCATGACTGAAAACTTCCCCCTTTCTGGCAAGGGGAAACAGTCTTGAACACTGATTCCTAGGCACAGGATTGAGATGCAGGAGGTGTAGATTTGAATGAGCCCTGGGCTCTGCCACATGCTTTCTGTGTGATTTTGAACTTATTTGTAATCAACACTCAGTTATCTGTGGATGTTTTAACCAGTTTGAGGTTAATCATACGATGGAAGCAGAAATACTTGAGCTCTCTCCTTACCCAGCCAGCTTTGGGCTGCCCATACTTAATGATTTAGGCCCGATGCCAGAAAGAGGCAGCTGTGCTGCCTTCCCAGCCAGCTTGGGTCTGTGAGCAGTTTAGCCACATTGGGTCTCAGAACACAAACTAATAGCCCTAAAGACCCAGCCTCATTTTCTGGAGTCATCAGGAAGTCTTCAGAACTGTGTTCCTATTTCCCACAAGGAATGGGACTGCACAGAGGCAGTTCAAAGCCAGCCAGGTTTGAGTGCCACCTGAACATCTCTATACAACTCAGGACGTTCCAAGATGATTTATTTGCTCAAGTTCAATGCCAGTCTAATAAATTCACTTGTCATCTTGTCAGCATGTCTGCTTGTATTGTGGCTAGAGCAAGCACCTTATTCAGCAAGAACCTTTTGAACTCACCATTAAGTTTCTGGTGAAAGGTATTGCAGTTTAGCCTATGGTGTCTCTGAGTTTCAGATCCCAGAAAAATTACTTTTCTTATGCTATGTGCATGCACTGCAAGAGGACACAGTAGCTTTTTAAATGAGATTTATTCCACCAAGGTACTTGTAGGAAGTGAGAAACCACCTGAGTGGTAGGATGGAATAGAAGGAAAAACCAAGGGGCTGCATTACCTCTTGTCTGTTTGATGTAAGCTCAGGGTACTCACTCAGCATTAGCTGATCAGTGGCAACTGCCGTAGAGGTTCGTTCTACCCTCTGAGATGGCCTTCTGCTGCTCTCTTAAAGGATAGGCCACCATAGATCATACACAGGGGCACTTTTCATGGACTAGCTCATAAACTGTAAACTCATATTCTGGATTCTTAGGTTATGGCCAAAAATTTAAACAAACATTTCTTGTCTTTGAAATGAGAGGTAAGGAGCATTTCTTTTGCAAGCCTTAGGAATTTTGTAAAAAAATAGCCATCGCATCTATCTGAATTTTTTGAACACTCAGTGCAAAGAGAAAGGACCATTTTTTGTCTGTTTGTTTTTCCTATGCTTCCTAATTATATTTAAATCAGTGATATTCTGCAAGGAATGTCTCAAAAAAAGCTAAGGGAAAAGTCTATAATGGAGGTTAGTAAAATGATGCTAAAAGATTCCCAGATGTGAAAGAAACCTATCAAATAATATTCCCATTTGCATTTTGAGGAATTAGTTGAAATAATTGAACATGATACGCTGCCCTAAAAACTTTATATGTTTAAATTTATAGGAATTAAAAGAACAGTTTATGCAGTTTAGCTAATATCAAGTGTCAGCCACAACCTATACAGCTGATCCAAAACCTAGCAGAAAGCTGTGGAACAATTTGGCTCAGACTCCAGAAGCCTGCAAGCTTCATTCATTGACTCGGGAACACAAGCAAGTAGACCCCTATACGTTATGACACTATATGGATTGTCACGCCTCATTCAGCCAGACACAAATACGTGAAAATAAGCAAACATACTTAAGATAGCATGAGTTTATCATGAAGACAAAGTAACTCCATCAGATCTATGGGCAGGTCAGACTTATTTGTAGAAATTTGATTTATTTTTATGTGGGTCTGTACAAAGAGTCTGTGATGGAAGGAATGTGTCCTGAAAGCATTATAAACACACTGGTACAGCTCTGGATCCACAGTAATCATCTCTATCTTTCAGCAAGCCGCACTGGTGTCATGACACTGCTTCCAGTTCCTAAGGTAGCTGATTAGCCCTCTGGTAGTGCATTTACCAATGCAGTCCTGTCCTAAAAGGGACATCTGCTGTGTTCCCCTGTGGTGCTTGTTTGGGTTCTGAAGTAGAGAGTACAGACTAAATAGTCTCAACCTCAAGTCTACACTTATATTTCAGAATCAATGTTTTGGTTTTATGTAATTTTCTAAATATAGTTTGAGTGTTTGGAGTGGGATCTGTGCCACTAACTGAGGCAGGTCATTTTGAAAATTCACTCTTAGAAAATTAATTGTATGCATTGAAATGTTGGATGCCGAGTAAAGTGGGACCTGTTAAGCGGACAACCTCTCTTCGTTTTCCCAGGAAGAAAAAATAGAAAACTTGTCTTAGATTGTTGAATTCAATCTAGGAAGAAATATTTGTTTGAGTTCAACACCAAGAAACCTGAAGTCATCAATCTTGCTCATCCAATAAATGCACACAAATAAGAACTATATAGATTGTTATAAGAATTAAAACTTCCCTGGTTTACCCAGGCTAAGCAAGTTTTAATTTCATTTGTCTGTGTTTAATAAACCAAAGAAAATGGGTCTGAATATCAACTGCAAATTTCAGGGAAGGCAAAAAAAAACAGCTGATGGGCAAAAGGGTGGGAAAGCAAGAGTTGACTGCTGAAGAGAGGAAGGCAAGAGAATGGAAATACAGTAAAGGAGTCTTTAAGATATACCACAGGGGAATGTGTGGAGGGAATGAAGGTTTATGGGGTGTTGAGCCAGAGCCTCCTTTCATCTGTGGAAGTCTTTCCATTGACTTATGCAGATACTGAACAAGGCCCTACCAGAATGAGTTTGTGCCTCTGTAGAAATATCTGAAGCCAAAACAAAAATAATTACAGTACTGAATGGACTGCATTGGCTGACTTCTTTAGTGTCTAATGTTCTTTGGCAATGCTTCATCCCGATTATTCCATCTGGAGATAATTGTGTGATATCATCCATAAAATTAAAACATAAATCAATCCAACTAGTGATCAGCCTCATGAGCTGCTGTTTAAAAACACACATGGAAATCTAGCGCTCCCTGCCTTTTTAGCAGGATGTACAAAAAATCAGTTAAGTGTCAGAACAAAATAAAATCATGAAACCTACAAATCTTTCATGAGCTGTAACAGTGCTGTCAACACAATACATGGAAAATAATAGAGGAACTCTGTTTTTCCCTATATTTTATTTAAACTGTTACAATAGGCAATATTTGAACTTAAAAAACTTCATTTTTGTTGGAATAATGTCTTCAACTTTGTACAGTAGCAATGCAGCAATAAATTGCTGACTTAAAGCAAGAAATCAATTATTAACAACTGAGAAAAGATATTCCTTATGGAAGAATAATTTTCTTCTGTAGGGCTGGTAAAGTAATACCCTTATACCAATAGTGTCCTTATGCCCCCTTTCTGTCAGGGAAGGCCATTATATCACTTTATGTGATATAAACTTCTATCAGGTAGTCTTTGAACCATGAAGAACTAATTCAACTTTTATCTTGCATAGTCTTGAGAAAAGATTATTAGCAACAAAGATTAACAGCTATTCATTTTGTCTGTTAGCAATTGACTTTTGTTAGGAGAAATATAAGGGGTTAACCTAGGTCATTTTGGAAAGGGTCATTTAGGAGATTAATGTATGCCTTATTTTTCTTGTCTCATTTTGGAAGTTTTAGGAAATGTTATAAATGGAATCACTTCAACATTCTTGCTTTTTCTAAAATAACTGTAGTATTTTAAATGTGATGCAACAATGCAAATTTTAGTGTCATGTGTGTGTATATATAGTGTACACAAGTGTTTATGGAAAGTATGCTTAGGTCTCTTCTGGGGAATATTTTACTTGCTGTCCCTGTGATCCCTGTGGTAACAACTGTCAATCATACAAAACTTTGCAGAAAGCAGACAGAAGAACACTGGATGAAGTAGTCACCCATAAATGTTCTGAATCTTCATGGCAAGATGTACATGCAGCACTCAATCAGATATGTTTACTGTAATCCAAATCCCAACAACTTGATTAATTCTGAATAGAAACCCTATTGTGAGAGCAAAAAATTTACTCAAAGTTTCTTTAAAGGTGGATAAAGGGTAAGATAGTGCTAACCTTTAATAAGAATTGTACACTTCTACGTCTTATCCATAACAACTATGTATTATAAATAAAATAGAAAAATATACAACATAAATATTAAAATCTACTAGATATTGTTTTGGGTTCAATTTTTAATGCTCTACACTTTGTTGTATCTAGATATTACTCTCAGTCAAACTTGCAGTAATGTTTTGTCAGCAGATACCAGTGTACAGAGATTCTAGGAAAGATAGAATGAATTGAATTATAGTTTCCTCAGAAAATATATTTGCCATATCTGGGATGTGATGTTTTTGGCTTCTTCCTTAAAAAGAAATTGAATTAGGAATCACATTTAATACTTCTAATATTGGATATACATATGTGTGTTGGTACATGCTTTATATCTCTTTATGTATTTATGTGTGTTCAGTGTATTTATATATTGGATTTATATTTTTTTTATGTACACGCTTTATTTGATTAATAATTTGATAAGATACTAATCTAAAGAGCAATTGCAGATGATAAGATCATTTCAGCTGGAAAAGAAAAGAAATAATAAACCTGATTCTTAAATAACCCTGGCAGTCCTGCAAAGCATCCTCTTTAATGTGGTAGAGGGAAAAGTAGAAGAAATATGTCTTACTGCTTTTATTTAAAGGTTTAGATGCTTCTTTACCAATCTTCTCTGACTACCTTATGATTGGGATTGAAAGACTGATCTTTCCTTTGAAAAAAAGTGAAAAGATGGGAGGGAGATTGTCTGTCAATCCCAGAACAAATTTCCATAAAAACAGATAAGAGACCAGAAGAATAGGTAGCTGAAGAAACAGCAACATCGGCTCAAATGAGTTTGAAATTCATTAGATGTTTGCAATTTTGCTTAGAAGCCAGTATCTAATTGTCAATATTTCAACCATATCCATCACTCTGGCAGCATATTGTCTGCATCGGGAGTTTGTTAACACAAAATAGAGAATAGGCACAGTGTTCAGCTTACTGGGTCACTGCAGAAGAAAAGCTTGTGTTCTCCTAGTACCTTAATAGTGTCTCAAGATTAGAAGACATAGCATTTTTGAAATTAGAATTGGCAAATTTCATTATTACAGCAAGAGAGAAAGAAGAGTAGTTGACATGAGATGACATCTGCTTTTTAGAGTTATTAGACTATACCCTGAGGAAAGAAAACAAAATAGGAGGGACAATATCTCATCATTTTGCAATGTGTCTTCATCACATGGCTCATTTTTCATTTTAAACTTGGCTCAGGTAGATCCTGAAATACAGAAGCAAATCCAACTGCTACATGCAATACTGCAGTTAAAATCTCTAGAGGCTCTTATGCTGCCTGTGTGACTCACTAGATGTGCTGCAGGGGTATCAAGCTTCACCTCTGAGACCTGGGAGAAGGTAGCTGATGTATGTGACTTCACTTCATTACATGATGACTCATTTAAAAACATATGAAAATGAAGGCAGAAAAGCAGCTCTGTGCCATCCGCTTCATCTTCCTATGAATGCCAGCTTCCCCCTATAGAAGATTACTTGGAGTTTCAAACAGTTTCAATGCCCTGGCTAGTGAACTCACCTTAATTTCATCCAGGGAACTATGCACTTGTTCATCCAGAACAGCACTTTAACTTCATTCCTAGCTGCTTACTAGTAATAACTCAGTTTTGCTGCCTAAATAGTTCTCTTTCTCATGCTTCCAGCTGCCAGATATTCCTTCATTCAGTTCATCATCTCTCAGCCTACCCTGGTAGGTAGGTAGTAAGGTAGTGTATGGCTTCTTATGCATTAGATGCTCCTGACATATTTATTCAGACCTGAATTTTGGCAATGATTACAGTGTTTTATACTAACATATTAGGACAAGTTGGTTTCTATGGACACTGAGTGAGACTCAGACCAAGGAATTTTTGCCACCAATTCTGTGCTTTCTGCAACTTCTATTGTTATGACTTTTGATGGTGGTTGTGTGCACTTGAATTTAAGTGAAATGATCAAAAACACAGCTTTAAGCTCCACTCCTGTAACATGCAATTATAGTCTGCCAGTTGGCCACGGGTTAGTGCTTTATATTTATTTGTGACTTGTGTTAGAGTAGCTGAAAGTGATTAGAAGTGTGATGCATTCTATCTGGGGCTGTATGAGCATCTCAGAAGGGCTTGTGCTTGCCCTAAATAGTCTCTGACGTAAATACATAGATGGAAAAGGTGTGGAGAGGGAAGAGGGAAACAACAACCTGTGAGGAAGCAAGACTTGCCAGATGTGCATGGGTTGTTTAGTTAAAACATATTTTGCCAGGTGTGTATATGTCTTTTACTGAAGCCATGCATGAAATTTTCATGCAAGCAGAAAATAAGTTTTGTAGTAAAAGCAAAAAGCCCCAACAAACCACAAACCAAGCCACGAAGAGAATATTAAGTTCCTAGTGAATTTCACTGTGCTATATAATTGGATGAACTCTATCCATGGATAAGCCATGTCGTGGAGTGAGTAGAGCTGATTTCTCTTCAATGTTGTCTCTGCCAGATTTTTGAAACTGAGCCTCCTTTGGGGGAATGGGGAGAGCAGAAGTGCTGACACCACAGCTTCCTCCTTGCACTCTCTACATTCAGATGGAAATTACATTCTGTTCTCTTAATTGCCCCATTTCTTACTGTGCAGTGTAACCAACTAAGCTGGGCAATTTGTTTACTGAATTTCAGTGTGTACATTTGTAAAAGTTTGAATTATCAGTGGGATCCTAGCCTAAAAACATCTGATTTTCTCAGTGGTTCAACACTGCCTGTCCTTTCACAAATATACTTTAATTGAAACAGGCCACACCAGGGTGTGCATTAATGGGCTGCTGTTGTACCGCTTGGGTGGCAGAAGGTAATTGGTCTCTGGTCCAGTGCTTCACAATGCTCCAAAGGCATGTGCCAATGCTCTGTTAATGCACACCCTGTTGTGACACCGCTTAATTAAAATCTTAGGATATCCAAAGCAGAAAGCACTAATGAAGAAGTTTCTTTCAAGCTGGTAAATACAGCGGTATGACACATTAACCAGTGTAGTGTATGCTGGCTGGGTCTGGCCTGCAGAAGGCGTAGTCAAGGCTGTGAATAGGAAAGGAGCCCAGTCTGGGGTTGTATCCACCCTTGCTGAACTGTGCAGGGCTGTAACCAGACTTCTGCAGGCGGGTCCAAATTGTTTTGTGCTTTTTCTATGGATCTGTTCCTTGCCTGATGAATCTGAGTTTTATGCTATCAAATGATACTCAACTGTGTTATGAGGTATTTTCTAAAGTGTTGTAGTAGACAGATTTTAAATAAAAAAGATTAATTCAAATTTGCTTGTGCAAAGATATCCTTTTCTCCTTCATTTTCATTAGGTTAAGTGAGATAAAGTATTTCTAAATCAATTATTTTTCCAGATTTTTAACAGGAATGTTGGTTTTTTTGTAGTGTTCTTGCCACTATGCATGTTATACTGCCACTTTATGATCACAGTTATGCCATCTACAAAATAAAATTAAAATTGACAGACTTTTCTTCATGCATTTTCAAAAGGAGACATACACAATTTGTGGGTTTTTGTTTCATTTTTGAAAAGAGACAAGTGTAACCTGCTGAAGGTTTTGCTGTGAATATAAAAGGAGATATGTATTTTAGGAGCTGGCCTGCCAGTCGTGGCTGTATTTTCATTAGGTATAAAAGGTATGGAATAAACTAGTAATCTAGTAAACTAGTTCTAGATCTGCTTGTAATGGCATGACAGAGGATAGACAGAGGGGTTTTGGAACCACCATCTGCCTGTTTAATGTGAGCCTCAAGGATACCCACCTGTGTGTGGCACTAAACCAGTTCGTGGAACACTGGAACGTTGCAGCTGTCAGGGGATGTCTGGCAGTGCTGTGTGTCCTTTAGCTGCCTGTGCAAGTACAACTGTGCTATGCAATCAAGAACATGTACACAGAACTCAAACATCAATAAAATAATTAGTTTTGTTAATTTTTCTAATTCTTCAGGAAGTCTTTAGGATTCACTCTTAAGGTACAGATTTCTGTTCACCTCTTTGTACTTTCAATTATACAGTCTAGTTGTCTTAAGTCCAGGGCAGTCTTAAGTTCTGTAGGGACAGCCTTCAGAAATGGAAGCTGAATTATGACATACAGATCAACATTGGAACCCTAGACATAGGCTTTAAACTCTCTTGAATATTAACTTCATATATACTTCCTTGTGAGGCATGGGCAATTATCTATTCCCTTCTCTAAAGCAGCCAAAGAGCTACAGTGTCTTCTCAAAATTTTTCCAGGAAAACTATGTTTGAACATTCCACAGCTATAATAGGCCTGTACAGATACTCCACAGTAGGGTAAGCCAGACTCTACTGAGCTTTATGCTGGTATAGTTAAATTTTGTCTGGTATTGAGGAAGTCAGTTTAAATCAAGAAGAAATGTCATTAGCTTCGTTTTCTTCAACTCAGATCTAGCTTAAGGAGCTCTTCAGGGAAAAAAAATGTGTTTCAGATGGTTGTTTGTAATGTTTATAAACAGATAATCATGTCAGTTCTGCTGTTACCATTTTTATGGAGAAGTAATCTGTTTGCCCTTAAAGAGCTTAAAATTGTTAAAACCTTAAGAAGAATGCACAAGAAGATCCAGGGGAGAATGAAATGGAGGCTTCATTTCAATTAGAGAGCAGGGACTCTCAGAATTTGTTGTCTACTTTGTTATTTGGGAGCATTATCTCTATCCTCTGCTGATACCTGCTTTCTTTCCGGTGTAATTCAGTAATGTGCAATGTGGCTTTAATCTTCTGTCCTGTCTGTGTGCTGTGAGACAAGGGAGACAGATGAGTTGGGAAGTCAGGGGGCAATGGAGCTGCAGCGCACAGCTGCGTACCTGTCAGGTCTCTTCAGTCATCCATTTGATCATGCTGCTTTCAAGGCCTGTAGAGATCAGAAAACAGCCCCGTGCACGCCACCATCCTCAGGGACAGAGCAGTTGAACCTCGTCAGAGAGACAGGCAGCAGAACTGAGAAGGTCTTCAGAGACAAACAATTTTAGGCCTTCTGCTGGTGAAATAAGGTCTTGCTTGATTTGAAGGGGGTTGCTGGTTCTACGCTGGTAGAACTGTAGAAGCAAGTCCTGCTGTGGGCATCGGAGCTTATACTAGAAAGAATCTTAAAGCATTTCTTAAATGGAGTAATCTGTCCTTTTATGTTCCTATAACTGTATTTCCCCAAAAGAATTTGCTGATCCCTATAGGTGTTCTGGCACATAAGTTTAGATGTGGCATAAGCCTTAACAAGTAGGGAAATGAATGTGTGATGGATGTGCTATCTGTAAACACAGAATTTTCCAGACAGAATGCTGCTTCCTGTTGCCTTTTATAGGGCTAGGCAGCATGGAGACTTTGGACAGATATGCAGATTCAGGATGGAAAGGAAAATTTTGCAGAACTTTGTACCATGGCCAGCTGAAGTGTAAGGATTGCCCTTTCCAGTCATGGTATTACCCTGCAACTAGATTTTCACCTAAATTTTCCTCATCCTGTTTTCTCCACAGCAGAAGAGAAAAGGCACATTTTATCCTTTCAGGAAAAGGTGTACTCCTCCTCTGTCCACAGTACCTCTGCAGGATGTTATGTGAAGTGTGTGCCTGATCTTCTGGTGCCAATTGAAACTTGCTGACATGGAGATGTACCACATCCCAGCTCGGCCTGGGCTTTTTACTCCTCTCCTTTTCTCCCCAAGGAATTTCATTCTTTAAAGTCATATTGTACATGTGCTTTGGAGACATGGCATAGTTCTTTTCTGCTTTTAGTGTTGTGAGGTGGTTTGTGTTAAATTTTAATGTGTTGGTTTTGATGGTCCTACTTTTCTTTCGTTACCCTTCATGTTGCCCTGACCTTTCTTGATCCCTTATCTTCATTTTTAAACCATATCCCAACAAAATATCCCTGAGGAAAAAGCCAGCTTCTCTAAATTCAGGGCCAGTGCATGCTTGCATGTGTACATACATACAGGCTGAGACATAAAACTAAAATAACTCTCTTCATTCTTTATAGCATTTCTATAAAAACTGTCTCACAAAACTGGCACATGTGATCTTATTAAGTTTCGTGTTAGTCTTCACAAGCTGACAAGGAGCATGATTCTTCAACTAGAGAATCCTTGAAGTAACACACAGTCTTTCTCCTCTGGTGATTCCAGAAGTTCCTTGTTCGGTTAAGAACTCTAAAAGGAACTGGTTGTAGTATGACATATTAACTGATCACCAGCTCCCAAAGGAGTATTCTGAATTAGTACTTGGACAGAGGACATTTAAAAATGATATTGCAATTACTCTCCCAAAAGTAGTGCTGAATCAATAAGTAATTCTTTTAGAGAGATCTCTATTTCTTAAACTGTTTCTGCTGAGGAAATTAGTATGGACAATATTGCTACTAAAGGCAACTGAAGATCCACAGGATACTTTACATCAAACATAGTTATCTGTTAAAATTCTTGTCTTTATTCTGATTACTTACAGTCCTTCTACAATTTCAGCAACATTCAGCAGATTCTATCGTGATTCTTCACGCACTAATTTGTGTATTTCAGATGTGAGTGATTCAGGAATAGCATATGGAATGTCATCTCAATCTCACTGAACTGATGCAAAGGAAAGGCATGTTTGTACAGCACTTCAGGCCTCCCAATAGGATGGGCTATTGAACAACAATTCTTCAAAATATGTGTATTTTATGATTTGTCATGTTGATTTTGTTACTCAGAGATCTGCTTTGCTAAGTTCAGTAGTAACTTCAATTGTATCCACTTGGAAGTTGCAGCAGGATAAAATTTTTTATGGTGTTCATCAAGCCATCAGAAGCATACCCAGAACATACCTGAGGGGTCATCAGCTTAATTTTATTAATAGAGAAAACTTTGGCAATGGTTGGAATGTTCGGTTTTCCTTTGAGTGGTGGCTTAACTTTGTAGCTGTTTTGGAAAGATATAGTAGGAGCTTGGTGTTGTTTTTAAGGCCCACTGCTTTTGACACAGAGACTTAGTTTTGAGTAGAGGTATTTTTGGGAGTCTGTAGCTAGAGGAGATTATCTTAAAATTGCATTCTTTTGCATGTCTGCAATTGCTAAGTTAACGTGTTGCTGTTGTTTCAGTCTGGCTACAGGGCCTGCTCCCCTTCTGTAAATGAGAAGGGCAAAATTATTTTGCCTGAGTGACAGTAACTTTGTGTTGCTAGGACTAGAAGGAACCTGTTATTACTGCTTCCTTACAGCTCTCTTTCCATCTGTTTTATGTTTCTTGGTGTTGGTGAACTCTTGACTGCCTGTTCCTTTAGGCCCCAGATCCCATACCAGAGAAATGGCTGAAGGAATCACAGGTTGTGTCTTTGGCTTCAAGGCTGAGTCTTGGAGCTGAGGAGTGGAGTTGCTTTTCAGGTGTTGGCATAGTCAAGCCCCTGTGGTTGAGCACTCTCTGTCTTGTCCTGTGGCACTGACAAGTTCAGGCAGACAGGCATGGAAGAAGAGTTGAGAATGCTTATAGATCTGAGTGAAACCTGTGGCCCAGGTTCCTTCTCCCCTGGCCTCTTGTCCTGTTCCACTTGCTGTGGGATGCTGGGACTGCACAATCTGGTACAGAACTGCTAGGTGGGATCCAGTGTGTGTGCATGAGATAAATAAATCATAGGCAAAAGGGAAGATAAAGGCCTTATCTTTTCTGATGTCCATGGGTGTTCAAGATGCAGAGACAGTCTCCAGTGCCTTGGAGAAGCCTGAAAACCCTGCTGAGTCGGCATCGGCAGGATATTTTTGCCTAGAGCACCCTCTCTAGTGCAGTTGGAAGAGTGATCAAGTAAAGCAATACAAGGTTAAAATTCTAACTGGGAATCTGAAAGCAAAGTCAAGAAACTTAACAAGAGAAATAAAAACACATGGGTTTTTGAGTAGACCAAGTTAACTATGCTTCTCTGTGTATATGCTAAAATAATTTCTTTAGGGGTTTTGTTGTATTATTAGAAATTTTGACCAGTACATTTGTACTTCTCTTCTCCCAGCCTCCCCTGTTCTGTTTCATGTTCCTTTCCCCTACAAACTGAATGTCACTGTCACTTAACAATGGGGTTTCTTTTGATAATAACTTTGCTGTGTTGCTGGAGCACACAATAGCCATCTAGACAGTGAAGGAACATAATGGGGTACACTTTCAGCATGGGCAATTAGATGTGCAATTCTCATTAACAATAACAGGACTTGCAGTGAAAATTTTCCTCTATAAATCTACCAGCACAAAGCCTTTCCCCTTATGAGCAACAGATGGGTTTTCCATAATGGCTCATTACCTCCTTGCTTTGTCATGCTGCCAGAAATGAAATATAAAGTTATTTATGGATTGAGAAAGATGCACAAGTCACTGTAGATCATTCCTTGCCATATTTTATAGTTTATCTGGTTAGTACTCTTAAGTCTCTCAGGACTAGGAAGTTTCAGAAGATGACAGAACATTACCTGAAAATTAAGATGAGTGTCCTTCTGTGTGGTTATTTATCCTGATGGTCTTGCATCTCCAGGGTTATGCTATGATCTCCACTGGGACCGGTAATTTGGGTTCTTCAGTAGAAAGGAGGCCATTTCTCAAAAGAAATTTTGTCAGCTGTGACAACCCATTTCTGTGAAATTTTACTGTTAGGGGGAGAAGGCAGCACTGTTTTGCCATGCATCATAAAACTGAAAAGTCAGACAGGTTACTTGACAATATTCCTTCTTAGAAATTGGGATAGGGAATGGGATCGTTGCTTGGCACATCAGAGAGAGATGTTATTCCTTTGACAACTGAATGTGGAGGCCAAGAAGGAAGGCAATTCTGATGTGGACAGTTCTTTTACTTATAGGCATTTCATATTATTAAACTCTTTATATTGGAATTTATAGCCTGGATTTACCACAGAGTCACTATTATTTCCATAAATCCTTGATGAAGAACAGTTTCTTCTGCAAATGTATTAATCTGTCACCTTTTGTAGGTAAAATCTTTGTAGTGACTTTCATGGTGTCAAGGTTAAGAAGCTGATGGCAAAATTTAAGATACTGTTTTAACAATACTCAAAGCAAGAGTTTTTCTCAAAAAGATCAGCAAGTGAGTTAATCCCAGCACAAATGCAAATCCTCTCAGAAAGGTGGATGTTTCCCACCAGGCTGAGAGATGTGCTTACCAGGAGTTCTTCCTGCTTACATTCAGGAGGGCATTTTAAATTTATTTAAATTAAATTAAGATCGCTCTGACCTCCATAAATGTTTAAGTATTATCCTGAATTTGGGTAGCTGTAACCATGTGCTTCTGGACTGAAGTTTTAAACAATAAGCCAAATATTTTGCTTATCTTTTAGCTCAGGTTTTGTTCTTATTAAGTAATTATGCAATTTGAGGAAGTTCACTGAATTAATCCCAGTGGCAGGAAAAAGAAAGCAGGATCTTTTGTGCTCAGTAGGGAATAAAAGTACATTGGAGTGGGCTGATGCATGTGTGGCCTAGCAAGACTATGGATCCCAAGTGTTTCAGTTTTTGAAAGCTTGCTTATTTCATAGCTTGGCAAATTAAGTGACCTATTCATAGGTGCAGTAAGAGACCTCCTTTTGTAATCAACCATTCTTTCTGCATGTGCTCCTTTGGAATGCTGCAGTACTGTTGGGTCCCAATCTGTGGGAAATGCTGTTCCTATAAGGTGTAATACAGAGATGGTCACAGGGGAGTCTTTACATCTTCTCTCAAAGATGTTTAGCAAAGAATATAAAAAATGGGTGGAAGGTTGGTAATGGAAATACTCTGTGACTGAATACATGCTCTCTCTTTCTGTTATTTATACAAATGGTCTCTTGAGGTCACATTCTGCCAAAGTTTCTGGCCCATTGACAAAGACAGGGCTGTAAAACTGGATGCCAGCTAAAGAGGGTGCTGTCTGTTCTCCAATGGCTCATCAAGAGCTGATCCATGCCAACCTGTTTACCAGTGATAATCCAGTGGCAATGTCCAGTGGGTACTACTAAAACAAGAAATGTGAAAGAAAGGAAAAAATGATGCTTGCAAAAACAAATTCTCTTATTCCTGTATTGAAAGTATGTAATCAGTTAAAATTCCGGAATCAAAATTTGCATCAGTTTTGATTGCCTGTTTTTGTCTTTTTGTCAATATGTTCTCTTTATTACATTCATCTTAAATTTATTTTATAATTCCTAGAATCAATGTACTTTTTAGTTCAAGATTTTTTTCTCCTCAAGTTGATGATAAACACAAACAAAAGGTTTGAAAGATTTCACGTTTTATTGTTCTAGAAAAAAAATTAAGTTCTGTACAAAATTTTTTTGGGTAACAAAATTTAAGCAACTGGGATCCATCTTTATCTAGCCAAGCTACCTTATCCAACTTTTTTATATACGCAAGATACATCACTTGTTTGAAAAGACCATTTTCTTATTGTTGAAATACTTATTTTGGCCACCCCAGACCATATTTTCTTATCTTCACTCCTATGCCATAGTTTGGAACATGTTCTTGTTCCACAGTTTACTGAAGAAAAAAAAATAAAAAGAAGGCTTATCTTTCAACTTTTCCAAGTGTTTTGTCTGCAGCATTCCTTGGCTTCAGCTACCTTGTGTCACTGCATATTGGGAAGCACATTGAAGTGTGATCAAAGCCCTCTCCAGCTTTTGGACTATACTTGTAATTCATTATGAAAGACCATTTCACTATGAGATTTAAACTCTGTTTCATGCAGAAGAGAGACTATTTCCATTTTAATATATTCCCCCTTCTTCACCGTGGAATTATACTGACTTAGAAAATGCCAAGTGTATGTCTGTTTAGTGTTCAAAGAACACTGCAAACTGTTAAAAAATAATAATAATATTTTTTTAAAAATTGTGCCTTCCCTAGTGAATATTTACAATTTTTGAAACTATCCCAAGAAAAGGCCACTGATTTTTCCCCCCTTAGTTGTATTTCACAAAGCCTGTTTATTAGCCACCTGGTGAGCATTTCTGCACCTACAGCTTGTCTTAATAAATCACTGACCATTTGATGCTGCTGAGGCTACTCAACCTCAAGTTTCCAAGACCTGCTTGCCTGAGCAAAATAAATGAAGGAAATGTCCAGGGGAGGCAGTTAATAATTGTGCGTGGTATTTTAAATCCAGATGCAGCAAAGTGGAAGCTTGTAATGCTTCCCCCATTCTTGCTGCTGTAGTTATAGAAGAAGCAGATGCTGTCTTTGGATGACTTTGAAGTATTGAGTATAAGGCAAAAAATAAATGCCTAGGGAGGATTTTCTTCTAGAAAGTGACATGCCACAGCTTAGGACAAGAACTGTAATGGTAAACCTGTTAAATAGTGAGTTTTTCTCGGCTCTTGGAGGTATCATGATCACCCTGGGGAAACTGCTTGATCCTGACTCTCAGAACTGAATATTTTAACACACAGGCAAGTGTGGGTTCAAATAAAAGGCCTGTTTATTAAGTAAAGAACAGGGATATCAAGAAGTTGAGATGGATTTACTTTGTCATACTGGACATGAATGCTGTTTAGAGTTGACTGTAGGACACACACTCTTGTTTTAGCCTGAGTGGTAGCAAGGGATTCAGTGAAGCCTTCTCCTGCACCAAGATCTCTGCAGAAAGAGGCAAGGCATCACTGACCTCATCTCTTTTCCCCTTCAGTCTCTTGCTTGATGATCATGTCCAGATGAATCTAGATTATTTACTTGCAGAGAACACTGACAACAATTTTAGAGAAGCTTAAGCCACTGCCCTGCCTTCCTTCCTCCTCCTGTTCTTTTATTTGAGTAATGAGGTCAGCTAGAACCCTATCCTCTTACTGGTAAGGTAAGCAAGGCTGATTGGTCAGGGAACCATTCCCTTAGGATGAACTCCCAAAGAGATTACACTTGCGAGCTAAATGCCAGGCCACAGATTATCTGCTTTCATGTAGGTAAATTCCTGTGCATGAGACAGACTGTTATGTTTTCTAATATCAAGCGAGGGTTGATTTCAGAGGAAATCTTTGATGCAACAGTTGGATGTTGCCAGGAGTTTTTCTGACCAGTTAAAAGTTTGAGGCTTAAATATGACAGTATTTCATCTTTGGATTTGATTTGCCTAATGTATCAGTTCTGTGCATCATCATCATCATCGTCATCATCTTTCTTTTGCAACCAAGACATCTTGGTTAAAAAAACCAAACTGAAACAAAATCCCTTTGACTTTGTGGCAGCTTGTGCTTGCTATGGTAGCTGGGTAATACATACTCCTTGGGAGCTGTAACAAAGCAAACCCTAAGCATGGTTTATAGAAGAAAAAGTGTTGTTAGAACTCTCTCTGTAGATACACTATGCTCTTCATTTCTCTGCACACTGCTCTAATCTTGCTGTTTGTCTCACTCAACCCTGTTCTCATTGCTCAACAATGTGAGCTCCATACTCCTTACAAGTTAAGCCAAGTCACAAGAGGTGACTTCAGTGTGAGTCGAAGCCAGCACTTCCTAAAATTTGACAGTTGAGTAACACATGCAATGTCTCAGGTTACAATATAGCTGTCTACCAGATGATTCTCTTCTCCCTTGCTTCTACTGGGCACAGCTCTGCCAAACTGCTAGAGGTTCATAATAATAACAATAATAATGATGATGTCACTGTCACAGCTATTGATTGTTGCTCCAAGTATCTCAGAGGGCTTTATAAACTTGTCATGAGTTTCCTGACCCTGTGGAGCCACGCATCTAAAGATCCAGTACGCTAAAGATTCTTGGGCACATGTAACTGATACAAGATGCTGTGGATTTGTCCTCTTTCCAGTCCAATGGGAAATGGTAGTGGTGTGTAATGACTTGTTGGCCAAGATCAGAAGAACTGAACAGCTCAGTCCTCATAACTGGGCCATATTTATTTCTGATGTTACTGTTCAGCTGTGAAGCCCATTCAGCAGATTGATTTTTAAAGCACAGGGTGAATTGATTTGAGGGAGAGGATGGGGTGAAAAGGCTTTTGAAGTATTTATTGAGTACTTTGTTTGGGATTAGATGGCCAAACAGCTGGAGGAAAAGAGGATAAAAGAGCTAAACTCATTTTCACTAGCTACTGAAGGAAGACAGAAGGTTTAGCTTTTACACTCAACATGCTGGTCTTACCTTCAATATGAGATTATGGTTAATAGTATGGACCTATTTCAGTCATAAATCTCTGTGTCCAAAAAGGAGGAAGTCTGTGATACTTTATGAGCAGGGCTGGTTATAATGATGAATCTGGAAGAAGAAAACAGTGCAGGAGTGGGCCTATTTTCTATTTATTTTTCTTTTTCTTAAATGCAGTTATTTACCACAGACTTCATGCCACACCCAGCAATGGTAACTAGGAAAGTGAGACCAGAGGCTAAATTTCCCCTTTATTTCTCTGGAAAATCATTGTGTGCCTGTGGACATATTCGAGGCCTCATTTAATGCATGTGTTTTAGCTTTTGAAATTGTAAAATTCTGTGTTTGGTTTTGGTTCAAAAAGCAATTCAAGGGTGGTTATTTACCTTGTTTAAAAAGCACAAAATAACCTCTCAAACAGTCTGTGGCATATACATATAAAATTATAAAACCCTGTGAGCTCTTCCAAATACACAAACATGCCTGGAAGATATAGATGAATGTACATCCATATATATGCATTAATTAAATCCAGGAGAAAATTTTCTGCATTGTGTAAGTAGATATCTTTGCTATGCTTTCATGTCTCATAGTATCTTTAACCCTTTAAGAGAGTGACATTATCGAACACTTTGACAAAGAGTAAATTCCCTAAAATTGTTTGCCTGGGGTTGGCTGTTTAATTTCGGTGTGTTCAGTTACAATTCAAAAATAAAACTCTTACATAAAGTCATGCAAACCTCAGGCAGGTATCTGATATTTTACATTAAAAGTGCATAGCATGAGAACCTTAACCTGAAAGACTAAGTGTTCTAAAAGTGGTTACATGATTTCAGTCACACAGGTTAAGAGGAATGCTGCCATAGTATGGTTAGGAAATTGTGCTGTTTGGGATAGAATCCCTGTCCCTGACTCTAGCATTCATTGACAGGATTTTGGTGGCTCCCTTACAGTAATTTCTCAGTTTAGGATTGTTCAGGTCAGCAGGCCTGTCTTCACTCTTGGTTTCATTACTTTTTTGCCAGCTCGTCTCGTTTGCTTTAAAATGACTGAACTCTAGTACCCTCTTAACATTCTACATTGGAAGGAGATGAAAAACTCTCTGTGTGTCTTGAATTAGATCAAGAATTTGAAAGGGGATGGACACTGAGCTGTCTTCTCATAAGTCCAAATGGTCTGCCATTTGAGGTTGAATTGTTTGAAATTTGTGGAGAAAAACGAAAAGAAAAAGGAAGCAAACTCTGCTTTTCCTTGCTTTCAAACTGTTCTCTAGTGAAAGGAGGTCAGCTGCCAGGACAGTCCCCCTGACTCTGCAGGTGTGCTAAATACACTTGAATAAAAGTTAAACGGGGAAAAAATGCACTTTTAAAAGTGTTGCTTTTTAAAGATTGTAGACTGTATTTAATTTCCTCAGTTGCAGTCAGACTTTACACCACAACTTGCCTCCAGAGGTCTCAAAGCTGGGTTAATCATTTTTCTAACACTTTTTTTTCTCTTCTGTTTGGAAAAAGCAACTTTGTTGAATCAGAACCTTCTGTCAAAGTTTTCAATGGCACTTCATTTTGGAAAATTTCTACCTCGCACTTTCAATGGTGCTGACATTGCCGGGAGTGAAATAATTTAATATTTCATTTCAAATCAGTATTTCAATTTTTAATATAAATATTTCAAAGGTTATGCAAAATGAAACTTTTTAAATAGGAAATCCATGTTATATCAGCACCTATAAATGAAAGGAAATTCTATTCTGTTAGGTTTTGTGTTGGTTGGGATTTTTTGTTTGTTTTTTTTTAATCCAAATGGAAATATGAGCAAATATTTAAATACTAAAATTGTTTCCATAATAGAAACAATTATTCTGGGGACGTTTATAGCTGCAGCACAAAGTCAGATGTTTATCACATTGGTGTGTACTCACTATAGGGTCTGGTGTTCATTGGGGTGATACTCAGTTACCTCAACACAATGATATTCCAGACACAGTGAGTAGGAGCCCTTTTTAGTCTTCTAAGAATGGTTGTGGCAGCAGGTGTGCACTGTGCATATCCACCAGTTACCTGCTTTTCTTATGGAAGTACAAAAAGTTTTCCAAGATGTAAAGTGAGCGGTACATCCACTTGCACATCCCAAGACAGTTCAGCCCAATGTTTTCGTCCATCCCAAACCTTCTGGAGGAGCAGGAGCACATAACTTAAATCACCTTTCAACCTCATTTAAAGATGTCAGACAATGGAAAAGTCACTTCATTGTTAAATAGGGATTTGATTGTTATTTTCGACACAAAATGTCTAGCTCCAGTTTTCACACATTGTATTTTGTGCATCTTCATCACGAGAATATTTTTGTCTGTGTATTATAAACCACAGACCAATAAATCCCTTTCCTCTGAAAAACTGAGTTCCATTCTTTCAATTTATGGTTTATTTTCCGTTCTGTGGTGCTGTTTTCTGGACCACTGTCAGTTTGTTAATAGGCATTAACAAGCAGTGGGGAAAATGTGCTACTCAGCATATGTTTGCTTATTGCTGTAGCGCCCCATTACAGTAACATCAGGATCAGTGAGTCTCTTTTGATTACAACTGAGCTGTGATGTCCTAAACCATGTAAAGGATTTGGCCTTTTCCTCTTTCCTACTTTTGCACCCAACTCCATTCCTTGTGAGGTGTTTGTAGGCATTTTGGCAGACAGAAGGATGCTTTTCAGAAGTATTCAGCACAGCTGTTGAGTCTAAGTCCTTAGCTAACCAGGTGTTTAACAGAAAAGCTCTTCCTCCTGCTATTACATAGAAAATATCACATAATAATAATCTACTTCCTCCATAACAAACCAAGTCAGAGAAAATAAGACTTCCCCTAACTTTGAGTAGCTCTCTGAACTACTGCAGGTCCTTTCATAGCCAGCTGTGAATTGTTTGGGCAGAAATTGGACAGGAACAGCTGCTTAAACACCTGCTACAAGGCCTTTGATCTCTCCTACTACAACAATAACTTTCAAGCCTTTGAAAGTTTGCTCATCTGGAAAAGAAGATACAGTTGAAATTTCACTGCTATCAGAGCTGCTGCAAGGGTGTACGTGCTGGAGTGGTGATACAGGTTCAAGGTAATTCTTTATGCATAGATTGACTTTCCAACTGTTTGCGATTATGTGGAAGTAAATATCCCTGAATGTTTTCCTGCAGTGAAATGTGGAGTAGAATGTAGTTATCATATTCTGGGCATTATACACTTTTCCATCCTGGCCAGTACCATACTTCCAGGCTGCTTTGCTCTAAGGACACCATTGCATAGCTGTTCTGCTGTTCCCCATAGTTAAACTGTGCCTAACACAGGGCCACCTCTTTGGACACACAGAGAGTTGTTTCTCTCCCTGTCCTGCTTCTCAGGAGTGATTGGGTTGTTAATTCTGCTTTAGACAATGTATGGTGCTGTTTAAGTGATGCTGTGTGCTCTCTGAGCTTGCATTTATTCTCACTCAAACAACCACTTCCATGGCAGTATGAGAAGGAGAGGCATGACCCCCAGCACAGAAGTTTAGCAGCTGCCTTGATTTTCTTGAGCCTCATGAGGTGAATAGCTGGTCCAATTATCCTGATATAAATGGAAGAGTTGTAGCAGGAGACTAGATCCTGTGTGCAATTAATATTTCTATCATGTATGGGAGTAATTTCCTGCTTGATTTTTCCTAATCTGGAGCTAATGAAATATTGATGACAGCATTTGGCACATGCACTACAGAACTTCATGCTGCTCTTTGTTGCAACACTGATACCTTGAAACCTCTACCTTACCTTATTATGAGGCAAGGGCTAAAATTCTAGGGTTTGTCACATTTTCTAAAGGTAGAAAAAAGAATAAAAGGGGAATTATACTTTTAGGTCAATAAGGAAAAACTGGAACCAGTAGAACTTCTCATGTTTTTATCTGTTCCTGAATAGCTTGGTGTCTCAGGTGGCAAAACCAAGATGAGATTGCCTGTGTAGCTTCTGAAATTGAAATCCCCTATGGCTTTCCTCTCTCTACTTTTAAATAAATGTATTAGCAGCTGTTAATAAATCAATCCTACAGTAAATAACATTTTAACAGAGCAGTTAATTCCTATGAATAATTGAGGTTCCAATTATGTGGGTTACAGACTGGTTTTATAACATCCAGCTGGGAGAAAGCAGTTTTGGGGATGCTAATAAAATGTCTCTATTACAAACTTTTGGAATTTCAAGGATACTGGAAGTTTTTCTTCACCATCTTTAGTCATTCAATGAAATTCAGGTCTACTTTGGGTTAGAAACATGTCCATGAAGAAACATATTAATCTTTGAAACCTACATAATAAAACTCAGCAACATCTCCAACAACCAAAACTAAATGGCTTAGTTAGATAGATATTTCTAATCAATTACATAATTTAAATTTTAGAAGATCAGATTCAGAAGTTTAGTTGCTTTTGAAGAGTGGTGTTATTACAGCTTGTCTTTGAAGTTTGTCTGAAATTTATAGAAAATTGAAATTGGTTAATTTTATTTACCCTGAAATTGTTTTCCCTTCACTCCCAAAGCAGATCTTTCTCAGAGACACTCAGTGGTACAGGCAAAATTGAATTTTATTGTTCTAAAGATGACAGGCAAACTTTCCAGTCATGGCCAAGGACAAGGGATAAGATGAACTGGAGATACAGATAGGAAAATAAGTTTATTTTTCCAGCCTTTGATAAAGAAAAGGAGTAATGGATTCACAAGGAACACTCGCTGCTGCTGGGGTGGGATGTTAACTCCCTGCAGTAGCTGCTGAATCACTCATTCTAAATTCTTGCACAGAAGGAACAGCCTTATTTCTGCTTTTTGTGATCCTGTCTAGGCCAGGCAGAGGACAAGACTTTTCCTGTGGTGCTGCTTCTGTACCCAAGCCATCTTTTCAATTCTTCTCCAGCTGTGTGTAGAAAGTTACCATCCCTATTGCTTAGAGAGTTTTGCATTTTGCCTGTGCCAAGAGCAGGCAAAGTGAGGCTTTCATCAAGGGGAAAAACAGCAGTCCTAACAAGCAGTCTTTACAGCTTGGTTAAGGCAAGAGAACTTACTCAAAGTTGATTGTAACACAAAAATATGGTCACGTGCTGTCTTATCACACCAAAGTTTTCTGTTAGTGTCATTCACCAGAAGGAAGCCTATTCCTAGCAACAGCAAATAAAATGTACTTGGCCTAGTTAATATTACAAATTATGTTCAAACAATGCACTGTAGCTGCCGTGGATGTGTCCTTAGAGACCCCAGGGGGAGATGACTTAGAAAAGGAGAAAGATATCTGGTGGAGAAAGTCCAAAGGAGATAGGAAACCCCTGGAAGGTGAAGTGACCATGGTTTAACCCAGGACAAACCAGAGTAGCCACTGCTGGTGTCCATCATCTCCTCCCTCCCCTCAAGAGCCTTTGTTCTATTCCCTGTTATCTCCTGGGCCCCTTTCCTTCCCCATCCCATGGGACCAAGTAACCCTGGACCTTCCCTATCCTCCCCCAGACCCCCTGGTGATTGGTTGTATGAGATAACTCTTAAGGCTGTGTCTGAGGGCCCCTTGCCCTCTTGGATTCCTGCCTCCCCTCTGTGTGAAGACCCTGCAATAAAGCCACTCAGAATTAAAGGCACTCCAAGAGCCCTCTCGTTATTCATCTTCAGCTGATAGCTAAACTGGATCGTTCCTGCACCACAACGCAGGCTGCAGTTTCTCTGGCTAAGTGTCTGCGGGACGCTGCCAGAGTGCCCTGGGGACAGGGGCACTCCTGGAAATATAGCCAGCTGGAATCTGTCGTAGCAAGGCCAGGCTGGACAGAGGAAACAGCGAGCTATAATGCACTGTTCTATCAGCTACTGTGACTCTAGAACCTTGCAGACAGTACAGTTTGAGTATAGATTCAGAAGACATCTGCTATGAATTGTCAGGCTTTCTTAGCAGTTCTGAGGCTAATTTTTAAGGTCAAGGTCTGGCATAGCTGAAAAGGTTCTGCTGGAATCGGTGTCTGTAGAACTGGAGCTGGACAGGAATTACTAGAAACCCTGGAGAGCTGCCATCCACTGACAGCTCTTAAGAGCAGGGTGGAAACACTTCTCAGGCCTAGGCAAACACACTTGGTCTGCTTTTGGGATAGTACAGGATGCCTCTAAGAAGTCATCCAGTTCTAGCTGGAGTATCATAAGGATCTGAGTTTTTGGTGCTCTGTCCTTACCATAAAACCATGGTAAGACCATAAAACGTGTCTTACCATTTTGGCAATATTTTCCTGTCTGATGCTTTTATTGTAAGCTGAACTATGTCTACATAGCACAGTCAGAAGCCTTTCTGATAATCACAGGAAGGTTTTTTTTTCCTGTGGTCTAACACATAACCTCACTCCTGTCACACCAACCTCCCTCCTGGTGTTTTTTACTAACCCTTTAATTGTGGGATACACTAATTTCAAAACTAAGAGTCATTTTCACCAAGGAAATAAACTGCTTTAGAAAAGGTCAAAAAGTAAGATAATTTTGCAACTGTGTAACATGTGTCAAACTTGATCTTTCATTACAAAGCTCACTTTCCCATGACTTGTTTAGTTTTTTCAATATTTCCTAATTTAAAAAAAAAAAAAATCACATAAAATTCCCAACCAAGTCTAACAATGACATGAATTTCTGAAAGAGTGTGTGCTAGTATCTGGCAATGCCTAGCACCCAGGAAAAAGGACGTCAAGGAAGATCCACATGCAGTTGAATAGGGGGAGGGGAGGATGAAATAGCTGAGTCAGACTGGTCTATGCCAAAATATTACTTGAGGGTTTCTTAAATCGCTGTTCAACATATCTATGAGAGGTCAGCATACTGTGAATGCCAGAAACTCTTTGTGGCATTTATATCTCGCATTGGCAGCTTCTGAGGGCACTGGGGAAGGGAGAGGCAATAAAAGGAGGAGCCTTGTCTTGTAAATCAACCAGATTTATTTTCAGCCTATGTTGCCAATGGAATATGATGCCCCATTATGCTGAGTTTTGTACCTTTACACACACCAGCCTGGACACAGTAACAAAACTTCCCTTGCCAGACTCATTTTCTTCAACATTGATTCACATTAGCTGAATACCTGGTACTTCATATTTTTTACTAAACTGAGTCGTGTTTCCCCAAATTATCAAACTATTGGTACCTCTAAGCAAATATTAATAAGTGATAACCAGAAGCAACACAACATTTTTGACAAAGTGCAATATAAGCAATCTCATGGTCATAGGAAGCAATGTAAGCAAGTTTTTTTTTTCAGCATGAAGACCATGCAAAAGTTTTACTGTACCTAGAATTCAAATACTCCCGGTAATTTGAGTAGATAGTAATCTGGATGCCTGTTAAAATTCATTGTTGTCCTATGAACAAAAATTTTAGGGGACATCACACTTAAACCCCTTACTGCTTGGTGCTACTTTAGACACTTGTTATGTGATAATGTAAATAAAGTATGTTCATCATTATGTGAGTTATTACTATACTTTCAGAGAAGGTAACCTTTCTACTGTTCTTACCCAATGAGTTTATGTATAATAATTTAATTATTTATTAATATACAGTAGCATCTATGGTTTTCAAATGGAAATTGATGTTAAAATGGCTCTTTGTTTTGAAACTAGTAGGTCAATTTCTGGACAAATCTTTGAGTCTTAGAATTGACTGTGATTAACCATATCATGCTAACAAACACCTTTGAAGGCTATTTTGCTCAAGGATGTTGTAAACAACAGCTGTCATAAAATGCCCATGAGACATGGAATCTATTTTGGTGTTATAGATGGTAAACAGCAATGAGACTGCATAGGTACTTTTACTTAGTTGGTTCTATTTGCAGTAGAAAAAAAATAGCTTTTCTAAAGTCATACAATTCTGTGGCTCAGCCAGGAATGGCCAGGTCTTCTTCTTGATAGCCCTATAACCCCTTGGTCAGGCATCCCTACAAGAGACCTGTCTTTCATACTACCTTGCCAAGCTTCCTTATTAAAAGTTTATTAAAAAGCTCACTCAACTACAAGACAACCATGCTGGAACTCCATTTTTATTCTAGTTTATTTGAGTTCTGATATTAAATAAATTCAAGACTTACAGGAAGCTTTGTGTACCCTGTATGTTGTTTCAAAAGCTATAAACTCCATGTAAACAACAAAACTTCCACAGCGTGATAGGATAAATTGTGAACTTTACCTTTTTTTGTTCTCAGACTCTTTTAAAACAGGCACACATAAATGAACTAATCACATTTTTAATCTCATCTGACTCCCACTTCACTTAGCAAGTGCAAGATCCTTGATATGCCTCACTTGTTGCATAGTAACCAGCCCACTTTGAGAAATGCAGCTATGCAAGCTGAGAATTAGGACTCATTATGCCTTTGCTGAGGGCTCATTAGGATTGCATGCTGAGGGTACCATCTTAATTAGGGATGAACCTGACCACCTGAAAGTAATTCACACTGGCAGCCAACTGTAGTATTTTCCAATTTTGGATTTGTCTGGCTTCCATCTGCCAGCTTTATCTTAGCACTGACTTTCTGTTGACATCAACAGTGATGTTTCTAATACCATGAATTGTATCCTGTCTCTTGGGTGCAACAGTTCCCTTCACGGCATGGTTCTGGGAGGAGGTGGGCTGCTAGCTATAGAAGAGTCGTGGTTGAGAAGATGAAATGGAAAATATCAAATTTAAGACAAGACATGAAGTATATGACATTGAAAAGTAAGAATTCAAAACAAAATCTCCTGCTTCTCCTTCTTCTAAAAAAAATAAGCTAACAAAGCATGCTCTTGCACTCTCTGCCATCATTGAAAGTACTGAACTGATGCATGAGTGGTGCACAATACTGTACTTCACTATGTTTCCTAGGACCTATTTGCACCTATTTCAAAGATATCTCAAAGAGTCTGTGTTAATGTAACCTACCTATGAAGTTTGAACTGGAGCTTTGTTTTTAGGCATGTCATATACTAGTGAAACCTCAGGAAAAAATGAAGTGAACGGGTGCAGATGTTCTGTCAATTATGTTTTGATGACAGGGCAGTGACAAGCAAGTCTACAGGAGAAAACCTACAGACCCTCAGGAGCATGAACAAAAGTAATTGACTCAGATTCTGTGTGAGATGCAAAAAGCTAAAGGGGTTGGAAATTCCCTCCTTTATTTAAAATTCAAATACGACATGGAACCATAGGCATGCTGCTAGTCTGTTAAATATAGGAGGGGAAAAAAAGGAGTTAATTTAAACCACAGCAACACGCTTGTGATTGTCAGACAGACGCAGGCTGCAGGCAGCCACATCCCCTCACCAGCCAGGCTAATAGGAAGTGGAAATTGCAACATATTCAGTTCCACTGAGGTTTGTTTAGTTTTACCTCTGACACAAACATTTACTGCTATCATGGAGCCACATTTCCTGAAAGTTAGGGATTAAAAGTTGAGACAGGTTGTGCCATGTTATGTGAGGTTAATAGAATGGTTTCCCCAGGAGATTATTTTTTCGATTGCTTCTGTAACTCAGACTAATAGGAGAATTCAGTATGCTGTTCTTCTTGATATGTTGATTGTTCTATTAAATAATAGTACTTATTCATGTACTTAACATCTTACCTTTCACTCAGGGACTTCCAGCATGGTTTGCCTGCTTTCTATGGTTGGGCTGAAGCAGAGCGATGCTTTAAAAATATCTCCTCCAAGTGAAAGAATGGATAGATGTTAAGTGAACAAATGGCTCTAGACTAAATTTGGTTGGATTTCAGATCTACAGAGAGGTTTTGCAGAATTTCTACCTGCACAGAATTTTTTGAGAATTGAAGTATAATTCTAGGGAAAAAAGAAAAAATATCGTGATATTTAACTGTCTCGAGGAATGCAGACTTTACTAACATTCTGAGATTGGAGCCAGAAGAAGTAGAAACCCAAAATATTTATTACATCTTTGTGCATTCAGTGTCCCTCTTCAGTTCACACTCAAGCACTCAGTGCCCAGCTCATTTTGTACTGTATTTATGGGGACAACTCATGGAAAGTAGGGGCCTCACTGAATAACCCCGTAATGCTGAAGTACTCTCACAGTTCTGTACTCCACAAAGTTCCCAGGTGACATCCACATCTCCACAGAGATCAACAGCCTCAGCACCACAGAACTAAAGCAGGTATCTTTAAACTCTCTTCTTCTCTATTGGTTCCATACCATGTCTTACTTTGGCAAGACAAGTGTTTCTCACTCAAGCTGCTAGGCTTGTGAGCTGTTTCATGCAGAGATATCACACTCACAAAATTCTGTATTTCAAATAGTTGTGTGACTGCTTGCAGAAATTGACACAAAGCCATTTTCCTCACGATTCCCACATCTAGTGATTGGCGCACTGTAAGAAAGTCAAATAATTTAGGGGCATTGAATTCCCTAGCACATGAATTTCATATTGGTATGAAAATGACTCCCAAGGCTAAGGAATTTAAGACAGAGTACTGTGGTTAAAGGTTGATCAAACCTGTAGTTAGTGTTGCTTATTTGCTGGATTTGTTCTGAATTTGGATACAGTTGAATTCCTAGCGCTGACTTTGTGTACACCTACAGATTCTCTGAGTTTTTAATTGCTGTTTTACTTAAAAGAGCAGCACCTATATCATTTGCTGGTCTAAGCTGTTTTTCAATATCTCTAGAACTGTTCACTTGAACATTGTCCTTCACTTGAACATCATCTTCTCTAACACACTCCTGTCTATTTTGGTGAATTAACTTATATGCAGTGGTTAATTTCAACCCCTCACCAGTTGCAACTCATCTCTCTTTGAGTGGGATAAACAACAGAAAGGTGCAGACAAATGTTTACATAGAGATTAAATTTGGCTGGAATTCCTGACTTTTAGGAAGAAAAATTTTTGTACATTATGTACTAGTGGAACAAAGCACACAAATACTCTATTTTGTTGAAAGAAAGCCAGTTATGAATAAGCGTGAACAGTAATAATATAAAAGATCACCTCACTTAAGCTTGGAAATTAATACCATCTGCAAAACTGCTCACAAGCTCGAATAGTAAACCACAAGTGGCAAAAAATCTCAAAAGAGTATTCAATATTTAAACATGACTGTTTGTGGTAAAAAGAATTAGAAAATGGCAGAGAAGCTTTTTAACATTTGAAAAAGGACTGAAACATGTAAAACACTGAAAGCGTTTCTATGGATTTCCAGTTACGTGGAACATTTTGGGATTAATATAAATAAAGAAGTATCAAGGAGCAAGGCATGAGACAATTTTACTTTAGTAAATTTTTTTACAAGTTTACTGTTGGGAAAAACATAGATAATCCTTTGAAATGTAGCATTTAATAAGAGCCACAGGCAAATTTTAAGACAGTTCTCTGCAGTGGATCATTGCTTCTCCTTGCCCAGGATAAAATCAGACAGCAGGTAAAAATCCTGTTAAACAGATTTTGTTGTTATGTGTTGAGCAGTAAGACCCTCTGGAACACCTTTTAAAAAGCACGGGTTGAGAAGTCAAGCCTTCTCTGTAATCAGGGAGTTATGGAAGGCATTGAGCCAAAATCACTTTGATCTTTTGGATATCTGATGACTAGTGGAGCTGCCCTAATGTGAACTAATGTGCCCTAATGCACATCTTTTTCCATTCACTCAAAATTTCTTGGGAAGATAATTCTGAAGAAGATGTAGACTGAAAAAGTAAGAGATCATCATGCCCAATGTGTTTAGCACTAGAACTGCTGCACTACTGACCACGAGGGTGTGTTCTGCTAGTTCATGACTGTCTTTCTGCTGCTAATAATTTTTGTCATTCTTCTTTAATTCTTTCATCTGCTGGCAGCTCTGTCATTTTTACAACTGCAGGGATTGCACAAGATTTTTCTTTTGAACTATTTTGGCATATAAGTATAGTCATGTGGAAAGGAGATGAATTCTCTATTGAGATTGGGAGGGATTATGGGAAGTAAAATTTCTAAAGATTTTTTTCATCTTGCTTTTGCAAAGCAGTTGTTGGGACTTAGTTTCACATTGTTATTTTGCTACTTTGTGTTCTAGCATTGTGCTGAGACACTGGCAGTATGTCAGGAAAAGCTGTTGTAGCAATTTAACCTGCTTAATATAAAAAGCTAATTAAATTAGCTAATGTTAAGTATATTGAATTTGATAGTCTACTTCTGAAGTCATCCTCTCTGTTGATGCAATTCTCTCCAGATCAAAATGTGGGGTTGATCATCATATCCTTCTTTGGTCATGTTCTTCAAAGAACTCTTCTTAACTTCAGACTGTCTTAAGTGTATATGTTTTATTTATATATATATATATCTATCTTAGACTGGGCATTTTTGACTGTCAGTAATGTATGCAAGGGTAGAAATTCCTCAAACATGTCGATGGACTCCCTTGACCAGGTACTTTCTTTTGCATGTTTTCATTGTCTTTGAATCACTGCAGTCCATAGTCTCACAAGCCTCACATATAATTGCTGTGTAGTTGATTGTTTTGGGTTTTTATGAGCTGATCTTCATCTGTCTTCAGTCTTCTTATGCATTATAGCTGCCAAAATGGCAGCACTGATATGAGAGACAGCAGCCACCACAAGCAGCATCCCAGGTGGGTGGTTATTTAGCTGATGTTTAGAAGGGCACATTCTCTTTTATTGTTCCTTTTATGGAGTGCTGACCTTGAAAATAGTGTAGTGTATACTCATAATTTACTTAAACAGATCTTCAGAATTCCATTCTTAATCAGTAAAAAATCATTTTTTGACTTTCACTGAAGCACTTCTGGGTAAGGTTAGTCAAAAGTTGCCCTTTGTTTCACCCAAGACCATCTGAGTATTCCTGCTGAAAAGCTTGTCAAGAGTTGCACTCTTGAGGTTGCTCATCTCTTTGGGGTTAATTTTGGAAATCTCCAACTGTCAAACAACTCTTTGTTACAATAACCTGAGTGATAATAATAATAATAGCTATAGTTATGGGAAAATAAATATGAACCAAAGTGGATAAGCTTAGAGAATAGCGTGGAATTTCTGTTTCTTCCACTTTTCTTTTATGAGACTCCAGTGAGGTGTACACAATGAAGTGGTTTTGCCAGGCAGTATAGAAACCTTCTAAAAACAAGATTAAGTGTTTGATGTTGTTTCCATTTGGAAGAATTCAAGCCATAATTATTCAGTATTACAAAACCAGAAACCAACAGTGTTTGGTAGTGTCTACTTTAGGCTCTGGACTAGAACACAGTCTTTCACTGGCTTAGTGCTTGTCTAGTGCCCTTCAAACTATACCCTTTTTCATACTAAACCAAAAAATTTATTTAAGTATCCTGTAAATGCTGCTCTTCAGAGAGCTGCAGAAAAGACAGTGTGGTAACACCAAAATGGATTAATTATTAGCAGCTGTTTTCCACAGAGAGAGCAACAAACAATGCAGTGGAGATTTGTGATATACTGTCTTTAACATTCAGCTTTTAGATCTGAGAATGAGACACATGTAAATATGCAAATGGGTATTTTTTTGTGTGATTGTACCTGTTGTTCAAAAGTCATAAAAAGAAAAATGGACCATTCCCCATGCAATTCCACCTGTGAGTGCCTGGCATGGCTTACATTCAAGCTGATGTGAGCTATTTAAATCCATGTCTAAAAGCAGACTATGCCTTTTATGACAACATTATGTAACTGATTCATATATAGAGGCTTTTCAACTTATGAAAGTATCAATTGCTTAATATTCTCTCTTTCTACCCCAAAAAGTTAGCATGAACATAGATTATTTCATCAAGTTCTGTTTGAAATTATAATTTTAGGGGGCTTCTAAGTATTTTAAGTGGATTCTCCCTATGCCATTTCTGAGTCAGGATTTGATCAAGTATAGAATTGTATTTCCTGAGTATGAAGTGACATGGAGATGTGTAATCTCAAAAAGTTAAAGCATCTGTAAACTAATGAAATCTTATAAATAATATTTTTCCAGTTTTACAAGCCCAATGCTTCTTTAAGCTAGAATTGTAAAAAAATCTTATGAATGGTAGACAGTACTGTGTTTGTTCATATATTTTATCAATGTAGTGCCTCAAACTGATTCAAATCCTGTTGACTTCCCTGGAGTTGTAGAAGGATTTGGAAATGAATTTCAGTTATAGAACCACACCTCAAAGTGCCACAGCCATTTTAAATAGTCATAACTTTTAATTTTTTGTTAGTGGTTCTGAAAACGATAACACTTGACAACTGCTTCAGATTTTCTGTTCCATTCCTTTCTTTTTTAAAGATTATTTGATTTATTTTTGCTTCCATAATATCAAAAAAATGGGAGGGTTAAGGGAGAGGTGATTATTTGTAGTTTTGTAACTATGGGGGAAGAGGAGTTTGGCAGCTCTCTTGGACCTCCCGGTCAGAGCACATATTGCAAAAGTAGTCTGAAATGTATCCAAAAAAGACAAACATAGGAACTGAAATTTTAACTCTTATTGGCAGTGACATTAGTAGACTCAACACAGACTCCAGGGTTTGGATAGATTTTTCTTGTTTTTAACTATGGGGATAAAACAACTAATACAGCTTCAATTCCTTCATCCTTTGTGGTATTTTAATTTAATGGTGGAATATTTTGCTTTTGCCTTGTAATTGAGAGATCTCTCTGATGTAAACTGGAACTTTTACTTAGTTTAAAAGAGTACAGTAAGTCCACAACACTGCACACACCAGCATTTATGTACATGTTACTGGGTGTACTCTCTACATTCAATTATTAGGAACTCAAGAAACCTCTGTGTTTATACTGTACCACCTTCTGCAGGGTGCCTAAGTAAAGCAATATACTTTTTTCTTCAGAAGTATTATCTCAAGAGCTCTTAAAACTGTTTACTTTGATTGACCTTTAGGATAGAATTGGAATATTCTGTGCAGAGAGTTTGTAAACAAGCCAGGAAAAAACAAGTAGTAAAATCTGTGAAAGCCATAATTATGCTACATATCATTATGGTCTGTGGCTTTCTCTCTAATTCTGCCACATAATGACTGAAAAGTTGAATTTACCCTTCTAATTTCTTCCCCAAACCTGTTGAGCCAATGATTGGCATGTTTTCCTTCTGGGCAGTGTGAAGTAGCAAAAAAGGCCAGGAGAAGGAAGGGACTGGGACACACAATTGAGTGGGCAACAGGAGATGGCTGAACAGCTGTAGTGGGTGGAATGGTGCCAGCAGTTAATGAAAGCAGAAAGAAGAGGAAGGGCCAGGCTGCCAAGAAGGTTTCAGTATGACAGAAGGGATTTGCATAGACCAGTGGTTCCTGTCTTTTCTGTGGCTTAGATGTACTTGAGAAATTTGGCATTGCGTTTGGTTTGACTGAGCTCAGCTCCTCCTCTCTCCTCTACATGGAAATTCCTGCTGTCTCTGTATCCCCAGCCCACCCTGTGGCTGCCGTTTCTGTCCTTAGAAAGGCTAGGAGACACTGGACGTGGCTGCACATCAAGGTAGTGTAGTTCTGGCAAACTTTATTCCCTTGAGCTCTGTTGCTTGTCAATTCTGTGTTCTCGCCTCAGCAAGAAGAACTGCACATCTCATTGGGAGCTGCTAGGAGAGACCATACATTGTGGCTTTATCTTTTCTATTAATAGATTCCTCTGGCTGGATGAAGATGGTCCCGGCTTCCGTTACAGAGGACATGTCCTGTTCAGAAGCCAAATTGTTCCTTTACATCTCAGACACCAGAATCACTCATGGAGAATGCACTGCTACAAACACTAGGTGTCTTGCCACAGGCAGGTAGTGACAAAAATGGAATATATCACAGCAGCCAATGCTGGAAAGTTAAGCACCATGTTCATAAACTATGGATGTCAATGACAACCAGAAGAGATAATGTTATCACTGCTGCTCCTAATAACAGAGACACTGGCAACAAAACTAGGATTAGCCAGCCTCTCCTTTTCTGCAGCTGTACTTCTCTGTAATTTCCCTATATCAGCTTTTTGTTTCTCTCTCAAGAAATGCAAATAGCTTCAGTGTGTGAGTTGAAACCCTGGGTCTCACTATAATGGTATTTCCCCTGATTTACAAGCACTCAGAGGGTTTTAGTTACCACTAGATTAGACAAGAGAATCTGCAGCTTCTCAGAACTTGATTTATTTTTATGTGTCACATTTCCTCCTCTCTAGTCCACCTTTGTTGTCTTCATTCTAAATTCCACACTACTATTTGGTATGGATGGGTGTGTAGTGTATTACTACTGTTCATTCATTGCTTGCTCCTTCAACATGCAGCAGTGTACACTTGGAATTGGACATACCCCAGAGAAGCACATCTGCCTTCCATAACTCCAGCTCAAACTCAGTTAATAATAAAGCTGTACTGCTTTTTCTTGGTCTCATAGAAATACTATAATTTCTCTCTGCCTCTTTTGATCTGACAAAAACAAGGACACTATTTCTAGGGAAATGTCATAATTTTTGCTGTCTGGATTTTCACCCAGGCTGCAGTTCTCCCTTGTAATACATGATCCAGTCTCTTATCAGTCCCACCTATCCAAACTAAACTAAGCAAAATGATGGACAAATTCTCATCTTTGAAATCTGGCATTCAACCTTCTTTTATCTTCATTTGAAAAAGCACAGGAACCTACTGGCAGAAGGGGAGGGAGGAAAAGAAAACTTGTTTGGCTCAGTTTTTCTCTTTCTCAGTCAAGCATTGAAAACTGTTGTTCAAAGTGTGCTGAGAATTAGGGAACAGCAAATTTGTGCAATTGAAAACAGTTATGTAAATTGAAATGCCAAATTTCCTGTGCCAGATGCAATATGAATTCACTGTAGGGCAAGAACTATCATTAGAGCTCCCTAGGAAAGGAACTAGAATAGCAAAGTAATGATTTTAGGGTAATATGCTGATGTTATTTGAAAGCTGGGATTGGGATGCAAACATTTGTGCAGCATTTTGTTTTATGCAGTCCCTTGTTAATGCATCTGGTATTCATTTTAATACAGATAATCCTAATGGATTCATTTAGTACTTGTGGATGTCATAGGAACTTCCTGTAGGTGCTGTGCTGTGATGAAGTACTCAATACTGGACACTTAAGGTGTTAGCACGTATCCTTTGATTATGTAAATTTTTTCATAAGCTGTCACAATAAAATTCCTTCTAGTGTGTGTTAGCAGAAGCAGCTGTATGTGGAGATCATTGTATCAGCAGTATTTGAATAATATCATGGCCAGGGGGATTCAAGCCTAATAGGTAAAATATTCAGTGATCCTGGCAGTAAGGGAAATTTGAAAGTGTTTCAGAAAACCAGTCTCTGTTGCATGTAGTGATAGAGCAAATGGGCAGGTTTTGTCAAGGTGGCAAATTTAATAAAAAAACCCAACCTGCAGTCAGTCAGCATTCACTTAATCCAGAAGAAATTTGTTTTCTGGCCTTTGTGTGGAGAAAAAGGATATGAGGGGGGCAGGGGGGCAGCACTGTGGTTTGTTCATCTGGATGCTTGCTCATTCTCTCTCCAGAAACTGGTCTGCCTATCCTATATGTGTGCAAAGTTTGTGGTGGCATTTATTCAAGAATTAGCATTGTCTTGAAAGCTTTCCAAAAACCTGACTTTATAACAAAATAAAAAAGGCTTGCAAAGTGATTACTTTCAGGTTTCTTGGTGGGGTTTTTGAGTTTTTGTTTTGTGGTTTTTGTTGTTTTGGGTGGGATTTACAGTATGGCTTAGGAATGTGTGATGGAACTAGATCAAAATGGACTGGAACATTTGGTTACATAGTTTGAATTATTACTAGACTTTGAAAAAATATTTTATGGTAGAATTGTACCTTTTAATATGTGGGTTTGTCTCACAAATCACTGCATGTGATACACAGCATAGTACTTTCAAATTAATTCTATAAAAAATTCTGCTACTTCTTTCCTCCACTGCAATAAAATAAATGCAAAAGAATGTTTCACAACTCTGTCCTTGTCTAATATGTCAGTATTTTAATATCCAGCTCAATAAAATGTCTCACCAACATCTACCATTAAATGTGAAAAGTAAGGCTTCAGATCAATATTGGGATAACACAGACACAGAATACTGCAGGTGAAGCTGGGTCTTAAATGCTTTATTCTGATTCAGCTGCATCCAATTTTTCAGAATTTGTGTTTGCATCCATCTCTTCATGTCAGAAAAGTAAGGGAGTTACTTTGTAAGTACTGGTCATGTATAAAAGTCTACTGAATGCTCACAGCAAGACCAAGTCCTCTAAAAGGGTCAGAGAAGACAGAAGTCTGATTTTACAGCTGCCTTCCAACAATTGCACTAGCTTGTGCAGAAGACAGGAACACTTTTCAGAAGGGTGTACATAAAGGAAAAATATTCTGACATTATATCCTTAGCCAGGATGGGGGAAAATCCAGTGTCTCCTGTGGCACAAAAAATCATTGCTGCAGATGAGGTATTTTTGGTGGCTTAGTTTGTCATCTAGGAGGTGGTATAGCTTTGTGGGTAGCAAAACTCTTTGTCAGCGACTACCATGAGTCCAGCAGGAGTGTCTGGGAGCACAGCTGCAAGGAGCAGCCTGCAGCTTCTCAAAGCACCCCGTGTGTCGAGTAGATCAAATCACCATGAAAGAGACTCATTCTCTTTAAATGTCTGTGATATTGCTTATATAAAATAATCCTAAATATGAATTCTACTGCTTTTGTCACTGTGACTGCTGAGAGCTGAATTCATTTATCATCCCTGCAGTCACTCATTTATCTGTTCAGAAAGAGGAGTTAAGTGGACTCTTGCAGGATTGAAATGAGTAGTTTATACTCTCTATGGGTCGTGTCAGTGTTCCAAGTTTGTTTTTCCAGAAGCTCACAGAAAGGTGGTCTCCTTGAAATTCAGGTCTCACTGTTTTACTTCCAAAATCATACAACTCCAACTGCCTTCACTCATGTCCTTTTTGCTAAACTCATACTGTGAAAAAAAAGATCTATAATAATGTAGATACAGCAGCTGATGACCAAACTGACCATGTAATCCACAGCTAATTGATTTCTGTTGATATGAAATAATGGCTTTTTTTGAATATGTTACACCTTTCTTACAGAATTCTTCTTCAGGATAAAGGATAAGTTACACTCATCATTTTCTATCTGTCTTTACTTTCTCTATCCAACTCCAGTCTTTCTTTTAGTCCATACTGAAATATCAGAAAACAAATCTAATGTAAACAAATATCTATTACGACATCTGTGGTTTTATACAAATGTTTTATGACTGTGACTCCAAACACCTGCCTCTCCCCAACTTCTTGACTGAAGACTACAGTGTAGATGGTTGGATTTTCACTTGAAGGAATATTATTTCCCATGACATTGTACATTATTGTAGCATTAAGACAATGAGATCCTATTGCCCATTAAAAATAACTTTTTACCTCTAGGCTACTTTTCATCCTCTTGCTCACCTGGAAAATAGCTGAGGTTGTAGAAAGAAATTTTGCATCTTTCACATGGCTTACATTGACAGAGAGGAAACACTGGAATGTACTTATTATTTTCTTCTTTTTACTGAGTTACAACTCAGGTCACCTGTTAATGGGCTGTTGCCAATGTTACCTCTGACTTAAAATATGTGAAGTAATTAATTTCTTACCACTGAATTTTGTCAAAATTATTTGGCAAGAAGGGACCTGTTTGTGCCTCTTACATTTTCCTTTCTGTTCCAATCCATCTCTTAAGGTGATAACAAATAAAGGATCTTCCCCATCTTCATGTACTTGAGAAACCCTGCACAAAACATTATTTCTATAGAGGAATTTCAACAACCTAATATGGATTGGTTTCCACATGTAAAGTCTCTTGCACATTTTTGCCACATTTAAGGCCTGTCATGTCATAAGAATGTTGGGCCTGGGTTTGTAGGTTTTCTTTGCAGGGCTGTGTCTCTGTATTATGTCCCAATACCTGCAGATAGAGGTAAAACTGATGCTGTCAAAAAACGCTTTCCTTTATAAAATACTGCTTCTCTCTTGAGGTATATTGCTCTTTCTTGAAAAATACATTATCACAGAGCTAAATAAAAACATTTTATATGTTATATATCAAAAATTGTTGTTAGCCAAATATATTTCAGACATTCACAGTATCATTCTTTTTTATAGAACCTCTAATGCTAACAATAAATTTCCACTATGGGGCAGTTAAAAATATGACTTTCCTCATTGTATGTATTCCACTTAATTCTTGGTGTTATCAACTTTTCTTACTCAGACTTCCAAAAGACGTCTTTGGATGCTCAGTTCAAAGCTAAATATCCTTGCTCCCACCACAAAGTTAGCTAAGTAAAATGGATCCAAGGACATTTTTATTATTAACCATCTGTAAGACAGGTTGATTACACGCTGTATTCTGGACCTGCAGTGTGGATCAGGCCTGATAGCTTTTTACTGCATAACTCTTTTCTGGGTATGTTTTTCCTTTTTTTTTTTTTTTGCCTTCATATCATTAAACGCCTAGGCAAGTGATTGACAGATATCCAGAGTTTCTCAGAAGAGAGATTTTTAAAGGAATTCTGGCTGCTTCAAAGGAACAACATTTACAGCTTGCTGCAAATTGATTCACGGAGTTCCTTTAAATGAGCCACTATAGAGTTCTCTAGGAAATATGATCTGTCCATAATCATCAAAAGCCACAGGCAAAAGCTCAGGCAAAGGCTGGACAACTCCTTTGTGTTCTAGCTTTGCCATGAAGGTCATACCACACACATGAGTCTTTTGACTGATGTACCATTGACTGATGTTCCCTTTCTAGTACTTCAAAGAGAATATAGTATCTGTACATCTATTTCATAAACTCAGGTGTCTGTTTAGGCCGTTAGAATCTGTGGAATACACTTCATAGCTATTGCCTATAGATGACCTTAGAGAAGCTTTATTTTAATCACAGGAAAAGTACTGATGTTCTTCAGAAAATACTGTATTGTTATTGTTACTTCATCTAATCAGGAGATAAGTCTTTGGCTTTATCTGCCAAATGCAGCAGAAGGAGCTTCATTTCTCTAGATAGAAAAACCTGTCAGAGTAGTGATCTGAAGCTGAAAACTGCTGCTCATGTATAGTTGAATCTATGAAACCAATAGAGAAACATAGAAATGAGACTAATCTTGTGTATTCCTCATTTCTGATACTCAGATTTTCAGTTCTCACAATAGTTATCATGGTCTAAGGAAGATACGAATAGGTATGATGTCAAATAGCCATGAAATATCCAAGCATTTTTTCTTCCAAACGACAAAATAATCTTGCTGTTGCCTATTCCGGTGGCATCGGGAGATTCCTGGTTGTCCTCACTGGGATAGAAATTGAAAACTTTCTGTGAAGTATAATTAATGAATGTTACTTTGAGAAAGCTTTTAAACTCCTAGATCTGAATTATATCCAGAATCTGTTGTGGACAGCATAATATAATGATATGTTCATCATGCCATTGATTGGACTTCTGTGTGACCAAGGCAGGAGCTCACTCTTAAAGATGGCTTGTCATATAATTTTAATGTATTTGCCATCAATGTAATTTTGCATTTCTTCTCTGTAGAAAGAACACACACATATATGTGTGTCTGCACACATGCATTTCCAGTTTCACCTTCACAAAACACATTTATTGCAAAGGTAGCCCCACAAACATGGATTAAGAAAGGAAATTAACAACTGTACTTTAAAGCTGGCTGCTCTCTTTCATTATGGGTCAATTGGGAAATTATGAGAATTGATTCATTGCAAACAGCTGTGTTTGTGAAGAAAAAAAAACCAAAACAAAACTAGCAGTGCTGGCATATATCCATTGTATGCCAGTAAAAGCATAAACATGTGCTAGTCACCAGATCTTAATTAGCTTTATGTTCCTAGTTTGAGCATGCTAGCATTTTCTGCAGCTTAGATTATTTTTCTTAACAATTTTGAAATTAGGTCTCAACTCAATAAATCAATATAGAATGTGGAAATAAATATTAATCTTATAAATTTAATCAATAATAGTTGTTGTTTATGCAGTTGGTCATGATAATTTGTTGAAAGAAAAAAAATGCTTGCATTTATTATTTTCAGTCCTTAGCTGAGAAGATACAGATAATTAATATTTTACAAATCAAGCTTTTCTTTCCAGTCTTGCTATTAATTTGAATAAATAGATGTTAATTTAAAATGTAAAGGTAAGGTAGGAAAGAAAATAAGGATATGGCCCCAGCATGAGACAGAGCATCTTATGGAGGTTATTACTGTTCTACTGACACTGGGAGTAAGTAGATGTTTCAACCTTACTCTGCACCTGATTGGGTATTTTTAGCCAATTAATTTATATAGAGGATTAAACAGAAATAGCTGTGCTAGTTAGAGTCATATGGGTTGTAATTGTCCTGTGAAGAGCACAGAGCCAAAAACCTTATTCAAAGAAAGTCAAGGTTGCTCATGGACCTCTTCAATCAAATTTTCTAAGAGTCATAAAATTAATTGAGAAAGAAAATATAAGTATTTTAAAGGACACAACTTTATTAGGTAAAGTTTTACTTCTGAAACTATCTGGTTTCTTTGATAATAGAAGAGCAAATTATAAGCATTATCTCATTATATTTTCTTTATATTTTTATTTAAAAATTGAAAAAGAAAAACCTCAGCAAAACTCTGATATTTTCTATAAAAAAGTTTGTATTTTGCGATCTTGATTTAAATAGGACTACATTTCTTGATTTCCAGTTAGTTTTTCTGCCATTTTGAGAATTGCCAAATAAAACCACTACCAAAAAACAAAGAAAACTTATATTTCAAAAGCAGCAGTAAACACAGTGCTTTATATATCATAAAGAAGAAGCAGACAACTACACACATTCTTTCTTTACTTCCATTTGTAAAGAATAGTAAATTAAGTATAATGAAAGGTGAATATTTTTCAGTAGCAGGAGTATGGTTTTTTAACATAGTTTCAGAACTCTCATCTTGAGTAGTCCTATACAATGCAGTCTTTCCTTTGAAGTGTTGGGTTTTATTTCAGTAGAGAAAATAATCTATACACAGGAAAATTATCCTGATTGATATTAATCACAGGAGCTGGATATGGTTAAAGGGAAACAAGGCCTTGGAAGCATTTTTATAAGCTTGCCATTCTCTGCTGCTTGAAGGTGTGGGAGTGGTGGATTGGTGTAATACATTCTTGTTAAAGGAAGTATGGAAAATAAAATAAGCTCAGTCTTTCACAACAAATAGTAGGCTAGCAGGTATTTGCTAATGCTAATTCACAGCATTGGAGACAGAATTAAGAGCCTGAAACACCTCCAAAGCTAACTTCCAGGTCAGAACCCCTTCCTGGCACTTGGGGAGTCTCAAACTGGAATCACTTTTGATGATTCCCTGCAATGGGAGTAGGGGTGGAAAGCATCCTCTACTCATTCTCTACCAAATGAGCTCACTTACATAAGTGAAGACCAGATTTGGTTCTGCCTGGTTTCAAAACGTTCAAGAGCTATTTTAAATTTCTGTGTTTGGGCATGTGGTCTCTGCACAATGGCATGCGTGTTGAACTTGCTGCTCTGTATTCATGACACGTTCAGCTGCATCCTGTACTGTCAGAGCACAGGTCACTGGAGTCTGCCAATTAAAACACATCACTTGTGTTTACACACTGCACTGAAACATTCTGGGATGAGACTGAAGTTTCTTCACTCCTGAACTGTAAGGAATTAGCATGCAGGGAAGCAGGCAGAGTGCACTCCTGAATGCTCAGGTATGCAAAGTTTTTACATAAGACACAGTGGTGCTCCAGCTCCCTGTCACAGCTTTCTTAAAGCCCAGGGTCACTTAGTGAACTATGAAGACAGATACTTTCCACAATAGTTTCCCCAGAGTCACCACTTATTTTTTGCTTATTCTTGCTTCTTTCCCATATTGTACAAATATGTTGTGAACACACAAGCTCTTGCTGCAGGAAGACTTTAGAAAGTCTGCCACAGTTTCTTCTGGTTTTGAGGAAACTGTTCTTCTCCTTGAGTTTTATGACCTGGCATTCAAGGTTCAGGAATTTGCTTGTTATTTTTCCCTGTTGTTTGACGTAAGTCAGTAGAATATTATTTTTTTCTAGGAAAAGTACTTTGCCTTGGATAGATTCCCTTGGAAAACAAACCTATGCTAGTATTTGGCAAAGTTGGAAATAGACTGGCTTTGTTCTGAGAACTTTTCATCCTCTGGTATGAATAGAGATTTCTTTATTGGTTGCTATTTGGCAGAAAACAGGGGTCTCTCTTTCAGGAATACAGTCATTTTTCTTAGAAACTTAAAAGCTATGTCAGTAAAGCTGTTGCAAAAGTTATTTGAAGTTTGGTTCATGGTTTCTTTTTGTTGGTTGTAGAGACTATTTTTTCTTACATTGTTGTGAAAAAAGTTGGCCAGATTTATCTTTGGCATCTCTCCACTGAGACCAAACTCTTTTTCCTCCCTCCATTCCTTCTAGCAGGTTGTACAGAATTATATATGACAGTAAGTTTATGGTGTTGTTTTCCCAGTTCAGGACATTTAGGGCATACTTAAAATATTCTTTTTCCCTGTTTAGCCAACCACCACAAGGAAAGATAATACACTAGTTAGTAGAACACAGATTTCCTCAAAGATTTTGTGACAGGATGATGGAGTTGAGAAGTGCTCCTTTCTGGGAATCTATTACTATTTAGATATGTCCCCTACTGGGGAGAACTTTAACTCTCTTCTTACTAAATCACAGTAAACAGTAGGGCCAAAATGGCAGGAAGGAAAGTTAAATAGCTGTATGGCTTTTTTACATCAAGTCGCATTTGTAACATTTCACCTCATAACAATAGCAATTTTTTGTTGTTGTTTTTAGTAAGTGTAAGAAACATAGTGACGATTTGACCCCTTTAAAATAAATTGGAGACTTTTGGGCTTCTGCATTCTTCATGATTTAGAATTGATGGATCTGTAAATTTGTCTGTAATTCAAAGAGTACACCAAATCCTCTTGTTTCATTGTATTTGGAAGGAGCATGATTAGATTAATAACCATGAGCAAATCAACTGCTATGCCCACAGTGTTATTTTATTTTAAATTCTTCCCATTCAAATTCCATGTGAGTCTATTCCATGCTAATCTATTGCATTAAAAACACATAGGAGAAAGGAGTGAGGGAAGCCAGCCAAGAAATATTGGGCCTGAATACTATCCTTTGAATGTAATTATTATTCAAGAGTGGCATAAGGTGTGACTGCATAACTTTACATACTAGCTCTAATGTTTTATCTGAGCTAGTGGGTAGTCTATGTGGAAGTTTAAATTTTTCTTTACCTCAAGCAGGCAGGACATCAGTTTCTTTTTTCAGACATAGTCACATATCTCAGCAACCATGACATCCCACCTGCAAAACTGTTTCTTTTCCACAGAGATGGTCTGGTCCCCCTCCATGGAAAGTATGAGTGACTCATAAACTATAAATGATGAAATCATTGCTGCAATTCACAGCTAATCACCATCTTTCTTCTCTACTGATACTACAGAAACAAGAGTAGTGAGCATAGTTTGAGAAAAGTTTGCCCATTTAGTAACAATAGAGGAAAAAAAACACTCTGTAATAGACCCAAGAATATTTGATAGCATTTGACCATAAATACTCGACTTTGTGTAGTTCAAAGAATTATAGGCTTCTGCACATAAACAGGAGAGACACATAATTGTGCTTACCTGACGATAATTTTAAATCTTTTGATTAGGAAAGGGTGATAACTGGCTTTTAAAAGTGTTTCATAAAGGTCGGCCAAGTTTTCCTTATGTCATGTGGATCAGTTATCAAATCTCCCTTAAAAACTTGTGTGTGTCAACAAGTGTTCAATTTATACAGTAAAAGTTCATTTCATTGTTCACTCTCTCACGTTACTTGGCTTCTAGTCATCTGAGAGATTTCCTTGATCACTGTTTACTCATAATACTTAGCCCTTTTATAATTTAGGTGGCATATATTGGTGTATTTTCTCTCTACTTAGAAAATCCTCCCCTTCTTGAACTGTAGCTTTTGCTTTTTAGCCAACCACCCCGTGCAAAACAGGACTGATTATCTTGCCTCTAATGGCCATTTTCAAGACACTGAATAATAGTTTTCTTTGATTCTTTTGATACTATTGTTTGATTGCAAAGCCTGACAAAACATCAGTTTTAAGAAAATTGTTACTAACTTTTCTCAGCTCTTCGAAGCTGTTGTCTTGCAAAGCAACAATTACTGTTACATAACTGAACCAAAAAAGTACCTTTGGATAGATTACAAGGCAAAATATCTGAGCTGTTGTGTTTCATATTCTCCATGATGGGAATCATGGAGAGTTTGCAGCAGATAACAATATGAAGGGTATAACTGTATCTTGCATGAAGTGGGAATAGTGGGATTTAACCACAGATAAAAAGCTTCAGCTGTGGTGTTTCATGCATCTCTCCATTTCCAAAATTCACAACATCAGGCCCTCTACACTCTCCCCGTAGCCCTCCTAATATGTCTGAGTCAGGATGCACAAAGTAAAATAAAAATATTTGTCTTAATAAGTATACTTAGAGCTAAACAAAAAGATCTGACTTCCTTTGAGGAAGTGTTATAAAATCAAATGCAAAGTAGCAAGAAAATAAAAATCTCCCTCTAGCACAATCCAGACTGACATGAGATCATAAAAATATTCATGTATTTAGTCCAAGACTTCACTCTGGTAATAAAGTAGCTTTCTTGGTCCATGTCAAATGCTGAGCTTGAAATGTTATTTGCTTGTATCCATATTTTATAAGTTGGATGGACAAAATTAAATTGAAATAAATAAATAGAAGTCCAAAGAAACTCATTCTGCCTGTGCTTTGCTTTGATTTGAGTGGTTTTCTATGTTGGCAAGTATAGGGAACTATTTTACAGATGTTGGCAATTCCATAAGACATAGGTGATAAAACTAAATGTGGAAAATTGCTGCTTGGTACAAAAAAAGTAAAATTGGAAATTGTTTCTGTGACATTATGCTTCCAGTAGAGTAATATTCCTTATGAGCTTATTTGAAAGCCTTATTCTCATTGCACAGCTTTTTAAAATGAATTCTACACACACACACACAAATTGTCTAAAAGCTTGTTATTGTGAACAAACAAATGTGTGAACTTTTTAAAAATTGCTTCACGCTGGAGGAAATTAATAAAAGCATTGGTGATGATCAGGATAAAAAGATGAAAGAATAAGAGGAAAAAACTCTCAGGAAAATTTGTTTATGTACGACTCTTTTTACTTTTTTCAACTAGATATTACAGCCTATTTAACTGTTCTGATGTTTAGACTTTTCTTAAGTGGCAGAATTACTTTCTAAATGTTACTCCTCGGCTGCACATTGCTCAGCTCTCTCCACCTTGTCAGACCACCGGTTGCTGAAGAAGTAACCTTGGCTGTTAGGTGCCTTGGAAGAGACAGGGGAAGAGCTCTTCACTTGTGTAAGTGCTTTGCTTAGGGACAGCAGCACAGGGGAGCAGTTCCCATGATGAGCACGAGCACCACTGCTGAGAAAAATGCTTCCACAGCCATATCCAGCTTCCAACACACCACTGGGCACCTCGGTGTGCAAACCAGACCTGTCCCAGAGTAAACCATCTCTCTACACTTTTGCATGTAGAAAGAGCTCAGAGACCCTGCTTGCTTTCACTTTCCCTGACATCAGAGCAGCCTGATTTCACAGCCAAGCTATGGTTTTATTTGTTTGCTTTATTATTATTTTGAATGTCCCAAATACCGCTTTTTGTAAAGGGGCACTTTGGAGTTCTTCAAACCCCCACTCCATGAACTCAGCTTTCTCATCCCTTAGTGCTGATGCTGACTGGCAGATAAGCCTCTGGCCATCATGGTGTCTGCAGTTAGTCTTGGCAGCAGTTGTTTTAAATTCTTAAGTGAAAATGCAGCATGTAAGTTTCTGAAGAAGCACTAAAGACATACCGAAAAATGCCATGCACAGACTAAAAAGTTGTACAACCCCACGTACCAACAAGTGGAACCCCAAGGGGAATCACCAGGAAGAAACCATTGACAACATTGTTGTGGAATCCAGCATGGTTGTTGCCTAAGCCTAAACGTGAAACCTTTGAAAAAATAGGCTGGTGTTACAGGAATTATAAGACTACATGGGAATTATAAATATCAGAGGAGGAAAAAAGTTTCTTTAATAAGCAGAACAAAGTTTCTCAGCATCTTCAGTCAAAGAGTCATGTTAGAAACTCAACAGTGTGTGAAATACTAGTTTGATGGAATTGACAAAAAATAATCAATGTTGGCTGAATTTTTAAATTTATTTTTGATATTTAAATAGTTTTCTTTATTACATTCCAAGCCTGCAATAAGACCTCTTTTTCTTACAAAGCTGAAACTTTCCTGTGTAAAAGTTGAGAAGTGAGTGTGCAAGTACTTGAAACGTGGGCAGAGGATGTTGGAACAATGAATGTGGGCTTGAAGTGGCAGTTCATAAGTGTGCATATGAAAGTGTAAGTGTTCTGCAAAAAAATATAACATGCCTTTCATTTTTCACTAAATACTTCATCATTATATGAATTCTTGAGGGTTGAAGAGTGTAAGGAAGCAGTGATGGTTGTTTGGGGTTTTTTAATACCAGTCTCCTATGTCTTTCAGCCAGTCAAATCTTTTCAGTGTGGTTTAGTTTCGATGTCGCCCTGAATTTTTAGTGTGCTGTGTTGATACTTAGTAGAAAAGGTTCTCATAGATTTTATGTAAACATAGTCTATGTTTTGCTGACTGGCCAAGGATTGTTTTGTACCTTTGGTATTGTTTGTCATTCCTTTCCCGAGGGCGGGGAAGGTTGATGGACTGTGTTCCTTACCTATGGAATTGGAGAGGTGGAAACCTCATTGTCCAATCCATAGTTGTCTGTAACAAGGTATATAAATGTAAGAATAAAGAGAGGCTGGGCTCTTCTTCTCTCCTGCCCAGCCTTGGTGGCTCTGACCTGACCTGAGCACCTGGTTTCTTCGTGTCCAGCCGTGCGACATTTCACTATCCATTAACAATGTCCCACTCACAGCTTACCATTTTTATGTTGTTTCAGAGAATTAAAGAGTAGTTTGTGTTGGCACTGTGAGCAAAATTTAATAGACACTATGCAACACAATGAGGGAATGAAGAGTGTGCTGCTACAGTGGGCACAAGAAATAACACTAGAACACCCCTAGCCATCATTTTGTGGTGAAAATCACACAAATTTATCACCACAGGTGCTCCAAAAAATGAAACTCATAACATTGTCTCTATGGGAGACCCCATCATCACTGTCAAAGTAGTACTATTTTTCTGAGGGAGTTTGTAGTCTATCAATTAGAGTGTTATTGAATCAATAAGAATTAGCCTTTATTTGTCTTGAGGCAGAGATTTTGTCTGTCGTTATGGATGAACAGTGAATAGATTTTTTTTTTTTACAATTACTGTGAATAGTAGAAATTGTATCTTACATGCATTTGAATTAAAAAAGCTTGTGGGACTATAAGTAGACCATCTACTTAATATAGCTATTGTAACTGCTTCTTGACTGTGCAAAGAGCCAGCCTTTGATTCAGGAGGCCTCAATCGTTCACCATTCTTGTAACAACAAACTTAAGATTAAATCTCTAGTAGGCTTCAGTTGTAGAAATATGGCATGGGTTTAGGAGAATAATGAAGAACAGTGGTGGTATCTGTAGAATGGTTTGGGGTGGAAAGGACTTTAGAGATCATCTAGTTGCAAACTCCCTACTTCCACTAGACCAGGTTGCTCAGAGTCCCGTCCAACTTGGCTTTCAACTCTTCCAAGGATGGGACAGACACAGCTTTTCTGGTCAACCTGTGCCGTTGTTTCACCATCTTCGCAGTAAAGAATTTCTTCCTAATTTCAAGTCTAAATCTGCCCTCTTTCAGTTTAAAGCCATTCCCATGTGTCCTGACACTACAGGCCATTGTAAAAAGTCCCTCTCCGGCTCTCTTGTAGGTCCCCTTTAGGTACTGGGAGGATAAGTAATAGGTATAAGAAAACTGTTTCTAATATTTTGCTTGAAAACCACCTGGAGACCTTGAGAGATCATTCTAGAAATAACAGGGTCATTGCAAAGACCACAGCAGCACTGCTATAATAATATCAGCCAGTTTGTATGTTTTGCATTTGTTCTTTATAAATGACAGTGATGGCTGTGGACTGAAGACTACAAAGGTTAAAATTTTGCTGCAGAGCAGCAAGAGCAGGGGTGAACATCAGTTGCCTCTCAGTTCTCCAACAGTACAAATCAGCTCCATTTTGGGGTTTTCTAACTCCATTCAGGATTCAAACACCTCTATGGAGGATGCTTCCAGTTGGCAGCAGTGTCTACTGATGCTGATACTGTCAATAACGCTGTTGATGGTTAAAAAGATGTGTGTGCTAACAAAACTCCCAAGGGTCATAGAGCTGAAAAATTTCAGAAAATGTATATTTGGGTGAACTTTTGATGCCAAGTAAAAACATATGTGCTTTTCAAACACATGTGAGGTGTTCAGAACATTCAGATCTGATAAATTTGTTTATCTCTTGAGGACCTCCATTTAGAGGATGCACTGTAGATATACAAGTAGAAAGCATGGATTACAGTTATTTCAAGCTCTGCTGGTCCTTGTTTTAAAAAATAATCAGTGCTCTGAACATTTTAAAAAAAAGGAAAAAATGGTTGGCTGCACTGAAGAAAAAGTTAAAGAACTTTGAAAAGAGACCTTTTTCATGTAAGGATGTGGTGGTTTTTTCTCCCACTACAAAAAATAGAACCTGGACAGCGCTGACCATGTAATGACAGCCATCTTCAGTCTTGTCTAAGATGCAGTTCAACTGCTAGAGAAAAGTAAAATACTCTTTTATTTTTCCCTCTCAAATCAGCAATGTCACTCTGATCCCCAGGGTTACCATTCTCACTAATATGGTGGTGTAAGAACAAACTTGGTAACACACAAGGATAGAGAAGCTAATAGTCTGTCCTGGACAAAGGGAGAGAAATAACTCTGGCTTTGCAGCATCCATTCCCCTAGAGGAACAATCTTTTATATGGCTCATAAAAAGAGAGAAGTACCATCCAAAGAGTGCTGCTGGTCTTATGGAGTTTTAACGGGTTTCTGAAGCAGAGGCAGAAAAACAGGCAGAATTCAGAAAGGGCAATTTTGAAGCAGCAACTCTTGATATAAACAAATTGGAGGAGAAGGCTTGGGCTGAACTTGATCTTACTGTAAATGTCTTTGGTCATGCATCCAAACCTCGGGAATGAACTGAGGCCTGACTCAGCTTAGCATGTTGACAAGGTTTTAAAAAGGAAGTGAAAGGTAATTTCTCACAGATGGCACGGTGATCTGTGATAGCTGGAATTGTAGTACCAGTTTCAGGGAAAAAAAATCTCAACTCTCTTTAAATGTTAGGTTTCCAATAGCTCACAAGGAACTAAGTGCTTTCCAGAAACAAACTACGAATTTTTTAAAGTCTTGAATTCAAGTTAAATTCCAGTCTTCCACATCACACTTCTTGTGATTGTTGGCTTGTGTTAAACATTTTCACTTCAGAGTGGAAGGGAAAAGAAGATATGGCAATACTCTGGGAATAAGGCTTCCTCGATGCTTTTTTTCCTGAAGAGGAATACTGCTGTTTTTAACCCAGAGACTCAAAATGGCCTATCTGCATGGCATAATATATGTGGCTGGGGGTGGTCAGTCCTTGGAGGGTTACTTTGAGTGAATCTTCAGGAAGCTGCTTTGAATAGTGGAGCCAATGATGGTACATCATCGTGAAAGGAAATGTTCAGTGCTACAACACATTCTCACTTTTGCCTTGCTGCCTCTCTGGCCAACAGCCTCACAGTTCTGGGCTATGACATCCAACTCTGGTCCGTCTCAAAGCAGCAGATACTGCACAAAATGTAGATGGTGCTGTCCATTTGTCCTGTGATGCATGAAGTAAGAGCATTGACATAAAATTGCTACAGGACTAGTGATTTATAGCTGTAAGCACTTAATAATGCCCAAAGCTTTTTGTGAATTAGGAGGAAAGAGTAAACCAACAGCTTGTATTTTGCAGAGTGGGTAGAACTGCTTCAACAACAAATGGCTTCAGAGCTTATTAAAAGAAAAACAGCAGCTTAAGGGGACAGGCAAGTAGAGACAAGAGTGAGTGGAAAATAATGTCTCTGTCTATCTTTAAACAAAACAAAGTGATAGTGGGAGTAAAAAATAAATAAATAAATAAATAAAATGCCATGAGAAGGGTCAGAGTTCTCATAAGTAACACTTACAAATCATGTGTTAGGCGTCTTCTGCATATCTGAATTCATGAATAAAATGTTGTAATTCAAAAGTACTAAGATAAAAAATAAACAACTAATGAAGCACAGTTTAAATCTCATAGTTTAAAACTCTGGACTGGAGAAAGACAAATTTATCCTTCCAACTTTTAATATGCTTTCTCCCCTATAATTTCCTTCTCAATATATGATGGCAAATGCAGAATGAATATGTTCAGCTTTTAAAAAGCACAGCTCAATCAATCCTGTGCAGAAATACCTACTGCTGTGTGTTAACAGGAAAATGTCTTCTATTAGGCATTTAGGAAATTGTCCTGAACTAGGAAGCCAACACAAAATCTAAACATTTTGCCTGATTTCTGACTGTAGAGCAAGACCTAGCCCAGACCTCTTTTTAATCTGCTTTGATTCTCTTTCCTCTGGATTATTTTTTAAAACTAGCATTTCCTTGATAGTTATTGGTCTGTCAGCATGGACCTTATAAATTTCTTCTGGGCTTTGTATTTCATCTGGGTGAAAACTCATATCAGTCCAAAACCTGACTCAATAAGGCTGAGCCTTTGGCTTTGCACTGCCCTGTTGCTGATGTCATCATTTATTCATGAAGCCCCCTAGGTTCAGGTGGCATCAAGGAGTTAAGGTCTACACTCAGCCTGAGCAGAAAAAAGAATTTTGTCAAAAATAGATATTTGTTTTAATAAGCTTCTTTAATGTTTTGCTAGATGCATGCACTTTTAAAATTAGTGAATTAGCATGAATTTTTCATTCTGAGATCAGTTTATTTAGAGCTTTCTTTGAGGCCTTGAAATCTCTCTTTTCCTGAAAAGTTAAAATTATTTAATAGAATAGTACAATAGAACAAGAATAATTTGTTGCAGATATGTGCATATTTGTATTTCACAGTAACTTTTTTTATCTGCTTCAATGGATAAACTCATTAAGGTTTGAAGATCTCATTGAGGAATCTCGGGAATTTCACACATTCAGAATGAAATCATCACTGCCATTTTTTCTGTTCCTAATTCAGCGTACATTTCAGCTTTTTAATAACACCTAGTATCTCTGCCAGGAACTGGGTTTGTAGGGCATTCAGAAAGAAATTTCTGCCTTGGCAATGTTGATTCTTATATTTTCTGTCCCACTGCTAGGGGGGAAAGAGGAATTATCTGTTTTGATAGTAACACATCTTTTCCAAGCCATTTCTAGTTCAATGCACAGGCCACTGTTGAAATTACAGCCCTAAGGATTCTTTATATACAAAAGCTTTGGATACTATGGTTTATGTTCTGGGCATGCAAGGTGATGCCCAGAGCCTCCTACCAGCCACTGCTAATTTGGTCAGTGTGTGAGCAGAAGGAGTAACTCTATTTTAAAAAAGGATGTGACATACAAGTCAGAAAGGGAGGACACTGATAGATGAGCTATCATCCTCACTTTTAAAAAGAGCTGGAGTTTGATTGCTGCAAAATGTGGTGCAATTATCTTCTGTTTCACTCCGTACTACTCCTAGGTTTTCAGTTGTGGATACATCAGGTTGGTGCACTTGATTAAAAACCACTAAGACATGGAGGCAATTCCTGGTTCAGGGAGGTGAATGCACAACCTCAGCCCTCTAGACCAGGCTCTATAAAACAGGAGAGATCTTTAATGTAAAGTACAAATAATATCATACAGAATCACAGAATCACTAGGTTGGAAGAGACCTTCAAGATCATCAAGTCCAACCCATGCCCTAATACCTCCACTGAACCATGGCACTGAGTGCCACGTCCAATCTTTTTTTAAATACATCCAGGGATGGTGACTCCACCACCTCCCTGGGCAGACAATTCCATACAATAAATCAAAATGCAACACTGCTCAGTGGTATTCCTCACTACCTCTTACTGGCTTTCCAGTTGTCCAGAACCTCCTTCTGCTGTCACTGACAAGAAGGAATTTTGCCAGTGGCATTGATAGGATTCAGTTTGCTTCCTTTCTGGTGTGGAAATCAGTCCAACAGTATTTTGTGTTTTGTATAGTGCTTTGTCCTGAAAGTGCCCTTGAGCATTTCACAAACTATGAATGCAGTCATGGTTTTGCCACAGGCCTTGGGCAAAGCACAGCCCATTGTGCTTGTTAACTTCAACACAAGTCAAGCTAAGAGTTACAAACCGGTGCTGAGGTTCCTCCTTGCACCCAATAAACACTGCCCAGGAAAGACTGGATGCCTTGAGAAATTTAGGAACCAGAATGGTCAACAGAGAGTTGCCTGTTATGTCTAATAGGAGTATGCAAAGCACTGCTCTGTTACAACTTAAATCCTACCCCCTCCATCAATCCATACAACTCCACAAAGACAAAAGACTCACTCCCTGGGAATTGCAACCCACAATACCTTCTTTCCAAGGCAGCTTGCCTGCAGCCTCTCAGCCCATCAGCCAAAAAAAGAGAGTCAGTGTTTCCTCTCACTTGTAGGTTGGTATGTTTTGCAGTAGGGTAATGTCGGTGGCTAGAACACTGATCCAAGACAGAGGAGACAGCAGCTGATTCCTGTCTTCGCCTGACTGGTGAAGACACCCACATCTTGCAAAAGTGAGCATTCCATATGGCTATTACTAGTGAGAACTCCATATGGCTGGTGCTTTCCTTTTCCTGAAGCTGTTACACTTAAGGGGAATATGTTGCAAATTTACTGGCCCAGTGAGGGGAAACATGATACTCAGCATAATTTTTGGACACTTAAGAGGGAAAAGGAAAGGACTGGGTTTAAGCTACTGCTTTGCAGAGGGTTTGCATTTGACATAAACCAGCTATGAAGTACCTGTGCTGACTCTGGAGCAAGACCTGGAACTTGGAACATTGTCTTGCCTAATTTATTGTCATCATTGCCTAGAGAAACAAAATTCTCCAGGCAATGGAGCATTAAAATTGATGTTCTCTGCAGTGTGTTATGTATTTGGGGTCTTCTGAGAATTAGCCTTTCCAGGCAGGTGGACCTGGTGGAGATCACGGATTTAAGAACTGCAGTTTCGATGTGGCCAATGTTTAGGCATGAAATATCTCCTTTGAATGTGTACCTAAGCAAAAGAAGTTTGATCTTCTCACTTCAGAATTCAAAAGTAGGTGTTTCAAGTCTCTGACTAATACTGAAGCATGAGTCACCCTTCCTCTCCTGCTGTTCCTATCCACTGTTGAAATCTTACTTCCCCAGTAGGATTTGCAGATTTTTAGCTATTAAGGCCACACTAAACAGGAGGCAGGATATTGTATCTGCTTTAGGAGTGCAAACATCATAGATACTTGTGTAAAAAGCACAGTGGTCTGTCTGAGATTTAAAATTGTTGTGCTGTTAATTTAATCTTATATTCAAAAGACGCCACAAGAAAACAACATAACAAAAACTGCACGTGGACTCCTACGCCTTCACATCATGTTGGGCAGTGATTCAACACTGGCTCAGACCTTTCTACTGAGACAGTTAAACTATTTCCTGCTGCAGGAAAGAACCTCAGGAAATGGGAACCCTACAATTCCAGGTCCAAAGTAGTGGCCTTGGTTCCCCTTTGTGCTTTCACAGACGGTCCCATTATCATTAATCAGGGTTAGGGACAAAGTAGCTATGAAAGAGATCAGCAAAATGCTACTCTTTTTTTCATTTTGATGCCTGCTTGTGTTGTTTTTCTTTTTCTGGTGGATTTTTTGATGGCCATGGGATTTTTCTGTAGGAGAGGAAACTATGAGCTATTCCCAAAGGAAAGGGAAGGGATGATAGTGCTTGTAGATCAATTTGAAACGTGAGTATCTGCAAAGCTGTCACTGAACTGCACAAAGAGGGGCTGAGATTGTGCATCCATGGCTAAGGGATTCGGCCAAGTGTGGGCAGTCCCTCCTTCCAGGACTGCCTTTTTCCCCACAGTTTTAATGTACTTGAGAGGCGGGACAGCAGTTTAACAGACGCCTGTGCTTCTCTCCTGGCCCTGGGATTTTTAAAAAACTCTGCACAGGGACACGGTGCCCCTGAAAAGGGAAAACATGCTGTCTTATCTCACCCACACTTTGTCTGGCTGCATGGTTCTCTAGAAGCATAGAAGTTTTCTTTGAGTTCTCTACTTTCTATATAGGGCTACTATTTAAAATCTTACAGCTCATGCTGTTTATTTCCTTTAGAAGCTGAATCTTCAGAAGTGTTCCCTGCTTACCTGCTTGAAAAAAACACAGCTTTGTAAGCATCTACTCGCAGAAGATTTAATCCCAAGGGAATCCAAGCATCTGCCCAAGCTGTAGCTCAAGCCTTTAAGCTCCCAAGAGATGCAGGATTTCAGACAGATCCTGGGTTTAGTGGTTTTTGCTGACTCTGCCTGGAAAGCTCCATCTGCATCTTGATGCCAGAGAGTTATTCTTCTGACTGCACATTGTTTACAAGGGTCTCAGTACTGAAGCATGAGCTTGGTGTATGTTTTGGAGGGGCAGACATCTAAGCATGAGGTGTTTTACTTGCATGCTACTATGTCCCTATGTCCCTTATTTGATCTACCATCTACCTTGATATAGATATATTTAGAGCAGGTAAGTAGGAGACAGAACTTCTGCCCAATGATTTCATGTAGGACTCTTAGAACAGGTGACATAAATCCTTTCAATACCTCAGTCTATCATCTGCTTTCTTGGATACCCTGCTGTTATCGCACCTAGCTTCCATTTCAAATTTTTCAGCCTGAATTGAAAGTTTTTTTAGACAGAGACCATCTTTTCTGTGTTTTACACTTGATATACAGTGAATTTCTATCTCAGATCTTAATTAGTAGCTGTGTTAATCGTCCACAGGAAAATACTGAGGGTGTAAATGCCACTGAGGTTCAGATCATTTGCCTTTGAAATTTTCTTTAATAGTAACAGAAAGCACTCTCCCTTCTGCATGAACAAATTCACTTTCTAGGATCACTGTTAAAAAATACATGCTGGAAGATCAATAGTTGAAATTTTATGTTTCTAACAGTCATATTAAGTTGCTGGTCCCTGTTCTGTTTAGTATATGCAAATGCAGCAGAGCACACTGCAGTTCCAGTGCCTTCCCTTGATAGCTTGTCATTTTCTGTAGCAAGTCAGTCTGGCTGCTGCACTTTCTCTGCAGTCTTAGCTTAAGGAGCTGTTGATGCATCACCGGTGATAACCTCAGCACCATTCCAGGGAAAAGCTGTCAAGATTTTGTCTTCACCTTCTTCTGACTAACTGCAACTTCAGGGCATTTTACAGAAATTTCGTGTTTATTCTCCTGATTAGCATCAGAGTTCACAGTGAGTCATTCACCAGTGCAGCCTCTTAATAAGCTTTTCCTAGGTCCGCCTTAAGGTTAGTCAAAAAAGTGTGAGTGCAGTGCAGCTAGTCACCTTATCTGAGAAATTATCACCTTTTTCATGGGATAAAGGATTACTTTTGATTTGTCCATGCAAAATGAACATCTGCTGGACCTAGTCTGTGGCATTTTGAAATGATTAGAATTTTATTACTCTTTTCTTTTTATGGTCAGCTTGCAAGGTTGCACCCTGTTTTACAAAAAGGAAAAAAATTAGAATGGCCATCTGAAATTGAATAATATAAATGGCCTGCTGTGCTGTCCTTATGATAAAGATATTAACTGTTTAGTCTTTCTTATTCTCCAGTGCTTTCCAGACTTAACATCTTACTGCAACATTGCTTTATTTTCCCACTGTGTTCCAAATACCTTTGTGAAGTGTGGTGGGGGATTAATTCTTCATGCTTCTCAAATACTCTAATTTTATCTTGAAGATTCCCATGTTTTCAGGCTAATGAATCTCTTTTCCATTGATCTCTTTATTCTTTCTCTAATTTCTATTTTCTATGGTGTGAAAATGTGATTTTCTCTGAATAGAATTTGAGGCACAGAGTTGAAACAGAATGTGAGTGTAAATCTTCTAGCAATGTTTCTGCTTCCTTGAACACAAATTTTGTTTAGGTAAGGAAGAATAGACTAAAACCTACATTGTGCCTAAACTGCACCAGTATCATGTACACTGACCTGTAGCTGTCATGTAAGGTTTCAACATACTCTTGATTGGTTTACCTCACATTTATATAATTAATTAAGTTCAATTAGATACCAGTTATGGCAAAACTGAACAGTTACACGGAAAACCAGAATAGTATCATGTAGTGCAAACAAACTCAAAAAGTATTAAAAATAGCATAAGAAAGACTACAAGGCCCTTGAGATGTGAATTGGACAGATATCCAAAGACATGAAAGTCATCTATCTATTGTGCAAATTTTAGACGCATAAATGTATCCTCATCCAAGTGTGCCTGTTAGCAATTATTTCTCATTACCCATATGTATTTTCTGAAACAGTTACAAGAACTTATGAGCGAGATCTTTTTAACAAAAATTAAAACATGAAAGCCTCAGTTACATACAAAAGGAAAAAACCTGCCCCTTTCAACCTATAAACAAAATTAAATCTAACAGTTTTACTGTCAAAGAATGAAGCATTCTGCAGTTAAGCTGACATAAATTTACTTTACAAACCTTAGTTCCTACTTCAGATTTTTTTAAAAGGAAAACCTTAATTTAACAATAATTCGTATAAAGTGTTAATGGAAGAAGGTGAGCATGTAAGGGAACAAACAGCAGCTTACTCAAGCTTAAGCTGTCTTTAACAAGCCAATGAGAAAGATGGGGTATGTATTCTGTGCAGCTGGGCTTAGCCTGCAGTTTGTCTGCCTTTTTTCACTTAGGCTGAATATTAATAATGTTAGCAATGAAATTTGCCATAAAATAATAAACTCAGAATCGGAACCTGAGATATTATTAGCAATGCCTTACTCTTTCTTTCTGTTAATATTTCCCAGACTCTCCCCTGCCTACATCCTCATTAGTCACAACTGCAACTGTCTCAACTTGGGTTTTGTGAATTTGTAGTTCCATGCACTTTTCTGCACAACTCTCTGTTTGCTCACTTCAGACTTCTCAAATTACTTCAGTACAAGTGAATCTGCCATTTCTGTATTTATTTAACATCGGTTTTGCTGAGCTGTGGGTGGAATGAATGGTGTCAAAATGTTTAGCTTGTGGTGGTTGCAAGCATTTTCATCATATTTTCCTGGTTTTGTGACACTTGCTTTTTTTTTTTTTTGTTCTGTTTTGCTTGCAGTAAGGGCGAATAGTCCTGAACTTCTGATTTGTTTGTGAATTAAGCATTTGTTCCATTTTTAGTATATTTAAGGATCATTTAGAGCTTTTTAAAGTTTAAATTGTATTTCAGGATTTGTATGCTTGGACAGAAATTAAGGACAGAATGAGGAAAGAACTGCTCTACAGTTTCTGTTAACATTTCTTGATGTGTAGATTTTTCTTTTTTGTAAGGGCCATAAGGGCCAGTGTAGAATGCAAACTGCAAAAGTATAAGACCAATTGCTTACATGCCATGCCACAGTGAATTTCTAACTAGGTATTCTTCATGGGGACATAGCTGAGAATAGTTAACAGAGTTGCCAGTCCTAAATGAATGGCAATGCTGCTCAGGAATTCACTCCTGAGGCAGCAGCAGTTGTTCACGCAGCATCTTAAAGCAAACCAGTGTACAAGTTTCTGTTTTGACTCAACAGCCCAAGAAGGAGTGGGCAGAGTGTGGGAGCCTCAGTAGCTGCCTTGAACTGAAACAATGCTGTTCATGAATCAGAGATGTTAGAAGCACTATTGTTCTGGTAACATATCAGAGAAACAAGGGATAAAATGATTGGGACAGATCTTTTCTGACAGCATTCCTGTTGGTGATTACACCTGCTTGGAAAATTTTCTGACCAACTCTACTTATCAGGAGGCAAAGTGTAAGAAAAGGAAATGTGTTGAAGAAAATGGATGGGATTTATATGAATACCATCCTAATAATTTTTTCCCATATTATGTGCACTGAGGCAGTACATCAAGGGTTCAGAAATGGAGGAAAAGGCCCTGTGGATATGTAGGCAGAACATTCTGATTTAATTTTTTTTTGTCCAAAACACACGTATTTAAAAATGACAAATTTCAGATAGTTCTGCCTAGTTGTCAGGACACAGAGACGAAGAGTGAGGAGCAGGAGCAGGAATTTAAGAATGAAGTGGAATCTCAAGAGGAATGAAAAGGAAGAACCTTCTCTTAGGCATCAACAGAAGTGAGTTGTTCAGCAGCAGGGAGTGGAGAGGACAAGCAGCTCTTAGCAATGCAAATAATGATATAGGAGAGCTGTGCTGCAAGCCAGATAGATCTGAGAAAGTGCCCTGTTTAGAGGAATGTGTGTTGGTGCTCAGTTAAGAGCTCTTTGATTATTACAAGTGGTGAAGACTGTGTCTGGAGTCTCCACTTCCAGCTTCAAAGGACATTCTTCTTGGCACAGAGGAAAAAGAGGTTTATTTCCAAATCAAACCAAAACAGACTTTGTAGTAAAAGAAACCGCAATTTTCTTGTTTACTAAGAAAGCATACATAAATCTATTCAATTTGAAAATGGAGATAGCCTCCTGAGTATACCATTACAGGCCACCTATTGCTGTCTTAATTGCTGCTACCAGTCAGTTTAATTGGGAAATCAACTGTTGATTTACATAGATGATATTCCTAATACACTTGCATAAATAAACACACACCCTTGAGGGATTTTTTTTTAAAAAGTTGTCAGGAAAGTATCTATCCATTTTGTCTGGTGGTTTTGATTAACTCTAAAAAAAGAAAATTACCCTCTCCAAACAAAAAAGTGAAGTTGGACTAACTCATTAAAGAAAATTACTTCAGGCTGTAGCATTGACAAACACAGGAAGAACTTACATTTCCGTAGTTCACCTAAAGTGCCTTTTCACTGACTACCTGTTACTGTTTTTAGGCTTGTACATTGTCTCTATGGCCCTCACCTGCTTCTCCCAGGAATTTATGGCTACTCAGATAGAGACATCAACCCAGCTGAGCAATCTGACCATGTTGTGTTCCCTTCCAGAGGTTGTTTTTACTATCATTTGTCTATCAGTCAGACTTGCTTTAATAAAAGGGGGTTTATCTCATACCACCTATTGCTAAATTGTTGGAGTATTGCTGCAGGCTTACGGGAACCTGGACAGCAATTGTCCCAATAGAGTACAAATACATATCATCAGTCCTATGCCCATGTGTAAAAATAGTGTGTGCAGAGGGAAACAAAAAAGATTGGTGAGAATGAAGGTTTAATATTTCTAGAGCCTGCGTTTCAACTAGCTGCTCTTTTTTTATGCATTTCTGAGACAGTGAAAATCAAAGTGCTGGACTGGGGACAGAAGATGCACTTCAGACCTTCTTTGTGTCTGTAGAGGATTTGACAGATTGTCCAAAAGACTGAAGTCTTGGTCAGAGAGGCTCAGTAAGAGGATTTACATGCTGATACAAAAGGGACAGTGTTGTTTGCTGGTCTCAGGACTGAAAAAGCAAACTAGTCACTGAATTCATTGAATTTGTTTGAGATGTGCGAACATGATAGTAATACGGGAGAATTTTGGGAATTGCAGACTTATTTGAAGTGTATGTTCAAAGGAAAACACTGGCCTCAGAAGCTTAGGTCTCATCTACTTCACTTTAACTGCACACAATTATATCACTTTTATGGAGGGTTTGATGGTAGTTCTAAAAACACTAGATTACTATGCAAGAAAACTGGATTGCAAGTTTCAACAGTTGGAATCCTGCTGCTGACGCTGGTGTTTGTTCAAGTCCATCATTATTCAATTGAAGGGCTTGATGCTCCTGAAGAGAGATGAATTACTGCTTTGATTTAATTGTGCTGGCAATGAAGAAAATATCAATGCTGCTGCTGGCTAATTATTTTCAAGTCATTGGTAGGGCTATGTTATTACTGCAGAGAGTGAAATACAGTGTTGAAGATGCTGCATATACCGATGAGAAGTTCTTCATTCTGACAAAGAACTGGTTTGCTGGCAGGCAAACTTGTCCTGCTTCTAAAAGTAGTGCAGAGAGATTGTTTTTGAGACCTTCGAGAGGTCTAGAAACCATTTAAGAGATTTTCTCTAAGGCAAGCTTGAAAAATAAAACCACAATAAAGAAGCCGGCTCCAATAAATAAAACAATAAACATCCGTATTAAAATCCACCCTTGCAGGAGTTTTTTTGAGAAGTGGAGACCCTTGAACACCAGTGGAAATTTTGGATGGTTTTAGGGTTTATTCTTCAACCTCAAATTTGAGTTTGATTTATTTTCAGGAATGTTCATTCTATGAGGACTGCAATATAACATTTTTGTTATATTGTGAGAGGGGAGGACAAGAAAAGGAAAATGAGAATACCAAAACAATAATATTGCAGGTAATGTTTTAAGGGAGACATTGACAAAGGAGAAATAGAGCAGACAACCAAAAAGGACAATAAGGATTAAAATGTTATCTGATGAATGGTTTGCAGGTTCAAAAAAGTTTGAGGTAAAACAAGGGGAAGTAACAGCAATTCAGAACACTACTGATAAGCTGGAGAACAGTCACCCTTGTAGAGGATTTGTTGTCATGTTCTGTAGTGGATTTTAACAGATTCTTTTTCTCCTAACACACATTGAAACTTTTTGTGCACTCTGGTTTTAAGCGTGCAGCTGTGGCTGCCTGTGGTTTTTTTGCTGAGCTTTCTGGGTTTACTGAAGCACACAGTAAAGAAACTTTCAAGAAAGCCCACACAAGGACCAGTATTTATTGTTATAACTCAGGAAAACTGAAGCACATGAAGAAAGGAGGTATTTTGCAAAAAGCCTAGTAAAAATGATCATTCCGCCTTATATATTATTTGCTTACTATCTCACCTCAACAAGAATTTGCAGAGTGGGATACTTTGACTAAATCACTATGCCTTTATTAGAAGTATTCAATTTGTGATAATAGCAGGGCCTCCAAGTGTATCCAGAGAAATACCTTACCAGTACAAAACCCCAGAACTGCCCTTTGTTGAATTGTCATTACTTTCCCCATTTTTCACACTTCACAGAATTTAAGCTGGCTTTAATGTCTAAACATATCTTTAAATATAATCAGACTTATCCTGGTGTAAAGCAACTGCCAGAGAAGGATAAATAACTGTGCTTTCCTTGGCTAATTTAGTGCAGTACCCCTTTCTGCTTTGAACATGAGTATGTAAAGAAATTATAGACCTCCTTTAGGTAGGAGAAAAAGAAAAAGGGTTACTCATGATGGCATGGGCAGGCTGAGTGCTGAGTATCTTTTGCTATTTTCCTAAGACCTGTATATTCAGTAGGTAATTCATTGCTGGATAAGATTACATTTATTACACTAACCCACACAACCAGGATGACTTCTAGTGTGCCAAAATATCTCTGTGATGTGGCTTCTTACCCTTATTTAACTTACTATTTAGAGTAGAAATGAAAAATTTATTTCCATGTGTTTTTGCCATTTTTATTGTCTTAAACGGTTGAAATTTAAACCTTAACTTATGCTTTTCTTCTTCATACTTTACTGCTTAAAATTTGATTTCATTTTATCAAGCTATGTTGGCTTTAATATTTACATGTATTGTATTATATGATTCTCCATTGCCAAAGGCTAAACTTCTAGATTAGTTGACAAATTGATAGATAAATAAATAGTGCACTTCTGGAATAAGGCGTTAGTCTATGGCTCAGTTGCATCGGAGTGTTCAAAATCTGAATTAATTGAAAGAGCATAAATTTTATAATCCATTTTCCAGCCTGTGGTAAAATGGAAACTTTGCCTACCATTACTAATACATTGCTTTTCTACCATTATTTTCTTAAATAGAGTAATAAAAGTAGCAGAAATTGCTTCATGAAGAATGCAATAAACTGTTTATAGATTATCATTATTTTTTATTTCTTCTGGGTCTTAGACCTAAGATTGACTGAGTAGTAAACATATGTGGTTTCCTGTCATCACAGCATCTATCTTCGCTCCATCAGGTGGATGGTTTCTGTCCTCTAGCTTGCAGGCATGTTGTTTGTGAGATGTTCCAGTGCTGGTCACAACAACAGGAAATGGACACAACACATCCACATCCACTTTATTGCTATTACTGGTTCCATCAAATGCTCATGATTGCTGTGCTGAGCTCTGAATTTACTGTGAGTTTCAGTCACCAGAGGGCACTTGTATGGTTTTCACACAAACCATCCAGCAAATGACAAAAATACAGACCAAGCTCTCTGTGGGGGTGCAGGTAACTCTGTGGGCATATAAATGTAACCTATGGTGCACCAAGCTTTACATAAAAAGGAGAAAAGAAAGGCACTAGTGAAGAGAAATTAGTAGAATGTAAAACCTTTAAGAATATATCAGGAAGGCACCGATTTCCTAGCTAAAAATGATGGAGATAGATTATATTTTTTTAAATTAGAAATACGAGTCAGATTCATCTGCTGCAAGAAGAAAGTAGTTAGGTTTTGTAATATCTCCACTTGAGGATTTTTTGTTTCTTGTCAGTCTACCTGTAAAGCTCATACTGTGTTTCCTCTCTGAAATGGCTTCAATAGCACAAGGTTCTCTATTACAGAAGCCTTCTTAAGTTGATTGAAGTTTTTTTTCTTTTTGAGCTAATTCCCACTAAGAAATTTAATTAAGATCTTGAAGGTGATGTATACTTTGGTTAAGTTAAAAGACATGTTTACTTCTTCTTTTTCCCTAATAATTACTAGCTCCTTTCAGAGCAATTTCAGTCACATACCTTTATGCCAAAAGACCTAGCCAAAATCATGCTTCACTCACCTCTAATAATTTTTTCTTTATTAGAAAAAGGAGTTTCATTTCTCATTTATTTTTGTTTGCCAGAATCCAGGAAAATAAATGTATTCCTTGTAACATCTCAGAGTTTATGGATTTCTTTAACAAATTGAAAAACAAGATCATATTGTGGCCTTTGAGGTCAGTTCTGAGCAAAAGGGGCTCTGAAGTGCACTGTCCAAGAAATACCCACTCCTGTCCATGTTTCTTGATTCAGGTTTGTTCCAGAATGGTCTGTAATAGCAGTTAAGCATAATGAGGGCTCCAGAGGGCTCCACATCAAATATGACAAACAGCTAGCGGGGCTTCCTGCTTCTCTTGCCTGCATACTGCAGGGTATAAGATAGAAACACAACCAACTGCCCTGTGCACGGCACACAAAGGTGAAGGTGGAAGAAATCTTACTCCAGCCTGCATGCAACCCGTCTAACTCATCATCCAATAATTCATCAATCATAGAACCACTTAGGCTGGAATAGACCTTAAAGATGATTGAGTCCAACCGTAAATCTTCCTAGACACTAAAATTTTTGGAGGTGCTACCCTTTTGCAACTCATGGAAATCTGGAGATCTCCTAACAAGCAGAAAACTAGTATTATTTTTGGCTAGACTTGATATAGGCAGACTTTTCAGCTTTGCTAAAAAAGAGGCAGTAGGTTTCTTGAGCTCCCTTTTTAAAGTAATTTTTCTGTATTGACTCTGAGTCTTAGAACAGTCACAGATAATTAGTGCAATGCAAACAAGTAAAGGAAATAAGAAATGTGTGAAATTTTCCCAGAGTTTCATGTTTAACAGAAGATGGTGGCAAAACAATTTTCAAAACCAGAATATCTAGATAAGTGTCTCTCCATATCTATCGCTATTTGAGAGACCCTGGGAAAGTGACCAACACTTTCTTTTTAAAGACCTTAGAAAGGAATAACAGGTGAACATACTTCAAGTAATGCTCTATATAAATCAGTCATATGGCTTCAAGTTTTGTTGTACTTTTCCAATTATACTTTCCACCTAACAGTCACTTTTTCCATTAGGGAAATGCTAGATATTCCCTTTGGCAGCTCTGCCTAAATCATTTGGGATTCACATTTCTATTTTCCTAGTGTGACACATTCCGCTTCCAACATTGATGATGAAACTTGGTTTGCATCTCTAATTGCTCCCTTATTTATGCTGTAACCCCAGGATATAAAAGACAAGACATGGAGCTGATAGCATCGAGATGAGTTGGAGTAACTCCACCAAATTTAGAGAGAACTCTTCTCAGTGAAGTAAATGGACAATTTGTCCTTGACTTAAAAAACCTCAGGATGCTACCCAGTGAATTTATTCAGACTGACAGCAGTGTAAATGAAGTTAAAATATGGCTAGTTTTAGGCTGTGGAATAATAAAGAATGCACTGGTGTCACTAGTTTTACAAATTTTACAAGGTGGATTGTGCAGGCAGGTAAACCATATGAGCTGTAAGAGAACATGACAGCTTAGGGCCTCAGACTTTTCCAGGTAATTCTTGGATTACTTTACTTTTCATTGGAAGACATATCTTTTCTCTCGTGGGAACTGGATTCTTAATGATGCTTCCCAAATGAACTAATTAGTTGCATTAGTACGTGTTCAACAAATTTTAAAAAAAAATCAATTTAAGGTAGTACCAAGGCTGGACTTCTTGATTTCTGTATTTGTAAGTTGCTGTTCCCAGAATGCTGCTAAGTTATCTTGGGAAAGTTTTACCTGATTAAAATCCCAATCTTTATTGATTTTCTTCAGCCATGGGACTAACTCTAAGTCTTGACTTCAAGTCACAGTTTCTGAATTTCTGTTTTGTAAGTCTTACTTGTTGAATTCATTTAGGCTTTACCACTGGAAGAGCATCATATCCCAAGTAAAATGTAGGGAGAGACCTCAGGTTACATTTCTGGTCTTTAAATCTGAAATCTGTTCACAAAATTTGTTAAAGTACTTAAAACTTCAACAAAAAAGTATGTTTTATATTTTTACCTCACTCCTCCATTTAATTTGGTTTGCTCATTATGGAAAAAGATTTTAATCAGTGAAGTTAGTGAACTGGCTAATCTGTCATTATTTTGCTTTTCATTACCCTCCAAGATCATTCCTGTGCAGCTCCAGTATATTTAACTAAAATGAGGATTTAGCATTCTAAGGCATCAGCTTGTAATGATTCATTATTTCTAATATATTCAGTTCATACCGGATAATTTAAAAGTAAATCCTTTTAACTAGTTCCCTCCAGTGGTCTTTATGTGAGCATTGTGCTCAGAAGGACTTCTGGAATCACAATCCATTACAATGTCTTGTGGAACTGGGATTTTGCCTTAAAAAGAAAAAGCAAATTAGTGCTGTTTAATGAGGTCTGCTCCAAGTTCATTGACACTGAGTTCCCAACAATATATAACATCACTGTCAGTGCCTATATTGACTGCATATTATGCCATTAAATGTCCTGTTGTTTTTTTATGTAATGGGGATTTGTGCCTCTGGACTGCCTTTATTCAAATATTAAAATGAACTCATAGAAAATAGATGATGAACATTTGATTCTAGGGAAAAAAAAGTAAGTTATAAATGTAGGACTCAACAGCATGTTTCTAACACTTCCGAAATATTCATATATGTTTGGATTTGTGCAATTTGGCATTCAAGGGGAATTATCCAGCAAAACTCTAAAATTATAAAATAATAGGTCAAAGTCATCCCAAGGTCACACCTGTGCAATCAGACGGAATTTAAGGAGAATTTGTGGCTCTAGTTTTCCTTCCCTGGGCTGCGGTAGGAAAGTTGGACATGGGTATTCAGAGATAAAATTCATCTTCAGAAGAAAAAAAGGAAAATACAACCTGTTTTTTCTTTAAGATGGCATCATGGGAATCTGTTTCAAGGTATTAAGTTTTCCTGAATATTGAACATTTTAAACAGGTTCTCTAGCTAACTGAAAGCCATTTTTAGTTAAGGTTACTTGTCATCAAATGCAGTAAATGGAGAAAGCTAGTTAGAGAAACATTAAATTCTGTGCCTACTGGACACAGTAGATAGAATTGCTACCTGCCTAAATGTCCTGTCAGCCCAGAGTTTGCCTGAATTCTCCAATTGTCTCTAACACATGCAACCTGCCTTCTTTTGGTCTCCTCTTTCCCTTACTTGATGCCAGCACTATTTATCAGAGTAAAATCTGCAGCTATGTTAGATTTAATTAAGATAATTTAAGATGATTAATGACAAGCTTTTTGGTTTGGGGAGTATCCATTCCCCTCCTATGGAAGTCAGTGACAAGCCTACCTTAGCATTCTTTCAGTTTAGGACTGGGCCAACCACTGGGATGTTTATATCCATCTTATCCAGTGAACCAGGGTCCGATGAATTCAGCTGTTAAATTAGTCCAAATTGCAAAGGAATCATAGAGGAGAAAAATAAAATTCTTCAGTGTGCAAAGGACTTGCACTTAAACAATTGATATTTTGTAGATTTTTATTATTTTCTTTTCCTCATCCATATTATGGAGTATTTTACTAAAGCTGACTTGAAAACAAAAGTACAATTTTATGAGTATTTCTGCCTAAAACTGTAGGATTTGGGATTTTTTTCCCTTGAAAACTGCTGGTATTTAGATGGCTCTGGCAACTAGGTGGAATATGAGAACTGCCAATTCAACTATTTTCTCTACATTCCATGGGAGAGGAACATCCACTTACACTTTCTACATGTCAGCTGTGTGACTCTTGTGGTTTAACCCCGGCCAGCAACCAAGCCCCACGCAGCTGCTCGATATCTCTCCCACCAATGAGATCTCAGTGAGAACTGGAGGCATAAAAGTTTATAAAATTGTGGCTTAGATAACGGCAGTTTAATAGGGAAAGCAAAAACCATGCATGGAAGCAAAGAAAAACAAGGAGCTAATTCATTACTTCTCATGGTCAGGCAGGTGTTCAGCCATCTCCAGGAGAGCAGGGCCCCTTACAGTTACTCGGGAAGACAAATGCCATCACTCCAAACATTCCAAATGTTCCATCCTCCAAACAATTCCACTTTCTTCCCTCCACTTTCTATATTAATCATGATGTCATAAGATCTGAAATATCCCTTTGGTCAGTCTGGGTCACCTGTCCCAGCTGTGTCTCCTCCCAGTTTCCCATGCACCCCCAGCCTCCTCACCAGTGTGGCAGTATGAAAAGCAGAAATGGCCGTGGCTCTGCATGAGCCCAGCTCAGGAATAACAAAAACATCTCTTTATTACCATCACTGTATTCAGCACAAACCCAAAACATAAACCTGTACTAGACACTGAGAAGAAAATGAACTCTACCCCAGCCAAAACTTTTTCTCTAGTGTTCGGCCTCTTTTAATCCTCTCTTGTGAATGACACTCTTCATCTGAGTAACTCATTGGATAAAATTACAGAGTTCTCTTCAGCCCACATAATAGGCCACTCACTCAGGAGACAGCATGTCTAAAACATGGATCGTGGATGACATCTCATCTGAGTACCAGATAATTAATTACACCAATCTGCACTTTTTTAATCTTTAAATTTGTTCAGATTTCTGCTGTTGCCAGCAGAGCTTCACTAGAAGCATTGCATTCTATTGGTCAGGGGGTTTGCTTAACCATCATTTTCCAGCATAGAAGTCTTTTGCTGAACATAATTTTGAACAGCATTACTTATAGAATGAAAACTAAAATAGTAGAACTACTAAAATAATTCCTTTAACTCCTCAAAACATTTTAGAATAAAATTTAAAACTTGATTTTGAGCCACAGGTTGAAATACATAGTCTAAATATTAATTAGAGAACAGAAAGTATCTTTGAATTAACTGTAATTTAAAGTGTTGAAAGCAAAAAACATTTTGTAAGTGAAACTTTTCTGTTGTTGTTTTTTAATTGTTACCTCTGGCCCTCTAAACTTCTCAGTAATCCAAATTAAATAATTCCCAAAAGACCTAATTAGGTCTTTTCCAATAAAACATAGCACAAAAATGTCAAGAATAATTTCTGCAGTATGTTGGGTAGAGGACAAACACCCTTGTCAAAACAGGATACCTGGTTACAACCACAGATCACTCAACACTCTCCTTTCACACACATTGCTGCCCAGATTAGAGATAGCCAGGAAGTGCGTGTTGTTTACTTGGAAGCTGGCATGAGAATTGCACTGATGTTCCAACTCGCCAGGATGGAGAGGGGACGTAATAAAGAATGCAGCAATCATCCACAGCTTCCGTCCCTCATCCCCCATGACTTTTTTACCATTAACTTAGTTTACATTTAACAATGGGGGGAAAAAATAGTCATGTCATCCTAATCTTTTCTTTGTAATGGGCTTTAGTTTTGCTCTGCTTATTTGAGTGGATTTTATGTTTGGTGGGGTTTTTTCTCAAGTTAGATTCTGTTTCTTTAGACTACTTTCCTCTGCCTCATAAAATGTTGTTCATTGGTGCTGCATTGTCAGGGGATCGGCATCCTGTGTTTGGAATTGGGTACAATGGCAGTGACAATGTGTGTCCTCTGTGAAATTATGGCTCAATTCTATAAGAATTGTTTCATCCATTCTCACACATGGCCTATGAGTTTACTCTGTAGAAGATGCTGCAGGTAGAGAAAAAACAGCCCTACAATGGCCATGAAAATAGCATAGTCTATAGGGCTGGAAATCAAAGACTTTGAAAGGCAAAGCTGGCCTTGGTGGTCACTGCTGTGTGGTCTATTACTGTTCTGGGCTCTGGAAGATCAAGGGGAGCACAATGCCCTGGGCAAGCAGCCTTCACAAACATTTTTCAACACCACAGAACTGGACCTAAAATTAGTGTGCTTTTATCTTCTTGTGCTTCTGCATTCTGTCTTTTTGATATGTCACCAAAATCACCCAACTGGGAATAAAAAAAGTGTCACAAACATTTTCTTAGTTGTTACATTTACATGGAATAGACCCACAAGTTTGATGGTAGATCTATATAAACACTTGGAGCGCTAGTAATTTTTCTATAGTGGTCCCTTTAAAGGGGTTTTGAGGGGAAAACCTGCCTCATGTCAAATGCCAGTAACAACAGTTCTTTGGACAGAAATCCACAAAGCACAACTTTGCACTTTGAATTACTACATTATTGGATCTTCTGGAAGCAGCCATAGAATGATGCAAATAACCTGATTACAAATATTCAGCTCTGAGAACTAGGACTGGAGCAGTAAAATACTTAAAAAGCTTTCCCTCCACTATTTCACCGACTGGACTCCAGCAAGACTCATGACCTGAAGTCCTGTGGTAAGACTTTCAAAAGAGTCTTAGCCGAAAAGAGTCTGCTTTTGAAATCCCATCATACTTCTATTTTGCCCTGAGTTAAATAACAGAGAGAGTTTGTGCAATGCCAGTTACCTCATTTCTAAGTTTCTGACACTAGATTTGAAGCATTCTAGTAACATATAGAACCAGGGATCCAGTATGTCTAATATGTCACATACAGCTTCAGTAGAAGGGAACAGATTGCACCCAGAATGTTCAGAACCTGTTTTTTCTTTCATTTTCAACACAGACTATTAAAGTATTTATTCTTTCTTTCACTGAAGAAAGTCAAGGAAAATATCCAAATAAATTACTTATTTTGGGCTATAACTCACAGGACCAAAATGTATGTATAGAATTTGGGTTTCTTTGGGTGGAAAAATACTAAGCCAAAACCCACTAGATCTATTAAAAAACATTTATGGCAAGCAGTTGCCTTTATACCCTAAAATGGTACTCATGACTCATGACAATGAGTCCAAATGATCTTTTGCGAAAAGAAAAAGCTTCAAACATGCAAGATACCCTGTGCATTTCAGGTTGTGAGGTGCACATTCTTGGTTAGGCAAGCAAAGTGGCGGCTTAATGTTCATTAATGTGAAAATACTGTAGAGGACAATCTCAAAACTGAGTTTTAGTCTCATCCAAAGTGAGGCATTGATGGGATTTTCCTGCTTTGAACTTGTAACATCAAGGGACATAAAGGAAAATAAAGGAATTTACATGTATTAACTATTCTCTGGGCAGTTTGTGTAAAACTGAAGTTTCAAAGCCAACTCAAATCTGTATAAGTGTCTACACGAGAGATTAACGTGCCTTGAAAAGGAATTCAGATTAACTGTGAGAACAGAATCTGATACCTAAACTCGTGATCTAAGTACTTACTCTTTGTGAAGGAAACATGTAGTTACTTCCTTTAATCTGTGAGTAATGGGATTCAGCCAATCTGGCATAATAAAAATTGTTTGTATAAAGGCTGACTTCTTTTACCAGCGGATTTGAAGACAAAGTTCTGAAAGTTTCTTTAGGATATTTTATTTTTGAAGAGGTTAAATTAAGTGTGATGTTTCATGTACCCATTATTTGAAGTGTCTATGTTCTTTACTATATCACCAAGTACAACCTACTCAGGTTCTTCTTTCTACTTGAAAAGCTGCAAGGCATCTTAATGGGTGGATGAAATTTGGGGTTTCAGGACCCAAGTAAGAAAACATTAGTTCTCCGCTTTCTGTCTTCTCTTGATGAGATGATGAGAAAACAGGTACTTGGGAAGCATAAGGATCAGAAAATTATAAAGCAATCCTCAAGCCATATTAACTCACCAAGTGGAGAATATTTTGAATTATTACCATTCAAATTCTGAAGTATTGCCTGGGCAATAAATCAACTCTTTTCATATCACTGTAGAATTTTCTCTCTTAGTAAGGGTACTAATGCCTGTTTTGGCTTCTTGATGGGTTTGGGTTTTCTTTGGTTTTATCTCTTAGTATATAATCAAAACAGAATGAAATACCATAATGATTTCCACACAAATACTACTTTTAGTTTTGTTTTATTCTGATCAAAAAGATTTATTTTTCTGTAAGAGCATTTTATAGCTCCTTTTCAGAAGCACAAATAGTATTTCCCTCCAAGTCAGTTGTGTAAATTAACTTGAATAATGTGTAGGAAGGGAGCTTTTTTTTATAAATAAACCAAATAATTCTTCTCACAAAAAAAGTCTCTCTACTATCAATATATTCTACCTTAATACCAAATAACAATTCCCGGAACAAGGAACACTGATTCTCTTATTTAATTAGAAGGCTTGTTTCTCATGGGCACTTGTGCTGATTTATGAATACCTATTGTTCTTAATTTAACTACACATTCAGTTTTGCACAATGGAAGACATATATGCTCTGGCCTTGGTTCATTCAGTACACACACAAAACCTAAACTTCCCTGTGTTTTACTGTTAAGCACCTACTAATTTCTTAATTCTAGAAACCCTTGAGCTACAATAAATATAATGTTATCCAGTAATTTACCCAGGAATTCTGTGGAGAATGGAGGAGGAAGCCTTCTCTTCTGTAAGTTGATGAACGTCATAAAGTCCAGTGAAGAAAGGGGCTTGTTTCAAGTGTTTTAATCTGAGAAAATTTAAATAAGCATCTAAAACTCAGAGGCCAAATTTTCCCATTATTAGCAATTATATAAACTTACTGAATGTGAGAGTAACAGCAGTTTTTCTGCACGTTATGAATTTATTTGTACATTTTAGATCTGCAACACAGTCTCCTAAAAACAAAGATGAGGTACAGGGGTTGTTCTTCAAAGATGGGTACAGGATTGTTCTTCACATTCTCCTCCTCTCTTCTTGCTCTCCCCAGATCTCTGCTTCCCCCTCTTCTTCTCCTCGTTTTCCCTCACTGTTACTCTGTCTCTTGTCCATAGAGGTGAAGGTTTACAAAATAAATACAATTTGATTCTTTAAAAAAAGCTGTCTGTTGGCAGTTAAGGATGTCTTTGCAGTACACTTTTATAATTCTAGATAATGAATGTCAGGATCAAATACCATATGCTTATTTCTTCAGGGCCAGTATAGATATTTTTAAGCTATGAAGAGGGAGAAGAATAGTTGTAAGATTATTTAAATATCTGAACTTAGTTTAAACTTTGGGGTGAATAATTTTTCAGGTGAAGTTGCGAGAAGCAGCAAAGCAAAAATAATTTTGAACCAGTATAGTCTTGGGTGCACCAATCAAAATGTTTCTGATGTATGATCAAAGCCAGGTATGATTTATCTGTTAAAACACTCTTTAACTGCATTTTAGTGTTTCTGTCAACACAGCTTACAACGTTTGGTCTTCTTTGTGCATGAGATGCCTCTAGATCATGATTTTCTCTTTACTACCCTAGTTACCTTTGAGCAAAACTAAATGTCAAACTTGATCAAGCTCAAACTCATTCTCCCTGGTTTGGATTGTGACATCCACAACTGAAACTTAGAACTCTTCTAAAAGTAATGCCTGCTTCAGATTCCCCATTTGCCTATTGGCACTGCATTTGTTGAAAAGTGATTAGTGGAATGGGTGTCTGATAGTTGGAGCCATTTGGTCCACTTAGACCCTCTCCATCTTTGTCTGAGTGGAAGCTTAGACCAACTGATGAAATCAAGCATGCTACATCAGGAAAAATGAATAATGATGATATTTCTGTGAAATATTAAAAGATTGAATATTAAAAGATTGTAACTTAGCAGAACAGAATCAGAGTCCCATGGAAATCATCTACACATCTTGTGCCAACGTCCTTCCTGGTAGTTACATATCTCACCACTGGTGGGAAGATTGTAGAGCTTCCTGCAACTTACTGCAGGCTTTTCCTTTCCTGCTGTTAGAAAGCTTTTCCCGATGCCTATCCTGAATCTTTCTTATGGAATTTTAGTTTGTATTAGGCAGAGGGAATGGATTTTCCTGTGTTTTTATTTGCAGCCTTCTCTATGCTTGACAGCTTAACAACTCTGCCCCCTTCCCTACCCACCTTCCCTTTTTATTGAATCTTTCTTATGAGGTTGTGTTTTGAGATTCTCTTTTCCTTCTTCCCTCTCTTATTTTTCATGATTCCTGAGTTGAAATTTGGGCACTTCACTCAGCACTCATATAGCAGCAGCTGACAGAAACTGGGGAATGGCTTCCTATGTCTTGAAAATTGCTTTACATATGTCCCCCAGTAGCATATTTAACTTTTTTCTTTCAAACAACATGACACTGTTAACATGGAGGAACTTTTGAGGAACTATAAACTCCAAATCATAAAGAAGCCCCATCTAATAATCTGCTCTTCCTATTACTATTATATAGTTATGCAGGTAATTACTCTTACTTAATTGTATGTCCTCTTAGACTTACATCCTATGTTTTTTAGGTGATTTCTCCAACTGACAGGATCACTTTGGATCCTAATCCTGTCCTCCAAGGTACTCACAATTCGTCCTAGCTCCATGCCACTAGGAAATTTAATAAGCACATTCCTGTAATATATATTGGCTATAAAAGAAAAAAATAAGATTTTCTGTAGTTGTAAATTATTGCTGACCTACCTATTCATATGAATACTGCTGAGTTTTTTCTTTAATTGCTGGAATTTCACTAATTTAAGAAATTCTACTTAACAGGATTTATTGTGGGTGGCATATTGGTCTACAATTCCAGAAGGCCTGAAAAGCAAGTTCAGATTTTACATCATGTTTTTGTGAAAAGTACGGTATAACAGATTATTATATGGGGTAGCATTCTGTTTTCCTTCAAACGTCATTATCTGAGGTATTTAAAATTTAAATTAGTTTGAGCTGAATCTTCTTTTTCCAGTTTCCAAATAGACATCAGTTTCTTTGCCTGGAAACTAAATGCAATAATTCCTATCCTCCACAAAGAACCATTTTAGGCATTTGCAGTATTGCAGTTTCAGCAGGGACTTTGCTATTAAATGTAATATGGTACAGGAGTAATAACTGTTACTGGAAAACACTGTAAAAATTCTTCCTGCGTTTTGCTGATTATTCTTTCCAAAACAACAGCCTATCCATGAGTTATGATCCACTTCTCTGAGTGAATGCTGCTATTTGTTTTAGAAATCTACATCTATTTAAAACAAGCCTTAGCTCAGTTTGATTTACTGAGCATTTAAGCCCCAAAGGATGCATAGTCAATGCATTCCATTAAAGTACAGATACACAAATCTACTGACAATGGCCAGAATTTGCTTATTGCTTGTTACATTTACAGCACAGGTCTGGGCATTTGGGCCTTTGGTTTCTGCTACTGGCTGTGTGTGACTGTCAGTAAATTATTTAACCTTTCTGTACTCAAGTTCCCTTAGCTGGGCATTTTACCAGCCTCAGAGGGGTATTACAGAATTGAACTAAGAACTGGCCTTTTGAGTTCCTCAGATAAAAAGTGTTGTCTAAGTGCCAAGCAGTACAGAAAATCTGGAGGGACAGTGCTGACATTTAGGATGTGGTTCTCATTTTCCTTGCTGTTGAGCTTCACTAACTTCAGCAGTTATTTCTGCTATTCATTTGCAGACAAGAATCACATCCTTTGTATTTTAAGGGGCAAGGAAAAACAGTTCCAACAGGCCCATTCTGCCAGTGGTTAAAAAATGGGCAAGCCTTTTCTATTTGGTTTCCCAGTGAGGAAGAAACAGTTATAACAAAGTACACACATATTCCAAACCTGTTCCTGTTTAATTTAAAAATTAGTATACTTCTTGAAGCAGAGATGGATCAGCAAGGCCAGGCCCTTCATTTTGAATACCAATACCTTTACTCCTCTGCTTTACCTTGGACATAGGAACAATCTGCTAGAAGCAGTTACTGAGGGCAAATTTAGCTGCACTCTTATTTGACTGCTCTGGCTTTCTTCAGGGCATTGAGCAGCAGAAGTGAAGGGCACGGCAGGCTGCTCTCCTTCACAGCTCCCTGCTCTCGTGGAGAACTCCTTAGGAGCCATACTCGGGAAGAGATTACTCCTTGGCAACACTTGCAGCATTATCAGCCATAGCAAGTCAAGGCCTCATTTAAAATAAAATTATAGTATTTTTTTCTTCCAAGATCACACATTTATTAACTTCAGTCTCCTCGTAAGGTTTCACTTCTCATGTTACACACCAGGCTAGAAGTACCTTTCCTTTTAAGCTCTTTGTGATTCTTCTTTTATAGTTTCTCCCCTCTTCTTTTCCTTGGGTGCAAACACCTTGTAACTTTCTCCTGTAGTATTGTCCAACTCCCTTCTAGGAGAATCTAGTCAATCATTTGCACAATAAGGTTTGCTGAAAGATTGCAAGGGTGTTTGGTTTTGCTGCCTTTGTTTTTGACAAAAAATAGGAAACAGTGTGTCACCTTCATTCCTCAGAATCTTTTGGATAAAGTTGTATAATTTTTAGTTTTATATTATTTTATTGTTCTTATAGTTCCATGATTTTTTTTTTTTTTTAATTGGGGGGGGAAAGCCTATAAACATGAAACCTGAGCTTTTATTCAGCAAATCAGGAAATACTTGAATGTTAACATTATAAACGCTGAATTTGACAGAGGTTTGTTCTTCCTCCAGTCAGCTCAAGACCCTTTCACTCTTTACTGTACATCAAATCAGTGAACATCTATCGGCATTTCTTCAGTCATACCTCTCAAAGCTATAGTGTTTCTGCCTCACACACCATCACAAAAATACTGTTGTCTATATCCATCTAGATCATAAGTTGCTTAACTTCTTTATGAATTTGTGCTATCCTGAACATGTTATTGGAATTCAGAACCAAGAATAGCAGTAACATGCCTTCTTGTGTAACATGTGTGAAAGAAGCTGCAGGCAGGGAAGTAGACAAATGTTTCCAACAATTAGAGAGGAATTTTTCAATAACTTACATTATGTTTAGTTGTAACGATTTATGTGTGTTATTTGGTCCATGCCAGTGCCATTTCCTGTAACAACTGAAATGCAAGATTGATTGGATCAAGGCTAATAATATGCCCATTTATATCAACATATACTCAGTATTGTTCAATGTCATTTTTAAATGGTTCTGAGACAAACCAGGAGTTTTTAGAGGCAATAAAATACATGACTTGCCTAAAGAATGCAGTCTTTTCAAAAGAGTTGACCAAAAATTAATTTATTTATTTTGCTTACAGTGAATTCTAAACTAAGATATCAAATTATTTTTGGGAGCTGACATTCAGATATCAGAGCCATTAGCACTGACAAAGAGCTAAAACTTAGTTTAAATAGAAGTTTAAATTATAAAGTAGCAAAAATTTTCTGTTCTTCTCCACAGCTCCAAACAGGCCAATCATATTTTTCACCATGATGTCATGTACCATTTAACAACCTATGAAATAACTGCAGTATACTTGAGAAATGGCAATACCATACACAGCAGAGAATAATCATGAATGTTACCACTGACAGGATTCTCTATGTACGTTCTTTATTACTGGGACAGAATCTGTACATTTTTTAAATATTGACTCTGTTTTCTACCTACTTACGATTTACTTCTATGTTGTTCTGTGTTAAATTGCCCCCACACTGGATTTTTTTCTGAACACAGTACTTGCCACAAAAAAATCAAAGTATTCTTTCTTCATGTGGAAAATCTTCTTACTTCACATGAATACATGCCAGTAAATTGAACTATAGAAATAATCTGTGTTCCTGCAGATTGTAAGATTACCAGACAGAAAAGAAAAAAATATTAACTCATTTCAGCCTCATTTTTTTTAACCTTCAGAAGTATTTATCATCTCAAAAACTGCTAATAAATGACCTTGCTTCAAATTAATTTACAGGGAGTCCTGGTTGAAAACTCCAGCTCATTTTTATCACATGGAGTAATAGTGACTTGATTAGTCTTCGATAAACCTTTTTAGGATTGAGGAAAGATGAGATGGGTGATACAAAGGAAAAGCAGTTGAGTTAAACAGCAGCTCAGATGGGAGAATTGTAACAACCAGCATTGGAGGAGACTGACTGTGCAGGCTGTGGGAAGGGCTTATGAAACTACATCCACTGCACTGATTCTCCCATCCACTGAGCTGTGATTAACACAGTTCCATATGAAGCTGGGGAAAAAAAGCAGGATTTAGTAATATCTGCAAAACATATTGTTCTGAAGGAAAAATAGTCTAGTTTGGCTGGTGGGTCTAGGGTAGGTGCCAAGACAGCTAAATCATCAGCTCTCAGGCACTCCTGGGAAAGAGTGTGGAAAGTCCCCTGATTTTATAGAGTGTGTTAAAATAGTTCTTTTGTTTGCATCATGTTAAGGTTGAATAAGATACCATCTGTGCTGACTTTCACATCTTGTGACAGGAATAATGACCATAATTGGTCTGTTACCAGCTACTTCTACTCATAAAAGAGATATAAAGATGGGTACCACAGCAAAGCAGACCTGGATGGGTGCCCAGTTTTGGGTCTTGCCTACAAAGGTTCAATAAGTGCAGTAGGATTCTGCACAGGTTGGAGGCAAGAAGCAATTGTCTCTAAGAATTAGTTCAAACTTTTCTAATTCAAAAATAGTTAGAAAGACTTTGAGAACAGTAACACTTCTTTCACATTGTCAGGAGGCACAAATAATTACAGATAATATACATATGAGTCCAATAAATGTCCCCAGGATTTGCTTTGAGACCAAAAAGCACGGAACAACCTGTCCATATTGTTAAATTCTCTGATCCTCCAAATCAGGTGTCTGCATCCAAACTGACATTGGGAATGTTCCCTGGCCAGTGTCAACTTCTGAACAGATCCCAGGACTTTTCCAAGAAGGGCTATCAGCCTTGGTCCAAAACTGTGCCTGGAAACATTGCAAGTTAACAGCGTGGATGACTGAGGCACAGTGTCCAGAACTGTTCCTGGCTCTGCTGCATTTATTGCTGTAGGTGTAGTCTCTGTGCACAGGTATCACTCTGCTTCTGTGTCCTCCATGTGTGACATATGAACCCCATCAATTTAAACTTTGATCTAGAGGTAGAAAGATTGACCACACCAGGTGCCACAAGCATGACAATGAAAAAAGGTAAAATAAAGAGTGTTTAAGAGAAAAAACTCACAGTGTGGGTTACACTTCACATACATTCTAATACTCTCTCTCTCTCTCTCTCTCTCTGTGCCTTTCTAGTTTGGACTTTTCCATTATTGTTGGCTGTACTGCTAAAAATGTTCATGAGCATATATTTGTCATTCAGAAGGTTCTTTCACTAATGCCAGAAAAATAATAAGTGAAAATCATACTCTTAGTGCTCATCTTCACCCTCTCAAAAATTTGTTAGTACAAAGATCTCACCTTCTTCCTGCTTTTGAGCTCCTCAAGTACTCAAAAACTGAATTCACAGAGCTGTAGCTCTTTCTATACACATTTCAGTGTGTAGAAATCATGATGAGACACCACTACTAACCTCTGATGTTCCTTTAGCAGTTGTTTGGGTTTTCTGTTAGTTTAAGTAGTTTAATTTCAGCAAGTATCTTGCATGTGGCTAAAAAGGGCAGGGTCACATTAGTAAGAGCCTACTTAGGACTCTGAGCAGAAAGCTACATTCACATAGCAGTGGTACAGGGAAGAAATAGGCAAAACTGTGGGAGGGGGATCAGGTGATTTGGTGATAGGACACTACTGCCTTATGTAAAGCAATAGGCATTGGTACTGGTCAGTTTTGCTTAAGATGAGATTGTCCTTGAAAATTTACCCCACGTTACTTTGCGTTTCAAAGCTGTATGAAAACACTGGCAGGGAGTCGTATCAGGGAACACGTTTTCAAATAAACTTTGTGCTGGCAGGTGGGTGGTGCTGGAGCTCCAAGTATTGCAGAGAAGTGGAGACTGCCCAGGCACTCCCTTCTGCCTCCTCTAAGCATATGAGCAACCTGGACAGCAAAAGTGAATAGCATTGTTCAAGAGACAAATGTGTGCCATGCCAATGCAGACAGGAATCCTTCTGTTGTAGGTAATTCCATGTCATTCCCAGACTTCAGCAGTATCTGTTCCATCTCAGTTCTGAATCCTTATACTTCTACTGGCACTCTTTTCCAGATGGGAGACAGAGGAACAGGAAGCCCACGATTTGTCTGAGCAGTATGGACCATCTGTACCAGAACAGGAAATGAAATGGACCTCCAGAGCTCCAGGACAAAGCTGTCATAGGGTCGTCTATTTTGCCTGTGCCACTATGCTTCTTGTGAAATAAAATGCCTTTCTCTGCTCCCCTGGGAATCTGATTCTGTGTACTGAATAAATAAAGCTGTGAAAGTAGGAACAGGAATAATTTTATTTCCCTTTTAAGAGTTTGCAGGCTAATTTATTCTGTGTTCATATTTCACTTTTCTCTATCGACCTTGCACATTTTCTGTATTTTCACCCATGTTTAAAACACACTGTCTGTATCACATGTCATTCTTTCTTAACAACATAATACTTGACATAATCTGCCCTCTGGATCCTTTCTGTGGTGTAATTATATTATCTTTGTTGTTATTGATTTCTGTTGCTAAGGGATGAGGTCATGCCATTTCTGGACAGTTCTTCTTTGCAGTTCAGCTGTATATTTTTAACTCTTAAAGATTTTCCTCCTGAGAACACTGAGTGCCAAGTTTTTGAAGTCCTAAAAAATGCCAGCAATCCCAGAGGATGATCTTGTCTGAGGATATTTTGCAAGATTTAATTATTAAATAGGAAAACAGATAGCAGTTGGGAGAGATTCTGGTCTTAGCTGCTCATTTCTAAGAGCAGAATTTGGCCAATGAACTTTGATTTATTTCTTCAGCCCTGCAATGTTATTTTTCAACAGTTTGAATGCTTCCAAGTTAATGTATTATAGGATTTCTTTATCAGTTGCACACTTCCAACTGAATTTTTTTTGAAGGGGCATGTCCTTTTGTAATACTTAAACTACTTTTGTTCTTCACTGAGTTTCTGCTCTTTTTTGAACCCACATTCCCTTTTCCTTGCAGAACAGAAATTTGGTTCCACAAGATTAAAGGACTGATGTGGAATTTTAAAGATTTTAATAAAAGTTGAAGCCAAAGGGAAGGGTGAAATAGCCGAAGGAGACTTTTTAACACAAAATTGCTACTTTCAGTATAAACTGGGATTTATTTTTGTCTGATTGGCTGGTTGGTTGGTTTCTTAAGGCAACTTCAGACTGTACTGTGCTGTGCTGTGCTCCTGGGTGAGACTTTCATATGCTCTTGGGATAAAATCTTAGGCTTCAGACTTCCCAATTAATCTCTCACAATCTCACTGCAGCATTTCCCTGTGTGCTTTGACTTCTGCCTGCCTCTCTGAAAGCCCACAGTACCACTCAAGGATTTTGGAAGTTGGCAGCTCAGCTACGTAGCCTACAAATGGTGGCTTGCTCATGCCAGGTAGGTGAAGACAGGCTATTCCAGACCTTTGTCCCCAGTCTACTTCAGCCTGCTCTGGTCTTTGCAGCTGGATAAGATGCTGACCCCCAGCTGATGAGTTTTGTGGTTGGACAGATCTGCCGTAGCATCATGACAGACTCTGCAGATACCTAAAATGGTTCATCTGACAGCTTCAGAAAATATTGAGATATAATAGCAGATTATTTTAGAGGGGTTTTAACATGGTATTTGACTGTATTTTGTCTATTGTTTGCTTTCTTTATGTGAGGCTGCCAAATTCTACCCAGCACGCAGCAATTTTAACACTTGAGATTCCATACTTTAAAACAACTAATTTGTTATGTGGCAGAAGGTGGAAGAGTCTATTTGTAACCTTTTATTTCTGTTTGCTCTTAAATTTTGGATGTTATAAAGCTGTCTCTTCGAGAGATTTTCAGACTTACATTCTCTTGTACAAAACAAATGTCCAGCCTATAATGAATCTGGTATCAGAATCTGCAATTACATTGAGCTCTCTATCTGTGCTCCTGGCTTGAGCAGGGAAACATCTATCTCTTCCCTTTACCTAAGACCACTTTTCTTGTAAGAAATACCCTTGTGCTTTCATTATTAATATGCTTTTCAGCTTGCTCTTCTCATTTTGGTAATGAACATGTAGGTGAAAACAGAAAATGTCTCTGCCATTAAATTGCATACTGCAAGGGGGAGTAGTCTCAGAAAGTGAGTTTCAATCTTTTAAACCCAACGTGTTTGCACCAGATGCTTTCTCTTATTCTAACCTAGCCTGAAATGTGTCCTAAGCTGAATCTATTTGTGCTAAGGCAAAATGAACTACTTACAGCTTGTGTGGCTCTTGAATGCATCATGAGCATCATGTCCTTAGGTGCAGAGTCCTACTCTGTGCATGGACTCACACGTATGCACACACTGCTTTCCTGTGAAGAGACACTGGTTTCTGCAGCAAGTCACAGCACAGCCCAGGTTTGAAAGCTGGGTAGCAATGACATGGCTGGGTACATGCAGGATAAGTGTATGAACACCATCACTTCATGGCTGGCAACCTGAAAAAAACAAGTCAAATGAATACAGGTTTTTTTGCCCCCCTGAGTTTTGCTGCTCCCAAAACCTTTCTGTCTGTCTGCCTTATGTGGTGTAGACCTCATGTTTAGTCAGACACCCAGCAAGGGAGATCATGTATTCTAGATGCTTGTCCTCTTCCAGGTACATGTACAACATGTATATGCTACCTGAGATAGAAGCAAACTATTACTGAGAAAATGATTCATGATGAGATCTCCTAAAATCATGGCACGAAAGAATTGGTTGGCAATTTAATTTTTGTGTGAGCAAAAACATGTCAAATGCTTGTGAGAGGAACAGGGGAAAGCATTAATGTCTGCAGAGGGCTCTGTCTTTTGCAAATGCAGAGTTGCATAGTGAATAGCACTCCTTTTAGACCTCATAAAGCTGAAGTCTTACTTTCTCTTAGAAGATCCCTGTGGTAATGCCAACCATGCTTTATGAGCACTGTGGGAACACCATCTTTAGCTGCAGCTGTCAGAGACAGACTCTTCTCTGCCTCCTCCTTCTCCTGCTGGCAGAGTTCCCAGATCGGACCCGTTTGGCTGTCAACTTGTTCACCTGCCTCAGCCAATGGTGAGCAAGGCATCCCAGAGGACTTGACTCCTATCTTCCTCAAGGTGAGAGCAGCTCCGTGACAGACACTCAGCACGCAAAGTCTCAGCACCAGGGGGTGCAAGTGTGAGATTCCCCTTCACGCTGTGCCAAGTCACACAGCTCCTGACACAATCTGCAGTGAGGATGCCCTCCAGCTGCCTTGTTAGTGCTGGAGCCAGCCAAACCATTGAGCACTTATTTCAGCAATTTCTGTTCCTTATGAGCTTAATCCTAAGCAACTGAACTTTTTTTTTTCCCTGCATGTAATATAATTGCAAACAAGTGATGTGCATGGGAGAAAATGGGGTGAAGCAGGACTGTGTACATATTTGTACAATGCTTATTTAATCTACTTAAGTTCTCTCTTATTTAGAATGATCTTGTTTGTTTCAGATCAACAGTATAAATATAAATCTGCTCACTGATCCTATGATCTGAGTCTTCAAGCAAGCCCTTTGATAGAAGAATTTACACCCTGAGAACTCTTGGTTATATATCCATTACCTCTTACACCTTAATTTGCATCCCTAGTTTATACCGCAGTAAGAAAGTTTTATAATATAAAATCTACATCCTTGGGTAATCCACTAAAACCATTTATTTACAGTGAGAGCAATACAGAAGGGGATTACTAATAGCTTTCCTTTCCCTACTACTGCTGCAGGCAACAAAACAATGGAATTAAATTTAGCTTTATGTGCTGTCTAATCAGATGATTCCAGGATTACTGACTCTCTCTGGCTGCTATGGCTATGAATACATAAAACTGGTCAGTTCTGCAGTGTTGCATTTGTACTCCTGCCATTGAATTATCTCAATGCAAGCTTTGTGAGGTGGGAAGAATAGGACTGCAAAGGGTTAGGAGTCAAGGGAAGGATGCTGGACAGCTGGAGTTGATTTGGATTGGTAAAATTCCATTGGAGTCAATAAGACCATCTGAGTAATGACTCAATACAAAATTTGGCCATAACATTTAGATCCAAGAAAAATGGTGTCCACAGTTCCATGGAGACTGAGCAGGGTCACATATTGGTTATTTTTCTGAGCATTATCATTCTCTTTCTGGGAGAACTTTTGGCATGATATTGTATGTTAGTAGAACCAATCTGCTTTGTGCAGGTCCTATACCTTTAGGTAAAAGCAGTCATCTGTTTTACTGTTATAGTGTACAATAGTTTCAATGAAAGCTTTGCAAATCCGGTCCTTGGACTTAATGAATCAGGCATTGAATTCACTGAGGTAGGTGATATAGGCATTTGGATTACATCCTTGGGCAATTGCTTTGCAGAATGTATCTCCAGTCTGATTTGGAATCCTGTGGCGTGCTCAGCATGGTAGAGGAGATGTATGAGTACAGCCTTGTGCTTCACAGTGATTTTGGAGAGAGGAATCTGTCAAAATCGTAAATGACTCTATTTTAACTTTGCAACCACCTGGCTGCAACTGCCCAGCCCCAGTGTTTTTCTCATGTCCATGGGGTTTTAGCAGTTCTATTGTAGAATCCTGATTCTATGAGTACTGAAGTCCTCCTGCCTGAGCTGGCAATGGGAAGTGCAAAGGGGTAGTTTTCTTTTTTTTCCTCTGTGCTCTTTTGGTCACTTGGGATTACACGGAAGGCATTGACCTAATCATCAAAGACCCAGTCTTCAAGCCCTTCCTTAATTTCTGCTCATTACTTACTCAGGCAAGGATCCAGTTGACTTCCTTGAGTTCAGCCTCAGCAAAAAAACAAATTAAGGACTTGGCCTCAGGTCTGATGTCATACTCCATTTCCTTTCACTTTAACTCTTCCTTTTACCAGGTAGGGAAACTGAATTAGAAAAGGCAGAGAGGGATTATTTTGATCACAGATTCTTCAAGTTACCAAGCATTCCTGCTAGGGTTTTTTTTCCAAAACACAAGGTAGATGTCAGGTCTTGAGGCATCTCTCAGAACATGCCAGTGGTATCACTGGCATGTAAGAATCGAGTGGGGAAATTAGTACTAGTTTTGCTGAATACACAGAATATAAGCAGTTGTTTGAATAACTGACTTCTCACAAGGGCTCTGATTACTCATAAAGACTCTGCAGCCCTCTTTAGCACTCTTTATCTTATCTGCTGCAGGTCATGATGGCATTTCCTGGCTCAAAGAGGACCCCAAAATGTCACAGGATAAGATAAGTGCTGTTTCCTGCCCTGGCACACCCAATGTTGCTTGCCATGCCCCCAGGGGCAAGCAGACTTTGCTTCTCCATTCCATGGAGACATATATAGATAGATAGATAGACAGATAGAGATATATGTAAACACACACATGCATACACATATGTATATATTTTTTGCAGTAGACTAGAGATCACTTCTTTACCACTGTTTGTTGATTCAGTTTATTCTCTATTTGAGAATGAAATTGTAATGCAAATAAATTAATAATGTGGAGCACCAATTCCATTTCCCCCTCTTTGTTGTCAGGGAGACTTAGCTGACTCCAAGTTTTCCATTCTGAGGTCAGGGGCTTAGGCAGGAGCAAAGCCTCCCTCAGGCTGTGCTCTGTTCTTGCGTATTTGGGCTCCAAAATACAAGATAGAAAAAAAACTTAAGTCTTCTAGATCTCCTACTCCCAACTGCTTCATGAGTGCTCTGAAAGGGCCTTGCCCTTTCCAATTCAAGTTAGCATTTCAGATTCAAAAGACCAGACAAATGCATGATTGTTCCATAGATATGTCTGCCTCAGTTGAATGTCATTGCTGGAATGCTGTCAGAGTAGATATCCTGTAGTTTCTTTGAGACAGATGCATTCTGTCTGTGCCAAATATATTGGCAAACACACAAACACACACAAGTACACACTCACGCCAATACATTTGTGGAGGGTTCCCAAGCAGCATATCTGCATGCAAATATGAAAGATAGCTAGGGAAGTAGGGCACTCAATTATCCTGGCCAACCCCAACAGATGATGTTATGTAGATCCTGACAAAGAGTGGACGGCAGTGAAATTCTCTGGGTCCCTCCACAGAAGTGACACTGGCCTCTGTGAGAAAATAACTTACAGTTATAGAGCTCAGTGAGTGAGGTTTGGAGCAATGAGAAACTTGCACCTTCCCTTCAGCTAACAGTTTCAGAGTGTTTTCAAGCTGAGTAAAGTATTCACAGTCACAGACCTTTCAAGTTTCTTTTGTGCGAAAAAGCTCCTCGGTACTTTCCAGTAGGCGTAAACCAAAATCTATGAAGAGCAACCATGTGCTCTTAAATAAGTTGCTGCAGCTCTATTTTTGCATTTGTTTGAATTTTAATAGGAAATGCTCTAAATGGCAATAGTTACCTCATTGGTATTTGCCACGTGTTGTTTTTTGCATTCTGTTACACATTTTTCACTATGAATTAACTTTACTGAAGGACCAAACATAATGGGCTTCCTCCCACCCCAACTGCCCCATATGTAATTTCATTATATCTCAATTTTTCACAGCTCTTTCTTCCTTCAGCACAGTCATCCCTTTGGCTATTAGCTTCTCTTTTCATACTTTCCATTGAGTTCCTACATACTCCCAAGGTACAAAGAAAAAGTAGCTCAAAGATTCTGAGCCTGCTCTGTGGCATATGGGCTCTGCCTTTCCTTCCAGTATGCAGGAAATGGTTCAGCAGAAGAGCTTCAGCTGGTGTGAACTGCCGAAACTCCATTGCCCTTCAGTGGAGCTGCAATGGTGCATACCAGCAGAGGACCTGGTGGCCTTTAGCTTCTGCTTGTTTCTTCAGCTACTAAATGATCAGAAGACCTGTACTGGGACACAGATGAAGCAAGGAGCAGTATCTCTACAGCAAAAATTTCAGGATCCATTTTAATGAAACAGACTGGAACATCACTGTGATATTTTTAAAAATCACACTGTCAGTTTGGAGCTTGATTCCACTCTTCCTCATGTCAATCACAGAAGTCTCCTGTAAACCAGGATCAGACCCTTCCTGAGGATGGGAATAAATACCAGTCCAATTCTTTAGTCAGTCTTCAGCTCATGAATTCTAAGTAGTTTCAGTGATGTCAGTGGTAATGATTGTACAACCAAAAACTCCTGCTGCAATAACACAGCTCCCACCAAATATGGGGGGTTTATTGAAAAGCAATTAATCTTCCTCACCAGAATTTTGCTTTTACTCAGATGACTCAGCTTTTTAACAGATTTTAGGAACCAATGCTGTGCAAATAATAACTTTCATTTGTATTTAAAGGAAAACTCAAACCTACTTAATCCAGGAGTTTTTTTATAGCCTACCTTGTTCCTTAGCAAACCCTAACAAGGAAACAAATAGGCTACATAAATCACTTTTACGCTACACATGTCCCTAACTGGGCATAGGTCTATTTATACATCTGCATATATGTTTGTATATATATTTAGTTATATTTATCTATGCATATTTATTGATTGTGCACATGCACCAGCCCACAGAGAAAGGAAATGGATGGAACACAGAAAAAGAAGGTGTAATTTCCATCAGTAATATAATGGAGATATAAAATCTGTGGACTGCAGAGTGTTCAGGAAACAAAGGACAGGCCAAAACTATTTGAATATGTGTGTTTGGAGAAAGCTTAAAATTATTATTTATTCTCTTTCATCTGAACTGTTATTTATTGCAAATACTTTGCAGCCAGTGAGGAAATACTATCTATTCCTTCTTTAGCACCAACAAAGGCAAGAATGGTATAACCTAACTCCAGAGAAAAGGAGCAGCTTATTGAAACAGCTTCTTTTACTAAAGTGTCAGACCTCTGGGCATGATTTACTTTGAATGGCACTTACAGACTGGATCTTTATTGCTGTTAGCTTTACATAATACTTCATGGAGTCTACCAGTTCTCAGGCACAGATATCAGAAGGACATGGTTGTGGATAAGCTGGTTCTGTGCTGCATGCTGGTCACCACTGTATCTGAACATCCACCTCTGCTCTTTAGCAAAGTGACTGACACAAGTGGCTGCAGCACCAAGTTAGTAAAAAATCACAGGTTCTGTCGCCTTACCACAGGCAGTGACAGACAGGAACAAATGCATTCTAAAATACCCTCAGGAATGCACAGCTTTGTTATTTTGTTTTCTTTTCTGTGCAAAAGAAGAATTTTGTTTCTTAATTACTTGGCCACAATTGAAACTAAACTTCTTGGCTATGATTTTTTCAAAGTATATCTCATAAGTAGTGCAGCATAGGATCAAGTGCTTCATCTCTGGGAATACTTTTAGAAATAAAAAAAAGAAAAAAAGTTTTGTGGGTTCTTCAATTTGCAAGCAGCATCCTGTAGAGCTCTACCTCGTTTGCAGCAAACAATAGAACATTAGAAACTCTTCGAGAAGAGTTTTTATTTTCTCAGATATCAGCATTGCTTTTACTAAGCAGGGGCAGGGCTCATTTCAGTGGTTCTGTGCTGGAGTTCATACTTTATGGATTTCCATTTAGCATAAGCATTCTAGCCACGTTACAAAGGGAATTTTATATCACACATAGCTGGTTTAGATTCTTTAAGAAGTGTTTGCTTACTTAAAGGATACCATGTTCAGTGCCTGCCTTCCACTCCACATTCCTGCCTCTTACTCAGTCTTACAAACTTCACGGTTCAGCATCTATACCTTATCTTCTAGAGGTCTTTTTCAGTGGGAAGAATAACTAGAGAGTCTGTGTTCTTGTCTGAGGGAGAATACTCAGGCCCTTCTTAGCTTTCACTTGCTCTCTGCCTTACAGTCAACACTTGGAAAAGTATGTGTTTCAGAATATTGTTCTACTTCAATATAATGGGAAAAAAAATATTTTGATATCTGAGAGTTTGGAGATTGCAGAGACCAGTCTCTAAGAGTTGCCAGTAGCCCAGACCACTTAGTATGTATGTTTTAGACAAAAAAAAGTGAAGCCCCAATTAGGAAAACAAGGCTCAAATTTTCCAAGTTAGTTTAAATAATTGTAAGAACTAGAATGCTCAGCCTTAGTGAATATACCAAATCAGTTTCCACAAACCTCTGTTCTTACAGACAGTCCTGGTTACTATGTCCAAATCCACCAGCTCTTTGTTATTTAAATCATAACTATCAAATTGTATTTCACTTTTTTGATAAAAGCACAATGAAACATATGATTCTAACAAAGGGAAAAACAGGTGGAGAATGAAGATAGAGCTAATTTTTACCACCTGGAATCACAGAACTCTTTCCTTATGAGATTTTTATTTGAATCAGGGCCACTGAAGAAATAACAGTCCATAAAATTGAATCAACACTCATTAAAACCAGAACGTGAAGTTATCTTACATGTAAAATAATCTAAAAAGTCAATGACCTACACAGTTTCTCTATGGCTGTTTATGTTAACTGCATTCACTGTTAGAGGAAAATTTATCTCTGGATAGGTCTGTATAATTTCCTAGAAGTTAACTGAGCTACTCACACACTGAAATTGGTCCTTTATGTTTTGAAAGTTAGTGATTCAAACTGTAGTTTGGAAAGTATTGGTAGCTACAAGGGTTTTTCATTTGCATGTTGCTGCTGTATCTCCTAGCCTACACAAGTGATAAGAATAGCATCTGATAAGACCCATCTGTGACTCTGAGGTCTTAGCTCGCTGAGGAGGTGCAGTGCAGGAAAAGCCCCGGGGAGAGTTCTGGCTGACTCAGTCAGGAAATCAGCAGTGTGTGCTGCAGTGTTAGTTCTGCATCCAGCACGTACACGATGGACACCATAGATCCCCCCTGCAAGCCAGGAGCCTCCATCCACTGTACTGCAAGGTAGGGAAATCCCAAAGCTGTCCTCAGCTTAGAGAGAAAATCCTCACAAGCTGGCAGAGGCTATTCAGCAGTTCAGCCTTAAACTTTCACAGGGAAAGTCTCCGAAAAATCAGTGGATGAAATGGACTGTTATGTGATAGTATGGCACACCAATATTTTGTAGGATATCATGCATTTATACTGGCATTTTTCAATTGTGGACTGTGGAAGACAAAGAATATTAAACAGATGGCATGAAAGCTTCTTCGTTGACACATCTCTACGTTTCCATTGTCAGCACTGTGTAATCTCATAAGCTTCTAAATACCTTCTCTGCCCTCTTTTCTTTTATCACTCCTTAGATGATCCCAAAAGTGTCTGGGTAATAGTCCCTAGTGACCAGTGGCACTAGGGATATGTATATCTGTAACTTCATGATCTCTTCCTAAAGCAGAAATTCAACAAACCACTCCACACCAATGGTTTAGGTGTCAGTATGGAACAAAAAGACAGGGGTTAAATTTTTCTTCACTTGTCAGTGTAAGCATTGTCTATAAAGCAGAAAGCCCTTTGGAGGAAATGAGCAAAATCATCACCACTGGTGAATATAAAGCGTGCAAGCACTTTCTTTCATGAAAATTTATTTTTTAAAGATTAAATGCCCAAAATTCATCAAAGTTGATCTCGGTTAATCTAATCACAGAGTACAAAATATTTCAGTTGTTAACTGTATTGGCACATATGATTATGAGTGGTTATTTTTCTGCTGCCTCAGCACTGTGACATAGTTTTTATGCATCCTTCCCCAGCTTGCTCCTCTTTTCCTTGCTACTTATAAATTGTTTTAAACTAACATATTTCATGGGGTGCCTCCCCTCCAAAGGAATGCAGCTGGAGCAGCTGAGGAAATAGAATGAGCAGTAGGGTTCAGCAAAGAGAGTACATTGCAACCAGCAAGAGGCCTGTATTGACAGGTTGCTCAGAGCTTTGGTCTACCAGCTCCTTCTTTACTGCTTAATTATCCTCATGGAAATTTACTTTTTTAATATTCAAGAAAAATCACCTCATTCTGATTTATGATTGCTGTCTCTTATTCTGCCACTATTCACCTCAGCAAAGAGCCTGACTCTCTGTTCTCAGTAGCCTCTGTAGGTGCTGGGGGCAGCAGATTGCTGAAGCCATCCCATCTCCAGGCTGAACCATCCCCAGTCCCTCAGCCTCTCCTCACAAGACAAGTGCTTTAGCCTCAGCCACCTCAGGAGCTCTCTGCTGAACTGCGATTTATTGACAGCCTTCGTGTACTCAGTGGCCCAGAGATGAACCCAGTATTCTACAGATAGCCAAACAAATGCCTAGCAAAAAGGAATAATGACTGCTTCCCTCACTTGCTGGCGGTGTTCCTGCTGACACAGCCCAGGGCACTCAGCCTTCATCCCTGCCAGGATCCTGCTGGCTCAGGTTCAACCAGGTGTGCCCCAGGACTTCAGTGCCTGCTCCACAGAGCTGCTCCCCAGCCAGGCAATCCCAACCTGTTTCCTGTTGGGTGTTAGTCTGTCCCAGACACAGGGCAGGGCAGGTGTCCTGACTGAATTTCAACAAGTTTACTGCCAGTTCATTTCTCCTATCTATCTCCTTCTGAATGGCAGCCCTGTCCTTGAGTGTATCAGCTGCATCCCCCAAATGCCCCTCCCCTACACATCGTTTCAAACTTGATGAGGATAATTCTGTCTCCTTTTCCAGACCCAGGCCAGGGCCCCTGAGCAAGGCCCCTTGTAACCATTTACAAACACTTGTGTGTAACTTTTTCCCGTCCATTTTTAATTACAAGCTAAAATTGTTGCAAGTATTGCACAAAAAACCCATGGACAGTAAATCTGTCCAAACATGATGTTTCCAGCAAACTTGTTGCAAGATGGTCTAAAGAAAATAAAATTAGCTTGCCAAGATATTTTGTAAGGCAACAGGAATTGATGGAGTAATTTTATGCATTATTTTGGCATTTTGCTATCTGACAAATTTATGGGGCTGGTGAGAAGTGACTTAGACTTCACTTATGGCTTAGATCTAAAGTACCTCCAGAAACAAATATGGAGGAGTGTCAGCATGCCCAAAACTGAATTAAAGACCAATATAACAAAAAGGATCACATGCAAGTGGCAGGACACCCTTTGGGGAGAAAAAAAATCAGTCTCATCTAATTGTATTTTTGTTTATCTTTGAGCCCAGCTCTCTGACGCTCATGTGGCCCTGACTTCAGAGATTGTTAACAGCGTATTTATTGGGAAAAAAACAGAATAAGACATTCTTTAAAGCTAAGATCTCTTTACACTACTAAAACAACAGAGACACGAAGAGGCAAAATGCCAAAAATGTCATATTTAAAGCACAAAAGATGCAGAGCCAGAAATTCCCTGGCTTCGTTGGAGGTGTGAATATTGCGATGTAGTTTTTACTCTGAGTTTTGGCTCAGTTCTCAGTTGTCATCTTTATTCATAAGCTCAGAAATTCTGCTGAGTGTGTCAACTGCCTCTTTGCTGCTGTGGCCAAATGTGTTTTCTTCTGGTTTAGAATATGTCTTGCAGATCCTCTTTCTGGCAAGACATTCTTGTTCATTTGTTGATTTGATTTTGCTAAAAGGATGGGACAGGTAGGCTTGAGAAAGTAAAGAATTCTTTCTCTTAACTCTTCCATAGTTTTGTGTTTGCTGTCTTGCATACATGATTAACAAGTTAGCTGATAAAATATTTTTTTCTTTCTTTAATAGCTTCTATGAGACTTTTGTGATTTTTGTCCAACTATTTCCACTTGAATGCTCTCTAGCTGCACTGCATTCCATGGGGTAAAGTGCTGTATTAGAGATACCTGGCTACCCTGAGTGACTTGGTTTGTACACATAACACAGCTCAAATCCCAGCAGACACTAGCTTCAGAAATAGAAGCAGCAGAGCTACATCAATCCAGCACTAAAGCCAGGTTAATTAACCTCACTGCAAAACTTACCACTTCACCTAAATCTTTCTAGTATCTTAGGTCAGGCCTTGTTTTTCCCCCTCTTGAGCACATGGTATGGCTTCTTGATGTCTGAGCAGCACTCTTAGCTCCCCCACTAATTGTCTGGACCTGGGAATATCTTCATGACCATTGTAATGAAGTTTCCTGTCCCCAAAGTCCCTTTCCTTTTGGCTCAAATGAGCCCGTGTACTTAGGCAGCAGGATAGAGACACTGAAGCTGTTTTCAAAAGCAAAACAAGAATGGCTGTTATCTGTATACTTGAATAGGGAAAGTACAACACCTCTTAGAGAGAGAGGTACCACACAGTGTGGCAAAATCACCTTTGAAGATGCTATCAGCACGAGTTCTTCAGCTTGTACACTCTGTCTACAAGGATAATAATGATGGTTGAGCCCAGAGAACTTCTAAAACCCACCTGCAAAGATGGCTCATATTGCTGCCTTTATTCTGATGTCTTGAAGACTGTTATTGAATTTTGGTATCCACGAGGGCAGAGGCAGCTCCAGGTCACAGCACCCAGACAGGGTCCCAGAGGCCTCCCTTGCTCTGAAGACTGATCTGTCTCCCAAACCAGTCATGTGAGCCCACAGCATCCAAGCTGCTGTCAATCCTGTTCTGGTGGTTCTTCCATGTGGAAAAAAAACCCATGTATTTTGCTGTCATAAAATATTAAGTGAATAGCCTTAGCCAATGTCAATAATTTCTTGTTAATGCATATTTTTCCAGTTGTAGAGAAAAATGTAGCTGTATACAACTAAGCCTTTATTATTGTTTACCTAAGAAGGCTCAGCTTTGAGACAAAATCTTGGCCTTGTGTCTATCCGTCTTTCCATATAAAGCATGTGAGGTCCCAAGAAGTCTTGAGATTTTTTTGAAGACAAAGACATGGCTGATGTAGATTTATATTGTTCATTTAAATTAATGGAGCTAATGTAATGCTTGCTAGCTCAGGATCAAGCCTCCAGACTCAGTGGAGGATTTTACTAATATTAGAAACACCAGGTGTGTTACTGATGTATCTCCAAGTTGCTTGTAAATAGGTGGCAGATGTTAAAACATTCCTGATTTGCAGTGTGTGAGCTTAAGGTCCAGATACCCACCATGATGTCAAAAGGAGGATGGGAGGACAAAACTGGGGAGTCCAGTGTGCTTATTGAAAAAGAAAATACTACCAAGGAAAGGATTCAGGAAAAAGTATAAAAGTGAAACATAGGAATTTTGTGACCTCTGATGTGAGAGAGGCTTATCCTTGAAACAAGGCAATTAGCTCGCTTAGCAAGTACAGTGCTGCAGTGGCAGAAGCAGCCTCCAGTTTTAAGTGATTATCACCTCTTTAAAAATGTTTAGGGTGAGCAGACACAGTACTTCCTTAAATACTGCATAAGATACAATTTATCAAAAAGAAATAGGTGCCATTTGGCACCTGCTGTAATTGCTATGATGGAAATAGCAATGCATAACTATCAGAAGAATGGCTGCCACATTTTTTAACAGCTTACAGCTATTTTATGTATTTCTAATGGCCAATGAATAAATGATGCAACATACATTTTACATACCTGTGGAGTAATGAATCTGAGATTAAATCATACATAATGATTTTTAGGTGCCAGATACATTTAATATACTGAAGGAAAAATTTATTCGATGGGAAACATGAATATAATTACAAGTATGTTGGAGAATTTGTGGGAGTTCTTTCTATACCTGTAGAAAATTATGTGGCTGTAGCAGTAGACCCCATAATACATGAAGAGCAGACCCACAGACCTCACCCCAGCTGCTTAGGTCATCTCCTAGACCTCCAGTCTTAAAATCAAGTGCTAAATATTTGTGTTTTAACTGATTCTGCCCCTTCTTGTTACTATAGTCCTCAACATGAGCCACTAAAAGACATATGAACGTAGCTGAGCATAAAAGAGTGGTGAGGAATTTAAAAATTAATAATAATGAAAAAAATTACATTACCTTCTTCTTGAAAAAAAATCCTCCTGTCTTAATCAGTTAAAAGTGTTGTTCAAATAGTGAGAAAAACCTATTTTTTCTTCCAAACAAAATGTCTGATTTTTTTCTATTCACTAGAAGGAAATGAGATAATCTTTAAATAATGGAATTTTTAGTCATTTTTTGACTCTTAGGGAGAAAGTACATTGTCTGCCAGGCAGACAAATCCTTCATCAATGAATTTCAGATGTGATTTTTTTTTCTTAATGTAATAAGACACTATGCATTTTGTCCTCAGTTCTCTGGAAGAGATCTCAAAGAAGCAATTAATATCAAACTGAATGACTGACCAACCATCTGCCAATTCCAGCACATTCAATACAACTGATGCTTTATTCAAATACAGAGTACAGACTCTACCACTAGAAGAATTGATTTAGGTCAGATAGGAAGGGAAGAATAATATGTAATTATACATACAGTGAGACCTGCTCATATAAGACTTCGATGCACTAAAAGTGTTTTTCTGCTACAGTAAAGGAGAAAAGATAACAGGAAACTTTCAGTTTATTGCAACATGTAAGATTCAAGACAAGTCATACTGAATCTTTACTTGCTATGAAGTTGTCTGGTGAAGGGGAGGCGTTGCCTCATTACAGAAGGTTTTGCTGTTTAAACCCACACGTTCAGAGATGTTAAAAGGATTAAACATTCAAATCTGATTTATTTTGGTGGACTTGGGCAACATAATCCTCAGGCAACATTTAACTCTCATGTTTTGACATCACAGAAGGCAGCTGCAGGGACAGGAAGCCATCCAACAAAGGGAGAGGAAATCCTGGGTTGTTTGGTTCAATAGAATATAAATGAAGAAGACATTATACTGAATAAGGAATCAAAGCTTGCAGAAGACATTTTGTGTCAGCTTCTGACCACTGATTTGGTGACAGCCTATAAATCAACTTCAAAGTCAGCTGCAAAGCCATGTGAGGTTTTCTACAACCTTGGTATCTATGGGTCTGCACTATATTTTTCCTCAGTTGATTTGCTTAACTGCTGAGGGACATGTTTGAATCTTTTCTGGAAACAAGGAAACAAAACCCTCACATGTGTTAGCATTTCTGTATTTGCACAGAAAATATCCTCAAGTCACTCTGCAGGATGTGAGGAGAGTCAGTGGAAATGTGATTTCTCAAAGTAGGACTTTCGTGGCTAGTTGTACAGATCCTAGGTTTTTGTAGAGAAAAAAATCATAACAATGATCAAAATTAAAAAGGATTGTTCAAAGAATACCTACCTTTTCCTTTATTTTTTTTTTAATTTTTCTCTGTTAAAATACTGCTACTTTGCTATGTGACACGGACAGAAATCAGGAAGGGTCATATCAGCCAGGCTTATCTATACAGCAGGGAATTCTGCAAACAGGCAAAAAGCACTCCAACTTTCACAGAAGTGAAAGTGCTAGCTTATTTGTTCTTGAGACTCTCAGAACCTCTGCTTTGATGTTGCACAGAGCCAGACACTCAGAAGAAGTGGATTGTGAGTCACCAACAGCTCTATGATATCAGTAGGCTGTAGCTTAGGACATTTATGAGCAAAGTTTGAAAACAGAACTTGCTTCTTGACCCAAACACTTGGGCCTTAGGATTAGCTAAATACCTGCATTGTTTACCTGTTGATTCCTATGTGAAGCACCTATAGAAAATACTCTATCTGCACAGTTCAGGTATCATAGATATCAGTGCTTTCTCCTGAAAAATACTTCTGAGCTCAGCTATTCACACAGTGCATCCTTTGCCTTTAATAAAAATTGGAGCTAATTAGCAGCATGTGAAAACAACTGCTAACAATTAAATCCCTTTTCATATAGCCAGGCACACTGTAAAGACAGTATAGCAAGTTTCCTGTGGTTGCCTATAGAAAATGTATGCATTCATTTTTAATTGCTTAGTAGTGCTTAAATCAGACCTTTGCCTGTTATGCTTCGTATTTCACAGTTCAGTGAGGGTTTATTTGTTTGCTTAAAATAAGGAAAATTAATTGACATTAATTTTCAATCTCATTGAGTTAATTTGGTGTGAAGGAAGGAAACTTTCAGCTTCTAAGGAAACCTTGACTGCTTTTATGTAATCTGACACTCTTGCTCTATCTACCACCTCCTAAAATATTGCTGCTGACATTTGTCACCCTAGTGAGTGCAAGGAAGTGAAATTTAGTGAACTTAAAATAATTCAGATTCTTTAGCAAAAATTATGCCTGCTGCTGTTTTCTGCCGCTGTTGGGGGAAAGGGTAGAAGACCTCTAGCCTAGAGTCAAGCTTGTCTGCAGTCAAACTTGCTTCTTGTTGGAGGTTCTCCCTCTGTGCATTCCATCAAGCTGCACCTCCAAACTGGCCTACAGATAATGACACCATGGGAAAGTTGGCTGGATTTCTTGACATCAAACTTTGCTAACCCTTGTGGGCAGCTGCTACAAAGAGGAGCTCTGTTTTGCCTTCCTCAGCACCTTCCAGGGGCAGCTGTAGGCCCTGCGCTGAACGACCTTGCTGTGCTGGCAGAGGGATGGCTTTGATGGCTGCTCACAGGTGGTGAGGTGATTCTGTTTCCCCTGTATTTCTAGATACCGTTTCCTTCTTCCTGTTGTGCATTTTATCTCAACAACACAGGGCATCAAAAAGGCCAAGTTTTAGCCCAGTGTGCTGTTTCTCTAGGCTGCCTTGCCCTGCTCTGTTCTAACATTGAGAGCTGTCTTGACTGAAGGACAGCCCCTGTCCAAACCCATCCACTGCATTTTTATCCTGTCACCCCAGAAGTCTTTGCTGTCTTGGAGACAAACAAGGGTACAGTCACATCTTCTGGCTATTTCCACTTGTATTAAGAAGTGAGCTGAAATGCAAGTAGATTTCCCTGCACCAGTTTCTTTCCAGCAGCAGAGAGCTCTACGAAGACTTTCTGATTTGGCTTCCTGCTGAAGGGTGTAATATATGCAACTATCTCCCAATAGATTTCTGCCCTAAAAAGTCCCTTTTCCATTTCGTTCCTTTCACTGTTATGCCACTTAACATGAAAGTAGAAGGGACAAAAGTAATTTTTTTAAAGACATTTCTTACTGCAGATGTGAAACTCTTAGTGGCCCTTGTAAGTTAATACACATTAAAATACATGATCAGACCATCAGAGCCTGAGTATCTCAGGAACAGATGGTGTATTGACTGCTAAGGGCTAATCTTCATTTAAGGTACTCTGATTGCAACTGAATCTAATGAAAAGGTATGATTCCCAAACCCCCTGCTGCTTAAAATGTTCTGTTTTATTCCTGTTGCTATACTTCTTTTTCTGTTTTTCAAGATTGGGAAGATTAAAAGATGAATGAGATCTCAAAATTGAAAGACAACATGTAGCCCCATGAAAATTAGATTTTTATTTCTTTCTGATAGCACTAAAGTTAAACATTATTAACCTTGTATTCCAATTCCCTTCTTTGAATTTCCAAATCTGTGTTATTTCTTATGAATCTTTGTTAAATAAAACATGAAAATCCTCTAACTCCTTCATCTATAGTGATGCTTAGTCTTTTCTAATAATAAAAAAATAGAAACCATTTTTACAAGATTAATAACTAAATACCTCTATATTAATGCAAACCAAATTACATTATATATTTCTTAGAGCTGTGACTTGTAAGATACAAATTTTTACTTTAGAAAAATACAATTTATTTTTTAAAAATATGATCATTAACAATGGTATTTATTTTATACTTACCAATTGTCTTTAAGTAACACTCTGACTACTACTTCCTTTTATGGACTTTTCCTCATGATGCATTCATATATTAGTATTTCCTATGCCTATAGGGTAGGTCTGTAAGTGTTTTTAATGTTGTTCCCTTTTTAGTCCTTCTACTTTACTTTTTTCTCTAATTTTTAACCAACTATTTTAAATTGAACTTTTAAATATTTTTTATGCTTCTGCAAGGATTTCATCAAAAATTTTTGCCAAACTTTGTAACAAGTAGAATGCTTTCAGTAGTGTCATTGCTATTTTTCTTTGATAAATTAATTATTCACAAGAAATAAAAATACTGTCATTCTTGGGGCTGTCCTGTGCTGGGCCAGAAGCTGGACTTTGATGATCCTTGTAGGTCCCTTCCAACTCAGGATATTCTATGATAAAAAAGATGTTTCTTAGTTCTTTACAAAGACTTCTTTGTAGTTAACGTTACAGAAATGCAGAGAATGATTTGTATGAACTTGGTGATCCGAATGTTCACTTACAAGGAACATAATGACCAGAATTGTTTCAATGGTTTATATGTAAAATGGAACTCTAGGTTACAGTGAGAAAATAATAGCAATATTATTTCATCACAAAAGGAAATACTGCTGTAGGAAATGAGAAACTATGCAGACAAATGACAAAGTCAGTGCAGGAATGCTTTGGTGTAATGGAATTGTGAGGCTGAATACATTTTGAAATACTGCTTTTTTTATTTACTTGAATGTTGTGGTCACTGTTTCACAGTCAATACCACAGAAATGTCTGTACAGGCTGTATCTGTATATGATTTGAAAATGCAAACATTCAGTACTTTATTTTCAGGCTTGAAAACATGAAAAAATATTCAGGCGTCTTCTAAAGAAATATGTAAATGTAAAAAATGTAATACAACCTCTTTGCTGGTTCAGACTCACTGTAAATTTTAAAAAAAGAAAACAGGATGTAGCTTCCACTGAAGTACATTTGTGTATTCATTGTCTTCTGTATTTAGGTCAATAGCATCTGAGGAATGGGGAGAGAAGAAAGGGCAAGTAATTGCCCTTCAGTCTTACCTCAGAACCCCTAGTCCAACACAGTCTGCTGCTCTAGTAGTGTTTTCAGGACTTTTTGCAGTATTTGGCACTAGAGTATCTTAGTTTGGATTGTGGTTTTCAGGGGTTTGTTAAAACAGTTGTGAAAAGTAATGCTTGGACTCGTCTATCTTTGGGGTCTTTTCCAGCTGTGATGGTTCTATGATTCTGTAAAAGATGCCAATTGACAGCTCTGTACAGTGAACTCTTCTGTTAATTGGTCCACAGAAAATGTGCAGCAGCTGATATGAGGTCTCTGCACTTCAGAAGCACCAACCTGCAGAGCTGCCTGGGGGAGCAGGGGGAAGAATCTCATTTCTCTGCCTGTACCACCGCTGGGATTAAAGGTATTGACAGTCACCCTTGTGTAAAAGCCTTCTGTGTGCATAAAAGGAGAGCAAAGTGCTGAAGCAAAGGTACCAGAAATTATATATTCCTTAGCAAAGGTGCTTTTTAAGTGAAAGCAATTTGGCTTCAGTGTGAACAGCAGTAAATTACAGCACAACACCCTGCAAGAATGTTATAGTTAGCAGAAAGGTATTTACACATGGATTTTTTAAAGCCTAGGGAATTCAGAGTTAATATTAAATTCACAAGCCATCAAACACCTGAAAGTTTGAAATTTCATAGTTAGGGTCTACAAATTTACTTGGCTTGCTCTCATGGATGATATCTTCCCAAATTCCCTTGTATCTCTCTTGTGGTAAGTAGTATTTTTTTTGATCAAGGACTTTTAAAATACTTTAAGAAGTCGGCAAATTTGAAAACATTATACTTTACTTGCACAGAAGATTCAGGAAGGAATCAATGTGTGTGTATGGTTTTGGTTTTGTCTGTCCCTTCTCCGTCCCTGAGTTGCTGATGAGCTAATTTTAGAACATCAGGATGCATTGCTAGGAAATCACTAATAAACACAAAAATAATGTGTGAGCTTAACTCTGACTAAAATATCCATTGAATCATGATGTATCATGCTTTTTTGTCATGGTTTTGTCATGAGAGGGCAAAAACTGAGGAAGTGTTGGGTTTTGGTTTTGTCTTATAAATGATAAAAAATCTGCAAAAAAATCTGCAAAAAGAATTATATCTTAGTCATTGCTTTGAAACTTGCCTTGTGGATGTGAGGGAACTGGGGGGAAAATTTTAGAATTGGGATAAAATTACTGATAACTATGAAATTTGTAGATGAGGCATCACTAATGTATGGTGTTGAGGAGTACATAGGAATGGGGAATCCATTATGTGTCTTGAAAACACTACTGTTATCTTTGCATAAACATTTCATGCAGTTTAGAGGTGAGCTTTTTAGTTCCAATACCTGTGTGTTGTTTGAGAGTTACTAAGCCTGTATATTTTGTACAAATCCCAAAGTAGCAGAGGCACTGCAGAGTTCAGAGCAGAGCTGCCAGAAGCTTAACCAATGTCAGACTTCACTGATGCCCTTTCCAGTCATGTGCATCCTGCTAGCTTTGCTTCTCAATACAAGTCAAATATAGCTCTCTGTAGAAGTAATGCAGAAATACATTACCAGTGTTTGTTTTTAATTCTCCTTGTGACCTAGACAGCTTATGAACAAATTTGGAAGCCTAATTAAAATAATGCATTGAAAGCTGTCACTGGATTTGAACAGAGTGAAGAAGTAGTTACACATTTTTGATTTAAAAACAAAGCAAGTTTGGAATCAGAATGAAAAATAAAACCCTCTTTATTTCATGGCTCTCAGGGATTAAAATGAGCAAACAGTAGAGATGTTTGGAGAAGTCTCAGTTTTTCCATTCCTCTTCCTTGTGTATTGGAAATACTGTTACAAGAGAACCACAGGTAATATTGGCTCTGTGGAACAAGTGGATGGCAGTTTTTCAGGCTAGCAGCAGACAATCCCTTGCTCTGCTCTTGGCTGGTGAGGAAGACCAAAGTGTTTTCAGTGGCTCACAGAGATAGCGCTGTCTTGATATAGAATCAGCACAGAGTATGCCATTCCTTGCTTATCTACTACAAGCATCTGTTTTACGATTGCAGTACTTTCTATAGAGCTGCAAAAATGTGTTGACACGTAAGTTAAAGGGAGATGGAGCTCACAGTATTATCACATGGGATACTGCTCCCACTGGAGCCAAAAGCAAAGCTTGCTGTGACTTCATACAGTTCAAGGATTCAGTCCCAGCTTCTGAAACAAATACAGTGAAAAGACAAAGCAGAGAAAAAAAAGGGCTGTGTAGTAGCTGAGTACTGAGTCAAGTTCCTGAGAACAGTCAGTCAACCTCTGACCCTGGCCAGCCAGCAGTTCTTAAGTGGGTTAAGGCCAACAGGCTTCCACCCCTTCTGAGGGAAAGGAAATATGAATGTCAGTGTTTGGATCTGTAGCCTCCACAGTGAAGTGAAAGCAGGTGCATCATGATGCAGTTTGTTTGGCTGTGAGGAGACCTCTACGAACTATGATGTCCCAGAACCATCAGCCCCTTGTCATTTTCTCACAGGTGTGTCTATTCATGCTTCATTTTTTTTGAAACAAGGATTTCTTATTTAACATCATCAAAATAACGTGCAGAAGCATGCATACACACAATTATGCCAAGGAAGGAAATGTTCAGTGTGTGTTCTGTAACATCCAAGATTAACTATTGTCTTCTACTGGAGTTATAAACACCAATTAAGGTTTTCTACTGTCTGATATTAGGACCTCCCATGCTTATCTTTCTACAGACATATTGCAATGCAATTTGTGTTTCTCTTGTGATACTTTAACAGAATTAAGGCTTTGGAGTGATTCAGAGTAATCTTGAGGAAAAATTTAATAGTTTGTTTTTTTTTTTTTAAGCACGAGGTTGAATTTAATGGCAGTTAAGAGCTTGGTGTTTCATAAGTATTATTCCCTTAGAAATGTCCACTGTGTTTTATTTCCCTATTTCATCAGATTTATATATTCTATTTTTCTCCTTTTTTTTTTTTTTGGAACCTTGCTTACCAAGAAGATAACTGGGAATGCAGAGAAAATTTCTCAGCAAAACCGTGTTCACCGCTTTTGGAGGGTTTTAGGAGTGTTGGACAGGTTTAGTACTGCCCTACAATCAATGCAGACATAATCTTCTTAGTGTGATCCAATTTGATTATGTGCATTTGTATTCTTGTGTGCTTTGAGAATACCTGTAAAGGTGCTTCTGTAGGTGGTAAAGGTAAGCAGCAATGTGCCCTTTGTGAAGAGCCCATGTAATTTACATGGATTAGTTGTAACAGGGAGGTCCTAACAGACACTACATGTCAGTTGTAGTGTGTTACATAAATATTCATAGGACAGAGATAATAGAAAAGAAATCTCTCATATTTTTCTTTCTCATGTCTTTATGCCTAAATACATTGAAAGTAAAAATCCACAAAAAATTGCACTGTAATCTTTTACCAATCCACAATTGAATAATTTGCTCTCCTTCCAGCCAGGCCTGGACAAGCTCCCTAGTTAAGTGTTATCTCTTGAATTGAATTCCATGTGAGCAGTAAGACTCTTGTCATTTTCCTCTTGTGGCTGAGGGTCTATGAGGGCTGATGCAACTTAAGGAGGAGAGCTGACGAAGCAGTACCTGCTGGTAGCTTTGTAGGGTGCTGCTGAATACCTCAGACATCAGTGTCACACTCAGGAATTCCCTTCATTTGTGATTCCCGTCTTGTTGGGGGATTGTTGGCTGCTCCTCAGGATTCAGTATCTCCAGTGTGGCACATTTGGCCTGTTGCTGTGAATGAGTGTGAAGAGACAGCTATCGTTGATGGCAGCCACGGGTAAAGTGGTTTCCCTGGGTTCCGAAATTCCTGACACAAATTAAGAATCTTTGTTATTTTCCTCTGTAGCAAACAAGACATTTTTCCTCCATGCTTGATAGAGAGAAACATAATTGAGAGAGATTAGCATATTTATTGACTGAAGTAACAGAAACTGGGGGTGGGGTGGGGGTCGGAGGGGGGGGAGGAGGAAATGTGAAAAAGTTTTTGCCTTCTTGACTGAAAATTGATGTTAGACTATACCTTGACTTTGTTAAGGTTTGTAAAAGATCAGATGCTCTTTCTGAGGCTGCCACAAATATTTTATGAGACTTGCTTGTTTTGAAAAAGCAGTACAGATGTGAGGAAAGCATGGACCATGCCCATCAGAGAGACAAAGGAAAAGAAAGTGGGCCTTCCCTTTGTTAAGTTCACTGTATTTGGTTCCTTGAGGCTTGTTTCATATCAGTCTGGAGGTTCCACTCCTAATGTCTCTGTAATGACTAATCACATAATTCAAAATTTTAAGCCACTTAGGATATGGAATGGCAAGGTTCTTACAAAAGGATGACCAGCAATGTATTAAACCCATCTTAATTACATTGTTTGAATCCAAACCAATTTCATGTAAGCATTATAACACAGCAAATTGCTGCTCTCTGTAAGTGTTAAACCAATCCTAGGAAATCTTGCACTGTTATGAAATTTTGAGATTTATATCAGCTATTAAGAAATATTAAAAGTCTTCAACTATGCATAAGTGCACTATAGCTTGAGGGGATCTGGAGATGCTTGTATTGTGAAGTGATCCTTTATGAGAAAAGTTCTTCTTTACTTGACAGCTGCATTGTTCACCCTATGATATGCTTCCCAAATATTTCAAGTTGTGGATTAGCTGCACTGTTTTAATTACTAAATACAGGCTTTTTTAATCAACCATGCTTCTAGTGCCTGAGGAATTTGCCCAATCCTCTGGTAAATGTTAAGTCTTTGTTAGCAAGAGGTGTTTGAAGAATAGCTCAGTAGTCTGAAGGATAAAGAAAATCCATATAAAACAAAGATATATTTTCATTTTTCTAGTTCTGTATATGAAAAAAATGCTGATATGCTATAAACTATGTAGCCTTCTGCTATTTTTCTAACCCTTGGGGAATGCAATGCAGAATGGACACTTGTTCACTTACTAAAATTTCTTTTCAGCCTCACAAAGACTTGGCTTCCCAGCTTGATGAAAACATTCTTAGGAGTTTATATATAGCACTGACTCTTTGAGCATTATTGTTTGGTGACAATAATAACATTATTGTTTTAGTTTCTCAAAAGCTCCCTTCACAGCAGTAGTTGAATAGCAGCAGACTAAATGCCACAGTACACTCCTATATGTTATACCATTTTCTTCTGTACCCATGATCATAGGAGATGCAGGTGCTGGTTTCTCTCACCAAATATTTTATATTGTTTCAGAATGTCTATGGGCATAAAAGTATTACTGCATGAACCATACCTTCACAAAATGTGAATACAGCTTCATGATTTGTAAAACAGAATGAAAACAGTGGTTTTTGGAGCAAGTCCCAGCTGGTAACAATTAAATCAGATTTGTTGAAGTATTTCTTTTTTTCAAATGCCCCTATATAGTTTAAGGTAAACATTTTGGCACAGTCATTTTACCCTGGCTCGGGATTTGTCTGCCTAGAGAATTTGACAGCCTTTCCAGTGATATGAAGTCAATATAGAATTTGAGCACTTTTTTGCCCACCCTGTCGGGATGCTTTTATTTAGAAGTAGATGTTTTTTTCATTGCAGTGTGCACAATAGAATATTTGAAGTGCTTTTAAGGATTTTTTTTCCAACTTCAAACATTAACTTCCAGAGCACCTCTAGACAGATAAAAGAGTCCTTGACTTGCTCAAGCTCTTTAACTGCATATTTGCTTGGTATATATTTGTGGTAACATAACTCATTTGTGTAACAGTAATTTATAAGTCAGGCTATCTCTAGGTTTCTAATTTACTGTTCAGAATCCATTTTTATGAAACTGCCATTTTGCTTAGCCAGAGCTGTAAGGAAACCCCATTCTCCCAACCCCAGTTTTACATTATGCTCACAGATGTAGCATAACCTCATGTAATTGAGACAGTCCCTTGTGACATGTTATAATATAATATAATAGGCCAGCTGGTAAAAGTGGAATAATGAAGGAAAGTAAGTAACTGTTGATGTCAAGATAGAACTGATGCAAATGTTGTGCTCTGGCCAAATCCCAAATTAGAGCAGAAAACAGCTGAGATAGGTATGGTTTGAAGCAGCATTCAAAATGTTAGAATGCTGTAGCAATGTGCAAAAAGCTCTCTAACTCACTTTCAGAGGAACTGAGGATTATCAGCACCTCTGAAAGAGGCCCCTTCATAAAGAAAATTTCAGGGTGATGTCAGAATGCATGAGAAAAAGTACTTTGCAGAAATCCCTCAGCAAGGACAGTGGTGCAATTTGCATCAGTCATAGCCATACTTTTACCATATATTTGGTAAAACTCAGACTGTTGAGGGTGCAGGCACATGCTTGCGGCATTGATCCAGAAATGTTCAGGCAAATCATTTCGATAAAAATTGAGTTGTACTTTTTTGATTGTGCTCAAAGATACAGGATGCACATTGGCTAAAAAATCACTGTAAGGTGCTTATCACCCTTGACTTCTCAGGAGCAGAGATATACTTGTATATACAGAGGGTCAAAATTCCATTTTTTATAAATGTTGACTTGAGCACAAAAATATTGGTGTTTCTCATCCAGAATATTCCTGAAAGAAGAAAGGAAGAGTTCATTCTCTAGAAAAAGAAATGTTTTAAGAAAACTTTAAAAGAAGTTTTAAATGCACCACAAAATGCACCACAAAATGCAGATTTTTTTTTTTCCATTGTTCCCCTCCAGCCCCGATTTGCAAATATTTTTGGTTAATTAAAAATTTACTTTTTGATTTTTCATTTGCGTTTTTTGATGTTCTGGCTTGGAACACACCAAGTCCTTTGCCTGCTGTACTGATACTATTGCCAACACTAGAAGTTAGAGCAGCCACTGGGGACAGTATATTCTGTTGTTTTTCACTCAGTGTTTAGAAACAACCCTGACACCCAGAATGCTTGAAGCTTTGCAGCTTCTTTGGACTCATTCCTATGCTAGTATTCTAAGGGACTGGATTGAGGTTTCACATTCAAGTTTAGCATCAATCCTGTATTATGGAAAATTCTCCTAAGAGTCTAGTAAGCTTTTCCCACATTGTTAAACAAGTTCAAAATCTGACCCATAATGCTTGATGGTATTTTGAGTATGAATGAGCTCAGGAATATTACTAAGATTTAGTAATATTTTTGCTTTAAGTTCAACAAATACAAGCGCTATCTCTTCAACACTCATTTTGTTCAAACTACTGAAGGTTTGATGGTTTCTAATTTGGTACAAAATTGATCTTGTCAGTGGAAATAACCAAGTGCTTAACATGTTCAAATAAGCTCTAGCTGCAAGAGATAAGGCTTTGTAAGCACTGAAAAATTGAAACTTATTCAGCTATAACGTATCCAAAGCACAACTTACTGAGATAAATGTTTGCCACATCCCTCTGTTTGCAAGTGGAATGAGATGGCCAGCAAAGGCCAGAAATATCTTTAACAGGGAATGTTGAAACAAGTAAGTTTTTCAGATGGAAGGCACAAATTAATGGTCAGGCAAGATATGTTCTTGTGTCCAAGGGGAAGGGAGAATATAAAAACACCTTAGAGGAAAGAGCAGTCTCCAATTATCATAATGCTGAACATGATATGCCTCTGGTCATAACCAAGCAAGTTGTTCTTGGTCAGTTCTGTACAGCAGACAAAGAGAAAGTGGAAGGAGATATTGCTGAAGTACAAAAATATGAAGATGACTGTGTGTTCTTTTCCCTACCTGTCACATAAAATCAAAAATATCTGAAAGTCCAGGAACAGACTGAGATGGAAAGGGGAAGGATGAAAACAATGGCACATGTATTGTAAAGAAAATTGAGATATTAAAGACAAGATATTGGAGAAAATTCAATTTAAATTGATGTTGAAATCTTGATTTGCATTTTTTTCATGGCCATCAAGCAATTGCTTGGTCTTCCTTATTTGAGAGCTATAAAAGTCACTTAAGTTTATGAGTTGAGACAGAAAAAAATCAAAAAAGAAAATAAAAAACTTCTCCCTCAAATTTTCATATTGCCCACATGTGGCCTAGTGCAAATCCTCAATGAATAGTGGTTTGAAGTACAATGTGTTAGAGAAATGAACAAAACTAAATACAAGAATTCTCTAGTTCCAAATACATGCCTTTAAGGAAAAATCAATCACACAACTCATTACTTTTTCCGTGTAATTCAAAAAATATTTACCTACCTCAAAGGAATTTATGGATTGGATCCTGACTCTGGTTTTATAGCCACATAAATGGAAATTTTACCAATGAACATTTTGTCTGGTAAAAAGACAGATTAAAAAAGAGTCTTTTTTCAAAAGAGTCTTTTGCAGGTGCAAAGCAGTAAGCATTAGTATTTCCTTAATAGAATTTGACACCACATAAAATTGTAAATAGTTGCCCACCTCTTCAGATTGCAAAGCTGTTGACAATGGTGATACAAATAAAAGCTGGTTTATTTTGTGTCGTGTTTAGGCTGTTAGCCCCATATGGAATTTTTAAAAAAATATAACCTTAGAGTAGCTATATTTTCACTACTTTGACAGTAGTGTCTGGATTTGAAAAGATATGCAATGCAAAGATATCAGAACAAAATTTTGCATTCAAATCAGAATTAATGTGATGAGGTTCTGAGTTCCTTATCTTCTGAAAGTTGATGTCAGAAGTACTGCTGACTTGAAGGTGTTTCTAACGTTTGTCCATGCCTGGTAAATTAGAAAAAAATTGTAATTCATCACATCCTCACACTTTAGGAGTCTAAACTAGCACATCTTTGTCCATTGGCTGTTTTCTCTCTTTCCAGCAAACCTTTATCCTTCTGGTTCTTTGTCACAGACCATGCTTGCTTTGCAATACTTTTAGTCATTTTTGATGGCATAAACAGAGACAGCTGCTCTGTGCTTGGAGTAGATAGTCATGTGTGTTGAAATTGTTGGCTTCAGGTATATAGAATCATAGAATCAAAGAATGGTCTGAGTTGGAAAGGACCTTAAAGATCATCAAGCTGTAGAGCACCTCCCACTAGATCAGGTTGCTGAAATCTCCATCCAGCCTGACCTTGAACACCTCCAGGAATGGATAATAGTTAGTCACTGCTCTGCCTCAAAGATTACTTTTGCTGGTTTACGAATTGCTTTCTCCCTGATTTCTTGGCATATTACCTTTTCATGAAAAAGTTAAAAACTGAAATTTAAAAGGCTTCCTTGCCCCAGACTTTATGCTACTGGCAAAGGAGGTAAGACTCTGTCAATAACCTTGATGATATTTTCAGTCAGACTTTTGAGCAAATCCAAACAAAATCACATAAGTCTCAAAATAAAAAGCTTCACAATGTTGCCAATTCCCTCACAGTCCCAGTGCTTAAGTAAATTGATTGCTTTTCACATTATAAATTATTGTGAGGGATATTTGCAAAAGCTACTAACTTATGATGTACTTAGGAGTACCAATCATGACCATAGCTCCCTTCCCTACATTTATCCCCTAAAATATAATTTGGTTCTACCAGACTGTACTGGGCCAGCAGTTCTGTTACCATAGTGGTACAAGCAGCTGTGCTATAACTTCAAGGAGGCCCAGAATCTCCTCTAAAAATTTTCTTAATCAAGCAGTCCAAAATGCAGATGAACATAGCAGAATCCCTTGCTCATATAAGCAGTGCAAATGCAGGTGGTGGTTGCTTCATTTTTTGAGTTCTTAATCTTTCACACCAGTGCACTTGATTGGAGATGTGAAAGCTTCAGTACCTTTGAAACAGCTGCATTTTGTCCTTACATCAGAAGATAAAAGTATTCCTCTCTAAATATCTATTTCTGTTCAGTTACAGTAAAATAGGTGCTGAAATTAGGTATTCTGACCCTCAGATTGCTTAAAATAAAAAAAGAAATCTGATAAATTTGCATCATCTGTAAATTTTCTAGAGTAAAAATAAACATATTTGAACGGCAGAAAGTGACATATTTTCCTTTAAAAGGTTTTCTGGAATTCACCTTCTGTTCACACAGTCTGCCACACAGCATATACATCTCTTCCTGTTCATGCTTTCTATGGTTTACATGTGCATTGGTTAAAGGAGTATCTTAAACAGCTTTTTATTTGTGTACTAAACTCCATGTCCAAATGTACCAAATTGTAAATGAAGTAATGGCAAAGTTTGTATACACTTTCCTCCTGCCTTTCTGTCTCTGTTATAAAACAGCTCATTTTTGCTCAGGTTTACATGGCTACCATTAAAATCATCATGTAAAAATCAATTTTCTAAGAATTTACAAAATACTAACCATTTGTAAAAGCAGACACTGAGAATTCACTAATTATACTTCTAATTAAAAGGAAATCTCTCTCATGGAGCTGTAAATAATTCATTTTATGTAATACACCTGGGAAGAGTACACTCTCCTTTTTAGGGGAAAGGAGTCAGAGTTTTCTCTAAATGTTATCAAGTCAAGCATAGAAAATACAATTAAAAATGACATTTTGATCATAATCCTCCTTTCTGATTTGGTATGTAAAAGAAAAGATACATTTAGTAATGGATCATTTCACAGAATGGCTTAAAATGTCAATGCTGCTCATATTTTCTACCTTTGCTCTGTGTGTGATGATAAGCACTTGTTCCATTTGCCACCTACACACTGATAGAACTTTAAGCCCCCTTCTCTGGGTGAAAGGATAATCCAGTGGTTAGACTGAAATCTGAATTTTGTGAGCAGCTTTGCCATGAACCTATAGATAAAGGTGGTCACCTGCCACAGATCCCTTATTGCCATATGCAAACAAAAGGCAATAAAATGTTGCAAGTTTAGCTATTTTCTAATAGTGTCTGGCTTGTGCAGACTTACCAGGCCTAGTTCGTGGGACACCTTACCTAGAGAGAGCTACCTTGAAAGGTGGGAACACTCAGTCTGGGGAACCAGGCAAACTCAAGCATGAAGTAAAACACATAAAATGACTTGCACAGGATCCCTTGCATTACCTGTTTGATCTTATATCATCCCACTGTGCCTATTAGTGGAACTGACTCCTGACTGTGTTTCAGCATCTCATCTTCCTGACTGTACACAGCACTGTCTGCTTGCTAGACCAGTCCTGAGATTTTAGCTGGAACAGGATAACTCGGTCTCTGTCTGGATAAAATTAGCTGCTTTTGAGCAAATATTATTCCACTAAGCAGGAGGGTCTTCTCTTGTTGGTCCTCCAGCCAGTCTGGTCTGTCACCCACTGCCATTCCAGAAAGCATCACACGGGCACACGACCTCTCAGCCCAAAAGAGGGACCATAAGGAATCTGGAAGAAAGATGGGATATTTTTACCAATATTCCTAAAGCTATGTCCCATGAGATAGGAGAGTTCAGGACTGTGATATTGGTTACCTACAGGAATGTGGAGTGGCTTCATCTGCAAGGGTTTAAAAACAGCATTGAAACTAAATGTTATCTATACTAAGGTTCAAGGTAGGAAGCTGCCACACTGAGCACAGTGAGGATAGGCAAATACTATACAGTGAGCTATGGGCTAGAAATGCCTTTGACAGAGGAAAAATGGAGGTGTGTGGGACAGCTGTGGAGCCAGGATTTGCAGTAAGGGGTGTGTATGATGGAATTGACTGGCTGGTGCTGGGTGTGGATAGGCAAAGCAGTGACAACATGGGCTACTCTGGACATCTTGGCTAAAGGAAAGCACCCACCCATGGGTGGAAACCGCAAAACTGAGAAACTTCCACACTTCAGCTCCCCAGTCAGAATGAGTATTTCACTAACGTGTGTTGCAAAATGAATATTTCAAAGACATTTGGACATTATTAATGAGAGTTGTGTAAGCAAGAGCTAGATATGCAGTGGATAACTATTGGCCCTTGAGTTAACAATATTTATACATTCTGCTAAATCAGGAAGGATTTAAATAACAGCACAAGGTCAGAATCACTGTTTTGTTACCTTTTTCTCTTTTCTTTAGACCTAGCAGCTTCTGCTGCACTGCATCATCCTGCTAAACACATCAAAATAGTCAAGACAACACTTCTGGAAAAGCCGGTTGTCATTTCATACCAATTTCCTGACAGGAATGAAGCTAAATTGGTTAGCACATTTTTTTTAAGGAGCATCAGCATTTGGCAAATAAGGATGCATAAAACTAATTGAATACACTATACATTTCAGCAGAACAGGCTTGAATAGTTCCTGCATTAAATTACATATGTGGATCCCACTGTTTCATCTGAGATCATCTCAGCAGGGATGACTATGGAAATGCAAATTTACACTGCTGCTGAGTCCTTGCAGATTTTACACTGTGTTTCAATGATTCACTTAAGGATCTTGGCATGGTTTGTATTCTTTCTTAACATTTAGCAACTCAAACATTCTGCTCTCCAAATAAGATAAAATTATTTAAATAATAATAGTATTTTCAATATCCGATCTGGACCTCTTTTTGTTTGCTGTAGGAAGTTCCACGTTTTCCTATTTCTCCTTTGTGCAAGGTGTGAGATGTCCATAATTTCGTCTAAAATATGGAAGGGACTTTGACAGTGATCTTTCACAAAATGATGAAACATACATTTTTCTTATAATTTTCTATTTTACCAAAACCAGAGTCAATATGGTTGACAATTTTTCTGTTTGCACAAAATCCTACAGTTATTCTGCCATTTATTTTTTTTACAAAGCTTCCTTCAAATTCACTGGAAGTTATGCCAAGGTAATGACTGATGAAGCATTCCCTGTATGGAGGTGTTAGATACCTTGTTAGACTGACTGATGGAATTGTTAAAAGATAGCCAAGTTCTTGCCTGCACAAGCTGTTTTCACACAGTCTCATACAGGCTACCACAGCCAGTCTGACTCCAAAGTCTGTAACTATCCAAAACTGGCAAACTCCTAATTGCATTAACCCTTGTACTGAAGAAGAAGCAGTAAATGACCAAGGCTGGCTTGCTAAAAGTTAGGAAAGAAATTACATCTCCTAATAACATTGTCTTGCTTTCCTCCATTAGAAGAAAATCAATTTTAATATAAACATCAAAGGAAGAAAACTTACTTTCCTGTGAATTTATTTGATCCTTGACTTCATTGCCTAAGAGGGGAGGATTTGCTTAAGCCTTACCAACAGTGGAGCCATTAAGAGGGGTTTTTGATATTGCAGACTTCCTGGTATCCTATAAACACTGCACTTTTTTCCCTCGTGGGAGGCACTGATAGCCTGGCTCTACCCAGCCTTCCTGGAACTGGTAGGAACTTAATGTCTCTGAAACTGCTGTCGTTCTGCCACGCTCGCTGGAGCATATTATTGGGAACTGAATGGACAGATAAGCACAACACTTAACAAGTCACAGGAGGGTAGGTACCTTACTAACAAGCGTAGAAAGCTGTGTTGCTTGTAGCTAGGCTAGTCAAACTCACACTTTGGGATGTACTTGATTGTCAGGGGATTGTTAACTTTCTTCCAGTTTATAGTAAGACTCGGATACTTGCTTCTCCGTCTGCTAAAATTGAGTTGTGGGACAAATTTAGGGATACTTAAAACCAAAAATCCCCAGTCATTCTGAAAAGTAAACCGCATTTGGAAGAATGCTCAGTATAAACTGGTCTTTCTGTTACCTCTGCTCTTCAGTGCTGTTTCTGAGAGCAAAGATTTTTGGCAGTCACAGTGAAAGGGATAGCACACTTGTGTGGCAGTGCTGAAGGTGCTTTTAGCTTGAAACTAGTGGTATTCCATGAAATGAGAGACTCGTGGGAAACGTGCTTGGAGGCCGAACTGACTGGAGCGTGCTGCTCTGGGCTCCTTAGCTAGGGCTGTGTTTTCTTGTAGGTCAAAGAACAGGAGGAAGTCTGGTACAAGGGAATTTCTAGCCATCCCAAGAATAGAATGGGTTGGATAGTCTCCAGTCAAACCATCCTTTTTCCTTTTTTTTTTTTTTTTTTTGGTCAGAAAATGGTAGCTCATCACATCTGAAATGATTTGTGGAAATTCACCAGTTTAGCAAACTGACAGAGAACTCTAAGGAGGTTTTTATCATTGCATGCTGTTTGCCTGGCAGGAGATTGTAGAGCCCAGCAACAGTGACCACTTCTTCAGCACCACAGGGCTTCTCTGGGTTTTTATGGCTGTGAGGATTCTTTCACAGGCATTTGGAGGTCAGAAGCCTATGGTCCACTTGGAGTTTGGCCCACTGTTGTGCAGCAGCTGAGAGATCATGCTGGGAACCCCTCCCAGGGCTTTCATGCAGACACCGTTGAAATTTTCCAGAAATAAACTGCCTCTTTTTTTTAAATGAAAAATAGCTGTTTATATCCATACAAGCAACTTACAAATACTTTGAGTGAAAAAGAGAGTCAATACATTTTTTTCTTAAAATTACCTAAAATTAAATTTTAAAAGGACCAAAACCCACCACAAATTCTTAAACTACAGCATTCCATTCTGCCCAGAACAATCTTGCTTTCATATTTGGAAGAAAGAGAGGCTGAGATTTGGTTTTTTAGTTTATGATGGCAGTTCATGTAGAAAGTAGGACTTGACTTAAACAAGCCAACTTAAAATTCTGCTCTGGTGAGAGCCTTGCTTTGGATACCTTAGCCAATGAGCTGGAATGTTGATTCCCATATTCCTCATCTGCCGCATCACTTGTGGACTCTTGGGGCTTTGACTCCCTGTTGCTGGGCATTAAGCGAGAGTCTGTCACAGTCTCTAGTTTCAGTGTCATTCTAGCTATTTTGAAACAAATTTCTCACTTCCATAGGAAACTCTTGAAACGTCTACATTTTTGTTCCAAAGAGGGGAAAAAAGAAATCTAGAATTTCCTACAGAGAAGAAATGCCAGCTCTTAATGTGTTCTCCTCAGGAATACCCTTGCTAGAGACCACAGCATTGCAGCTTTAGGAGCAATAGAAGCTGGATAAAATAGATGGAGGCAATCTGAAGTGTCCATTTTGTGTGATGTCATTTTATTTATATCCAGGAACAGCAGAGTGCTAATGCTTTGACAGCCAAAATCACAATAAGCTCTAGCTCTAATGAGTGTAGGGATGCAGGCTTGCCTGCAAATCATAAGAGGTGTGAGTTTTGGATACAGTCCTCTGTACTGCCAAACCTTACCCACATGTTGTTCTGTTCTCTCATTGGGATTTCTCTGTTAATGTACAATTCAGAAATAGCATTGCTCTCAGAAATTGCAGAAAGTGACGCCTGCCACCCCCTCCCCAACATCCCATTGTCACCTTTTCCTTCCATAAATGACCTGGAATAATTAGAGCTTTTTAACAAATCTGTTTATCAGTGAGTGACACTAGAGCCCTTTAACAGCAATTATTAGCAGGAGGACATTGATTAGCCAATCACCCACAGATTCTTTCCTTTCTCCAGCTTGGAAAATGATTGTGGTGAGATTAAAATGACATTGAATATGCAGTTTGCTAAAGAACAGCTCTTTTGCTCCATGGAATAAGAGTCGCCTCTTTCACTGTGCTGTCAAAGCTTGTCCTCTACACTTCCAAATTAGTATGAGTCATTTCTGAGAGCACTGAATATTTGTCTGCTCATGAGGCTGCAGGTGTTGGGTGTTATTCCCAAAGTTCTCTTCACATTCCATGGTTGCTGTTGTGTTCCTCAGCAATGCCCTTCCCTCTTTGCTTGTTTGACTGAAACATGCATTCAATTCCTTGCTAGGCCTTTGTTGCAGGGAAGCATTGATCCAGGTTTTTTAGAGCAGCTTCTGACACTAGAGGTGTCTGCATACTCTTTTTGACAGCAACCACAAATTTGAAGGGAGAGGCCATTGTTTGCATTAGACCAGCTGAAACACTTGGAGAACAGAGACAAGTCTTCATGCATGCAAACATTTCCTTTGGCCTGAAGGAAAAGCATCAGGCAGACAAACTAACTAGTGTTGCTCATGGCTACAAAAACACTACTATTATCATTTTGTAATGCTGTTTGTAAAGATGCCAGAGAGACAGAAAATATAAAGCTGGGGAAGGGTGCTTTAAATTTTTAGTGTTCTGCATGAGAAACAATTCCCCAAACTGAAATAATTTTGTTTGGCATTTTTCCTAGATTTGTACTTGCAAAAATTTGACTTTAGAGTGAATATAATTGCTTAACAGAGTCACAAAAATATTTATCAGCTGGCATCTTTAAGACTGTCTTCCTCTCTTTTGCCTTGTTTCAGGCACCAGGCCATACTCCCTCAGCCCTGCAGTGCTTCATTTTCCTTCCAGCCTGAAGGATGGTTCTCAGGTCTTTTTTCACGTGCATAATAACATCTTATGCCTCAAAATATTAGGACCAAGCATGAGACTTTTTAGTCTGTAAATAAGAACAAAATCTATTAGGTATGCAAGGAAGCAAAAATTCATCATTCAAACAATGGATTAGAAACAGTGGGTACAAAAAGCTGCTTGAAACTGCATCCTGCATTTAAAGAAAAAGAGACCCTGTCATTTACTCACTAGAATTTACTTTTTTTTTTTAACCCCATGGAAGAAATGGGCTTCAGCACAAGGACCATACTAATTACATGTTAAACTTATCTATCTTAATCTCACCCTTGAATCTACGTGAATTATTTTAGTTCTCTCTGAAGACGGAGGAACAGACAGCTCCTGAGACTCATTCAACCCAACTCTCTTAAGAGAGAATGAGTAGTCCTGTGTGACTGGCTTGGACTGCCTTCATGGCAGCTATTTCCTTGAATGAAAATGAAACCCTAGGTTTTTCCCCATCCCCTCATCCTATTAATTTATATGTTTTTCTCAGAAGCACTAAAGGAAAAAAAGAGTAGATATTGAGTCTGTTGGCAGGATCCCCGCAGGATGACGCTTCTCTTCTAATCATATATATATATTTAAAAAAAACAACTCCAGTTAATATTGTACATTCTATAAGGAGTTCTTGACATTTGGCAGAAATAAACTGTAAAACATTTTTCCCTATATTGGAAAGGCCCCTGGAGTTGCAGTAATCAACATTTTTAACAGCTAAAGTGGTGTGGTAGGAGATATGATGTAAAGTAGAGTCAGACTCGGTGGCTATGCAATCCCATGTTTGTGGTGACTTTGATAAAGAAGGGAAAGTGAAGATCGCTGTTCCACAAGGACGTTTGAATAGCTTAATCCTGGGAATCCTAGTGGTAAATGCAATATGGTTGGAGAAATTTATAGTCATATTACAGGCTAGAGAGTGTTCTCCATGCTGATGGAGCTAGTGGAACACAAGGAGGCTTGTGTTTTGCAGAATCAATCCCTTATTTATGGTTCTACTTTGTAAAGAGAATGCTATGAGAAAAAATTCATTTTCAGGACCAGTGAAATATGACCAGAACAGACCTCTTTGAGGGAGGTCTTTATGTTCCCAAAAGTATTTACCACAATGTGGCCTGACCTCAAAGTGAGCTGGGGAGCAGTGGCCCTTCCAGCTGTGTGGAGATCCCCTACCGAGAGCTCCTCTATGATCTCTCCGGAGTGGATCTCATTGCCACCCATCCATGGGACTCTGCAAAAATGTTTCCCGTCAATACACAGTAACAGCCTTTATTGGAGAGAGGTGCAGTTTTGCAGATTCCATCAGAAGACTCTTTCCTTCAGCCTTTATCAGAACTGGGGACTGACTCATTTCAGTACTTAAGTGGAGCCTACTCTGCATCTCACAGGCATCTAACCACATTCCAGGAACCTCAAAATCCACAAAAGAGATTTCTGGGTAAACCTTTATCTAGATGTTTTGAAGCAGAGGGGTTTCCCCCCGCCCCCCCCCCAAAAAAAAATTGGTTATTCCACTCTACCTTTGCGTTTCTCTTTTCCTTAGAAAAGTCTGTAACTTCAATAATTAAACTGAGGCTTTTAAGAATAAATTTTCCTAAAGCCACTTCTACAAATAGGACGTCGTTAGACTGTAGCCTTTGCTTCAGACTTTGCCAAGAAGCCATTTCTTGCAGTTATCTCTATGCAGGCAAACCCAAAACTGTCATACAGACATGTTCTGCAGCTGGATGGAGTGCTTTGACCATTTATGAGTTTTGCGCCAAATCTCATATTCAGTGGTTACCTCATGTCCCTCTATTCACTCTAATGAATTTGATGTGGAAAGAAATGGAATTGATAAAAGCTCAATCTGTGTTTTCAAGCCAAGACTGCAGGCAACAAATCCAAAGCACATTGATTAATTGTATACTGATAAAGCAAATATCTTGGTACCAAAAATAAGTAGTGTGCTTAACTGAGCAAGACTAATATGCTAAGGTGTTCATGGTTCATTACAAACAATTGCACCTTATACCGGCAAAGCATAACTTGTAGGAATAAGAAATCCAAATTCTGGTAAATAGACACCAATTTTGTTATACTCAGCAATTATACAGCAACAGAAAAGGAAGAAAAATGCTACCCCCTGAGATGTTCAGCTCTAGTCCTGATAAATTTCAAGCACTCTGATCCCACAAACAGACAAATAAACTCAGTTGCAAGTCTGTGAGTAGTCACATGGAATTTATTAGCTCCATTACATTTTCTTCAAATGGATAATCGAACCTAAACTTGCAGCTTCTTCACTGGCTGACAAATTGCATCTAAGTAAGAGTCTGTCGTGGAGGTGCTTAAGGTCTTCCAAAAGGCCAATCACCTAATACCAGGTATTGAATATGCTTCTAATTCTGAGTCCTAACTTAAATGCCTGGATTTGGGTGGAAATCAAGAAAACTACAGCCTTTTCAGGAGGATATCAAAAGCCAACTGCGTGTGGTCAAGAGGCAAATCTCATAGTGCCCAAAGTAGGTGTGGAAAACACAGTGACAGACCATGAGTGTATGTGACATGCCCTTGAAATTTCTCATCCAGAAACACGATCTGTTTCTGAAGAGGGGAATGGTGCTGGGCAGCAAGGCTGCAAAACTACATGGCTAAAAGAAGCGGTTAAGCTGCCGTGTTGACTGAAAGGCATGTGGGAAAGAATTAAATGGGGATGCCTGAGTGTTAAGTGTGAAGTTTTACAATTGCAAGAGGAAGGAAAATAGACTTTGTAAATCTCTTCACTATAACAGAAACGCATGTAAGAGGAGGTCAGTTTTCTGGAAGATGGTCATTTGAAACTCATTCTTGATCTGCATCTTCTCATTTGAACTTTACTTCCCCTTTGCTACCTGAAATGAGTGAAGTTAGTTTCCAAAATAGAAGATGGGAAAAGAGCTCCAAAAATCTCACATCACTTGGTTCTTTTCACTGGTAGATCTATTGTTATATAATCAGTATAGGAACAGAGAAAAAATCAAATGGAGAAGAGACCCTTGGAAGTATTCTGATTAAACTATTGCTCATAAAAGGCTAACAGAACATTTCAGAATTTCTAACTTCAAAATCTTTGCTGGCAGTACCATAAACTGTGTTCTTTGATTCCAGTCACTGTGGATAGTGAAGAAACTGAAGAAAGAGAGAGATTTTTTTTAAAAACTCTTTGATTTTCCTATATTTTTGTGCTCTTAGGTCTGACTGCCTCCCACTGTAAATTGAGACCTCTCTAAAGTGTGTTTTGTTAATGGGCCATGAGAAAGAAAATACAGATTTAGCACTCCCTCCTCTGCCTGTGTCTTTTGTTCCCATTTTAGAGGACTGCCGTTTCAGAGGGAGCTGAAAAGCTATAATAGGGTCATTCCCACAACCTGTGCTGATGGGGGAGGCTCCTTCTCCTGGTCCCACTGTACCTTTCATGCTGAAAGAGAAAATGTAAATCTTTTTTATGTCTTTTGCTGTGCTCCATGAGACAGTACAAAGGACCCATACATTTAGGTTTCAGATAACTGTGTTTGTTAATACACAGGGCCCAGCTGCATACAAACCTCTGATGTTTGGAGAAAGTTGGAATACACTCATTTCTGCTGAATTTCATATTGGCACTTCATGTGTCTCTCAGAAAAGCAATAAGAGGAACATAAAGAAATGAGATGTATGTTCCAGACCAAAATTTCCCTGTAATTAGGAATATTTCAAGTCTTCTTTTTCTATATCAGTAATGTAAAATGGAAAAAATCATCATAAGCAAAAGCTTTTCAATCTGCATGTGAGACATCATTTATCATTAGGAGCTATGACAGCATGATCATTAATTTTTTCTCAAGTCTTTCGTATCTTGTAATTTCTAACTCACTTTTGTATTATGTTTTTGAATGATAGTGTGATAGTGAATGATCAGTTCACTACTTAGGTACTGTTCTCAAACTCTTTAATATAATCCACATCCATACAATATTGAAGGATCTGACATAAATTAAATCTACACAAGAAGGGATATTCAAAGTTCTTCATTTTTTGAGTATATCATTCATCTTCATCTGTCATGTCAATGTTGCTCTGTACTGTAAGACTGTCTCGTCGTCCATTCTATATTACTTATATATCCTTGGAAAGCCAGAAAAAATATCAGAAGTAGTGAGCATTTTGACATCAACTTTATGGAACTCAGAATTCAGCTTTTAGAAAAAAGAGCTCAACTTCTAGGGAACTCTCTGCTCAGTCACCACAAAAAATTAAGTATCACATGTAGAAATGATGTTTTATTCAGATGCACAAATGTTGATCAAAACTATTTTGATTTAATGGATGACTTAACTCCATGGATTTAAATGGAGGTGCAGCAAGGTCAACCAGCTGCCAGACAAGAATCAGGTTCATTAAGTCTAAAGAGAGTCATTTCCACCAATTTTCCAGACATTGCATTCTCCCGTATCATTGCAGGGTGAATGAAAAGCTATAAGCAGCAGTAAATAATAGAAGAAATACGATAAAATAGAGGGAAGGTTAAGGGCAACCTTCCTGTGAGTTGTTTTCCTGCCATGCATTGCCTTACCATTGGTTTGCCAGCCCACAGAATGTCAAGCTGGTGCAAAGGTGTTTCAGCACATCTCAATTCTCCAGCCGGTGTTTGCTGGATGCACTGTGCTCATGCAGCCTGGCTCCCACGTCCCATCTAAGGCACAGTTGCATATGAACCAGAAATGCTGTTCACAGAGACCTTCAGTGGGCTGGCAGCTTTGGAAACACAGTAAATCATCTGTTATCCATGCACCACTCATGCAGGAATTTGCTTCTGAGAATTCTTTGGTGCTAGAGTTTCAGTTTTAAAATTTATGATCAGAAGTAGGTTGAACAGTGTCTGCTACTTAATGCAGTTCTGCAGTGTATATGCTCCAGAGAAAATTTGCATGCTTTTGGTGTAGTTTAAAAAACAGATTTGCAGAACAAAATATAAACCAGTATAACTCAGCAGTACTGACCTGGTTAATTTTTAGAGCTTAAATACTTATTCCATTTCTTAAAGTGAAAAGGCTTGGTTCGCTTCACTATGCCTTCTCTCATGGAGAAATGCTATCATGCAGAGGTGATGTTGTCTCTTAAGAGCTCTTTTAAATTAATTTATTACTATTTATTGTTGGCACTGTAATTATTAAGCATTTTATTGAGCATTTTTGACTTTTTGGTTAATTTAAATAAGACGGAATTTTCTTCTAGTTTGTGCTGCTGTAGCTCCATTGTTTTTAGTGTTTCAGGAGCCAGTACAATTTAGATGATAATTGGACTTTTTTTTTTATATAGGTTCATAATGCAGTTAATATAAAATTTCATTTCCATTTCCCTTATTCCCAAAGAAGCTGTCATAAGAAAATACATTCCAGAGGAGTACCATTTGGTCATGGCATATCTTAGTAATTCAAAATCTTGGATTTAAAGTGAAAAATAGTAACTAGAGGTGAGGTGTTTTTACTATTCCCCAGTATGTCGCTGTTCTGCACTGCACACATGTGGGTTTTTAACATTCTAGTCTGGACACCTGCAGCTATTTTCTCTGTTAACAACTTTCAGGACTCCAAATCCTCAGCAAGCAGAAATGCCTGACTGCAGAGCTGTGTCCTTGCTGCCCGGCTGGGAAAAGCTCTGCTTGACTTTACCATCTGCCTCCCTCCAGCACTTCTAAGAACACCGTGCAGTGGGGTGGAGCACTCTTCTGGGAAGAGTTAGCACAAAATACAAGGAACCTGAAAAGAATGAGCTCACTGTGTGGCTGGGGGAGTGTGTGTGTGCATGAAATTCAAACCAAATGTCTTACAGAATTAAGACTGGTTTGCAGAGAGACCTCCTGTGTTAAGATTGTAAGCTGAGTATGTTCTGCCAACAGAAAGGGATGAAAAATGAATGTCATGGACCCTGCAGATTTACAGTCACCTGGGAACTTGGGCATATGTGAAGCTTCTGACACATAAGCAGCCACACTGAAGTCAGTGCCCACAATTAAACTTCTTGCTGAACTGGGACTTGGTTATGAATTATTGGGTTAGTTCTAATTCTTGCCACACAGGGCTGATTTTAATTCTAAATTCATTCATTAATGTTTATAAGGTGCACTGAGATCTTCCAACAGGCATGGCACGATTGAAATGTTAAGTGTTGTTACAACTCATGCTTGCAAAAGCAGCTGAAGATGAATTTACTTTACATGGCAGTCGGTAATGGTTCACTTGGAACAGTTACACATTCTACTGGGTAAATAACAGGACTGTTATAAATTGTAGCAGTGTTGTGTTTACATAATAGACAGTAACCACTCCAGAGGTACCACAACAGTCAGCTTAATAATAGGCATTTCAAAAATTATGTAAATACATCTATACCAGAGGAAGCAAAATGGCTGTAGGAGACAGAAAGCTGACAGTTACTAGTAAATACTGAATGTTTTCAGCATTTTAATCCATTTATGCAAACATGTCCATCCGTTACCTTGGCATGATGGCAGAGCAGAAAAGGGGCTGAGTTCCACAGGCTGCCACTAATGCATACACCAGTGCTATTAGTTGCACTATAGATGGACTAAAGAGTGGGCTGCTGAGTTTGCAAGTCAGGCAGTGCTGCTAAAAGCTTTCAGGCATGTTTGTTCCCCCGGATGACTCCCTCCATCTTCTCATCCCCCTTTTGGCTGTGTACCTTCACGTAAGCTTCCTCCCACACTTTAAAAAATGCAGCCACTTCATTTCTGCCAAGCACGTCGCCTGTCCTCCAACTGCTCTGTGCATCAGGAGAAAAAGTCCTCCCAGCTTTGTTCTCTGTCTCTAGAGCAGTTACCTGGTTGCTTCTACCTTATCTTGCCTTAATCTCCAATATTCTGGGTAGTAAAGTTCTGGTAAGGAATGCTGCTTTATGAAACAGCATGAAACCGTGTCTACCATATCCCATAACCACGCTGTTAATGGTTGTGCTCATTATGTGTGAGGGGAAATAACACCGTAGGATCAACTGTAAGAATGAAACCCTAATCTTGACTGGAGCTCTTCTGTGGGTGTTTGCAAGGCCCTTTTTCAACTAAAGCATTGAAAAAGCATATTTTGATAAAAATCATTCATTTTGGAAAAGGAAAAGAGGGATCATATGAAAAAGGCATAATTTTAATTTAAAAATTTTGGTAGGAATATTATTATACAACCTTTTTTTCTCCAAAATATCCTGTACAAAATGGGCATATCTATCTATGTTATTTCATAGTCCTGATGCTAAACCTACCATTATGTATTTAATATCAGATATCTCCCCATAACTCCTCCACCATTTTCAGAAAAATCACTCTGTATCTCTCTTTGGTTTCACTGTCTTTTAAAAAAATAATTCTCGAATAAAATTTTAAATACTAAGGATAAGCTAAGAGCACTTTAAAACTTTTTTTTTTTAAAGAACCTATTTTTAGCACCCTAAAATGACAAGTCTAAAGGCAGGAAAATTTGTCAGCAAGGAGTTCTGTTAATCCTGTGCTGCAATGGCCATATGACAGTCCAGGAGAACTGTATTCTTAGTAAGAATCATAATGGCCTTTCCATATTTATCTGGCTTTTCTTTCTTTGCATGTCTGTGCAATTTGGACCCCCGTGGCAGGTTTCCCATAGGGCAAGCCACATGAAGTGCAGAATTCAAGCTGCATTTTCAAATCTAAGCAGCAGTCTGCAGGGACACAGCCTGGTGTTGTGGCTGCTGAGCCACACAAGTCTCTTGGTGTGTGCCAACCCTTCAGGCAAGCTCATCCTGTAGGGGCACAGCAGAAAGCCCTGTCACCTGTGGAGGAGTCCTCTGGTCCTCCTTGCCCTTACTGACACAGAGAATGTGGTTCCTTGCATTGGGCCATCTAGGGTGACACTTGAGAAGGAAGAAGTTTGGTGGAGCTGGAGTAAGGCATTTTGGAAGTGTAGCCCATGGATAATCTGGGATCAGCATGTCAATTTTTTTTCTTTTCAGTAACAAATGGAAAAATTTTTATAGGAAGGTTGGACTGGGGAAGTGCTTCACTCCCCCAGAGCTCTTTATATCCAGTTTATTCATTAGGCATCTCCCTTAATCAGAGGATGAACTTGGACTGCAGTTTTAATACACTCTTGCAGCTCAGTCCCAGGGTATGCTCCTTGCTCCCTCCTCTCTGCCGTGAAGCTCTCAAGACTCTTCCACTGCATCTAAAGCAGAAAGCCAGAAAAGCTCTGGAACAAAAAGGTCTGGGTGTGAGCCCAGTGTCAAAGCTGAGCAAGTGGAGCAGCTTTGAAGATGATATGGCTTTGCATGTTCCTAATAAGGATTACTCAGATTTAGACTAGAACTTACTGTAGGGATTTGAATTGTTTTTTAACTTAGTGTCCTTCAATAGTGTCTAGGAGCTAAAAATATTTCTACTACTACCTAACTCAGTTGACTGTTTTAAAATCTGAGATAATACTTTGATCCCGATTTATCCATGATTTTATAAATATTTTACTTCCTTGAGAATTCTGTTACCAATTTACGAATAATATCTTAGCATTAGAGTAGGTGGCAGATCTAGAGGTTTAAGGAGAAGCCCAGGGGAGGTGGGGAATCTGGATTTCATTCTTATCTGTGTGTACAGAAACTGGGTTAAGATGAGGACATGCTCATAAGATTGATTTTCTTTTCCTGTAAATACAATGGAGGGATGAGTCTTTACAACTACAGAGAAACACACCCTGCCATAACAGGATCCCCACCCTGTCTCTGCTCAGTCCTTTTGATAAAAGCCCCATGCTGTGGATAATACAGATTAGTTTTAGATGAAGCAAATTGGAGAGGTTAAGAGGGGGTGGGGATGTGTGTGTCCTCTGACTTGCAATGCTGTCCATTCTGGTTTTCTAGGAAAATGCCTAGGACCTACATCTCATCTTATCCCAGCAATTGCAAAAAACTCTATGTCTCATCAATATCCAGTCCAGCTGTGGGATTGGGACAGTTTCACTTTTCGTTTGGAATGGTCCTGCCTCTTCTCAGAAATAGGATTTTAACTGAAATGTGGTATTTACGGCATATCTTATTCTCATTTATTTTGCAACATCAACTGTCATTTAAAAAAGAAATTTACAGGAAATATTAGGAGAAAAGGCAAAAGTACAAGAACTTGCGTCAGCAAAACACTCACTGGGAAAGTGAGAGACACACAGGCCAAAAAGGAAAAGAGATATTACCAAGCAAACCTCGATGGCAGAGGCTGACATTATTCTTTCTAAAGTCAAAATGTCATGGCAGTAGAAAGGAGTGACACATATAGCATGATATTTTAACTGGGCTGATTTATGGTAGACTCACAAGAGTTGCACAGAAGCAACCCCAGTGACAGATAAATTTTAATCAAGATGTAGGTCTTTCTCTTTTCCTCTTTATCTTCAAGACATATCATTAGCCTAAAGAGTGACTTTCTTTTTCTTATTCAAGAAGTAAGAGAAGCTGGATAGGTATAAAAAAAATCTAATCTATAGAACAGGCTAAGTTGTTAAAGCTTAGAATTTGGACAATATATTTAGGAGTGCTAACTGAGGGGACAAACTGCTAGAGTTTTTTCTTGCAAGTCTTTTAAGTATCAATCTGGCAACTCCAATCAGGCTGTTCTGAAGAACAGTTTCTCATAACCAGAGAGTCTTAGAATCCAGTGAGGAGCGGGTTGGCTCATGCACATTGCTTAAATGCTTCATCTGGACAAAAACAAAAAAATATTTCTCTTTGCTTCTTCCTAATATCCTTTCCATTATGATGACCTGATCATTGCACAAATTTTCTTGTAGCTTTTTTAGCTGGGAGTTTTAAATCGCCTGGGCAACTCTGATACTTCTTGCTACTGCAGTGCGGGGTTAACTGAGAATCGTAACTATTTTTATTAGCTTCAAAAATCTGGTCTTTTATTTTTCCATCTGTTATTAATTTCTTTTAAGAGATTTCATTTTTTGAGGTGTGAAAAAGGCAAACAGACTTTATTGGCTTTTTTTTTCCCCTGCAAAACCTGATTAAAAAACATCTTTCTGCACAGAATACACTCAGCCTTTGACACTATGGGTGCAGAACTCTTCTGAATCATGATGTGACAGGAGATAGATTTAGTACATAATTCACATTTTACTAAGGAATATATTTTTCTTTCCAAACTGTAGTTTCTTTTTATAATTTCGGTGACAGCATTTGCCATCAAAAGAAAGTATATGCATTACATGCATGCATATTTGTATGTAATTCTACTGAGCTAGGGAACATGGTGCTTTATACTATCTAAATGTACTGATGTCTGCATTGTAAAATCTAAAAAGAAAGTAAGCTAGCCATTGTGACTCAGAGGGGGCAGCTGAATAGCTAAGTACTTTCTTGCTTGCCAACAAGGGCAGCAGGGCTGGTGTGCTGTGAGACTGGGTAGGACCCCGTGGTGGTGCTGCATAGCTCCTCAGATACTGTCATCCCTCATTCCCTTTACTTCTTTGTGTTGAGTACATCAGTTTCAAGTTTGGATATTTTGTCATCTTCCTTTCAATTTTTAGAGGTATTTAAGTAAGTGCCTTTTGTAAAAGTTCTTTGGTCTGGCTGCAGGAATTGTTCCTTAGAGGAAGCCAGTAAAATACTCTAGAAACAAAAGAGGAAAATGAGAAAACCAGCCCTGATGGAAATGATTTACAGGCAATCTCAGTGAGATTAGCAAAAGGGATAAAAGCCAAGTCCACAAAAGGAGAAATGAGATACTGATCTCTCTGCAAGAGACACTGTCCCAGAATTCAGGTCAGTTCAACTGAGCAGCAATAAACAAACAAACAAAAGTCAACAGAGCTAGCAATATTTGGGATCACAAAAAGCTTAAAACCGTTCTGAAAGTCACATTAATACCAAGCCAACAGGCGAAACAGCAAAACTTTTGGGTGAGCTACAGCACACCTCTTAACAAAATTGCCTCGCATCCCCCTGAAGATCCAACATGAATACACATCATGAGATTTCCTTATCATATCTTGGCATTTTGCAAAGCACTTTACATGCTGGGCCTTGTTTCTGTTGGATTATTTCTAGTAGTCAATGCCTGTATCTGCTCACCATCCTCATTCCTTCTGGAGAAACTTGTCCTCCAAATCCACACACTCAAGTCTGCTCTTGCAAGGTGGTTTGGAATCTTAGGCCAATTAAAAAAAAAAAAAAAATCTGTTTGGTCAAATTAAAATTTCTAATGAAAATGTGTCACTTACGACAAAATTCTAACTGGAAAATGTTTTTCAGTTCCGGGAATTTGTGGTCCAAGTGTGAGAATAACATTGTTTCAGGCTAGATTTCAGAATGTCTCATTTGAAAGTGATCCCTGGTTTTCCACATTTAAGGCCTGGCATTGGTTTTGTTGTCCTGATCTGTTAAAAGAATCTGACAATGGCACAGCACTAATATGAATGAATTATATATTAACAAAAGTGCAGGCAGGTCATCTAAAGCAGTATTTTGTGCAGCACCATGATAGGTATTTCTGAACTAACTTACTCTGTTCCAGATCTGGGCCCTCTTTGCTGCACTTCACTCTGTTGTGCAGCAAACATATGACAAGTTCAGGCTTTGTAGATTTTGCTGAGGTCCACATCTGTTATGATCCAGATCAGATTTCTGTCTACACTAATAGTCACTGCCCACAGACTACTGCTGCAGCCAACTCTTGAAGAGTTCTAGCAGTTTGCCCAGTTCCCATTCAAAATCATGTAGGCAAACTCTCCTTAGTTCAGTAAAAATAAAACAGATCCCTACTTTACAATCAGCACATCCATTTTATGTTTTAAGAACAGATTGTTCAGAGCAGCAAAGTGCTATTCATCATGGAGGCATTTCCCACACTACAAGCCAGGATCTTTTAATTAGACTCCAGGGATTATTGCTCCCTGGCCTGCTTTTCTAGCTCAAGGGGATGGTGGAGAGAAACTCAGCCTGAGAAACCTGTGTGGCACCTCAGACTCACTGGCAGATATGAAAGCCTCACCTTCAGGGCCAAAACCTCACTGTCTTTGAGTCAGTTCTTACTTCTCAGTTGTCTGCATGCTTGAGTTAGCTCAAAGAGAGTTACAACATAAAGCATAAAGGGACTCAAAACCCAGCTTTTTCTGATTGAGTTGGAAAGGACTTTAGAGAACATCTGGTTCCAACCCGCCTGACGTGGGTAGGGAAAGCTCTTCCATGTAGTGGGGGAGAAAAAAAAAGAAATGGATAAAGGTTAATTAAGAATTATTTTCTGCATGAAGCAATTATATGATGTCCACCTAAAATATAACACGGATAAGAAATCAAAACATTGATTTTTCTTATGTTCTGGATGAAACTCTTCACCATGCTATCCAGTAGCTGGAATTGCTGTGAGTCCATGTTAGAAGTGGGTTGAGATTATTTTAAAACAACCAGAAAAGGATGAAAATCAATGAAATACAACGGTTTGGAAAGACTTTTCCTGCAGGAGAGGTATACCTTTCAGAGTATTCATGACCCAGTGTTAATTCTACTGCTCTGATAAATGACCTTTTTTGCTGCTTCAGTGTCAAAGAGAGAGCCACTTTCCAGAGTGAATGGAGCTGGGTGAATCACATGGTCTATGGCAGGCTCTGGAGTGCTTAGCAAATGAAGTCATCCAGACAGGATTAAACACAGTTATGTCTCCGTAGCAGAGCCTTGTTTATGGAAAACGAGTTTGGGCGATTGGCTTAGCCTGAGCACATACTGTTCTTTTCTACCTAGGCACATAAGACTTTCTTCTGTCCCAGGCAGAAAACGTTCCTGAGTTTAGTTCATAGAGTTGGAGCTTGGAGGAAGGAGGCTGGGCTATCTGTTCCTCTGATTTCCCATAGGCTTGGCATGCTCCTCAATATATACAGCAGCCTGTGCTGCTTTTTTTTCCTAATGAAATCCTACACTTTTTGAGGTTCCTGTGTCTTTTCCAAATGAAGCTGCCAAGAAACACATGAAGCATATATCAGCTGCAATTAGAAAATGGTGGTTTAAAATTATGTTGGTATTTTAAAGCATAAATATTCCTATTCATATGCATCTAAAATGCAAAAATGCACCAGCTGTGAGGTTTTTCCTTTACTTCAGCTTATGAAAAACTCCAGGGGTTCAGGAAATTTAGAGCACAAGAATGGTTTATTTTTATACCTATTTCCCTTGTCATTTCCTTTTCCCATTCCAGTCCCTCTGAGAGGAACCAATTAACTTGAGACATTTTCCACATTCATTAGAATCTTCATTAAAAAAAAAGGGCAGAATTGTTTCAAGGCTGGTATTTTGTGCCCAGTAAACTGTGATAACACTGCGTGTCAGAGTGTAGCAAATAGCAAAACTGTTACAGATATAAAATCTCTGAATTAATAAAACTGTTACATTTTGCATCTGTACCCATATCAAAATGGATGACAGCAGGTTAATAAATAAAATGTACTTTAAGAAAGCAGGTTAGTGACCATAAATTAAAAGGTGATTGTCAATGCAGTTGGAGTTTGTTGCTGGAAAAGAACCTGATTAGCACTTTTCAATAGAAGAACAGGATGTTGTGACTCCAGCAAAAGGCTGCAACACCATCAGGCATACAAAGAGCCACCAAAATGTCACCTGGGCTACTTGCCACAACCAGAGAGATGGGGCTGCCCCACCTGGGTGCCATCTGGGGAGTCAGAGCCCCTGTTTGTTTGTTGGTGCATTTTTACTCATCCCTGTCCCTCCCCTCTTTTTTTTTCTCCTTCCACTTAGCGATGCCACAGCCACCCTCCCTCGATCACAACCAACAGCACAGGCAAGTGATGGGGAGAAGCACAGTACATGGAGGGGCAGGGAGAGCTGGCCCCTTCATGTGTGTGGTCTTCTCACCTGATTTGACTGGTTTGGGATACTTCTCTTGTCCCAGAAGGCTTCTTACATGTCTGCTTTTATTTGGGCCTGATCCTTTGTTCCCTTGATTCTTGGCCTCAATAGAAAAACAATAGGTCAGTAACAGTGTAAGAGAGAGTTACTTTTACTGTGTATACATCATTCCCTGCTGTTTATCACTCTATTTCTATGGCCATAGCATTCTTTTTTGCATACCACCACCTCATTGCATACCACTTTTTTTATTATTGTTATTTCTAGGGAATACACTAGCAGGTTCTTTTCCACTGGTCTTTTTTATTTTTTACTACTGAGAGAGCTGGAGTTGGTTCAAACTGTCCAGCCAAAATTGCACATAATATTTAGAAGTCCTCAGATTTTATAAGACCAAGGTAGATGGTTCTTAAAACCACTTTACTTCTTTGCTATGGAGAAATTAAGCCCAGTGCAGATTTTTCCCATCCTTCAAAGATCTGTCAAATGTTGTAGGGTCAACATAAGGCACTGAACAATAATATACCTTGGAGGAGCTCCAACAAATTTTCGTTTTAGTATTAGGAATGCCAGTGTATCAGCAACACTTCATCCTGCTACTCTCCATACTCTTTGCTTTTTGCTATGCTGAGCAAGTTGTTGTGAAGTTATCAGTTCTCACTAGCAACCCTTCTTTGACCCATTTACCACAAAGAACTCTACAGTCTCTTGCAGTGACAGTTGCCCAGCACAGACACGTCTGACACTATTTTTGGTGAAGTTCCAGCAACTTGCTCTGTAATTCCTAGCTGAATCTTTTTTCCTATTATTATGGTTTTAAAGTTGCCAAGCACAGCCAGCATTTAAGACCTAGGTTTTGTGGCTAAAGTCAAATACAGTCAAATCTGAAAGCAACCAGGGTATAGTTGCTGCTTGAATTAAATGAACTGAGTCTTTGTAGCTCCATCTCAACTATTAAATTAGAGAGAGAAAGAAGAGGGAAGGAAAATGAAAGCATTTCTGATGAAGCAAAACTGTCAACCCTAAAATAAAACATAGGAACTTTTCATAATTCTTAATCAGATCTCCCCAAACCTGTGTAAGGTTAGAGAGGCTTTTTAATTAAAAAAGCCCTTAGTTCAAAGCTCCTGAGTCTTCAAGAATTCACTCTGAAAATTCAGTGTGCTGCAATGTGAAGGATTAAAGTTTTCCTGACTAAATTATCAAGATTACAGTGGCATTCAGCAACTGCTTGCAAATCATTTTTTCTCTGGGAGAAAAAGACCCTCAGTTTTAGGGAAAGGGCTTGCATATGCATGGTAGTCTGTAGGTTCAGACATAGAAAAGAGATTTCTAAATGCAAAATTTAATATGGGAAATATAATAACTGAGTTCTTGATAAACACAATACGACATCACAAACAGCCCTGAATACAACCTCCAACTCTCACTCACATTTGCTGCCGTAATGTATTATCTCTTATCATGTTGCTTTAGAGGCTTCATTACACATAGAAGATAAACCTGAGCCAAGTATCTCAAGCATCTTTCAGAGTATGCAAGCACAATACCTTATAATAGAAAGTATTTCAGTTTCAGAGTGCTGAAAAATTCTTATGTTTAAGAATTCTATGTATAGGACAGTTCACCTCAGAAATTATGTTTAGTTTTTTAAAATAACATTTTTCTGATTTTAATCAGCTTAATTCTTCAGTCTCCTGTACTTAAAAATACAGGAAACAAGAATTAGACAATGGATAAAAGAGCTCATAATAACTAAACCAAAATTTCCTCCCATGAAGTCAGAGATCTGAACCTTGCAGGAATATCAAAGTGCTGCATATATTTTCTGTGCACTAAACTAAATATTTTTAAATACCATAAAGGCTTTTAAAAATAAATACCTTAGAGCACTATTTCTCCTGAAAATATTTTTAACAGACACAATTTTGGTTTTGGTTTCTATATTGTTAAAAAGGAGAAAAGAAATTCTGATGTAGTGGAAATGAGAAAACAATGCAAATTCTAGCATTCCTGTAGAAAAGTAAACAAACAAACAAACAAACAAAAACCACTGTAGGCAAAGATGTACTGAGCTATCAGATTGTAATGGCAGTGAAGGGAATCACAGACACCACACTAGAAAAGGGAAAGTAGATATAAAGCCAAGCCAATCCCACTACAGAAAATAAAAAAGATAACTAGAGCATGTGTGTGCATTCTGTCGGCTTTACTTGTCCCTGCCACACATGTATGGATTTCAGTGGCTGATGGGAGGTTTTTACATTTTCATGTGTCTGCTACTGGCTTGAGGATATAAACTCCTCTCCTTGACAGCATACTGCACATGAAAGATGGAAGCTTGCAAAAACAAATGTCCTCACGCCAAGCTAAGAGCTGTGCATTTCAGTGTTTACCATGGAGCTGGTTGTGCAGCACTCAGCCTGCTCTAGTCATTAGGGATACATTTGTCTTTTCCACAGGTAAGATGGAGTGATATTGCCAGAGCACTTTTACATGACAAAAAGATGTCTAATATTTGTGAATCTTTTCTAAACTGTTGAATAATAGCTGGGACTGTTCTGATGGCACAGGTGCCTTTACAGGCAAAAAAAAAAAGGTCAGCAAAACATTTTATCCATTGATTAGTGACAGAGTAGCTGCAGCTAAATTTTGCGAGCTTTTTGTCTAATGAATTATGACTTCAGTGATATGCCCATTGATGCAGCTCAACTGAAGTCAACAAGAATCTTTCCATTGATATTTAAGAGAAGCTGGATATAAATAGACCTACAAAGTCAGTAGTCTTCAGGAAGTACTTCTTTGGCTTCAGATGGAGAAAAATACAGACCAATAAAGCTGTAAATATTTCAGGATAGAGTTATATACTTGTGCTGGCACAGCAGACAGTTTCTTTTTATCTGGACATAAAGAGCACCTCAGGCAGCTTCTTGATTGCAGCTGGTTAGAACAGTTTTAAACTTCACAAAATACTGCATTACAAGTGGCAGATGTATTCCTCACTGCTGTGAGTCAACAGTGGAAAAGTTTTGAGAGAGCTTGAAAGAACTCTCTGTTTGCCATGTGGATGGACACCCCTTGATTTGCTGCATATTCTCTGGGTTAATTGCACCTTTAGATTTAAGTATTTTGGCACATCCATAGATCAGCAAAAATTCCCATGCAGCCTTTCTTGGAGTTATTGCAGGATTGAACTTGCATAGTGTCAATGATTGAGTCAGAGAGTTTGAGCCTCCTTCTTGTGCCTAAGATGATCCTTTAGAGAGCCATTTTCCGTGTTTGCTGAAGTTCCCTGAAGAGATTAAATTTATGGACTAAGGCTATCACTAGAACTAGCGAAAGGGGGGGTGGAAGAACCTCACAGACCTTCACACACAGAAAATTGCTACGGGATTCAAGTTCTCCAGCAAAAGAACGTGTTAGCAGTGCGCCAAGAACAAAGACATGAACAGATCTCAAATCCTCAAAGGGACCAGAGGGAATTTAACTAAATGGACACTGAGCTACCTACATCTGAAAATAAACACCCTGTGTTGGGAAATAGAAGAATGTGCATAGTACGGGTGGAAGGAAATTAATTTTCCCCATTAGAAGATCTGGCAATATGTCTTTCACTGACTAATGTTAATGAAGCAGATGTATTTTCATCACTACCTGGTAACTCTAGCCATGCTGGTGTGTATGTGTGCATGCTAAGTCTGTGTGTGTGAAAAAGGACGTTTTTTCTGCCTGTACCTTCCTTTCAGTGGACAAATCTGGCAAGAGGTTACTGTCTTTACCTCTGCTTCTGCATGACCTCTCCTGAGAACAAACACTGTACGGGAAAGCTTTGCCCTGCAAATTTTTATAGCTCCACTAAAAATATTGTACACACACTTAAAAAGATGTCTTATCAGAAAACAATTACATGGAAGCCCATTTAGAGTGAATTACTGTAGGAAAAACATATCCTTCCTCTCCTCACACAACATCAACACATACCATTATTATGTATCTGTTCCTGTCAGGAGTCCAACCATGTATAGTGCTACATATTGAAATGTCTGTATATTAGACAGTTACATACTTTGAGCAGCTTCAGAAACTGCAAGCAGATTTAAGCAGATTCTGTTCTTCATCCTTATGGCCCAGTTCCTGTTATCCATCAAGCCTGTTTTAAAATAGGACGCGTTTTTGGTACTGCAAAGTCAACAGTGCTGGAAAGTTGGCAGGTAGGCTTGTTTAAACAACATTCCCAAGTAGTCTCCTGGCAGGTGTTTCCAGAGTACTTTAAGCACAATTCTTTGGATGGGATATCTGCCAAAGTACATAGCAACAGGGAAAGAAGTGTTTTCCTTTAACTGCAGTTGGGACAGTGCAGTGTTTTAGATGCTGCGCTGTGCATCCATTCCAGGAGCTTATTTTGGCACTGAGTCAGAACCTATACAATGGCAAAATACACAGCATCTTCCTGCCTGTTTAATGCAAGTGAGCTCCAGAATACGGACTGGTAGGTTATCTTCCTGGCAAGGGGCCAGCCTCTGACATGCCTCTTGCACCAATCTGGTCTGTCAGCTATGCATAAACCCTTCACCTTGGAACTCCTTTCTTTAGACTGTCATGCCACAGGGGTTTGTGCAAGTTCAGAGAAAATGTTCATCTCATAGCTGGCCAAAAGCACAAAATGGGAAAGGCGGATGGGGCAGGAGAGGGATCAGAGGAGCCTTGTCTACCTGGCACTGATTTCAGTTACAGCCAAACCTAGTTTTGCTTAATTGAAACCTGTCCTTGGATTTGAAAAACACACAACTGGTTTTATAATCCTTCTGGCAGCCTGTCCACTTCTCAGTATGTGTCCTGGACCTAAAATTACCCTCTGTAATATCCCTGCAGAAATAGTCTCTTAGATATGTATACTCTTACCTACATACAAATGTTCTCTGACCTAAAATAGAAACAGGTATGTGGAACAGTAAACAGACATCAAAGGCTAAAGGAAACATTAACTAAGGGATATGCTGGTTTGAAATTTAAACTTTAATGCTACAGTGAAATAAGCCCCGTTCAAAGACATGGTCACAGCATGTTTGGTTGTTAAGCAAGTTCTTAGTAGTCTAATACCAGAGCTGCAGCTGCAGGTGACTTGCACTCATGCAGCCTTGGCACAGGCTATGGAATGTGCTTTACAGCACAAAACTGTTTTCTATAGGGCTTTAGTCCAAAATCCAATTCTATTTCTTGGTTATAAAGAAAAAAAAAAAAAAAAAAAAAAAAAAAAAACCTTGGTCAAATCAAAACATTTGTATTTTCCTGGATATGTAGACAGCCTAAGGAAAAGGTTTCAGATGTGACCTGTTCCAATCACTTGAGCACCTTTCACCATTGGGGCAACTGTGTCAGCATTCATATTGCCAGCTATTTCACTTGAGCTGTTACTGAGTGTGTGACACCACTCAATCCTGCCTCTGTCATCCCACCCTTACACTTCCCCATACTCACCCACCCCACTGGCTGTACAGAGTGCTAACACCTTCACCCCTCTCATTCCTAACTGTAAGCTGGCACAGGGACAGAAACCTGTAGTACTCTGTAGGCTGCAAATGACAATACTGTGTGGTAAATTCTGAAGGAAGACAAGCAGAGTGGGCGGTGATTTTTTCTGCTTCATTTTGTAAAAATCTTCATTTCCCTATTGAAATTTTCTGGCATGAAATTTACAGGTTGTTAGAGCAGTCTGCCATCAAATCCAGCTGGCCTGGCTACAAAATATGTGGACTGGCAAGGACCCTCCTTTGTCCTCTGTAACTGCCAACCTTCCTGTTTCACTGAGCCTGTCCTGTTTCCCACCCAAAATTCACCTTGGCCTGAGTTAGAGGCAGACTCTTCTCCAGGGGCTTGGCTTCTCCAGTGAGTTGTGACTCCTCCTATCCTCAAAATTAACCTCAGTATTCTCCTCTTATTAATATTTTATGTGTGACTATTTCCATTACTTTTCTTTGTCTTTTATGTGCAAGTAAAAGGGGGATCTTTGTTTTTATATTGTGTAAGTTAGAGAGCTTAGGGATGTGCTTACAGACAGGAACTCTCTGGAATCAGGCCCTGTGCAAGCACAACACAAACACAGGCAGCCTGGCATCAGACACCTCCTGGTCCAGGTACAGAGGGTGGATGAGTAGGAGCACAAGGACACAACTAAACACTGCACAGTCACATGGTAGATCTCAGCAGCCTCACTCTTATTGCACTGTGACATTATGAACCTTGCAGCAAATGGAAGTTTTCAGCAGAATTTATGAGAAAAGCTGTCCAAAACAAAGCACAAGTGATTACCTCAAAGAAGCCCAGCACAGAAAATAGTTAAATACTATAATATAGGGAAGAGTCTGCAGTATCTTCTTTCTAATAAGTCCTTAACAAATTGTTTTCCATTACTTTGTATAACAACTATTTTAATTAATGAAACAAAGAAACATGAAACAAAGAAAATGTGCAATGGGTCCAGGAAAATTAGGTATTCTTGGCCTAGTTATGGTGTCTGACTTACAAAACTACTTCTCACTGGTACACACTGATACTAGAGTAATACTGAGGCATTACAGTGAGAGTAGCTAAGTGTTCTTTTCTCTTGTTTTTTAGATATAACCTAGTTATCAATCATTTAATATTCTGAGAGGGTGACATTTACTCTGATGCTGGCTCTGTCCCAGGGGAAGAGAGTAATCCAAGAAACTAAATAGCAATGCTTTAAGTCTGGGCAAAGCAAAATTTGAGTGACTATTTCCAGAAATGTTTATAGTATTTGCCAGTCTATGTTGCTCAGATAAAAAATAGAGTGAATAATACTAGTATGGCTTGTTAAAAAAAAAAATATAAATATAGATATATTCAGAGATGTTATTGGAATCCTAAGCATTTCCAGGTGTTGTATATGGCTTACAATAGCAAGGATAGAAATTTCCCGGCCTCTTTTTCCTTTTTTTTTTTCTTTTACTTTTTTCAATGTTGTGAAGGAGACTAGGTTCACAAGCCTAGAGAATATTCATTTGTCCTCATATAGATCATGTATGCTCCTGATGACCGGGCTTCTCTATTCTAATGTATGATCACATGTCTTTTTTGACTTGATTTCTTTATATTGGAGCTATCTACCTTCTCCAGATAATGGGGTAAGACCATCACCATTTTCTAAAACAAAAAACCTTAGTCCATTCAAGTTGCCACCATGGACCAATGTGAACACAATCACTTGCAGTGATGATAACACTTTTTAGTCATTACCAAAGTAGGCCAGATGTAGTATAGTGACCTAAAAATCTCAAGTTTACTTTACAAATCCTATAAATCTCCGGATCCTCAACTAGAAATTCGATCTGTTGCATCTGAGAGATTGTCAGGTTGACAGACATGCCTGTTCAAGGTAACAAGGAAATTTTAGTTCCCTAGCAATTGTGACTGGGCATACATTTTCAAACAACTTGCCTTTAATTTCTGGGGTTTGCTGATAATTAGTACTTTTAGCTAGGAAGGGCTCCTGTTGGGGAAGGTGCAGTATTGGTGTCACTTTTGTAAGGAAAATATTTAAATACAGGTGATCTCAGAAATCTACATCAGTCAAACAGGCTCTTGGAAATGGAGCTTTGGAAACAGAAACAGAAATTTTGAGAGCTTTTCTAAAACTCAGGGGACATTGCTGTCATTCTCGTTGGTAATTTTTGAAAGAGGAATGTTCCTGGATGTTTTGCTTTCCTTTCAGTTCTGGATGTAATTTTACTCCAATCCTGGCATAGCTTTCTCTAGTGTGGGCAAAGGTCTCGCGACCAAATGGAATTCCTGTGAGTGTGGTTGAAAAATGCTTCCTCTAGAGAACCTGACAAAGAAAACACAGAAGAATGTGCTGAGTTATCAGTGTGGGGGATTTTTTGCAAAGCATACTAATGCCTGTCACCCTCTTTGAATGGTCACTCCTGAAATTTGTGGGAGTTTAGCTGTACCACTGCCAAATTACCTACTAGGATTCAGTATTAAATCAACTTTTCAGAATACAAAGAAATCACATATTTTCCTCTGTTGGGTGAAAGGTGCATAACAGTAATTCAGTGGAGATTTTCCTGCAGAAAATAGAAAGCACTCAAAGCCTTGGAACAAGATGTTTTCTAAGTCTAGCTGAATGGTCACCAGGCTGTTGATTTGGAGCCAGCTTTCAGATCCTTGTTTGTTTGGACCTGTATCTAGGCACAGCTGCTAAATCAGCTTACCAGCACACCTCTGTGGAACAGATCCTCCATCTAGTAACTCTCAGCAGCATGTGCTGCTATAGCATTTAGCTGCCAGACACCAAAGTATCAGTTCTGATACATCCCATTTCCTTTACTCACATCAAGAATTGAAAAATGTCCAATGCTCTACCCTTTGGATTTTGTGACCAATTAATAAAGGGGATAGAGAATGTTAGCTGGCTGATAGTTTGTTCCATTGCATGGAAGACAGTTTAGGAAATCCCAACCCATGCAGCATAGGAATGTGGAATAACAAAATTTAAATGCAGAAAGAACAAGAAAGAAGTAGCACATTAGAATTGCCCGTTGGAAGGCAACACACATTCTAGCAAGACATGAGGACAAGGCTAGGAAGGCAAAAGAGATCCCAGATTCTTTGGAAGGGTGCTGTTGCCAGGACTCTTGGGGAAGGATTCTCAGTGGAGACACTCAGAGAAGACCATGGATAAACATAGGCTGTTTTCCTACAGATTGTGGTCTCCTGACCTTTGTCTATACATCTGATTTTAGCTGCTATTGTGTTTGTGTTCTATTCTGTTCTGTGACACCACCTAGTTCTAACTATTCCAGGCCTCTTTTAAAAATAACTCAAGGATTTGTTTCCCAAATAAAAATTGGAGATTATCATCAGATTTCAATATGCAAGTGATAATAGCTATATTTGAAACGACCATTCCCTCATAATATCTTATATACCAGAGACAACCAAACAGTTTCAACTATTTTTTAAGAAGAAATATAATGGGAATAGCAATTCAACCTTTCCTTTTTATTTTTTAACCTGTTTTTAGTTCTGTGTTAATGCTCAGCTTCTAAATTGCTGAACAAAAGTAGCAACTGCATTTCCAATACATCATTCTGCTCTACATATTTTTTTTCCAGGAATATAGCAGCAAATAAATTCACTAATAGCATTCTTAGAAACTATGAATTTTAAATGCATGTTAGACTTCATCTGCGGAAAATAAATTTTCAACTCATAAAACTTAATTTTTAGACAAGATAATCTCAATCATATTTCAACATCTTAAATAATTCCATCTCAGCTCAAAATTAATGCCATGCAACTGAGTCGTGTAACAGACTATTGCCATGCTTTTAAACCAGTACTGAGCAGAGTCAAATTAGTTATTGCAAATAACCTCTAGTTGTTATTCTGCCACAGAACAGGAAAAATATTCTGTGGTGAATAGATCCAAACCAGACTAACCCTCAGCCTTAGAATTTTAATTATTGAATATCCTTACCCAACTGCCTGTAAAAGATGCAGTCACTGGACTTTTAAAAGCATACGCATTGGAAGAAAACTGGAAGGTGCTCACTATTTATTTCCAAAATTTTCATTTCATTGAAGTACATGATTTGTTGCAAAATATTTACCAGTTCCATTAATGAGAGAAATAAAGATAAAAGAAAGGAAAGTCATACAACAGCTTCAAAATAGAAAATGGAGGAAGTGTTGACTGTCTTAGACTGAAGGGTAAAGACATTTCTCCTTCAGAGCAGCTTCAGCTGGTGCAGGAAACCATGTACAATGGAATTCATGTCATAACACTTCAGTCATCTGGAAAGTAGATGTTTAATTTAGTAGCTCCCTCAGTGTGCTCTGTAGCCAGCAGCAAGTAGGCATCTCCTGAAAATACTTCAACCTCAGATGGGTTGAAATCTCCTCCCCACTGGTTACAGAGAGTCTCAGTAACCAGCCCGATAGCTCAGATGGCTGTCTTTCAGTAGGTTATTGCTGAGTGAGATGAACCCTTCTTAGGGGAGGGCCAAAATTACAGGTCAGAGTTTATCATGTGCACATTTGTATTTTGTCACAAGGGCCTCTGGCTGGTGAGGGACAAATGTATCCATGACGTGGTTGTCCAGCTCCTGGAGTGGTTCTCACTCTGCAAAGCACAACAGCCCTGGGGCTGGCAGCACTGGGAAAGAACAGCCCAAGGAACAATGGGCTCTCAGCTGAGCTGTGCGCAAATGAGGAAAGGAAGCCATTTGTCATCTCTAGGCCTTAATGGAGAGCCACTTCCTATTAATTAGAGAAACACAGAAATTGGAAAAAAAAGAAAACCAGAAACTTACGTAATATGATCTCAGACCTGGCTGATTTGCTAATGTAAAACACAGGGTGGAAAAAAAAAGGCTGATAATGTGGAACAGTAGGGCATGACTGCTGATCTCATAGAAAAAACATGCGGAAAATACTATTCAAAACACTGGCAAAATGACTTCATGTGAAAGGCAGATTTCTTCTCTTCCAGTGGGCACAATGTTCCAAAGGAGCCTGCATGAGTCTGCATGTGTGCTTTTCCCATTAACAGGCGTGCAGAAGGCCTGGGTATGGCAGAGTCGAACGGGCAGCGTTTGGTTCACACGGTGTGTGTCTTTGTCCTAGATTAGGGTGCTGATAGATCATATCTGAGACTTTTCCTGCTTCAGCCCTGGAGGTAAGGCTGGGAGAGTTTTCTGAGGTTTCAAGGGTTTGGGGGGAGCAAGAGAAAGTTCCTTACCAGATGCAGTCATTCACCTCTAGCTCTCCAGACTCAAATAGTTAGAAAAGCGGGATTAGCAACAGGTAATTAGCCCAGTCCCTGCTTTTTAAAACTGCAGTCTGGAACATGGGCAAATGACCCAAGACACTCCTTACTACTCTCATTTAAACATGTAACAAGTACACTTTTTATTATTTTTTCAGTTGTGGATGACTGAAGAAATAGACATTTGTTCACACAGAACAAAAAAAAAAAACCCTCCCTTCATGATACTATAAAAAAATTAAAATTTACCTGACAAAACTTCCCTTCTCTTTCACATAGTGCAAAAAGGGTTTAATTGTGACTGCTTTAGGAAAAGTCAGCTTGCTGTGCTAAAAATAGAAGATGTCCAGTATTTTGGAGAAAATGTGGTGTTCAAAATCATTAGTATTTACTAAAATTTTAGGAGGGATTTCTCTAAGTGCTTATGAATTCCGACTCCTACTATTACACACTCAAGCACTACACAGTTTTGCTTTTATTGGCAGGAAAAGGAGTTTGACAGGGGTTGATCAGAGACTTGAGAAACAAAATTGTCGGCTTCTGTTTCTCATGCTGTTTTTCCTTCCGTCACAAAATCTATAATAAGCCTGGACATTGAATGAGATTCCACACATGCTGAAAAATGAACCCAGATGTCCCTTTGGAGGTGAGTATGGTCCTCTCCTAAACAGGCATCTCTCCATCACTTCCCTGGAGGTAAATGTGCCATATCAAGACTACTTGTATGAGCAAAGTCTCTGTCACCCCCTTCCTTCCTAGCAAACCTATGTTTCTTATCTGTGTATTTTTGGAAACATCCGAGTGAAGACAAAACTTTAGTTTTAACCCGTGCCCAGTAATAAAAAAAAAAAAAAAAGCTGTCAAATCCTTTACCCTGGATACTGGGTGCTTGTTTGTTCATTGGTGTATTATTTGTATTATTTTGTCTCTAGTTACCAGCTTCTCTGACACCTGGTGTTATGACACATTCTAATTCTTTGACAAATGCAGTGGCAAAATGAATTATTTTATTGCTCATAACTGTTGCATGCACTATCTTGCCTCAGTAGTGTTATTGTCTGGATCAAACTAGTCTGCTTCAGGTAAAATCCACCAGGAGTCCCCAGTTTTAGGCAACAGTATTTTTGTTAGGTCAGGCACTGTGCTGACTCAGATGTAGCTTACGCTGGCTTTGGGTTCTTTTTAAAGAGCTGAGCAGATGTCATGGCAACTGACCCAGGCTAAGAGAAGCAGGTGGGGCATTACTAAATGAGACTGAGATTTTCAGTGCAGTTCACTGAGGAATAACCTGACAAACATATATATTTATATATATGTGCCACTCAATTGTGATTTTGAAGAATTTTTTTCATTAAGAAAATGGTTTTGCATCATTTCTGACCTTAGGCAAAACAACCTGGGCATTTGCAAAGGTTCTAAAAATTGTTAATATTTGACTAGTCCCCATAATCTCAGCAAATCAAGCACCAAGTGCCATAAGGGATATGGAGTGTAACAAGACCTTCTCTTTTTGTCATTCATCTAGGAAACACATTTTTCTGAGTAATTGCATTTACTAAGAATAGATCTAAGAGCTGCAGTAGTCCACAACAGAGATCAACAAGAAAGGTAGGAAAACCAAAGATGGCACACAGGTATTCTTTCATGCTATGTGGTCTAGAGGCAGGAGCAACATCACAGAAGAGAGATCTGTAAAAGGCAACACCTCCCTGCTCCTGTTTAAAATTGAACTGCACTGGAAACCATTGTCTCGTAAAGAATTGAAATACCATCAGTAAAACATTCTGTCTTGGTGGTGCAACATGTCCTGGATTCTGGTGATCTTTTACTAGGCAGGTTTTAATCTCTGTTTTGGGGGAAGAAAATTACATCCTGATGCAACCCTTTCAGATTGGTTGCCGCCTCCTACATAGAGCAGTGGGAAAAAAGACTTTATTACCTAGATACGGGAAGTTTTGTAATGTAAATTGTGCCCCACATTTTCTCCTACGAAAATTTTCTTCACTCTCTCTTTCATTTTTAAAACAGCTGATAATATGCCATGTGCCTTAATGTAGGGCTGAAATCTTAATCCCAGTTTTATGAGGTCTATTAAACTGATACGTATTGTGCTATGTGGGAATTAATCCCAGGTGGCCTCCAGGAAAGCCTGGTGTCTCTGGTTCTCAAGTGATTGTCTCCTGTGCATGTGATCTGTGTGTTTTCCAGTGTGTACAGTGTATTGTGTATTACAATTTAATGAGATAAAGACAAGTGGAATGTGCACACTTAATCAGTTCAAATGATAGTATTTCCTAACCCATATCACCAAGAAAGGCTCACAGCTGTTCAGGCTCATTCCAGTGAGTAATAGCTTTCAAAGAAAAATGAACCATAAAAAATAGTAGAAATCAAAATGTAATTAGAGTTAACTAGGAATCTTTCTGTCTTAATTACAGCATTGCAATTGTCTTTACTTCAGAGAGAGAACTCCTGAGAGAATTTTGCCCACTGGATTGTTTAGAGGAAAAAATCAAAACCCTGTAAATTTTTTCTCTCTTGTGTGGTTTCTTCCTTTATCCTAGAAACTGTCAGGTTCATGTCTTTTTAATTTCATTGTCTGGGAACATGTTAGCTGTGGTATGGAAGTGACAAAGAGAAATTGAGTGTTTCTGAAAGCTTATGGAAGAACTGGACAAAGTTTTAAGAGATCATCCTCCGCATTGCTGCAGAAGTTAGTGATTTATCTCTTTCAAGGAAACTGTTTAAAAAGTACTTGAAGCTACTTTTATGAAGCAGGGTGTATTACTTCATGTTTTTTGAACTTGGTTTATTGTACATGTTTCTCCAAATTAGATCTACCTCTCTGCTCCTCACCCTTCATATGCCCTTTCCAGGACGTTTCTCTAGTGCCTGTTTTTGCCCTTTGTTAGGCAAATATGTCCATATTCTGAACTAAGTTCTTCTCTTTTTTCCCCTTTTCATCTTCTCCACTCTTATCTTGTTTTTCCTACAATGAGCTGTTTAATCCCATAGGTTTTCTTGAAGGGAGTGTTGTGGATATACTCTGTCTTCCCAAGGCCTTGTCCTTCCACCTCAGATGTCTCTCTGCTCACCAAAACCCTTCTGCTGCTTCATTTGATTGTCAGGTGGGATTCACTCACATAAATATAGGTGTCCAGAGACCTTCCAATGCTTAGGGTATTCCCTAAAGCTTTCAGTTGTCTGTCTTGAAAACTTTCATAGGGCCCATGTTGTTGGAGACTTTAATGACTACATTTAGGTAACCGAATTGTTTTGTCTTAAACCCTCTTCCTCTTCTCTGGCAAAGCAACTTGTTCTCTGTGACAAATACACAGTCTGTAGGCACAAGACAGCCTGTCAAATGTCTCCTCTCTGGGATATCTGTTTCCTGGAAAGTTCCAGCTGCTGTTCCCCTTGAAACTTTTTTGCACAGTATCAACTTCCAATATTGAAAGAGCTCTAGAAAAATGAGTAATCACTCAGTCACATCAAGGGATAAACTATATTGACCAGCAGGACATTGAAGAAAGACAGACAAATTACCACCCATACTTGAACCTGCATCCTGATTTACCTCACTATGTATTATCATAGTAGGCTTGACAGAAGGAAATGTATTCAGGATTTCATCCCACTTGTAGCACTAAATCCTTATTTCTCAGATTGTGATTTTTCCCTTGCTAGTCTCTGATAACCCTTCTTTTTATGTTTCCCAAGTGAGTTCCTGTGAAAATGCAGCTCAGTCAGGAGTTTTAAGTGCAAATCTAAAAGACTGAACAAGTGCAACATGGGCTCAGAGTCTGATACCCTTTTATTTTCCCAAAGCATTGCTCCATACAGAGCCTGAAGAGTAACTGGGAAGCTCAGCAGTACTTCAGACAAATAAGGCTTTGGAAATGGTGGCAATAGCTTCATTTTTCACCCACTAATATCTTGCAAAACCCCACTGAACTCAACGTAATTCTTCCACGAATTTGGCTAAATATTTGACCTTATGTGTCAGATTAGGAAACAAATTACAGAAAATGCAATGTTTTTTTAAGAAAACATAGAATGTGTCTGGTCAATCTAGAATCCGTCATCCTGGGATTTTCTTACATGTGCAAGTATTACTGGAAGGAGTCTAAAGAACTGACCCTTGGGAACCCTTTTTTATGGGAAGAATGACAGAAAACATGAGTTTGCTGAGAGAGTTGAATGATTTTTCTTAAAGACATTCTTCAGTGAGGTGGGAAAGCATCTATCTGAAAATCAGTTCTTTTGCCAAATTTTTAATCTCCTCCTCAATATCTTTGCAATGACAGGTTGGGAAATCTGTGGGCAGTTTTTACAAGCAGTAGTTTTGCCTAATTTCCTCTCAAAAAAAAGAAAAAACCACAACCAAAAAACCACCAAAACCAAAACCTGCCCATTTTAGCCTACTGTCCTGCCTTCAGACAGTCAACAATTTATTGTAAGTTAAGATAATGAACACTGACAGGTGTTTAATGTTGTTAGCCAGGTGTGTACACTTAGCCAGGTGTGTAACATGGTTCTTGTACTTGCGTGTTTGAAATGATTCCCTCCTGATCTCCCCTGAAGACTGACTGCAGAGAATTAATATTTAGAGGTGTCTGATCTCATGGGGCAGTGTCACAAGATGGAAGAAAACACTTGGCTGTGGACAAGCCCAGATATCAGCACAGGCTGGGGATGAATAGATCGAGAGCAGCCCTGGAGAGAAAAACTTGGGGGTACTGGTGGATGAGAGGACATGACCCACCCATGTGCACTCACAGCCCAGAAAGCCAAACATGTCCTGGGCTGCATCCAAAGCAGCGTGGGCAGCAGGGTGAGGGAGGGGATTCTGCCTCTCTGCTCTGCTCTGCTCTGCTCTGCTCTGCTCTGCTCTGCTCTGCTCTGGTGAGACCCACCTGGAGAGCTGCATCCAGCTCTGGAGTCCACAGCACAGGAAGGACATTTACTTGTTGGAGGAAGTCCAGAGGAGGCCACCAAGGTGATTAGAGGGATGGTGCACCTCTCCCGTGAGGAAAGGCTGAAAGAATTGGGTTTGTTCGGCCCGGAGAAGAGAAAGATTCAGGGGGACCTAACTGAGATCCTGAAGGGAGCCTACAAGAAAGGCTAGAGAGAGATTATCTATGAGGGCATGTAGTGATAGGACGAAGAGGCTTCAAACTGAAAGACAGTCAGTTTAGATTAGATATTAAGAAGAAATTCTTTACTGTGAGGTTGGTAAGCCTCCCTCTATCCCTCACCCTCCTGCAGATCACTGGCTTTATTTGGCAGCTCAGTGACCACTTACTATTGTGGAGCATGTCCCCAGTTTGTCAGATGTCCAGCAGTCAGTCAGCCCTGTCTGAGAAATGGCAGAATTGTGTCTCTGTAGGGTTTGATAACTGAGACTTTTTGCAAAAGAACCCAGAACCATCAGGAGAAGTATTTATAAAGCAATTGGAATAACTTCCCTGTAGTGCTTTCCCAGACTTTTCCAACCTCACAGCTCTCTTAGATAACTTTTCCCTCTCATCCATTTTCATTTTCTCGGGTACTTGGGTAGCCACTTCTAAAGTCTATTGCTCAAAAAAATTCTTTCTGATTTGCAGGGGGTTTATCCCTGCACATGGTGCAGAGCCAAAAGTCAGTCTCCAGTGACGGATAAAGTCTCCCCCTTAATTGCCTTTTAACCCTTTCCTTAACTTGGGCTTAAGTGTCTAGAGTAGATACGAAGAACCAAGTTGTAAACTCTTAAAAGAATAAGGAATGCAACTTTGCTGGGAAAATACATTCTAAACACCTCAGCTCTAAATACAATGACTAAGGATCAACAATATTTTTTATCCACTTTATCACTGGAGTTAGGTGTTACCATTTAGTAGGAACTTCTATGTTATTGATAGTTGAGTCAAAATATTTTCTGTGACAGGTCACAAAATGGTTTTGCAACATTTCCACACAGCTGAAGAAATAATCATACAAGCAAAAAGGCAGCAGCTGTGACATTTCAAAGTCTTACCAGGAATGGAATTCTGGAAATGTAACAGATGTTTAAAAGTCCCCATCATCTGTCCAGTCCCCCATCTCTTTCTCTTTCTTGCCTATATATGTATTAAATAACAAGTAAAAGAAATTACTGATACAGTATAGTTCTGGTTTCTAATTTATATTATCTGATATTTGAAAGAAAATCTATCCATATAAAAAAAAGGTAGAGGTATTTGTCTTAGAGGTTGGATGTCTCAGCTTTTAGTATTAAGTTGTGCTTTAAGAATGAATAAACTGTAGACATCCATTTGAACCAAGTAATTCAAGACAGTGCTGTGAAGCAAAGATCGAAAGGAAACGTCCAAACCTGGAAGTGCACAGCAGCCATTGACTAACTTTCAGCCCACCAAACAAGTGAATGGATAGCTTGATTTTTTCAGCATATACCTGAGTCTCACAGACCATACTGGTTGCATGCACCGTGAAAATTATTATCCTGAGATTGCAAGTTTGAGTACTATGGATGAATTGCAGGAAGAGAAAATTACATAGTAGGCAAGTGCAATCAGCATAGTGATTTTTAGGAGCTAATTTTTTAGTGACTTGCTCTCTGTCTTCAGGAATAGTTTGAGTTTGCACAGATTTTCTTGAACAATTCTATTTTAGAGCGTTTTTCCTCAAGCAAAAGGGACATTATTTTCAGTTTACAATTCTTCAGACAAAGAAAAAAAGCAATTTATTTAGCACTCTTAAATGTTTTTATATGTATTTCATATAACAGCATCCATATTTCACCTGTATTTCATCCTCTCAGCAATAGTATAATGCAGAGGAATACTGACCAGCATGTTTTGTTGTTCTTAAAACTTGATTTTCTTATTTGATTCATAATGAAGCATGTTTGCACTATGGGTACTCAATTTACCAACTTCTGCAGGTAGTTTCTCCATGGCCACCTTTAACAATAAACTCTTCTTGACTTCAGTGGCATCAAGAATGTGTGTTAGGCAGAATCAAGAAAGAGCACACAAGCACTTAGAAAGGAGGAACAGATGGCAGTTTCAGATTGAAATCTGAGAATCCACTGGTTTCATTAATATCATATAAAAATAGCTAAAGGCATCTATTGGTGATTTTACTGTACCAAAATCTGAGACTGCAGCAATGAAGGATGTATTCTGAAGGACTTAGCAATCCTGTGCAGAGCTACTGTTCATGTAGCTCAGTTCCTTTGGACCATATCAGTCACAGGCTGTCCAAGATTCCTACTGTGCTCATTGGCATCAGAGTGGGTTTCGGTTTATTCAGTTTGGAAAACTTCTTCCTGGTTCCTGCATGAGTGCTGGGGCTTTTGAGAATCTGGTCATTTACTTGAGATGTTCAGACCTTCTAAATGGCAAGTTTGTACTGCAGTGATTTGCATGCATGTTCATAGAGGACAGAAGTGTGGGGGGAGGAATCTCTCTAGGCCAGCACAGCCTGTTTGTAACCTACTGACAGCACAGGGCATAGTTGTGCCAAAGTAAAGGGAGTCTTCTGGTGTACCGTGTTTCACAAGGCCTTATCCAGAAGGGTTCCAGTAGGAGGCTCTGCCAGCTGATCCCCACTAGCACAACTCAATTCAGTCTGGATGGGTGAACTCCTACCAGGAGACACGAGTTGGAAGGCTTTGCTAGGTGTTCAGAGCACGTGGTGAGGCTGTTGATGTTGCTAAGGTGTTAGTGAAATACCTAGAAGGGAATTCTGCCTTAATATGAGTTCTCTCGCTGTTACCATGTCCATCCACACTTACCTTGTCTTCTTTGTCCTCCTGTACACCCCCTGCTGAACAATGCAACCACCACCACTTGTACCATGTCAAAATGCCTACAGGGAACCGTGTAGATGAAGCACAGTCAGATCAGACTGAACCCAGGCAAGGCTGAAGTGTGTCTGGCTGAAAGGAGAAACTTTGAAGAGCTGGCCAAAACATTGTCACCACCTTTCCTCAAAGATATATTGTCCTATTCATCAAAGTTATGGCTGACTCCTCGTTAGACATGGATGATCAAATTTGCAGCAATTCCCAGAAATACTTTCTTTCACTTTCAGCTCACTAGGAAACTCCGTCATTTCCCTGTGGATGGACATGTCGTCCCAGTGATTCATGCAGTTGTCACCTCCATCCTGAACTCTTGTAACAGAAGTGGAACCCGAAACCTGTGAATAGATCCAGAAGGTCTCTGCTGACTTTTTCCATAGTGTAAGGTGCTTTTAGCACTGAATGTCTGCACTCAGGTCCCTCAGCAGGCTTCCACTTTCTCTCAGTACCTGTTTACGGCCCAGGCCATAATTTTCAAAGGAATTGAAGAAATGTCAAAGTAAACTGGATACCTCTGATGTGCTTTACATCACAGGGTTCAGGAAAAAGTGTGGGAGAACTATTTGCAAAATCAATCTAGTTTTGCTTTGTGATGTCTGTACCTCTTGCCAAGGTAATGCTGCTGTGGAATGCTCTTCTGGATTCTGATCATCTTGATGAGATATTGGTGTTTTCCCTGTGTGATTGGGTGGGAGAGGAAAGGAGCTTATTACCACATATGAGACAATTCAACAGCTGTTTTTATTCCATAATCCTCTCTTCCTTTCACCCTCAAAAAACAAAACAAAACAAAACCAACCTCCCAAAAGCACCCCACAGACAGAGGCAACCAAGGTATGCAGAGGCAACCAAGGACTTTAGCATTGTTTTTGATGTTCTGTGGAAGAAATTCAGATAGTACCTTTTACTGTTTAGGATTTAAGGCTTAGTGGCTCATTTTTTTACCGTCAGGCTCTTTCCAGCTTCAGTTATATTTATTTCAAGGGAGGCCATAAAGGTTTGCAAGTACTCTGGGATTTAAAAAAATTTGAATTCTACAGCTCCATGAGTAAGACCTTCTGAATGCAAAAGTCAATTCATGCGATTTATTCAGATGGAACAAAATTTGTTTCTGCTTAAATACTGAGAAGTTCTCTGCTGTTTCATACTCAATTTGAGGTTGCTAAGACAGTGCACTTCTTATAACAAAAATGTTATCTGTGTGATAACAAAAATGTTGAAATTTGTCAAATAAAGCAACAGTTTCATTTGGAATGAAAACACAGGAGGGTGGAAGGAGGTTGTATTTAGAAATTGCTTTTAAAACAGTATAACAGTTTAATATTTAGGTATATTTTGACAAGTCACTAAGTATAAGAAGGTACAGGTTAAACCACTGTAGAAGGGGTGGTTTCCATATGATAGTAAAGAATGTGAATAAAAGTAAATTAAACTGAAAGGAATACTCCATTAAAATGCATGTTTTTCTTTGGAAAACTGGGATAGTAAGGGTTGACACAGCTTACGTGAAAGTGAGGATACACAGATTGTTACTGCACTGAGGCCAAAAGGCTTGCAAGAGTAAATTGCATAGGGAAAAATGCTTTTGTTCTTCAAAATATAAATCACCCTTGTGTCAGTATTCCTGTCACAAGGAAAATTCATGGGCAAACTGGCTTGCCTACAACCTTTTTCATTTTAAAATATCTTACAGAGCTAAGAGGCCAATGGCCATATATATTACCTAGCGGTATGGACCAGAATCAGGTCTCAGAGATGTGCTTGATCCAAAGCTGTGAAGCACCAGCTGGGAAATGGGCTGCTGCTTTGAATTAAACTGAGCAGCAGACCTGACTGGAATTCATGACAGAAAGCCGGCTGTAAATCTGTGGTTAACACACACTTCTATGGAGGAGAAGATTAAAAGTTCATTTGCACCAATCAGGGGTTGTTGTCTTGGTTGTTCATGTGGCTAGAGAGCAGTTGTGTGTTTATAAAGTTCTTCCCCAATTTCCTTTTCCACCACCATTCTGGCTGCATTCATTGCTGCATTCATGCACATTGGCCAAACAACTCCTTGCTGTGCTTTAGGGCAACCTCGCAGCCCAAACTGCACATCTGATGCATGCAACTTGTTCACAGAGTAGAAGAAATAAAGGCTGGTAGAAAATATGTACTTACTGTCAATGTTTTGGGAATACAGCCTGCCTTTTGGCTCCGTACATTCAGCGAGCTGGGTTAGATGATCTTTCAAGGTGCCTTCTAATCTGGGACATTCTGTGATTCTATAAAGAAATGAATGATTTCCTCTATCTCCTGTATGCAACAACTGCAAAAAAAAGGGAGAAATATGATTCCAAACGGTTGTTCTTGTAGCAAAACTGGGTAGGCAGGCAGGCAGAATCATCCAACGCAGATGTTACTGGTGGGAGCCTCTCATGGGAAGAGCCATTTTCCCTTTCATAGTGACTATTGCTGGGGAAAATGGGCACCCCAGAGTGTACAGACAAGGCATTAGGTGTGCAGTTAATAAAATTCACGCAAATACTTCAACAAAAATTTCCACATTCCTGTCAGACTGAAGGCAGAGATATTTGTCCCAAACAGACCCCCTGAAGATGAAACCATGGCTCTTCCTTTCTGCCATACATGGATGAACTTCTACAAGAAATCCAAATTTATCCATGTAAAAAGAGCCTGGTAGAAACATCAAAGAAGCTCAGAGAGAAAGAGAGATTAGTTGAAAACAAAAAATCTAAAGGATCTCACTTTGCTAGTTGCCATGGATTAAAGACATCTTCTGTCCTGAGCCCACAGCCAGTGAGAAGAAACAGCTGGAGCTAGACAGAGACTTGCTGCACACACTTTTCCTACTATTATCATACTTTTTTGGAAATTCCTGCAATTTATGGTCAGAAAAGATTATTAGTTAACGTAGTCTGACCCACTTTTTTTTTATTTCTGACTTAGTCCAGTAACTTGTCTTTAGTTGCAACACATTTCCTCAATCTGAAGACCTCAAGAAATGCAGAATCTACCACCGTCTGGACCAGGGTTTTTTTCCCAATGGTCAGTCATCCTTCCAATTTTCAAAAGAATGTATGTCATTTCACAAGCATCTCCCTTAAGCGTCTGGTCATTTATTACACGTGATTTTTTCCTGGTATTTTCTCTAGATGAGCATAATTAATGGAGACATCTCAGTCTTATTCTTCCCAGATGAATTAATCTCTGGCAACATAAACCAGGAGTAAAGCTGTCTAACAGGGTCCATGGAGAAACAGCATTGGTTTAACTCAAATAATTCATTTTAGTGTTGCATTTTACTTAGCACGGAAGATTCTCTAAAATCACCACCCTTCTTTAGGGATCTGAGGTAGTCACGTAATTATTGCCAGTGCTCCTAAGACCCAAAAGTTAATAAAAAATAGATTGCATATTACCTTTAACGATAAATTTGCACTATTTTGAAGATTATATTTTTATTATTATTGCTCAAATCTGGAGAAGATTCATCAGAGTAGTCTGAAATTAAACTTTAGTGTTTTTCTAATTATTTCTTCATTTGATCATTTTAGTGGCAAACTGGGGTGTACAGGAGGAAGAGGAGTGGCAGTAAAACCAGCAGGATAAACACTTGTGAAAATTCTAAATATTTTTGAAATATATAACAGAATGTGCTTAGGAAATGAAATGCCATTCCCTTTCAAAGCTTAGAAAACACATATTTCTTTAGATTTTCTAAGAAGTCTTCACCAAATCTTAGTCCTCTCTAATGTTGAGAATAAGGAGAACTCCTGGGGAATATGGAACTAAGTTGGTTTACCCAACAGATCCTCTTAGGGATATCATAAAAAATGTTTCTTGTGCAACTTCCTCAGATCAGGGAAATCTGCTGTATTTTCTGCTTCCCTCTTTTCCTTCCTTTGTGGAGCAGTAGCACAGTGGAGTCATTTCTCAGGGGTGTCACAAAAAATGAATACCTGAATCCAATGGCTATAGCTCACACTGAAGAAAACAACATTTCTGATCAGCTGAGCAATATGAATTATTTAAGCTTCCACCATGAGAAAAGTTCTTACTACCCAGTAAGACTTCAGTAGTTTAGGAACAGTTACATTAGAAATTAGAAAGGCACTCAGAGTAAATAGCAGTAAAATAATTATAGTCCCTGGGGAAGGGCTTAGAGTTTTGATTTAATATTAAAAGCAGGACCACGTTAGGTGAGCTAAAAGAGTACTAATGCCTTCATCCTTTCCCGATGATTCACGCTGAATCCTGATTCTCAGATGTAGTTTGACATTAATGAAGGTAAATAAATCCACAGATATCTCTCACACTTATTTAATCTAATTGGTTCTGATTACAAATCAAGAACTTCTGAGACTGTCATAGTTTATTCAAGGAAGAAGGTCAGACACCTTCGAATTTGACTGCCTATATTTTATTCTTGGCCACAGCTCAGAGGTACACCCAGTCACCTGTGCTAATTATTTTGCAAAAGTGTTTGAGCTAGAACATTAACCCCATGACAAATATCAGTCTGTTTTAAACGATGCATTTGTGCTGTGCTCCACCTGAACAAGGAATATTTGTGCTGCACTCTCCTCCTCCAAAAGAAGGCCAGGTGGCACTGTTGCAAAAACACTTGCTAACTCTGTCAACCTATGTGTAAACTGGTAGTCCTTGAAGAGCTGCTTCTTGTCACTAGTGAGGAATTGTTTTATGATTCTCCCCAGTAAAAACTGCTTTCCTTGCTTTAATGTCTCTTCAAAAGCATTGTAGGTAGGTTTGCTGTCACAGCAATCGTACGAAATACTGTACAATGCCAAAATACTATGCTACAGATGAGTTCTTACCACATTACTCTCCAAGAACATCTTTCCACTCAGATAAAAAGGAGTGGCAATTTTTCTCTCATTTCCCTTGGAAGTCTCTTCAACAGCTATTTAAAATAATTCCTTTGTGGATTATTTTGTCTGAAATTACTTTACTGAAAATCTTAAATCTCTTGCCTGTACTCATATGGTAAGAGCAGTAACAGAACTGAGATGGGACCATAAGTAATCACAGGAATTGATTCCTCTTTCCTCCCTTACACTGCCTAACCTACATGAATAGTAGCTTGACCTGACAGGTGCTGCTGCAACTGTAGATTTTCCCAGGGCTCTGTTCTGACCTCTAATGTCTGATAGAGTTTTTTTGCTCTTGCTGGCAAGAGCACTTAAAAAACAGCTGTCATTATCAGCTGAAATGAAATTCAGATAGATGAAGATTTCCTTCATCCAACACCATGAAGTTTCACACAGAGACAGAACAGAACCTGCTGGTGTGTTTCAGAAGCTGACAACAGCCCAGGAGCAATGTAGAGCTAGGTTAGTAATCTAAGGTCACTGAGACTGCTTAGCTGTGACCACAGCCACCCTGCGCTACCCATAGTGTTTCTTTGTACACTGCTGGAGAAGCAACTGTTTATACAAATAACCTATATCACATTTTTACAAGGAAATTGCCCAGTGTATCAGCAGATGAGGGTTTTCAACTCGAGCTCATTTCATTTCAAGCCAACTGCTGTTTCTGTGCTGCTCAGCGAGCACAACCCATTCAAGTTTAATTTCATTACAAACAGAGAAAGATAACTAATAACATACGCTTTAGAAAGACTCCTTTTCCTAGAGCAAGATGCTTGCCAAAACCCTTTGCAACAAAGAGCTAAGAGCAAAAACTGTTTTAAAAACTCACATGTGACCCCGGGGAGTGTTGTGCCCTGCTTACAGTGCTGTCTTTTCCTTTGGGCAACAAGTGTTCTCTCAGTGCACCATCAGCTCTCACCTACCCAGCTCCAACTTGGGTTTCATACAATGGCATGAATATAACAATAATTTCCTTGGAATGGCTTGATGGTCCACACTTATCTGGTATCCTATTTCTATGCTAAATCTCTTAGAGGAAACAACCTACCACTCCAGAAGCAACACTTGAAAGGTACAAGGTCAAACTAAACAAGGACTGTCTTTTGGACATGTTTCTTGAGTTAATATTAAATAGAGATGTCTATGCATGTAATGTAATAAAATGAGATCACAAAATGGAGATTTCTACCGACCTAGGGTGGCTGATTTGCAATCAAATGTTAGGCCTGTAGGAAAATTCCTGAATATTCTAGTTAGGATTAATCTTACCTATATGACCTAACTGCCCTTTTTTAATCAGTGTCAAGACAGCAAGACTCTACTGGCTTCAATGAGACAAATGTCTGGCTTTAAATTTTCTACATATAGAGTTTTCTAAATTAGCTAGAAATGGTGCTAAACCAGAACTGGGGTTGCACCCCAGACCCCAAAGCTTTGAGGAAGTTTTGGTTGGAATACTAGTTTTGCAGCTGGTCTTTGATCTGAAAGGAGCAAGCCCAAACCTAGGATAAGATCTCCTGTGAATGCTGAATAAAATTGTGTTTGGACCCAGATTCAGACTTTACAACGTGGGGCGCATCTCCTAATGGTGCAGGTGAAGGCTAGAAATGTCTGCCTGTTGCAGAAGGAGGCAGAAAGCCCTCAGCAGCTGCATGCTCTGAGAAGCACAGCTGCCTGTATACGAGAGCACCAGCATGGCAGGGGTGAGCCCACAAGGAAGTGTCTGTGGTAAACTGCTTTGCAAAAGCTGAAAGTGTGCACCCTTTGTAGAGCAACAGCAGAAGGTTTTTCTGTGGGTGCTGCAAAACAACCTCTAATTCCCGTCGAGGGCTGCAAATGCTGCCTTTGCATAATGTGTGTTAGGCTTTGAAACCAAAGTTCACACTGGTTCCCAGTTATCACATATTGGCTTGCACACTCTATCAACACCTGCAGTTCTCATTTGTCACCACTTCTTTCACACCTGGAAGCTCACATTGCTGGTCTGTGGTACTCAGCTACAAGCAGTAAGTGGTGATGTTAGCAAGCCTTGGATGAATACCTTTTGATACTACAGATATCTTGTTAAGAGTCATCAACACAAACGCTGGAAAGAGAGGGATGTTTGCACCTGAAAGGCCCTGTAGGAGAACACATATTAAAGTTATAAAGTGCATATATAATTTATGGTGTTTTACACCTGTGAAGTGAATTCTGCCTTACAAATCCTAATAGATAAATCCTATCCACACTGTGGGGCAGTAGTTATTACTTGTGTGTTGCACAGAAAATAATGTCCACAGAGTTATGAGTTATTCCCAGTTTGTCAGTTCATGTCCCATACACAAAAGTAAACAACAGAAATAAGAATAAATATACTTCCTTGTTTAAAAATCCATTCAGTGATGGCAAAGCAATTATTTTTTAGGTCATAATATTCACTCATGAGAAAAGAAATTTACCCATGCTTCCTAGGAGCCTCTTTCTCCATGCATTCCAACTGAGAATCTTTGAGCACTTCATCAGAAGCAGTGTATCTCTTCATGCATAAGAATTACTGGGTTTCCCCTGATTCTTAGAAAACTTTTATGGCTCCCTGAAGAGAGGAAGAGGCTGTGGTCATCAACGGTGCAACTGTGATAATTTGCACCTTGAGTTGTTCATCCAGTGCAAAAAAAAAAAAAAAACAAAACTTTTTACAAAAATTAGCAGTGAAAAAAAAAATACTCAGGTTCCTCTAGTGATTAGCTCCAGTGGCAGGTTAAGTTATATTTATGTTTGCTTGACTTGTAGTTCAAGGGAGGTCTACATGTATAGAAGAGGCAAAAACGCTACCTTGCTCCCTTCATCACCTCCATGACCAGCCTGCCTTCTGGTTGCCAGCAAAAGCCCTTCAAAGGTGTGGCTTCCTTTGCTTTGATGTGGGTGTACAGTGAGCAGAAAACAGGAAAGCAGTGGAGCTTGGCTCTGTGCTCCAAGCATCATGCAATACAACCACAGCCATGGAACATGGAAGGAATCTTGACTTTCAGGAGATGCTCTGTAGGACTGGAGACTTTCAGAGCCTGTGCTCTAAATGATTGGGCTGACAGCCATGTCTGGCTTAGTGTGGGCAAGGCAAGGAACAGTACTTGAACCGTCTGTGTATATTTGTTGCTTGACAGATTCTCATTGTTCTCACCAACACCCAAGAGGATGAACAACATCAAAACTAATCAATAAGCAATAGCTAGATATCCAAGTTGTTAAAGAGTCCAAGACAGCACTTACTCCATATTTTTATGGGTAGAAAGTCAGAGACAAAAACTCCCTTGTCAATCATTATTGACTATATGACTGTGACACCAGCAAACTTCAATCACACCACTGAAGTGCTAAAAATCCTGTTTGCCTTTTAAATTCTCTTGCCCACTGCAGCTAAGTAAGGAAAGAAATTAAACAGTGACCTAGTAGGTGTTTCAGATTGCATTTTTCCTTGAATCTTTATTTGGTTTAAGACACTTAACAGGAAATACCATGTAAAATCTTTCACAAGAGCCATGGAGTGTGACCCACACAGGATAGGCAAAGGCATGTACCCCAGCATTTCTCTGAAGGGCACAACAACCCAGAGCAATTATGTCAAACCATGCCAGCCCTGGGGGCTGCTGTCTAGCAAGTCGTGCAGTGTGCTGAGTGGGTTGATCAGGCAGTGACAGCTGGCAGAAGCTCAGAGGGGCTAGAAATAGCTGCAGGGAGACTGTGAGGGAGCACTCAGGAACTGGAAGGAGCAGGTGAGAGAATGCACTGATGGCAAAGGGAAATGCTCCGAGATGGAAACATCCTGCTACAGCTCTGGGTTATGGTAAAAATCTTTTGATGTTTTAGCTTCCCATTTAGTTACACAGATGATAGGTCCTCACTGCAGTCAGCATAGGCTCTGGTAACGTGAATCTCGGTGTGTAAGTAGCCTACTCTACCTTTGTCCCCACCGGATCTTTCAGAAGTGAGTGTCAAACAAGTCTGGGAGTGGATCACAGTTCAGCACTCACTGTGATCCAGCCCCTGGAAAAGGTGGAAGAGCTCACAGACAGGCAAATTGTGGGACAGCACCAGCAGACAGTCAGCACTCTTATGGGTCAGTTCATATTATTGCTGCAAATTAGGCACCTTTTTACAGTGAAAATAGGAACTGTACTCACCAACATTCCACTAAGCTTCATAAGCAGATCAGAGAGGAGTGGAAACAGGTTCTGTACAGGAGGCCAAGCTCATTCTGCTGCACCAACCCCAGTTCAGCTGCCAGCACCACACACACATAGATGATTGTACTGCTAGAAAAGGTGGGAGCTCGTGCCATGGTGTTTTTTCAGGGCTTTACATATCAGCTTATCAGCACATTTGAAAATACCTAGAAATTTTTGAGGATGGTAATGAAATGGAGACCAGCCTGGGCTGGGACTCTTTATTGTGGTTAACAGGCCAAATAAATGAGCTGTGCAGTATGTTATGCCACTCTCATTTCACTGTGCCCTTTACTCAGGGCTTTGATAGAAAAACATTATATGGGGCCCAGAAGTTTTACCACTGTTTAATTAAGCAAGTGTGGGAGTTGCTAATTGTGAAACTAATAGTCATGATGGTTTTTGGATAAAATATTAATATGCATACACAAGCATAGACACTTTTGAAAAAGCAGTTTGTAAGTCTAACATTATCATAGCTCGACATAGTAGTAGTAGCAAATACGTTAAAAATTTAATTTTTTTAATAGTAGTCTGTAATTGACACCCAAAGGAAATATCAATGGGGATGGATTATAACACCCAGAACAAATTAACTGCAAGAAAAAAATAAAAGATGTAATAGAGAATAGGAGAAATGGGAGAAAGGAACCCAAGGAATGGAGGCAAAAAAAAAGGCAACAAAATGAAGAAAAGAAAGACATGCCAATTCAGAACAGCATGCCCTTTAAAGGAAAAAACATTGAAATCACACAAGAGTAATGTCATGCAGACAGCTGTAAATTATTTTTAATTTGTGATGGAGATTACTGAAGTTGATTTTTCAATCTTATTTCTGAATCACACTAAAAATCATTAAAGAAAGGTAGAGATGAAAACCAGGCTAGTATTTATGGCAAGCGAATGCATGCATCAAATAGCAAGGACTATAAAAGCTCTTCAGAAAATTCAGTCTGACTTCAACAGTACATTCTCACTCCTTAAAGGAGCATCACTATACTTCTCTGCACAACATCCCACTCTGCTGCCTGGCTGTCTTGTTTAACTCAGCATAAAGCCCACAAATTCCTCAATTTCTGAGCATTTTTTTAATACAAGATTGGCAGAGGTCCCTCAGGACATGAAGGCTCCAACTGCTGCCTGATTCAGAGATCAAACTATGGTAGCACTGGACAAGATGTCTCCTTATCTATACTTCAAAGTATGTGAAGAGACATCAAATATTGACTCACACTCTCATCCTTCATCATTGTCAATTGCACCTCCATTTGTAGTAGGCAGAATTACCAAATCACTTTCTCCAGAGACAGAAATATTCTTACAGGGCAAATTTGAGCAAGAAATGTTGTACATGTTTTTATGGAAGGGAAAACAGACTTTGAACCAGCAATGTGCATTTGTTCCCTTACTGAAGTCAATACCTGGGCATAGAACTTGGGGAATTGAAGATTAAATTCAATTGAAGATTCACTCCAGACTTGCCAAATTGACAGAAAATACAATGTTATTTCTCCACAGACAGTGGAGTCAATCATGAATCTTTTGTTAACTTCAAAGTATTTAATTCTCAGTTAAGGACTATTTATAACACTTTAATAGTGAAAGAGTTAACAAAATAGTTGCAAATTGCAATAAAGCTTTCTCTAATAGCCCCTATGTTGTTGTAGAGATGCAGGAAATGCTGAGTATCACTGAAGCTGTGGATTAACAATCCTTTGCCTCATCATTGCAGAGGTCTTTAATGCCCCAATGTTTGTCCCAACTCACCAGGCAGAGTAGGTATCCTTCACATCTGAGAGTTTGAGGTGAGCATGATGTAATTTTTGCTGCTCAGTATTAGACTGCTACAGCCAGGAATTGAAACCACAGATGGCAGCCTGGCCACTCTAGCCTGAGGTGTGACAGGAAGTGCCTGCCCCATATTCAGGGCTGGTAGGATTGCATGGAGAGCAGCTTCCAACTGGGGAGATGTCACACTAGTTGGAAGATGGGGGAGGCTGTGTGTGCACAGCCTGAAAATGGGGGTCTCAACCTAGTTTGATGAAGATCTTGGTCACAGAAGAGGAAAATAGCAAAAGTGAATTTAATTAGCTGAGTTATTTGCAAGCCACAGTTAGCTCATTTGTTACGGGGTCAGCTCTGTTAGAACAATATCCAACTCCCAAGGCATTCTGGATCCTCCTGAACTGCTTGTTTTTGACCTCTAAAGCACAGTAGCTACCTCCTGTGACCACAGATCATAAAGTTGCCTTGCAGATAAAAATTATGGAACCATGCATTTCCTTCCTGAGAGGAACAGCTGTGCTATTGCAAATAAATTTGTTTAAAGATCGTGGTCAAATGAGCCAGTTTAACATCATCAGTGTGCTGCATTCCTGAACAACACAGACATAATCTTCGGCCTGGTGGGGTGGGAGGATGCTTTCCTCAGTTCTGGGGCTTTGTGGTTGAAGTATTGAGATTCTTTCAGATTAGATTTAGGGATATATTCTATGATAGATTCACAACTCCCTTTTGTTCCTGTGGGAAAAATGAAACAGAAGGGCCTCTGTGTTATACTACTGAGGTTCTTTGATAGTTTCAGATATTTTCTGAGGCTTGGCATCCAATGTTCAAATTCTTTCTAATGAAGAGCCTATAAAAACAAGCTTTGATGATAGTAAATACTACAAATTATGCAGTAATGAAGAAAGGTTCCATGGGTAACCATGTTTTTGAGCAAATTAAATTTTATGCAGAGTATATCTGTATTAATTTGTTTCCATGTCTTTTAAAAATGCCACATCATTTAGACTTAATTTTACTAGTTCTTTGTACATGTAAAAGATTCCACACAAAAATATAACACATTTATGGACGCATGCAAGGTTTCCCTCCAGCTCAGATACTCATTGTAGAAGCTGAAGAAAACAGTATATACCGTCTCCAAATGTCCTTTGCTTTTGGAGAAATAGGATAGAAGTTCTCATTTTAAAGGTTGTGTGGTGAGATTAACGGTGTTTCCTGCCAGAAGCACTGCAGAAAGATATCTCTTCTGACACAAATGTAGTTCTGCTTTCACTGTTGCAGGGTATTTATACATTCACAGTAAACACAGAGCAAGCCAATTCAGTGAAGCTTAGAAATGGTTGATTTGCATTATAGCTAAAGTCAGAGATCATGTGAACAGCAATGCCCTGAGAATCTAGTGCTAATCTGAATAATATTTCAAAACCATATTTTGCTAAGTGTCATTCAGGAGATCTGTGCAGAAAGCGTTACTAAGATAAATCTTGAAGATAACATTATTCTTGTTGCCTCTGATGTATGCAGGAGTTGATAACAAGCTGATTTCCTTTTTCTGACGGATGATTACACACAACAGATGTTTTAATTTGATTATATCTATGAGATAAGCATAATGCTGTGTTAAGTCCAAACACATTTTATAAGTTTTTCAAAACACTTAACAATGAATGTAACCTTTTGTAAATGTCCTTGCTTGAGGCTGTATGTGTTCTCATAATGGTGCAAATTATTATTAACAAGTTGAAACCAGTGATCATACAAAAGAAGAAAACTGCATTTGACAGTAGCTTTAATTCTGTGCTCTATGATAACCTAAATTAAGATTGAAATATGATTCCATCAGTGATACAGGGCACAACAGTTTCACACTGCTCCAAAGAGGACAATGTGTTCTTCAGCCAATGATATACAAGACAGGGAGAGCTTTTATCAAGAATGCTGAAAGGCCAATAGTCCATGCCAAGCACCCTCAATTTGAAAATTAGCAGTCAAATGTCAGTTTTGTGAACAGAGTGCTGCAGGGAACAGAGGTTTTGAGTTTCAAATAATACAGGCTTACAAAAATTGACTTCAATTTGAACTGAAATGCCAAAATTTCTCTGAAAAATAAACCTCTTGCTTCACTGTAGTGAAATCAAAGTGTCGTATGCAGTTCCCATGTCCTTTTTTTTTTCATATGCAACATGGTGAGAAGAAAAAAAATTCAAAACTAATAGTCTGCTTCAAAACAAAATCTAATCTGTATCACAACAAAAACATCAAAATGAGACATGTCAGTTTTCCAAGCAGATTTCCTATTTTTATTTTGAAAGTAGTTATGACAAAACTTGTTCAGAGTGATCAATGTTTTCATTTGAGTCAAGCTACTTTTTCCAGTTATTTCATTAGTAGTTTCAGTAAGGCAATATCAGCATACTATGTACCTAGTTGCCTTGTGTCATTCCAAACAAAAACCACAGGCATTAACTCCAATTACCAGTGGGTAAAGCATCTTGCAGCTTACTTTATGTGTTGTATACAATTCAAAGAGCATTTTCCTTAGGATTCATGTCATCTGTCATCAGATAGCTAAAAATTAGATGCCTAGGCTAATTATGCTCCCTATCATCACCTCATTGTGTCTAGAAGGTTTTTAAAATATCTAGACTCCTTTCCCTCCTTGGATGACCAAGGGTGATCTAATACCCTACTGTCTCTGTTCATCCAGCATCCATCCATCCTTTGGTTCTTGAACCTGATCTGGGACCATGCCATCACAGTCAAATAAACAGGACTGCTCCATTCGATGGCAGGAAAGGTGGTGGGTTGTCTCAGCCATCTTCTGGAACGTCATTCCAAGGCTAACTTCTAGACAGCTAAAGTAAGGGGAGATGTCTCATCCTCCACCACATATATCAGCTCTACACAGGCATGATTATTATGTTGTGTTAGTACAACTATATAGGCCTTACTTAATTCTGAGTCTGTGCATCTGGGAACTGTCTTGTTCTGGGATTCTTAAAAAAAGCAACACTGGAGTTAATAAACTAATCAAAATAATTGCTTTATTGTGCACATCAGCAGTTTATGATTGTGAGCAGAATGGTTTTGACTTGAGTGAATGTTAAGCACAGTGAAACAACAGTTCTTAGAAACAATGCATGTTCTGTAGAAGCTTGAAAGTGTTCTTCTATGAGGATAATGCTGTAGTTCATATGGGATTTTGACAGAAATATGATACTGAAAGCTAAAAAATAGTTGGAATAACAAAGACAGATCATGTAGACTCAGTAGTTTTATGGACTGTTTTAAAAGCTGTACTTAAAACCTGCAGCAAGGAGCAGCTAGCATGTCTGCACTAGGAGGCCCTAAGATACAAGAAGTACTAACTTGTTTGTGTTCTGGGTATATTTTTTAAGGTTCAGAAAGAAAACACCTTATTCAGTGCTTTAATATTTTGCCTTTCTAAGTGAGGAACTGAAAATAGCTGTTTTCCCTTGCCCTGTCAAGCCGGAGTTTTTGATTTACACCTTTAATCTCCATCTCTTTGAAGGGGGCTCTTTCTCAACCTCAGTCTGGCTGAGGTTAAATATTCACAATTTCGATCTAGAAGAAACTGCTATCTAGAACAGGGAACTGGGAACTATGAACAAGGAAATGGAAAGAAATTACCAGCTTAGTCTTGTTTCATGTATTTTGGTTGTCCAGGGAATCCTGATTAAGCTGCATTTGGACCCTAACAGGGGGGTTTATAGTACTGAAAAAGGGAAAATATAAGCTTTTGCTAATAAGCCTGTCTGGGATAAATCTGTGAACCAAACTTAGCTTTAATTCAACTTTCACACGGGCTATTGGTGACAAAGATACTACTCTTCCCCTGAGGACATCCAGGTAAGATTTTCCTTCCACACAAAAACTTTTTAGTAACTCTCATGAGCACAATCCTCACTGCATGATGTATCTGTGAAAATAAAGGCAATGCTTACATGGAAATATCAAATTCCTGAAGTCCACCTGTGGTACACACCTCACTTGCTGGGTAACAGGTGCTGTATCACCTCACGTGAGAGAAGGGGTGGTGATGCCAGGCTGCACTCAAGGATTTGAGACTGCTGGAAGCCTGAGTAGAGCCCTTCCCAAAGCCTCCATCTCCTGCAAGCCCCTCACCTACTGCCAGACCCTGGATGAGAGAGACTGGGCAGAAAATGCCCACGTGGGAGAAGAGGCATGGCATTCATGTGAGGGAGAGAGATGCAAGTGAGGCAGAGTCACATCTGGATCATGACAGGTTTGAATAGTAACATTACATCTGTGTTTATTGGCTTTTAAACTTTTTTTCACATTGGTTGGTAGTCACCAAAAACTAATAGGAGAATTCAGCACACACAGCCAACTTTCTGAGCAAACAGCAACTCCTTGGCACCTGCAACTTGACAGCTCCAAGGAGAGAGCAGTGTACAGCACACAGTGTATACTTATGGGGGTTGAGAAATGCTTTTGTTTAAGTGGATACTGAAAACACAGTCATCTTCTAGCACAGAGCTGGTGCACAGGAACTGATAAGGGCACTCTAGTCTGCACTCAAAGGGTAGTCTGCAACCTTTCTTACCTCTGAAAGGTGGTGACTGCCACCTCTTTGAGTGAATCTTGACTATATTAAAAGAGGGTGAGGGAGAAGAAAATGCTCTTGGAGAGGTTTATGAGACTTTGCACCATAAAGTGAGACTTCATGGTGGAAATATGCATTTAGGGAGCATTTAAAACTAAATTTACATAAAATCACAATGATTTTTTTAATGTCTGTTATAGGCCAATTAAATTCTTTATACAAACATTTCCAAATTCAAACAGAGGTGATCTGGGACGTTCAAAGCACGATTGCACATATTCCCCCTGAGGGCTTAGCTCTTTTTCTGAAATACCGAGATCTGTATCTCTAACTAGTGTTGTAACTTAGACAAAAGCAAATCACCAGCATTCAAACAATCGCCCTCAAATTATCCCCCTGTGCATCAGTTTACTCTTCAATCAATGCCCAGCCATTTAACTCTTAGAGGAGGGAAGACTGTGAACTGAAAATGGGTCTCAATACAACTGCTGGCTATGCAGTGGCTGGATTTATACTTATTCAGATTCAAAGTTGAATGGTTCTTGTAGTCTCTGACTGGGCCACGCAAAGCTGCCATCATCAGTGTGGTCGTACTCCCTGAATCCTAGGTGCAATTTCCCCCTTGCAGAGGAGGCAAAATCTCTGGTAGAAGTTCCTTTGGAGAGGGATGGAGACGAACTCCGTTTGTGTCATACACACAACATTTGAGATCAAGTAGTGCACAACCAGCCTATTTGGGAGCAAAATAAGAAGCAGGTGACAAGTTGTTCCAGTCAGCTTCAACATCTGCAAGCTGAGTGCCCAGCCAGTCTGTGTGAACATTTCCTGCTACTAGCCTGACTTCAACCTCCCCTGCCCCCTGATTTAGTTCATGTGGGGGTTACGTCCTTCTTTCCGACAGCAGTTCTGCAGAGGAGGAAACAGACCGCAGCAGCATCGTTAAGGTCAGGGATACGGATGCGAGGAGGAGCTCTGCAAAGTCCCCGTGTCCCAAATAACATGACTGGGTCCTTTTCAACTCGCAGGCTGAGGGAGCTCTCCGAGCTGGAGGTTTCCTGTCGACCTTGAGCCTCCTCGCAAGCCCCGGTGCAGCTCCGGGCGAGTGGCTCTGCCCGGTCCCCGCCTCGAAGGGAGGCAGGCACAGCGATCCGGGCTGCACGTCGGGGCTGGCCCCGACGCGCTTGTGGTGGGAGAGCCAGACCTGAGAGGGGCTGGCCTCTGGCAGATGATTGACACCAAACTGGGTGAGGTTTCATGTTAAAAGGGAAAAAAAAGAAAAAGGAAAGAAAAAGGGCGAGAGCAGGGGAGGGGGTGACTGTGGGAAGGGGGAGAAGGAACTACTGTAAGAGTAAGAAAGTCCTGCCCAGCTGTTTGCGAAGTTTAAGATTTCCTGTTTCCCCTGCAGCGCCGAAGTGAAGTTTCAGTGAGTCACCCGCGGTCCCGAGCAGCGGAGCGGCGCAGCCCCGCTCCCGCCAGCCCCGCCACCGCCGCCGCGGCCTCCCCGCCGCCCCCGCGCCCCGCCCGCGGCTCGCCGGCCGCGCCGATCCGGCTCCGCGATGAGTCCCCGGCTGCCGAGGAGCCTGCGGCGGCTGCTGCTGCGCCTTTCCCTCTGGCTGCTCATGGGCAGCTCGGTCCCCGCGCTGCTCCGGGGTAAGTGCGCCCGGCCCGCGCTGCCGCTTGACAGCTGCTGGGGCCGGAGGCAGCGGCGGAGCGGGGCGGGAGGGGACGGGGGCAGGCGGCGAGGGACAGGCGGCCGCCGCGGGAGGCGGGGGACACGGTTGCTAAGAAAGTTTTGAGGCTGGGAACATTTCGGGAGGGGTGAGCGTGTTTGTTGATGGCCCTGCGGGAGAGTGAGCGGGGAAGAAAGGACTGGGAATCTCGGGGTTTCGCGGCCAAAGCTGAGGTCCGTCCGTGGAGGGAAGAGGGGGGAGAAAGGAGCGGATTTGGCAGGAAATCAGCAGGGTCCGCTCGGGCCGGAGGAGCCCGGAGAGGGCATGTGGGAGCTGCCTGCGGTGGCCGGGGAGCGGCTGCAGGCCCTGCCCGCAGCTGATGCGGCGGCTCCCGCACCTGGTGCCGCCCGCCCGTGCGCGGGGGCCGGGCCGGGCCGGGCCGGGGAACCCGCGGGTGCCTCGCAGCGCCCTCCGGCCCCGGCACCGCCGCTCCGCCCGGGACCGACCGCCGCTGCACAGCCCGGCCACAGGGCTGGAAGTGCCTCGGGTGGCTCTCAGAGACAGGGCCTGTGCGTGGCCACAGAGCCCGCTGCCGCGTGGGTCTGCACTTGGTTACCAAAACTTGGGTTTCGTGTGAGTTTGTGCCAAGAGTGGCGTTTAGCCGTGACTGTGAGCACTTGGACTGAAAAGCACTCATTCCTCTAGCCCTGACTGCGTATGTTGTTTGACTCACTTTAAAAGTGACACTTTATAATCCTTACCCTGCTTTTGCCAAGACATCCTTTGATAGGTTTTTGGGGTCTCTGGCTTGCCGCATTCTTCATATCATAATTCATAATATACTATGAGCTTAAAGTTCTGCTGCAAAAACAATATTCCTGCCCTAAGGAGCTTTCCATCTCTGTCCTACCAGTAGTTACTCACATCTGTAATATCAAGGTTAGGCCCTAAATCACATCGCAGCACAAGTGGTGGACCTTAATAGAGAACAAGAGATTGCAGCAAACTGCATCTGAAACACTTGTGAAGAATTAAGCAGATACCTAAGATGTCTAGTGATAGCACATCTAGTTTCAGTCTTCAGATAAGGTGCGCAGACACCTGGGCTTCTACAAACTTTGCTCTGGGCCCTCTGATTCTTCTGTCTGCTCATTGATGGTCAGTAGTGATTCCAAATTTTGGCTGAAACATAATAACCTGAAGTAGATAACTCTTGAATAACTACTGCCTTTAGCTATGTGCTCTTTTGAATAACTTCATGCTTCATTAACAATCCTGTCAAAGTCAACAGGTTTTGCATACCTGCAAAGTTACTCACGAAAGCTTAGGGCAGAAGAAGAAAACTGTGTAAGAGTAAGACACTATGGTGTCCCATAGCTCAAAATTAAATCATATTCAACGTATGACAGCTTTTATTTTGACCCCAGCCCCAAATTTTTGCAGATTCCCATTGCAAAAAACTTTAAATGGAGAAGCTCCACTTTTGTTAATATTGTGTTATTTATTAATATACTTTTTTCCCACTCTATCAGTCATAGACAGTATCAAACTACAGATAGATTTTTAAAAGCAGGCATGGCTCAAGAGTTTGTTCTTCTTTCTTGTCATAGGTCAAGTGAGGAAAAAGAACATAAACTGCTTACAATTCCAGCATTTTTCATACTCATGTTCACCCTACAATAACCAAAACTGAGTAGACCTGTTGTCAGATAATCTATCCCATAGCTCCAAAAGCTGTTTTGATAATCACCATATGATTCTATTGTGCTGTAGGATTCTATTATGACAGGAGGAGTTGATCAGAAAGCAGCAGTTCTGCGGAGCAGAAAGTGTGAGGTTTGAATGCTGGTAGTTATTTGGCATCAGAATGAAACCTAGAGCTGCCAAATGCTTGAGGGAAAATAAAACAGAAAAAAATAGAGCTACTTATTTTGTAATAAATCAGCAGTATAGTGAGGCTGAAAAAAGGAGATGTATCAGTCTCAGAAGAGCTCAGTTCACAGATATGCCTACTAACTAACCAGATGGCTGGTTAACAAAGCACCAGCTAATATTTCATTTTAATATTCTTCATAGCAAAATACTAGACAAGAATGACACATTCCCATAAAGATGTTGGACAAACCCACAAATTCATGAACAGGTTCAATAGGAATTACCTCCTTTGAAAAAGATGTTCACATGTCCCGTACTACACGCAAGTAATTGAAGACTTTTTTTAATAAAGGGGCAAGGTGTGATTTTTTTGAATGATTTTGAATGATTAATTGGCATGTAATCAAATAATGTCAGTGCAAACCAGCAGTTGCCCATGTAAGAAGTTGGTGCTACTGTGTTCAAGTGAATATGAATTTGTAGTTTATCTTTGGGTTATCATGATCATAATTTGTTCTTTGGAATCATCTGTATGATAATTGTTCATCTCTGAACATCAGGAACTTCATTTCTCCATTCAGCCAAACTCTACTTGCATTATTGTCTATTTCTTTGAAAACCATATCTCAGTTAGTTAATTTGATAGTATGAAAATCAAATGTAGAGCTTCAGATATTTGCAAAAGGGAAGTAGGAGAGCAAACGTCTTGTAACGTGATGGAATGTGTTTGTAACATGATTGAGTCTCAAATGCATTCCTGCCCCCCATTAAAACTGGAAATTTACCAGGTATTTCAGGAGGGAAGTAGGGATATATCAGAGATATTATTGTGTTTTCTTCTATTTATGGGGTATCCTTGAATTGTGAGCCTTTTATACCTAAGGCTTTGAAAAACACATTTGTTTATTTGCTATTTTTAGTTCCTTGGCATTAACATGCTTCTCTAATACTCAGGTGATGAATTCCGGATCAGAATGGTTTCTATTAAAAAATTATGAGCCAGATCTTAAGCTGCTTCAAATGAATATGGTTCCCCATTAGCATTAGTAGAGTTACACAGAGTTGTAACAGGTTCAGTTTCAAAAGTAATTTCACAGAAAAGGGCAGTGGAGTAATTCGGAGTTTTTCACATTCATAGTATTTTTTCACTCATATTTTATAAGCACTTACTATTATATGACCTGTATTTAGTCAAACAACATTGCTTCAGAATGAAATACTCCTTTCTGGGATGAATTGTTACAGTTTCAAAGATTCAGCATCCTATAATGGTGCCTTATAAAAGTTGTGACAAGGTTAACTCTGAACCTAGGAGCAAATATTGTGTCAGGCTCTTATCAGAAGGAAAATTCCTCGTGGTTTGGTTTGTGGGGGTTTTTGCAAGTTTGTTTTTTCAAAGGCTTTTAGAAAGCATTTGCTCTTTTGAGGGGAGGAAAAAAAAAGAGTATTGCTTTAGCACCAGTTGTTGGAGTTTCCGATGCTTTTGTTTCCTCTGCAAGATATTTTTAAACTGATATTCTGATATTTTTCACATTTGTGGCATAGGAACTCTTTTCTCAATAATGTATGTAAGTGCAATGTGCACTTTACTAGCATTCACTGCCACTTCTCTGACCTCAGTGGTGCTGTGCCATACTTTAGGTATTGCCAAAATGAGCAAAACCAACTGGTTGTGCCCAATCTGTTACTCTTGGATCTTGCATAAGAGGGTGCATTTGTGTCAGCTAGGTATGAAACAAGCTCACTAGTGCAGGGACAGACTCTGATGGAAGTGGTCCATGCAATCTCCACACTGTCTGGCATGGCTACAGGCAGGCGTTGGTGGCACAGTGAAAGGCAGGGCTTCCAGCCACCCCTGTGAACCCAGGATCAGCTGGAGGAATGTGGGCTGCTACAGTCCTGATTTTTCCCGTGGTTCCTGCAGCCCTTGAGGCACCTGACAAGCAGAGGAATGAAAGGGTGCCCTGAGGCGAGTGGGAGACCACAGCATCATCTCCTTTTCCACAGAGGAGCCTTTTGACTCAGGGGAGATTCCCAGGTAGGGACATCCCAGGGACATTAGATAGTTTGTATTGCCAGAGCATGGCAAAGTCAGTAAAATTGACTGAGATATCAACCAGTCTGTGAAGATGTTGGAGAGTACAAGGGATTCCCTGCATGAAGTTGTAGAGAGCCAGTCCTGATATGAAAAAGAAAGTTGGCTGAATCCTAGTCTGAGAGAGTTAGTGCTGAGATTTTGGGTTGCTTAATAGATCTTTAGGCTTAAATTATGTTGGTGTTAGAGGGGTTTTTGGGGTTTTTTTCCCTGACAGGATAGTGGGAACTGTTTTTAAACCCCTATAGAATAGTTTCAAGAATAAAATAAAAGGTGATGAAAAAATACTTGTGCTTTTCTATGAACTCTTATTCTGAAAGGTTAAACCAGACTAAAATAAATCAGAAAGCATATGTCTTGGGTTTGACAGACAAAGTCCTTTAGAAGTTTAGCTTCACTGGCAGGTGTTGTATTAAGAAACAGCAGAGAAGCTTCTTACTACAGGGGACAGATTGCTTTTACAGCAAGGAGTGGGCATACACACTGGGACACGGCAAGTGCCACTGTAAGCAATGAGTTGACACTAAACATTTGCAGAATTGAGTTCTCAGTGACCCAGCTAAGTCTTCAGCAGTTGTTTTTTGTATTATCTCTGCTCTCTGGCATAACAGCAGCTCAGCAGCACTGGTATTTGTTGAGTACATCTTATGTCCTACTGCCTGAAAGAACACAGTTTTAGTTGTGTACAGATGTTTAGGGTAAGATATGCAAAGAGAGAGCAAATTGCTTCAAACGCCATTCACTGCTGGAATCTCATCTGGAGGAGTAGTTGGAACTAACAAATCTCACCAGGAATTGCTTAATTCTATTTTTTTCTGGTGACAGCATGCTCATCATTTGTATGTGTCCATTAGCTTCTAGGGATTCAAGAAGAATTTAAATTGAAGCATGTATTAAGGGCTCTGCCCAGCAGTTAATATGGACTAATGTCAGCTTGTTTGCATTGCTGCAATGTTTTAGCAACTGTTCTAGATTTTAAGAAACAATAACTTTAGCAGCGTCAGGGGAAATACTAGTTGCTGATTTGTCCATGTTTGTGCATATTTTTTTAAATATGCCATTTCCTTGCTCTTTGTCTTGCTGTGAATGCCACTGTAGTTGTTACAGCTGGAACTACCTGTCCTTTTTTTCATATGGGTTTAAAGCCTTTTCACCTCTGGGAAGATCATCTCGGGAAGAAGTCGTTTTCCTTTGCTCAAACAACTGGTATTTAGCAAGAACTTCCTGCTGGCATTCATCCCTGGGTTAATCTGGTTAGAATTAGAGCTGGTTGAGAGTTTTTGACACTGTTTTTCATGGGAAAATGCTGATTTGTCAAAACTGAAACAATTTGTGGAAATGTACCAGTTTCCATTAAACTTTCATCAGGAAACATTTCCTTTTTTTTTTTTTTTTTTTTTTTGCTTCCATAGTCCACAGTGGAATTTCTGGTATAGAAAGACAGAGAAATAATCATTGATCAGTAATTAGAATAAACACTGGTCAATGGAAGAAAGGTGGGATTAGGTGCATGGCCTGACTCACAGAACGCACATTTGAAACTGGAGCTCCCCCTACCCAGTCTCGCCAGGATATTGGAGGGCTGTCACTCTCCCACTGGGCATGCATGTACAGACATCCCCATATCTACCACCTCAAATGATTTTGGTTTCACTCTGTTGTGAATATGAAAATGTATGAAATACTGAAGCAGCTTGTGAGGCAGGAAAAACATTCCCCTGACAGCATTTTTGAGGTTGACCTGTAGCCATGTGTTCATTTGCTCCTTGTTGGGTGGGAATGGCAGTGCTCTGAGTGGATGTTGTCTTCCAGTCTTTGTTTCATAGCATAATAACAAGCTGTATTCAGAAATTTCTGTCATACAAAGGAACCACAATTTTGATTATTAACAGTCCTGCTAGTCTGATTCCAGGATTCCAGTTCTCTGCTCACCCACAGTAGTATTTTGGCAAAAATTTGACTGAAATAAATAGATTTCAGAAACAGATAGAAGAGTCTGCTTTCTCACACTAAAGCATCCTTCAGTATACAACCCAGCAGTCACATCCTTACAGTGACACCTGGGATTAACACTGTGCCTTTCCCATGGCAGTCTAAAACCAGAGGTGTTAGAAAGCTGTCTTCTGTTTCCTACTATTGTTGTTTATACCCGAGGACTTCTGCCCACACCCTCAAATGAGCTCTTGCCCTGCTCTGTAAGTAGATACCTGAGGTTTTAAGGTAAAAAAGAAAGATTTATCAAGCAGCCAAAGCTGTATGTTCAGCCAGTGATTTGCAAGTCACACCACATTCTTTATAGTGTGTTTATGGTTACCAGTAACACAAGTTTTGAAAGATCAACTCTGCCCTCTCTGCAGCTGATCAGTTCCTCCAAAACATTATATTGGTGTTTCTGTGGGCTTTATTTAATGCAGCATAAAGCTCAGTTAAAAAAGCTGGTCTGTGGCAGGGGACATTAGAAAATGCATATTTCTTTCCAAGGTTGTGGTGGCTCTGTCAGGGCTTAGAGACTTCATTCTGTCAGAAAAGCAAGTGAACTTGAACAGTACACCCAGAGAGCAGCGAGAAGGTCTCACAGTTCTATTCCTCAGAGCAGCATTTTCCAAGTAAAGACCCGAGCGTGGTTCTTACATGCCTGGGGCACTTTAACAGGTCTCCTTAAAAACTAGCATTGTGCAAGTGGAACGGCGTGCAGCCAGACTGTCAGCTGGCATAAATCAGCTTCCTCTGTTGAAGGCAAGGAACCTGCCCTGATTTATACCAGCTGGCAGAATCTGGCCACAGAATAAATAATAGGCAACTGTATGTTATGAGGCTGTAATTCCCTCGAGGGAGCTTTTGTGGTATCAGTCTTATAGGAGCCAGAGTGATCTGGTTCTCTTTCTTTGAGCTAAAGAGTAATTTGACTGCAGTTTTTTTTTAATTCTCAGAACGTTAGGAATGGGAGATTTGAGGAAGTCAAAGGAAAGAGAATATTTCCAAGCTTCTTGTAAGGTAATTAAGGATTTTTGCCCAGGAGGAGTCATGGTAGGGGAATTTGGGAGAATGCAGATGAATTGACTTGGGATAGGTAGTCCCAAAAAATGATAAATATCTAAGAAGGATGATATCTCGTCAGGACCAGACCTTTCCTTTTAAAACACTTGTGTGCATTTCCTAAGATGTATGAAAACTGAAGCTCCCTCATCACTGACAAGCTTCTAGTGCTGATGTAGTTAATAACGAAGCAAAATGGAGAATGGGATGTGAGGACTAAAGGACAAATGCCTCCTCAGAATGTGAATGTGATTTTTTAATTTTGTTTAACATTTTACCCAGAAGGATCATAAGTGAGCTGGTACTCATTTTATTGACTTAGAAATAAAAGTGGATTCAGTTGGATTCATCAAGTGTTGACCTATAATTCTCCTGTGTCTAAATATTTTAGATGTAAGATGCAGGTGAGCCGTCTCCCTCCAGTTTTAATCCTGCTGTGGATTCTGCAGCCCAGATTGGAATTACGTTAATCATGCCTATACATCACCTGTTGGCAAGGTTTGATGGTGCCTGGGGCTTTTGGATGATAATGTGGCAATTTTGTAGATTTCATCTCACTAGTTAATATAAGCACATCTTTAATGTTGCTGTACAAGGGGCCGAACTTTGAAGCAGACCACAGATGATTAGTAATGGGTTATCTCTTCTGGTTATTTTCAGGGAAGAAAACAGAAGCACCTATCCAGGATTCTTGTGTGTCTTGAGATACTGATCTAGTCTGATCCCTGAGCCTAATTAGTAGCTTAGATACTGCTGAAAACTTGTTATATAAAGTTGCAGTACATCAGTGGTTTGGATAGCACAGCTTCGGCAACAATTTAAGAAAGATTTTAGTGCTCAAAGGAAGATTAAATGTCTTACCATTTTGGCTGCCCTCCTGATTTTAGCATTACCAGGCTGCCCTGACCAACTTCCATATGCTTTGGGAGCTCTGTGGCTGGAGCAAATGTGAAGTCATAGTTACATCAAGACTCATATACCTTCGAGTACTGCAGCCAGCAGTGTACGTGAATAATTTCTGGCCGCTGAAGTGTGTGCTTGGGGACATAGGATAGATGTAACTACATCTTTTTCCTTTCCCAGTTTTTTCCTCTGCCTGCCTAGTCTCTTAAAATATTCCTTTGTTATGCTATTAGTATCCACTGTGCAAATTCAGGCTCCACTTGAGATGCTTTTTTTCTTAGTTCTGTAGCTCTCTTAAGCTTTCCTTTAATGTGACTGGGTAGTGATTTCAGAGTATTCCATTCTTCATGAGAAACTTACTGAGTGGATGCAGGAAGTAAAGAGTAAATCTTCATGTGTTTCGCTAATGGGAAACATTTAATGAGATTTTGAAAAATTTTGAACAAATTTGTCAATCTGCAGTCAGGAACCAATGGAGACTTTAGAAGAAGAACTGTCACTTGCAGGTGGTGGTTGATCTTTTATTCCCTTTGACCGGTTCTGCCCACCAGCATGCGGCAATTACCCTTCTCATTTGTCTCTGGCATACAAGGAGATCTGTGATTCTGCAGTGACCGTGCTGTGGCAGTAGGCCAGCTGCCCTGCTGTGTACCTTCTACCTCGCCACAGCTCCTATTACCAATTTTCACGGTTGCCTTGCCTCCTTTTCCTACAGTGGTTAGAGCTTTTGCCCTGAAAGTGGGAGACCCATGGTCATGTCACTCCTCAGCCTGAGAGTATCTAAACTCCATCAATGAGGGGCTCTGGGATGAAGGATCCTTGCTGGCTGACACAGGCAACGGCTTTAGAGGCAGCACTTTACAGAGAAAGGGTTGACATGTGTGTGGGTGGTCCCCCAAAGCATGTCACAGGAGAAGAAAGCCTGTTCCCTGATGGATTCATTCATTATTCCAGCCCCTGCAGGGTGACTGATATTCTCTCCAGGGAGTTCACAGCACAACAAAGAGACACTTTACATACAGAATCTTTTTTCCTTTCTAAACTGAAAACAACCGTTTCTCATCCTCATGAAAAGATCAGAGGAGACCATGTAATAGTCATGACTTCGTAAGCTTCTTTATTTAAGCCTTCACAAAGTAACTAGGTCAGCAATACATGCTTCTGGGCTATTGAATTTCCCTTCTTCCCTTCAGTCTATTCTTCCATTTCCTCACCCAACTTTACCACAAGGGAATGCCTTAAGTCAAAAATCTGGGAAGCTGATCCTTTTATTTCATTTGTAGTATTCTCATCTGGTAAGTACAGTGCCAGGCCATGAGCCTTTCAGAGCTATCATAACCCAAGTTTGCATGTAAACAGGAATACCACACTGTCTGGTTGTAACTAAAGCCATATCTGCTCTCTCTTTGCTCTGGATAATAGATACAGGAAGACATTCAGCAGGAAGAGATTGGTAAACTATTGTGGAAAAGAAAATACAACCAAAATGTTTTTCCTTTTTTTCTGTTTTTCTTTCTCCACCAACTTCTTGCTCACACACTCCGTACTTCTCACTTTTTATACTTTTGCCTTATGGTTTCTGTCTGGCTGGGGGCTTTGCTGTTCTCAGTTTTCCCTGAGGCAACACTGGTATGATGAATATTTATTAATGCAAGAAGCAGCCTAGGGAATCTTTTATGTACATGTCCCCTGATTTTAATGTTTATGAAGGAAAATAAAAATGTGATTCCAGCTAAATCACCAATATTCAGAAACTGGGGTTCAGAATGAAGACTCAGGCATATCCTATTGAGTTAGTTTAAAAAATATGCACTTGACCCTAAAAAGAAGATTTCAAAGTATCTGTGTTAGGAATGCAAGATTCTCCTATACAGATTGGAAGGGATCAGAGGCTCCTTATTTTACATAAGAGAAGGAGACAAAATTTGTTGGTGACTTGAAACTAAGAACAACTTTTGCATCTTGGCCTATAGTTAAAGCAGTGATCCAGGAAATGAGACGTCTGTTAGTCTTTGGAGACTCAAGAATAGATTTCCAGCTTTCCATGATTTCATCCATTGTATTTTTGATGCCACCATTAAACTTCATTTATATTAGTATTTACAAAGTTTCTAATTGTGTTCCTTAACATGTGGCAAAAAATAATGCAGTGATGTGTTAATTACAGTTTCTATAGACAATTATAGAACTGTGGGAAATGAACAGAGATTGTTTTGACACTTGTCTATTGTGATTGGGAAACTGAGGTTGAAAGAGAGTCATAATCACTGCTCTTTCTCTACAGAAATTCTGGATCAAAGCCTTTAGAGCATACAGAAATTCTCAACAGTATTAAATACCCTGTGAAGTTCAGTAAGGTATTAGCACTTTTTTTCTCCCCTACATTTCTCAGGTTAAGAGGCTGTGTGCCAGGAGCTTGGTGAGGCACATGGAAGCATTGATAACTTGCTTCTGTTTGACAAGTGAAGGCCTAACTTTTCCCTCAGTTGTCCGCATATATATAGTACTCATGATTCAGCCAATTTGCACATTCCCTAACTAGGCTTTTTTGTTCTGGTGGCTTACAGTATGATTATCAGGTGTGTACCTGCTGGTGACCTGAAGTCAGAAACTTATTGACCTTCTCATGGGTGAAGGTGGGTAGCAAATGCTAGAAGCAAACCACTAATTATTTGAAGTATCTTACCCTTGAAAGCTAATGACAAGGCACATTTACCGCTGTCATAACCACATACCTAGAAATAGAAAGCACTGACACCTGCTTTCGCAAGCTGTTGTTGAGCATGAGTACTTGGACTACCCATACAATCATCACTTTTCTCTTAAAAAGGTGGATTTTGATTTAAGTTTTCACTGTGCTTTTGAAAACAAGATACTCTTTGCTTTTACCAGGGCATCATTTCCACTCTGTTGTCCTTAGGCCTGCAGTGGGTAAGGCAGGAGGAGGTACTGTTTGTTTAGGGAACCATGCTGTCTTTTTTGCATTTTCAGGTAAGAGCTTAATGTTAATGGTTTCCTTCTTTTTCCAAATAATGGACTGTTGTGGTTTTGAGCACAGGAAGAACAAAAGAATTAGGAATAGTACCTACAGCTGCTGTTCTCTGGCTGGATATGGTTTTGGTCAGATATGCAGGTACTTTGCCATGCCTTATTAAGATACCACACGTAACATAAACACCACTAACTGGGATCATTTGCCTCAAGGCAAAGGTAAGGTGATGCAACCTAGCTAAATCTGCTCTGCTTAACCTTAGGTAGCAGAGTTCACGTGGAAATTTGCCACAGTTTGTTGGTGGAAAACAAGGTGTTAAGCTGTGCTAACTTGATATTTTAGACTCTGTAGGGGAGGGTATTCTGAAAGGTGAAAAACCTTCCATTCTGACAAATGAAAGCTGTAGGTGAATGAAATCACCCCAGACACAAGGTGTGCATTTTTAACAAACAGGATACTTTCATTATTAGAGTAGTGCCAAGGGACGTGATGGACGTTCCAGGACCTCTAAATTAAGACAGGGTTTGGCTTGTTAAACACATACCCCGATAAGGTAGGACTTCGCAAAACTAGCTGAGTGGAATGGCTTCACTTTCAGAAGGCCAGATTGGGAATACCATCCACAGTGTCAGAGAGCTCTTGCAACCTTTGAATCTGTGATGCAGTAGGTTTCCAGCACCAGGCTGGTATCACTCACATCCCGCTCAGAATTAGGACTAGGATCTCCAGAAGTAACAAAACAGTTAAACTGCTCTGCTAACTAATGTTGTACAGGGATATTTCAAATATGCATGGGTTATAAAATTTTGCATCCGAGGAATTACAGCAATGTCTCTATTGCTATGGAACACTTTCCTCTGGTATAGTCTGAGCTATTACTGTGTTGGGAAAGCTTGGAATTGCTTTGCCTTATGAGAACACTTTTAGAAACATACTGTGTTCTGCTTGAGTGCAGTGTTTGTGAGAAATGCCAAAGTGACAGCTTTAGAGAATGAGCTGCCCGTGTCACTGAACAGTTCCACCAGAAACCATAACAAAGCATGTAACTGGCCCGTGGTGTTTAAAGGGATGCTGAGTGGTTCAGCTGCTGTGACCATGTTATGCACAGGCTCCTCAATGGCAGTTGTTGAAATAGTATTTTCATGACATAATTATTAATCCACTTGGCATTTGATTAAAGTGATCAAGGCATTTCATAGAAGTCCTTAGACATCCTGCAGACTCTTACTGATTTCTTCAGCTGAATAAGTGTCCTCCAGGTGAAGGATGATGATGACCAATATCCAGAAACATTTGATGACTCTGAAATATTAAACATCAATGAATATCATTTGACATAGCAGCACTCAGAAATCACAGCATCCGCTGAAGATCTTATCCTATTAAATTTAACTAATATATGTGACAGTAAGTGTCTTCTGCCCTGCAATAGCAAGAACATTATGTAGTAGCAGAGGAACATTATGCTGTGCCAGAAATGAACTGCACCATTTAAAAATTTATCAAGTGTCATCATGTTTTGCTTTTCACAGTTCTCAGTTCTTAGAAAAAAATGGAGTAATTGGATGACATTTGAGGTATTCAGATGAAAATTGAGAGGCAGTGATAGATTCTGAGCTGCTGCTTGATACACTTGGTCTTGTGCTTCTGTCTTATCTCTTCCCAGCTTTCTCTTCAATAGAAGGAATTGCTTTGTAGAGACTTAAATTAGTCTTTTCATTGCAATGTTTCTTTTAAACAAGATTGCAAGTGTATATGCTGTCTTGGAGTCCTGGTGAAAGATTATGATCTTGAGAATGGCTGAAGATATAGCTGGAGGACTGAGATAGTGGATTTAGAGTAACAACTATTACCTAAAGCAACTGGAAGGGGAAAGCCCTGGAAGTCCAACTTGATGTGTACATTTCAAATTTACAATTATATTCTGCCTCATCATAAACGAAGTGTAAGAGCCTGCAGTCCCTCACACATCTTCAGGCAGGTAGACTAAACATTTTAGACTGGCAGGTCCCTTCCTGCTGAGCAGCACCTAATGTGGGAATGTCCTCCCCTTACATTGTAATGCAAGCCCTGCTGGGGGCTGGCTGCTGCAAGCAGTGAGTAATGTGTTGTTGTATGGAATGAGAAGTGTTGGATTCCTATGTGCAGGTCTTCTAGTGTCCAAGGGTAGTTTTTTTAAATGTGGGTGAACCATGCACCCACTTGTCCTTAAAACACTCAGTTTTATCATATAGTGAATGAATTCTCTTTGCATGTGATGTAGAAATAATGGCAAAGATAAGAACCTCTAAGTAAAGTTTCAAGAGAGGTATTTAAGGGTGAAACACCTATTTATTTCAGAATGGGCAGGTTTCACTGATGGCTTTTATTTTCCTTTAAGCCCAGTAAAATTTCAACCTCAAATAGAACTGAAGGAGATGATTATTCATGCCCTTATTTCAGCAGTGTGGTATTGCCAACTAGTGATTCACAGTCTCAAAGGTAACTGGAGGGAGTAATTTGCAAATGCTTGAAAAGGAATAGCTAATACCTAGGGGATATGTTAGCAAATTTACCTTTGGCAGGCAAAGGAGATGCTGCCTTGTTGAGCGAGGTACTTCTTTACCAAGCAATCTGATAACTCACTAACAGTGTGCCACAGCAGTAGGATCTTTGCAACAGAAGTCAGAAAAAGAAGGTTTTCCTAAGGTTGAATATCATTAGAAGTGTGTCATTTATGCATATGCCCTTTTCTCAATACTCAGTATATAATTCCCATTAATAGTCGTGGAAGTTAGATGCATCTATCAAGATAGCATATCCCCGAGGTATTGAATTCTATTATTCTGCTGCTTTGCATGTAACTTGACAGAGACAAATATAACCATCCAAGCTACTGAATTTGAGAAGGATGTGTATTTTTCTTCAAATCTATTCAAAGTGATTCTACTCCTAGGGGATTACATTTGTGTCTAACTTTTCTCTGATTTACTACTTCAGCTGAGCTGATGGATTATGAAAGAGAGTAATTTCTTTTTAATACTGTTTTCCTGAATCTGTCATTCAAAACTTGCTGTGTGGGGACAGAATGGTTCATAAGCACCATTTTCCTGAAGGAAAATGGCTTCTCACAGTAAAAAGGAGCTCTGAACAGAGCTTCCGCATAAACATGTTTGCCCATCAGTAGCTGACAGAGGAGCCTCTGTGTGTGTGTTAAGGATGTGGACTTGTTAAATGAGTCTTCTTTTTTGGAAACAGTTTTTCAAATAGACTAGGAAGGATGGATTATATTCAGGTCTAGAGAAAGAAATTGCATAGAATTCTATCTTACCAGAATCTGTAGATTATATTGTAAACTAGTACCATAATAGCATCCCCTAGTCAGAGGACATGCCTTAACTTAAATTCCAGATCTCTCAAATATTCCACAAGTTCAGAGGTCTTCAAAAACCTTAACAAAATCAGGTCTTCCATGCTACTTACATTAATAAATTGTCTTTTTATATTAAGCTTAAACCAAAATATCCAAGTCTGAAATTGTTACTGCAGTTTTTGCATGCATAACATCCTTGTTTTTGTTTTGTTTCCTTGTTTGTTTGTTTATGGCTGGGAGGGACAGATAGTGGCAGTGAATACACTTTAAAAAATCCCACTAATATCCTCCTTTTATCTGGAAAAACAAATATTTATAAATCCCTCTGATTTACGTAGCTGTGTAACGATTGCTAGTTTGAAAGCACAGTTGTCTGGTTAATCCATTTAAATGCTTATTTTGATTGGGCAGCTGTGAGTCTTTGTGTGCGCGCAGCTTCTCCCCACACTTACTGGAGTGTTACAAAATAACACGGAAATTCTGGTTTGGTTCAGCAGCAACCGGAGTATACACAGTTTTCTCTTGTACAGGATAGAGCCTCTTGCCACGCAGACCTCATCTTTGTTTAGGATGGCCTCAGGAGCTGTGGCCGAAGCCAGTTTGCTCTGTCAGCTCCAATCCTGGCTGTACAGGTTGCTGAGATCATGTTTAAAGAATGTGGGTTCTGGCTGGAGGCACAAAGCACCCCCTAACTCACAGCTGGAACGTGCTCCGGCAGCTGACACAAAAGGTGCACTTGTGAAGGGCCAGTGCAGAGGCTCACTATGAAGCTGTGCAGGGAACAAGAGCAAGGAACTTCTGTTCAAATACTTCTGCCTAGGTGAAATTAAAACACTGAATGGCAGACCTTGCGATTTATGTGCTCCAAACCATGCCACTGTACATAAAATTGTTATATGTCTTACTCATGCTATTTCTGCCCCTTGTGCTTCATAATTCTGAAGTATTTCCTACTTGTAAACGTGATGCCTAAACTGATATTTGAACAGATGCAGCCCGTTCAGTTACCTTGTTATATTTTAAATTTGCTTTTGATTTACTTTTTTTTTTTGAATCCCAAATCCATTTTTTGGATTTGGCTTTGTTTGACTAAAGTTTTGTTCATTGGTCCACAGGATGTTGATTCCAGTTTAGAGAAAGGAATTGTAGCCAGAATCAGGATCTTTGAATTCAGAGATACAAGTTGCAGTTCAGCAGAAGTTTCAGAACAAAAGGTAAAACTTCTGTCTGGGTTTACAGAGTGTTTTGCCAGACTAGTGGCAGTTTCAGGTTAATATTCATCACACTTTTCCCCTGAAACAAAGCAGAATTGGGGTGACTGGTTGAATTTTATTTTTTGTGTTCACATTACAGAACTGCAGGAAAATCAGATATTTCATGTCAGACAGAGGATATATGTGCTTCACACATTCTCTGTCCCTTTTATATCCTTCCTCTTGAAAAAACTGTATTCTAAAACTAAGCATGCTCTGACTCCTTCAGCATCCTATGAAGAGGAGGCATCTGATAGGTCTCTGTACTGCTGAAGAAAACAGTCACAGAGAGTAGTACCTGTCTTCTCAGATGTCTCGCATAAATGTTGAGACACCAAAAGTCCTTTTTCTATACTTCAAAATCAAAATAACCTCCAATCTACTTTTACAGTGGATTTAAACAACTATGAAGTCTGAGGTGCTTCTGCAGACGTGTCTGGGAAGAAACATCAGTCCTTGGAGTGCTCCCCAAAGTGTCATAACCCATGCAGATGAGTCCTAAGCAAATCCCATCTGCCCTTGCAGTGATGATGCCTGGCAGAAAAGGCTAACTGCAGAGCCCTGTTTCCTCTCCTGAAAGGGTTGTGACATCTCCTGTCTCAGGGCAGGTAACATCTGAAAGCAGACTGTGGGTTGGAGACAGCAGCAGATAGCAAGTCCCCCACGTCCCTGGCATGTTGGGCAGCCTGACGCTTCCCCAGAAGTAGCTCCAGCCGTAGATCCACAGAGACTTTTCTCTGCCCTCAGCAGCACTACTGCAGCTGAAATATGCAGTTTTGCCTTGCCCCAGCTGTGGGTTGCCGCTCCTCATACCACATTCTTCATTGTGTTTGTGTTGTCAGATAGATGTCTAGACTGGAGAACTCTTCTGGGTCAGGCTGGCCTTTGGAGAGGGAGGGAGGTGTGGTAAGGTGCGGTCTGATTTCTCTGGGAGGGAGGAGAAAGTGTAGTGAGGGATGTGAACAAATAACGAGCCGGGGAGCTTAACTGATGTTTTTTACAAAACTCTTTGTGCAGATATTTCTCTATGGCCTCACTAGAGAGAAAGGAAATCTTTTGTGTTCACAGCGCTTTAGAAACGAATTTGTCATTTTTCTGAAAATGGTCTGAGGATTTCTCCATGAGGCAGACAATTGTTGTTCTCAAATACATTTTTTCTTTGCATCAGAAAGGGACATTAAAAATAAGATGTCAGAAGAGATGTGTGTGTGAGCGGGCCTTTGCAGTGGCATCCCCAAAGGAGAGATCCTATGAGGGCTCTGTAAAGCTGCATGTGGCAGGAGCCTTTCAAAAGGGAAGATGGGTATGGCCTTCTGACTTCTAAACCTGTCGGGAAAGTGTGTGTCAGTAGTTTTTAGGGCATACCAGTAAAGCAAATAAAAATGAGAATTAAAAACATAAAATGGCAAATACAGGAGTGAGGCTGCTTCTGATTCACCAAGCAACCTGTCTGTATCAAAGGGAACCTGTGGGAGTCAGACGTAACTTTGAATTTCCTGTTTTGTGTGATTTGTCACAGTCTTTATGTCTGTGCTTCATTTTCACTGCTTTAAAAAACAAGCAAAAGTCTTCCCCCAAAGTAACATATTTCATAACCTTTCCTGGAGGTTTGTCTCTAAGACCAGAGAGAGTTTGCAAGTGCCTGCCAGTCTCCTGAGTGAATAAACAGTATTAATAAACATCTGTCCACCTGTATTAACTCTTGGCAAGCCACAGCAGCTTTTAGATATTATTTATGCAGTTTCCTCTATGTTTTAATTACCTTAGTGTGCTCTTCTGAATACAGCAGAGGATATACATTTGGCATGAGTTTAGCCATAGCAAGGGTTAACTTTAGTGAGAGTTAACTGTAGTTTCAGCAGAAAGATTTGGCTTTTTGCCACCTGCGGAGTTTCTGTATGCTGCCAGTGTAGAGAACAGTCTTTAAATAATTTCCATTTTGCATTTGGAAGAGATTATTATCTGCTGTCTATCCAGCCTTCCTTATTACTTCTGAAAATGCTGCAGGTAGATAATCAAGTAACAAAACAGCTTTTTTCACATACAGAATTCAGACCTCTTGAGCTTACAGCTGATTTTAAAGTAATTGAATAAACCACAACAAGTTTATGTGCGGTAATTCTCAATTTTGAGTTTGACTAGACTTGTTCCTAATACAACCTGTACTGAGGTAAATCAGCCTTAACAGGATTTGATGATCCACATGAAAACTTTAAAACCTCCACCCCTTTATTTAATGCAGTAGACTCACGTGATGGTGTGTGTGTGCCAGGCCAGCACTTGGTTACTTGAAGCCATTCAGAAAGTTAGGCATGATGAGGCCTTATACTAAATAAGAGTAAAGCCCTCTTTAGGCTTTAGGTAGGAGTGTCATTTGTGAGTGTTTGGTCAAGCAAGGATGTTACTATTTTTTATTTCTGTGTGTCTTTGGTGGTGCAGTGGTTTGTGAGAGTTGAGGGCAGGGTTCCATCTGCACAGCGTGCTCTGCTGTCACAGTGAAGAGCCAACACGACAGTTGTCATTGTAAGGGAAAAGTAGAAACCGTACTCATGTGCCCACCATCTCTGTCCATCACAAGAACCACAAGTGCAATTCCACATGGGAAGGATGGCAGGGTTTGGCAATACAGTATATCAGGAAGCTCCTAACACTTTTGAAATTTGCCTCTTTGCCTGTACCGTGGATCCTAATGTGTTCCACTGCCCAGAAGTTTAGCAGAAGATGCAGTCCCTTGACCTGAGACCTAGACTTCAAAACTTCTCTGCTTTCCTCCCACCTGTAGCCTGCCCACTGAGGATGCACCTAAAAAGACAGAGAAGATTGCATTAAGCAGATATTCCACGACAGACAGGGACTGCTTGTGAGTAAGAAAGTGATGCCTCCCAATAAGCAGCACTGGTACTTTAAGAATACTATAAATTTCTTTTATGATCTCATGGGATTTTCAGTTTGCATGTGACTTTGAGCACATTCAGTAGCCTTGCAGATAAACTGAGGTGCCAGGGTGTGTCTCTATGGAATACTTCACAGCTAATAGAAATAGCTTAGCCATAACATTTTTAACAAATAAGTTCTGTTCCACCTGTACTGGGTGGGCTTCTGAATTTCCCTGTTTGAAACTGGGAGTTTAATAAACAGACCCTTGTAAGCAGGGCAAATGACTCTTTAAGGTGGATGTCCCTCATTACTTTTGTAGTAAGAGACAAAGGGAAGAAATATAAATTAAGCTTTTGGAGGGAATATGTGCCTCCATCAGGACAAATGATTCACCTTCCCCATTACCATTATGAAGAATTTGGAGCTCATATTTTGAAGCAGGCAGGCAGTGGTGTGACTACTGAGGGAGCACGAGTGGAGGGAAACAGGTTACTATAAACAGGCTTTCTTTACTGGCTGAAGGAAGAGATGCAATGGGTTCAGAAACTCCATTCAAGCTATGTAGAAAATACAACTGCATGGGTTTGTACTGGCAAGGTTCTGTAGCAGAGAGCAGAGGCACATTTGTGTTTTTCTGAGTCAGAATTGTTCTTAATTGTGTATGTCCCAGATTTTAGGTTTCCACAAAGACTCATCTGTCATGAAAAAATATCACAGAAATAACTGTATTATGCTTGAATGACTGCTGTCTATTTTCAGACCATATAAGCTGGAAAAATAATATTTATACAAAGCTGAAGTGTTTACTCTTTCAGCTCTGTTTTAAGGGAAGTAATGGCAGCTTTCACTGAGCAGATGAGAATACAAAAGGAATTTTAGATGCAGGATATGCTTCTTAGTGCACAGGTCAGATTTAGTTATGCAAATGTCGGTTCTGAACCATGAATCATGCTTATTCCAACAAAGCAGGGAGGCTGTTTTTGCTAATCTTGAGAACCAGATGATCATTCCTGTACTTGATGTTCACCGTATATCTGAAGTCCCAGGAGGGGTTAAACACCAAAGACAACTTCCAGTAAATTCCAAACTTAATGCTTTATGCAGAAAAAAACCTAGACCCTGTAGTCATAATTGAATAAATTGAACTTTGTGTTATATCGCATATGGTTCTCCAGTGCTGTGTGCTGTTTATCAGCTTTGTTGGGGAGGCTGTGGGTTAAAGTCAGGAGAAGATGAAATGTCCATTTAAGTGCCCTATGGGAAGCCATCATTTAGATTTTTTTCAGCCTCTTTGCCTGGAGACAGTATTCTTTTGTTCCGCCAGCCATGGAGTGCTAAATAGTGGCCAGAAAATGCAGGAGAGAGCTGCAAGTTAAAAATCTGCAGGTGAAAATCCACCTCATTATTTGAGGCATCACAATAATGTTTTCAGAATGCTTTCACACTTCTATTGTGAGTGCTGAGCTGGAGTCTCCTCTCACCTGTGCTGCTGTCAGTCAGGAGTCACAACAGCAAGCTCTGTTCTTAGATATGTTTGAGGCACTGCCATGCCCAGTACCAGAGAGAAGAGCCTAGCCCATGATTAAAACTGCTAATGATCACTCATTTTGGAAATAATGGATAAAAATAGTGGTATTTTAATGCTTTGAATACAAAAGTTATTTTAATCTTCAGAATCTCCAGCTTAGTGTGTTGTTCCCTCTCTTATTTTCTCTGGTTGTGTCCCTTCCCCCACCTCCTGCCAGATTTGATTCTGTCTCTGTCAGTGCCTGCAGCAATCCCTAAAGCAAAGTTTTGCCAGCTCCACTTGCTGTTAAAAGCCAGGCACTTCTATTGCAGAGGCAAGTTAAATGATGTTTTCCAACTCCTGCTCCTTTTCCTTTTGTCTTCTCCCTCTGCATGTACCTTCTCCTATACCTTGCCTGCTGGTAGGTGGGAAATGGCGGTTTCCCAAATTCAGTGCAGTCTATCAGCGGCTTTCTGGCTTTCCTTTCTCCTGCTTTGGCCTGCCTTCAGCTGGGGGTGGCCAAACTACTCCTGGCTAGGTCTAGCTGGTCAGCATGGCTTACCTAGTCTGCTCCCTTATTTCCTAGCAGACCTCTCAGTCACAGCTGAAGAGCGGGTCATAGGTCACACAAACCTGAAAAAAGAGCCTGTGGGCCCTACCAAATAATTTTTTGGTGTGATACGTGTGACTTGCATATTTTTTTTTATGATGGGCAAAAGCTTTTACATTACGGGGGAAACCACAATATGCATCTCCTCCAAGTAGTTCACCAAGTATGTGTTCAAAGGGGAACTTATTTTCGCTTTTATCCATTGCTGAGCCCTTGAAATTTGCAAAAGTTTAATCAGTACACTTAAAGGTACAACTTTAAGTACTAACCAAGGCACTTTTTGTGCTCCATGGTAGTTAGTGATCTGTGACTACACATGATAAAGATCGAGGCTGAGAGATTCTGCAAAACAATCCATAGGAATGTGGTATCCTGGAGTCCTGCCACAGGGATAGTTAAACATTCAGGGAACCTGTTTTCCTCTGGCATCTTTTATTTGTACGTAAAAGATAGCTCACGTTTGGCTTTACAGAGGCTGTCTCAGCACTCTTGATAATCGTTGTTAATCTTAATAGAAACAGCCACAAAATCATAAAAGTCCTGTACCCATGGAATTCCTGCTGAGGTAACTCATAGTTGAGATAAAAGGCTGTACCCAAAGCAGTGTCGAAGACTGTGAACATTGTGAGCTTATACTCACATGGTGAAAATAGGAGTATGTACCAGAGTGACACTCCATTTCAGCTCAGATGGCATTAAGCTTAGAAATGGCAGCTGCAACTGAAAAACTGAAAACACATACTTCATAGGGTTACCTGAAGGTGTTATGATGAGAGTTACTAGGTGATCTGCAGTGTTGCCAGCTCCTGTGATTTTTATGATGAGTAATACAATACAGCTATTTTTCTTGAAGATCCACCTCCTGGATCCCAATGATTTATTTTCTTTCTATCTTCTCAATTTTTAGTTAGATGGTAATTCTAACCCTCCTGCTTATGGCCAAAGTTTCAAAACATATCTCAAAAAGCACTCTTTAGAGTACAGCCAGCAATGGCAATTAAGGGAGAACCCAGCAATAGATTTTTTGGTTGCTTGGGGTTCGGTTGGTTGGGTTTTTTTTGGGGTTTTTTTTGTTTGGTTGGTTTGTTTTGGTTTGGTTTGGTTTTTTTTTGTTGTGTTTTTTCTCTTCCTTTATTTCCATGATCTGTCTGGCTAGTCTTGTGATTTTGTTTTGTAACCCATTATTTTTTTTTTCTTTAGGATTGATTATGTTTCCATCTTCACTTCCTTGTATTAGTACACTGAACATAATCAGTATAATTAAGAACAGTGATCGGGATATACATCCAGGTCTTGAAAGCAAAGCTCAGGTCATACATTTTCCTTGACTCTCTCACTCCTGCTATTAATTCATCAATATTTGTAAGGCAGATTTAATGAAGCTGGCAGTGTCTTCATAACTGTCAAAATTCCACTGGGATTGTAGATCATGTACTGGGGGTGGTAGTCAAAACAGAAATCATGCAGTGTTTAGCACACTTCCTGGCAAACCTTGATGTCTTTCTGTTGGATGAGAAGGTGATACAGTTTGGATGCTCTTCATAGCTGCTACTGTGCTTTCCAAACTCGGATATATGATGTCATGGAGCTATGCCCTTTGGGGGAATAAGGACAATCTGCTTCAAGGCTCTCTGATAAAGACATTTTCCTTCTGGCAGATTTCCATGATGTAGTGGAGTGAAATCTTAAAGTCTCTCCCATCAGGTGGATTTATTTCACAGCAGCTGAGCAGTTGAGTTCCCATCCCAACATCTCTCTCAGCATTTTTTTTCAGGGGTGGGATCTGCCTGCTATTTTGTAAGTATTCATGTGCCAGAGACACTGGATGAGAGAATAAAAGTGCTGTGGCAGGATTTTACAAGATAGGAGTAAGAGAAACTGGCTGCTGTTTCTGAATTGCATCCCAAGACATAAAAAGTTTTCCAGTGTAGATCTTTCCAGAAAGACAGCATGTTGGTTTGGGCTTTATTTAATGTTGTTAGTGTGTGAGAATTCTGTAATGATACTAAAAAATAAGAGAAAAGTAAACTCCAATGTTAGGCCTCCATAGAAGTTACATTTCTAAAAACTACAGATGCAAAGCAAATAACTCCAAGCCAAGTCAATAGACTTTGGGTGAGGTGTCCTGTTTATGATGTCCCAAGAAATTGTAAATAAAGATGTGAACCGTAGAAGAGAATTGTTCTGCAAGCCTGGCTCCACCAGAATCCATGGGGTGGACATTTCTAAAGTGACTGCTCTGGTGTCTCTTCCATAATGTCCAGCCCATGTGTTGGCTTGCATGTTCCATGCATTTTAACCATGGATGGCTGACCTCTGCTGTACTGGTTGGCTGAAAGCTTCATAGCCAACAAACCACAGTCTTTTATTTGGAGCCCTCTCCATGGACAAAGAAGCAACGAAAGCTAGAATTAGGCTTCCTGTAGAAGTCAAAATAAGAAAACTAACATTAGACAGTGGATGGCAAACTCAAATTTTAGGAGACAAGCACACATTTTAGGAAGGCTTCATTCACCTGTGGAAATCTGTGAGTTCTCTGTTGACTTTTTCATTATATCCACTTTTTTATGCAAAACCAAAGGTGCACAGTGTTCAAGTGACTTTGATTGTCTTAACAGGAGAAAATGCTGAGGAATTGGCTTATGTGGTATGACATGTGCAGCAGGATAGTCAAATATTTTTAGAGATGAACATTTAAGTCACTACTAAAAGAGGAGCGGTCTTGCTGGTCCTGAACCACTTCTTGCTTGTGGGTCCCTCAGGGAATGAGTGAAAACACTTTCCTAGGGAAGAATCCTACGAATTTGTCATTCTCCAGGCAGGACTTTGTTGATTAAAGATACGTGTGAGTTCATGTGACTTGGCAGAAGACCCATCTTTTCAGGATTTCTAAGTCCTCAGAGTCTAGTACCCGGGTGTGATCAAAGAGTGATGTCAAAGTTCCTATCTAACTCCAGATTTCCTGTCAGACCATCTTCAGGGTGTGGTTTCAGCATCAGATAGAAAATGTCAAACTTGGCTTTAGTTTGGAACTAGATGGATTATCACAGTGGACAAGGCCAAGGAGTAATAACAAACACACCAACACCTGCTAGAGCATTATGACAGTCTTAGGGAAAGTAAACTGCAGTCTCACTTTAAACCAAATGTTGAAGCATGCAATGAAATTTGTCCACCTGGGAAGTTTAGACAGTTTTTTGGACTGCCAGAGGCATGACTAAAGAGTCACTGATCTGTCAGCATCTTCTAGAAGAATTTCGGGGAGAAAATACAAGTGTAGTCAGTTCTGGAAGTCCCAAAACCCCATTAGCTTTTGACAGTAATTAAGCCTGATCAGAAATTACCTGGTCCTTACTGCCCAACCTTTAGCTGCTGTTGGTAGTGATTAAACTAATGGCTACCTTAGAAACTTAAGGTTTGTGACCTTACAGGGGATTGCTGCTTTCCAGATGACTTTTTTTTTTGCCTTTTTTTTTTTTAATCAACTAGTTTGGTTTGGAGATCCCTCCTTGGGAGAGGTCCAAACATATTTTCATCCATTTGTTCCAGTGAGTGAGCCTTGGCAGAACTTGGCACAGCCAGGGACAGTGTGGGAACCAAACCCTTTCTCTCAACAAATGCAATGTGCTTAAACACAAACCTAAGGACCCACCTTCATGTGACTCTTGGCTCCAGTGCTGTGGGCACTGGAGGCAACTGAGCCACATTTATGTCAGAGGCATCCATCGTGCCACAGCTGCCATGGAAGCTCAGAGCTGAAAGCAGCATAGATGAAGTCTTTGCAGTTTGAGCAGCAGATGCCTTTCCCACATGCTCCGTTGTGAGATGCTTGGCACCCTGCCACAGGTTTCCTGTGTACATTTGGGTGAGTCACTTTGCCTCTCCCTCAGCATTTGTCTCTATTTTCCTTCCAGGCTTTTAGGACCATAGATTGTTTCTTTCTGGGTAGAGGGACAGTCCTTTGCTATCAGGTTGTTTCGATCATTACTGCAACCTAGATAAATTGATACAGCTATTAGTTTCTCTCCAACATGTGGTAATTAAGAGGCACCATCCAGAAGAGATGTACAATTTGCTATAATGAGGACTATGTTAACAGGTATTTCACAGAACACTACATTCAAGACCTTTTGAGTTCCTACCACACCTACTTCAATGAGACTTTGTTCCTCTACATGGCTACTGGGAGTTGTCGCAACACATATAATTAAGAATAAGAAATGTTTACCTGGGGCTTAAAATTCTGCCAGCCCATAATATACTGCCAGCCTTCTCCACCCATGTTAAGTGCTCCCAGTGTTGTAAATGGAGTGACACACTTCCCTTGGAAGAGAGAAGTAGCAATATTTATTTTAACATGGTTTGATAGTAAAAGTGACAGTGCTTTAACAAGCTCTGATGGCAACATACACTTGGTTATTTCCTACATAGAGGGCTAGGTGGGACAAAACTGTCAGAGACACCCTCATGTTGAGTCATGGGGTTCAGGAAGAACCCACTCGCATTCTAAACCCTTTTCTCAGGGGGATTCTAGGTGTGGCATGGATTCCAGGCTAGGAACTTAGGTCTAAAGGATTGTATGTGCATAAGCAATCCTTTATCTCACTTAGCTAAGATGTCAAAATTCCAGCATGCTTATTCCCAATTCACTTACTAAATATTAGATGCAATAAGAATTCTCTCAGCCTCAAGAAGCAACCTCAAGAGGCATCCCTGTTCAAGGGGAGATCCTGGCATGCAGCCCACTGCTGTGCAGGAGAGCTCAGCAGACCCTGGGCTGTTCCCTATTTATGGAGTAAGATGATTGACTTATAGTACTATTTGCATGCCAGCTGTGTTTTGGTTGGCGCATGCTCAACTGGCCCTCATCTGTTGAGTAAGTTTTATGGCCTCAGCTATTGTGTTGTTATCTGTCTTCCCAGAGTCCAGCTTTAAGCCAGGTGCAGCCCTCACAGCCACCACTGTTGGCTCTTGCTTAATCCAAAAGTAGGCGGGAGCACACTTCCACACCCAGTGAGCTCATCCTAACCAGCCCTTCTGTGCAACTTCTTCTTCTGTACCATTATAACCATTGGAAGTTTTGCCACTGATTACAGTGGCTGTTAGATCAGAAACCTTAGGTCAGTACCAGAGCATGTGAGTGATGAGAAAGATGTGTGATTTGGAGGAAGAGAGAAGGCTTTTCTCTCAGTCCCTCACAATGGTTCAGAAATCCATTGAAAATGTTAGCAAGAGGCCCTTTTATTTCCTCCTGGAAAAATCATGTATATTTATTTCCTGTAATAAAATAGTCTAATGGTAGTAAAGAGTGAAGTTCTAGAAAGAAAAAATTGATTTCTCAGCTAATTGAGTAGAGAGGGGGAAATTACAAATCCCTGGTTGCCTATTACCAGTTGACTAGCAACATTTGGCCACAGAAAGCAATGTGAGCACAGTTTTAACACACAGGTGGCTGCAAGAGAAGGGCTGTGCTGCATGTAAGCCCAGTATCTCCTCAAAGTGGTTCAACCTACTTTTCCAATCACATTGCAAAGTGAGTCAGACTGAAACTGTTGTTGATTGTCTGCACCACTTCAGATGGTTGCATGTTCGTTTTAGCTTTAGAAAGAAGTTTGTGTCAGCATTTTCTGTTCCTTGTAGTTACACTGGCTTTTCAAGATAGTTTTTGAGCTAAAAGCGTGTTTCCTAAAGTTCAAACGCTGGCACAAAAAATATCGCTTTCCTTACTGCTGCCACACTGAAGCAGATGGTGAGTAGTAAGACTCGGAACCAGTAAACATGTGATTATTCAATTTTTGGGTGCAGAAAAGTAGCTATTGGGTCAAAGCAGACATGTACAAGACAGGCTGTCATTGCAAGTTAGTTTGAGTTCAAGTCCCCTGGAGTTAGACCAGGAACACTCTGGTAGTAGATCTGAGCTGCACAGATGCCCTGTTGCATTTCTAGCTCGAGTTTCACCCACAACCTCTGGCAGACCATCTACCTTAAGCTGAAAGTCTGTTCCAGCTCTGTGTTTTTATGTGTGAACAGCAATCAAATTAGGGATGACACCTAGGTTATGCCTTAGGTTAGTAAAGACAAAATTGCAAAATTCATCCTGATCCATGTTATGATGATGTCACACAGCTAATGTGCGTTCTCACTATGGAACCCACAGCTACTTTGGCACACAGACCATGATGCAGTGTTATACATGGGGGACAGATACACTGCCTGTGAGTAATGCAAATGGGTGAGTGCAGAGGAGCTATTTCAGTGCAAACTGGTCTTGAAAAATGCGTGATTCTGCAAATTATGAAGCAACTTTTGCCCCCTCTGAAGTCAATAGAAGTTCATTCCACTTTTCAAATTCACTTTGATTAACCTGGTCTTGACATCATGGCACTTACCTTTTCGTAAAGAAAATTGGTAGCTGTGAAAGATCAAAGATTTTCCAATTTAAGGTAGGAGGAAGTGTTTGCTGCTGATGAAAACCTTATCTTCATAATAAGCAATAATGCAATCTGATAATCTACCGTTATTGAGTTTATTTTTTTTCCCTGCAGCTGAATTTACATCACCTGTAGACAGAAATAAGGAAAGTGGACTGAAAATGCCAAACCTATGCAAATTTTGTGATATTAAAGTAACAACCTGCTCAAACCAACACCAGTGCAAGAGCAACTGCAACATCACTTCTATCTGTGAGGACAGTAGTGAAGTCTGTGTTGCTATATGGTAAGTTATTTCTTCATACAGGTGGGGACAGGAGCACACCCTCGTTCATCTTTGCTTAGTACTTTCTTCGATTGCTCTGATATTCAGAATGTCCCTGCTACCTCACCAGGCTTTGTTCTCTTGCTTCCAAGTCATATCTGTGCACAGCATACTGAGAGTTGCTTGAGGTTAACAATTCTGATAAGAAATGTTCTGGGGACTTTTTTTTCTTCTAAAACAGTTCTGTTCTAGCTTAAGCTGTTATTGGAAAAGAGGCATGGTTTTGTGCAAACCATTAAGCTGTATCCACCCACAGCACTGAAGAGTAGAAACAGATTTGAGGCTCAAGAGAGGATTGTAGTGACAGTTGCTGAACAAAGACAATTCTCTCTCAGGTTTCAAGGGAACTAGATTATGTGGATTTATCACAAGAGGCTTATTGCCATGTATAGGTAGAAATACTTCCTCTTAATGGGAAAAAACTTCCGTGTAGGTAGAGACTTTGATGTCGGCATGATTCTTTTAATATAGCCCATGTCTAGGTTCAAAGAAATCAAGAGTTTATGAAAATTACTTGTAATACTTTTTTAGGATTTACGGGCTTTAAGATTGTGTTCCAGTCAAAAAACTGAGGCTTCCCTTCCCTTTCCATAAATGGGAATCCAATCCTACCAAAGAAAGCCAGAAATGCTCTTAGTGAGTTAATAACTGCACTAAAGCAACAGAACTGAGTGTTTGCATAATTGCTGCTGATTTAGTAAAATAATTAGAACCACTTACGAGGGATTAGTTGACTTGAGATTGACTTGAGATGTCTGGCATAATTGGAAGTAGGCATTTCAGTTCAGGATCAGTCCAATGTGCAGTTGCATATTTATCCTGTGCTTCTTTAGTAAGTCATCAGTGTCTATTACTGCCATATAAAGGAGCTGTTGTACAGTTTAAGATATATTTTAGATTTTTCATGACCATCTAATCAAAAGGCAAGTAAGTTTTGAACTGTAAAGTGCTTTTTGCCTTAGAGTCTTTTGTCAATGAAATTGAATCTGTGAACCAGGACAGAACACAGGAATATGGTCCAGATTATCAGCTGTAAATATTTCCCTGACTGTGAGGCAACTCTAATTTGCATCAGCTTTTATGATTCGTATTTTGGTGGGTTTTTTTTTGGTTGGTTGAGGGATTTTTTTTATATATAACTCCTCCAGTGCCCAAACTGTGCTGATTGTAGGCTTCAAAAGCAAAATTAAAAAGCTAACTCCCCAGAAATTCCTCAGATTTTGAGGAAATAATTCAGTTTTTATCATAATTTCCCACAGATTTTACTGTCTGCTCAGTGACCACAAAAACCAAAAGTATGTTCTGAAGTTCACGGCAGTTCATTGAGCATTAGCTTGAATAATTCTAAGTGAGATTTTCAGAGGCACTCTTCTGAGCTTAGCAGTAATATGAACAGGAATAGCTATGCCATTGTACAAATGTGAGGAGCCCCTCACAGTGCCAAATTTACCCCATTCAGGAAAGGCAGAGAAGAACATAGGCTGTTCTTTAAATGCCATTTATATTCTCAAAAGAGGCAAATTTTGGGCAAGCGCAGTCCTGTGTGCTCCCTTTGTAAAATATTCCTTTTTTTATTTCAATTTTCTCCTTTTGATTTTCAGGAGACAGAATGATGAAAATGTGACATTAGAAACAATATGCCATGATCCCCAGAAAGCACTGTATGGTCACATTTTGGATGACTATAAATCAGAGCAGTGTTTGATGAGGGAAAAGAAGGACGATGGGGGATTGATGTTCATGTGTTCCTGCACAGGTGAAGAATGCAATGATATGCTCATTTTTACCTCAGGTAGGTTTAATAATTTATCTTGCATTCCTACATTCCTTGCAAGTAATATTAACTGTGTTAATATTAACTGTTACACCAATGTCCTTTGGAATTGCATTTTGTGGAGGAGAACTTCTGATGGTAGGTGCTATTTTGGTCTTTTTTGAATCTTGCGAAATCTCAACCTTTCTTTTCTCTGTTCTGAGAGTACTTCTTCCTGCGGGGCTGTCCTCATTTTGAAGTAAGTCTGATACTCAGCTCAAGATGTTGCACTTAAAAGCTGATGGAAGATGAAAGAAAGATGTTTACAGTTGTTCTGTTGACACACCAAAATACAACGCATGCTAATTACATTATAAAATCCAAACTAAAGGGAAATGCTGTTTTTAAGGTCCTACCTCTTCTAAAAGGCCGTATTGCCATAGTGTGTTGCACAGATGTTACTGGTAACCTGATAGATGTGAATTTTAAGTCAGCTTCTCTGGTGTAACTGACCATCTACACCTCTCCTGTGGTAGGTGTGAAGAAGGTAAGTTCCTTCTCTGGGGAATATGTTCCCTCACACCTACTACAGCACAAGAAACTGTACGTGAGTTCAGTTAAACCAGGGAGATGTGAGTACAGACCAAACCACAAATGCATCACCCGTCCCCATGCTACTTCATGAGCTCTAATATGGGTCACTGCAGATACAGTGAAGGCAGTGCAAGTGTGTATGGTTCTGGTGGACCTCATGCTGCACGCACAGATATGCACAGGTGCACGCACGCCCCTTGATTTATTTTCTCCTACCTGCTGCAATTCTTTTACTGAGACCAAGTCAGGTCTCTTACAGGCAAGAGTGAGGTCTCCTATGGAGAACTTTGTGTGCACACACTGCTAAAGGGGTCTGGCACACCAGAGCCATCATCATTGCCTGTAAGTTCCTCAGAAAAGGATATAATTAAGTCCTTGTTACTTGAGATAATGAAGGCTTGGGATGCTGTTTCCACTCTTAGGAAACATGGTGTGTGACTGCACTGAGGTGGACAACTATATGAGCAACTTGCAACTCTCACTTCCTAGCTTCCATGAAGGCAAACTAGTTTAGGTCACCAAGCTATATTGCAAGCTAGCAAGCTTTGCTTCCCTTGGCCCAGGCTATCCATATCTGGTGCCACCCCTCACCCCCGTCTTCCTCATCCCCTTCCCAAGCTTGATTTGAAACCAGACAACCTGACTGCTGATCCGTGGTTGTGTGACCAACCCTTACTTGAGTGATCTTTAAAGGATATGGAGTATATACTGGTATTGATATGAGTACAGGTGGTAGACCCAGGACCTAATTCTAACAGATTGCCTTGATTTTATTGAAGAGAATGTGTTCCCAGTGCAGGGATTTTACTCTGTGTCAGCTGTCTAGTGTTTCTATACAACATGAACCACACCCTTGTGGATTTTGGCTTATTTGTTATGAGTTAGCCACATTATAGCTGTTTTTCCTGGAGCTGTGTAGTTGAATGCAATCACTGATAAATGTGTATCTTTGGTGTGTATGGTTATTGAAACTGTTCTAGAAATTCAGCACCACACACCTTCATTCCTATATTCCTATCAACTCTGCAGCCCACTTATACTTCCAAACCAACCTAAAAGGAGTAATAGAAATTTAAAGCCTGTCTTTACCTTAATTCCTTTAACTCTTCTGAGTGCAGCCTTTCCTTCTAAGTCACGTGCTGTAAGCACACTAGGTGACTCATGAAAACCATGTGCTGCATTCATATGCATTAAGTGAATAACTACAGATAAAAATTAAAGTAACATAAAACTTCACTCTGTAACATTTCCAGTTCGTTCATAAACACAAGCATTAACTCCAGTCAGGAGGGGGGAGAACTGAGGCTTTGTCATTCCTTTTTTATTGTTGTGGATTAGTGTTTCTTTTAAATGAAAACAGCCCCTTTGGGTTGCTTGCCTGGTTAGCCATGGCAGGAAGACAAACGATTTTTACAGTATCAGACATGCGGTTTCCTGTCTGTGTTTAACTTTGAGCAGAACATCACAGCCAGCTGGTCCATGGCTCCTCCAGACAACTAGATAATAGCCTGTAATAATTTTGCCTTTGGAATGACTGTCATCCAGATCTATTCTGTACATTGTTCTTGCGGGTTTTTTTCTCTACATTTCTTGTACGCCAGAACAAGAATTTTTTTGCAGTGGTTTTGCACATTCTATAGTTTTAGAGAGAAAGACAAGAGCTACTCTATAAAAGCCTGATCAAACAGTGATTTTTATCATTTATTGGCAGAAACTGAGATTAAAAAGATTGCAATTTTTCACCTGTTAATAACAGCGTTTCTTTTCAAGCTATTGTTATAAATGACTACTAGTGTTTTACCTCTTCTTCCTGGATGCACACTTAAGACAGACCAGATTTAGTTTGTTTCTGGTGTTTCTGAGGTAAGAAAGAAAATCCTGGGTAAGGCAACAAGTTCTAATTTCCACCAAAGGTTAGTCACTAAATTCCAGTGATTCACAGCTGAGCTGTTGTTGCTTATGGAAGAATTGATTTATAGCACTATTGGCTTGCATCAGTCTTGACTGTGAAGGGCAAACCTCCTGACTCCATTTTTAGACACAGGTATCTAAAGGTTTTGGGTGTTGGAGGTGTTGTGACTCGCCCAAGAGTGACTTTAGAAATGTTTGAAGTAATTACATCAAAATCAAATGCCAGTTTATCATATGGATTTTTATTTAAATTGCCAATCTGCAAGATAAACAAGACACATTCAGACATGTGCCTAAACATGCCTGTAGTTCTGCTGTGTCAGGGAGGCTGACCCTGACTCAGATCCCTGGCATTTTAGGCCACAGGCAGCTGGTGGAAAATACTGAGTGCAGAATCACTCCAAGTAATGTTCTGTAGTTCTTGGAGAAATAACATGCAGGAGACAGGTAACCATTGTAAATCTGAGCTACTCTGTGTTTATTTTTTAAGCCCTCTCTTTTTTTGCCAAATAAAATTGTGGGTGACTGGCAAGCAGCTTACACCCCTGTGGTGGAAAAATGCTTCTCACAGCAGAACTCAATGCCAGTGTGTTATAATTATTATTTTTTTCAAAAGTCTAATGTCAGTGTTACCAGAAGGCAAAGCCAGGGAGCAAAACCACTGGAAAAGATTAGCCAGAATCAGGGGTAAAAGGCCTTGGGTGGCTAGAAGTTGACTAGGTGGCAGACATAGGCCTGGTCCTTCTGTTGTGGAAAAAATGAGTGCAGGACTAGACTGTGAGGGTTTTTTGCTCCCTGATGTCTGGTTGTGTCTGGCAAATCTTCTGCATCTTGCTTTGCCTTCTTCTACTTTGATCTGCTGGGATGAACCAGGTCTGTCTGTAGTTGTTTGCACAGTCCCAGTCCTTCCTTGCTGTTCAGGCAGCTTTTCCTTCATGTCTCCCAGCCATTACCCAGTGCAAGCATGATAACTGCCTAACGAATCTGGATTTTATTAACAATCCCAAGTGCTTAGACTGAAGTCGAGCCTTGTTTACCCTAATGGACCAAGCAGCACTGTGGCCCTTTCCAGCCCCACATCTGACCCGTTCTCCATGGCCAGAGATGACCAGGTACTCACTGTAGACAAGAAAATGGGATTCCTGCATGTTACCTAGCGTATGACCTACCTACCTGCTGTGCCATACAACTCCTTCCTTTTGTGCAGCTCATTCAGACACAGTCATTCAGCAATATGCAAGCCAGCAGTGCAGACCGCAAACAAGAAAACAAATCCTCTAAGTACTGTTGTCAATATATATGCACTTGTCATCCTGTTATTCAAATCCAAGCAACAGTGCAGAGAACTCAGAAGTCGGAACGAGGATTTCAACACAGCTCTGTTTGGTTTATATTTGTTTCATTCTAATAACTTACATGGTGATAATTTTTTATCCTCACCTGTCTCTTGCCATGCTATGCAGATCTCCATGCAGCTTGCAACCAAGGTATCTGTGGGATTGTTCAGGTAGACCGTGTTTATCACTCAGCTATTGCAAGATGAAGTCATTATTTTGGGCATTCCCACCACACCCAAATATGGGAGAAACCTTTAGCAGCGACTCTGAATTATCCAAATAGTTGCTTTGAAATACCAAAACCTCAGTGATAGAGATGACTGACAGGTCAACAAGAGTTTATGAGAATAATGGGGCTAACTGGGGAAGTGTGTCAAGGGAGGGAGGGTGTTGTGCTGCTAAAAAACTTCACATTGATCATGGTTTGACAGAGTTGGCTAATTGAGAGTGTAAGAGAAATGCCTGTTTGATTAATCAATTGTGGCTGAGTCATTTGCCTGAAGGAATTACAGCCTGTGGATTTGCAGTGTGTCAAGTGCTGTGATTGCTCACTGTGTACAGTTGTTACCTGGGAGAGCTGGTGTTGCTCTACTACCTGAACCACCACAAGCATGCCTGTGTGATGCCTTGTCCTGTGCCCAGGAGATATGTGCAGGAGAACTGGATAATGTTTCAGAATGTCCTTAACTTCTTATCTCTCATTTGTCTCTAACATGTTGTCCCTGTCTTTTCCTTTCTTTCTCTCTTCTTCCTCTCCTTACTAGAGTCAAAGTGTTAGTGATTTTTCTTGACTACATAGGAGGATCTCAGACTTAAGAACAGACTTAAGATCTGTGCACAAACAGTCACCAGTCCATAAATACTTATGTGATGAGTTGTCCGGTGCTCAAGGAACATCAGAAGGGAGATGATTACAGCTGGACTGCTTCCAAGTGAATTTTAACAAAGGTTTTCATTAATCTCTTTTTCTGTTATCCAACTAACATGTTCAGAAGGTAACTGTCTTCCAGCTGCCCCATAAAAGAGGTCAGTAACATTACATAACATTGCACAGAGCCTCTCACTGCTTGTATATTGGCTTTGTTCTCTAAGTTTCCTCTTAGGTATTTGCAGGCACTGGAGTCCCACCCAGTGCCTGCAGCTGTGTGTAACCAAAGGAGAGGCTGTCTAATGCTGAACATCTGATTCACTTAATGGGATGGAAAGAAAATAGAATGAAAAGAGGCTAAAGAGGCCAAAATTTTGTTTTGCTCTGTATTATTTATATTGTTTGCTTCTTTGGGAAAATAACCATGCTCAGTTACAGATTTGTGTAAAACAAACTAGGCAGTGCTCTTCCAGTCTGGTTGGCATATTTGTTACAATTTGCATCACTTGAGAGCTTAATAAGTATGGGAACGTGGCCAACCTTTTATCAGGTTGTCATGGAAGAGACGTTAATAATTGCAGACAGAAACAAACTGTAACTAACACTGGCAACATAATATTTTGGGAAAGGTTGGAGGGGTGAAACTCAGGCTGAGAATAAAAATAGTGGTTAATGTGTGGCATCTGTTGAAACATATTGAAACTGGAGAGATTGGTTTGTTCCAGAAAACCACCAGCAAACAGCAGCAGACACCCAAGCTCTGTAACAGAGCCATGTACCACAGAAACTCAGTCCCATCATGTAAAGTTAAAATATGTTGGCTTTCATATTGCTGAGTAGGAATGCTCAGCTACAAAAGTCAAAGTGTGTGAGAGATGCCATGTGTGATGCCAGCGAAGGGACCTATTAGAATGGGAGAGATAAGAAGGGAATGCATTAGGGGGGTGGAAGATTTTAAGCAAATGGGTGCTGTGCCAGCAAACCAAGGAATTACACTTTTTAGCCAGCAGTGAGGAAATAAAAACAGCAACAAACTATTTGTTCTGTCTTAGAGCTTAAGAGTTTCATAAACCTCTTGGGTGCTGAATAGCATACTTGGCAATCAGTTGAAAAATGAAATTCTGCTTACAATAGATGAAATATACATTAGGTCATTGCTGCCCAGCCTTTTTGCTGAAGTAAGCCACCCAGAGGCAATCAAGTTGCCTGCCTCCCACCCCTGTGACTAAGATGCAGCCATTCCCAACAGGTGACGGATGCATATGCATGACTCTTCCAACATGTAACACATGTAATTTGGGATTTTCCCTGGGCGTTACAGAGCAGTCTTGAGCCCTGATCCCCTAGGCAGTCATGTGCCAAGGTCACAGCTGCTGGTCCCCAGGGGAGAGCAGCAGTGGGTGTGCCACTGATCTTCAAAATAAGTCATGCTGTTGCCTTACTACCTTTTAGGAAAAGAGATAAGTGGTGCCACTGGGCAGTGACATGCATTAAGTGCTCTGAGAGCTGGGTCTGGTTTGTCAGCCATTTGTTGACTGCAGAGCAACATTTAGGCAGCCAAATACCCGAAAGAGCAGGTCAATGAGTTTCCACACCTTTAAGTAAACCCTTAGGGCACAAAGTGCTGGAACCTGCACTTGGGTCACATCAACCCCATGCAATGCTGCAGGCTTGAAGGAAGAGTGGCTGGAAAGCTGCCTGGAAGAAAAGGATCTGGGGGTGCTGGTCAACAGCATGACTGAACATGAGCCAGCATTGAGAGCATGTGGCCAAGAAGGCCCATGGCATCCTGGCTTGTTTCAGAAAAAGTGGAGCCAGCACAACCAGCAGAGTGATCATCTCTCTGAACTCAGCACTGGTGAGGGCACACCTCAAATCCTGTGGGCTCCTCACTACAAGAAGGACAATGAGGTGCTGGATTGTGTCCAGAGAAGGGCAGTAAAGCTGGAGAAGAGTCTGGAGCAGAAGCCCTATGAAGAGTGTCTGAGGGGAGTTGAGGTTGTCTAGCCAGGAGAAAAGGAAGTTAAGGGGGAACCCTTTTTTGCCTTCTACAACTGTCTGAAAGGAGGTTGCAGCAAGGTGGGGGTCAGCCTCTTCCCCCAGGTAAGAAGCAATGGAACAGGAGGAAGTGGCCTCAAGTTGTACAAGGAAAGTTTAGATTGGATAGCTGGGAAAATTTCTTCACCATTGTTAAGCACTGGAACAGGCTGCCCAAGGAAGCGGTTGAATGGCCATCCCTTGAGGTATTTAAAAGGACATGTAGATGTGGCACATAGAGACATGCTTTAGTGCTGGATTTGGCAGTGCTGGGTTTGCAGTTGGACTTGATGATCTTAGAGGTTTTTTCCAACCTAAACAATTTCATGATTCTATAGCAGGCCAGGCAGACCTGCCAACTACCGGAGGTAGTGCCTCTCCAGGAGAGAGATTCTCTTTTGGACACCCTGGTAATGTCCTTTTCAGACTAAAAGATGAAGACATACAGCTCCAGCACAACTTACTGGTTTTGACGGACTTGGTTTACCTAGTCCAAAAAAAAGCTCCTGTCAAATACAGGAACTTGTTGAAGGAATTCAACCTTCAGGAAAGTCTGCAAGAAATGCCAGGGTTTATTTTCCACTGGATAGTAAGATAGAGCCCACTCTGGCTTTAAAATCTAGTAATGTCTGTCTTCTGTCATCAGGTTCAGCATAGAGCTGAGGGACAGGCAGAACTGATTTCCTGCACAACAAATCTATTAAATTGAAAAAAAAATAATCTCCAGCAAGTAGGAAAAATTAAAATGTTTTCAAGAAGCTATCATGATAAAAAATGCAGGTTAGTTTAAGGTGCGGCATTTGAATTTATTACCAAGTGTTTTGTGTCAGCACCAGCCATTTTCCAAAGGAAACACCTTCCACCCCAGTAAAAAAGCTCCTCCCCTCTGCAAAGCCCCCAAAACAATGCCTGTAAAATTAGCAGAAGTTTTTAAAAGTTGGATCAACTTGCAGACCACTTTTGTGCTCAAGATATGGGTTTCAGGGAAAAGAATAGGAGTGTCAGAAGCAGGGTTTCTGTTTTGAAAATCAGTATTTCCCACTGAAAAATGTTTTGCTGAATATTGTCAAGGCATTTTAGTTCCAAAAAGGCCACAATCAGGAAGGTACATGAGACACTGAGCTCCAGAATTTAATTCCCACTTGAGGATTTTGCAGTAGAGATAAACTAAATTACCCCAAACAGCTGCTCAGAGTAAATTTCATTTCACTGAGAGTGAAGCATTTTATGGAGCTAGTTTTCATCCAGAAAGTACTAAAAAGATGGGCAGGCTTTTCCATGTTTTGTTGCCTAGTATCTTGCTCAGAAATCAGTACACATGCAAGGTTCAAACTCCCATTTTGTAAAAAGCTCTCCCTTGATTCAAACAGAGCAGGTCTTGAACTTGAAGCTCCTGTACCCCACCCATACTAACGCACTCACTGCTGGAGATTCAGCACTCACACACATCTCTTGCCAAATTGCAACATTTGAACAGAAATTCTGTTCAAGCAAAAGCATTCAAAAAGTGTTGGTTTTCATTCCAGTGTGGAATTCAAATCAAACTTTGAAACCTCAGAATTTCTACAAAATGGAGTTTTCCTCCAGTCAGCTCAAAGGGCTGCTTTGTGTCTTGGGATCTTGCAAAATAACTAGATCACAGTTCTGTGTCTGGGACCATGTTTTGTGACTTCGTGTTTCTGGGAAAATTTAAGACCCTGCTCAAGCTTGCAATACACCAGTGTTGGTATATTTAACTTGAGTTCTGCTAATATCAAATATATTCTTTCACTGCTGTGTGGTTTTGCCTAGCAGTTGAATAGGCAGCAGCTTTAGAGCTCACAGGAGCAGCAGACAGCAAGGAAGTAGTTCTGTCAGTATTGGCTGGGCATTCTGCTGCCCTACCATTCAAGTGTGTGTCCTCATTTCATTGCCATTGTTTCACTTATTCTTCCCAAAGTTCAGTGACACCGAAGTTGTATCAAAGGCATGCAACCCAACCTAAAGAATTTGCAGGCTCTTGTGCTTTGAAGCTCCCTGACTGAACAGGGGTTGTACAGTGTCTCCATTTTCCTTGGCACCTGAGCCCTATTCCCTCACGACTTGGGTAGTGTTAAGGGTTATGCAGATGGTTTGTGCTTAGTTTAAACTGAATACAGGAAGCTTTCTTTTAGCTCAACTTCTCTATTGTTATGCTATATTAATAGGCTCTTTTGAAGCTTAAGAAAGGACTGATCCACCCAAATAATAGCTCTGGGTGGGGAAAGTTATTTAGGAGCACGTTTGCAAAACATGAAAGGCTGTTGCATTTAACCATTTCCTTGCCCGCCTGTGCAGCTAGGTTTTGCTCATTCCACTGCTCAGAAAGAGGAAGTTGCACTCCCGTTTTTTAAATTACGAGGTTTCAGTCATAGGTATTTATTTGTAAACGAACATATTTATTCTTAGATTCCTGTAGTCAAGCCATAAAATGTTGGCTAGCCACTATGCAAACATACAGCTGTGCTCTGAATTCTGGTCCTGTCCTGATTTTGTACACAGATTTTGCAGAGAAGTACCCCATCCTTAGTTTGTGCTGGAATGGCTGATTTGATTCTGCTTATATCATCAGTCAAAATCAAAGGCAGTTCCAGAAGTGTCTTGTTCAGGACACACCTAAGTGCCACCAGCTCTTTGCTCTTGCTATCCCCTTTAATTCTCCTGTCAGGCAGCTTGGTCCCCTTCTAGGCTTAGAGTTCAGCCTTGTCACTCGGTTCTCCCTGATGCGTGCTTGTTCTTGCACTTTCCAAACACTGAGTGGGATTTGTCTAGTGTCTTAAATACTAAAAATTAGCACAGCCTTTGTCCCTGCTGCTTTAGGTGGGGTTGTGCAGCTGTTTGCTTTTCACCCCCTGCTTCTCTGCTTCCTCCAAGCAACCGTGCCAAAGCACATGTGTCACTTTGCAGCAGGGCTGCAGGATGATACAGTGCTCAGGGGGAAGTGGCCAAACTGCTCAGCTTCTGCTTTGATTAATTTTTTTTTACATTCTTTTTCAAGTAACATTTGCTACATCAACAATTTTTCCCTTCTACCCAGAAATCCCCCTGCACCACATGCAGAGCTTTCTCTTGTGCAAAAAGAGGAAGAGTTGAAGGAGCTGTGAACTCTGCTGGGGAGTTCTCAGCTGTAGGGCAAGATAATACAGCCTGCTCTAGGACATTGTAGGAATGATTGGAGATCCTCACACACGTAGCCATAACAATAAAGAAGCAAAGACTTTAGGTAAGTTTCTTCTCAGTTAGAGCTGAACATGCACCCAGCTACCTCCAACTGCTTGGACTCCAGGGGAGCAATTTGAAACACAACTAATAGACAGACATCTCGGGGCTTTTGTCACTAATTTTGAAAGACGTCTGTATTTCAAATATCTGGTCTACATATTGCAGCTCTGTGGCAAAGAAAAAAGGACTTAAAAGGCCCTAAGAAACATTTTCATCTTTGTGAAAGAGTGTACCCTATGATAGAGATGACACATTACTCATTTCCAAGAGCAGAGTCCAAACTTCAAGCATGCTTTTCTGTGGTCAAGAAAAAACAAAACCAACCCAAAACCAGCCAAACAGAACCCTAAGCATTCAATAAAATTACTTTCTCTGGTTGTTACAGGTCATAGTTGTGATCTGCTTGCAGACAAAACTCCAGAACAGCTATCCCACAGTGCAGTCAGTTCTCCTCCACCATGGTGTTTACCAAGTTCTTAATAAAGCAGATTTTCTAGAAGCAAAGAAAGCACATGGGAATAAGCAATGCAGATCTATTTACTGACAGTGACATTTGACTTTCTAAATATATTCCTCCCGTAAGGGCCGTACAAACACAGCAGTTTTTTTCCCCTCTGCAATATGTTGAAAAGCAGAAGGGTTGCCTTTAATCTGTGATGAAATTTCAGGTATTGCTTTGATTTAAAAGTTAATAATTTTAAAATTTACTAACATTTTGTTATCAAGAGAAATCGCTGGAGAATAAGGGTTTGTGGTTTGCATGGATCTGGAAGGAGGGATTGCCTTAAAATATTTTTTTGCATAAATGAAGGAAATACATTCTTTGTAGGTACTGCTAGTGCATGTCATTGACCTGTGCTAGAAAGGCACTTCCTCTTGCTTGAAACCCTGTAAGCGGGGCTAGGATTTAATTACTTACTTACATCTGGTTGATGGACCTTTCCAACAGAGGAAGCACATCCTGGTTCAGGATTCAAGCCTTTTTCCAGATAAAAAGAATATACTTTTCAGATGTCCTATCGCCTGCCTTTGAATAGCTGATGACTCCTGCTGCTTGCCAAATGGGTTTACAATGGAAAAGTGATTACAAGTGAAATTGGAGGGTCAGAGGTACTGCTTGTTCTAATTGTAAAGCTTTTTCCCTTATCCCTTTTAGCATTGCTCACCTTTGTTTTGAGAGGCACAGAGTAGGGGAAGCAGATGCTTGTGGCTAATGTACTTAGTGACAACTTCCCTTCAGACCTTATTAAACTTTTCCTTTTCATATTGACTTATTTGGCCTGGTGCACAGAGCCTGAGTCACTGACATGGCTGTAAGCATCCGCCAGAGCATCGTGCTGCATTGTGCTGCCACCACAAGCCACATGCTTAGCTGTGGTTGCAGCTTCAGTTATTCTGGTCTGTTCAGGTTAGGCTCCTAGGACTTCTTCCAAATAATCTCCTTCCTCATGCAAAGATAATACAGTACATTTTATCTGACTCAAAGGAAGAAAGAGACTGGGAGAGTAAATTTCCATGGGTTCAATCAAATCAGGTTCAGAGAAACTCTGGCCCTTCTTTAATCTCTTCTTGAAACAAAGCTGTTCCCTTTTAAACTGGATATCGCCCCTAAGAAATACTGAGCTAGAAGGTAGCTTTTAGAGGTGGCAGGGCAGCTCTTAGCTCTAGGATAATAATCTGTACTCCTCCCAGAACACATCCCTATTCTAGAATAGGTCCCAGTTGTTCTTCTATTCTCTATATGTTCCACCTAGGAATATGTTGGGGTGTGCACTGCACATGGTATGGAGTTTGGAGTGAACATCTTTACAGCAGAAAACCAGTGTAAAGTCAGGAAGGAACACACAGAGGAAGTCTTCTGATACATAAACCCATGCAGAAGTACCTGGAGGGTAGTGGTGGTGACAATTCTGAGCCTGTTTACATGCAGGTGTTTGAATTTGTTCTAGCTACACTCATATGCATCAAAGCATGAGAATGAGTTCTGTTTTTCGGGTCTGTATGCAAGCATATGTATTGCGCCTGAATATTTATATACAGTGTCTGAACAGACTTCCTGAAGATGGCTTTGTAGGGGTCCTACTAAAATATACTGGATCTGGAGTAATAACTGGGCAAGTGGGAGTTCACAGCCTTCATTGTCTGTTTATTTATAGAAAAATTAATGTGTTCTAGTAATTAGTGGTTAAAGGAGCAGTTCTGTCAAAAAAACATTGACAGAGTAAGTACAGGAGACTTTGGCTATTGTATTCAGGAAAGGGAAGGTTTCATCCATTATGTATTAGAAGCCTGAGAGGAGAACAAAGCTACTAAATTACATTAGGTCCTTACTCATTCAGTTCTGGCTTTTTATAAAATAAGTAGACAGGAAAGTCCTGCTAAGCAGAGGCCTACATACAAAAAAACATTTTGAAGCAAGAAAACAGTGACAATTTTTATTATTTGCTATTAGTGGAAAAGACAATATATTGCATTCAGGATAAAAATTATGATGTACATATGAACTGTGATATAACTCCATGCATGCCTTCCTTCTGTTCTTTACAGATGATCCTCATAAACCAGAGGAGAAAGATGAAATTTCCAAAGTCACAATCATAAGTCTTGTTCCGTTACTGGTGATTTCTGTTGCTGTGATTGTTATCTTCTATGCCTACCGCACTCATAAGAAGAGGAAACTCAACAAGGCATGGGAGAAGAATGTTAAGCCCAAGAAGCATAAGGACTGCAGTGATGTCTGTGCCATCATGTTAGATGATGATCGCTCAGACATCAGCTCCACGTGTGCCAACAACATCAACCACAACACAGAGCTGCTGCCCATTGAGTTGGACATTGTTGTTGGCAAAGGAAGGTTTGCTGAAGTGTATAAAGCCAAATTGAAGCAAAACACATCAGAACAGTATGAAACTGTGGCAGTCAAGATTTTCCCCTATGAAGAATATGCTTCCTGGAAAACTGAGAAAGACATTTTTTCGGATGTAAACCTCAAGCACGAGAACATCCTCCAGTTCTTGACAGCAGAGGAGCGTAAGACAGACCTTGGTAAACAGTATTGGTTGATCACTGCCTTCCATGCTAAAGGAAACTTGCAGGAATATCTCACACGGCACATTATCAGCTGGGAGGACCTCTGGAAACTGGGTGGGTCCTTGGCCCGAGGGATTGCCCATCTGCACAGTGATCACACACCCTGTGGTCGTCCCAAAACACCTATTGTACACAGAGACCTAAAGAGTTCCAACATCCTGGTGAAAAATGATTTAACCTGCTGTCTCTGTGACTTCGGGTTATCCCTGAGGCTGGACCCTTCCCTGTCTGTGGATGACTTGGCTAACAGTGGGCAGGTAAGTTAGAAGGCTGAGGAGCAGGGGAGGATAATATACCTGTTGGTCTGTCAGTTCCTGGGCTGAAAAGATGAAAAAACCTTAAGCTGCTATGGCAGCTTTGACTTAAAATCATTAAAAATTAATGTGAATGTGTTTATAAACAAAGAGGCTCTAAATATTAAAGTGACAATGAGGGAAGTGCTATGTAGGTTTTGTTTTGATTGAGGATCTGCATGTGTGTGTGATGCAGCCATCCTCTCACTTACACTAAGCATGTATGAGATTGTTAGCAGCTGTTCATGGTGCTGCTGCAATGCACACACATACACACAAATACAATGAGGATCTGCTTTGTGTTGTGAGGTTTTGACACAGTTTTCATGCCTGATGGCATTACACTTCTGTGTGACTCAACCCAATCCTGGTGTACCCCAGCATATGAGAAGTCACTCTTGTGTCCTCAAAAGCTGTAAGCACACAACTACTGATAGATAATAATTTTAAAATTCAAAAAAAGAAACCTCTTTAATGTTATGGTAAATTCTCCACATGCAAGCAAACACAAGGATGTCAAATAAAAATAATTGCCCTGTTGTGTTTTTTCAACTAAGAAGCACTTGACAGGGATGCCAGGGGGATGTTTATGAATGCACTGAAGACTACATACATCTCTAAATATTTTCTCTTCTAAAAAAAACTCCCATAGTATAAATTCAGACCATTTGTTAACTTAATTAATTCCTCCTAGTTTAATTATACCTATATTTATTTTTGTATTTTTGTATGTATATTTTTATACATAGGTCACTCAAAGCCTGTCCATCTGAACTGACTTTTACGTCACATGGAGCTAATATTTTAGCTTAGAACATTTTCAGGGACAGATCTTCAATCTGTAGTGCTCTGTTGAGTTCACAGGAGCTTTACTGTTGTTTATCAAATGAAGATATGCCTTTGAAAGTCTCCTTATTGAAAAGCAACTGTCCTGATCTCATTTTTAGATCTATTAACCAGAGACAGGAGTGAATGTTAAATCAGTGGAGCCATATGTAAAATACTGCAACCAACACTCCGTTACATATAATTTCTCTCCAGCTTGCCTGATCTTTTTAGAGTTCAGTGAAGTCCTACCATATTGTCAGTCATAAGATTGGTCCCATTTGAAGCAAGACAAGGACTCTGAAGGTCATCACCCACAGACACTTTGATTAAATCTGACCCTTATTGCAAGCTGATTTCTCTGGCATTGCTCAGAGTCACTGGGAAGTAAGGAGGATAGTGTTGATACTGCTGCTTCCTCAGTCCACACCAACACTGATGACTAAGTACAGGGCTGCCCAGATCAGGTTATGGATTTGGAGTTGGTGTCTTTGGGCACTGGTGTTGAGGCCAACTCTTTTATTTTATTTAGCTTCAGTGAATCTGTTTGGGGATGACCCAGCTGGTGTCACTCTTCTCTGTGACAAGGAGTATCAGTCAATTAATTTGACTCCAACCTCTGCCTTGTTCTTTACAGGCACACAAGAGCAGCCCACTTCCATTCCCCCAACATGCCAGCTTCAGTACTGTAGCTTTTATTAAAGAAGTCTTGCACCAAGATTTGCCTTATGCATAATTTCTAAAATTTTCCCTTTAACTCAAACCCTTGCCACCAGGAGATTCAATTTTATAACATGTATAATGGAGCTGACTCAATTTTTAAGCTTTCTATGAAATAAATAAGAGTGTGAGCATTTAACTGTTTTTCTGGTCATCCTTAGACACTAACATTGAAGGCAAGTTGTTTGGATTACAAAGCTGTCTTCTTTCCAGTCTACGCAACCACCTTCCATATCATGCAGATATAGCCATTATAGATTACAGTACCAGTGCCCTTAGTGAAAGGTCTTAGGCTGGAAACCACCTTTTTCCCCATTAGAACCTTTGCAGTTGTTTGAGTTTGGCCATCCATGATGGTTAATATTTATAGACATTACTTAACGTGATCATATAAATCTGGACTTTCTGCCCATTGTGTTCAAAGGACTGGTAGGTGCCTGCAAGGCCAGCAGTTCTGTACCTCAGCAGCATCATCACCCTTGTTTCCCATCTGATGGTTTCCCATATCAGATAAAGAAAAATATCTACTGTCTCTCTGACTGAGACACCTCAGGGCATGAAACAACTCTCAACAGCTTGAAATAAAAGTAACACCTGCAGTAAAAAAAAGATTCAAATGCCACAAAAAGTGGTAATGCAGTGCAGGAAGAGAAATGGTCCCTCACATGAAGTTTTGGAAAATCAAGAACTGAAAGCAGACTGGTCTTTGCAAAGAAGAAGCATATCCAGACCCTAGAGGGACAACCAGCTCCTAACTGCCAGTGGTTAGGTACCTAAAAATGCCTTTGAGACTCAGGAGTCACTTGTTTTCAGAACACAGAAAAAGTGTCTTTGACTGAAAGACCTAATAATCTAAATGCAGATAAAAGGACATAAGCAGAATGGAATACATGATAAATTCTAAGCAGGATGGGTGTAAGATTGGCTTGATAGCATTCTTCAAGTCAGTTTTTCTCTGCATTTTCTTCTGTGCATTTTAGTTATAGGGCTTTATCCTCCATTGTCCTGCAAAACTGCAGAATCATTTTCATTGCTGTGAAGGGGGTGTGAAATGCCAGACCAGAGCAACACTCTGTGGCAATGTGAAGGATCTGTGTTTAGGCATCACTGACTCTTGTTTAAAATCAGCAAGGGTACAGGGGGTGGGCCTTGTGCACAGGTAACCTTCTTAAGCTTTGGATGGGATCTGCTTGGGGAAGAAATCATGTGCTAGAGCGTTAATGGTGAGTAGCAGCAAACTCTGCTTCAGAGTTTCCGTATGTACGTCTTATGTAGGGAAGGGAGTTGGTGCTCACCTCGGTGGTGCTGAGACGTGACTGTCCCAAGTACCTCTTCAGTGCACAGCTGCTGTTCGCATGCTTGGCCTTAAATTCTTCAGTGTCAATGTAGCAGGGAACTTAACTGCTCACATTGAATTTTTTTCCTGTCCTCTCTTTATAAAGGCTTTGATCCTAGAACCATTCATATATTTTCAACACAGGGATTTTCTGCTATTGCAAGGTCCTATGACAAAGCAATGTACTTGATCTTTCCTTCTTCTTATGATACTTTCCACTTTTTGTGGACCATCTTCCCGTTTGCCTTGAGCCTGAGGTGATAAGACATGTTTACAGAAGCTTCTAAAATGGGCATCATAGGGCTCTCTCAAGACTGTACATTTTACTATGTTGCCATCTGCAGTTGCAGACCCGGTAACTGAAACGATCTTTCACAGCCCTGCTTGCCTCTGGGCTCTGGAATGGTTGCTGAGGTGTAAACAGCTCGTTCAAATCATATGTCCTACTGCATCACCCACTTGTGTTTGTTCATCTCTGCCATTAACCAGTCTCCAACTTGAAGCTGTCTTTGCCTCAGGAAAGGCTTCTGTTTGCAATTTTTCAAGGGAGATACATTTTTATATCTACCCTGTGAAGAGTTTGTCGTTTGAGAGCAACTGTTGAGTGATCCAAAAATTCTTCCTTAAATCCTTTCTTGTGATAAAAACAGACTTTTAAACTTCACCTTCTGTAATGCAAAACCATAATCTAGATTTCAGCAAAGATGCTAAAGTCATTGCTGAAAATTGCTTAGTATGAATAAAGTTTATGAGAATGGTTTCTCAAAGGGGCAGATTTTTGATTTCGATTCAAATGTGTGGTTCTGCATTCAGTATTTGTGTGTTTACTTTCTTCTCCCAGGCCTGCATTTACTCTCCTTTTAAGCCTACCATGAAAAGAAACAGCTAACACTGTAATGTGCTGTGCAAAATAGTGTGTTTCTTGCTCATCTGAAAGACACTTGGTCAGGAGCAATTGCTTCAGGCCCAAAGGTCACAGTTTATCTGTGAATAACCAAAGAGTGAGAAAACTTGTCAGTGTCAAAATTATTTGCTTAAGTAACTAAAAAGGGATTTTTTTCCTCACCAAGAGAGGTGCAAGTAAGTTGGTAGTCAGGACAATGCCAGATTCCCCTGGCAGCAGAAAATACGGCCTGTGCCAAGTATAGCCTGAATTTTTGGATACATGTCAAATGGCACTGTTTCTGTGAAAGCTGAAGTTAAATCACAGCGGAATCCAAAACATGAATTGCAATTTCAGCTCGTGAGCTCTCCCCAATCTCTTCTTCTGTAGGTTGGCACAGCAAGATATATGGCCCCTGAGGTTTTGGAGTCCAGGATGAACCTGGAGAACATGGAGTCCTTCAAACAAACAGATGTGTACTCCATGGCTTTGGTCCTCTGGGAAATGACATCTCGCTGTAATGCTGTCGGAGGTAAGTGCCATCTGTTTTCTTCTCTCTCAAAGTATGTTGAGACAGACATGCTCTCGTGGTTGTCTGGGGAGAAGGTGATTCTTTTTAACTATCACCAGTTTTTCTAGTGTATCTGGATGATGTAAATTAACAGTCCTTAATAGTATGAGATGCACATGTGCATGAGCAGGCTTGAAGGCCAAGCAACTGAGCACATGAGTAAATTGATCCTCAGTTGGTGTAAGGATAAATTTTGCTGTTAGGTAGATCACACTTAAAAATTACTAAAGTCTGGTTTCCCCATGACATTTGGGTAACCATGGATTGACTCCGTCTGGTTGATCTCACACAAAATAATTGGAAATATAAGTCAATTTGAAATATTAAACCCAAGAAGTGATAACTGCGTACCATTTACTTTCTTGGAACATTAATTCTCAAAGCTAATAAGGGCCACTTAAGTGTCACATTTACTAATTGATAATTTCAGTAAGAGGCATCATGGTGGTATGGAAAGTTTCCTGTTTTCCCAAAATCACCAGCTGCTGCACATCATGCTTTGTGATTTTGCAAGAGATCATCCATATGAGAAATCAAGGTGTGTTTGCTGTATAAAGTGTAGTAACAAAATAAAAATGATTGGAAGTGACTATCAGAACAGGTCCAGGAAAAGCTGCTATGCTTGTTCATATTCAGAGTTTCTTCTGAAACAAGAATCTCCATATCTGCTTTGCCTAAAGCTGACCCAGAATTCCCAGTTTACAACACTGGTGTGTGCTAGAAATCAGAAGAGTTGCTGTTGGGATATCTACAATACATATTGCCATGTTTGAAGTTTTTCACCTTACTTCAGGAACTAAAATAAGACAAAGTTGCATGTAAAATTCTTCAGCCTCCTGGAATCGTCTTACAGTCATTCTAAAAAATATTACTGCACAGTTCAGGGCTCACACAGGCAGTCTAAGGAGTGGGGCTGTAGAAGGTAACACTAATGTGGATATTATAGTAGATACGCAACTGTGATTTGATTTGTTATCCTTCTTTCAACACCACAGAGGCTCCCTTTTCGTTGGACTTGGCACAGTTCCACCTTGAAGGGCTGCCATAGACGCAGAGACAGGACAGTCTTGCAGGCTAGAGCACTGTGCTAAGAGGAACACAGTGTACAGGAGGGAAACCAATGTCCCAGGGGAAGACGTGCATAGCTGCTCCTTGTTTCTCTACTAGCATCTGTGGGATACCGCAAGGGAGGTCTCTGAACCCACTCTGCACAGTGGCTGTGTGGCTGCACCACGATGTCCATGTGCAGGAGGGAGGAATTGCCTCCATCTCAGTCTCCTGCTCTGTCTGACCAGCATTTGGTCTTGCTGGGTGGGCTGTATTGTGGGCAACAGATTTGTCCCTGTTTGCACCCTGCCAGGAAAGCTGCAAAGCGAGTATGTGTGCAGAAAGTGTTAGTATAAAAGCATGAAAAGAACACCAAACTCTTTTCCAGTCAGACATTTGAGGGTAAAACATTTGGTGTTTCAGGAACTGAAGTTTCCAAGGCAAACCAATCCATATTTAATGGATCATGGTCATGCCTGTTTCTAAGTGCATTGGCACAACCTCAGCCTTTCATTAGTACTTTGTAAATGTGGCAGAGGAGATTCAAAACCTGAGAAAAAGGAGCTTTGCCCTGTCTCTTGAGCTCTCTCTCTGTTTCTTGCATTTAGGAACTCACCTGATTAGTGTAAATATGAGCTGTTCACTGTGGAGTCTTTCATCTTTGATGATACCTGAGTCCCTTCCTGTTCAGATTTGCTGAGTAGGGCAAAATGAAGATTGTAGCAAAAGCAAACCTTATTGCTGCTGTTCTCAGAAGGCAGCTGCTAAAAGAGGATATAAAGGGAGTTTCATAAGGAAGGAAAATGTTTAGCTTGTTTAGTTAGAAGAGATTGACCTGTTATAACCTTGAGAAGAAGAGCTGAAGTCATTTCAGTAAAGGGAAATATTTCTCTGGCTCAGCATCCCCTTTCAAGTGATGCTTAAGCCCCACACACATCCTGATTTCCCCTATTCATTTCATCCCTCAGTCATTCTCATCTCCACACATTTCTTGAATTTTGTTTCCCTATTTCAGTCATCTTTCCTGAGTTGAGGTCCCCAGCAGAACTCCAGAAACCTGGGCAGATCTGTAGGGATTGGAACTTTCACTTAGCATCTCTGTCTAAAGCAGCTCCCAGGATGTAGATCCCTTAAATTGTTGCTGGTACTGAGCTGCAGCAGCATTGCACCATTACTCTCATTTCCTTCTTAGATTTTCCCCTGGTTCATGCAGCCTGGTTATCTTTGCAGCCAGCTGGTGAAATACCCTTACAGTGATTCATGACTACAGCTCCCCCTCTGCTTTCTTTCTCCATCTGTCACTTGTGAGACTCCCTCCTCTCCTCGCAGCCTTCCTGAGGAGCTGCCTCTGCTCCCACAAACCTCTCTCACTCTTAGACTGTATGGCAATGAAAGAAATGCCTTTGCATGTAAGGCAGAGTAGGCTGACCTGATTGCAGACAGCCTTTTCAAAGGAGCCTAAAAGATCTAGGCTTGGCTGTGGTGTCAGCTCGGGGCAGTTTTGTGGGCAAGAGCAGGACTCTTAGCTGAGGCAACAGCATTTACAACTTTATTTAGGGAGGGAAGCATGCGAGGAAGGGGGGCTAATTGCCATTCAGTCACGGAGAGGTACAGGGTCTTACTTCTTTTTCAAAGGGAGCTCTTGGGATTCATTTGTCAGCGTGCAGGTGTTCAGTGAGTGTGGGAGGTGATGCAGGCAGGTCCTTTCACTACAGCAACTTTGTCAAACACAGCCTCCACGCTATGCCAGGCCTCTTCAGTCAGCAGACATTTAAACAAAAATACACAGCAGCACAACCCATACTGTGGAGCTGCTGTAGTAAATAAGCAGGTGGGGATTGGCTTTTGAGAAAGGCCACGCTGTTCATTGTTGCTTTGTTGTGCTAAATATGGAGAAGCAGAAATGGGGCACGAGGGAAAGGGAGACAGAGGCAAAGATCGAGGTTGACTGATTTTTCACCAGAGTATAATTTAAGAGGCATATTTAGAAACTCAGCAATACTACTTTGGGGAGAACTTCAACTGTTCCATGCTGCTGTTAACTTGGTATTTAATTCAGCACAGCAGCTGTGCACCAGATGCTGCACGTTGCAAGAAATACAATTTTCATCTCAACCACTTGCTTTCAGAGTGACACAGCTTTGGTGACTGAGACAAGTGTAATTTCTCTGACAGCCTCCTAGAAAGAAAAGAGAACCATCTGGGTTGTATTGCAAATGCTGTGGGTGGGGCACTGTTGGGGGTAGCAGGGGAGAAGGAGAGGAAAGGGAACTTCTGGATACATGGATTTGGTGAAGAGGGAGAAGAAAAACCCCTCAGAAAAAGGCGATGTTGCTTGAGCAGTATTGTACTGCCTGGAGTGGTGGCTGGTTTTAGTATAGTAGCAGGGCTTTGTTTAAAATGGCAGCCTTGCCTTCCCTGTGTTTCATGTGAATAAAATTAGTATTAATCTTATGCTAACTTGGAAAGAATCAGCCAAGAGCCACAGTTTGGCAACTAAACATTTGTGCATCCTGTACCTCATGAAATGCTCAGCTTTCATCACACTGACATGGAGCAGTGACGTTTCTGGCAGCAGGGAGCAATTAGATGGCCAGTACAGCAGGGCTATGCCTGTGCAGTGGGCCCTGAGGTGGCTGCAGCTGGGGGATGATTTAAATTTCTCCTTCTGTGAAGCAGAGCCCAATTAGGGCACTACTCCTCTGGCTTGTAGTGGCATACAGCCCTGGCTAGTAGATCCACACAGTGCAGCGTCACCCCTTGACAGGCACCCATGTCCTGGAAATTCTACAAGTGTCACCCAGTGCTACATGTAAGGTAGCCTGTTCTGTCCTTCAACAAGCCCGTGTGGCAGTGGATAAGGTCACTGCACCACACCCATGTTGAGCACTGATGTGCTCGATGTTTGCTACTTTACCACCTCAGGATTCAGTGTGCATTGACTGAGCAGCCTCTAAGTAGCAATCAAAGCAACAGCAGCACTGATGGCAGGGCTCGTGCACCCCCAAACCTTTAGAAGGGTGACTGTGTCTTTGATTATCAAATGTGAGGTCACTTAAGAGATATCTGTGCACAGTGAGTTCACCCATCCCAATGCATCTTTCCCTCATAAAGGGAAACTTGGGGAAATTTATGAAGTAAGCATTTGACGGCATCTTAAATCTGGCCATGAAACAGCTTTTGGGCCTCTGCTTTGGGCATTATTTTCCCTTTGTGCAACTAGTGCAAGTTAGCAGATTCACTACCCAAAGTCCTCTAGCATGATGAAGATGCTATCTGAAGGACACTACCTGTGTTTGTAAGAGCTGTCACAGTAGCTCCAACATCAACTGATTTATCCCTTCTTCCCCCTCATAAGCTCTAAATAAAGAAGTATTTCAAAGGGACCTAGAGGTTCCCAAACACAAGTTCACTGCTGTGGACTGGGCCTCACAGTTGACTTCTGCTGGCCTTTCATTTCACTCCCCCTTTGATTCTGCAAATAAAATTCAGCGTCCAGCTTGAGAAGTTGTCCCAAAGAAATCAGTAAGACAGATCACATAAAGAGTATCAACAGGGTTTGTGGGTATGCTCTTCTGACCCAAATTTCACTGCAAAATGCTTAGAGTAGAAAAAGATCACAAGTGAACCAAATTTTTCATCACGCACAACAAATAGATTTTCAGTAATGTCGCTTGTTTGGGGCTAAAAATCCAATGCCAGCTTTTTTGAGAGTCATGGCCAGGCCAATGTCAAAAGAAACCAGCAGTAAGTAGTGCAAGTCAGCTCTCAGCCATAAAGATTGAATGCTGGAGGTTAAAGTTGGAGGAATTCTGCCATTACTGAATGCTAAAGGTTCTGTAGTTCATGGCTCCTGATGTATTTATGGTATTTCATCCAGTTGTCATTTTTAGTGCCCAACCGGTCTAAAACCAATCAAAAGAAACATATAAGGCATGAGAAATAGAATCAGCATCTGTACACAGCCACACACAGGCAGCTAGGTGCAAACATCTTAACCTACCTCAAATTGACATCTATTACATTTACTGTAGCACGTAAACATGATCCATGAATAACACCAGCTATTACTGCAAAATGTGTCTGACACTTGAGATTCCACAGCATTAGGATGACTTACTGCATGAGGATTTAGTGGGCTTTTTCTTTCTTTCCAAGGGAAAGAGAAGCATGGTAATAAATAGCAAGAAGATGCCACATGCTTTTCAAACCGAGGGAAGACTGTATTAGTAGAAAGTTATTACAGTGAATTGGCATCTGGCCTCAATTTCTCTTTCTTTACCATAAACAAAAACAAAGCAACAACAAAAAATCCAGACATGAAAAACCTATCCAATCTTTATATTTGGAAGTGGAATGCTCATAACTTACGGGATCAAACAAGGAAAATGTATTACGAACCTATAAATTCCCATGAAAGGCTTTCCCTTCTCCTTCTTGAACCATCTCATGAACCTGGGCAACCTTCTGATTAAACCAGTGAGAGGGAACAAGAAGTCAGCAACACAGCACCAGCTTCCCTCTGTTGGGCATTCACATTCCTCTGACTCCTCACAGTGCAAGGTCTCAAAGCCTTGGCTGGTGTCCATGTCCAATACCACAACTAAACCATGTCTGATGGAGATGGCACAGGAAATGGTCATCTAGGTCATACAATTTAAGTTTTCCCAATGAACTTTAATATTTTTGTTAGCTTTGAACATGTAGGTATGTGAATATAATCATCGTGCATCCGCTGCATGCTAACCCTGGTCTGACTAGCAAGATGGCAACTTCCCAATTCATTTCTAGGGCTAAAGTCTTGTAAATTTACTTTGGCTGAGTAATCTCTGACTCAGATTAATGTGGGTGACGCTGGTATGCCTTCTTGTACAGGAAAGAAAGTGAAGCAGGCTTTGGCCCTTAGGTCTTAGAAGATGGGAGTTTTGTTTCTGGACTATAGCCATTCTCCAGAGCATTTTGTGGAAAGTGGCCAGCAGCAGATGGCTAGGGAGAAGGAAGGAGAGCTCTGTAGGAGGCATCTATGGGGTAATATGCTGCAGTGCATACAGTTGTTTGCAGCTGAATCTCTAAACACAGAACATTTGAAGCACAAGGTCTAATATCTCTTCCAAAATGTTTGTTATTGTAACTTCACTATTCTTTTTAAGCATTAGCATGATAAAGTCTTCATCTCATGGCCGTCACATACAGAAACATCATGCACGTACATCATACGCATGCACATACGTCACAGTGAGATCTACAGCTTGACTTCAAGGCTTTGGAGAAAAGTCCAAAGTTAATTGTCTTTAGTACCTACCTTGTTTTTATCGTGAGACATGACAGAAGGATCTGACGTGTATTATCTCGATCATTAGTTATTTTCAGTAACGTATCATATGACCCCATCCTTACCTTCTCTCCCAAAGTAAACAAGCCCAAGTTTTAGAGGTTCTTCCCATTTCTTCTGGGCCTTTAATCCTTATCACCTTTCTCAGTGCTTTTTACCCTGTGAGAGGAGTGAGCAACACTGCGCACTGCAGTTGAACTTAGTTGTAACATTATGCAACGGTGGTTTTTCTCTCCACTCATTCATCTCTGTTCACACATCATCTGGGCACTTGCATGCATTCTCGAGACCACTTTGTAGGTTGCACTTCAGTTTTTCTTGCCCTCAATTAACTCCTAGAAAGAAATAAGAGGCAGCAGAACAGGCCAACTTCATAAATCTTTATCTGATACCAGCAAGTCATTAGGCCTGTGAGTAAAGTCTCCATCTGTTCCCAGAGAAACCACAGCATTTTCTACACTGTGTCAGCATCTACTATAATATTTCCGGTCTCAGAGATTTCTTGAGTTTTCTCCAAAGGTCCCATATGTCTGCCTCTTCCTTTCTCTCTCTCCAAAGACAAGCGAAGAAAATATGCAGCATGCAAACAAAAACTGGAGTGGCAGCAGCTCCTTCAGAAAACTGTGCCCCTGTATCACAGGCCAAAACTGATCCATATTGGGAAGGAAGTCTAAAATAAGAGCAGACTACTACTTTCTACAAAAGAATGCAGCTTAGGAGTAAACAAGGGCAGCATGGCAGCTTCCAGCATTGCTCCTTAACTGTATCTTCATCCTTTTCAAGCAACCATTCCATCCTAGCAATCTGTACATTCACATCTACCATGATCTAGATAGATTTCAGTTTATATTTCACCTGGTAAGTGTGTGTGGACTCCAGGAGAGCTGAGGGTGAGCAGCTCTTCAAAAGCTTGACTTAAGCAAAACTCACCTTAAAGCTCCCATGTGTTTTACCTCAGCAGAGTTTGAAAGGTTTACAAACCATTATAGATTACTCTGCTTCTTGGACTGTTGCTAATATTATTATGTACTAAAGGGTTTAAATGAGAATTGTTTTGTTGGCTAGGAAACAAAAGGGGAGGGAGGGAGTGTGTGGGAGAAACACATTTGAAACATTTTTGAAAATGCCAACTGGCTTTGCTTTGTTTGGAGCTGGTCAAGCAGAACAGTGGCAGTGAGCAGCTAATCAGTAGCTCCTGCTCCTCAGAGAACTGCCAGCTCCCTTCACTCTTGGCACCAGCACAACCCAGCTAAATACGCTGTGTTTCCTTTTTCTCTTGTCAGAAGTGAAAGAGTACGAGCCCCCGTTCGGCTCCAAAGTGCGAGAACACCCTTGCGTGGAAAGCATGAAGGACAATGTCCTGAGAGACAGAGGGCGACCCGAGATCCCCAGCTCCTGGCTTAACCATCAGGTAAGAGCAGCACACGTGAGTGGTGGGAGCTGCACTGTACACTGAGCTGCTGCCTGAAGCCTGAGCCTTACCTCAGTGCCCTGCCCAACAGGCTGGACCTCTCTTTGCATAGAGCAGAGCTCAATCACACAGTGACACTGGTGCTGATGTGGTTCAGACACCACAGTTCTCTGCACCGTGCCTGCCCCAAAGCCCAGGGATTCCTGGTGCACACCAGTGTAATCTAAAAGCAATCAAAACAGAAACACTGGAAGCCTGAGATCCAACAATCATCCAGAGAGACACAGAGTAATTAGGCCCTTGAAGTACACTGTGTGTAGGCTCTGAAAGAGCAAAGAAAACTTACATGGGCCTCTGTTGCAGGCAGAATGGGAGCTTCAGACAAAATTTATTAGAGAAGCCTTCCTGTTGAGTAATGAGGTAGAGAAAGGATCCTCTTGCTTTCTGAACTCCTCAGAGAGGAGTCTAGGTGTGTCTGGATCCAGTCTTATCCCCAGATTTTGTCAACAGTTTACGTTTTAAGGATTATATAGGTGCAGTTGAACCATTATACAACTTTGTCTTGCACAATTAAGGATGGCAAAGCAGATAAAAAATATAAATTATTTATTATGATAATGACTACACAAAAAGATCTTAATCAGAATTATGTACTACACAGCAGTATAAGAGCTATAAATACTCATACAGTGTACACAATGAAGCAATATTGAAGCCATCATATTAAACCAACCATACTAAAGGTAGCACAACCAATTATTAAGTAGAGAGTGAAGTCACCCACCCAATGCCAACAACCATAGGCAAATCTCTTGTGCCCAGTCTCAAGGAGTAACCTGGAGGGCATGGGAGTAACCACGAGGAATGGGACTCCTCAAAAGGAGGAATCTCACTTCAAGAAGGGTTATGTTAGAAGACCCTGTCCTTAAAAAGTAGGACTGGGCTTTCATAGTATAAAATGATTGACTGTCAGTCAGATGTCTCCAGGCCAGCTCAGCAGCTGTAGATAAGTTATTAATAGTATCACTTGTTTTTTCCTTTGTCGGGCAGTTTACCAGGTCTACCAGATCTTCACTTCACTATCAAGATGTTTAAGTCAGGCTGATTTCATCATTATTCAACACCAAAAGCAGCATGACCCCCTTCTCCATTCACCACTGGCAGCTTTGCAAATAGGACACTGTTCAATTTGTTTTACCCCATTTCCAGGGAGACCATCCTACTACAGAAGATCTTCAGCAGAGAAAGTAATTCTCAGTTCTTCACCATGGAAACCAGTCATAGTTGTATCCCAGCTGTTGACAGGTTTAAGGAAATATAAAATTAGTCTTCAGCAGGCCAGTCTGGTTTTATCCAGGTTGTGCATTAGCAGTCTATTTCCCTTGCATATCACAAAGCATTTTGTCAGCTTCCTCCATTCACAAGCACCACAGTTGCACTTCCTAGGCAATAGAGGATTTTAGAGTAGATGAAACTGAATGGAAACAAGCCAAGCACATGACTTTCTTCACCTTTGCTCTCACTAGTTTTATCAGTAGAGATAAAATATGAATCATATCAGAGAAGTGAGGCTTGGTCATTCCACTTCTCAATGAAATATGCTGGGTGGTCTTTAGCGACAAAGGGAAACTATCACAAACATTTATAAAAACCCAGGCAACCAAGAATATCATCTGCTATTTCCATCAGGAACAATGTTACACTCCCTTTTTCATTCCATTTGGAAAGTTAAAATCAGTCTGACATCTACTTAGAAAATACCAAGCGAGTGGCCAAAATCAATCATCTTTCCAACCAAGAACATCTGCCACCTGATTACTATGGCAGAGTGCAGCCCCTTCCTGGACTGCAGGGACTTGCTCCTTATGTACTCAGCTGTGAAGAGTAGAGTTATTGAGGAGGGGCTTTTAATGAAGGAAGAAAGTTGAATTTTGAGGGACAGCTGGATATCTGATGCTATCAGCACTAAAAGCCCTTAACAGCAAAGCTGAGTGTGTGGAGAGTTGCAGCTTGAGATACTAGGGTAGAGCTGTGGGATCCACTGTGGATTTCATCACCTCTGGGTTCATAAAGCAAGTAAAATTATCATGGATTTGGACCTAGATGTTCTGCATTTGACTTCAGAGATTTCTCCCCTGTATAAAACCCCCACCTCAATCTGCCCCCAGCACAGAGCACCCCACCAATTGGGAGGGCCATGCACTGGTGTTTGTGTATGGGCACACCAGAAAGGGCACAGCTGGCTCCAGCAGGTTTCAGCTAAGACTCTAAGGAAGGAAATGGATGCTTGATAACACACTTAGAGGACATTTAATGAAGGTGCATTTAATTCCCTTCACCTGAATCCCTTCAGTGTTTCACATTTTGCTATCTAAGATGTAGTGATGCATCAGTTTCTGCAGGGCTGGGACAGTTTGCAGCAGCTGAGGATTTGCTTTGAACTCCATAGAAGGTGTTCTTACTGTAATGGCTCTTCCATATTCATTTTGTTCCTCTGCAGTTGTGTTTTTGTAATGAACTCATTATTCATCGAGATAAAATTCTGGAATGGATTTACATATTACAATTACCCCCACACCCCCCTTAATGAGATTTGTTGCACTATTGATTTCAAGTTAATGTTTAATATTTAATTTAATTTACTGCTTGTAATTTCAATGCCAGCAGAAAACTAATGTTATTTGTATACAGAGAATAACATTCTGCTATTAGCATTGACATCAGTCAACATCACCAATTAGGTAAATTATACAATTAATGCAGTGTTGTGAAATGTTATTTTTTTAAATAAGTTAAAGATAAATCCTACTTAATGGGCTTTTAGTGTCATAAAGCAAAACACAGTTTCCTGGCAAATACCTCATGTTTATAAAATGCATTACAGAGATGCAACTGGTTTTTTGCTCCTGTAAACATTTGCATCAGAATTGAAATGAAGGTTAAACAGTTACAACTGTGAGTGATGTGTTTAAGTGTTTGTGGGACTGTGGCCCATATTTGCACATAGATTTGGGTAGTCCAGAAGGAATTCATAAAGAGCTGATGTACAGCCCAGTATTGCTGGCAATCAGAATTTTGTTTGAAAAACCCAAGCAGAATTCAGTCGTGCAAAGGCATGGGTTGAGCAGGAGGTCATGTTATCCAAGAATTCTGATCATATTTATTTAAAAAAAAAACCCTGCTTGATTCTAGAGCACTACTCCCAAGCATCGTTGTTCTTGTTAAAACACGTGCCTAGAAACATGTGCCTAGAAATGACAGTACCAACTGAAATGATGAAAATATTGTAGTGGGATTTCTTTAAAAAAAACAAAAAGAGAAGAATGCCCCCATGACCGAAGCAGCAGATCCCATAGGGAGCCCCCAGGTGAAATAACCCCCAAACTTCTGAGAGCACTGAGGCAGCTCTCAGAGAGAGGCTTTGCTGGTGGCTGGCCCCTCACAGCTGCTCTCTCTGTGCTCCCTGCAGGGCATCCAGATGGTGTGTGAAACCCTCATCGAGTGCTGGGACCACGACCCCGAGGCCCGGCTGACGGCGCAGTGCGTGGCCGAGCGCTTCAGCGAGCTCAAGCACCACGACAGGCTCTCAGGAAGGAGCTGCTCGGAGGAGAAGATTCCCGAAGACGGCTCCGTGACCACTGCGAAGTAGCGCGTGCCCTAGAGCTCCAGAACGGAGGGAAGCCGCTCCTAGACATGTTCACCTTGGCAAAGGAAGAAGTCTTGATCAGTGCCTTGACTTGCTTCCAGAGGACTGAGGCTGTCACTACTCCCTTTAGGCTCCAGCTCTGGACAGGGAGATGTGTTCTGGGAATTAAAAGCTGGGGGAGTAGCTGTCATACCCTAGCACTGGCAGCCAGCACCATGTCGTAGGAGGAGCTATGTATGGTAGCACTTCCTCAGGAAATGAGATTTGAAAATAGCCAATAACATTATGCACTTTATTAATGCCTGTATATAACTATGAAATTGCTATTTTAATATATATATATACATATATATCTATAAAATGTGTGTGTATGTATATATATATATATCTCTATAAACAGCCATGTTCTGGGAAAAGTTACTAAAAAAATGTGCTTCCAGGAAATTACCAGTGCATTAGAAATCCCATGCCTTAGGGAAGGAGCCTGGGGAGACTGGTATAGCACCACACCAGCAATTGTGCACTAAACGTTCTGCCAAAAAATAGAAATGATATGCAATAAAAAGATGACTTTCAAAGCATGTGCTGTGACCACCTGGCTGTGGTCCTGCTGTTCACAGTTACAGGAGCGGTCTCACAGGAGACAGGCCAATTTGACTTTGCAGTTGTACATTGTGGAAGGTTCAGGAATGCCTTTTTCCTCTCATCTTAACCCCAGAGTCCTCAAAGTGACCCAGATCAGGTGTGTAAGGAGGTTCAGTCCTTCCCGCATGTGTGTTTTGTTATCGAGTTCATTCATGTTGTATGTTTATTGCTTTGAATTCGTGCTGCTTACAAACAGGTTGCAAAATACCAGCAGGATGAGTTTTCCCTTCTCCCATCCCCACCCCCAAACCATACAGAACAGGACAGGGCCAGCAGCAATCCAAGCAGATGTTTTATATTTGCTGTGCATTCTGAGTGTGGGCAGTACTATTTTTTTTCCCATCTTTTACCTTGATTGTGTTGCTGTAAGAACAAACTTTTTTTTTCCCATACAGCGTATGTATTTTTTTTCCCATACAGTGTGTCTAATTGCTAGACAGACCACAGTCTGACTGTTCCATGCTTTCTAAAGTAAGAGACAACAGCTGGTGCCTTCATTTTTGCAAAAAGACCTTGGAGGTGAGGGAAAGCTCTATAGCAATAGGTTAATGGCATATCCTGCCCTCAACATTGCTTGCATTTAGGGCTGCCTCAGCAAGTCAGCAATTCACAGAATAAAAAAAACAAAAACAGAGTTTTTCAACAGGATTCCTCAGACATTGCTTACATTCTTTCAGTTCCCCAAAATGCTTAAGACAGTTGACATCACATTGGGCCTATATACATGACAGCACTGTGTTTAATAAGTGCTAAAAATCTTGTCTTTAGGTGTTCTACAGTGATTTATCCACTTTTCTCTTCCTCATGGCATGTCAACAGGCCTTGCAAGTTAGAAATTCAACTAGCACAAACCAGTCCTGGACAGATGTATCTGGTGTGATTTATTAAACAGCTTTGACAGATAAAGATCGATATTCCTCTCGAAGATATTGCCATGCAAGTCAATAGGAATCATGGTTATTGAAATAGGAGTTAAGGTTTATGATGGCAAATACTTTATTTGAAATGGTTATGTAAATGCTTTTTTTTTTTTTTTTTTTTTTCCATTTTAACCAAACTACATAGAAATATTTAAACAGAGCGGGGCAAAACCTCCACACCTACAGTGGAAGTCAGAGGATACTATGGCAATTTTGTAGGGATGGAATGTTGTAAATTCACAGAGCCACAGGCAGAGGTGGGAGATGTGAGTGGGGAGTGCATCCAGACAGGTAGAAGGTCTCGGCCCATTTCTCTTCCTCCATCCACACAGAAGGTCAAGGAATGGCAACCAGTAGTTCCTGACAGTACTGATGTTTTTATGGGGTTTTTTAACACTACATGTAAAGGAAAATTTTTATTCTTTTAAGGAATATTTCACCTGTACATCATGTATGAAATAGGAATGTGAGCAATATATACTCTTGTATATCAAAAGTTTCAAACACTTAACTTGCTTTGTAAACTGTTTTGAGGGGGTCTTTGTCTTGTTTTGTATAAATCAAATGTTTATTGGAGCAAATAAAATAACACCAACTCAAGTTCGTCTGTGGAGCATCCAGGATAGGGGGAGGGCTCTTCCTAAAATGAGCCCTATCCTAAAATGATTCAAGTCCATTCCTTCCCACCAGGAGTCTGAATGTCATGCTCAGTGTGTCCAGTGTGCATGTGTCCTGCTCTGCTAATGGCTCCTTCCCCCAAGTCCTCCCCTTCCCTTCAGCAGAACAGCACTAGCAGATGGCCAAACTTGCTGGCCCCTTAGCCCCTGCACTGGTATACCTTCACAAGTCTCAAAGGAAGGGAGGGAGAAAGGGTTTACAGCGGATGCTTTCCTACTTCTGGTTTGCTCAGGTCTCAGTGATGTGACCCCTACGGACATGGTTTAGTCATGGACTTGGTAGTTTTGGGTTAGGGGTTGGACTCCATGATCTTAAAGGTGTTTCCAACCTAATGAATTCTATGGTTCTATGATAAGGCCATAGTTAGACCTCTGTGATTTTGGTCCTGTTACTTAAATAAGCCAGAAGACAGCCCACTAAATCTGTGTCACTGAGAAGTACATGATTAATGAGCTTGTGCCTTACACCTACTGCTCTCCACAAAGCTTTCACCTTTTTAAGCTGATACCACTCCCTTGGAAGACATGCAGAACACAGGTACCGCATAAACAAAGAGCAAGATACCTCCCTCTGCCCTCTTCAAATTGCCTTGAATGTCACTTGGGTTGAATCTAAACCTTTGCACAGGGTGCAGTCCACCAGTGTCTGATATTAGCATCTGAGATGCTCCAAACATCACCATTTTTTCAGATGGTATCTTTGTGTCAAAATCTCCACTGGGCCTCAGACTTGGCTGCACGGAATACTTTGTTTTTGAACCTTCAGGTATGGATACCTCAAAGAGGCACCTACATGTCTTTGTTCATGAGTCAAGCAAAATCACAAAATAACTGAGGTAGGCAGGGGCATCCGAGTCTGCTCTGTGCTTGCTCGTTGTCTGATCCAGGGTCATGTTCAAAACAAGCGCCTTAAATCAGGTTGCTCAAGGTCTTGTGGGATTCTGAGCATGTCAATGATTTCACAGCATGTCAGTGATTTCACAGTCTCTTTGGGCACCCAATGCTCTGAGCAGAGCAATGCACACAGACGATGTCAGGTGTGCAAAGCACAGTGATCACATCTAGTCTAAAACTGGCAAAATGAGGGCTTTGTGATGGAGGCCCTGCCTAGGTGCCCCTCAAGCATTCAGCCACAGGTGACCAGCTCTTCCTTCAAGCCAGCTACCCTCTGCCAAGTACAAGAACAACTCTCAGCTTCCCACTGGGCATACAAAGGCTCTCTGCCCACACCTCCGTGGTTTCCAGCAGTGCCCTGCTGAACCTTGGCAAGCCAAGCATCCCTGTGGCTGGCCCCAGCATGTGCCGGTGCACTGGTGGCAGTGGCCACCCCTCAGCAGTCCCCACCACTGGCCATGTATTGGCAAAGATCTTCAGGCCCCCACATCCTGTTTATGCTGGCTCAAAGTCTGAGTCTTTTTGGCATAGCACAGCAAGCAAGTGTTGCAAATGCATTTTAAAAATGTCGCACGCAAATTCCACAGATCTTTTAGTCTTGAAGTACACAATATCCTTGAAATAAAGTACCCTATTATACTTCTAATAATTTCTTTTTTCAGTTAAGGCTTTTGCCTGCCTTCTACATCCTACTGTGAGCAGCTCTTAATTAGCATGTTGGTCAGCATTTTATCACCAGGGTACACAGCAAGGAGGCTCCAGCTGTGCAGTGCAGAAGTCCTTGGGTTTACTGCTGAGCCATGCAGTTGTCTGAACTGGATAGGGAAGTTTCCCAGTACAGCCTGCCTCTGTGTCACCAGTTCACATAATTTCCAGCACAGTGGGGATTTCACCCCCTTCTAGGATATTCCCGACTGCTACTGAAATAGACATGAATGACAAAAGAAGGAAAAATCATGACCCAGCCCCTGAGGAGAAAAAAAGACATAGAAAAGTATTAAGACATCGTTAGTCTGAATGCACCTGGAAGCAAACTGGGCCACATGTAGAGCACCTGCAATATTGTCGTCTTGTCAAGCCATCTGTACTGGGGCCCAAGGGCTTCCTTTGCTTCCAGAGGAACATTGATTTATTTATTTCCTGATCACTTAGTTCTTTATGTCTCCTGCTTGCTTGTTTTTTGTTGTTGTTGTTTTTTTTGGTTTTTTGGGGGATTTTTTTTGCCTTTTTTTTTTTTTTGGGCATTATGTTTTTAATAAAATGCTGCCTGTGGCAATTTTTCCCTCTGGCCACAAAGAAGATGGAGTGAATTCTGTTCCAGACTGTCTGCCTGTTCCTGAATGTAGTTTGGCTGCCTTTATGCTGCTTATTACTTGGCAAACATTCCTGCAAGTTGGTGCACACCATGTGCTTGTTGAGAAGGCTCTTGCTGGGAGGGGATAGCAAAAATTCGAGTCTCAGCTGGGTCAGTATAAGTGATGCATCTCATTGCAGGATTCTGGTGCTTGCTTATTTTTTTCCTTCAGGCACCTCTGTTCTACTGGGTTACATTTCCCAGCACGACCCACAAGACTCAGTTGGCCTGAGCCCATGGTGCCCCAGCCTTGTCATCTGGACCCCATTTCCTCTCCATTCCTTGACCTACGGGCTGCTCTCACCTATTTTTGAACTCTGGAAGCTGAACGGCCTTGCTCATGGGCAGAAATCTGGAGACAGTCAGTGGTTTGCTGAAATACAGCCAAATTGTGAGGCTCCTGAGAGGACCAAGCCCAGGAAATAGATTTAAAATTCTTGACTAATGAATGCTTTGAGCACCATGTAATCACTTCATGAAGAGGCAAAGGCAAAAGGCAGCTCATAAATTATCTATTGTGAATTATTTGCTCAGCTATAATGGTGATAAAACAATCTCTTCAGACAGTTTCATTTAGGTAGCTAAACTCTTAAAAAGATTAGACAGTCACCTGATCAACTTTGTTATGATTAAACCCTCACTGCTGAAATGTCTCTCTCATGAAGATGTTGCCGTGTGAAACCAGGGAGAGCAAAGATCCCTGGCATTTCTTCCCAGGCTGACCCTCTCCTGCATCACAGGAGGGAGCACTCACAGCTGAAAACACTTCTCTTTCTCCTCAGCTGCAGCAAGGATTTTCTGTGGAAGAAGAAATGAAAACACTTCACCTTGCTCTCTTTGTTCACTCATTCGTGGCTTCAAGCCCAGGCTGCCGGAAGCCCCTCCCAGCCACTCCTCTTCCCCAGCACCTTCAGGTGCCCAAGAGGGGTTGCACGGTTTTGGATCAGGGTGCTGGTCTTTCTCTCATGAAAACTCCCCTCTGCATTTGTGTCTCAGAACAAGACCTGCACCAGATATTGCACGATCTCCCAAAGGGCATCTCACCATTTTTTCTGATCTGGCTGGGGCCATGTCCTTCCTCCTGTACCCTTCTACCCCCCAGCCTCATCTTGACCTCAGCCTGGACTGCCTTGACCACTGGGATCTGTCCTCCAGAAACAGCACCTGGGCAAGCAAATCCACTGCATACACCTGTTTAACACACTGCTCCTTGGCTCATTTAGGGCAGAGCAATGCAGAGGAAGCAAAGCCCAAGAGAACCACACATCAGATGTGTTTCTAAGGGGCTTTCATGGGCATGGTGATCAGGTTTCTGGCCAGAAATTTGTTGTCTTTCTGCTTCCATGAGCATGAGGTTCCCTGGACCCCAGTTGTCTCCTTATCTTTCTGGAGGAGAGGACAACCACGTAATCTGCTCCTGGTACCCCTGGGGTGAAGCTTCCATCAGTTTGTAATCCACATGAGCATCTTGCATTAGGCCCCCCAGCCTCACCCTCTACTCTCACCTCCTTCCCCATGAATCCCAGGCACAGAGCCAGGAATGAAAACAGTCCTACATCTCCAGCCCTGCTGGAGCAGGGGTTTCTGTATTGTACAGCTCAGCTGCCTGCCAGTGTAGCATAAGGATCTCTGAAATATCCCCATTTTTACAGAGTGCTTCAGCCACCAGCTGGCTGGGGCAGGGTGGGGGGCGGGGGGGTTATAGGGAAGTGCTTTATTTTGGATGAACTAAACCAACTTGAGATGCAGGACCTGTTATCAGAGCTGTATGCTGAGCTACAGAAACGGAGCTTCCCCCGCACCCCACATCAATAAAGCCTGTGCTGCACAAAGAACTACAAAAATAGATTTCCTTCTGTTAAAAATATGCCAGGGTCTTCATGATTCAACCTTTCAGAAGACCATTTAAGGTTAGAATTTTTTTTTTTTACAAAAGCTATTGATTTCATCCTATTCCTGATTTTGCTTGAAGGTGAAAACTGTCTTTCTAATTCTCAAACAGAAGTCAGTATAAACTTCTTCTCAGATAAACATCTGTCTGTCTGTGGCTGCAAATGTTCAGCTCTTAAGGCTGGGCTTTATCTGACTTCCTTCTACATGTATGTGAATGCTGGGTGGATCTCTGCACTTGCTGATCAAGGCTGTCTATGCTATGACTACTCATAGATTTTAAAGATATCCATATTAAATTGGGAATACATTGTTTGGCAACATATAAGAAATGCTTCCTCAGACTCAGAAGTGCTGAGGGTTATTGCTTCAGAGATTGAGATGGAAATACAAGGCCTGCTCTGGGGTCTTTCAGTGCATTCTCACAGTGACTTTTTGAGAATCATTTGAAGTAAAATACTATTTTTTGAAAGAGTAAAGCTTTTTATATGCCTAGAATGACAAAATAGTGTTTCATCTGTGATTCAACAAAACTGAAATAAAGGCTGTCAGGGAAAGGATCCAGTGAAAGAAAACACAAAGCTGATCTGCTCAAAACAGCTATGTGGTGCTGCCACCAAGGAGAATTACAATTTGCAGCACATGGGTTAGCAGACAGCGTATTCAGGAGCAGCCCATCAATAAGACAGGCACTAAGCAAGTTAAAGATAATAACTGCTGATACTTGAATCCAGACATTTCTGGAAAGATGAGGTTCCTTCCTTTTGTCAAATTAAAGTCAAGCTACTGATCCTCTTCAACAAAAATAGTTGCTTTCCATAAGCCATCTGGTGCTTCTGGAAGCAGAAGAAAATAGGCCATACCTTTAATTAACTAAAAGGTTTGGACAGGACATAAATCTCATACCAAGACTTTTAATTTTCCAGTTGTTAACTCCTGTACAATTTCACGCAGACTCACTCGTACTTTGTCTACCACCCCTTTTGCTCGTCTAATCCCCATATGAGCAGCAGGAGCAGTGCTTCTGTGTCATGACATCACTGATACTCCAGCCTCAACACTGAGGAAGAGTCTGCAGAAGCAACTTGCAGGGAATTGGATATCAGGAAAAAGTTTTTCTCCTAGAGGGTGGTTGAGCACTGGAAGAGGCTCCCCAGGGAAGTGGTCACAGCACCAAGCCTGACAGAGTTCAAGAAGTGTTTGGACAATGCTCTCAGGCACATGGTGTGACTCTTGGGGCTGTTCTGTGCAGGGCCAGAAGCTGAACTCAATGATCCTTAAGGGTCCCTCCCAACCCAGCTTATTCTGTAATTCTACGATTCTAAATATTTCTTGTAATGCTTAGAATGGCATCCTGTGTTTTGAGCATAAGGACATCTCCCATTAAGCAGCAGGTTTCTTAGCTTGTGTACATCTGGAAAGGACATGTAAGTCTTATTAAATAAGTGGGGGAGGGAACCCATAATTTAATTTTAATGTAAGAATGTTAACATTAATTTTCTTGCCTTGAAATAATTTCTGGAATAGTTGCTTTAAGAACCTAACCTTAGGAAGGCTGTAGGAAATGGAAGAAAGAATTTAAATTAACTTGTTTCAACATTTCTCAATTGTTTAGGTTAATCACAGTAAACCAAACAGGATCCAGCCATACTTAAACACAGCCTTTGCCCAAGTATAAACTGTTTACTCTAGCCATGACACACAACCAGACAAAATTAATTCCTGATCTGGGGGAGAGTCTAATTTGCTTTTATTAGGTCTAGATGAAAACATTTGGGCAGAATAAGGTTTGCTTTTCAATGCAAAAGAGCCTCAAAATGTCCTGAGAGCAAGCAGGGGGTGCAGCAGTCTCACCACCCTCACCACATCCACAGCTTGGCCCAAATGTGGCTCCTGTGGCCAGGTGGAAGCAGGGCTATGCAGGGCAGCCTGAGCATGGGCAGCAAATGGTCCCACAGCTGACGCCTGGAGAGGAGAAGCCCACTCCATGTGCTCTCATGGCTCGCTTTGGGACCATCCCTTTGCTTCACCAACGCAATAGGTTTGACTTCAGCAATTTGACTTCTCATGTCTATGGGTCACAGGCAGATTTTCAGCACTGACCCCGTGCTTTGCCCTACACATAGAGAGTGCTCACAGACTAGCTTAAAGACTGGTTGTTCTATCCTTTAGGTGCCTTCACATTAGAGCTAATAATACAGAGTATTCAGTTCAAAAACACAAGCAAGAAATGCATTGTATTTTTACAAAAAAAAATTTTGCCTTTTAATTTTCCAATGAGCATTTTGACAATGCTTGCTGAGGCCTGATTGCCACGTGGGATGGCTAGGCTGGAGCTATTTTTGCACTACTTGTCCAGATGGGCAAAATCAATCATATTAGCTTCTAGAAAAGATGAAAATTCATTTCAAGGACAAATGCATGAAATAAGCTTTGGATACAGGGTCAGAAAGGTCAAATGCTGATGTTCATCTTTTTCATCTCCTTTTCTCAATGCACAGCCAACACATTAGCAATAGGAATGTGTGAATGCTATGGAGTGAATGCCTTCTCTTTACCTTCATTTACCATACATTTCTTGCTTCAACCACATATCTTGTCAATCATAAAGTTATTAACTTGAGGATATGTGCTGGGTTTGACTGAGGTAATTTTCTTCACAGTGACTGGAATGGGGCTGTGTTTTGGATTTGTGCTGAGCACAGAGTTGATAATATGGAGATGTTTGTTATTGCTGAGCAGGGCTTGCACAGAGCCGAGACCTTTTCTGCTTTCTGTACTGCCACTCTGGCAAGGAATTTGGGGGTGCATGGGAGGCTGGAAGGAGACACAGCTGGGACAGGTGACCCAAACTGACCTAAGGCATATTCCAGACTTTATGACATCATACTCAGTTTATAAAGTAGGGGAAGAAGGAGGAAGGGTAGGACATTTGGAGTGATGGTGTTTGTCTTCCTAAGTCACCATTACATGTGATAGGGCCTTGCTCTCCTGGGGATGGTTGAACAGCTGCCTGCCCATGGGAAGCACTGAATTAATTCCTTGTTTTGCTTTGCGTGTGTGTGTGGCTTTTGCTTTCCTTATTAAACTGTCCTGTGGTGGGTTGATGCTGGCTGGATGCCAGGCACTCACCAAAGCTGTTCTATCACTCCCCTTGTCAGCTGGACAGGGGAGAGAAAATACTGTGAAAGGTTCATGAGTTGAGATAAGGACCAGGAGAGACTGTTCATCAAGTATCATCACAGGCAAAAGAGACTTGAATTGGGGAAAATAACTTAATTTATTATTAATAAAAATCAGAGCAGCATAATGAGAGGTAAACCACATCTTAAGACACCTTCTGCCCATTCCTCCCTCCTTCACAGGCTTTGCCTCCTCCCCCTAAGTGGTGCAGAGAGACAGGGAATGGGGGTTACAGTCAGTTCATCACAAGCTGTTCCTGCCACTGCTCAGGAGCAGGAGTCCTTCCCCTGCTCCAGCATGGGGTCCTTCCCACAGGAGACAGTTTTCCATTAACTTCTCCAGCCTGAGTCCTTCCCATGGGCTGTAGTTCTTCACAAACTGCTCCAGCATGGGTCCCTTCCATGGCGTGCAGAATTGCATTTTTAAATGACTGCTTTAATTGTCTTCCAGTAGTAATTAAAATGAAATCATAGGTATTGTGAGCTGCATGTTGTGCTTTCATTAAGACAGTAATTATGGGGAAAGAGCTCTTAATTGGGAAGGGGAAGTAGCTTTTTTTGAATGCCATATTTCCTACATGATTGTCTCATCAGGTTCAACACTCTGGATCCAGAGCAGCACCTTTGTCCTCCAGTTCTAAAGAAATCTAGTGAATTAAATGTTGAGGGTATGCTTTATGAATAAAAACATTTTAAAAAATAATAAAAAACCCACAGAAAATAAAACCCATCAGGAAGAACTGGAAAAGAAAAATGTATCTGGAAGGGTCAAAATGCTTTGTAGTTGTAGTTCTTTTCTCTAGCTACCATCAGACAATAAAGAATTAATTTTCGAAAAAGTACAGGATAAAAAGAGGGTGAAAAATGCTTAGTGTATTGTATTGTTTCAGCCTGATGGATCTGGGTGAAATTCATCCTCACAATCTCAGACCTAGCCATGCTTCTCTGTGACTACCCTGACTTTCCTGTATAAAATCAGAGTACATGTCTGGCTCCAAGTCCAAATGCACATCCCAGCCACATCATGACTCTGTACCAAGTCAAGGCTCCAAGGCTCCCTCATCTTCCCCTTCCCAGGCCCTTGTTTTCCCAAAGTCAGCAGCCAGGCACATGACCTCTCTAAGTCTTCCTGCACCTGCCAGCCTCAGCTCCATCCACAGCCCATCTGAGCTTCAACAACTTCAGGAACAAATTCTACAAGCTGCAACATGCCCCTGAAAGGATTTCTGCAGCTGCACAGCTTGCTCTTGTGTGTTGTCCAAGGGGCAGAGTTGGCATTTGTCATTTGAAAGGGTGCAAGAGGAGCTGGGGAACCCATTCAGTCTCTTGTATGTCAGATAATTACAAGGTGTGCGAAGAATCAAAGTATTTGAAGAAAACTGGAGAACAATGAGAGAAGACTGGGAGTCAACATGGGTTCATTGTGATTTTTTTTTTTTCCTACAGAGCAGTAGCTCTTGCAAAATAAAGATACAGTAAACATCATATGTCTTGAGCTTAGAAAGGCTTTTGACATCATCTCAAAAGATAATTTAGTTCACAAACTAGGGAAACACTGTCCAAACTCAAGCACAGAGTGGGAACTGGCTTGAAAGGTATAATAGTTACTATGTAGATCCTTAGGTAGCCTTTGAATATGGTTCCACAGTGATTCTAGCTCCTATCCAGTGTTTTCAGTAATAACTCATGTGATGGACAAAAATACCTGCTTATGAAATCTTCAAACTGCATCTTGCTGTGAGAGACTGCAAGTGTGCTGCAGGACAGACAGACTGACAATTCAAATTGTTCTTGGCAGATTTAATAAATATTTTGAAAAAGTGTTATTCTCTTTAGTGGAAACACTTACTGAGACCTAATTACATGCACAGATACTTAATGGGGGAAAGCCACTTTGAGCAATTGGACAAAGAAGTTCTAGTGCTCAGGGTGGATCAGAAACTTGGCAAGAATCCATCAGGTCTTGCTGTTACAAAAGAAGGTGAACATCACATTCTGATGGATAAACAGCAGTGGTAGCTGAGAGATGTACAGAGTGATCCTGACACTTTTTTAAAACCTGGTAAGGTTCCAGAGGACTGCTCTGTCTTGTTTTGGACAGAATAATCAGAAGATTTTAAAACCTGGCCTCTGAGGAAACACGGGAGGAATGACTGCAATGGAGGACTAGACAAGAAACCAATTAAGGGGTAATAAGGCTATAATCTTTGAAGACATAGAAAGCACAAAGGGCAAAAATACATGTTGGCCCAAATCATGGTGAAGATCAAGGACATAAGGGAAAATCTAGATCATCCATGCCAAAAACCTCATGGGAAGGCTGCAGATTTTCCAAATTTCTGGTCATGAATTATAGACAAGGCAAAGGTTAGACACTAGTTCTCTGACATCACAGATCCTATTTGGATCTGTGGGTGGAGGTCATGTCTTCTCAATGACATCTTGAGATCTTTTCCTGCCACAGGAGTTGCAGGGCTGTGTTCAATCAACGCCTCCAAATGTCCAAGTTCAGAGTGACCAAGAAGTTGGAAATTTTGTCCTGTGGGAAATTGCGAAATGTGCTGGAGCATGGGGGCAGGACAGCCTCTTTTGCAACTCCCTATAGAACACTGATATATCTCATAGAAAGGAAAAGATTTAAAAAATGCTGACATTTGGATTGCTTCAGAATAAAGGTTCTGCTCTACTCTGCACTGGTGCAGGCTCATCTTGAGTTCTGACTGCAGTTTTGGGTGCCACAATGTAAAGAAGACATTAAGCCATTGGAGAGTGTCCAAAGGAGGGCCACAGGGATGATGAAGGGTCTGGAAGGGAAGCCTGGTGAGGAGTGGCTGAGGTCACTTGGTTTGTTCAGCCTGGAGAAAAGGAGACAGAGGGGAGACCTCACTGTGGTCTTCAGCATCCTCAGGAGGCGAAGAGAAGGAGCAGGGACAGATCTTTTCACTCTTTGTGACCAGTGACAGGACCCAAGGAAATGAAGCTGAGTCAGGGGAGGTTTAGGTTGGATATCAGGGAAAGGTTTTCCACCCAGAGGGTTGCAGGGCACTGGAAGAGGCTTCCCAGGGAAGTGGTCACAGCACCAAGCCTGACAGAGTTCAAGAAGTTTCTGGACAATTCTCAGACACAGGGTGTGATGCTTGGAATATCTTGTGAAGATCCAGGAGTTGGACTTGATGATCCTGATGGGTCCCTTCCAACTCAGCTTATTCTATGATAAAATCAAGCCTGGAAACTGAGCGTTCTGAAGCCATACAACTTAAAAGAGGATTGTACACTCCTGAACTCCCTTTTTTACCTTGGTAAAAAGCAAGGGTAAGGAATTACCTGCTTGGCTGAGTGGCTCAGAATCAGGGAAGTAAACTTTTCATGTTGCCATGAGTTCTTCATTGCTCATCTTGGATGCCACAAATACACCAGTGTCATCATGGGTTACACAGCATGGAAACGCATTCTGGTCACTATTTAGGCAGGATGAGAACAAATAATCACAGGTCTGCATATATTTCCCTGAAGTCCATTGAAATCCCATGTTTTCACAGGAGACTGCCTAAATCAAAGCAACATTTTCTGACAAATCATTTTTACTGCAAAAATCCCAAGATCTTTCACTTCCAGTTCTCTCTGCCACATGAGAGAGGTCCAGGTATGCTCTTTGCAAGAGACATCCTGAGCGTGGCACAAACTGGGTACCAGAGGAAACACCAGTAGATGGAGCACAAGACACTGCTGTGCTGTGCTTTGGCTCTGCAGCACCAATTAATATTTTCATGTTCACTGCTCACAGCTTGAGGTACAACAGAGCTGGACGAGCCATTGAGCCTGCTGCCCAGCTAGAGTTTCCTTGCTGCTGTGCTCCAGATGAGAGAATAGGTCTGCTTTGATAAGCACTGAATTTCTTGTCTGGGTGACTATTTACATGCCATTTTGGTTCATACACTGCTTTTTATGCCATCATTATACTTATGTTCACAATTTTCTGTTTTACAAGTGTTTAGCTTGTCCTATCTTAAACAAAAAAATTCTTGCTACTTTTTGCAAATCCCCAAGGAATTTGCACTTTGTTTGACTGCCTCTCCTGCCACAGGCTCTTAAAAATCACCTAGTTCTCCATGCACATCAAACTCTAAAATTTCCAACATAACTTCACCAGCAAATTTCATGAACATATGTCAGATCTTTATGGAAGAGTTAGTGATGACAGTATGAAGTTAGATTAGCTCAGAATCAACACCAAAGTATCATCCTGTTTCCATTACTCATTTTAATCTTTCACTACAAGTCCTGTCCACTTTACATTTTCAGTCCTGCTTCCCATCTATCGTAGGTTTTCCCAAATGATACAGCAGCAAATACTTTGAGAGTTCGGTCTAGAAAATCAAATTTTTATTCCCATAAAGCTCTCTGGCTGGTCTAGTAGCATCTCCCTCTGCTAAGCCCATATCAGAGTATGTCCCATTTTTCACTCACTGCTGTCTCCTGTTTGTGACTCCTTCCACCATTTTTCTTAAGCTACAGTACAAGTTTTCACAAAAATGGAAGTTTTAAGCTCCTAGTGTATCATTCATTTGTAAAAGAGGACAGGTAACATTTCTCTCTCACACTCTTTGTCTTATTCACTTTCCCAAGGCCAAACTGGTCTCCCATATGAAGTCTTGATTTTGGTGTTACCATAGTTCCAGCAGAAGCTGTGGCTGCTCATCATCTGAGCATCTGGACAAATCCATTACTAGAAAAAGGAAGGCAAAACATCTCATCAAGATAACCTGAGCACTATGTTTGCTTCAACTTTCAATCTTAGCCCTTTTTCAACTCCAACATTATTTCTATAGCTCCAAATACTGAAAGTATCCCTCTGAAAAAAAAAAATTCACAGGCATGAGAGAGGGTACAGAAACAGAGAAAGAATAAAAAACTACATCACCTAGCATGAAAAGAAAGGATGGATAAAGCTGCTAGTATCAGTGCCTGACAGATTTAAAGAGTCCCTTCCCAGAATGACAACCTGGGTGAGAATTTCTTGGAAGAACAGTGTTGTGCATGGTCCTAAAGAAAAATATTACTTCCCATGGGTCTATGCTATTTCACGGCAAGTGCTTTCATCATACTTTCCATTTTTAAATAGCTTTGTATGAGTTACAGGAAAGAAATTACTTCATCAAAACAGAACATCTGTGTTTGACAGAATTATTAAGAGTCTATATATTTCACTTTCTATTACTTGCCTTCATCCTTGATAAAATAAAAATATTACTAGTTTTCTCTAATGAATTTTAGAAATGTGATCAATTGTTCTTTAGTTGTACACAAGTTACCAAGGCTGAAAGTGGCCCTCTCTGTTGGACTCATTAAAGGTTACCCCCTTAGTGTCACTTTTCTTACTGTGACAGCTTTTAAACAAACTTTACCCTGATACATACAAAAATTGTCAATGTACTACAAACTGTCCAGCCTTCTGGAAGGGCTTCTCTAGAAAGTGGATGGGCCATGGTGTGCTGGGGCAGATTTCTGCAGTGCCAGGGCACGTGCAAGTTCTTTGATGACTCCACAACTGGAACAGCTTCCCTGCTCCACTCCTGCAGCACAGGCACACAGCAGTTCACTTAGCAGAGGTTAATTGTTCTCACAAACATTGTTTCCTTCTGTGGATTTGCCTTGAAACCTTTGACATTCTCTTTTTTGTCCCTCTTGCAGAGCAGATTTCCTTGTTTTGTTTTGTTTCTCAAAGTAACTTTTTGGTTGATTATCATGCAGTTACAGAATTAGAGTAATAACATCTAATTGTACATCTGAAGCAAAAACATGTATCTGTGGGAGACTAGATTCAATTTAAAGAAAGAAAACCCCTCTACCAGGGTTTCTTGTGGTGTACACAGTGCATTGCCAGGCAGTGCGGCTTTGATTGCATCTAACCTGCAATTAGTGTGAGCAATTAAGACAAAATTAACGTGTGCAATTGCATTATTTCAGGATTTAACAGTAGCAATATTTAGCAGTTACTGCACTATATACAGTGCTCATAAGCTCAAATAATTACTAGCATTTACCAGTTACACCACAGAAAGGAGGACAGGCATGAGCGGGCCATATCTGCAACATCTGATTTCTAACAACTGATTTTCCACATGTCACTCAGCCACTGAAAAACCGTGGAAGTAGCCAACAGGGAAGAGAGGCTGGGTGGATTTGGCACTGTTGATAATATGGCACTCAAATGTCACTTTTAGCTAACTTTTGGCTTGTCACAGAGTTCATGTGTGGCCTAACAGAAGAGAGCGAACTCAAAATTTAGTAATTCTGAATTATTCTCCTTTATCTTCAATATTTCCTATCAGTTTTGTAAGCCCTAACACAAAACCTGGAGATTTAAAAATAAAAATTATTCGAGCATGAATCAGTGCTGTGGGCTGTGTGCATGAAAAAGCCTCAGTCACACAACAGGTTTTTATGTACTCATACCTGGCATTCTGGGAATGCAACTCTACCAGTTCTACTAGACTTTTCTTAAAGGACATTTCTTGTCCTTTAAGGACAGGTCAAATGATATTTAAAAAGCATCTTAATGCATCATTGAGGGATACAAGTGAAAATAGATTTCAAATCAATCTCGCAAAAATCAAGAGAAATCTGGATCTCTAGGCATGAACCTCGAGCAGATAAACTGAGATGTTCAGAGTGCCAAACTGGTGTTAAATTAGAGATCCCGGTGATAAGACTCAGGGTCCAGTCCAACAAGAGTTTCCACTTAAATCAGTGGGAGTTAGAAGCACTAAAATCACATGTAACCAGACTCTGATGATTAGTGTTCATTTATCACAGAAAATCATAATAGAAATCCTTAGACAGGGACTGCTGGCTCTAGGCACAATGATTTATGTGAGTGATTTTGCACATGGACCCATCACAAAATGCTCAAAGTTCTCACAGGATGCAGCCACACAGCTAAGAGTAAAATCTGCCTCCATATCACTTCTGTTTAAGTATTTCTTTCCTTTTCTATTGAAAAAATTACTAGAGGTAGGCACAAGAAATTACGGGCAAGAAATGGATCAGCTTCTACACTGATTTATGCATGTACCTCTCTACTTCCAGAACTTGGTTTAGCATCCTGAGAGACAGAGCTGGCCAGCAAGTAGGACAGAGAGCTCATGGGCCAATCTCGAGTAGTTAGAATAGCAAAAAAAAATTAAAAAAAATTAAATTCCTTTCTGCACAGACAATTTACCTTCTGCATTTGAAAGGACAAGTAAGATAAATCATGACATGTTTTCACCCAAAATGTTTATTAAATATTATATGGGCACAGCACACAGATAAACCAATCCTGAAGTAGGTTTAAAGGAGGTTTCACATTTTAAAGCTGAAGTGCTTTTTATCTGGAGTGCTTAGAGGTACCTTCTATATTTGTATATGCAGTTTTAGATTGACAAACGACAAACACAGCCTGTATTTATAAGGATGTAATTTACTTCACTTTTTATTAAAATCACCAGCTACAAAATAGACATTTTGTACATACTACTCCTACATAAGCAACTATGAGAAAATTACATTAGTCCTGAAATGAAACCATCATATTGTGCACCTGGGACATGGTAAGGGGTCAGAAACAATGGAAAATATATGGAGATTGGATAAGGTACTCACATCACACTGGAAGATTAACCTATAACTTCAAAGAAATCAGTGCACATGTTAATCAGAGACTTATTTTCTGCAAATATGAAAAAAGTTCCAGTTTGCACTCATTTAACAATATTATAGCCACTACTGCTACAGAAAGGAACTGTGGTACTTCCACCTGACACGTGCCATAAGTGTCACAGTGTCTGGAAACAGAGAAACACACTAAGAACATGAAGAGAAACAAGACAGTAACACTTTTTTGATAGTAGTAGTGTCACAAAACACCATGGACCAAATTCTTAGCTGATGAAAGGTGTCATAGCTTCTCCATGAATCAAAAATCAAGTACTCACCAAGAATCTGGGCCGTAAACAAAACATCCTGACACTGTATTCTGTCTTTCCCTTCAAGGTTAAAAAAAGAGGAGAAGGGGTAATGGTCCTGTCTAACTCAAGATGAAAGAGCAAAGTTGTCCCGTCCATGCAGCATTCCTTGTGCATTCTGCACTCCACTCCGAGTGACTGGGAGGCAAAATAAGCCTCATGGGCCCTGAATTCAGGGCCTTATGGGCCCTGAATTTAGGCTTTCCAAGATCAGAATAACTGGTATAGCCAGAAGCACAAGGCAATAAATGATGCAGTGATTTGTGGCTATTAAAGGGCAAAATCCAGGGGCCACATTGTGGTATTCATTTTCATATAACCATCAACATGGGTTTTGCTTGAATTCTGGTGGATCACTATGATAGCACAAGTACATCCAGTTCCACGACACTGTTAAAGGCATCTGACAGACATATGTCAAGGGCTGCAGGTGACTCTTGCTTCTAACTACTGCACTGACAGTGTGATCTCCCTGGTTATCATGACCTTGTTAAGCTTTCCACACCATCATCTTGCAGACTGGAATTAAGAATTTCACGCAGTGTTGGATCCTAGTTCAATGTAGGAAATTAAAACAAGGAAGCATAGTGTTTAAAAAGAGCTTTCAGGAGTACAGAAAACATTATAGCAGAAAGGTTCATACTAGTCAGTGCTACCTCAAGTACGGAATAAGGAACAAACAGCAAAACATTAACATTGAGTAGATGTTGATTACAAGGTGAAGGACATGGCTATTTCCATTAGTTTACTGCAACAATTTTATCACAAGGAACACATTTCTATCTTTATAAAATGGATATTTTTTATAGAATAAAAAACAAATGAAAAATATAGTCTAATTCTTACCACAAAGACAAAGTGCAGAACTTTATTTTGTAACTTAAGATTGACCAAAAACGTTCAAACTGTTCTTATCCTAAAATCACAGGAAGACCTTTTCTGATCACCACTACTGTAATTTCAGAGTAAAATTACAAATTATACATGATAACATAAGATCAAGTCATCTCAAATCGACAGGAAAATACAAACAATGACAAATAAGCAATTTTACTATATTATTAATATAAAGTCACCATGCATAAAAAATACGTATCTTCTAGGTAAATATATATTTGTTTCTCTGTTAAAATTTTAAAGTGCATCTAAAAGCTTCTAAATAAATCTTTACACTTTAAAAATAGATGACGGTGAACAGCAGTTCAGAAATGACAGGTAACTCCTGTTAACAGAGAGGTAAGAAGTTCTAAATGTTATTCCAAAATTTTCAGCTCTCCTAAAATGGTGATGATATTTTGGGTGGGCAACACTGGCAAACACTGACTGGACCCAATGACTGTGTTTCATAGAATCACAAAATCCTGTGGGTTGGAAGGGACCTTAAAAAGGTTATGTGGTTCAGCCTGCTTCTAGCAGGGTCTATATTGGTTACTCAGGGCTTTGTGCAGGAGGTTCCTGCAAACCTCCTGGTGTGGTGACTGCACTGAGCCTCATTGTACTGTCTGCCTGTGCTCACAGCAGAAAACCTGGGCAATCCACTTGGTTAGGGGCCTTGAGGAACGCATTTCACATAAGTTCACAATTTCCACTCTTATTATGCTAATTACCAAACTAAAATATTGACAGAGTAGATAAGAGAATTAACTAGCATCTTAAGGCTCACTGACAAATCCACTCCTAATAGCAACTTCAGAGGAATTTTGCCTGCATGCGTAAGTGACCTGTTGGAGCTACACTGTGCACAGGCACCCAGTAAATAGCTGCCTTTCCTGGGACACAGACACCATTTTCAGAAGTGCTCCCTTCCTGAGGAAACACTTCCCAGAATGGCAGCAATGGTGCTGGAAGCACCAGCCTGCCCCCAGCCCCCATCAGCAAATACTTTCCTGTGAAGGGGTGTTCTACCTGCAAAGTTCTCAACACCAACCTGTAAAATGACAGTTTCCAAACTATGTTAAGATTTTTTGCTACTTTTCACAAAATAGCACCAGAATGCTGCTGCCACTCTCTCTCCATAAATATCACACATGAGCAGCACCTGATGCTGTGGAGCTACAGCTACAAGTCCTTAGCAAGAAGCTGGATTTCATCCAGCAGGAAGTCCATGTCCTCTCGGCTAACTTGAGGGCTGATAACCACCTGGCGGAAGAAGTTGACTTTGCCCCGGTGAGGCTGGTACCCAAGCATCATGCTGCCCTTCTTCATCATCCTCTCCTTAATTATAGGAGCAACCTGAAAGTAGAGACAAAAGAAAAAGATTTGATGTCACACTCAGAAATACAGCATGTTTGGGCAGAAAGTGTATTTTGTGACTTTAAAAGTTTTTCTGAACTGAGTTTTGTAGCCCTTGCCTGTCTTCCCCATTTCTTGCCCCAAGGAAAGCCAAGCTCAAACCTGCAGGTTTAAAGCACTGAGACCCTTGGGTTCTGTAGTTCCTGAAAGAACTGGAGCAAGATCTAACCCCTGGTGCTTGAGGCATTCATCTGTGACCTGCAAAAGGCTGGGTTAAGGTTCCTAGTCTTGATTTAGATCAAAGGTTCGAACTCAGGAAGAACATCAGCTGCAGCTGGTTAAAGGCAGGGTTTGTCTCCTCGTGCTAACTAGGCTAAGCATGACTTCTTGCCCCTGGTGACCCTTCTCCACCACATCTGCAAAGCAGCTGTCCCTAGAGGACATTGTGCACTGAACGCCTGTGAAACTCAAGTCTCCAAAAAGTCAGTGTGATGCAATATTAGGGGACAAAGCCTGATCCTGGAGCTTATGATTTCATCTCTGAGATTTAAGACATGAGTAGCCTTTGGCTACACCAGTCTTGTGTTGCATGGGATGAAATCTCAGAGCTGTTTTACTGCAGAAAAACCCCATGAGTGAGACTGGCAGAGTCAGATCCTTATAGCAGAGCATTTGATCTCATCCCAGCAAGGCTGTTAACTTTGGCCAATTAATCTTGTGCATAGCTTAAAGCATGTGAGTAGTTCTGCATTGTTATGCTTGAAATAGGTCATAAGCTTAAATGCATTGTTGGACTATTCCTCGGAAGGCAGAATTAAGTGTTTTGACAGGAGTACTTTTTAAAAGGTCTTGCATTTCAATATATTAGAAATAACACCAAAGTACTTCAGAACAGTGTGTTCCTTTTCCTCTCTTTGTAATGGTTTGAGTTTGAACTAAGAAAATATGAGTTGGACCTAACCTTTGTTTCTGCATTAATTTATTTCAACTCTAAAACTTTGTGCCACAAACTATTGCCTGATTTGCAAAAGAAAAATGATGACGGCAAACTTACCTTAATAGCTTTATTCTTACATGACATATTTCAGTACCCTTTTTTGCTTAGATAGAAACAGATAAGGTTCTCAACACTAACAGCCTAGCTTTACTGTGTTTCTGTAGCGGCCAAGTGCTCTGAGAACAGGTCACAGCAGCCGAGGAGCAGCTGCCATTTCCTCAGAACAACATCCCAACAGCATGGACGTGAACTACAGCTAGTTACTTTTAAATGTATTCATCTAGTTTGCTTGTGGGAGTAGCATGCAAATTAGTAACAAATTTAATTTTATTTATTTCTTAAAAAAATAAAATAAAATCGTCTCCACTTTAGACCAAACATTCCAAACTTCACCTACACCAGCTGTTTCCTGAAATTACCTTGACACTATGACATCGTGCCCCAGAGGTGTTGTGCTGGGCACCATGTACATGCAGAAAAGGAAAAATTCCTCTTCCTCTGTACTTGGCAGAGCCCCCAAGTGACTTCTGCTCATGGAGTAAAGAAGTGCAAGGGGAGAAGCAAATCCTTCTTAATACACTTTCTCAGGCTCTTCTTTAAGATTCAAATCCCTATGGCAGCTTTTAGCCTTTATTGATGTTCCATCACAGTTATTTCATCTTTTGTATCACACTATTGATTCTCTTCATCCCAACACCTGGTGCTCCATAATCCATCATCCCAAAATGTGCAGCAACACAAACAGAGGCCATGAAAGCAAAAACATTTACAGCTTCAGTAATTTGACGACTGTAAAAATACTGCATTTCACTAGGTCTGCTCTCATGGAAAGGAAAGATAGAAAAACCACACTTTCAGGATCTCATTTGTTATCTAATTCATCCTCCATGATAATGAAGCTGTCCTCTTAATTTGAAGACTGTTCACCCCTTTTTGAAGGCTAAAACAAACACTTCACAGATAAAATGAAACACAAAACTGGTTTATAAGCTTTTGACAGGATTAGTTTTGGAAAGACTTTCCATCAAGTATTTTGCATGTTATTTTTGCTAAAGTAGTGCAGTCAGTGTAACAAAACTGTCGAGGAGCCTATCCACAGAAAACAACAAGGAACAGAATCTATGTTCAGATGCTTAAGTACATATCTCACAAAAGAACCATTAAATGATACCTGCATGCTGAGGTGTGCAAGGGACTGGAGTGGCACAGAGTATGACTGCTAACAGAAGGGAAAGGCAGCTACCACTTTGCAGCAGAAAAATTAGACCTATAAGAAACTAATTGCCTAGTGAGGAGTTCAATGAGTTTAATTCCCACTGAAGTCAATGAGAAACGTGGATCTCAAATATCAGAAAGAGCTGCACAGCTCCATTCAGGATAGGCTCCTCGGAAAGCAATTTAGTGGGAGTGAGATTGCTTCACCAATCCAATTATTTTCCTATGAAACTTAGTTCAAATTGTAAATCTAATTCTTTATGTGGCCCATCCGTGGAGCAGTCTCAGAATTTTAAGTGTAATATATCCTAAACCCAAAGCTCTCTTCTCTCCTTTGCTCCCTTCACCTCTTCCTTCCCACTACTAGCCTCCCCTTCCAATCCACCCTGGAGATTATTGTTTCAAACCCTCACTACAGCAGCATAAAAGCTCTCAGGTCCTTCTTCCACCTGGAATGTGGGGAGGAGGTGCTGTGTGTGCAAGGCCATTCCACAGCAGAGCTTTCCACATTGCACTGTGCAGCCTGAGCCCAGGGAGCTTTTCCTAAGGGTTGATGGGTGCATCACAGTCTGCCTGTGCAGAGCTACACCGCGGCTGTAACAGCTCCTACTTCCCTTACTATTAATAGCAGAGCTTTTTAAAATAGACCAAAAATTGCAGAGTAGTTTAGCTCCCTCTCCACCTACTTGAGTGACAGGGTAATCTCTTTTCCCACTCTCAGCCAGCACTTAGCCACACTACCAACAGAAAGTTTTAGCCTTAAACTTTAAGCTGTTTCTATCAAGAGTCCAGACCACAGCTGATCCTCACACATAATTACATGAAGATGCCAGTGCTGCTTCCCAGCACATATACACACAGAGCAGTATGATAAGCAACTGTGACCAGCGTAGACACTACAGCTGAAGTATCTAGTGCACCAGCGGGATCAGAAGAGCAACTTATCTCCTTCTCCAAATTGCAAGTATCCTTGAGAAAAGTGATTCTGCACAGTCATACCACAGGGCAACATCGATGCCTTTAAACCACTGTGTCCTGCTAACTGATTCATCAGTGACATTTGATCCAAATTTCTCCAACACTTTCAGAATCTCCATCAGGCTCAGGTTATAACAGCATAACACTTCATCAACCACCATTAAAGACTGACTCAACAAAAGGAGTGAGCACATTCCCTGCAGGAGAATCCCATTCTTTGTGTCTCCAAGAGCTTGTTCCCAAATTTGGACAAAAAGTCTATTTAGAGGACTTGATGAAACCCATATTTGAGAAAATTTCTTCTTCCAAATAGCAAGGCCTCCAAAGCCATTCTCACCTTGGTCAAGCTATGCAAGCCTTGTTCTTAGGCCAAGAACAGCCTTCTAGCACATGGGTTTGTTGTGCAAAGGGAAACCTCCAGAGCAGCTCTGTTAAACAGGTAATGTTCTCACTCCATTAGTCATGGCATAGTATTATGCTTTGGAATTCATTCATCGTTAGCTGCCTTTTGGTGAACATTATGAACATTTGTAAGAAGAACTGGTTTGTAAATGTTATTCTAATAGCAAAACAAAAAAAGAAAAATCACAGTAAGATAACCAAGTGCCTAACTTTTTCAAATCACATAATCTCATTGACTTCTAAAATATATAACCCACTATCACCAGTTTGTAGTTCAAGTCATATACTTAGTCCAAAATAGCAGATACCTTCTGATGTGAAGGAATATAACAGAGTAATCTGGCTCCTTTGTTCATACAAGGTAAATGCACTGAGCCCCCAGCCCCAGCTGCACTGATGCTGCTGGGTATTGATAGCCAAACAAGTTGTTCTAAAGAGAAGCAGAATTTCCCCAAAAATATGCTATCTTCTTCTTTTTTGCTGAAACAAAGAAATCAGCACCTACTGGTTTTAATTAGCTCCTTATTTTTCTGCACTAATGTTGTCCCTGGCAATTGCAATTAACAGATATGCTGAAAGTGCAAGAAAGCTCAGGTTGGACAACTGCAGACTGGCTTGCTGATAATGGAAGACCATGTCAACCTTGATTATAAATTTCTTTCTCTAGTACCCTCCTTTAATCTGTAAATGATCTCATTTTAGACCTTATTGAGTATTTTCAAACTGTCCCATCACAAATTATATTTTCTGACCCTGACACTGTACTCCTCTTACCTGGATGCCACCTGTACTGCCCTCATTCTTACAGACTCCAGCTGGATTTCTCTAGTCACACCTGATGTTACATATCACAACAGTTTTTCCAAACTGTAGGCTAGAGGCTATAAGCTTTAAAAGCAATATCATGTTATTTTTTTATTTAAACTCTAAGGCAAAAGGAGTGAGTTGCAAAATTGCTAACAATGCTGGGTAAAAATATTCTGCTAAGCAATGAGTTTATGAAAATATATTGCTTCAGGGGAAAAAAAATGTAAATTTGAAAAATAGCCTAAGATATCATCAGCCCAAAAAAATAAAGAAACCAGAAAAGACTAAACTTTTTCTAAACTTTGGAATCAAACATATTTTGAGTATTTGTTTCAAAATACTGTTTTCAATTAAAACTTAAATTCAATTGGAAATTGACCCATTTTTATTAAAGCCAGTATAAAAGGACTGAGAAAAATGAAACTATGCAAATTGCTTCATTTTAGCTTGCCTGGAAACAACTTTCTGGTCAACTAAAACCAAGAATTTCTTTCAGTTTCTCAATTCAATGGCCAAACAAAAAAAATTCAGTATTTGCACAACCATAAGTATGTGGGATCAAAAGTGCTGACACTGCTTAAATAAAACATCTGTAGAATTTTTGTTCCTCAGAAAAGACAGAGAGTGTGAGAAAACTCCTGGGACTGCCCATTCTGTTGGCAAAACCTGTCTGGACATCCCATGTGAAAAGCTTTGAGTAGTGTGGATGAGTCTAAATGTGCTAACCCAACAAGTACGACAAAGATAGAATGCCTACAAAAACCAGTGTTAATATTGGCAACTGGTATCAGAAACATTTTTCCAAATCTTTTGAACAGTTCCCAGGTGGTTGAGCATCTCTGCAATATAAGGCTTTAGAGTCATTCCAGTTGCTGGCAGCATCAACTCCCAGTCATGGGACCCCATTCTGAGTCTCCTGACATTAATTTCCAAATTTCCATGGAGTTCAATGGAAGCAGAATGCAATTATCTAAATTTCCTGCTTAAGCCTCTGCTTCAGGTGACAGTTTGCAAGCAGCTTTCAGGTTTTACCACAGAAAGCCACATTCGCAGTAAATCGATAACCTTTCTAGGGATCCATAAAAGCAGGCTAGACAGCATTGGAAGAACAGGAGCATATTAGCAGCTCAAACTATTTCTCTTCCTCAAATACGGCCTTGATTAAATTTTCCAAGGTACAGAATACCACATGAGAAACTGGCTGAAGATTCGTAGCTAAAAGACAAAAAAGCTGTCCTTTTGACAAAATGGAAAGATCACATTCTCACGATTTTGCAGATATGGGAAACACATTTTGTATTCTTGTCTCAATTATTCCTTGCAATGGAAGACAAGTTTATACAGAACAGTCCCTCTCATCAACCACAAAAATCTATTTTGTCTCCCCCAGAAGGGGCAAATTTTCATTTGGAACTTCATGATTTTTACTTTAAAGGCAACTATTGGCTGTTCAAAGTCTGACAAGTTATTCTTCCTCCTGGAAATGACCAGTTTGAATGCATGCATATTCATAACAAAACAACTATTGTACAGCAATTGCCACAAAAAAAGTCAATAAAACCCCAATTTATGAAGTATTTGGACACAATCTTAAATTTTTACATAATGGACTATTAATTTTAGGGGTTTTTCACAATACAATTTCTTATCTTGCTTAAATGATAGAACAGTGGTTTGAAGTACTGGATAGAGACAAGACAAATAGGACTAGTCCCAAACTTTCCCAGGGGCTGTTTGGACAAATTACTACTCTTTTGGGTAACATGCTTCTTTTTTCCTATATAACCCTTCAGAACACTAAGTCTTTATGTGTTCATACATTGGTGGGGGTTGGTCTCTTCTCTCAAGTAACAAGCAATAGGACAAAAGGAAATGGCCTCAAGTTTTACCAGAGGAAGTTGAGATGGAATATATTGGGAAATTTATTTACTGAAAAGTTTGTCAAGCACTGGAGGAGTCTGCCCAGGGAAGTGGTTGAATCACTGTCCCTGAGTTTATCTAAAAGCCATGTAGCTGTGGACATGGTTTAGTGATGGACTTGGCAGTGCTGGGTTAATGGTTGGACTCAATGACCTGAAAGGTCTCTTCCAATCTCAATGATTCCATGATTCTATGATTCCATCTATTGCAATTGGCCCTGATACAAGTGGGCAGAGAATCCACAAGGTATGATATATGTATTTTATAATTTCTGTGTTAAGTGGGTCTCACAAACAACCTGCCACAACATGCCTGCTGCATTTCCCAGGGTGGCTGCAGAAGATAAGCTTGATATCAATTATATCAAGTAAGAGCAGGAGCTGACATTTTAATATCCATCACTGGATGCAATACAAATGAACAAAACACTTTCCTTGGTTGGCTGTAATCACAAAACTAGCTAAATACTATAAATATTTGGAAGTAATAGTGCTTTCATCATATTTTAACACCGAGAAAGTATATTCCCCACTGTTAAATATCTTTCCTTGCCTTTTGCTGCAGCATCAGTTGCTGCCTTTAAAACAGGCTTTTCCCCTCTTGGTGATAATTAAAAACAAACTCAGACCATTTGTCAGCTGTCACAGCAACCAGGACAATCGAAATACCAAATATTTGCACACCCAATCACAGCTTTGTTCCTGTAGCCAAGGCTCTCTGTAAAACCCAAACATGTTTTTCTTTTGTCTAGAATTTGTTCTGGGCCCACATCCCTAAACCACTAATAAATTATTGCCTTACACTATTGCGCCAGTGCTCCCCTTGTGCCACACCAAGCAAGAAAAGCAGAAATAAGTGCATTTGTCAAAATAGCAGTAACCACTTCCACATTCTTCAGAGCAACTAACATCTCAAAGAGGAGCAGATGCTGCTGTATTTTTGTCCCAGTATGACCATTCTCTGTGCACCTTTGACTCACACTCAAGGATGCACAGTATGTCCACACTACCATGTATTGCACATCATCTTCCCATCCAATGTTTTTTTGCCAGAGGACATGTTATGAATCCCACAAATCCCTGAAAATTACCTGAATAATAGGAGATGGTGGGCTGGCTTCAGATTTTGATTAATTACTTCTTTAGGCTGGTCATATATGCAAGAGAAAATAGCCTCCAGACAAAGGCTTCCACACTAATGGTATTGGCCTCTGAAAAGGAGGAGCCAGGACAGACAGCCCCCAGAACAGAATCAGCACTCAAACAAGTTTTTGTCTGTTTTTACTTAAAGCTAAGTACACTGGTGAACAACAGGGTTTTCCAGGTGCACAGTCTCATGTCTGCTTCTGTCTGAGCACATGTGGCTTTTCAAGAAAATTCACATGGAATTCTTATTATTTTTTTTGTCATTTCTGTGTTGTTCTACCAAGATCTTATTAACAAGTCACGTAGAAAGTGCAGGGATTGAGAAAACTCCAGAGGCTAGCACACAACACTATGATTCCAGTGTTCTGATCTGTTTAAAAGAGTTGAGCACTACTAGCTTTATAAAAGTAATAATTTTAAAAGCTTTCACAGTATACACAAGGTTCTTCTGTGCAACATCTTGTTAAGTTCCCATTTTAATTACTAGGATTTCCAGTCTTTCAACTCTGTCAAAGCTCCCCTTCTCTTTCCAGGATGAAAGGGTAGCATGTCATCTTGAAAGTAAGAGAAACAAAAAAAACCTATCCTTTTTGGTTTGCATGCATAGGATTCCATTCTACTCCACAGAGGGAATAAAGAAATCACAGTGCAATGTGAATGTCTAGGGCTGGGAGGAACACTTTACAACAGGAGACGGTTGCATTACATGGTGACACAAGTTCAAAAACTCAACATGCTTCTAGTGTAGAAAAGGAATGTCACTTCAGAAACTTGGAATTATTCCCAGGTGTTAAGATCTTATTTATTATTTGCACAAGTCAGCTTCTGGTATAAGGTATCAGTATTTGCATTACAGTAAGAACTACAGAGCAGCAATGCACATTCTTTAACCAGATCTAAAGAAAAATGGGTATTTCAACAAAACTACGTAACTTTCATGCCTTTTTTTTCTCCTTAACATCATCGTACTGACTTTCTCAGAGGCTGCATACAATTCCTTGGAGAGCATGAAGGGATGGTGTCTTCCATAACCCAAAACACTAACACAAAAGCAAGGCAGTTGTCTAATTTGATCACTCAGTTTAACAAAGTAAATGATCCCATTTGCCTCTCCACACAGTGAAATACAAGAACAATAACTTTCAGTTATCAAAATTGTTTTCCTACCTGAGACTCCTTTTTGTAAAACCTGGTATGACTATGAAATAAAGGCCACTGAGCCCTATCAAGGCCAACACTACATTTTGCCTATGTACACCTTGCCCACAGAGAATATTCACTCCAGCTCAGCCTTGCTCCTCTCCTCCTTCCCAGTGACCTGTTTTATCTTTTTTTTTTTTATCCCCAACTTAAATCTAACATATGTTACTGACCTCTGTGATTAATGCATGGACAACCAGGAAACCGAAAGAACAAAGCAGGATCTCTAGGGTGTCAAAATGTGCAATTCTATTGCAGTCTGAAAGGGTGAAAATGAAAGGAAAATAATGATTTGCACCTATGAGTATTTGCAAACTAAAGAGCCGAAGTGTAGGTAATGATGATTAATAACAGTCTTAGGTAAGTAGAACTAGACTGCAGTCAATCCCTAGATAATTTAAGGTCAGTTGAAGGGGGAACAGCAGACTCGGCACAAAATTTAGAATTCATTTTGCAAGGATTTGTAACCTCAAAGGAATACACGAAATAAAATATCTGCTAACCTTGGGCCTAAACCCTTAGAGACATAGATATGGCTCAGTATTCAGAGGCACAGATGAAATTTTCTAATCCTGTATACCAAATTGCTCTGAGGACCTAATTCTTTCACCAGTCTGACCAGGTATTCCCTACGTACCATGGTAAATGCCACAATTTCCCTTAGTGCCACATCCGCCTATAAATCACACACAATTAGAAACAAAATAAAAGCAGTGTAAAGTACTTGCATGTTTTTGTCAGGGTTCTGTGCCAGCATGGATATTCTTACAGAGAAATAGAGAGTGTAAGAACAATCTTTTGATTTTGAAAGCAATTATGATCTGCTATATAAAACTCATCCATTAAAGTCTGATAAATTTTACTTTATTTATTGAAAAAGTTCTTCAGAACTCAATAAATACAAATAATATTCCTACAAAAATTTATAAATTTTCTGATTGGTCAGTGTGTCTAGAAAAGATTCTCTACATTAATGAACATACACCTACAGAACACTGCCATGGAAGTCATAAGGGGTTTTATAGCTAAATTCACCTGTGGTAGAGTTAGACTAACCCATGTTTCCTTATAAATATCACCTATTAAATTGTCTATTATTAAATTATCTAAATTTGAAAGGAAGATCTAAATATCTGCTGAATTGATATCAATCTCAAGGATTTTCTGCTGCTTTTAGAGGAACACTTCTCAGTTATAATAAGGTTTTTTAGACTTGTAGGTATGTCTGGCTATACTGACCCCTTTGGAGAGTAACAAGAAATTCTTCCCTTGTAGGCATGAAAAAGAAATACATTCCATCTCATTTCTCTTGAAACTCTTACAGCTGGAAAGGAATCTGTGCATTAATATCTGAAGCAGAAAATGAAATCCGAAGTCCTCGAAAGAACTTGTATCTCACTACACAAGGAGCAGGATTTCCTCCCACTCACCCCCAGAAATATTTTTGACACCACTCACAACACCACACAAGTATAAAGACTGCTTAATTGTGCAGATGATGCAAGCTACACACTTTTTCTGTGGCATTAATAGCAATTGATTATTTCTGAACATTTCTGAAATTTCTTATCAAGCAACAGCAAGAAAGGACAGTTTATGTGAAGAAAAGACAATTTAGAGCCCAGACCTTTTTTCTTCTATCAGCAAATTCAATGTTTACCTTCAGTTCCTGAAAGAAATGTTTGATGCAACAGAGAGAAGTGCTGCTCCCCTCTCCTTCTACTGAAGTTGGTGATAGGAAACAGAAGAGTGCTAAGGTAATAAGTAGATACTAATTTAAGTGGACACAAGCTTAAGATTTATTGACCTGAGAGCAAGAGGTCAATATTTATTCAGAGAACAATAAATCTTTATACTTCAATCTAACAGATGTTAATCCAATGTATTATTAAATCCATCCCATTAAAGCTAATTATTCTGTGTGTCCTCATGAGCCTCGTTGCCAATAGTCATTAGTATTGCATGGGCCATTATTACTGTGCTTTGATAATTAAATCATATAATATTCAATAAAACTAAATATATGGGGATAGAAATATTTATTTTTCTTTACCATGGCTATATTGTTGTGCATTTCATTAGGTTCTTCTCCATGCTGCTATAGACCTTTCTTATTTTCTTCTGCCAGGACCAGCACAGCTAAGGAATCAAAAGCCCTGTTTGAACTATACCATTTTTAAATTTTTTTCATTTGTCTTAAAAACCTGAAGCTCTTAAAGCCACATCCATCTACTTGTCATGCACTAGGCAGGTAAGAAGGAGAGACACAAATCAGTAAGTAGCTGCTTTTAGGGAAAGGGAAAAGCTAAAAGGAAAAACAGCCTTACTCCAAAGTACAAGTGAAAAATTCCTTCTATTTTGGAGGTTTACAGTGCTTTCCATCCTCACATTTCAATGTACTTCTCAGATAAGAAGAAATACTATTATCTCCACCTTAATCTCTGAAAGGAACTGAGTCACACAGAAAGGAAATAATGACTGAGATCTTAATCACAACTCTATGCCAAAGCTAGACATCACCCAGGTACAGGGTATTTTTAGTGCAAATTGGCCTTGCAAATACTCTTGCAGAATACATACAAACTCATCCCATTTGAGTCAAAGAGGTTTCTTTCCTGGAGGAACCTCAGCTGAAGTGCAGCAGCAGGAAGCAATGCAGAGTGCCCCCCTTGCAGTGCAGATGCCAGCTCCTCCATTGGTTAGCACCCCATGAACTCACAGCACACACCCAGGGCTGCTGACTGGTGTGAGCTTCACTCTTGGTGAAGGCTTAGTGAGGGACCACAGAAAATCAAATCCTGGTCACTCCATCTTCTTTATACCACACACGTCACTAACACAGACTACCATTTCCCAAGTTCCAGCTTTGTACATTGACTTAGATTGATCTTTGGCAGTATTTTCCTTCAGGACCCACACTGTTTACAGACTGTAGTTGGTTATTTTTGTAAGAGCCTCGCACATAAGGGGAGCAGCAGCTTGAGAGGAAGTGTTAGGTACATTCAACTGTACAATATGTTACCCAGAGACACAGCCTCCAGCACTGAGCATAAAATGTGGAAAGTGGGATTCTATTTCCATCATTTCCAGTCTAAAGGTTAGACATCTAGCCTATGCTAGCCATCTAGGCTTTGACTTTAATTAAGGGAGAAAAAGAGGCACTGCTAGAGAGTGATTAATCTCACCCTAGAGTAAGACAGGCCCTAAAATAGACGGGCTCAGTTTGGGAAAGCTTCTCTCCTCCTCCATGGGCTTCGGTGGAAGACCTCTGCCTAAGTTCTAGTTGGCTAAAGCAAGATAAGATGAAGTCCATGCAGTTTATCTTGAATCAAAACTATCTAAAACCCATGTTCCTCTACTGTTTCTAACTGTTGGATTGCCCCAAAAGCCACTCTGGACACAGCACAGAAGGAGGATATTCAGAGTACAAGCACATTCAAGGGGAACCAAGTGCAGAAAATGCATTATGCAATTCTCTGGTGAAGAACCAAAGGTGTCGACAGAAAGAGGACAGGAGGGTGGGAGGGAAACCCCATGCAGCATTACAGGCTTGGGGCAGAGTCACTGGAAAGTGGGTCAGTGGGAAAAGACCTGAAGGTGTTGGTTGACAGTCAGCTGAACATGAGCCAGGGTGTGCCCAGGTGGCCAAGAAGGCCAATGTCATCTGGCCTGTATCAGCAATAGTGTGGCCAGCAGGAGCAGGGCAGGGATTGTCCCCCTGTACTCATCAGTGGTGAAGGCACACCTCAAATCCTGTGTTCAGTTTGGGACCCCTCACTACAAGGACATTGTGGGGCTGAAATGAGTCCAGAGAAGGGCAACAGAGCTAGAGAAGGGTCTGGAAAGTAAGTCCTATGAGGAGCTGCTAGGTAGCTGGAGTTGTTTGGTGTAGAGAAAAGGAGGAGCCTCAGAGAGCACCTTCTCACTCTCCATAGCTACCTGGAAGGAGGGTGTAACCAGATGAGGGGCAACCTCTTCTCCCAGGCAGCCACTGACAACACAAGAGGAAATGGCCTCATGCTGCACGAGGGGAGGTTCAGGTTTGACTTCAGGGAATTACTTCACAGAAGGGGTTGTTAAACATTGGAATGGATTGCCCAGGGAGGCAGTAGAGTCACCATCCCTGGAGGTGTTCAAGGAACAACTGGGTGTGACACTTAGTTCCATGATCTAGTTGACAAGGTGGTGGTCAGTGGAAGGCCGGACTCTATCTCAGAGGTCTTTTCCAATCTAAGTGATTTTGTGCATAAAAATACAGGGAAAAAAAAGATAAACATGGCAGATACAAACAGACGGATGGTCAGCACCCTTACCTATCTGAATCCTGCACTTAATCACTGAAGACTACCCTTTATTCTTATTAAATCCAATTTATTTCTTCTGTGTGGGTGTGTGAACATTAAAAAACTCCAAGATGGACAAGCCAGATAGCAGGACAGGTCTGAATACCTACAACCAAGGTGCCAACAACTAGATAGACTCAATTTCTAAGACCAGCTACTAGAGAGATGGGAATGTGCATATATTTCAAGACTTCAGTCCTTACCAGCTGAAGAGAATATGGTTGCTTGCTGCATCCATGTCTGCATGACATATTTTAGATGTGTTCATGGGGATGCCAGTAAAGACACTGCTCTCTGTGCGGATCTCTGCAGCCAGCTGTGTGTATATCATGTATTTTGTGTGCACATGTGCATCTCTTGGAATTTGTGTACTCACTGGACTTGAGGATGGGGAAACACAGTGGTCTCACACCTATTGGGCTGGAAAAGGAAGAATGTTGCCAGGTCCCAAATCCAGCCCCCTTCTGACATTGTACTGAATTGTCACTGCTCTGAAGTCTTTTCTGTAGTTGATAACCCAACCCAAACCATTCCATGACTCTGTGGTTTTCACTGAAATCGTGGGGACCTGTGCTTTGAATAATTTTCTATGTAAAAGAAATAATTTTCATTTTATCCCAAGAGCATCCCATTGGTCCTACAAATGCACACTGATCATTCGAAAACTCTGGGGTGGAGCTTCATCTGGCATGAACTTGAACTGGAACTTCAGACTAGGATTAAATCCACATATGTTTTTACCTTGTTATTGTGTCATATGTTAAGTTCTCCAAGATCAAAAACTTAAACTGCACAGAATGAGGCAATGTGAGGTTTGTATTTCTGATGCTGTTTGAGCAAAAGCCATCTTTAACCAAGAACACTTGTGAGAATACGTGCTAACACCATCCTAAGGGTGTGCCTCAACTCTCTTGACGCTATTTCCCTTCTGTGTTTGGAGCCAGATTTTATAAATTTAGCACATACAAATTCCTTTGGTGCACTGCTGCCAAGCTGGCCATGTAAAGATCAATTTTTCCTGTAGGCACAGATTATTTGCATGCATATGTTACATATATGTATACATGCAGCTGTGTAGGACCAATTTAAAATGAAAGTCAGGGTTGCAGTGGACTCCTCCAAAAAACACAAACACAAAAAACAAGCCAAAGGAAAAGCTCCATCTTGTACGTGCCACAGCTCTCCAACAGGCTACGGAGCAAATGACTCTCACATCTAGCATGGCTATAGGCTACTGCCCTCCTACAAGCTTCAAACTGTTGTTATTTTACTTCACTCAGATGATTCTCATTATAACTGGGATGAGTGCTGAGTTTAAAAGCCAGTGTATGAATCATATCATCAACTCAGTTGTCTGGAATTTTGCTTTTCAATGCATTTCCTCATTGCTACACAGATCACCAGTGTAAAACATGTTGTAGCTGCATCAAATTTCCTTTTGCTCTTTTAACCCTACAATTGCCTGTGAGCAGATACATATTTGCTGCTATCCAGCTTCCTTACCACTGATCTGTGCCTTCACTGCCTGTCTCACACAAGTCACAAAGAGTTACAAATATTTACACTGGGGTTAAATACAAGGTGGATCTCTTTATCCAGCTTCTGGGATAAAGCCTCTGCATTGAGTGCCTATGTTCTGCTCAGGGGAAAAAAAAAAAAAAAAAAAAAAAAGAAAAAGAAAAGACAACCCAGATGTTCAGTTTAAGCCTAATTTAAGCCATGCTATTGCTCCATGCACCATCAGATCTCATCCATCTTTCCATACATGGAGGTGGCTCCAGAGCACTGCATCTTTAGCCATAGCCATCACCCATGGCACCTCCTCCACACTGAAGCAGAAAGAGGGTTGTTTCCACCAGCTTTTAACCTTGCCAGAGGAAGGATGTATGCACATGAGTGGCTCTGAGCACTAGTCACAAGATAGGCTTCTGCTTTCTTACACAGAGAACAAAAAATAATTTTTCCCTGCTATTAACATTTACTGTTCATGTGACACGCTCCTTCTTTTAGCTGTTTGTTTGTACATTTGTTTGGCCTCTAACAGCTATGATACAGCCCAGTGTGTTGTACCACATGATCTTACAGCCCTGTGTGTTGTTTTCCTCCTACTATCTAAACACTGCACCACTGATATTTTCTACCTACAGTCGCTCTTCTCAGTACCGTACTAGATTTCCCCTCATCCCAGCTCTGTCTAGATCCACCTCTCAGCCTCAATTCCTGAATATTATACCTTGGTTTTCTAGTAAAAGAATATTTTTGACTGATTCTCTTCATTTTTTCCAGTTACAGAATCCAAAACTCATCTTGCAATCTTTCCCCCTGAAGGCAGAAGTAATCTCAAAGCACAGGACTAGAGCAGGTTTTATACCTCCAGGGTGGGCAGTACAGAAATGGTTTCTCCTTGGTTTATTTTTAATCTTACAAAAACCTGTAATCATATTTTCAGAGTAATGCTCTCCCCCTTTTTCATCACTCTGTTGTATTAACCAGTGGTAATCAACCTGTACATTCAGAGACTTAAGTTTCAGTCCATAGCAATTATTTCAAGAACTGGTATATTCAAATTCCTGTATTGTGGAAACTACACTAACCCCACCTTGTAGTTATGGAATATTTGGTGAATGTTCTACGATTGGACAGACAGATGCATTTCCTACACTTTCATCAAACAACAGATTTTAAAAAAAATCACAGTTACAGTAACATACATGAATTTAGCAGCACCTTTACTTTAATCTCCCTGACGATTCTACTAAATAGATTAATCTTTCATGGACAGTGAGAAAAGTTTAAAAGCTTGGCAGGAAAAACAGTCAGTCCTGTTCATTTTCCACTGTCAGCTGTGATTTGGGAAGCAGGAGAACACAACTTGGGCTGCTTTTGATCACCATCTAGTGCACGAATTAAAGAACTGCACAGGTTTAAGGCCTGACTTAATGATTTAAAGTGAAGCAGCAGCAGGATTAACAGTTCTTTTCATCATTTTTAGAAGACCTCAAGTAGGCTTAGTGAACTTGAAAAAGCAGGAATTTCCAGATGCCCCTAGCTGCCTGATGAAAGTCAGATGTTTCATGAAAATACTGTTTCTAGTGGTCTTGACTATGATGGTCTTGGGATATAAAGAAAGCAAGACCTGCATAGTGGAAAAGTGTCTCTTTCAGTCCAACTTACTCAGTGAGAAAGAGTAGCATGATTTCTAGCAGTCCTTTCACCAAGCCTCTTCCATGTGTCTAATTCTACATTCATCTCATTGTTTTCTGATTTTTTGTCAAGATAGTCAGAAACACTATTTGCAAAATTCTTCACTTACAAATATAAATTTGTCCACATTGTCTTAACTAAGGCCCACATTCTGATTGCACTTCAACATTTATCCATGCAATGGGGACTTCAAGGCTGGTAAATCAGTAGGATAACTGGACAAAGGAAGACCATCAGCTCCACTAGGGATAAAAGCCCCTGGCAGCTTTAGGTTTTGACTATTGAAAATGACTCAGGACAACCTGGCTTTTCAACAGCACAGGCCGACCAAGGCCAATTCTTGGACAACATGCTTTTCAGAAATCGTACTCTAGCTCCACCCACAGTAACTCAGTATCTTCACCCTCAGGAACTTACCTAAAAATACCAAAATAAAACAGAAAATACGTATTTACTAGAACAGGTTTATACCTTCAATATTAAATATTAATATTGTTAATTTTCATCAAAGATTAGTGGGAGTTTTAGGAGACACTTGGAAGAAGCCTTTGCCTGTAGACAGCAGAATAGCCTTTTTAAGGGAAAAAAAATCCTTCTTTCTCCCCAGTTCTTTATGAGGCCAGGTGAAGGAGCAGTCAAAGATACTTCAACACCATGACTTAGAAGTAGTCTATAGTCACTGTTATACAATATCTAGCCATGCCAATTACCTCATACAGCAACAAACCAGAAATAATGTCTATAGGTATCCCTTCACATCTGAAATTCAGACCATCAGCTGAACTGTCAGGGAAAAAACAAACAGAAAACCAACAGCACTCAACTACTGTTAAAAATGTACACTAACTTCTCAAATATTACTTGTTCAGACTCCATATAGGACACTCAGATGCCTAGGAAGAACTGTAAAATCCTTACAAGTTACATATTTTATTAGACACTGATCTCTCAATGATAATTATTCAATATACCTTAGTCAAGGTAACTTTTTAGTCTAAACCTTGCAAATCAATATATAATTTTAAACAAAGGATTGAAAGGAGGGGGGAAAAAATAAAAGAAAAAGCAAGTGCTGCCAGGAAAGTAGGAGATAGCTCATGCTTGCTAGTTTATTCTTTAACAGCTCGTGCCTTCAAAACAGAGCTTGCAGTATTATTGAGGAAATTATGTTGATTTAAGAACTGGAAGACATTTCTTGCCCCCCTCAAACACAGGGCTTTTCCCGTGACTGCACCAAGGAGACATTAACAGCCTGAGCGCTAATTAGCGGTTCCTACACATTACTGTCGTTCTGGTGCCCCCCGATGGCCTCCTGGCTCCACTACTACCTGCGGCTGTAAATCCCCTTGGAAAAGCCGTGCTCCAGAGGTGACCCCCAGCCGCACGTGTAGCTCTTCAGCCGGCTGGACCCGAGCCCTGGCACAGCTACGGACACAGCAGAATTCCCATCCTTGGGATCCAGAGCGGGGCATCCAGCCAGGTCCCAACCACCACCCCTAACCACTTCCAGCAGAGCACTTTGGCAGCATTGGCAGTGAGTCCTCCAGGTCGACAAAACTGCCTCATAGCCATTGCTGATCGTGAAAAACAAACTGATTCACAAGCACAAATGTTACACAGAATAGTTTGGGTTGACCTCTCAAGGTCATCTAGTCCAACAACCCAGCAGTGAGCAGGGACACCTTCAACTGCACCAGGTTGTTCAAAGCCCCATCCAGCCTGACCCTGAATCTTTCCAGGGATGGGATATCTGTAGAAATCTACATTATATGAATCAAACTGAGGCATCATTCAAGCAGCCAAGCCACATGGATACCCAGCACTGGCTGTCTCTTACCTTCCTTCCCCAGCAGTCACTGATTTCCATCACCACACAGTGACCCATCACCTGCACAGTCTCTAATTCATACAACAATCAGTTTTGCACACCCTGTCCCAGCTCACCAGCAGGGTGGTGCAGACCCAGTATGATGTATCTTCATTTCCAACCATATTGCGGCCCAAAGAAATTACTCACTGGTCTATAAATCAGCACTTCCCCCTGTGAACTCATCACAACCTGACTATACTCACTGAAGCCCAAGGAAAAGGATGGTCACAACCACAAAGACTGTTTTAAAAGATTAAATTTCCAAAAAACTTCAGGTGGAAAAGATAGATGAAGGCTTAAAGCTCTTTGAGAAGAGATTAGATGACCAAAAGCTGCAATACTTCAATCAAGAAAGAAGACAGCTTTATCTAAAAGCCCATCCCGATTTATTGGCAAAGGGAAGATAGCAAAGCAATATTTAACAAGTTGAAAGAGGGAAGCAGATCAGATAGCAATCGATACAAATGTGACAAGAAGAAAATTTATCAGAAGGAAAAGAAAGCCTTGATTGACAGGACTAAGGAAAAAAGAAGCAGTTTAGTATGTACATTAGGGATGACTGAAGCCCTACCCATGGTTAAATCATTAAAAATGCAGGCAAGGCAGAAGTGTTCAATAAACTTTCTTTTCCTACTGGGAGGCATTCCTACTTCAAATCTGATGATCTTTCCAAGCCATCAGCAGCCATCAGGATGTCAAAGATCTACTGAAGGGAAATTTTTAGGTCTATAGGCCTGGATGGCTAAGATTGAAAACAGCTCTCTGAAGCTGTGGGTAATTTTTTGAGGATACTGTGGAAATCCCAGAAAACAGCACAACTGGTAAAGAGATAGATCTAGTGAAATAATGTTGCTTAAGTCAACACAAATCTAAAGTTAAAAAAGAAAAGCTCATGCTGGAATTAATTTACAATGAGTTAAAGGGTAAGAATACATAGAAATTCTAAAATTTATAGAAACATATTCAAAATGCAGTCTTTTGTGTTCAGTTATATTTATATCTTTGCCAAGCACCATTTTTTTGGGTCAGCCCACCTTCATTATTTTGCTGATATTCCAAGTTTTCTTGATGATTTATTTGCACTTACAGCACTAATAGGAAAGCCTTACACAAGCCATTTAAATGAAAAATTGCAGGAACAATTCGCACAGGAACAGCACAAAAAAATCAGGACCACACAATAGGAATGCAGTAGAACTAAGCAAGATTTGAATAACTAGAATATCTCCCCATGCAGGAAAAACAGGGTGCCAATCAAACATTGCTGCTAGTGAGGCTCCACAGAGACCAGGATTAACCTTGATGCTGATCCTCACTGTTGGTTTTCTGAAAGTCAATAAATGGCAGCTGATACTATTTGCAAGGGAGAGACTCACAAAGGGAGAAAAACAAGTGAGACAAGCCATTGCACAGACCTGAACTGCTCAAACTCACTCAAAAGGTAAGTTGTGCATGCAGGGAAAAAAAACAGAGACAGCTCAAAATGGATGACTACCCTAAAAACAGTGACTCAGAAAAGACTGTAGCAGTTAACAATAAAACAAAATTCATATGAGTTTCCAGGTCACACATCAGAAGCCAAAAATCCTTCCTGGCAAGCAACTGACTTCTCTGCAATTGTTTTTGCTCTACACCCAAGCCAAAATAAGCTTTTAAAAGTTCTGTCAAGAAGCAGACTACAAAGTTTTGTAATTAGGTCATTTATGTGAATGCTTTAAACAGTCAAGACTGCTCTTAAACAAAGATTCCCAGATCATAGGACCACTAGTTTATCTGGGATGTCAGTATATTTTCCATAGGCCAATGGGAAAAATAACCCGAACCACCCAAGATGGCTTTACAATTTCTTTCGTTCTCAAATTAGTAATTTATACACACAAGAAAACTTTTCATTTCAGCATTCATCACCACTATATATATATATATATACATATATATATATATATGTATATATATAAACAAACAAACAAGTAAATATATAAAAACACAGGTGCTGGCAAATGCAGGTGCTGTCATGTAATACATATTTCAGATGTTTGTTGGGGTTTTTTACAATAATGAAAAATGGGAAGGATGATGATGACAGCCATAGAAATAACTCAATGTCTAATGAAGGCTTAAAGATACGAATCTATTTCGTTTATAAATAGAAGAATGAGAGGTGACTTGACAAAAACTTATGAGCAAAAGGAAAAAACACATTAGAAAAATGCATAACACATTAGAAAAGGCTATTTTAGTGTGGACAAACATTTTTCACCACCATTTTGTATGGGAAGGCTAATTAGCTTTTGAAAGGAGGTGCCAAGGAAAGTGGTAGTTTTACCATTCCTTGACGTTTTACAGTTAAGAGTAGATGCCTTTCTTGAAGATGCGCTTAAACAAAAGTCACCATGCTACCCAGAGAAGAATCCCCAAAATACAGAGCTGGCCAAGTAGACAATGACAGTACCCTAAAACAACCACTAAACTGTTCTTTGATCAAGTATTTGTGAACCAGGTATGTTTGTAATTCTTTTTTAGAGATGCTGCTTTTGCCCAATTGCCCATATCCTTTACAACACCACTGACATGGGAGCTCCCCACTTACCCCTGTTATAACAAATACAATTAAATATTTCCCCAGATAGGCTAAATATTTCCCCAGTGTTGAAATTGCCACCCATGTTTCAGACTGCTGTGGAAGTTTACCTTTCCTGTAAGGCAAAATAAAGATTTACTCTGTTCAGCAGCTGCTCTTTCCTAGCTGATAAGGCAAAAAAATATCTTATTTTACATCAAATCAATAGCAACTCATGCTGTAGCAGTCCATTAATTAAGGGTGAAACTCAAAGATTTTATTTTCCTTCTGTCGAACTCGCTACAAAATGACAAAAAAAATCACTATGCTATTTATCTCATGATCACTATTATTGCACTATGGACAATTCATTGCTGTTATTTATTAAACATGTCAAACCCAACAGAATACTAGAAGACACTTGTTTCATTCAGAAACCACAGCAGGTACCAGCTGGCAGGGCAGAACGGTCACAATACCACCAGAAAGATTTGTAACAAGGGGAACTTTATTGTGTAGTGTAGAAATGGTTCATTTAAAAAGCCACCACCAACAGACCGCACTACTACTCACTATTCATTCATAAGATTGTCATTAAATCCACCTGCAATTTCTGATATTCAAGCACCTTTATGTCTAAAGCTCTCAGAGAAGATCCTGTTACCACACCCTTGCAGAGGGAAAGGCAACACTTAAGAAGATGCCAAGAAATGGTGCCTTCCATTCCACGTTGCAGTTTAACTACATGCAAAAACAAGACAAATCTTGCATTAACTACTAAACAACTGTGAAGAATGATTTTTTCTTGGTCATACTCTTTACTTTCACTCTCAGTGAAATTCATCCTATGCACAGGAGCAAGGGGAGGAGCAGATATTTCTGTTATCCTACACGTACCCTTCACCTTGAAATACCAGTTATTAGTGAGGTTAATGAATGTATATAACCATCATAAAGGAATATATATATAACCATCATGTATCAAGCCAGTGGCTCTGGTGGGCAGTTCCCTTGTCAGTCCCTAGGACACTGTGAAATGTTCACTGCAAATGCTCACCTAAAAATCACCTCAGTCATTGACCCCACTCCCACTCCCAAACTCCCACTCTAAAACAGATACTCTGAACTGCGTTTGAAAATCCTCCCAGGGCCAGGGAGTCACAGCTTGGGCAGCTGCAGGAAGGCAGCTCTAGGAGCAGTCTAGAGGAGCTCCATTAAACGCTGTGAGAGGGGACTGACCTGGGCTGCACGGCTGCCTCAGTGCCCCAACCCCAGATCAGCCAGCACAGCCTGCACCAGCCCAGTTCTGGCACAGTCACACAATGCAGCCCTGGCACACCAGCCCTGTAATACTCAGTCAAGAAAGGTTTAAGGGGCTCAGTTTTGCCAGGCTTCCTACAGTTCCATTCCAAGTCTTTTTCTCTGTCAGGATGCTGCAAAAGTCAATCTTCCTTCTACCACATTTAAATAGGAAAATAATTTACCCCGTTGCGCAAACCACAGAGCAGCAAGTCCACAAAGCCCTTCTGTGACTGCTGTTTTTCTGAGACAAAACTATACATCCTCCAGATACCCACACAATACCACCTGTGCAGCTTCAGGGTTGCAAATTATTGCATTGCCATCACCAGGAGACCAGTTAGGATCCTTCAGAGAGCCCCTGGGGCTTCTCATATGAAAGGAGTAAATTCAGAGCTGGCAGGCAGATAGATCAGCTTCACAGACCCAGAGAACATGTTCAGTGCTCCTGTGGGACCATGCTGCAGACACCCAGGACAGAGATGAGATAGCCATGAGTGTACTGGAGGTATTCCGAAATGCTAATGTCTCTGAAGGACTGCTTTTCTCATTTGCAGAAAATTAGGAGGTGGAAGGGGCAGAAAAGGGAGTTTATTGTTCCCCCAAATGTCAGATAAAATAATTTAAGCCAGTGCATTAAAATGTTATTATAATTTCTTATAAAAAAAATAGATGATAGGGCTTTTATTCAGGTAAAAAACTTAGCACAGAATGAAGCTTCTAGGGACCTCAGCACTCCAGTACTTAGACATTCCCAGAATGCTTCAATTATTGAGTTCCCCTGTGATATATACTGGGCTTCATTTTGATCCACAGGCTATTAAACATGATCTATGATACTTTCAGTAAAGCACTAGTTTGGAGTTCAACCTGTAACTCGAACTTTTTTTCTTCTATCATTGGTTATTAATGTGCATACGGCACCGAGAGAGCAGAATGAAGGGGTGCACAGATATTCAGGAGCTCAGTGCTGCTTTAGGAGAACAAAGCCCATAAGGTCAGACAGAACAAACTCTGTTGAGTGTCTTCAAGCTTGCTTTCTTGCTATAAGCAGTTCTCTTCACAGGCAGGCACAAAAGGCCATTTAAAATATTAGCCAAGATGTTCTAACTTCAAACTAAAGCAAAGGAAGTGTAATTAGTCCCATTTAAGCAGAGGAAAATACTTGCTGATTGGGCAAACAAGTGCTATGTAGTCAGGAATCTGAATGCACTTTTTCATTTTGAGGGTGACCAAACACATGCCCAGGGAGGTGATGGAGTGTCTCACTCTTGGAGATATTCAAAAGCCACCTCAACAATGTCCTGGACAACAAACTCTAGGTGTCCCTGCTTGAGCAGGGAGTTCAACAAGACCTCTTGCAGTGCTCTCTGCAAACATTAACTGTTCTGCCATTCCTTTTTTCAAATTTTTTTCACAATGGAGTTACTTGAGTAACACTATATGCTATTCCATCCTCTCCCTTTTCAATAATATTTTTTTTTATATGATCCCAGTAGGTAAACACAAATCCATATACATGTGTATGCATAGGAACACACATGCATTTACATTGAAACACTGCTTATGGGCAGTTCTACAGAGTTTCACAGAGTTGCATTACAAAATATGATGATTTTTTTTCATTTCTATAGCAATAATGAACAAAAATGCAATACTGTTCTGTGGGGCAACACGACTCCAAGTAAGAAGTACGTCTTTTTGTTGTGCTATTGGGAAATGATGAAAAGTACAGATAAGGATGACACTGAAGTGCTCTTAACGCAAACAAATAAAAAGAGAGGTGATAAACTCTTACATTCATTATAAATTCCCTTTTGTTTCCTGTACTCAGAAAATAGTTCAATATTTGCTTTTAAAAAATTTCATAATTGACACAGTTTTCAGATTAGCTTTTTCCATTCTGCCCAAACACAGAGAGAACAATTTTCTGAAGTGTGTTGCCAACTGCCTGCTTAATTTCTATGAATTGCACCACTTTCACTTAGTCCCCCCAAACATTTCCTTTCTGGAAAATAAATGGGATTGTTTAACCCTCTTGGCCTTTCTACAGTTTAGGAGATGCTTAACAATGGGTACAAAGCATCTGCTGCTCTGGGTAACAGCCTGTATTTATATGAAAGCCATACAAATTAAGAAGTACTGTCTTTGTTCATATAGAAGTAGCAAGGAGCTCTTATGCAGTGTTCAAGTGCCCTTTAGTCAATCGAATCTGTGCAATAAAGCAGAGAATGCAGTTCCACTGAATCCCCACCACCTCTCTTTGCCTATCAGTTATAAAACAAGACTTTTTAGAAGCTTCCTGTATACAAACAGAAAGATTCATTATATGTGAAGCTTTTAACAATGCAAAGATTTTAAAACAGTTTATTTTCTATACCTGAAGTGAAAGCTAGAATGACCCTGAGCTCTAAGGAGGCAGCATGCAAAAATTTTAAGATACTGTATATGTGGAACCCTGTAAGAAAGGACACAAAAATATATACCACTGCCACAGGTGATTTGCTTTGGTCCTGAAAGAACAGCCATGTGAACTATTCCTTTTTAACCTGAATTAAAAACCATATTTAACCTGTGGCCATTTGGCTCCTAGTAGTTGAGCCAGCTAAGGTATTGTCACAGAGCATTACATACTGTGATGAAAACACACCTTGCAGTCATCGCCCTGGAAGGTTTGGTCCTTTACTATGAGTCTATGGGCCTCTCATGATTTTACTTCCTAACAATATTTCTCTCCACTTTGTCTATCCACGCCAGCTTTATTTCATGCCATTATGTGTATTACCCCATGGAGAAATTATCGGACCCTCCATTATCCTTAAAAGGATTTCAAGCAAGAAATGACTAGTGTGAAACCTACTTCATCTCTGGAGATCTGAGCAATCTTGCTCAGCAGGTGGCTTGGAGAGGATGAAATTCTTGTTCAGCTTGAATGCAACATATGGAGCTGCAGCAGACTGCCTCCCTCCAGCTTTGATTGTTTCAGTAGTCTGAGCACCAGGGATCAATAGACCTCAGTCCCCAGTGTGCCTTGAACACGCACAGCTCAATGCTAAGTCTCTGACAAAAGTTGCCCTGCACTTTCATCTAGTAAACCATTCAGCATCAACATCATTGGAGTTTCTTCTTTCTTTTTTTCTCCCAAGATCTGAGGTGTAGTTTCAGCAGTTGTGCAACAGTGCTCTTAAAACAGAGTTGTTTTGCTGCCAGATAGTGTTGATTGTTGCCTATTTGCATCAATTGAGACAGGTACCACTGGCCCAACATGTGTGAAGATTTCTGCATGAATGGGACTGCCTTTAACTGGAGCCCAACAGGTACTACTGAAAAGTCAGTCTGGAATAAGGGGCAAAGTAGAAAGCTAGAACAGAAATATCTACAACAGCCATGTCATGAATTACCACAGTATCACTTAGGACTATTATAGAAAGTGTGGGCTGGGAGCTGTTCACACCCTTGCCTTGTTTTATTACATCTACTGTAGGTTACAATACAGTCATACAAATATGCCTCTGTTCTAGCCACACACGCACACCTGATATGCCAGACACCCCATGAAAGAGCAAGTGTGAGTTCAGGTCACTCTCACACACCATTATATGTGGCTGAAAGCTGGGCAGGTGTACAACCTCACCAATGTAAAACATACACTGAAGTGTCCCTAACACCGGACTGAGCGCTAAGGTGAAATGGACGCTGTCAAGTGCACGGATTCATTCATTGATTCCTACTTCTCCTGATGAAGACTTTACCAGTCAATTTGGGCTCTTAGACTAACACTACTACTTCAGTAATCATGTAAGAATAAATATAAAAGAGAACAAAGACATAAATTCCAGTTATAAGCACTGTCAGAAACCAAAATATTCTACTCTGAATTAACATTTTTTTAAAAAAGCATGTTATTTTTGTATTTTTATAACCCAATTCTGTGGAGGATACATTTAAAACAATGTCATGTTAAATACCATGTTTAATTAACAGCTACAGTCACATTTGTACTGATGAGTCATATAAAACTACAGAAAAAGAGACATATTAAAAGGGAAAGTGTGCAAATCCCTCATTAATGAGGTACTGAAACAGTGCTACAATTTTTCTCTGCTATTATATTATACTGTACTGTTTTTTATCATTCAGCAAAGCTTAGACCTTTCTTCTCAACAATAACAGTAATTTATATGCAGCCAAATTACAAAAATGTTATTCATCTGCTGCTGTATATTATGCAGTATTAGACACAAAATAAGAGATGCCGTTACTTTAAAAAATTAATGCTTATTTTATTATTAAACTTCTGAGTATCACCTTTTGCTGAGGAATGGTCACGCTACAACGTAAGTCCTGATTATTATCATGTTACTCATTTTGTGGCTTCAGTGCTTGTTGTACCTCTCTCCCCTAAGGTCCTTGCCTGCAGCCCTGCCTCCACTGGGCCTCCTGATCTCACCTCACCTGTAATGCTGCATTTCTGTCCCTCTTGAGCACAATACTGAGAATGCAGCTAGGTCCATTCAATCAGGAAGAGATTTTGCAGCCCTTCTCTCCAGAAGCCTGTGAAATAGAAGTCTTAAACAGCACACAGTATGCTGAGGATTTCTTGTTATGTTCTTTTTACCTGTATTTATAAATAATGCAGCCAATTGAGAATCATGGCACCTCTTAGGTTCCCCTTCTGAACAATGAAGTCTTTCCCAAGGGTGCTTCTGACTGCAGGTTGCCTAAGTCATGATCTGGGAGCCCCCTTTCTTGTTCTCCATGTTAAAGACAGAGGAAAACCAGCCAATTCCTCAAACAGCTTCCTTGGGCAAATGCCTTAAGTTTTATAGGGTGAATCTGAAGTTTCTGTTGACCTTGCTTTCCCTGACAAATCAAATTTCTTCAAACAACCCCTTCAGAGGTCCCATCTGATGCACTTAAATGACAATCCACCTACCCCTGGAGTGTCTAAAAGAAAGATTGCCTGAGAAATCCCTTCCACCTGTAGATTTTTTATCTTAAAGTCCACAACAGATTTGAAGGGTGCTTTAAGAGAAAGCAAAGAGGTCAAGGGATGGCACTACTGAAGTCTAAATAGACAACACCCACAGCTTTTCCATCATCATTAAGTGGGTCACCTTGGAAGCCTATGATTTGGCCAATCTAACTCCCTTTTGTGCAATTCATGTCATTTGTTTTCCTGTCATTTGTTGCAGCCCTCCACTGAAACTCGTGTCAAACTGAGCTAGATGCCAGAGGAAGTAGGCTACTTGCTACCACAAAAGTTACTTATGTAATGAAAGTTCATAGGAACATGTCACTGTCATTACTCTTCAAACACACACATTAAAGTATTGTTTAATTCTTTTCTTGTACAAGAATAAGAAAAACTCGAAGTGTAGTACACAGGGATGCCAGCAAATCAAATAACATCTTGCACACAAATCCCAAGTAGAAATACACTTGCAGTGACATATTTGGGACCTTTCTCATGCATAAATCTGAGTTCACTGCATTTAATATTGAGTTTATAACCTATGTAGTTTTTCTCTTGTTCTTCCAAGATGCAGAGGACAAACTTTGTTAATATAACCAACTGGAGGCCTTGTTTTCCCTTCCCATTCAAACCTTGTACCATAATCAATAGGTATTTTGAATATATAAATACTGCTGAGCCGGGTCCTTGATTAGTTTCTTATTTATACCACAAAGACCACAAGATTCAGGGGTTGCCAAGGCAACACCTCTTCAACCTCCTTGCATTTATGCTTTGATACGAAATCTCTCATTACACAAATATGTCACAACACCATCCAGCATGACAGGCTATTTTACAAATATGTCCCCAGATAACAGACAGATATATTCTTCTCTTAAGTAGGAGAGAAAGGCTGGAATAAGATTACCTTTAACTAAGCTGAAGAGAGGAGGGTAAAATGGCATTCCAAGCTATACAGGCTTTAGTAGGACATTACTACTTTAATATGACTTCGCATCCTGAGCCTTCTATTACAGCCAATAAATTCTGTATTACTTGGTCAAGAATCCTCAAAAGGGAAGGAATGAAACAAAACAGAACCAAAAACCACCAAGTGCAGCACACAAGTAGAGTCTGAGACGGAGATGCTAGAATTTTGAGTAACTGAATTGTGTACAAAAGCTTTACTGAACTGTTGGAAATCTGATACTCCAGCTTATGTTTTATAGAACTACAAAGCAAGCAAAGTTTAGCAAACCACAAAAGACTTACTAGGAACCTACTGGCACTTTTTGAACCTAGATTTTGAGGTCTACAGTAGTATTTAGCAATAAGTAGTCTTCTTTTCAGGGCAGTGTTCATTACATAGTACTCTACCTACAGTTATGCTCCAGGATCCTTTGGCAAGTCCAGGCTCCTGCAGGAGGAGGGGTCTGTTAAAAACTGTTGCTTCTATGTCGTCTTTTAGTGTGCAAGACTAAAGTCTGAGTTTCAGCAGACTATAATCTGATCCAGAATGAGCAAGTAATGGCTGGCTGGCTGGGCTAGCAGAAGAATGGCAATAGAATAGTTCCAAATATCTCCCTCCAAACTCTTGCTTGTGCCTCAGCATCCTCTGTGCTGCCAGGAGGCTTTCCAGAGATGGCATTACTAACAATCAGCTAATTCTGCATCATCTGCAAGTGCTTCAGTATAAGCTGAGAAAGCTGACTTTTCTGAAGAGAAGATTGTTACAAGAAAGAATGTGCATGGATATTTGTAGGTATGGAGACAATACGAAAATTGAAATGGTATCTTCTTATGTGTTTTTACTTCTTCCCTCACTTCCATTTCTGGCTTGTAATTTCCAGTCCAACTCTTCTCGCCGTGACCCTGTGACACACCAACCATTCTCAGCAGTAAACAAAATTAATCCTACGGTGTGTCACCAAAGGAAAAGGAGCGGAATTCCCACTGGGGGGCGCATACAGCACTAGCAAAGCCATCGCTCCTTCATCCCGACAATTATGCCAGTTCCAGGTCAGAGGCAGCGGCCCCCCAGTCTGCAATAACACCACTTCTGGTGGGATCTACCAGCAACTCCTCAATTACCACAGAGGGCCCGTTTGTATGGTTTCTGCAAGAAGAAATCTCTCCTCACTTGTGAAGAATGGCACTGGAAAACACTTTACACAGCCAGATTGTTTATGGGCTATATCATCTGCTGTGGCCTCAGCATTCTGCTCAGGGTTCAGGGCATGGACTATCTTGGACTGTCTAACTGCATCCAAAGCCTTGCTGCACTGTTTATAGAACCATTTTCACTACACAGCCAACTCCTCCTGTAATCCCAAAAGATCAAAGCGGTGTCAGACTGTGGATGTGCACAGAATTCCCAATTCCATGCATAACAGAGGAACGTACCATCCATGCTATGCTTTACTTCCCCCACCATCGTGTTGTTTTCTCACTCCCTAAATTGCTCAGGTGATGAATCAAATGACCAGATAGTGGCTGTTCCAAATCCTTCAGGCTTCTATCACCTTTCTGTTTTGAACATAGGAAAATCGCAAATTTCTCACCTGAAGTTGAAGGCTCCAGAATTTAAAACAAACAAACAGCCTACCCCCCTCCCAGGAAAAAAAAAAAAAAAAAAAAGTAAGTTTCTGAGAGACACATTCTATGTAGGACAAGAAGGTTGACATCAGAATCAGGTGTCATGCTAGCATCCAGTCAGTCCTGACACACTTCCATATAAAGTGGGCTGTGGAAACTGGAGAAGAGGCAGAACAGCAGAAAACCTCCTGGGTTATTTTGCATAGGACTGTGCAAATTCTTCACAAAGCTGAGGACTTTAGATCTGAACAATTTGCTTATCAACTTTCACCAGCACTAAAACTCATATAACTAGCCTTAGAAGACAGCACGTTATTCTGAACAATATTGCTGAACAAGCAGTTGAATAAAATCAATTACTTGCCCAGGGGATTTTTAAGACATATGTTTCCTTAATTATTGTCAGATATGCAGGTCAACAAAAAAGAAGATTGATTTCTGGATAAACAGAATAACTGTGATGTTAAAATGTGGTGTGAAAAGAGAAATTGTGAATGAAAGTGTTTTAATGCTCATTTTAGTGAAATGATGGGAATATTCTGGAACTGCTTGCAATCAAGAAACTGTCACAGTCCCATCTGTCTGTCAACAGCACCATGTAACAACCTCTCCACCCTTAATGCTCTTATCATTTGCACCTTGCTGATCAGGATGCATTCCTTCTTGTCCTGAAATATATTTGTATTGATTAATGTAATATAATGACTGTGCTGATTGCATCAGCAATGTTAAAATAAATTGATCTAAGCTAAAGAAGTCAAGTCAGTCTTATTTTTTCTGACCCAATGCTGTCATCTCATCTGCTCACTGTTGCATGTTGTGCCCCAAATTGGCCCTCAGCATCCAAAAAGCAGAGTAACCCCAGACCTATTCCTGTAGAGAATCAGGGAGGTGAAATAACATGTTTTCATTGTGTAACAGGCTCACTTCTGCAGTGTTAAACTACTTCCCAGCAGGGTCTAATACAACGCAGCTAACAATCATCTTTTTTTTTTTCCTCCAGGAGAGAAATTTGTGCCATTTCCTAGGGAGCTTTGGTCTGTTTTGTGCTAGATTTTTTTCAGGCTTTTGTGGGGAACAGTGAAATAGTTTATGTCTTGGGATTTTGGATTTCTTAGTTTTTCATCAGAGGAAATACAAGAATGAAGAAAATGTCACCTTGCCCATGAAATGAGTGGTTGAGGTCTGCAGCAGTGGTCAGTTCTTGGAAGAAATTGCATGCAAGTTTCTTTCCCTCCAAGTTCTTTTCCACAAACACTGGCTAGGAAATCTGTATTTCCAGCATCAATCTATCTACATTGGTACATAAAATATGGCAGGTATCTATTCCCTACCCTGACTGGAAGCACCATAGAGTAACAGAGCAAAGAACCAGTAAGTTACACTCCATAAGGCACTCAAATATACATGCTCAAAGCCATTTGTTGTGCTTCATCCCTTCCCTCCTCAGTCCCATCTGTAGCCACATAAATCAAACAGTGACAATTGCAGCATTGTTTCTTCTATGCCCTCCCATTGCTCCTTCCCAAATCCTCACTCCTCCATGAGCAGATGAGCTGTTATACAGCTCTGTATATATAGATAGATAGACAGATAGATTAGATAGATAGATAGATACATACACACATATTCATATATAAGCCTTCCACTCTAAGGAGAAGACAGGAAGCCCCAGATGAAAGGAACAAAACTTTGTAAAAGTTTGATAACTGCCAAGCGCTTGCATCCATAGTGTGGCTATGCATGGATCTGTACTACAAAATTATACTTCTCAAATCCATACAGATGAGGTTCAGAAAGATCTTTCTCCTAAAGACACCTCCAGCAAAAACTGAAAGCAATTCCTGTGAAAGCTGCTGAAATGAGAGCAGATGTCACAGGAAGCACGTATATAAAGCACGTATATAAGCTTGTTTACATACACATCTATGTTCCAGTTTAAATTTCTAGAAGCAAATTCTATGAAAAAATAAACACAGAACACCAAAGCTCTTCCAGAGATGAGCGAACAATGAATTTAATTCAATTCCTCACAGAATAACTTATTCAGTAAAACATAATACCACAATGTCTAGTGGCTTCTTAATTAAGTCTTAACTAATGATTCTCCACTAGTAAATGCAAAATTTTACTGCTGCTTTTTTTTCCAAGTTGTTCATGATTTTCTGTCAGGATGACAAAGAGTTACCAAAACACTCATCAGTGAAGTTTTTCCCACAGTATTTTCCCATTGTATTCCTGTTGTCATTTATGTTTAACATCAGAAATATATTCTTATGCACTTCCTTGCTTCTATTATCATAGATTATCACAGATAATGCAAGCCAAGTTCCAAGGACAGCACTAAGTATATGAAACAGGTAATGAATAATCTATCTAGACAAGAGATGTGACAACACTGTTCCTCTTCTCTCAGTTCTGCCAGCTGCTAACAGCTTGGATAGCAAGCTGAATACTTGTTAATGCCTATACCTCTTACATTAAGGAAAAAAATATTTGGCTTTGTCCAAACCAAGAAAAAACTTAAATCTTTTCAACATCTATTTAAGGATTAAATCCCCATTCTACTGCTAGGTTATATGGGTGAGCAAAGCCAAGGGCTACTTCACGTTCTTATCTGGCACACAGATAAATCAGTAAGCCTCAGGTAACACGTGACACTCACCTGGTGCAGTTTTTGCCAAAATTCAGGTCCATCCTCCATTTTTCTTAAGCTTGGTGGAATGTACCAAAAACAGACGTTTGCATACTCCGGCTAAAAAAGAGAGCAATTGATTGCTTATAAGATGCAACAGATGAGACAGGGATACATATTACAGCTTTTCTAAGAGTTCTGCTTTATTTTTTGAGGGGTGAAGCCTTTGAGTTTATACCCTTTCCTTTAAAACTTCCTTCTCCAAGTGACCTTTTGTTTCCCTCTTTTTGAAACTAGAAGTAATTTTTCATATCATCCATTTCTCTTCCTGCTGCCAGGGGCTGCTTTTTAATTTCTTCTTCCTATATCCATCTTTAACTCTGTTTTACTCAGTAAAAAACTCTGACTAGAAAAAGTATAAGAGAGGCACAGAAAGATAACTTACAGATTTCATATTTGAAGCAGCTTTAAAGAACACATTTTCTTTTTAGTGTTTTGGGGTTTTTAAATGGAAATTTCCAACAATGCCTTTTATACAGAACACAAAAACTCGATTTTTGTGACTATTTAACTCTTGCACACCTCGTCATTTTTCTACTGGACAATGCCAATCTCCTTTCATATCATAGAGCACACTGTACAGTGCTGGAGTAAATACTGAATTTCTCAATTTCCAGACTTTATAAGAATCTCAAGACCCCTTGCAGGGTATGCACCATATCCTGAACGTATCTTGTCTAATATCTAAGCAGGCCTTTTGAGCAAAGGCTGAGACTCCACGTGTCTGCTTCTCTCCAGGGAAATTTTGCTTTTAAACTCAGCAGAGGTAGCTGCAAGGATCCCAGCAAAAGTGGCTGCTCACCATGCATTACAAAATAAGGCATTTCATCCTTATGAGCTTTCTGTATGATATATGGTTGAAAAGATGCTCCCAGCAGGCCAGTCTTGGATCTCTATACATTTTCTGCTAATTTGGAAATTTTTTTTTATTTACCTGTATAGAGAACAATAATATAAGGAATAGATACACCTTCTGATCCCATCCCACACTACCCATAAATCACTAAGTCAACCTTGACCTACACTATTTGCAGCAGAGCATTCAGATGTCATCTAGGTGATAATACGGATTATGATAATTTGGATTGTGAACTCACACACCCCACTCGTCTCCCACATGCCATCCTTATTAGTACTGGTTGAAAGAAAAAACACAGTTGAAAGGGAGCTGGGTAGCTGAGTCACACCACCTCCTTGCCCCACTGTGGATGTGGCTGGTATTATAATCCCAGCCAGTCTCCTGAACGAGAAGAGCCCACCAGCTGAGACATGTTCTTTCATGAAAGGCCACTGAAAGCTGCTCATATCATTTTCTGCTTCACTTCAAAGAATGCATTAAGTACAATTTAATCATCAAGAAGAATATCATTGTCAGCAGGAACTGAGCTGCAAACCAGCCATGTGCTGCTGAATAGAATAAAGATCAGTTCTTAAAGTCCCATTTCTTTCCCCAAAGAATATGCATTGAGTACAAACATAAACACAGACCCTGAAAAGGCAGCGTCTTCCCCATAAGAACAAGCACTAGCTCGTGTTACAGGGTTTATTGCAAAACTATTTAAAATCAGATGGCAGGAGCAGACAGATGGCATACATTACCATATTGCCATTGCCTATATTGCCTTCTTGATTATCTCAGTTTCCTTTCACACATCAAATATATCATCACCCTCTGAAAATACCATTCATCCCAGAAAACTACCCCTAGCCATGCTTCACACTCTATTTCTGCTTATCTTGTCACAGGTCTTACCCAAGCAGGTAAGCAATTATACCACAGAAGAGTTTGAGATGACTCAAGCACAAGTGGCATTTCCAGGCCATAAAGCAAATCTTATTACAAGTTTTTCCTCACTGCATGTGTCAGAGGATCATCTTCCTAAGTCTTTTGTCTGAAGCCCAACTTTCCTTTGGCGAGGCCTTACACAGCTGGGCCTCGCTGCCTCACAGCAGCCTTTCTTTGAATTCTCATTGCTTATCCCCCTGCACTCCTGAAAACTTACTTAACCTTTTCAACTTCTCAACTCATAGAAGAATTCATAGAACTCAAGAAGCTCAACTTCTTTCTCATAGTCCAGCACTCCCTTCAAACCCACTTCTAATCCAGGTGTCCCGTTCCTGCAGGAACCACAGAGCAGCCTCTGCTCTTACCAAGAGTTTTCACATCTGGGCTCTCTGCTAAGATCGACAGTAACAAAAAATGGACATCTTTTAACAGATTTGCCCCTTTACTAACCCCATCCTGCGCTGCTGCCCTAATACTCTTCAACTGATCAGTGGTTTTAAAGAGAAAAGTTTACATTGCATGAATAGTATAAAATATTTTTCATATTTTCTATTTTGTCTTGTATAACCTGGAATGCTTGTGGTGGCACTTACTCCATTTCCCATCCTCCATGTACTCTCTTCCTCCTGTTCCCACACACCAGCCTGTCTTTGATACAAGTACATTTCCAACAAAGTTTTTATAAAAATGACAGGTCTTTGCAACATCCCCAGATATCAGCCTTATTAACCAAAGAGCTGAGGACAGATGGAAAAACAGTACTTAAGCTCTATTCCCTTCACTCACTCTCCCCCAAGCAAGATCACCAAACAGGAAATAAGCTGGCAGATTTAGTAAAGACAAGTGAAACACACAGCTTTTGGGTAGATTTTAGGAAGATGGGAGTCAAAATAGAATTAGGGAAACAAATATGGACTTTAATGATGAAAAGTCCATTTTTAGGAGCAAACTATTTTTCCATCCAGCACACAGTCTTATCTGTAGGTCTGGAAAGCACTGCTTTTTTTACAGCCAGCCTCTTCACTCTCACAGAGAAGTGCTCCATCTACACCCCCTGAGGCAATACAGGACCAGAAGCCAGGAAATTAGGTAGAGTGATGGTAGGGAATACAGCACATGTTATGTGTGTTCAATCATATCTGTGGATTTCCAGTACATAAACTTACTACATTAGATACTTTAAATAAAAATTGGTAATTGACTAAATAGAACAAAATCAAACAACAGACACTTCGTCACAACAGTTCAGTTTCTTTTCACTTACCTCCAAAAGAAGTTGGAATCCCTCTCTTTTTTTAATTTCCTCCACTAGATATCTGTAATTAAAATATCAGGGGATTAAAGCATAGAACAAAACAAAATACACAGACAACAGCAAAAAAAAAGGGGGTCTTAAGCATGTATTTCTTTTTCCTTGTTTTTTTTTTGTTTTCACACTAAGAAAACAACAGAGTTAAATCTCATTTCTACCTGCTGTGAAAATGCAATCGCTATCAGTTCCTGGAAACAAAAGAAGTCTACAGCCAGCCAAGGAGCACTGAAGAGAAGCCAAATTCTGTCCTCAGGCACAGATTTTCAGCAGAGCCACATGGCACAAATTGATCCTATTTGCATCAGGTTGTGAACTTTCCCAATGCAAATTTTCACTGCTGTTACTCTTTACAAATTAATACCTGCATCCCTTGTTCTCAAGTGCTGATGCTGTGCTGCCATGTTATTTCATGGTCACCCTGGCACCTCTTGCATTCTGCTATCACCAGGATCTCTTAGCTTAGTCCAGAATTTAAAAGTTTGAACATTTCAAGCTCAGCATTTTTCACAGTACTGCCCTCATTCCAGACTGAACACAACAGTGCAGCTTTCCATTCAGCAAGCCACTGCTTATGTTCAACAACCCCTGGACCTCCTATGCTAACAACATAAAAAAATGGAAATTTCTTTTCTTTCTTACCTGTCAAGTGTGAAAAACACAGAAGCCTTCAATGGAAAGATGGCTTTGAATCAAAATTTTGGATACAAACAGCTTCAATTTACAGAAACGTTTTAAAACATAACTGAAACTTTGCCATGGCACATATCCCACAGGAATTCTGAAGCAAAGAGGACATGGATGGGACTTCTCTCCCTTTTCCCTTCCACTCAAAGCCTTCCAAAGAAAAATTTCAAAGAAGTCACCTCAAATTCCCACTGCTTTTCCAGTCCAACAAAATTTTAGTCTTCTACATGAAGATATAGCTGTCTTACATTAATAAACCCGACACAGTTAAACTACTGATTGTGCACAAATCTGTTCTTCTCTTGCATTCACTATTTGGCATTTTCCTGCCTGAAACTGCATTACTGGCCATCACACTAGTAATTCTTTTAGCTGAGAAAGAGAAATATTGTGAAAATAACCTCCCTTGGCCCTACCCACACACCTGAAACTTGCCCCTACAGGGACACCTCTAGCACAGTTGTCAGTGCAACGCCTTCTCTTAAGCAGACATGCTGTGGGAACAGGCTGGCTGGGGAAGCAATAAACAATACCCTAGATGGCACACATTTTTCAAAACAGCGCCTGGGGAGTTGTCATGCTGTTTATCATTAACAAGTGCTGTGCCTGTGACTCATTACCTCCCAGCACACATCCCAGGAAAGCCATGGCTGGGGTGGAGGGCAAGCAGCCACAACACGCAGCTCAGGATTGCACTGTGCACTGGTGAGATGTTTCCTCTCACTGGAACAAGGCACAGCTCTGCTCATTTCTGCTTTGACCATTCAGATCCTGCTGTGTGCATTTGTTTGTTATCTGGTTGTTAATGTCCACACCACTGTTAAGGTTGAAAGAGAGGCATGATTATCTGTAGGGTAATTATCTTATGTCAAACAAGCTTGCTGCTTTCTGTTGTGTTTATTAGGAGATACTTGTCTGTGCCATAAAACCAATATTCAGCAACATCAGTAGGCTAGTCATATGACAGTGGCCTCCAATTTATTTTTTTCTTTAATAAATTATGAAAGTGAAACCTATGCATAATCACTTTCCTTTTTTTTTTTTTTTTTTGGTCTTGAATTGTTAGAGCAATTTTGCAATGCTCAATACCTTTCCCTCTTAACTCGAGTGCTTTTATTTTACATCACCTAGGTACTAAATCTGACACAAGCTACCTTATGTCAGTCAGGTTCACAACACTGTTAATCATGTTCTTAACTACACTGCCAATAACCTAAGAAGGCAGCCGTTAGAAAATCCATCTCCCATGATTTATCTTGCCAGGATCATTTGATGGCAGTGGAGCAATTTACTTTGTGCATCTTTCCACAGTTGACAGTGAAGTTTTATTATCGTGTCACAGTTGTAGTACGTTAGAAGGGCTTGAGTCTTAGTGAAGACCAAAGTACACAGAGAAATGTCATTTGCTATGATTAAGCCTTGCAGAAAATGAGGGGTGGAGATCTGCCGTGAAAGTAGACATATGTCTGCTAACAGTGGGTGTTAGAAGAAGAAGAAACAGGCAGAAAAACTCCAAAGAAGATGAAGTATAAAATGTAGAGGTGCTTATATAGTAACTATAGTTATAGTCTAAAAGCAGTTTACTTCTATTTTCTTTTTATAGTACTTTATCAAGCAACATCCCTGCATCAAAAATAATTGAGGGGACGAAAATAAGCAAAAACATTCTGAAGCAATCAGCTGGATGCTCTACTCTAGGTATTTTAAAAGTAAGCCTTTCCAAACAGATAGGACCACAATGTTCCTGGGATATTTAATTCCCTGAAACAGTGATTCATCTCCAGAACAAGAAGATATTACTGGAATAGCCAATAGGCAAAGTTTGCTGCATCAGAAATACATGCCTGCAATTACCTAAAACCTTTGCAGCTCTGCTTGGCTACAAGCAAAAAAAAAAAGCAATCTTGCCCTTAAATTCTATAGTCAGTGGACTAACTCCAGAATTAATCCAGTTCTGTGTTCAGGAACACTGAAATACTATCCTTGTAATTGAAGTAACACCTCATGAAACAAATGAGGAGAAAGGCTGCACAGCTGAGTAGTTGGTAAACCTGGTACAGTGCCTATGTCCATGTAAACTCAACATGGCAATGCCACCACTGTGAAGAATCTATTTCATCAGACAATGTCTAAAAATTAAATTTCTTCCTAATAGAAAAACAAACCAAAAACCAGACGAGACAAGTAAGTCACTCCTTAGAAGTATTACTATCTGAATCCTAATGTTAAACAGAAATATCGATCCCAGAAGGTCATTAATCACTACACAGTCAGTCAAATGACCTCGGCCAGTGACCTTGATAAGGCTGAATTCTCCTACTGATAGTGGAAAGAATTACTTACTCTGAACAGACAAAGAACAGTACAATGCTTTGCAACAAAAACAAGGTACAATTTAACCAGAAGATATCAAGAAACACATAACTAGGCAAAAAACTGAGTGGATTTAAAGAAATAAAACAGAGAAGAAGTCGCAGCTTTTTTGAGCTTTTCTGGTTTTGATTCTTTCTTTTTTTTTCCTTTCAAATTCACTCTAGGTTTAGGTCAGGGGCATTTTTATTTTTTCTTTAAGTAACTTCATTAGAGTCAGACTATTCCTTTAATTTTCACTGAAGTAAACATTCAATTCTTTTCTAGTTGTTGTTTCATATGAAAAGTAAAATGTCAATACCAATTATTTGACTTAAGGCAGTATGTAGCTAGTTTGGTGAAGTTTTCATTGTGCTTTGTCTTCTATAAATTCTGAGCAAACATTTTACTTAAGGTGGTTTTTTTTTTAATGGGCCACTATCTTATTTCAAATTAATTTCTTCTAAGAGAAGAGAAAACCACCACCTGTGTATAGAAGTTTCTTCCCAGAAACCAAGACATCACCACCACTTTTGAAACACCTTCTACCAAGAATTTTGCTGAATTCACTTTTGAAGCTCAGTTCTGCAAGACCAAAAACTTAGTGAAATTGAAGAGGACAGATGTGGGGAAGATCACAGGAAAAAGGTGTTTCAGTCCCTAACAGAACATACTATGAGCATTAAGAACTTCTGCAAACTTGAGAAAAACCACTCAGTATGTCGGAACAATATTGCTTTCATACACCTCTACTAGTCTAACATTAACACAATGTCCTCATATGAGTTTTCCATTATCAGTTTTTTGCATTTCCTCATTCATGAGGAATGACATGAACAGGAAAATTTGCTTCTTGCCAGACACAACTCAGATTCTAGCACATAGAACTTCTTTTACACTGACACCAGAATACACAGTTGAGATACAAGGAGGTGTTTTGGTAAATTTGTCCTATGTCTAGCTCAGGTAACACCAATGTTGCTCAATACAGACTGATAGCCTAATTCTGACTTCTGTGTTTACCAACATTTATGCCTATTGCTAAAAGCAATAATTACTATTAAAAATTGTAACAAATGTAATAACACTAGTTCTTGCTATTAATTCCTCCTATTATACAGGAACAAAAGGATAAAGGGAAGATGTAACTACGGGGTCTGTTCCAGGATATGGAGTATCAGCAGTGCCAGCATTTCAGGCAATCAGACCAGACATATTCCAAACTGTGAGGCAGTACCTCGCCAAAGCCAGTGCCCTGTTTACTCTCTCCTCAAGGCCCGTCGTTCCCAGTGCTTTCCACATCAGCCAGAACTTGAACGCGTCCGGACGCCTGCTGCACTGGATGGACTTGTCACCAGTGTCGTAGCTGACATCGTAGAACTTGTCCTTCTGGAACAGGTACGCAGCCTCGGCAGAGTAACACTTCTTCAGGAGGCCCTAGGAGGAAACACGACAGAGACTTGGATTGGTGATAAGCATTTTCAAACCTCGTCACAAGCCAAAGCCTTTCTTTTCCTGCCTGTATCAAATGCTTGGAAAAACAGATCTGGACATGCAGGATACCATCCAAAGCTTATGGTGTGGTTTAAAAGCCCTGGATAAACTTCAGTGAAGTCAGCACTGACAAACAGCAAACATTTTTTGATAATTATTTTCTTCATAATGTCATGGAAAAGCAGCAGGCTGAAGAGGAATTTTGACTCAAATCTCAAGAAATCATGGAAATGGGTACCACAGAAACAGTTGCCCTAAAACACATATGGATGTGAAAAAGGGAGAAGAAGTAGACCCCTATGTCCACTGCTCCAGTCTTTAGATCACAGAATCACAGAATATTCTAAGTCAGAAGGGGCCCATACGGATCACTGAACCCAATCCAAGTGAATGGCCCATACAGGGACTGAACCCACAATCTTGGCATTATAAGCACCATGGTCAAGGACAACTGCTGAGGAACTTCCCACAGGTTCACAAATGGCTCAACCTGTTCCTGCTTTGGTTAGTTGCAGGTAGGGAAGAGTTTAGCCCCAAGAAATAAATATTTAGCCCTTGCCACCAAATAGTCACTGTGGATTTAGCACAGTCTGTCTGACTGAGCAGAAAAACCACAAGGAGATTAGTACAACCCAATTTTTTTCTCTTTCAGGGTTCAGACAAATGTAGTGCTTGAAAAGAAACTTAAGAAAAGATACTTCCACATATGCTAATCATGATTTCAAAATAAAATTACTTTTATTCAGCAATCTCCAGCCTACAGTTTCTGAGGGGCAACCTGGGCAGAGATGAGCAGCAGAAAACAGACTAAGATTAATGAGTAATGTCGCTAGCTCCAGCAGAGATCAAGGCTGGGAAACAGAAAGCACAGAGGCTGTTATAAGTTTTAAGGTGCAGAGGAAGAGAAGAGACATAAGACTAGCCATTGGCTGAAGAATGAAATATCAAAATATACTCTATAATACTATGAAGGAGAGAGAAGGGCTGGCAGAAAGCAGGTTACAAGAGCGGAGATGAGGGTAGCCTTATGAGGGGCCCAGGAGACAGAAAATATGTGTATCGGTGCTAAGAAGAGCACAACTCATTTTCCAATTCAATATCATTTTTCAATTTGAACCAACAAAAAAACCATTTCTCATTTCACCCTTTTCTCTGCATCTGTTGCAAGTCTGATTTTGAAATGGCACAGTATCTGATATCTCTCTTAATCAAAGTGTCATATTCCCACCACAGAAGTACAATTCTTGATCAACATTCCAGTACCCTACTTATGACTTTGGGACTGGCAATAAAATGAAGTAAAAAGGTCAAGACAAAAAAAAATATTAATCAACTGACATACACAGAGTAACTCTGCCTCTCTCCTAGGCTTTTCAATTCTCTCCAAAAAAAGCAAAGAAAATACAAAACCGCATCTACACTCCTATTTGTAGAGCACAAAAGGAGAACACCACCAAGGGTTTCTCCACGACTTCTGTAAGGGTTTGACAATCCCATTGTAATATTTGTTTGATAAAAGTACAGCAAATTTAGTCTGAACTCTTTATTCACAGGAGCACCACGTTCAGCCCTGTGAAAAGACAGTTTATATGACAGTTTGGGGGGAAAAAGGGCCAGTGCTTGCTCTCCCTTTGCAGAGTGATAATGTGTAGCTGCAGCACAGGGTACCACAGCTGGAAAGGCAATGATGGATGCAGTACTTTGCAGCATATAAGATTCTAACACGTACTTTCCAATTTTCTCAAATAAAGAAAGGCAAGAAAATGACATTAGAAACGACGGAATAGTCAAGCACTGAGGCATCCATACTTCACAGTTTTTTTACAGCTTTGTTCTCTCTGGCCAGCAGCTGCACAACAAGGAACAGGAGTCATTCTGTCAAGACATTGTGCTCTATTCATTTAGACCTTCATACCTTTACTTTCAGGAGAATAACAAGTTTGCTAGATATGGTGTTTAAAAAAAAAAGAAAAAAAAAAAGGCAAAAAGGCAGCAACATACACAAATTTAAGCTAATGGCTTTGTCTCTTACTGACTTAAAATGTTGCATAATGTATCTGCAGTGAGTGTACAGCAGGGCTGATCAATGTGGCACTATCTTATGTCTTATCAGAATGCAATGCAGCTGCACAATAGAGGATGCCACAGAACAGTAGTCCCCCTCATGCCTGTCATCCAACAAATAGTACCCATTGTTTGTCACGAGAAACCTAAACGCAGTTGGCAATATTACAAACAACTGAGAAGTTGACTGAACATCGCAGGACAGCTGCAGAGTTACATACTTTTTAAAAAATGCTCTACTGTGAAAATGCACCAAATATTTTGATGGCCCTGAGTCAGCTCACATTATTGGCAATGTAGTATGTATTAATTTAAAAAAAAACAAAAAAAAAAGAAAAGAAAAAAAGGCAGGTACTGTCCTCATCTCCTGGTGCATCTGAAGCTGACAATATATATTGGCTTAATGATCGTTTTCCATCCTTTTTCATCTGCTTATCTTACTAAGAATGCAACATGCTTAAGAAATCCTGCTGAAGATACTGATGCTATCAATCTCCAGAAGCAAGTACAGTGACATCCTCCTGCATATCACTAGAGCAGAGAAGAAAAGAAAAAAATCATCCTCTGTGAAAAAGAGAGAAATATTCCAGAAGAAAGGTGGAGGAGGAAGACAAGGGAAAAGAAAGGGAATGGGAGACAAAAAAAGTAATCTCAATTTTCCTAGCCAAACGATGAAAAAGTAAAAGAAATTTTTATAAAGGGTAAAAAATATGTTTTAGGTATGCTTTCAAACTCAGTGTTCTCAGTCCCAAGAAGACCCCAACAGTTTCCCACACAGTAACTGAGCTGCTCCATCTGTTCAGAAGAATTGCAAAGGTCTCATTAGAACTGCCCCATTTGACAACTCTGAGTTTCTTTCTTCAGCATCTTTTATCTTTCTAGCCTTTTTAATGCAAGTGCTCAGCCTTATAGTCAGTCTGTTAAAGTTTAGGATATGGAAATACTATTTTCATAGAGGCCCCAGTCCACTATGAAGTTTCAAAGAGCTTTTGATTTTTATGAAGTCTATGGATAGATTCTGTGTGTTCTAATTAATGGCAAATTGATGAAAAAATATTGATACTGAAAGCAAGAGCTCCAGTTTCATAATTCAACATATTTTTCTCATTGAACAGACTTACCTACAGCAAGTCTTCTGATCTCTTTCCATTTCCATTGCTAGTTAAAAGTGAATTTCAGTTCCATTAATAAAATATCTTTTTCCCCAAGACAAGCGTCTCCCTGATTTGCCTTATCTGAGGCAATAAGGACAATATTTCGAATAGCATACTTGAAAATTGTCAAAAGCAGTGCAGTGTGAAAGGACACCATAGCAATTCACTTCAAGAGGTGAGGAGCTCACAGTTACACTAAACCCAAGCCAAAGCAATGAGAATAGAGCATTTCCTGCAGCTGTCCTGGAAAGGAATCAGGGAGGTAGATATCTCTATGATATTGCTAATGATGAGGAAGAGATTACATGTAGATGGCTACCATCATCACCTGAATCAGTTCTATTCTGTACTAAACTGAGATTTCATTAGCTACACTGAGACTTTATTCTAAACTAGTAAAATTCTGCTTATTCCCTAGAATTGATTCTTAATTACCTAAACTAGTGCTTCACTCTCACGAGTCACAGAACTTTGGTTCTGGTAACAGACATTAGTTCTCTGCTTATATGTAGATAATATTCACACAGATATGGATGACAGCAAGGACAAATTGGAGCAGCTCTGTGGTTTTAACGGAGTATGCACAACCCAACACTGATTCCCAGCATTTGAAGAACATATAAGACCAAAACTGACTTCATGTTTTGAGATTATTGGTCCATCTAGCTTTGTGTTTAGTCACTGCAATTCACGACTCAGCAATAAATCTCAGTGTTTTCTGAGTAACACTATCTTGCTGGAGAAGTGATGAAAGTCACTCAGGGCATGGCAGTGAAAAAGGAATAGCTGAGCACTTCTTGAGTGCTTTAAGCACTGAAGAACTACAGTCATTGATCTGAGCTTTTACAAAGGATTAACCAATCTCTCTTTCCCTTCAGTGAAAATGCTTCTCTCTTCTAATCAAGTCAAACACATTCCCCTTTTCTATCTCTGCCTTCCTTGGAAATATCCCAATTTTTTTTCACTAAGGCTAAGATTCTCTTTCATCAGCATTTCACTGCAGTTAATATTTTTTTTTTGTTTGGTTGGTTGGTATTTTCATTTCTGCAGGTAAATATTTAATTACAATGTTTCATTCTAACAAGCCAGCTACAATGTCCTAAATATATTAACACTGCTAAACTCCATTGAAGAAATGTGGTAAAAGAAAAAATCCAAACAAAAACTAAAAACCATTAGTACTTTCATTAAACAAAAACCATTAGTACTTTTGTTAGTGGGAACAAACTGAAATGTGATGAAATCTTCTAAAGATCATTTTTCATACAGAAAGAATGAAAGAGAAAAAGAAAACCTGAAGGGGATTAATTTGCTCACTTATCATCAATTAAGCCTAATTCTGAAGTATTCCAAAATTTTCAAATGGACCTCAAAGCAAATGGGGAGATGGGCTGACAAAACTCCCTTATCAGTCTTTCAAAGGCAGACAGGGCAATTCATAAATGGGACTTAACATCATTATTAATATTTTGCTACTTTGATTTCTTGCAGAATTCAGCACTTCAGAAACTACCTGAGGTACCTTCACCATTCACTAGCAGAGCAATGTGTGCCAGACTCTTCCAGCTCACATCTCAGCATCCAGTTCCCACTGATGCATCCTAAACACAGTATGTAGGAATTATGTTCATACATAAACATGTGCTTCATCTTAGCCACAGGTATTTATGTACTTTAGGAGAAGTGGAACAAGCTTCCAAGTGAGAAACTGATACATGTACTCTTCCCTTCTCTTACTGGTGCAAAAAAAGCATTTTTAATGGGAAACTGGATTCAGCTGCCTGTTTTGGCATGGAGAGGATCAAAGTGAAGCAACACTTTTCTGTCAAAGTGTCTTATATATGCATTTGATCTTTTTTTCTTAAGGATTTATCTTCCAGCTAGTTAATAAGAAAGTACTCAAATCTGTATATGTGTCTGTTTGCATATAAAGGCTTCCCTGGCACATACACAGAATATGTAAGAGCCAATTTTCCAGGAATTAGGCATGCTTTCTTCCCAATGCAGAGAAATCTTCTGCTTTCCGGAACATGTCTCAATGTACAACAGGATCTGATGCCATGATCCATAATACTTCTGTTCTCACCCCTCAAAGACCTAGGATTCAGCTCTACACGTATTTCCAACACAACATTGCCTAGCTATGATTTAAAAGTGGAATAGGATTGCACTGCCAGACCTTACACTGCACAGAAGGGAAACACAAAAAGGCTGCCAGAGCCCTGAAGTTGGAACAGTGTTTATAAGGTGACTCTAAATGCTAGAGCAGCTAGAATATTTCAGTCCTCTACATTTCTTTCCTCTTTCTTCCTGAGAAATTTCCACTATTCAGTCCAAGTAGCCTTATCATTACCTGGGGCAATATCTATGTACTGGGCCTAATTAGTTAAAAATACAGCACTGAAATCTTCCCAAGCCTGCAATTAAGACACTGTATCAGTCTTAGTCAATAGCTTCATTCTGTTTGTTTTTCAGCTTGGAATAAAGATAAAGTGATGGATGGTAACCCTGAAATCTAATCCTCTTCATTCCCACAGGCTCTAGCCTAAGAAAATGAGGTGGCACACTTCTCCTTGCTGCCCTGCCATGTCTCACCCCTGACCAGGAGCAATCAGCACCAAGAGAGTGCTGATTAGCAACTATGCTCTTTGGTCCTCATCAGTTCTTACTAACACAAGTAAGTAACAAATTCCAAGGGAAGGTAACCCCAGCAGCTGAACAGAAAATGTCAGTTGTTTTGACAGAGATTTATAAAAGTAGTTTACAAACCACGGCCACAAAACAGCAAGGCAAACCTTAAGGGCTTGATATCTTTGTGATGTTCAGTCATTTATAACCTACTGGAGTATCAGGTAAAACTCACCCCTGATAGTGGACAGTTGGAGTAAGTTTTAGCAGGTCTGAGTTTAAAATGAAGCCTGAAATAATGAGCCTCTTACTGGTGTCTGTTTTAAGATAAAAGAATACCACAAAGACACAAGAAGGAATTTTTGCTACATTGCAGTCATCTTGAGATCAGAGCTCTGTTGTTTGCTTGCTAGACCTTTAAATTAGTCATGGCTTTTGGGAAGTCTGAATCACCCTGCTGATGAGGAAGAACTGGTAGAGTGAGGAGAGAAGGCTCAGCACCTTTAACTGCATGTGCTCTGACTCCTACCCTTCTCCCACTCTAGTGCTCCCTCCCGTACAAGGGGATGTGAAGATGAGCTCTGCCTACTTTAAACAGATGCAGCACTGCTGCAGTCCCGATGGATGACAGCTATTCTGAGGGCTTTGATGAGCTTGGAGTTTAAGTGTGCCAGGCCCAGGTGACAAAATACTCCGTTCTGAATGCAAATCATGTGCAGAAGTTAACTAGCAAGGGCACCAGCTGAAAAATTTGACCACTTGTGAGTACAGCAACTTGGATCGTTTTCACCCTGGTCTTTTATTCACCCTTTATTAATTGATTAAGTGTTGAAATTCAAAATAATATAATTCAGTCTTTGTACTGCAGTGTAGCAAAACTGACTTTCAGCTGTTTTCTAATTATTTCCACTTTCATATTACATAGCAATGACAGCCTATTAGAATATGAAACCAAAAAAAAATTTAAAAAAAGAAAAAAAAAGAAGGTCAGGACGACTTACAGAGTTGTCTTTCACCAGAAGAGCACAGCACTGGATTCCTGCCAACAACATTTTATGGGGATTCCAGGCAACAGAATCAGCCCTGCAAAATCATAAGTGGAGAAAGGGAGGTGAATATTGCATCTATAATCATGGATATTCAAGAATCAAAAAAGACCAAACACAATCCAAGCAGACAAATCAGATTTCCCAGACACCCACCCCCACCACAGGTTCAGAAATCTCCCCAATTATTTTTAAAAATGCAGCACTTATGGAAACCAATAGGCCACATAACTTTCACCTCAATCCCTAGTAAGTGAGCCCATGGACTAAATTGACTTGCCTGTGGATACCATGAAGAAGTCTGCGATGCTTCCTTGATACCAAAGCTGAGCCACCCCACGAAGCCTGTCGAAGAATTATAGAGCCAAGAAAATATTATTTGTATAAAGTTCTTTTAATAATACTTCAACTAGTCATTTCTAAAGATATCTTTCTCACCTAAAACTTAGTTTTCTACATGGTCAGTAGCCTTTAGTTTCATCTCCTGAAATAAAGGGAGCTGTGGTCTGTGCCACTACGTGAGCTACAAATCAGAGGAGCCCTTCTGTGTAAGCAAGGACAATGACCTGAAATGTCCTGGAATAACCAGACTCATTCCTGCTACCAAACAGAGTTCCTTTCCCCCAGCCTTAACCTATCAGTGACAGCAGAAAGCCCCACTTTGCACATCTCCTTCCTCCTAGCCAACTCCTTTCTGAGATGTTCACAGGGGAAACAGTGGACAGTGATAATCTCTGCCAATTGCAAAGGTCAGGCTCAAATTTTGCAGCTATGAAAAGCAAAGTCCGTCAGTGGGCAATAGCAGCATTTCTGTCACCACAAACCCAACTGACCTTAAAATGACTTAAGACTCCCTCAAGTCATCTAAGAACTACGTGTGTACTCTGAGAGTCACTTAGGCCTTTTCTGTAGTGAGGAGCTCTCCACTTAAACTCCTTATTTAACTCCATCTGCTCTAGACACCCATCTTTGGCTGACACCTTTGGCAGGTGTGTCTCTCCCGGGACTACAGAAATAACCGAGACAACAGGCTTTTATTACACAAGTGTAATTTCTGGACAACCTGAATCAGGGAATGTGATTCTTATTCATGAATTCTGCAAGGATCTTCAGGTGCTCTGAAACTTCAGCTCCCAAACAACATTTATCCACGGTGGAAAGGTGAGGAGATCATGCAAACATTAGACATGTCACACAGCGCATTTGAGAAATTACTGCTAAATAAATAAATATATTAAATTATTTTCAGTATTCATGCAGGCAGAATGCACTTGAGTAAACTACCTATGAGGCAAGCAAGGCTCTTCAGAGACAAACGGAAGACACCAGTCCGCAAAACATCTGGACTCAGCTTATTTTAAAAAAATATTGTAAAGAAAAAAAAATCCCTGATGTAAAGATTCCTGACCAAAGCATAGAGAATATATGCCAGTTTGGTTTTTGAGGTGTTTTTCTTTCCTTGAAATAAAAATATGTGATAGCTGATATATTAATTTATCATCAGTATTTGCTTCACAGGCCATACATTAGGAACAAGATCTCCTGTCTCTGGGAGACAGGATGACAAAGGCTCACAAGGGAGATGGAAGTTATTAACTTGTCTTAAAAATTCATTCTCATTAATGCCACACATAAATAGATCATGTCATATTTTGCATTGTCATGCTCACAACATCCTTGCTGACATGAGGGCTGTTGCCCAAACTACATGTGGGACCTAAGGCAGGAAATTTTTTGCCTCAAACTTCATGGTAATCCTGCAGAACCATGACTTGGAACTTTTTTTCTCAGCTAGTCCAAATTTGCCACATTATGGGATGACAATCAAACTGAACTTCCTATCCAGAGACAAATTTTAATCTTCTCATTCTGTGATACAATAAAGTCAAAACAGTCACTAAGTTACTCCCTGATTTCCAGAATTTATAAACAACCTATTAAAATATAATAAATTTTTACAAAATTTGCATCCAAGTTTTTTGTGTTTGTAAAAATTGTCATTCTCACACTGATTGTGAAAACAGGACCAGAAAGACATTTGAGAGGTCATCTCAATAGTGTGTCATCCCCAAAGGCAAGATTAGCCATACTCCTCTCATTTCTCTCAACCACATCTTTTCTAGAGGTTATTAATCAATGTTACACCTGTAACTAGCACTGAAGTGCAAAATAAAATGCAGAGAGAGACAAGCAAATGCTGCCTCTGCAGCATTATTTGCACTACTTTCTGCCTTTGTTTTAAAAACTGCTACTGGAGATCTAGATGAGAGAAATTATATTACTGTCCTTGAGCCACAGTACTGCAAGATAAATTTGTGATCCATGTTTCTTTACCCAATTCAAAAAGCAAGTGCTTAGGGATCCAGGGCTGGGAAAAAAAATAACAAAACAAAACAAAACACCCCACCATGAATGTGAAGGCACTTAAGAAGACTGAGAATCACTGGTTTTGTCTGGTTTTAAAGGCCTCTCTAATGATGGAAGCTGCACAGCTTAACCACTTAATTTGTGTGAAACTGTAATAACACGTGTTTAAATTAAAGTGTCAGTCCTAAACCATGTTTCCATTTGTCACACCTCCAGTGGTCACGGGAACAGTGACCACAGATCAGTCCTTTCAGCAGCACCTTTTAAGGCTTCTGTAGACTATTATACTCTTTTCTAGTTTAAATAACATCAGTGCTTTCCATCTTTCCTCACTGGTCATAATTTCTAGATATGATTCTGTTTATCTACACTGCTTTCCCATTTTCTGATCTTTCTCCTGTTGGGCCTTCTTGAACTGCAGCTTTTTATTTGGACACAATCTAGATAAAGCAGATGGAGTGAGAAGCAGAAAGAAAGAATAATTTTATGTACCTCCTTTATTAAATACTGAAAGATATTTAACTCTATTTGGAAATACCACTGATTTGTGAACTGTAAAAAGATCTGGCCTTTACAGTAAAGATCTGCTATCTAGCCAACAATCCCCAGCCCATGTTTGTGCACTTGATTACTGCAACTTAGAATTCTATCTTTATTGAACTGTAGCCTAGTTTTTCCACTTTTTCCTCCAAATTGTCAAAATTCCTTTGATTTCTAATCCTGTCCTCCCACTGCCGTTTTCAGAAGTCTTATGTCATTTGCAAATTTGTCATCGTATTCTTTTTGATCCAAGTTATTTAATGAAAATACCACAAAATTTCCATCCTAGGACAGACCTTTGTGGAATCCTGCTCAATTTTTTTCCACTTTCAGTGAACCACTGGTAACTGCTCTGTGGGTATGGTTTTCCAGTAGTTTTTACTCACCACTAGAGCTTCATCTTGGCAAATTTCTCTAGCTTTTTTATGAGATAGTGCAAAGACACAGAAAAGTTAACTGCTTCTCCTCCATCCACGAGACTACAGAAGGAGGGCAGATTGATCAAACTAAGCTGACACATTTTGTTTAAGACAAATCCAGCTGAGAGCAACGCAGGATAGGTCAAAACAGGGCTGTTATCAGCCTGTGTCCCACACAATGTAATTGGTAACGAGTTATGAGAAAATTACTGTGTTTCATGTGCAACAAATCGCTTACAGCTGAACGATGGGAATCACAGTGTTCACTGTGTGATTATGCTAATCACCTAAGCATGGGCTAATAGGTCAAGCCTGATTTTCTCTACTGGCCTAGTAATAGGAGGAAAAAAAATAGCCAAAATCAGGACCATCAGGGAAGAAAGACTCATCCACAGCATATAAAGCTACGTGAAGACAATACATGATATACATAAATGCCGGAGGGCATATTGATGATACAAAACAAGCTATTAAGAAAGGCATCACAGATGAAGGTTAGAATGCAATAAGCAACTGAAATGCTGTAATGTGAACAAAATAAGCTTGGTATAGCCTCTGCTCTTAGGCTTGACAGAACAGCTTGACTGCTAGGACAGTTTGGACCTACTGGTTTTATCTTCTTAAAACATTTTCCTTAACTCGCTTTTCCTCTCCGGTTTGTCTGCATGTGAGAGTTTATCTACTATTTCTGACTTTATTGAAATTTATCTTTCTGAAGCTCACTGAATTTCTGTTGACATTCTCTCTTTTGCCCTTCCTAAGAATCACAAGCTTTATCATCTCATATTTAATGAAAAGAGTCTCCCTAAGGCAAACATCAGTTTTTAGGATCAGAAAATATTCTGAAATGAGATAAATCAGTGTAAATCTGGAAATAACACCACCGACGTTCATATAAGATATTCTAGTAACAGCTCCTGAGAGCACTTACAGTAGATAATCCTGATGCCTATCAATGATACATGAAAAGTCCAAAATTAGACAGAATTTCACCTGGGTTTTACTCTTTGTTTTAATTGTTTTTCCTTCAAAGTTATAGCAGGCCTGAACAGCAGTTGTCACTTGTTAGACTGCATAATGTGTAAATCATTCAACAGGAAGCCAGGCCTTTCAGAGGACTGTAGATTCTCAAAGATCTCAAACATATTACATTCCATCCTATAGTGATAGGAGGTATACTTGCTAAAAAAAAAAAGTCTCACTGTACCTGCTCACATACCACTTCAGTAAATCTATTTCTAGTGGTGCTGTGAGAGAAAAAATGTCACACCAAGAATCACAGTCTGCTCATTTTACCATAGCACACTTCCATATACATGTGTGCCTGATGTCACTTCTGTGGAAAGCTTTCAGTGTTTCCCCATATCCTGTTCTCTTATAAATACAACTCGAAACTTTTAACAGAAAAATAGGGAAACAGCCATCCACTCAACACTACACAGAGTGTGAAAGACAGAGGAAATACTGATAGAACTTCTGAGAACCACTGAGAGGCTCATAACGTGAATCACATCTTAAGAGAACAATTGGTCTTCCAGAATGTAACCCAATTTATTACTGTACATTTGTCCTTCTACTGGGAAACAATTAACGTCTGATAAATACAGTCATGTCAAAACAGAAAATAAACTTAAATATATTCCTGGACATTTTTACCTTAGTTTAACATGAGGCAAAATCAGAAGAAGAAAGTTAGTTCTTATCAAAACACTAACAACTGGCTATGGTTCAGAATATGGCCCAGGCTTATCCCACCATATTTTACCTCAGTTTCAGGGACACTACTCACTGTTCTCCTACAGCCACTGGAGGTGGCTCCAGCCACATCTATTTGACTCATCTAAGGTCCAGCACAGATTCCAACTACATCCCTCTTCCCACCAGCTATACACAGACACACAAGAAAGTTGTGTAACAAGAGCGATGCACTTCTGCTGAAAATCTGATGAGTCCTTCTCAGCAGCACATGGCCATGAGGAGGCTTGGCAGACATTTTAAATATTAGTCCTAAATTCTGCATGTTTGTCTCCAAGACTATAAAAAACTCTTTTGACTCACACATGCTCTGACTTTATTTATTAATGTCTGTGAGACATTAATTTGAAACTTGCATCACTGCCTACGTGATCTTTCTTTAGATACTCAACATTAAACAAACACTTCAGAAATTTAGAGCAGGTCTGGAAATCTCCACAGATATTACTCCAGATTCTCTTATTGCTCCGTGACTTTTAATCTAGCCATTCTGGATTTGTGGCATTGCAATTATAAAGAAAATGCAATTTTAGAAAATATGAAGTGGCCTATCTTTAGAAAAATATATTTACAGCTAACTCTTTCAAGTCATAAAAAGGCACAGTGATTATTCCAAAAAGATTCATGAATGGATTTTAATATCCAAACCTAAAATTACAAAGAAATTTAAAAAAAAAAAAAAAAGAAGAAGAATTTCCCAACAGTTTAGGAAAATGTGAAGACATATACAGGAAATTCAGATCTGTAAACATTAAACAGAATAATTTATGACTGGTTGAGCCAGAAGTGTACCTTTGTTTTCACCTGTACGAATCTTGTACCGTAATTCTAACGTGTCTATTCCCCAACAGAACATGGGGAGAATCAAAACTTATTTTCATGTATAATCACTCTTGAAGCATTTTTAGGAGGTAGCAAGAAGAGAAAATTGATTATAAAATAATTTTGAAATATAACCTGACAATAACAAAATGGCTTTGGCTGCTTGTCAGAACCAAGCTATTTGCTGTTTTGCAGCATATGTAACAGAGTCAACATAGAACATATTTCTGGTCCCTAGGTAAGGAAGAAGAAATGTTATTGGAGCCTTCTAAAAAGAAATATCAACAGCCAAAGTAAAATAGCAATTATAAAAAAGCAGTGCTAAATAATACCACACAGTATACAAACTCACGTCAACATGAAGCCAGAGGCCATGCTTTTCACAGATATCAGCAATTTTATCCAGAGGATCAAATGCTCCCAGCACTGTTGTGCCTGCTGTAGCACAGACAAGAAATGGTGCTGACCCCTGCAATAGGATTCAAAACAAAAAAAAAAAAAGTTATCATTTGCACTGCTTATCTCTTCCTTGTATACTTGCAGAGCTAAAGTATAAAAAGATCTAGGAATGTAGGACAAAGATGTGACAATCTACATTTTAGTTTCCCAGCAGAAGGCATTGCATTTAATAGAGCTGAAGCTCTTCCTTTTTTTTTTTCATTTAAAAAAAAAAAAGTCATTTTCCATTTCTAGTTAACACCATCCCAGGGCAGACTTCAGCTTCAGACTGTTTTGACAGATGCTAGTTTTGTCAAAATCAAAACATACCAGATATTTGACATCTCTCTTCATACACTGATTTTCATTTCTCAGTCTTCCACATTTCACTACCATATTTGCTGTCATTCTGACTGCTAAAATAAAGCTATTAGCTCAGCCAGCAGACTACCCATGCAAGAAAAGAGCTCATCCCTTTAGGGTTTCCACCTGCACTGTCTCTGCAACACCCCTGTTCTCTGCCTGGTGAAGAGGAAACTTCAGCTAGGGAACGTGATTTGCCTTCAGCCACATTGGCGCGTATGGTGACAGGGACAGTCGCCGCTGTCTGATCCCACGCCTGACCTGCAGCTCAGCGCTATTCCCTTGCTCCCACTCCTGTCTAGGAAAGAAGAAGGGCTGCAGATGGTAACTGAATGTTAGCAGAGAGTCCACTGGAAATCTCAGACAGTGCTAAGGTCAGGAAGGTGGAGTAAGAAAAACCTGTCGGTTTGCAGTCTCAGGCAGCCACTGTAGGTCATTCATCTTTGCTTTCCCTTCAGCTAACAGCAGACCAGTTCACATACCCTTGCAGGTCTATGTGTTGGCATCTATTTAGGAGCAGAAACTGCAACAGTGAAAAGAGCTGATGGAGCCTGTAACAACTCCATGAAATGGAGGGTATAAGCCCTAGCAATATCCGTGCAATCTCACTGATAAATGCAGGCTGTAAGAACTGCTCTGCACAGTTCAGCATCTGGCCCACAGAATGACAACACACTTACTGAAAAGGCACTGAAGTTGTTATTGAATTGTACAAGTTGGGATCACTGAAGTTCATTTGCAGTGAATTAAATTTCTCATATGATATGTGTCTGCACAGGTAACTCAGTGTAGCTTTAGTGAAATCAGACATGAGCTGAAAAATGAAACTCCACACAAGTCTTCCATGTATCTTTACCCAGCTGAAATCTGAGAATCTGAGTTCTTTTTTTATTTAAACATGTTTACAATGTAGAGGACTGTTAGAATGGTACATAATTATGATTTATTTGTATTTTAAATTTTCTTTGCAAATGCCTAAAACAGTGAAAACTAACATTGGAATGAACTTAAATTAATCCCATACATTCACAAAGACTTACCAGCCTTTCATTCACTTTTTGGTCATTTATTCTGAGTACAGGATACTACAATAGTTAATCAAACTTACAAATCAGCCTGAAGCTCGAGTACAGAGCACTTGCAAGTGAGGCAAAGACATATCCAATGTATCTATTTTCTGTTAGTGTTCCCAGAAATTTTCTCCCACAGCTACGTCAAAGGTCCTCAAGCAGCCAGGTGGTAGCAAAACTGAATACAGGGACAAGCCTCAGATCTCTACAAATTCCAGTAATTGCTACCATTATACTTTTCCCACAAAGAAGGGAATTAAATTTTTGCTATTCTTGACAATATAGTTAAACAAGTCTTCCTGCCTAAATTCCCTAAAAAGAGGCCTAAGACTCTTGATATTCATACACAATGATCATTTTGTGCTTCTATCACTAGCAAATACATCCTCTGTTGTCTAGAGTCATTAGAATATTTACTGTAATTCACTGAAGTGTCCTTCTGTAAAAGTTGTAAAGTAGCACTTTATCAAGGACAGACACACTTACTGAAGCTCTGATGAAATGAAAACCTTCCAATACACCTGTAACTTCCTTTAAAATGCAAGTGAAATTGTGTTTTCCTGTAAGCAGAGCATTTTAATATAGAACATTTGTTTTAAAATTGTGGAGTTCCATACTGAGGTTGACCTTTTCTAAAAAATCATAAATGCCAGATGATTTCTTTCAAATGATCATTACATGTATTATTACAAGAACAAACAAGAATACTGTTTTTGCAAAAGCAAAGAGTTTATTCTCCTGCAAGCCTGCATCCTCTTGCTCTATTTTATTTCAGTCCTTATTTCCCCCCCTCTTGCTCAAATGACTAAAGTTCGGATTGTCTTCCTCAGATAACGCGAAGTACACAAAGAGGCAAGCAAGAGAGTTTGCTAGACCATTAGGATATCAATAGATACCCTAATGAGAGAGTTTGAGAGCAAGAGAGTTTGCTAGATCCCTATCAGTAGCTACCCTATCTAGCATGAAACTCAAGTACGAGATGTTTGGCAGAAAATGTATCTAAATCAGAATGTACAGAAATCAGAACGCTGCTGTGGCCATGCCAGTGCAGGACAGGACAGGACAGGACAGCCTTGGCTTTTCTATCTGCCACAAAGGTGGATTTCCCAAGACAGGATTCCATGGAAGGCATGGTCCATGACGTGGACATTGCACTAGTTGCTTTGTATTCACTCATCATGGACTAAGGGCTGAGCTCTGAATTCTACTGCTCTGATGCACAAACTGGAAGTGAAAAATAAGGTGAGCTAACCAAACCAAAAAGGGATCCTCTTGGAAGGCACATCTAGTCCTTCAAGCTCTCTAAAATAAATTCTGCTGACTATAGGTGAGGGCTGTCTTACAGACTGTGAGACTATATGCTAATGTTGTCCAAATACACACATCAGTGCCTTTCCAAATTCTTGCCTTCGACTTTCTACTTGGCAAAGTCCCTAGGGGAAAAGAGGCACATCTCTGCACACTCCCTACAATAATGGAAAGGGAGGAATTTAGCATTTGAAGCTTGTAAGATAGTTTTAGAGACTAAGCCACATGTCACAGTTCTTGCTCACTGCAGAGGCAATAGAGCAATAGCTGCTGTAATTAACTGAAAAACCATTTTAGGAAAACATACTGCATCCATTTATAAAAGGATCAAGGGCAAATGAAATCCTATAAGAAATGTGCTAAATACGTCAGAGCAGCATTGTACTCAGGACTTTCATTAACAGTAAACACCCTGTGGAATTTTCCTCCCTTCTAAGAGTGTAGAACTCATAAGCCTTGGCTTGTTCCACAAGTTTTTGGCAAAGAGATTGCACCTGTAAGAAAGACATTGTTACATTAACTGCCCTATTTTTAAGATTTTGATCACTCTTCGTTTTCCTTCCTTTCACTCAGGCACAAGCACACGGTCTGCATACACTCCTCTCTCCTTCACACTCTCTCTCCCCCTCTCACCTCTTTCCTGGCCCGCTGGACTTGTTTCTCCAGTTCCTCAGGTATCATCTTACCTCTAAGGGACACAGATTTAAAACTTTTTCAGTTACATTCAAATAGGTTAGTTATGTACAGCACTACTGCATTTTTAAAAGGCTCAGAGATCACAGTCATGGCTTTTGCTTTCTTACCTTTCATCAGTTTTGATGAAGTACACGTTCTCTGTACCAATACCCAGGAAGGAGGCTGCCTTCTTCATGGAGTAATGACACTGTAAGTGAAAGAGGCACAAAAAAAAAAAAAAAAAAAAGGTACACAAGCAATTAAAACAAGAGAAATAAATTCCTTAACATAGGGAACAGTGAAACTAAAAACAGTACAACAGCACCTAACAGCCACAACAACAGCATATTCTAACACAAAAAGCTAACTGATAAGGTACATATCACAAAGTCCATCTTGTACTTATCACACAGAGAAAGCTGGGGAATATAAGACAAAAAAAGATGTGCACCATGTTTAAAATGCAGGCTTAAGAAAAAAATTAGAAGCTCTATTCCATACAATTTTTCTTAGAGTTGGTTCTGCTTTAGAATGAAAAGTAGAAGCTTTGAAGTGTTATCAGGGAAGAGTTATTAATTGTTTCAAAATGTTTTAATAGAACTGAGCTGAAAGTATCAATGAGTCTTAGAGTTAGGAAATGCATGAGGAAAAGGGTCTAAAGGCTATTTAACTCAGCAGCCTGGAAGCAATTAATTAGGTCTGAAAGTCCAAAAGCACCACTCCAAGGAAGCTGGACCCTTAGTTGGGATGTGTATTTGAAGTCTCTACTACTTTATTCTTGTGACAATCCTGTATGCTTTCTCTAATCTTCAGCTGGTGGGGACTGCCAGAGACAGGATACTCCAGAGACAGGGTAGTCTGCTAAACTGACCCATGGCCTAATTCCATGTTCACAGGATTAAGGAGCTCAAGTCCCAAGACCTGCCAAAGCTTCAAATGTGGTAAAATGGGGATTTGCAAGGCTTTCAACCTCCTATCTCTGCAAAAGGATCTGAAAATCATGGTGGTGTGAAGATAGTTCATCTGAGTGTGAACCTTAGAAGCTATTGTGAAAGCAAGCAGACTTTAGATAGGACTCAGCACATCTTCAAACTTTACTGTGGATTTTGCAAAAGGTTCCAGTGTGGGCCAGTCTGCATTTCTCAGAAAACTAAGTTACTATTTTAGCAAAGAATTTTAGCTAGGTCTCATCACAGAGACATCTCTGAATGAGTATACAGACACATGCAGCCCACTTCTCACTTTGCACTGAATAAAGGGCATCAGTCTATGAAGCCTGTGAAGTGAGTGTAAAAGAGAATTTTAGAAATGGGTGTTTATTTAATCAGAATGTGGTAAAATGACTAAGGTGAGAATTCTATTCAAGCCCACAGACCACTCCACACTTTTTACAAGCCTTTTTCTCTTGAAAAAAAATTAATGGTGTATCTAACCATATTTCCAGTATTCACCTTTATAAGGACTTGCTCTACTGTGAATATTGTTATTCCAGCACAAGAACACTTTGTATTATTCCAGAATAAGAGTACATTGATCTCTGCTTAATTTGTCTTCAAGATTAGCCTGGGAATTTAGGATACAATAACCTTCTTAACCTGAAGATATTTAGACATCAAAACTACCCACTCATAGCAGTGGAGTCAGCTTTGAGAGCACACCACGTCCCATAGGAGCAGACAGTTCTTCTCAGAACTAAGACCTTCCAACCCTGGGATTATCACTAGCCTTCTCACAAAAATAAAATTGTGTCTTTCACACATTATTACTGAAGGGTTAAAATAATGCATACTCCAGCAAATGTGAAGATGTCTAGAATTGTTACTTTTCATACAGGAGGTGAAGCCAGGTGGTTAATTAATTCCATTTTCTTCCTGAGAGTTCACACAAATGCAGTTAATGCAGAACATAATTATGAAAAATGTACAACATTTTAATGTGTGGGCATGAATATATTAAGGGTATTAAAGCCTGTCACGCTTATTTTGATGAGATGGATGATCTCCGAGGGCTCTTTTTCTTTTTGACAAAGAGGTTTCCCCCACCATCACGCACTTTTTAAACAAAGGCATACAAAGACACTCCCTGATACTATTGAGTAGTTTTAAGAAAGCCTAATTTGCAACATGACACATCCACAAGGCCTTTAGGGCTCAGTCATTCTGACTGTTACAAGAATAATAACAAACAGAGGTGGATAATTAGTCTTACATTATATCAAATTACATCAATAAAGGTAATAATGATTGCAAGTGGCTGTGTGTTGTTCAGTAGAAGTTTGCAGATGTGTTCGACTGACTAGTGAATCACTTAAAAATACAGGTTGCCTCCATCACTGATTTCTAGCCTTTCAAACAAAAGCTATGAATCATCAAGAGTAATCAGATTGCTCCAAACTGAGAAAGCAGTAGACCTGCAAATTCAGTATACTAGTAAGCAGACAATCAGGAAATTATATATTGTATTATAAACAATGATATGACAGACTGAAAGAAAGATAAAAGAGGCTTGAGTACCTGAGAGATTATACCAAAAAGCAGAGGAAAAGAGAAGAACAAAGGGAATACAGAAACAAACAGGCTACAGGATACATTATTTTTCCTTCAGAGGTACTCTTGTACTTCTTGGAAGATTCTGTCCTTCAGTAGGACAGAAAAAAAGCCAAGACTCAGAATACTAGATAGACTTGGAATATGCTTCCTTTGATGAAAAAGAGGTCTTTTAGCTATATTGATTGAAAACATGTATGAATTTCTTCCCCCCTCCCACCACTACCATTACTAGAAGCCATTATGCTTAATTGCATTGCGTCATTTTAATAAAAATACACCAAAGAACATTCAGTAGCTACAGTCACAAGAGTGCCAACTCATTCACTCTTCATAGCTCCCTTTCCAGAAAATAAAAAAGACATACCCAGATGAAAAGAATTATTTTAAATACTGTGTGTTCAGATTACTCTTGCCATGTTTTTCACAGTTTAGTTTGTTTGGATAGATTATTAAATCTGTAGCCATTTGTAGTAGGAAATTTTCACCTTTGAATACAAGATAAAATTGGTGAATTTAAAATGTGCTGCTGTACTATTTTACCTATATCTAGACTTAGTTTTGATTTTCCAATAGTGTTTGCAAAGACAAGGTAGTTTCCACCTGTGCTCATTAAAACAAGATAAATTTGTATCTTTTTGATTTTAAAAAGTTTCCTAGAAACATGATTGCATAAAGGAATTACAGTATTATGAGGTTGTCTTATTACTTGTTTTTGTCTGTTGTAATTTCAACTGGGGACAACATGATGAGTTAATGTTGTGTTCTCTCATTTTATTACTTTCATGATCAAGTTGCATTGGGGAGGAATTTAGTTTCATTGCATCTAGAAAAACTGCTCATATCAGCATGTACATTGCAACTGTTTACACATCCTCTTCTACCCTTAGTTACCTCAGATTTCACATATTTTTACCTTTCAGATTAATGTAACACATACTTGTACCAGAATAAGATTTAGATGGGACCCAAACAGCAAAAGGTAATAAAAAGGTGGACTGATATCTATAATTAAAACCGTGTTCATCTCCTACAGAGCCACAAATCATGCCTCCAGAAAGTGGGATATAACAATTACTCTTCTGCTGCTACTGTCTCAGGAGGAATCACTCTGTGATGGTCCAGCAGGAGCACTACAGAGCAGCAGCATAAACAGTGTTCACTGTGTATCACCACAGTTTTAAATATCTAAGCATTTACTTGCAGGAACAATAAGCCTTTTTATTCCTGAAGGTCAAACAGAATATGTGACGACCTTGGCTGGGCCACACATTAAATATAAATCTTTATGTTATCCAAGAACATGCAAAAAATACACAGAGTTAAGTCACTGAAAGTCCGTGCAATCCCCTGCTCTGCAGCAGGGCAACTCTTTCAACCCGACAAGTGCCAAACTAAAACTTAGGGACTTAACAGATCAAGGCAAAAACCATTTTATTTCAAGACAGTGCTGCAGCCAAGCCCTAAAATGACACAAGGGTCTTGAGCACTTATGTCTTTTGACTCCTTATCAATATAAGGATAGCCTTCATTATAGCCTCACGGCTTCTCCATGCCAATGCTGTTGCCTGATTCATGATGAGGATAAAACCAGGTTGCTAACTTCTCCAAGTTTTGTTTTAGTTTGTGTTTGTTTGTTTTGTTGGGGGGGGCTGACAATTTGCTTCTCCAGGTACCTCTTCAGTTAAAACAAAATAAAAAAATAAAATTAAAAAAAGAAACCCAAAATAAAAAACAAAAAACGCTGTTTGGATAAGGGGCTTGAGTGTACCCTGAGGAAGCTCACACATGACACCAAGCTGAGTAGGAGATTGATCTGCTGGAGGGGTAGGAAGGCCTTGCAGAGGAATCTTAACAGGCTGGATTGATGGGCAAGGCCAAGGGTGTGACGTTCAAAAAGTCAAAGTGCTGAGTCCTGCACTTGGGTAGCAACAACTCCAGGCAGCACTACCAGAATGGGGAAGACTTGCTGGAATGTAGCCCAGTGGACAAGGACCTGAGAGTGCAGGCTGACAGCCAGCTGAACATGAGCCAGCGTATGCCCAAGTGGCCAAGAAGGCCAATGGCATCCTGGCCTGTATCAGCAATAGTGTGGCCAGCAGGACCAGGGCAGGGATTGTCCTTCTGTACTCGGCACTGGTGAGGCACACCTCAAATCCTGTGCTCCGTTTTGGGCCCCTCACTGCAAGAAGGACATTGAGGGGCTGGAGTGAATCCAGAGAAGGGCAACAGAGCTGGTGAAGGATCTAGACAGTGAGTCCTATGAGGAGTGGGTGAGGGAGCTGGGGGTGTTTAGCCTGGAGAAAAGGAGGCTCGGGGTGACCTCATCACTCTCTACAGCTGCCTGAAAGGAGGCTGGAGCCAGGTGAGGATCAGGCTCTTCTCCCAGGGAACCAGCAACAGGATGAGAGGACACAGCCTCAAGCTATGCCAGGGGAGGTTCAAGTTGGGCAATAAGAATTTCATTACAGGGAAGGTGAAGTGTTGGAAGTTTGCCCAGGGAGGTGGTGGAGTCACCATCCCTGGAAGTGTTCAAGAAACAACCGGACCTGGCATTTAGTGCTATGATCTTTTTACAAGGTAATAATCAGACATAGGCTGAATCTGATGATCTTAGAGCTCTTGTGCAACCTAAATGTTTCCTCTGTTCTGTGATTCAAAGGTGTGAAATGTTTTCATAAGACTCAAAATAAAAACAATAATAAAAAATGTAGATTGCATGACACCAACACTTCCGTACTTATCTCAAGTGTGGACTACTGATTACACATATTCTCAATATGGCATATCTGAACAAAAGTTTCCTAAAGGTCATGTAGCTTGGGCTCAGTACAGGTGGATCTAAAATAAGTATAAACGAATATGCCCATTTCCTCCCTCATAACCATGAATAAACACTAGTGATCTTAGAAAATATTCACATTATCTAGCTATTAAAAGCATCAGTTTTACAGTAAATTATTATTGAGTACTAAAGAGTACATAGTTGTGTGAATCAAACAAAGTATTAGAGATCAAAAGCATGGCCTTACAAATAATTTACTAATTAATTTTTTCTGGTCAACTCTATGTTTTTTGGTTTTGGTCTTCCTGGTGAAGGAAAAGCATGAAAATAAATCTATTCTGGCAGTCAATTAAAATTTCTTTTGACGTGAAATTGAATGTTTGCTTACTTCAGAGTAAGAAAATATGTTGTAGTTAAACCATGCAATGAAATAAAATGTTACTTCATGATAAAAGTTTCATGATGGGCTTCACTTCAAAAGCATTTATGGAACTTGCTTCAAACTCATTTTTTTCTCCTTAACTATTCTGAAGATGTAACATGATGGATTAAGAATGAGCTGGCATGGCATTTCATACACACACTTTTCAGGGGAAAATAAAGGAAACAAACAAGAAAATACATTTTGGCTTGGGAAAAAACCAAACAAACCACCTTTCTTTAGGACATGTGGGCTTAGTTCCAAAAGACATGTGTTATCTTGGAAAACTTATACAATGCCTTCATCCCTCAGGCTTCTTCAAAACAAGCCTCTCATCTATTTACACTGCAAACTGTTTGGAGCATAAATGTCTGAGCTAAAATTATTCTAGTAACTCTATATTTTCTAATACAACAAGGTTCTGTACAGGCTTCCACTGGGGCCTTTATATAGTAGAGTCAGAATTAATAACAACTCTAAGCTAATCAAATGATAAACTCTTAAAACTGAAGGGACAGGGAAGAGAAAAAGGCCTCCAAAAACTGCCTTCAGAATAAATGTATGAATGTAACTCAATTTCCCACAGGCATTTAGGATTGATATTATTCAAAAACTTTTAAAACTAGCCACATATTTTCAATTATTTAACGAAAAAATGTCTAAAGGTCCAGCATTTTTTTTCTGAGAGGCATATGGTGGTTTTGACTCTGTACCACAACCAATCTGTATTCAGACATAGGGCAGAGTGGGAGCTGCAGAGAGCCATCTCACAGGTCCACAAGTACCCAGTTTAGTACAAATTAAACATGCAGAAAAAAACCTTTGACATCCAAAACCTACCTACAGTTCCTGCTAGACTTTGTGTTGTGGGAAATCAAATCCTGCAGATCTCCACAATACAGCACATGCATTCTGCTTTGGGTTTTCCCCATGTCCAACCTATTCCAGTATCAGCAGTTTTCAAAGCAGGAACATCTGTGTTTGCTTTCTGAAAGCAAGGAAGTTTCTGCAGGGAAATTTACCATCAGGCTTCTCCACTTAGCTCCAATATTCCACATCATACACCAGTATCAGAATTATTGTACCAGTGCTCCATCGGATATGCAAATGATATAATTTTGCAGCTATTGAAAAATAAAGTTCAAAAAGCTTTTCTTTGTATTCGTTTACCTCTTCTGATGCGAACAGAACTAGTCTTGGCAGACCTGAGAGCCCTTTCTCCTTTATCTCAGGGCAAAATTTGTATCTTGCTAAGTTCATAGCATACATATTAGAAACAGAGCCACCTGCAAAAAGAGACATACAAATATTGTATTAGCCACAGTAGGAGCACCTTTCCTGCATCTGAGTGCTTGACCTATTAAGGGAAAAATAAACCCCACAGGCAGCCTAGTGATGCATCCATCACAGTTTATTTCCTGCCCTGAAGGCTATGTACATAAAATGAACCTTAGGCTCTGCAGCAGGCATGGAAATGGAGCCTGTTTGGATGCTCTTTGGGGATATTTCCTGAGGAATAAGAGCTGTGTTCAAGAAGTTCTTCCTGACAGAGAGCATCCCACCACAGCACTTTCCCCTCTACACTGAAGCAGAGCAAGCTCAGCTGCCTGCACCAGGCTCAGAGCCTTGGAGATCTCTTGGGAAGCCAGGCCTCAGAGGACCATGGGAGAAAAAGGTCTTTGGAAAAAAAAAAAACAAAAAAAAATGCAGGGAGTGGGAACTGAAAGATCTGCAAGGTAAGATCTGGACAAGCTTTATTCATTTAGGATAGGTTTTACTCACCTAGAAGAACAAAACCGAAGCAGTAAGAGAAACCCCCACATAAAGCAAGAACCAAAAAAAGAACAATTAATTTTTCTTCACTCAGAAGACAATCAAGTTTTAAGGCAGAAATTCTTCTGTAAAAGTAAGGCTTCCACCAAAAATACACATTAAATTTGATGGGAAAAAAAATCCATACCCTTAACATATTAAAAAAATAGGGAATTTTAATTTATTTATTTTTCTACTACTCAGTAGTAGTAGGCTAGAATTACTGACTTTATTTTGATTGTAGAGGGGGAGTTTAAATTCATGTACTCATTTAATTTCTCTTCCCACCCCCAAAACAGATATAAAAGCTTCACATCCAGTCCAATTATTTGTTATCTGAATAATCTGTGAAACACCACCATTATGCTTCATTATTTCAATGCAGTGGGCTGGAACAGTGCCTTACAGAACATTTGAAAAACATGGTCTATCAAGCAGCTTAAGAAATATGTTTGGCCTTATCATAGCGTTTAATAAAATCATAAAAATTCAAAGGAGTTAAGATCGTGTAAACTCTTGCTCCCACAGTTCACTGGCAGGATACACAGATCTATGCCCTCAGGCACCATGGGTTGGCATCTAGCTCATAAATCAGCTCCCTGTCAGCTAAGTTGACTCCTTCCAATGAGGCTGTTGGTATTGTTGATAAGGTCAGGAAGGGCACCAGTTACAAACAATTAATTTCATATAATTCCGTATAATTATATTTAATGTAGAAGATTTTTTCATTCATTCACTGGTCAGACTCATGGGATTATTACTAGAGAAATGTAAGATAAGCCTAGATTAAATAGTTTTGTGTGTATCACTGGACTTTTGCATGCATTTTCAAATATTCTACATTACTCCAACATTCACAGAACTAATGGTATTAGGCAGTTTATAATGACTAAGATTGAGGTCTGAACTGTTCCTACCTGGATTAAATATACCATCTCCTTCTTCCCAGCCTATGAATTCAATCATTTTCTTGATGACTGCCTCTTCCACCAACAGAAACACAGGGGATACTTCATATGTGTATCTAAAGAGAAATAATAGCATAATTGGTATTAAAACTACAAAACTCATGGCACACAGCATTGCTAAAACTTGATAAAGGCTTCTTGCACCCTTCTGTAATCTTTCAACAGCTGATCACCACCAGCAGTAGGACTCTAAACTAAAAGCCTCACAGACCTAGTCCAGTAGAGCAATTGCTTAGTTCTTGGCAGCATCTCATTGACTCTTCTACTCTGTCAAAGTAATACACCAGAGTCTGCTCTTAATGTAGGTCACAGGCTTAAATTTCAGCTTTACATTTGCAAGCAAACAGTAGAAAGGTAACAATTTGTATTCAACTCTGTGCAGAATGCCTGAAAGAATATTAACTAAGTTAAGTCTGATTAATTCATTTTTATATATTAAGATAAAAGTCTAGGTTAATAGCATTAAAAAAACTTCTCCTCTTAAACCCCAACTTCAACCAATCTAAATCAGCCTGTTTTCTCTCCTGAAGTCTTGCACAATTCCTACCTCTTCTGTAGCACTGAAAACAGAAATCAGAAGCAAGGAAGCGAAAAAAGTTATTTTTCCAAAAAGCATGCTAATTCATCATCAAGAGGACAAAGAACCACACTTACACACTGGGGTTCAGTGCTTCTGTAATGAAACGAGCCACTAATGAGTAATAATCTATTCCAGCATACAGCTGATTGAAAAATCTTGGGTGATCTGAAAATACAGATGAAAAGCAAGTGACAGGATATACCAGAAGAGAGAATACATCACACGCCCTCTCAGTTGAATGCTGATCATTGCAAACACAATTGACTCCATTCTCTCAGTATTCTCTGGATTTGCTGTCCTTTCCTAGTTAGACATTCCTTTGAAAGTAAATTTAATGAGCACTTTCAAACCTAAAACATGTCTTGAGAAATGCAAGTGGTGCACAGAATAAATGTGAGTTGTTCACAACTCTTATAAATCAAATAATAAAAGGGATTGACAATTGAGTATACAGAGTGGCTTAAAACAGGGGTTTTGAGAGGCTACAGTCGATGCTCAGCCAAATTTTGCTAAGCAGTAGAATATAGGAACCTGCTGATCCCAAGCAGCTGTGCCTTTTCTCCCACCAAAGTCTCAACACAGAAAGAGAGAGGCAGTCTAAGAGCTCGGAAAAATTTGCTGCACACTTAAAATGAATGAGAACTTAAGAGAATTTATTTACCTGCCTTGAAGCACTGAGATATATCTAATTTTGACAAAATTCTCTACTATTGTTGCCTATAAAAACAACTCAGTTCAACAGTGGAGTCATCTCCTAAATTTTAATCCATAGCACAGCATTTTTACATGCAAAACCAGGTAAAGAGTATGGCTTCATTTATATTGTATCTGGGGCTTCAATAAATGTCTGTACTTAAATTAAAGACTACTTGCACAGCATATTTTATATACTACATCCTTTCTAAGGTGACACAGTGTAACAAATTATAATCTAAAGGCAATTTGCAGAAGTAAGATAAACAGAACATCTTCCAGTTACTCAGTAATTATATCTGCATATTATTAGTATACTCCCTCTGCAGATCAGTATCACTACTCTTCTGTGGTTTTTGAGAGCATAAGTTCCCTCTCAAAATTATTTTACAGTTTTACCCTGCAGTAACAGTGACTGTAGCAGGGAATGCACAACTACATCAAATGCCTTTCTTACTTACCCAAATACAGCCTAAGCCATACATCTGAAATCCTGAGCTACTGATTCACAGTGCTATTTCCTGAACAGATGCTGTTCATCCCTTTTCACCAAGATTGAATTACCCTGCACATGCTGCAAAGAGGTTAGCTGTAAAGAACTAATCCTGCAGAGCTGTGCCATGCTCTCTCTGAAACACTGCAGGCTCTCTTCTCATGGTGTCTGGAACAGGAATTACTGCCTATCAGCAAATTAACACCCTACAAGACTATTGCCCAAATAGACCAATAATAAATGGAGGATAATCATCACTAAGAATATATGAGGGCAATGATGGTGACCCCAAATCTCATCACTCTGACAGCAGGAAATCACACAAAAAGGTCCTTCCCCTGCCTATTTTGCTAGACTGTTACATCATTTCTCTAGGTGAGTTCCCCAAGACTTCAAAATGACAGAACCTACAATTAATGCAAATGGTATTAATTACCTTTTGATTAGTTTGCCATTATTACATATTTTAGTCAAACCTATGGTGACCAGAATTCAGTCAAACAACTGTTTGCACACTTGTATAGGCAGGAGAGAAACAAACATTCACACTCCCAGTTCCCTGAGAGGTGACAGAGCTTTGTAAACATTATCTTGTCTAGATCAGCATGCAAAACAACTGTGCTTAAAATCCCATTCCTACTGGTTTTGACGCTGTATTTTATAACATCACGGCAGAGCTGCAGGATCTTCTGATGACATTCTCCAGTGTCTCTCATTTCCAGGTCAAGAATCTGCTTCAGTGTTTCAGGGGCTTGCCATTCACAGACCTAGTGATGGGGAGCAGGGCAGACACCATTAGTGAACATCTTAGCCAGGAGCAAGAGGTTATAAAGGTACAAAGTAATCACCCTGTTCAGCACTGCTTTCACAAAACTTCCCATGGCAGGGCAGCATGACACCAGAAAACATATCCACTAAACTGGCCACATGGGATGTTGGATTTATCATGTCCCAGGCAGTGCTCAGCCATAAACATTACAGTGGAAAATGCTGAAAGGCAGAAAAGAAAGAAGCCTGCAGCTCAAATTCTGTCCTTAGCTAAGGATTTGTAATCACAGCATTTTTAGATGATGTTCTGCCCAGGGGTGGGAGCAAGCAGTGCATGCCCAAAGGCAAGCATGGTTTATTTGCAGAACCTCTTCCCACACAGCCTCTTAAGCAGGTTCTGCAGAACCCACAGCAATCTTACAATGCTGTCCTTTCACAGTGGTGCTACATCCACTTTCCTCCTTCTCCAACACCAGTGCCCCTGAGAAGCAAACAAATAACTCAACCCCACCCCAAACATGAAAAACACTACAGCCATTTTGTGATCTCAAAGAAAATGACCTTTGTATGTTAAGATAAAAAGGACATCATCATTTTCTGGCAGATATGTATGCTAATTTTGTTATTGGACAGTTTTATAATATATTCTTTATTAATTTGTAAGGCTGTATTTTATTTTGGAGCCAGGCAGAGACTAGAAGCAATTTGGAGGCTACTTAGAGTGCCATAAAGTACAGATTATAAAAAATGGATTTATTGTTCATTATCTTCACTACAAATTCTCAACAACACTCTATGGCTTTACCTTTTCTGTTACATCATCCGCTTTCTGGACAACTTCTTCCATTATAATCTTACAGGCCTCTTCCACAAACTTCTCTCCTGCTTTTGAGTCCATTATTGGACCATTTAGGATGACCCCATCCACCAAAACAGCATTCTTCTTCTGGAGCATCTCCTGCTTGCAAACACCAACTGTAAGAGAAATAACTCATCATTAAAGCAAGGATAAATAAATAATAAACTAAAAACTATTCTTTCACTGCTGGAGATTTAGTCAACTTAAGAAAAAACTCACATGGACTTTTTACCTATATAAAAATCCTAGATTTTGGTGGAAGGATCTTTACAGACAAAAAGACCCGCATTACTTCAAACATGGAATGTTATTCTGTAGGCAATAATAGCCTACTTGTATTGTATCTACTGCTTTCTCTAACATACAAAAGCATGCAAGGGACCTTCCAAACACAGAGGAAAATACAGACCTGGCTTAGAACATGTTACAGCTGTATAAATAGAAATACAGTGAAAGAAAATGGGCATTTTTTCTTAGCTGAAAATCCACAATCCATCCCTTTGCTCCCACTTTTTCATGAAATAATTTTCAGCTTTTTTTCCTGTATCTTTATGCTGCTCCTTCCCACCAGCCAGTCCTCTTGCTCTGAGTCTGCTGCATTCTTTGTAGAGTGCTTCACTGACCCACACTCCATGAAAATAAAACCTTTTGATGTCACATACCTGTACTTCTTTCTGCCCTTATCCTATTAAGTGCCCTCAGTCACTAATTACAATAATCTTCTAGGCAGATTATCTTGTTTATTCCCTTCTTCAGTGATGATCTCTTTCCCCTCCCTCACCTTTACCCAGGAGACCTACTCTCCTGTTGTGTTCCATGAACATATTTTTGCTTCCTCCTTTCCATTACCCCTAGGAGCACATCCAAGATGCTTGTGAGACACTGGCCAATAGTGGCAACCACGTATCTCTTTCATGTATTGATTTCATATGGCAAGATCAGGACTCCGGTTTTCATCAACATGAGGATAAAGATGAAATTGAGCCATTTGGAGATATCAAGGGAATAGATATTTGAAACAGTATCGCACTGAAAGGAGAAGCGGTAACTACTGTAGCCGAATTATCTGGGTTACAGACAGTGTTCACTGATCCTGCTGTAGAATAGCTAAGATCCATAAAGCCAGGCAGCACTGCTACCATGGGTCATCTTCATCTACAGTGAGGACGGTGCTAGGCTGGGGTCTACAGAGGAAGTTCTATGCTCAAAACAGCTTTATCTTATTGCTTTGCGTCTTGCTCCACTTACAAAGTAGATAAGACAGGCAGCTCTTTCACAGGTCTAAACAAACTTCCAGAATTTCCAGAGGACTGCCAGGCACTGCAGTCTGACACGTTCATTATGCTTATCATACTTACAACTCCTCATGCACAGGAGGACATAGAAGAACAACAATGCTGTTTAGAAATGCGCATCACTTCAAGGTCCATTGATTGAAAGAAACCCTGCTAATCCCATGAGCTTTTCTTTTCCCATGACTCAGAGAAGCTATTCAGTTCACTTTGATTTATCGGGAGAGATATGACAAACAAGATAAAATTCTAATATGAGATGGGACCTCACACTTCCCATAATGCTGTCAACAAAAATGGCACACCCCACCCCCTCCTCCAAGCATTTCTGGAATTAATTCTATTTTTAATCCAAAGGGGCAGCATACTAAATTTTTCTGAGCAGAGTAGCCTTCAGCCCATTGTTATAGGAAAGGCATAAATGTTCTTACAGGACGGATGGAGAACAAGCAGGCAAACAGTATTAAATCTTCAACAGGCGAAGAGGGAAAATCACAGGCATCAAAATTGTCAATTCTCATCATGCTTTCCAGCACACCACAGCAGAGGCATTGTAAAGAAACTGCGGTTTTGAAAAAGTCTTAGATGGTTATCTCTGGAAACAACCTAGTAGGTCAGCTTTACAAGATTTAAAACCCTGAGTGTTACCAGGAAATGGAAGGCATCAGGGCTTTGGGCAGAGAGAGCAGAGAATAATTTTTTGTTGAGACTTAGTTATTTGATACATAAATAGCTGCCTTAAGTACTATTCAGAGTTTAACATAAGCACAAAAAAAAATTTCAACCTTAACATCACCTGGAGAGTCTATGATCTCTATGTATGTCAAAGGTGTTTTGTTTCTATGAAAAAGAAGACAGGATCTTAAAAAAAGCTATTGGGAGATTAATATCTATTGCAGAGCACAGATATTGGTATTTCCTTTGGTTACAAGCAGAATAGATGGTGGAGCAAGAGAATGGGGTATTTCTGTGGTTGTTTGGTTGATTGGTTTGAGGTTTTTTGTTCTTCCACTCTCAAGTGTCTGCTAGAAGCAGAGTTGTGAAAAAGGTTTCTATTGGTAACTCCCTTAGCCCTATTCCTGTCACTTTTGCAGAAAGATAAGATATTAGTACTTTCATGACTTTACAATGATCTCTTTACAGGAATTGTACAAAAGCAGAACTTTACATTGCTTTTTCTACCAGGTCTGTAGGGAACTGAGTCATAACATCCTCCTGTTTGAAGCAGGTCTGTTCACCTCTACACACAGTTTTACAATCTCTCTAGGATGCTTTGTGGATCCTGAGCAAGAAGATATGCTCTGGAAAACAGATGAGACTCTATCCCCAGTCCCCACATCTGTTTTGGGACTTGGGCACAGTCTATAAAAGAAAGGCAAAGCAGAGAGGTCAGAAGGAAGGGATGGAAGATGGCCTTCATTTCAACAGCATTTTACCTGTGTAAAGCTCCAGCAAAGAATTCATAACTTTGCCCATATTTAATTTCATGGAATAATACTCCTTGCAATTATTTACCACTTCCTCAATAATGTTTTTGTTATCACTTATAATATCAATCTGAATTTGTTGCAAATTCTTCCCTGGAATATACCATAAGACCATTGCTTGAAATTAGCAGAAACAATTCTTTCACACTCAGGCACTAAATTGAGCCCCAAATATACACCTTTTTCTGAAGTGGTCTTCAGATTTTGGGAACCACTACTGGATACATACACTCTTCTCACCCTTCATGATCTTTCTGCAATTGATGATACTTAATCTTCTACTTGTAGTTGCCTGGCTTCTCAAGTTCTTATGAGATGACCAAACTTTTCTCTATCAAAAAATTAATGTGTTTCCTCTTGGTTGCAGTAAAACCCTGAAGAGGAAAACTAAGTAGATGATAAACATCTGAAATTCCATAACATCATTTCCTTTTTATCACATATTTTTTAAAAGAGGCCAATGACCAATTTATTATACTTTAGAGAGGTGAACCTCCAGAAAGATTCCAGGTTCACTTTCTATGTCACAGTTAAATAGATGCCTTTAACAACATTCTCAGAGCTCAGCACCCAAGCTAAGAAACACACACTGTGCTGATGATATGTGTTGTCTCTTGTAAAAAAATAAAATCATTCATCAAATGCTCACAACATTATTTTACAAAAATGCTGGGCCTTTTATATATCTGTCTTAAATGCACCTGATTGCACTAAAGGAACATCATTTTCTCTGAAGTGGGAAAGCCCACTTCAAACAGCATCTTGTCACATACACCTCTTTTGTTTTCAAATATGATAGGGAAACCATCTAGAGATGTGACTGTAATAAATATGTTCTTTCCTATTTGAGAATACAGAAACACACTCTGAAGCAGAGCGAGAAAACAGACTTTCAGAAAATGCATCAAATACAATTTCAGCCAAATGGCTCCAGGCTTGAAACAGAACTAAAAATTTAGCAAATGGAAGTGCTCTAACACAGAGATTAAGAATTACTGACTGTTTAAAATATCCTTCTGCAAAAGAGACGACTCAATCCTGCTCCAGTTGAAGGCAGTTGGGCATTCAGCCACTGGCTTCAGCAGCAGCAAAATCAAGCTCATAATTCTCATATTTCATCCTGAAAGAAATATTCTATTACTGAAGCCTAAGGATTTCCAACCAGCATTTCATTTTTATGATCAATATTATTTTCCCAGCAGCCAACATAAATTAATTGGAGTTGAAATAATGTACAGAAAAAAATAAACATTTTTTCAGATGTTTCTATGTCTTTATGTAAGTACTACTATATATTTTAAAAGCTTCATCTGAGTTTCCAAATTTGACTGCTAAATCTTTGCACTACAAAAAAAACCTGAAGCATTGTAATTGGCCCCTTCTAACAATATTTGGGAGAGTAGCATGAAATGACCAGAAAGATTTACTGCTCACAAGGTAGACGAGGAAACAGAAGGGAGTTCTTGTGAAAGAGTAGCTTGTGCTTGAATGCCAGAGCCAAATCCTGTTCAGTTTACACTGTATTAGCACCACTGACTATTTGAGGGCATGCAAAAAACTGGCTTTGACCAAAGGCCTATTTCTGCTTTGTAACAAATGCAGTAGTAATTGCCAGCATTAATCAGAAAAAAATAATTAAATTTCTCATTCTGTACGATCTAGTCATGGGTCTTCTTTCAGTGTGTCCAGCACAAGAAAACAAGTGCCTTCAGCACCAAGACTGCACAGCACCATGTTTAATGAATTACTTTGATGCCATATCATGTATCAAAGAATTAAAACACATACTTGTCCCACACTATGCAGCTATTTGAGTCGCTTGGTATAAATAATCTTTAAAGGCACTTCTGTTTCTTCAATCACTGCTTTGGGTACATATGAATAAAGCAAAGCCACTCCAGTCTTAAGGCAAAAATCCATTGTTTCTTCGTAAACTGATTTCCCAGGGCTGCCGCCAAGTAAAGGAGATGCAGTTTTCTTAAAATCCAGTACAAAATGACTTGTTATCCAGGAAAAGCTATCCATATGAAAAAGAAAAATTCCCCCTATATTACGTATTCTTGTTTTGCAGATTTATGGACCAGGCCTGTGGATAGAGAACAAGTTGGGTGCTTCCCCTCTGAAGGTCTGCAACAGCTACCCCCACACAGGAATCCTCCAACTGTGAAAAGGCAAATGTAACCTTTATAGAGAAGGACCCAAGGAAAACAAAAGTGCTTGTGTCTGGGCTCCAAAACCCCTGAATAGACTCATTGAGCACACTGCTAGCACTGAACATCAACAGCACAACAAATGGGTCCTATTCTCCATCCCACACCTAAATTTCCCTTTCCTTAAGGAAGGGTTGGGAGAATGAAATGAGGAGAGCAAAAAATATCTGACAGGGAATGTGAAGACCACACTAGGACAGAGGTCTTGCTTTCAGAGGTATATCCAGAGTTCTGAGGGAGCACCCTTTTGAGTTGAATGCTCACAACATGCCATGTTGTGCGGCCACAGGCAGGATTTGCTTTAAAAAAAAGTAAAAAGCAGACAAAAGTAAAAAAAAAAAGGTTCAGACATTTTTATGCAGCCATACCTCAGGAATCCATGTTAATTTTTCATAACAGCTCTGCAATGCCCTAACCAAGTAACTGCAGGAATGATTCATGCTGTAACATTTCCAATTAGGAAGAAAGGCTATGGAGAATCAGAATTCACCTTGATGCAAAACCGAGAAACGGCAAATGCCAACTATGAAATGGAAATCCCAACTCCCTGACCCCAGTGAGATTCTTTCAGCTCACACATTCTAACTCTTAACACCTGCTAACAGTGTAGGAAGTATCTGAGAAACAAAACTCTTTTCATTTTAATTAAAAGTTGTGCATTGATGATGAACATCTAATGAATGTTCCCTTTTCTGTGGAAAAGTGACTGAGTCTGCAACATCCAAGTCAATCAAAGGCTCTGTGCATGGTATAGCAAAACTAACTTCAGGAGGCCAAGTTCAGACAGAAATAACAAATATAAGTGTGACCCACATAGAACATACAGAATCCCTGAGATTTTTCTGGTTCCCAATGGAAAAAAAAAAGATGAAATGAAAGCACAAATAGGGGTTTTTTCCAAATGGAAGTTCTGCAATTTGTTTAAAAAGGGTTCCTGACAGCCTGCAATTTTATGCAAGAACTATATTTTTAATCATAATATAAAACCAAGTTGAGTCTTTCAAAACTCAACTAAGCAGGCAGTAATTTACTAAAACTGAGTTTTATGGGATTCAGTGCAAGTTAAAATTGTAGAAATAGATGAAAAGTCTAAATTTCATTTAAGGAAATTTTATCTCTACATTCAAGTTACAGTCAAAACAAGTCTTTTGCTCTCACTTTTTCCTATCATGAACACCTTCATATTTTCTGCTTGCTACAAAGGATTTCCAGTTGCTGTTCAGTAACTCATGTCTACAACATAACTCTGAGATCCACCCTTATTTACTAACACGGGGAAGCTGGTGCATAGCTAATCAGGATGTAACTTTCCAGCCCACTAGGTTCTCTGAACTAGTTCCTACATAGATATTAATAATTTATTAGCCTATCAGTTCAATGTACAAGTAGTTTGAAGTAGCTCAATGCACTTTCAAAACACAGCAAGTTGCCTTGGCCAGGCGGTTGTAACGCTGCTGGTCACATCAGCAGAGATCAGTCACACAGATGAGGGACCCAGAGGGGCTCTGGACACACCACTGCAGGTTGTGCCTGCCATGGGTTTGCTACCTGATTATGGGAAACCACTCCTGAGCTGCAAGAGGCCAGGCTGCTGCATGACACTTGCATGTGCCAGCAGAAGACACCAGCAGTCCTTTTCTAGAGCATCAGTCTGGATGGTGCCTGGTGAAAGCACAGATCTGATCATGCTTTGCACTCTAGGGATCAACAATGGCAAGCTGAAAGGGGCCCAAACAGAGCCACCACACTGCCTGCAGTCTGATTGCACCCTGGTCTTCCATTTTTCCTCTATTGAAGGCAGAAAATTGATACCTTATTTTGTTTGGGGTTTGTTTAGTTGGTTTCTTTGACCATGCCAAAACTTAAATCAGTCATTTGATCTCAACATTAGCACTGCAACCAAATACCAGCTACGTACAGCATTTGTCACTTGCTCTTTCCCCTTCAGGCTGGTGCCAGAGCTTTTTAACGTGATATATTGGCCCCAAAGAGGGCTCCATAATCCCTGAACAATGGAGTAGGGCTGCTTGAGAAAAACTAGTTTAAGCAGCTCCAAGCTGTCTTACAGTGTAACCAGCACAGGGATGCCAAGCCACTTAAAGACAATCTTTCTTGTTGAAACCCTGACATTTGCCAATGGATAAGATCATATTTATAAGGCTTTTCAGCATACATAAGATGAGATGTGACAAAGGGCAGAGATAGCTAAGCTTTAGAGTCACAAACTTTTCCAAATTATCTAGATTTAACCAACTGCTTTGTAGAGTCATTGCTACTTTGCTGACAAAAGACTGTGGTCACTAAGAACCACCTTTCTCACCACATTCATGGTACTGAAAAGCCTCTGTTCCAGTGACTTTTACTTTAAAAGACAATTCTTTTTCCTGACACTTGACAAGTTTTTAATTTAAAAAAAAAAATCACATATATTCGAGAAATGGTCACAGAGATGGACATACATACATTTGAATCAGGACAAAGACACCTTTTATTACCCTTAGACAAGGCCTGACAATAATTATCAACAGAAACAACCACTACTGACATGCCAAAAAGCAACAACCATTTGCCTTTTCAATTTATTATTCCCTCATTGCACATGTATAAACCCCAGTAATACTAAAATAAGATTACTTAAGTGCACAGATGGGAGAACAAAAGGGGGGAAATGCCCCAAATTTAGCCATATCCTGCTGAGTATCCTGGACTTATCAATGCTTTACCAGCACCTACCTCCTACTACCTCTGCAGTTCGTGACACGACACAAAGCAAAAAAGGCCATAAGAAATTTAACTTCTGATTTTTGCAAAGCTTGGAGAGCTGGTTTCCATAAACATTTGGGATGAGCATAAAAAACTATTTCAAATTTGACCACAGAGTGGGGGGAAGCCAGAAATACAAACACATTGTACTTCAGTGTGTCCATTTTTTTTTTTCTTGAATATGTAATAAATACTTATGCAAATATAAATGATCTTTAAGGAAGCAGGCAGCTTAAAATAGTCAAGAGCAGGGAAATTAAGGCACATGAAATCTAAACTGTTTAATAGGCAATAATAGCTGAATCAGTATGCAACAAGATCTCCTAATGCATTAAAAAGTGACAATACTTGGTTGTATAAGTGACAGTATAAAAGATGCCTTAATCAAGAAAGAAAAATTATTTATTGAACTTCTCAAATGTCAAATTAAGCTTCTTCACTAAATGTTCATTAACTGCCAAGAAAATTCTTATTAATTTTTAAGTACCATGAATGCACTTACACAGAACGGCTTTATTTGATGCAAGCTTCGTTTCTTGCAAAACTATGTCTCCTTCGTCTGATGAAGTGATACTGGCAAAGATCCTAGCACCCCTTTTATCAGATCAGATTTTAAGACACAGGAGCGATCCTATCCCCCTGCTCTGACCAAAATACTAACCTGAGTGTCACATTACCAGTGCCTTAAAGTCTCCCTAACTTCCACGGTGTTTTACCACACTTCACACTACAGCTGTTTGAGATGACAACATGGTAACACCTTACACAAAATGTTTGCCAACTCACCTCTCCAATTTGCTGGTGGCATAAACCCACGTAACTCCCCGCTCATGCCACATACACACCAAGCCACCAGCAATTCAGAAGTTAAAAAGCGGCATATTGCACAAATGCTGGCTGCTCCCTTCTTCTTGTGATTGCCAGCTCTGATTCTGTTGATGAGCTAGCAACCTGCTTGAAACTCTGCTCAACACACTCAGACTTATGTGCCACAAATTTTTTCTCTAAATACAGAGTTTGCCAGGCTTTCTCCATGCCAAATCAGCCTTGAAAAACTACCCTGATGCCAAATGACTGAAGTATACATGCAGTGAACGTCCCTTTCTGCAGCTAGCAGTAGGCATTTACAACTCGGCCTTCTCACATTAATGGGATGTTGCTGTCTTTTGTGTGAATTAAAGCATAGCCAAAAGAAAACCCTCTTGCTCATCCCTGCATAGTCATTAAGGCTTCCCTTGTGGACAGTGGTGATGTCTGAGAGAAATTAGGCTGAACTAGCTATTAGCAAGACAAAATTCAAGTGGTCACTTTCAGATACATTGAGGGGGGTTTGAAAAAGAAAAGGAAAATAAAAAGCAACCAAGGAAAAGAACCCAGAGTGTCACCCAGAGTGCTACCAGTATGCTCACCACAGCAGCAACTGCAAGTGTTAACTCTGCACATTCAAGCCTATACTCCACTTTGCCAGCTGCTGCAGCTGTACAAAGCAAACATAATGCTACTGCTGCAAAAGGCAGATGTCTTCAGCCTCTCTCTCAGATGCTTTTAAACAGAACTTTAAAAGATAAGAGTCTATAATATCAATACTGAAAGGAGAACCGCACCAATCAGCCCAGGAGGCCTGGTTTTAACAATGGACTCACATTTGCTCATTAAAAAAAAAGAAATATTTCAGCAGGCAGCAAAGTTGTAGAACCTGAAGAACCACGGAGCCAAATTTCTACGATAACCTGAGCTTATAAAGAAGGCTACAATACAGCCTAACTTCATTCATCATCTCACTTAAGTGAAGGTCATTCACCAGGCAGAACCTGGCAGAAAACACAGCAAATCACCAAAGACAAAAGAAAGAGGTCTGTGAGAGTAAAGAAATCCCCATGAGAGGGAGAGTGCAGAGAAATAACAGATGCTACTCATGAATAAGGTAAAGAGACTGGAAAACCTGCAGCAAGAAGGGTGGAGATCACATTACCCTTAGACACATTCTGTCTCACCAGCACAAGCCAATGGTTTTAGAAGGAAATTAGGAAGGAAATCAGGACTTTTGGTAGCATACAACAGGCAATATTTGAACAAGAGCTCTACCACCCAGCTAAACTGCCAGGATCTCAGCCTTAGTGACTGCTGGCAGCGTATCTTTGATGTTGTTTTGGCAGAGGATATAAATACAAGCTGCATCTGAAGCAAATTACTTTGGGAAGTGCTGTCACTCATACAGTACTGCCCCTGCTACTCACGTAGTACAGCTGTCCTTACAGTACAGCCTTAAACTACTCTGGGCACCAGAATATATTTACTACACACCAGATCTGTCATGCAACTTTACAATGCTCATTCAATTTACATCAAATAAAGCTAAAGGGATCCACTGTTTTTAAAATATTAAGTTCCTGGAGTTTTCTTTCAAATATATGATTTTGTTAAAAGATTTTTTAACCAATATAGTGCTAATAATTTGGATCACCCATGAATGTAAGAGGAGACTTCTCAACCTGGGAATAAAAGCTTTTTCACTGTTTCATTCATGTTTAGGGTAAAATAGAAAAGAAACTTACTAGGTCTCAAGACTTTTTTGATGGTTTTCATAAGAGATTCACAATTTGAGATAAGTGAAGAAATACTTATCAAGAATATTGATCATATGGAAGAGGGGAAGAGCCATCTGCAAACACTTTTACTATTTTCTGACTTAGCAATCAGCTTTCATTCACAACACTAAGGACTTCCTCATTTCTTAACCTTGCAAATTTAATCTCTGCATTTTATAAGCTCCTCCAGCAGTGTCATTATTGTATTAGCCATAGTTCATCCACAGTCCCTACTTTCATAAACCTATGGTCAACTTTCTCTTTTCATTAATGATGCAAGGCCCTTCCTCTTCATACGTAAAGAACTTGGTAACACCTTTATAAAACAGGATTAACTTCTCTCTTACTGAGACCTTTTGTTCCAAAGCAAATCACTATATTGCTATATATCACTGTATTATTCTAGTGCCTGATGGGGAAAAAAACTAAATTAAAGGCACCCCTCTTTAAAGCTCTCTTATTAAAAAAAAAAAAAAAAAGTACTGCTCTGCAATGTTCTTGTGACAACTGTTGCAAAGCCTGTACCTTATTAAACCATCCTGGCTACGCCACTGCTGCTCTGTAACAAAAGGAGGTTACAGGCAGATCCCCAGCAGGCAGCCCCGTACCTCCGCTAAGACCCGACCCTGCCTCTTTCCTCTCTCCCCGAGGGCCCTCTCCTCTCCAAGCCCGGGGATACCCGTGATGGGGAGGCTGCAGGAGCCCCCGCAGGACGAGGAGAGAGTTAAAAGCCCCGAGCGGGGCAGAGAGAGAGCCGCTTGCCTCCTCCCAGCCCGTGCCGAGCCCCTCCGCCCGCAGCCCGGAGGCGAGAGGAGGGACAAGGCTCTTTACCCTCCATCTCGGCGTCGCGCTGGGACCGGAGAGGAGCGGGGCCGCTCCCGCTGTGCCCTGGCCGCTGCCGCAGCCTCCGGGCTGCCGGGGCCGCTATAAATACCCTCGGCACAGCACGGCACGGCCGGGCACCGCCACCGCCCCTCCCGCGGGGCAGGGCGACCCGGCACGGCCGGCAGCCACGGGCACGGCTGCCAGCCACGGCCAGGGCTGCCAGCCACGGCCAGGGGAATGCGGTACCGCGGGATGCTCGGAGGTCATGCCCGGGGGCTGCCTTCATTGCCAAACCAGGGGGTGGTGGCAGTCCCTGCTTATGATAACGGGCTTGTTTCGGTGCGTCTAAAGCCTGACCCGGCGCCCCAAAGCTCTCGCAGGGGCTGCGTTGCTCCTCTGCAGGCAGGCAGCCCCGAGCAGGACTCGTCCAGTTCACTGCCAGCAGCCCCTCCCGGCACCGCCACCCACCCAGGGCAATTTCCACAGAATCACAGAAGATTCTGAGTTGGAAGGGACCCACAAGGACCATCAAGCCCAACTCTTACCGCTGCACGGGACATCCCCAGGAATCACCCCGTGTGCACAAGAGTACTGTCCAAACACTTCTTGAACTCTTGTCAGGCTTGCTGCTGTGACCACTTCCCTGGGGAGCCTCTTCCAGTGCCCTGCCATCCTCTGGGTGAAGAACCTGTTTTAATATCTGACCAGAGCCTCCCCTGACACAATTTCAGGCCATTCCCTCAGGTTCTGTCACTGGTCAGCAGAGAGTAGAGATCAGTGCCTTCCCCTCTGCTTCTCCCCATGGGTAAGCTGTAGCCTGCAATGAGGTCCCCTCTCATTCTGCTTCTCCAAACTGAACAGACCAAGTCTTAAGGGCTCTGGATGAGTTGTGGCTGATATCCCTGTTCCAGTTCATTCCAGGACACCTGCCCTGTTCAGCACAACATAGGCCTTCTTAATCCTCATCCCTTGATTTCCTCCTAATTACTACCTCTTAAAATAAATTTCCTCCTAATTACTACCTTTTAAAAGAAAAAGGTAAAGAAGCTTTGGGTTTGAGTGTGCTTGTCACAGGAAGGTCTTTAAGTGTCCAAAAATTAACTACCAATGGCCCCAAAATTTTATGTCTTCCTTTAAAATTCAATCCTGGTTAAAGTTTGACAGAGTTGTTTGGAAGTAGTGAAATATTTGCATGTGAATTAAACATCTATTCACATGTAGTATCCTAATTTTACTTATTTGTGAGGAAATAAGTGTAGCCCTTTTGTAGCTTAACAAATTTTACCAAGCCATTAATAACTTACCCAATTGGAGAAGGTAATTTTGTAGCCCAATAGCTTTCTTACACTGCAAGAGATAAGTATTTGAACCTCATTGTGATAGATAAAAGGAATTGATATCACTAAATTAAGAGTTCGTAGTTGCCTGGGAACAAGCAATTGTGGTCTGATTGTATTCATCATGGGTAAATGAAAGACAGCCCAAATCAAAACTATGCATTTCTGCTGCTTCAAAAGAGCTAATTTCCCCAAACTGAGAAAAACAGTAGGGACAGCTGACAAGGAAAAACATAGTTAGTGTGAACGTCGAAAGAGGGGCTCTCATAAAGCCTCTATTAAATGACCAAAAGACCATGACTTTGCAATCACAGAAAGCAGTAACTGTACCGTAAAACCTCGAAGGTGGTAGTCAGAAAGAAAATGGAAAACAAAGAGAAATTATATAAACCATAGTTGCTATAAATTACAAGTTACAATATCAGAAACTGATAATTTAATAGGTAAGAAAAATATCCATGCTTGTAATAGCTAAAGACAAACAGGACATTTGAACTGTGTTAGGAACAGAAGTAAAACCAGTTATGATACTGGCCCATTTAGCAAATGTAGTTCATAAGCGGTTTTGTGCAAAATGTATACATGTTCTATAAGTACTCCTGTACTACAAAAGAAGCAAGTAGACGGATCTCAAGGAGATCATGAAGATTATGCTCCAACCTGCTAGTAATTTAAAAAGATAATAATCGTGATTTGTGAAATTCCGAAGGCGTGTGAATCTTATACCAGTAGTCAAAAAGGAGCAAGTGCCATGAGAGGAAAACACAGGCCAACATTGGCACCATAAATAATAAATGGAGTAACATTTAATTTTAAAATATTTCAAAGTTATTAATAGAAATAATTCCAGTCTTTTTTATGAAGGCAGGTCTAATCAAACTTCTCTAAATTCATTCTTCAATGAGATTGCTTGTTTGGTTACGTGCACACTGATGGTTCAGATTTTAAGTCTGAAAGAAAACGTGGTACCCCGTAACATCATTAAAGCAGATGTTAAATTGAATAGGCCTTGCCTAAATGATTGATGACAAAAAGCAACAAAAAGTAAAGGAACTTTTTTTGAATGGGTATGTTTCTCTGAAAATGACCCTGAAAAGGAGAAAAATGGTAAAGGTACCAAGCAACCAAGTGAAGTAGTCTGAATTGAGTGGCACACTGGACCTTGTCAAACAAAACACATCAGCTGTAGCTAAATCCCTGTAATAAGCTTGAAGGATTGTAGGTGTTGTGTACTGAGCAGGTGATGGCACTCTCTGAAAACGATTTAGGGGTTGTAGTCACCAACTCATCCTAAACACTGACTGTGATGTTGCTAAAAGGAAGGATTAACCTGCATCAAGGGAGTAGGAAATAGAGAACATAGTTTTCTCTCTGGATATATCACTGATGAGACCAATCTCACAAACTGTGTTCCTGCCCATGTTTTGAAAAAAACATTGAAAAATAGTAGAGGGGGCAGATTAAGAGCTGAAAATGTGATTTGAGAGTGGAAGAAAAATGTTACTAAGAGAGACGTAAAGAGCACAAGATTGACTTGATTACAGCATATAAGTACCTCGATGCAGAAAAAAAATACTGGATTCTGAAGGGCTCTTTAATCTTGTGGAGAATGGCATAACAAGAAGCCATGGTAGAAACTGAAGTCAGACAAATTCAAATGTAGCACAAAATTTTTCTTCTTAAGGTGACAGCACATCACTGGAGCAGCTAATAAAGGCACCAAGAAAATTTTAATGGTTTTATGTCCCTCAACCAGTACAAGATGCCTTTCTGGAAGAAAGGTTTTAGCCAAATGCATGCTACTGCTCTCACTGCTAGTACATGTGTGAAATTTAATGACATGGGATACAGAGGAGATCAGACCATATGACTAAATGGTCCTTTGTGTCTTATTTAATTTTTCTTCTTATGCTAAGTAATTGTAAGAAGTGGCTATTGGTGAGCATCTGCTCAAGATGATATTCTTTGTCAGCTGACTGCAATCAGTCTGAAAAACATGACTACCCTGAGTGTGTAGGATTCTAAATGATTGCAGTACAAAAGAAATTCTTGGCAAGCAGCATATGAAATACCAAGACAATCAACATTAGTCACCTATTTTCATTTTTCAGTGCACTAAGCTGACAAGATTTCAATTCATTTGTGTCAAAAAGGAGCTCAGAAAAGCTTAAGGAGAAGCTGAAGGAAAGGGCAGCAGTATTAATCCATTAAAAACACTGGCCATCAGACTTAGGTAACGTGATAATTAAACACAAACTTTGAAATGCTGGCAGGCAAACCAGACAACTAATTCAATATGCAATATTACACTAGTAAATATACATCAGTTTTAAATATTTATGAATTTTTTGCCCAGCTTGTGCATAGACGAATCAAGTTACCTCACCTGAAGCTATGACCCCCCCATAATGAGCTGTGGTATGCAGTAAAGACTAAAAGGTTTGACACAACAAGTAATGCCTGCCTCTCTGAAGGCAGCCAGGACCATGCAACTGAATTGTGTTGCACATAAACTATTGAGAACTGCATTGAAATATTAATGAACTAACATTCTTCTTAAATTGTTGTATTTGGCAGGATGTGAACTTGCATCTTCTCTCCTCTTGCTAAGCTGATATGGCAAAGTTACAACGTACAACTGCTGATATTACAAAGCTGAATGGTCTCAGTGACCTTTCTGATCTCATTACCTGTCCCCCTGCCTGAAGTTTATTCTCTGAGCTCAAAGCATTTTCAACAAGTAAGGAACCTCCTCTAAATTACGCAGAACCCAATGGCTGTAAACAAATAGTTAACACAGAAAGAGTAGAATAACAATTCATTCCTTACTGAGGGAAGAAAGAGTTGTGTTGAAGAGGGAAAGTTCATTTTGGAGATAAGATGTAAAATTTTTTTCAATCCCACTACTCCAAAATTCAAAAGAAGGGTGCTTTCCAAACAAACAACTTAATTTTATCCAAAAGAGACTCAAAGATTTTGTAATATCTAATACTGGTATGTGAAGTCTAATTCCATGTGATTTGTTCTGACTTTCAGAAGTTATTTAGAAAAATGCCAGGGCCCGTAGATGGTCTTAAAGATGGAAGCTTTTAAAATTACTGTATGCTCTACAAATCTAACCTGGAAGGTGCATAACATGGTCTCAGCTCTTCCTTTCTCTGTTCCCCAGAAGAAGCTGTGGGCGCCACTTTTAGAAAGAAAAAGAATTCGCAACTACAAATGGAGTAAAAAAGAAAAAAAAGCTGCAGGATCCCTGAGCCTGGGAAAATCAGATCCAGATCCCAGGCCATTAATAATTGAAGTGTCATAGTTACTTCCATTGGTATCAACATCACCTATGGAACTCAAACATTAGTAGTCTGGTGCAGGTAACTGAGACAGGGAAGAAAAAGCATTAAGGAGTTGAAGGGCATTCATTACCTTCTTGATGCCTAGAGGAATAATGTTGCTGTGCTGGTGGAGGCCAACCAAAGGTGAAGACTGATCATTCTACACAGTAAAGTGAAGAAGTAGTTAGGTTCTCAAGTTGCAGCATCTGGTGTCTTCAAAGGAACATTATGATATTAGATGGCTGGCAAAACACATTGTTCAGAACATCAAAGTGACAAAACATCAGCTGCTAAGGCTTGGACCCTAAAGGCATCAGCAAAGACAACTAAACCAGCAGGAATTTGTGAATACTGAATTTAAGCTGCAGTACAGGACACTTTATAGAAATTATATTCTGCATATCAGAGGTGAACAAATTACATTCCCTTGAGACACAAATAGCCACATGTTCTTTTGGACAGTGCATCTGCAGCTGCCCAGAGGTCATACATATAATGAAGACTGGGTGGAGGAAAGACAGGGAGCAGTTCACAAACAGCAGAATGTTCTGGAACCTTATGAGGCAGGGCAAGGAAATGACAAATGCCAGGACTCAGTGCTGTCCCTGTTGGTGATGCCAGGGGTAGGATGAGCAGGAGACAGCAGCCTAAAAGTCAGAGGCATTGCAAGGACTTCACACCATTCTACTGACAGCCTGGGCTGGACATCCAGCTCAGGCCTGTGGCAACCTCATGCTGGTTTTATCCCTACTTGATGCTCAGATGGAAACTTATTCCACTTGCTGGCAAGTCTTTTGTGGTTTCACAGACCCAGCTTAGATACCCATGTTGTGTATTTAAATCTGTTAAATTGCATCTGTATTTTCTTGAAAATAAGTTGGGTAATTCAAATAGGTCTATTTATAACCTTTCAAGACTGTCTGTTGTTCATTCAAGTCAATAATGAGAATTACAGATCCAACTGTTATTATTCCCATGTTTAATAAAAGCTGCCATACAACATATATTATTAAACAGTAGACTGCCTAAGGTGCCTGATCTCAAAATTGTAATACTACTTTTGAATAACTGGTATGTCTTGTACATTGTCCTTTAACCAAGGTTATGTCATATCCCTTCTCTAATGTTGAATTTGGTGGGAGGTGAAAGAATTTAAAACCTCATAGGAGAAGGAACCTCTTAAGATTTAGGAATCAGGATACTCTTTCACCCATTATATTTTAATCAAATATTTTTCTGGAAAATATGTGTGTTCTAGGAAAGATCCTCATGGTGAAATAATGCTTAACAAATCTCATTACTCAGGTTTATGGAGCTGCTTGCTCCTTCTGTAATTCAGAAGGATTAAATTGCTCCTGCAAATTAAAAATAGAATGAGCAACCGATTAGAGCAAGGCTTCTGTTTGCCATTTGAATCAGACAGAAGAGGGAAGAGGCACAATAAGGAAATCATGTTCAAAAATCACAACAAAAATTAGGATATTTAAAATCAAAGACCTTAATTTTATCTGAAGATCTCATTGATTACAAAGAAAAGGTCTAGACAGGCTTCATTCCTATGGTTTACAATGTTACCAAAATCTTCTTATAGATATATAACCCATATTTACCAATTTCATTGCGTTCTAGACAGAGAAGCTTAGGGGAAAATGGCTAAAAAAAGCAAGGTGTTTTCACCCTCGTTATGTGTCTGTATTTGATTAATTTTAATAAACAAAACTATATAGACATGCACATAGCTTTTGTCTTTCTATCTTTAATGCAAGAATCTAAACCTATTTTATGCCAAGGGGATCACAGAGAGGAATAAAAAATGTTAGAGAAACAGCAGGTATCACTCTACTGTGGTCACTGCAGCCAGTGTGGGCATGTATGAGCCATCTTTGAATTAGCAAGGTTAGATATTGCTAAAGTAGCAAAAGTAACACAATGCTCAGGGCAAGCTGCAGACTCTTGCTCAAGGCTGGGTATTTGGCCCGTGGCCCACTTGGAGCCACACGCTGCTGCAGCTGGAGTGCTGCCTTGCACAGGAAGGTGGCAAATGATAGTATGTGCTGGCTGAACAGATCACAGATCAGTCCTTAGGTTATCTTGGAAGTTAGGAGATAAAATCCATATGTGAATATTACAAAAGTTGAAGATGAAATTAGTAAATAGACAGGGTTTTTCTCCTCCATCTGCTACATCAATTAGAATTTCCCACAATGTCTCTTTTCCTGATTTTTAGTAGATATTGTTGAATCAGGTTTCACTAGATATTCCTGAGACAATAAACTCTGAAGGGCACAAGAGTGGAGGTGATGAAGGGGAGAATGGGCAAACTCTCCTTTTTAGTGTTTCGAAGTGTCAAGGAACTTAAGAAAATCCTATATACCTAATTTTTCACATAAAATAACTTACATGTTTGTTCCATACCTAAAAAAATGTATTAATCCCTAGTGGTTTTCCAAAAAAATTAAAACCGGGTAATTTTGGCAGGCTAAGTACATGCCACCCTGAAATACCTTTGCAGCAAAGGCTGTAATTTTCACATTAGCAAGCCATAAAATAAAAGGCACGAGTATTGTTTCTAGAATCAAGAGTTATGTCCTTTGTCACACGCAGCCCCCAGAAGGCAAAACGTGTCCAAGAAATGCACTCAGACCAGTCTAGCACTCCATCCAGTGCAGCTCATTGTGTGGAACCATTTGGAAGCAGAGACACCAGACTGTAAGTGAAACACATCTCCATTTTCTTCCAGACCATGTAACATGCTAAGGAAGGCTAATGCTTCAGCTTCCCATCTCTGTAAATTTCAGGAAAGAATGAAGTTTATATCAACTCAAGAAAGATTTTACATTAATTCTTCCTTGTTGCAAAACAAGAGTCACGGACCACATAACATTTAAAAAGGATGCAAAGCAGCAGGCAATTTCAGAACCACACTGAGCAATGTTATTTAGCAAAAAACTAGCCTGTGGGTTCTGCAAATGAAATTACTCCCAATGCTCACTTACATGGAAAATGTAGAATTCTGTGTACAAACAATGTACACCAAGCAGCATGAAACTGCATTTGAGGATGAAAAAAAAAAGCTTCTTTGAGCCTCTTCAAACCTGATTTGATCTTGGACAATTTCACTGCAATGAGCACAATTTCTTCTCTTTGTGTCAACACCTGTTATGGATAAAGAAGTCTGAGGTAAAATGAAATTGCTGCATGCAGGGATTATAATAGTTGATGTCATGGCTGGGATACAAAGACTAGAACAGATGAGAAGCAAACAGCTGCCACCATCCCACACCCAGAACAAAGGGGTTTTTTAAGGATAGCATGTTTTAGAAAATGTAAATACTGCATGTAGATTAGAGAGCCAGTTGCAGTTAAGTGGCTTACCACATTTCAGTCTTTCAGGAGATATGGAGCAGCAACAGGGAAAGGAATAACATCAGCATAGTATTAACTATGTGAAACATAGCACTTTTGGCCTGTCTGCTCTCTCATGCTAGCACAGGCAGAAGTTAAGTATTTCAATGGCTCCTTTTTGTCTGAGTATACAGTGTTAAAAAGCACAGCTTTGTTAAAAAGCACAGCACCAAACACAGTGATTGTGATAACTAAAAGTGGTTCTGATATCTAGGTCCCCATGCAGAAAGGGAAGTCACCACTTACTTTTACTGGACACACACTCAACTGCAATTTGAGTCTGTCCTGCTGCATCTGGTTTTCACATAGCTTTCACAACACTGAGTTGTATCCCTGGCACAAATAGGCAGCATATGCAACAAGCTTGCAAACTCAAGCTTAAGACCAAGAAAGAGGAGACTGGAAGCTGGACACTGTACAGTGCATATCAGTAATATTTACAGATTTTTTTGCTGTTGTTGTTATTTCTCCAGCAGCCTTTTTCTAGCAAAGAAAAAGGTTAGTTTATGACAAAGCATCTTTTCTGAGATCACAGAAGATAAACAAGAAATAAAAGCACCTCTCAGGCCAAGAATTATGCTAAGCAGCTCACTCCTCTTAGCGTTCTCAGCTCTTACATAACTTTAAAAGTCCCCTTTGTTAGATTAAAGAAAACAGCTTGCATGCAGCCGATATATGGGACAGGAAGGTCAAAGCAACACCAACGTGTTGCTGAAAGTTAACTACTATACTCCTGAGAGGTCAAGGATCTGAACTCCCATCTCCCACATCCCTGCACATGGAGTACGTTTCACACTTTAACCTTGGGAATGAGCCAGTGAGTCTAAATTATGACAGGGCAAAAAAGAAGTGGAAGTCCCAGCCCCTAACTAGGAGAAAGGCCAAATTCTTGTTGCTGAAACACTATAATCCCTCTTTCTGCTTCTCAAGGACTCAGAAGACCACTTCCTCCAAAGAAAACACCATGAAAATGCCAGATGTTTCTGCTGATGGAGCTGAGGCAAACCTAGGACAGATTTACCTGAGGAAGGTGTTGATATAAGATGTGGCACTTAAGGAGTATAACACAACTTTATTCCTGGACATGGACACCTTTGGAGACCTATTGTAATATGACCATTATATAAATAAAAAGGAAATTGGAGTTTCTAGGCAGAAATGGCAATATGTAAACATGAGAGAATAGAAGAATTTTGAATAAAAGGTTGTTTTGACTGTTTTCAGCTACATTTTCACTTTGGCAAAGACACCCACAGCTGAAGGGCTGAACTGGAGCCTGTGAGCTGTTATTTCTTTTACCATCAAATTATTTGGGAGTACTGTTCGATATTAGGATTGTGTGAATTGGTCTCTTGAAAACAGCAATTCACACAGTGGTTTTGAGAAATTTTAGGGAGAAAAATAGAGAAAAACTTAGCTGAAAACCAACAATTGCAACTTGTGGGAAGTGTTTTAAAATCCTGGATCTTTCAGTTGCGTAGATTCCTTCATGGAATGTGCTGGTATTGGGTTGCTCAGGCAGGAAAGAGGAGTCATTATTCCCAATACTATTTTTTAAATTTAATAATTTAGAACTGACTTTCTCCTGATTCATCATCCATTCAAACTTTACTGGCATTCTTTGCCAAGACATCTTGTCTCTTGGGGTCCCTCTGGATTGCACAGGTAAAGAAATGCCAACTGTGACTGCTCACTCAACCAGTTGTGTTAAAAATAGTAGAGATGACAACACTGCACAGTCTTCTGCACTTGACAAAATGGAAGAATACAAACACTTACTCCACAAGCACATCAGAAAGAATGAAGGCAAATGAGTCACAAAATGCAAGGCCTGACAGCAGTGAAATGGAAAGAAAGTAAAATGAACTTCCACCTTGTTTTAGAAAAGAAGACTAACATTTTACAAATAAACTGAACTATAGGGAATATCTGACAAATATGTAAACTAAGATTATGAATACACATACTTTTAAGAACTAAATAAAGAGAAAATGCATCATTTTAACATATTCTTTCAGTATGTACTCACATAAAGCAGTACAGAGAAGCATATAGCACATTTAGAGAGAAAGATGCCATTAAATGATATACTTCACAACCAACTATAGTACAATAAACCCAGTTACATTCCCTTCTGAATCATAACCTTCTTTAAACATTTAATACCAAGAACAACTTGAAACCAAAATATGTAATTTTACATCCTCTGTGTTGCATCCTGCACATAAGTAACCCATTTTGAAAGGCTTGTCTGGATACTCTTCTGGTATCAGTGCAGCAGTTCAGACACAGAAAAACCAGCACAACCACTGAAATAGATTCTCTTACCACTGGTACTTAAAAGTGTTAAATCATTAGATTAGACCAGCATATTGCCTTTTAAAATAGAGCTACATATATTGACGCAGATAATTCTTCTTAATCATGTAGCTATTTGATTTCACTTCAAAGGTCAATTCCTATAGTTTAGAACTTCTCAATAAATAGTATAACCCCCTAATATACATTGATTTACTGTAGCAAAATTAGGTATCTCAGATTACTTTCAGTTTTACAAGATGACCCTTTAAGGCCATTTGTTTTTTATTACAGTGTTTGGCTATCAAAAGATAACACTGCTACTATTTTTGACACCTCTCTGTAAATGCATGAATATATTCTTTAGTCCTAGTCACTTGTAACTCAGTTCATCTACAGAGGCAGAGTGACAAAAAGGGCTTTTGTTCCATTCTGGATTCCTTGGTTTCTTTAGAGCTGTCAAACAAATTGCTAAGTCTTCTTAGTACTAGGATGGATATAATATTTGTGCCATTAGGGTATTCAAGAAAAACCTCTGTTGACAGCAAAAAGGACTTTTTGCTTGACAATCCCAGCCCTGAGTATCTTGTACACTTTATTGCTTTCATTTTCTCAGAGGCTAATTTTAAGAACTGGTTTAATAAGAGGAATATCCCAAAGAGTACTCTCTTTTCCTTTCCAAAATCATATATAAGTTTGTTGGAAGAAATACCTAAATGTCTGGCCCTGTCCAGAATCATTAAGAAAAGCCTGTGTTTATCACTTGGTTACTCTAAGGCTTTTTTCAGTATTCTAATTCTCACAACAATAAAAATCAGACACTAATTAGTTTCATAATTAGGCAAGCTATCAAAAATGGAGAGAGTTAATTAGTATTTCTCCCTTACCAGTTCAAGAAAAAATTCTATTCAATAAAAATGTTACAGCAAAATGGTAAATAACAGGACTACATTCAGGGAGTTTCCAGATCCTAGTCAGCACTAAAAGGAATAGGGAACTTTGGCATATTATGCCATTATAAATCCAATCTTTCCCACCTATTGGGAACTATGCATAAGACTTTTCAAAGATTTGCAATTCAGTTTGTCTGTTTGGGAACTATCTGGTGATTTGTGTGCAGCAGTGCCATTTTCTGTCCAAGGACAGCATAACTACTAATGCCTTTTTCACAGTCTCCTTTTCTCTGAGTCCTGCTCCAGAGTACTACATACAACCTCTTGGTGTAAAGGATGTGCTACAGCTTTCTCTTGATTCCTTGTTTACAATGTCAACATTTCTGCTTTCTTCTCTTTTGTTTAAAGGCTAGGAGCATATGGTCCTTAGTGGCCTTGAAACCCCAAAGGGTAATTGTAACAGACATTGTGTATGATAGAGACTCTAAAAGTTAACCTATTTTGACAGCAGTCCCACCTGAAGGAGTTTAATTTATAAAAAATGTATAGGAAAGGACAGATTTTCCATCTGATCTGTGCTACTATAGACAACAACAGAGAAAAATAAGACAGACGCATAGAGTGACAACATGGGAAAACAAGCCTGCAAGACTCCTGTGCTGGTCTCTAATGAGCTCTTTCTCCCTCACCCTGCACAGAAAGGTCTAACAGCAAAACAAACAAACATTTTTTAAAAAGGGTTAGCTTATTTTCAGAATATTGTTTTTTACAAGATTTGACACAATCTCTCTAACAATGAGTCAATGGTCAGCATAAGATGCATCTGGAAGTTTGTGTTCAGTTTCCAGTGTGTCTCACTATCACTACATCCAGAATCGTCAATACTAACACGGAATCTAATTAACTGTCTCAGAAGATAGAGGCCAATAAAAATAAGAATGAACATGCAGGATAAAAAACTGTCCAAATCAAGATGCACCTTGCTCAGACATCAAGGGTTAAGCTGGTCCCAAGGAATGAAGCCAAAAAGTCCTTCCAAAGTAGATTGGAAGGAAAGGTTTGAAAGGTTTTGGTCTCTAACAATAACGTGATGGATTGTTTACTTTGTAGGACCTTCCAGACTCCTTTAAAGGACAAATTCTCCTAGTACTTCAGTCTGAACACACTGGTATTGCCCCAATCTCTTCTACTTTTTTCCTGTTGTGTGGTGTGCTTTTGTGTTTCTGCCTTTTGTATTGTGGCCTTTGGTTATTACAAGTTTGGAAGAAGTTCTGTGGCTCCTGGGATATACACAGAGTAGTATTTCTGTTGACTTACCTGTATTAAACATTTATCACAGGGCTGCCTGCTACTGCAAAGGACTATATTTAATGGGTGAGGTGATTCCTTCAAGATTCTTCTTCCTTCGAGGTGGTCTTTACAGATTGGCATTAGCCAACCTAATGTGCAGCTCAAAGGGAGCATGCTCCAAACCAGCCCTGCCCAGCCAACAAAAAGAAAGCTAGACAGTCTCCAGAGCCATACTTAACACAACATAAGCTCAATACTGCTGTTAAAACAAGCAGCAAAAGCAGAGATTTCTCAGTCTGACTGCAGCTGCTGCTGCTTCCACCATCTCCTTTCTCACTCCAGATATTTCCACAATACATCCTCCTGCCCAGCTGCCTGGTATGTTAACACCATGCTCAAAACAGCACATGCTCTCCATCTACCTTTTTCTTTGAGTGATTGTAATCCTTTGTCTGCAGATTTTAATCTCTTCCATCCCAAAATTTGCCATCTTATTTTAGACATTTTTTCACCTCAAGCTGTCATTGTCACGTACACAATTCCAGAGCTAGTAATAATGAGCAGTGCTGATGGCAAACAGCATAACCAATGTGTTACCTAGATCCTGCCCTCAACCTGTTTAGGAATTGTGAGGAGAAATTCTGTCCCCATATGAGTCAAGAAAATGAATTACTACTAACTCTAACAGTTTCAGCCTTGGTTACTGAAGCTCCAAGTAAAGCACTTTATACTGAAAGCTTCCCCTGTGGCTGACGCCAGAGGACCTGAATCAATTAGCAAGGTATTTGCAGGAAAATATGAAGGCAAAAGCAGATCCACATTCATACACACCTTTCTTCATCCATTCTCCTTCTCCAAACCATCAATATACCTGACCCACTTTCTAACTCCCTGTTGTTGCAGATGTTGCTGATGCAAAGCCTGCTTCAGCTTATTGGGAAGATACATTCATCAGAGAAATAATGCAGTGCAGCAGTGTCTTCTTTTGTCAGGAGCAGCTGGAATTATTGCTTACTTGGTGTCACCCCAAGGCATTCATAATTAGGAGCAGAAGATGTGTGTGCCAAGATAAGCTGTAAAAGACACACTTTATGCCAAAAGCAGGTTGGGAACGTCTTTGTAAGTATGGCAAATTGTTTCATTTATACCTTAATGAAGGCAATTTTCTTGGATTTCATTTTTGCCATTTGCATAGAAGAATTTGATCTGCTGCAATAAAGATTCAAGTAGCATGCATCTATGATGGCGCAGCACCAAAACCCATTATTTCAGTTTGCAACAAATTCATAATTCTGTGCTAAAGAAAAAAAAATCTCCACAACTGCCTACATTTCTAAGCATTTAGGTATGAATCTGAGGATTTAATTTGACAATGAAAGAGCATTATTTTACATGATTTTTAGTTAATTTAAAATTAATTTCAGCATGAAGTGTGTTAGTTTCAACACTGCTCAAAAAGTTTAAAACTAAATCCCATGATGTCCCAACACACCTAATAGTTAGCAATACCAAAGGACATATGTTTCCACTAGATGACAGACTGTGGATGGGAATGGCAGAGGCGTGGGTACATGCTTCTTTCTGCCAGGTTGCCCACTGCAGTAGTAACTGCTGGCAGAACAGCAATCAGCAAGGAAACCTTAAACCTATGCAGGTGTTTTCTTAGCAGCTGACTTAGTCTTAACTGCAAACACACAGTTTTATCAGCCTCACTAAATGGGTAATAAACTGTTAACCTTTGTCACATTCCTTGCTTGGCCATGGTCTGAGCAGAAGTATCTGTGACAAAAGGCTGCATCCAGCACAGGTTCACCACCAGGACTGCACTGTGCTGTTTCCCAGTGGGACACCTTCCTGTCCTCTTCTGTCCTGGGGACAGGCTGAATAAACCAATTCATCAGCCACTGAACAAGCCCTGTCAGAAGGAATTATTGCTATTTATTACTAAACAAGCCCTGCCAAACCTCTATGCAGGACTACCCCCTTCATCTGACAACACCAACCATTCCTGTGAGCAACTCAGCTGGGAGCAATTGTGGTACAAAAGTCTTCAGTATGGTATATTGCAGATCCCTGGTGATGCCTTTTTCTGGTCTTAGGAAATAAAGGCTCAGACACAGTTAGAGGGTTGGGGGTCGTTTACCTCGGTATTTTAATAGGATCCTGTTCGATGGCTTCTGCCATCCAGGTAGAACACGCCGCAAAAGCCCCGTCCCCCCACTCGAGTATACAATTAAAGACTCTACACATTAGCATATCTACCAGGAGGGCCCAATAAGGGGCCTGGGTGGGCTAACTTCTAGTTTACAGAATCTGTCCTACTAGGAGACCTTGAGGGCCCACGAAAACAGAGTGTTTGGTCTCTAACTCTACGTGGTTTCAGGGGTGTTTAGTCTACCGGCCTGCTAAACACCATGAAACCAGGCTAAACTATCACCTAAAGCATCACAAGTATGCATGCTAATACTTGTGAATGTAGGGAACAGTGTAAGAAATATTCAGGAGAAAAGCAGAAAAAATCCCTCAGGCATCACTGGCTACCAACCTTTTTAGTCCAAGCCTCACTCCAGTGCCCTTTTGCCACCAGTCATGGCCAGGGGGTCTTTGGTATCATGGTTTGATGGAGGGCTCTGCAGAACACTGGGCGAGCATCTCTGCATCATCTGGATGGGTGAGTGCAGCCCAGTCATACCTCAGAGGTCCACGTGTTGAGTTTCATTACTTAATACACAAACATCCCCCATGACCTCAAGTGCCTCTGTACAGTACTCAGATAAATCCCTCTGCTAAGATCAAGTTGCAGGGGCCACAGACAATCACACACAACACGATGCCATAATAAGCTCTTTTCTCATACCTCTTCTTGGATAAATAAAACTTAACATCCAAATTATAAAATATTCTTAAAATATTTTTTAAAAATAAAACAAAAAATCCCCATGGTATTTCAAAGATATTATCAATTTCATTCTTTATCAGAAAGCCGTTTAACTGGAGTTTTCCAGAAAAAAATATGACCTGAGATTCTCAGATGGCTTTTACATTTTAACCCAACTGAGTAGATGACCATTATTTTTCTAAAAGCAGAAAAATAAATTAACAGTCACAACACAGAGGAAGAGAACACTGATACATTTTGACACTTATGACTTGCAGATCAGAGGCCTGTGAAAACAGTACCGTCCTGTCAAGATTTTAAAAAACGAACTGGATGAAAATCACCTACAGAATTCTAATTAGGCCTATGCTTCTCTGTCCATCCCTGACATGCCACATGTTGAACTCTGCTTCTTTCCTCTGCAACTGAAAATCGAAGAGTGAAAGGTCTGACATTTGTTGTTGGGTTGCACTGACCATTAAACAAATAAATGAGGTGACAGGAGATGTATTTGTTAGGTCATCTTATAGCTAAGATGGAAAACACATTTTTAGGGATGAAAGGGAAAGCATGTACCAAAGCACAGGATTATGGCTACATGATAAGAATTGTACAGGACAGAGTACCTCGAGACAAAAGCCTGAAAGGACTTGGCTCAGAGTAGCAATGTGCAAATGCAGAGTTTCCATGGGAATAAACTATTTTGGTCCAAAAAGAAGCTACTTGGAATTCAAAGTGGGGCAACACTTCTAAGGCAAAAGCACCAGGTGGTCATAGTTTTTTCTCCCTTGAAGGAACAAAGGGTTTCCAACCTCACTCTACCAACACATGCATAGTCACAGAATACGTAACAATTTCAAAGACAATGGACTTTGTAAGCAGACTAAGTATTTATGCTTTCACAGTTTCCTTACTATTGCTGGAAATCGTTAGGCATTAATAGCAAAGGCTCTTTTCCTTGCCGGCCAGCCTTGTTGCTAATTGGCCTCATTATGGCACTACCATCACAGTGATCATCATTACAGTGTGTTGCAGTGGGACATGAAACACTCAAGAAGTCAATCTTAATAACCAAACACTGTAATATATATATACTGAAGAAATTCTTTACTTTTGAAGCTGGTCTTGGACTGGACACGTTGCCTGGAGAAGTTGTGGATGTCCCATCCCTGGAAGTGTTCAAGGCCAGATTGGATGGGGCATTGAGCAACCCAGTCTAGTGAGGGGTGTCCCTGCCAATGGCAAGGGGCTGGAAGAAGAGGATCTTTAAGGTCCTTTCCAACCCAAGCCATTCTACGATTCTGTGATTCTATGAAATAAGCAGGGCTGTGTACTGCCCTGAGATTTGGACTGTGATCATCGATGCGATTTAGGTGTTAGCATGCTCCCAGTCCATTTCTCACCCATCCAGACTCCCACTCTCCCACATCCTACCTGCTCTCCATTTTGGGGTGGAACAGTGTTGGCATGTTCTTGCTAAGCCATTTGGGCTCAGTCATCCTGTACATAGATGGAAAGGGAATTTAGCCATGTGAGCATGAGCTAAGCTGTACTACCCAACCCCAGCTTTGTCTAGCTTTAGAGACACAGCCCCTACACAATATTCACAGTGCTCTGCAGCAGAGGCCCATCTCAAGGCCAAATTGCTGTACTAATTGCCACCTGGATTAGTACATGTGCATTTGTTGGTGTTGAATCCAATGACAGTCAGAGAAGGAAGCTGACCTTGGATGTATCTTAGGCTTTGCAGTACACTTACAGATGTGCTTATCTACCAGACTAAGTGCTCTGATCTCACTCTGAGCTCAGTAAGTCTCCTTGGTGAGACTGAAGCAATTTTAATCACTGACATGTGGCCAAGAGGGGATATTTTTAAAAAGGTTTTCTGAAACAGAATAGGTATATATTCAGGTGTGATAAAACTAGAACATTTTTCCAACAATAGAAGTCATTTGACACTGCTCAGAAAATCTGTAAAACTTTCACTGGAAGAGTTCAGATCATCAAAGTTTAGTCACCAAATCACTTCTCTTTTCTTCTTTTTTTTTTTTTCAGGAGGAAGACAAATAAAACTAGCTGTTTTATTTTGGAATCATTAACGATATCAAGTGATTTTTTTCCACAATGTTTACTCTAACAAGGACAATTTCAGCTCCAGCAGCCTATGCCCAAGTTCAATGGATGTGAATATATAGTGGTTTTAAAAACAATAATAAGACAATATCTCACTATCTTGTTCTGATTCCTCTTCAGGAAATGTTCTACATATGGATATTTTCATAATGTCACAACCTGCAAGACATTTTGAATTGTTTCAACATCATCAAGTAGATGAAATGCTGTGAAGTGGGCAAAGTGTGAAGTTGCATGAGATATTAAATTGAGGCCAAGAGCAAAAGAAAGATGCTGAGTACTTGGTAAAGAAAATGGAAGAAAGAACATCAAGACCAAAATTTCTCAGAGATCCTATTCCCTGCAATATCAGTGACCTGTGCAGATCACAACTAGGTCAGAGTTCTAGCAAAACTAGAGGACAAAAGATGACAAAATCACAGAGTTCTCAGAGACTCCTGAACTAAAGGCAAGTCTCAGGAAAGAAGAACATACCCCTACAAAGGCTAAAGGCCAAAATAATAAAGTAGAGGGACAGCTTCAGGTCTCTCTGCCAAGAATCTAAAAGAGCAAATTCCAAGTCCCAGAAATATTAGACAGCAATCCCTAAACAGAGACACCAGTTCAGAGCATATAAGGACATTGGGTATGTGCACACAGATGGAGAGGCCAAGACTGTGAAGCTCAGAATCAAATTTCCAGAATTCAGTGTTTAGGGTATTAGTGCTCAGGTATAATAAGAAAGAGACATGGTCATGAATCAAAGAGCCTGGATTTAATTTCCGGCAGCTAACTGGAGGAACTCAGGGCCTCAGTGCTACAGGCTCTGGACCTAAAAGAAAAAATATTTTTTGGACTTTCATATGTCAGACAAGTCCGTACAAGACCAATTAGCAGGATGGCATTATAAACTATATTCTCTAAAACAGAACTAATTAACAGGGAACTGTAAAAAGGAGAGTAGTAATGTTCTCAAATTCTTTGATTTATGAAGCCAAGGCACTTGTTTACTGTGCACCGTGCCTTTAGACTCCTAGCACAGCAAAGATTTTATATCAGCGTCACTTCTGGTTATTAAGGAAGGTATTCGCATAGGCTTCATAAGCAGGGGAATGCTTTGGTTTAGTTTTTTTCCCTTCTTTGCAAGCTGCTTCTTTCCCAATTTTAAAGTCCCAGCACCTTCAGTGTGTGACAAAGCAGTGGATCTGGTAAGCCTGTGACAGGGAAAGACCCTGGCAAAAGGCTCCTGGATACTGGATCTCAGGAGAGAGTGTATCTGTGCTCCATGTAGTGCTGTGGCCTTGCCTCTCTACCAGTCCACCCATCAGGTGCCACAACAGGCACATTGCAGGTCACACTGGGCATGCACATCCTCCATCATCAGCCTCCACAAAGCAGGAGAAAGGACAGGGTGTTCCTAGTGGATGGCTAAGGCAAAGGACAGTCAGGTGAGAAAAATGAGATGCAGTGCCATGGCAGGAGTAGCTAGAAGCCTTTGAGCAGTTGTGAGACTTGGCAGGTCTGTGATTTCCTTAATCTAAAATAAAAAGAATATGTTATCCTTTTAGGAGGGAAAAAGCTTGGGGCCCTTAATCCTAGTGACAATCATCCTAATAACATCCTAAAAATAATCCTAATAACAACCCACAATAACTGAAAGGTCAAAGAAGGATTGTTGCTAGGTTTAGCTAAGGAAATTCACTTGTGGTTTTAATTAATGATATCCAGCTGGCTTAAAAACTGTTCTTTGTTCTTCTTAAAAACTCTTTTGAATATGTCTCATGCAACACATTCACGGAGCCTCCCCATCCTAAACTGCAGAGAAGGAATTTGTGATAGTCACTGAAGAGCTAAAAGTGCAAAAGACATAAGGAGTCTGCCTGAGCGGCCTAAACTTGATTGTAGCCCTCAGGTATTTGCAGCTATGAATATTGTGGGGGCTAGTTCTCAGTTTCTCAGACCACTTGCCAAGCAGGAGATAGTCTCAATGAAGAATACAAAGAGGAGAAACCAGGACGAGAGGCTTCCTTGATGGAAAACATCTGATCAGATTTCTCCAGTATCAAAAGCATTATACAAACAGATCTTTCCGTATTCATCTTGTCAATAATTTACAATTAAATTAGCATATACTTAAAATCTCCTACACACAGATGGACTGGAAAACTTCCATGAAGCATTACACAATCAAGAGGACAAGTGGATGCTAGATTCAAGAGACCAGGGATCAAAAGCAGGAAGCTGCAGCCAGTACAGACAGAAGGGTCTAATAAGAGACTCACACTAACATTGACTGAAGCTTCAGCCCGCAGCAGAGAGCAGCAGGAAGCCACCACTGAATGGAACTTGGTTTCTGTTCAGCTAAGAAAGGAGACAGCTGACAGGACTGAAATGGGCTCTGTCACAGTTAAGGGACCAACTTTATTCTCCCACTGGTGCTATAAATATTCCCTTGATTTAACTGTTTTCCAACAGTAAGTGCAAAGACATGTCAAGAGAGAGATACTGCTTTTTTTTTAGCAGGATTTCAAAATTGCAGTCTCAGTGACTTGCTTTTAGGGGGGCACATAAATGCCAATTCAGATTGGAAAATTATGTTTCTAAATGGCGTCCTTTGAAGCCCCACACACAAAAGTAGCACATCTTGACAAGCAGACAAGAATTACGGTATTTACCAATGTGTAAAAGCTCACAATTGCTAGAAATATGAACACCAACATTTTTTCTTTATTGTGTGTGGATAGAAAGTGAAAAACACTAGGCAGTGCTCAGTTAGCCTTCTGCACTGTGAAATGCACTGTGGTCTGTTCAGCTTTCCTGTGCATAGCAGGGTAACAGCTCCCCAGGCAAAGCACAGGGATGTTCAGTGCTGCCTGTGACATTCTCACCTACCTTGTACGTTTGAGCATGCAATGTACTGACCCTGCTACAACTGTTCAAGATTATGGTAAAGGTCATGTAGATTTTTATAGTGACAAATTCAAAAATAAAACTGATGTAAGAACTGTGGGAAGAAGAAGGAGTAAAACGTGAAACTTTCTGGCCTGCAACAAAATGGGTTCCAATATCCAAAGCACCATGCATGAGCTGGAGCTGTCTGAGGAAGTGCTACTGGGTTTTTTAACAATTTCACTATATCATCAAAACTTGCATCCCATAAAAAAACAACTGTCTCAATGCAATCCAACATGTTTTCAAGCACTGCACCATTACAGTCTGGAATCCTACTAATTAAGCCTTGCAGGTGAATAAAAATAATCCCCTGCAGAAATCATTCAGATCTTCTAAACTTTCTAAACTTTCCTCTAACTAGTTTTCTTTGTGTAACTTGTACAGCTGGCACCAAACATGTATTACTGTGGTTTTCCTGGCACGGGGCTGCAATGGCAGAAGGCCATGTTGTTCAAGTGAAATAGACACTAAGCACCAGATGCACAGAAGGGCTAGGGCATATACATTTCACTTCTCCCTGTATTTACCACCCTACCCTGGAGCTTGGATACGTAAAACTGCTGGCTGCCTCCTTCCCCTCCTGGCAAATAAACCCTGAATTCCCTCAAGGGACTCAAACGCGAATGTTCCCCAAGTCTCTGGAATACTTCTGGCCATGCACATGGATACTTAACATCTCTCAGCAGCCTAGTGCCAAGCCCTGCTGGGTTCCACCAGTTGCTGTTCCATCTGAGGGGTGATCCAGCTGGTGGACAACCAGCAAGTAAAGGAGGAGTATTATTCCTGCCTTTGTAAGCACAGCTAACAGACAAACTACTGCCCCCCACAACCTAGTGATGAATTCAGCAAATGAAAACATACATTTAAAGACATCTTCTGCCTGATGGGATTCAACTGGCCTCTCAAAAACACTTCTCTTACCACAAGTGCTCACCTGTTTTAGGGACAGAAGTCCTTACAATCTCTCTGGCTGAGCTAGCTTCAATTTGCACGAAAAATTAAAAGCTCATTGAGTGAAGGAACGTAACTTAACTCTGTCACCTAGTGGTCAGTATTCTCTCCAGGGAGTTTGCAGTCCTAGGTCAGCAGGAGTGATTTCAAATTTTGCAAAGAAAAGTTACAATACTGGCACAGGGATGATGTCCCAGAACTTCATATGGAGGAATTGTTGAATACAAAGCATACCCCTTAAATATTTCATTATTAAACAAAGAAAGCAAAAAATGAGGGAGTGTAAAAAAGTACCATCCCTTATCCTCAGATAAGGGCAGTTTCAGTGAGAAATATGGGTTAAATTCCATTCATTAGAGCAGAACAAAGTGCCCCAGTGTTTCTGTGCGCTGGTTATTGCTTCTGAGTTGTTTTGCTGCTCTCATTCTTCAAACATAAAGGACTAACACAAATCTAGGCTTTAGAAAAATGCATCCTGCAAGCTGAAGGGTGGCTGAAACATAGCAAATCTCACACTCTTACAATGTACGAATTTGTATTCTTGCACTTGTACCCAGGGACACTGGGAGCCTCTGAGCTTGGTTAGTTTGCCATCCAGCAACCATTTTACAGGTGCAAAGGACACCTGGAGAGTCACTGTGCTGTTCTGTTTAGACAATCATCTTCTGCTTGTTTTCTTCCACACAGAAAAATCTCTGAGTCATCAGCATCATTACTGCCTCCTTTTTGCTTACCTAGCCTCATTAAAAGGATTAGGCAGATCAGCAAGGGGCAGCAATTTAACCAGTAGATACTTTACAAACAAAGCTACACCAATTTCTTCCACCTTCTCTGATATTTTTGCCACATGAAGAAACACTATGGCCTGATTTTCCCTATGTAGGACTATTGTTCTTGAAAAGGCAGTGCTTGTTATTTGATGTCTCCAATACAAAATGTCCACGTATTTTCATTCTTCCCATCAGTCTAATATCTCTATCTATAGTAAGTTTAAGATGCTCATCATTCTATTGTCCAAGTAATTACCCCATACATGGCAAAGAACATTAAACGCTCCTTAAACCCCGTTACAGACAGAGGAAGATGAGTCACTAAATGGCAACTAAAATAACCATGGCATTGAAATTGTTTTCAGTGTCTGTTGCACAAAGACTATGGAAAAAGTCAGGATGAGTGACATCAAGAGTCTACTGGTAAAATCTGCCTCTTTTCAAAATAAGATAATAACAGTGGTTGAGATTAATGTCTTAAAGATCACAAAGTGTATATATATGATCACACTGAAATACACTGCAAACATCTGAAGTTCAGGGAAAGCCACTTTGAAAAGCTGTCATAGAGTACAGAGCAATGTTAGGGGACATGAGTCAAGTCTTATACAGCTGAAGGACAGATTTGGCCAGGAACTTTAAAGCTGAGGCCTATTCTGCCTCAACAATAAAATGGATGTAACAGATGCAATGACAACCTTTCCCTTCAGAAGGGAATTCAGTCTAATTCTCTTTCTTACTCTGCTAGGGCAGCGTTTGGTGCTGACCAGGAAGGGGGAGTGTCACCTACTGCCCTTAAAAGCACTGTTCCATTTCAGAAGAAAATTATTTTCTTGGAGGTTTGCTGTATGAGCAGGCACCCTGCCTGTCCTGCCAATCTACCTATAAGCAGCTTGCAAGCCTGATGTGATACCAGTGTTTTATAGTCGAGGATAGGAGCTGAGAATTCTTTATCTGTGGGTTCTGACTGAGCTCATACTTGCTACTCTCAAGTGAATGCTGAAATCCTTATTCCTCTCGTCTCAACAGGATTTCTGCCAGTGAGGTATCAAGGCATGGGGATGCAGCTCTCAGGGTTTCTGCTGTTCTCAGCTGCATCTTAAAATTCTACAGCTATTGTTAAAGAAAAACTAATGAATAAGACTTGGCACAAAGCAACAGGGCAAGCTTTAGATCTTCTGTTTATTGCATTTCATTTAGTGAACTTCCCTGCATGGGTTTAAAGATGCAGCTTTCTACAGCAGCAGCAAATATTTTGATTTCTAATAAAAAAAAATCATGTTGATTATTCAGGCCAATGGATCCACAGCAACCGTGACATTACTTGTGACAAGTGATGGGAACAGTGGATATTTTTCGCTAGAGATAGTAAATTGGAAGACAGCTGAAAAATGGAACCAGCACTGGAAGAGATTAATGAGGAACTAAATGATTTACAAGTACCATGTCCTCATTTGACTGGGAATTAGATAAATTAACCAAAAAAAAATCAATGCTCTAATGAAGCTGAAGGGCAACTCCACAAATATATAACAAATGGACATGGAGGAAAGGGTGGGGGAGGCGGGGGGGGGGAAGAGAGGAGGGAAAAAGCAAGCAAAGAAAAAAATGACAGCCTACAGTAAAATGTGCTTTAGCAGCCCAATGGAAATGGTAACAATTCAAGCAGAAACCCTTAATGTTGTTTCCTGAGGGTGACAGGCAGGGAAGGAGAAGCTGGTATAAGATAGTTGATACATTTGTTAATAAGAGGATAACTTGTATGTGGGGAAATCTTGTAAGAGAACTGGGTCATGCTACCAAAAGGATAGAAGAAGTTTAACTTAAAACATAATAAATTGGCTGGACACAGTGTTGTAAATGCCAGAGGTAGAGGGAAGTTTAGCCTATATTAAGGGGCACACTTTCGAGGATCTTCCAGGATACATTCCTCTGGCAACAAAAAAATGCAAAATCCATGTAATTTGTCCCACTTCATCAAACTTCCATGGCCACAAGATGAAAAGTATTGATTCTGCACAAAAAAATAAGCTCTATATGAAAAGGAATACTTCTTGGGAACCTGAAAAATGTTACTGCATAGCAGGATTGTTACAAAGGAAACAGCACTGCTGTTTTTCAGCAATTATCATCACCAGTTCCATTTCTTGGGCACTGAATTCAATCTTACCCTTGACAAACCAGAAAAGGGGCTACAGCTCAGCAGAGAATGACCATTTATTTACATATTAATGGTCATCCCTCCAGCCTGTTGTTTTAGTAACAATTTTCACCGATCCTAGAGCCAGGGGCTGCTCATACTTGGTTAGCTCAAGCATACTAACAGGCCTACTTATTGGTTTGTTTCCAGCATTCAGGTTCCTGGAAACTGGGAAAGGATTCACAGAAAATTTTTGCAGGCCAGGTTACCCCTGCAATTCATTAAGGTGATCCAGCTATTTCTTGTTAATAAAACACCTATAAGATTTTACATCAGTTTTGCCTTTGGTGGGAGTTTAGAACTGCAACAGCCATGTCTGCATAATATAGTCTGTACTGTTTAACCTGCTTAAAGCTTCCTAACACTTAATAGTGCACATTATAATTAATATGTAAAAGCATATTCCTTTGAAGCTTTTCCCAGTTATGAATAAAACAGAAAGAAAATCCAATTTTTCTGGTTCAGACACCAAACCAAGAAATGGAAAAAAATTTTAACACTAACCCATTTGTTTTTAATTTGAATATTACCTTTAACATAGACCATATCCAAATACTTGCTTGATCAGAGAGGGACAGTGAGAATCTCTCTGGATGGCTTCAGGCCTCTTTGTAAAGGAAGCTATCTGGCCTGTCTTATCTGCTGCAATAAACGTTTCTGTATCACTGTGCATTAAAAATATTATGTGAGGAAGAGCCAATACACACCCTCCTAGAGATGGATAACAAGTGATGATCCAAGATGTGAGAACCACTGTAGAAATTTGGGTTTAACACTACCTCATCTAAGATACAAGCAAGAACCACTGGATTTTGGGCTATTAATGGAGAATGGGATGATACCTTCCTTTTCTTTATTGTTTTAAGTTCCCTTCTGAATTAAATCTCTGATTAATAGTTGGGCTTGATGATCTTGGAGATTTTTTCCAATCTTAATGATTCTCTGATTCTGTGATTCTAATACTGATAATACTCATGTTTGAAAAATATTAGAACTATTCTTGTCAACATTTCCATCTCTTCTTTTTAGGCTCTTTGTTTGGGTTTTTTTCTTGTTTCAGCCAACAGAATTTGCTGAATTAATCTCAAATTCAAATATTGTTCTGACCAACCAAATATGACCTATTTATTATTGAAGGAAGGAAGGTAGGAAGCAAGCAGGATGCAATTCTGCTCTGACTACAGATATTTTATAGGTTGTGTATATGTAAAAACAGGTAAAGGACAGGGACCATGAGATGAGCTGTCCTTTTAGTGTGACATATAGCAAATTTTAACAGCATACTTAGAACTACTGGAGAATGAAATTCATCTCTGTGTAGAAAATTGCACTCAAGCCTTCAAAACAAGGCTATAAGTGAGAGATAATGGTTGTATATGCCTTTTCCTGGCTCATGAATGGAGCTGAATTTCCTCCCAAGAGTTTAGGATAAATACGAATACTTTTCTGAAAAACTGCAGAAATGCCACAGGTAAGCAAAAAAATATTTGTTTTAATGAAGGCTTTTAGTGAAACAGAGAGGTGCTGTGAATTCCTGCACTCTTGCAGAAGTGCCCTTAGTGTACATGATATTTCCTGGTAAGTGTGCTCATGCTGTGCCTCTCCACTGCCTGGCAGACACAGCCATAAAAGCCATGTGGATTTTTTAGTATTTACCCATGAGAATTTTCCTTTCTATTCCATTTGACTGCTTAGGTGGAACAGAACAGAAACACACTATCCAAAAAAAGTATCATGGTGCTATTTAAAAAAAAAAAAAAAAAAAAAAAAGGCAGTTAAAGAGAACTTCCTCATTTGGTTTAATTCAAAGAGTTATGTTAATTTTGCTGGACATATAAACAAAATCAATGCTTTCAGTGCAGTATTCTTAAAAGATTCATAGTTCTTCTAAAAGTGAGATCCAGTTTTTGATCCAATCAGCATGCAAGCACATTTTTTCAAGGATTTGAATGTGAAAATAGTGTTGTCTTGGAGCTGCCCAAAAGAGTATTTTTCCAACATGACATCAAGTACCCATTAAAATCCAGTGTTGCAAGGCAATGAGTAATCTGATGAGAGCCTAAGTTGTCTCTCTGCTTTGCATAAAGGTTCTCAGACTGCAGCAGCAGGATCAAATTAAAGGAAAAACAATTTTCATATGATAAGAAGAAAAGAAGAAATGCATTACCATTCTGTTCTGCCTTAAAGATATTTGCTATCAATGTTGATAATGTTGCAATGAAATTAAATCTATTCTACAATGTTGTATTCTCCAAACAAACGTGTTTCTCAAAACAAACACATATTTATTTATACTCTTCACATAAACAGTCATGCCTATCTGGAAGAATCAGAGTTGTAAAAGGAGTAACTTCCAAAGCACAGGGAAATTGTTTTGCCCTTCCCATGTCTCCCTGAAAGTACAATAATCTGAACTGTCGGTCTCACCAGGCAGGCAATGAAGGAGCACTAAAGCCACTGCTCCTCTGGCCAGGAAACTACTGATCTCTGTGTGCAAGGGCAGCAGTGCTCCCTCACCTCCCTTTGAAGAAGGGACTCCACCTGCCAGTGCAGCTGCACTGGGCAGCGAGCAAATGCCTCCGACACAAACCCCCACCAGGTGGGCACTTATAGCACGTAAGGAATGCTGGGGAGATGAAACACCAGCAAGAAAACATGAGTGTGTGTGAAAAGGAGGCAGGAGGAGGAAGAGGAGAAAGGACAAGACCATCTACCAGGTCAGAGGTACAAGCGTAGAGGTGTTTGCAGCTTCACTTGGAGCACCTTTGTGATTCTTCCTACCAAAATCAGCGGGACCAAAGTGTTTCCTGGTGTTGTTAAAGATAAATTCAAATAAATTGGAAGCTGTGAGAGAAACCTCAACATGAAATCACTCTGACAGACTAGTGGGCTGCAAAAGAAGGAAATCTGGGTTCTGAATGAGTAAAAAGCTCCAGTTGCCCTGCCATCAATACGCTAAATGAGCCATCCTTACTCTCCACTGGCCCTGGGACAAATGACAGGCATGCTGGCAAGATTCAGAGGAGTGCCAGCCACCCATAACACACACCCTTATCTGTAGAGGACTCAGGACTAAACTCTGCACTACTGGGTGACACTGCTGAAACTTCATAAACCATTGCACCACAGGACAATAATTTTTTGAAACAAAAACAGAGATCAAGAAGAGGAAACCGCGAGGACAAATTATTTGAAGTATTTCAGCACCCCACTACATTCATACTGTTATGAAGATCACACAAAATATTTGATGGAGAAACCAAAAGTGCCAAAGTGTAAAACACTCACTTCACTAGTAAATTTTAAAGCTTTAATTATAAAAATGCCTGACCAACTCTAACTGGCACCTTTACCTTTATTGGTAACAAGAACAAAAGCAAGGGAACTCGAGAGAATGAGCTACCCTTTCATTTATTTGGATAAAGGCAAAGGCATAAATCTTGTAATTAAGAGGGAGTTTGAACTGCCAGTGTTTGAGCCAGACAAACTAGATCTGTCTTGCATGGAAGCAGGGGCTTATAACCTTGATATGATAGTTAGGACACACACTCATTAATGTCTGTCTAGAGCTATAACACGAGTATTCCTTTACACATCTGGGTCTTTCAGCTTCCATTCACAGCCTTCTAAACTAGCTTTTTTTGGCTTGCCACCTGCCTTGTCATCTATTCAGGAAACCAGCTCACTTTGTGGACTCAATGCCAGCTGCTTGCTGAGGGCTGGCACATGGTCTATGGACTATTTGAAGCAGGAAGGGAGCTCAGATCATACCGAGTCCTTGTACTATTTCTCCAAACACACACAACATCTATCCCTTGTAACCACACCCGAGGGAACACTAAGAAAGGTTCCATGTAGGTGGAGCTCAGGAATGTAGCAGCAGCTGATGGCAGCTGTGTCCAGAGGTCCTTCCTGCTGGAATGCTCTCTCTGACAGGGGCCAGAACTGGATGCTTAAAGTAGACAACAAGAACAGAGTTAACATGTACAGAAACTATGCCAAAGTACCATGGAACCCATTAGCAACAGACAGCTTCCTGAACTACTGATGATGTATTTTGATTTTTTTTAGTCCATGCATTTATCCTGTCACTTTTGAAACCTGCACAAACCTGTCAGGTACAGAATGACACTACCCCCAGGCAGACCTAATTTTACCTAACTTTTGCTGTGTAGATCTTGAATGTCTGGTCTGAGCCATTTTCTACAGTTTCTCTATCAGCTGGGGGAAGCAGGGTTTTCAGAGGGAAATTCCACTCATCATAAGATTAGTTATTGCAGACACTGGGGATGAGTTACCTCATGGAGATGTTTCTTCCTCCATTAACTTAGAAGGGAGCCCAGTGAAAGCCTCACTTCTGGCAGCAATAGCTAGGAGACACAGATGCACTGCCAAAAGCATGCTTCTGGAATGCAGATATACCTTTGCTCTAAATGGGTGATCCAAGAAACACAGAAAATAGAGTTAAAAGGGATCTTAAGAGGGTCCCTTTAACTATACAGAGATTCTCTCAACGTCTCAGCTGAGTGATTCTATTGCTCTTTAGGATGGAGCCAGTTACTGGAATGACCTACTCACAGTATGTATTTTCTTAATAAAGTCCAAGGCTCTGACAAAGAAAACTGAAATTAGTACAGTATTTGACAACATACTTGACATTTCCAAGAGAATGCACTATACAACAATAACATAAACAACAATAAAATGTTTCAGAAAAGCTGAATCTGATTATGCAGTGAACTACTAAACAGTAATCTGAACAGAATCTTTAAAGGGGGGAGATAATTAGGCAAATGTCTAGAGACAGAGCCTCATAAGAATGTCAAATGTCACAATTATCCATTTACTTGATAAAACAAGTACTCTGGTGATTAAATTCTATTGCTCTCAGTGCCTCCTGCTTTAAAGATTAAAACATCACAATCAATTCTAAGACACTATTTTTTTAGGAAGGGAAAGAGGATGCCTGTATCAGCAGAGGTCCTCAGACGAATTCTGAGGCACTAAGGGTCTGTAACACCCACTGCCAATCACAACCACAAATGCCTGGGTTTTGTGGCCTGTGCTGATGGGAGGGACGGGGAGGGATTGCAGTTTTGGTTTCATTAGATTTTCTTTTGGGAAATCTAATCCACCCATCAATACCAGCCATTCAATGTAGCAGTCCTCACCAGCCACAAAAGCTGGCCACTTCAGGAAGCCGGGTGAAGAACATGTCACTTACACTCTGCTTTTCCAGAGAACCAGAATCACCTGGCTTTAGGCAAACACACAAAAGTCACAACCATTTGTGCTCCAGTCTGGTTCACCATGGCATTTCCATCCCAGTGTAATTTTATCATGCATCAGCAGAAACCTGGAGTGACACAGGAGTTATTTCAGCCCTGGCTATTTAAAGTTCCACAGAGATGAGCTGTTACAGTAGGTCTGTTTACATGAGAAGAGGGACATTGTGATTTACAGCTCATGACAGAATTTGGAAAGGCCAGCTGCTTTCACTCTGTGTTACACTATCACCGTCTCTAGCATGAAACTGACCCATCAGTTTTGGAAATGCCTCTGTTTCTAGATGAGGCTATTTTCACATCTTGCTAATCATGTGTAGCAACAACAGCTACTGCCTCTGCTACCAAACCCAGATAAATCAACTCCAGGCTTCTCTCCTGCTAATTCAGTGCTGCATGATGTGGAGTGGTGCTGTCATACTTAGTGGTCTCTGAGCTTCTTGGCTCAAGCTTTCAGTGGACTAGAAGCAGCTTTAAGCTTATCAAGGGTCTTCTTACTCCATCTCTACAGTGGAAAAGAAGAAGGGGAGCTGTGCAGCAATAGTGGCTGAGCAGCAGCAGCTGCAATGATAATACCTGTGGGGATTCCTGTAGAGATACAGCAAGTATAAGGAACAGGAAGGGGAGAGTCCTTCAATTGAATCCTCTTTTGATACATACAGATGTACAGGAGCTGAAGGATGCTCAACCTGACATGTTGGTATTACAAAGTATCTGCCAGAGGACAGTGAATACTATTATCTCTGTTGTGCTAGGTTTTGTCCTTAGCAGCACAACTATAAAATCCCAAAGACTTAGGCCAGTTTTCAGAAATAGAAACCCCAAGTTAGAGCTACATTTCGACACTGGCACAAATGCTGAGTGGTGGCTGTTGCAGGCTCAGAAGCTTTCACAGTTTACCCGCCCAAGTCTCAATATCAACTTAGCTGCTCAGGTCTGTGCTTCTATTCCTAAAATCCTTGTGTGGCAGACCCACTTTCACCACGCCCCAAATCCCAGCCCTGCCTGCTCATTAGCTGCTGATTCAGTAACCTGCCAACTAGCCTTTGTTCAGATGAGCTACACACAATTCCATCAGAGCCCGCTATCACCTCTCACTGTGATTCCAACTGCTGAGCAGATCAACATTCAGAGGGGATAGACAATAAACATTTTGCTTCAATACTTTTAAGGAATAAAGAAAATGGATTCTAAAAGTCCTCCCAATCTCTTCCTCATTCTTTATTGTTTTTTATATACTAAGCCAGTGTCCCAACCACAGCATATTTCTCTTACATTCCACTTACTCCACCGTGAAATGACTCAATTCAGCGAGAGGATTTGAAATACACACCAAAGGCAGTGTAAAACAGCACCCTTACCAAGTGTGGAAAAAGAAATACAGTTCATAAACAGAGTAGAAAGCATGTTTAAAACAACTTCTAATGAACTCCAGAGGCAGCAGAGCTTGAACCAGACAACATACCCCTGACATCAGCATCGGCTTTCAAAAAAATCACATTGTCCATGGGTCATATATTTTGCTACATCTCTGAAGAAATGCTAAATCAATAAAATAGCTAAAGGTTGCTGATGAATCAGGCAGTGTTCTATAAAAAGCCAACCATTATTGCTGTGGGGCAACTTAGGAGCTGAAGAAATATTTGCAAGGAAAAGGCCATCCCTCCCACTGGAGCCCGTTCATATTCAGTGGTTTGCCACATTCCAGCGGACACCAGTGAGCAGTACCAGGAGCTGGAATCATGTTGGCCTGCTTGCTCTGCTACAGCAGCTTTTCTTGATGATGTGAGGTTTCTTACACACTGTCTGTTTCCCCCTCCCTGAGCCTGGATTTTAGCACCATTATGAGAACTCAAGCTTGCGTTGGCAACACATTCACCGATAAATGTCTGTGTTACCTCAGCACCCATATATCCAGATTGCACATTCCACACTCAGCCTTCAAAGGGCTACAAAATTATCCATACCTGGCAATTGTGAAATCAGAGCTGGGAACTTTTTAACAATTCACAGTAGATCTTTGGTTTAGTTGTTTTTGTATATACCACAGGATGCCATCTTCTTGCTGAGCGGAATATACAGAGGAGAATGAAATATTAACTGCAAGCAACTTTAATATTCTACTGCAAATCCAGAAACTTAGCATATTGGTGTCATAGAAGACTTTTGTTTCTTGTTTCCTTCATATGTTGATGTTCATCTTATTGAGTGAAGTCCTTAGAAAATCAGACAATTAGACTCATCTGACTCAGTTTTCACAGAAGTAAAAATAAAAGTAGGTGTCTATTTCCTGAACTCCTGCAGAACACTTTGATCTTTTTAGGCTATCAATTTTAAAAGAGGGAAAAGCAGTCTAAAAGCCAATTCAGTGCTGATGGGGAAGCTAAGAACTACTGGAACTAAGATTATTTTAATTTCACGCAAAAGCTGGGACTGGAATTTTTATCTCCCAATGTAAACATTCTACAAAGTGCTCTCTTTTCAGTCATGGGAACATACAATTTCTGCAGTAGTTTCAGAAAATAATAATCCATTCCAAAGTACGTAGTACATATATTATGTCTTGGCAACACAGTTCTCTATTCTGCTTTCCTGTTGCTAAAAATACAGATTTTTCACAACCATACTTTCCATATGAATTTAATATTTGTAAACAGGCTGTTTTTGACAAACAGGGCTTTTGGATAAGCTTCAATGAGCACTGTGTTCAGCTCCATTACCTGCAGTGTCACGGCCCTCTGAAGATATATCCTCCCACTGTCACTACCAACATGGACACAAAAAGGGGGTTTTATTCTTCACACAGTCACTCTCCTGCAAGCTTCACAGTTGAAAAAAGCCAATCTCACCTACATTTCATTACTCACCTGGAAGAATTTGAAAGTGCAGGGCAATGTCAGAGAGAATTTAAGCTTTGTACATGTCTTACTTATAAGTGTTGTTCAAGTTCTGCCCTACATCTATACCTCTCTTCCTCTACACACTTCCACACTAGATTCACTTCTCATAGGCACTTAGCAAATGGCAAATAGCAAAGACAGCATTTTCAAGCAGATGACTTTGTGGGTGACCAAATGCTCACCAGTTAAACATACACCAAAATTGTTTTCCTTATTTTTTAGGAAGGCAGCCCAGAAAGACTTATGGATTCCAAAATGTTTACCACCATGTGTATTTCAACATTGTGCTTGCTGGCAGATGGTGATTAAAAACTTATTTTCAGCTACCAGTTCTGTGGAACACTTACGTACAATACATCAGTTTTTTCTCTCTCCTCTGGTAGACCCACTTGATCCTCACAATATATGGATCACAAATCTTTTCCATTTCTTTATACATTTCTGATATTAGACTCTGAGGTACTGGGCAAAGAGAAGCAATGTCAGACAGTATATGGCTAATGAGTTTGTTTGTAGATTCATCAGGCATTTCCATTTAGCATTGCTGTGATTTTTATCCCCTTGAAATTATCCTTTTGATTCCAATTGCATTCTATAATTTTCCTGAGTGGAGCATTTATCTTGTAATAATTTTGAGCATGTTTCTGCAAAACAGTCATTCTTTTGGCCTTAATACTTTAAAATAAATAAATAAATCCTCCACTGTACAGTATTTTTTGTCATTGTGCTGCATCCCTTTTGTACAACACTGATTTCTTTTTCATATTCAAACCTGACACAAGTGGTGTAAGTGGGTGGCATGATGAGCAAAATTCAGTCCATGTCTCTTCAAGCACAGAAAGATTAAACCAAAAATTAATTAGGCCTAAGTAAGTAAGGCTGTACTGCACGAAAGACAAAGCAGAGCATCTGAAATGGTGAGAGTGTTTCTTACAAGTGAACATTTACAGGTGCAGAGGATACAGATACTGAGGATCTTTTTTTTTTACCCCAAATTCTGATTCCCGGAATGCCATTAACAACACCAGCTCACTAAGTTTAACAAAGATAGGTGTTCTTGTCAAATCCTCATCAAATGTAACATTTATATCCTTCACCCATACAAGTCTTTAGTATCAACATGATAACTATAGATATTAACAAAATAACTGCAGATTAGTTTGCAGTGTTCAACATTTATCAGGCTCAAAAACAAGCACAGAGCATACCTGGAATGAGACTTTTACCCCTCTAAATTTCTGTGGGACTGTATCTTGTGAGTTTTATTGTGGTAGAAGGAGAAATCTATAGGGAACACCTTAAATATTGTATTTTAGATGAGAAATATATATATATATATATATATATATGCTCCTAACATCAGGGTGAATTGTGCCACTGATTTCCAAAGCTGTTAGACAAACCCTAAAAAGTACATTGAACATATTCCCATTTCTTCCTCATGAGTGCAAATAATGCTGGGCACAGCATGACTCCTCCTGTTTGGGTGTTAAATGGAGGCTGGAAAAAGCAGATGGCTTTTTGTTACTGGAATGCTGAGGGTACTACAGGGAAAAGACAGTTAAGAATCTAACTAAATCAACATTTCTGCAGTAAAAAAATGAGCCAGTGGTAGAATGCGTGCAACTTTTATAGCATTATTTTTGTGTTTCTTCAGGCTTGGGATATGGCATTGTAGTGGTATCACCTCTCTGCCTAAAGTGTGTCAAATCTTAAGTGTACAGGTTCTGAAAGAAACAGACTGTTAAAAAAGATATATGAATGGTGAAATCTTTAAACAGTTGATGACTATGCCTACAAGACCTTTTCAGATGATATATTATGGCACATATCTCCATCTTTTTCTCCCCATACTATTCAAAATGTTAAAACTGTCTCTGATTATGATTTATGTCTGAGCTAAGAACACAGAAGCTGATCAGCTACAGCTGCTACATCACACTTCTCAGTAGGTGTAAACTGAGGTATTTCTATTGAATTTTTCAGGCTGAGGTTTGCTCTTTTCACCTCCACAAGAATGTTGGTTTTGCAGTTGGCAACTTGGAAACCTGCTCTGGTATCAGGATCAAGGAAAACAGTTCACAACTGCCAACCACCAAGGACTGCCAAACTTTGAACTCTTCCCCAGGAATGAACTGCTCAAGCTCTCACGATGCACTACTGGACAGGCCACCGAAGGGCTTGGCTTGGACTCTCACATTAGGTCCTTCTGATGTGAGCATAAAGAATTAACTGCTCCAGCGTGTTCAGTCAAGCAAGGTCAGAAAGAAGAAAATTAATGTCACATTACATTTGATCTGGTGTCAGCAAGGCTCATTTTCAATAGAGGTGGTGTCAGCAGGGCTCAGGTTGTCCAGCTCTTCCAGCCACTCTTCTTGTCTGATTAATTTTGCATATTATTTGATAGCTTTCAGGTGTGGTGGAGTCTGCCGAAATCCTCTGGCCACTGTGGAGTAGAATAATGCGCTGTAATTTTGCCATTTCATTTTAAATCTCAGCTGAAAACAGCTGTTTCCCAAGTCTATAATTTGCTGTGACTGACTACTCCTTCTACTGTTATTTATCCAGGTAGCTATATTATTTAACTCTGTGAAGCACATTGGAATACAGTCTACCTCGAGAACACTAGTACATGGAGAATGAAGTGAGGCTCTTAAATCAGATTTCACTGAGGGCTTTGAAGAGTTTCTAAAAATTCTCACCTGGTGCTTCCCAGTACAGTCATTCTTTACACATCTATTCCATAATATGACATGAAAGGAATTTTTTACCTTCAGTCCTACTTTCTGACTCCAGCAGTTCCCAAAAATCTTTCAGGTCAAAGAACTGATCGCAGTTTGTCATCTTTGTAATGATGCATTTTTAACAGGTATATCTGGTGCAAGAAGTTACATGCACCTTTTCTGCATCAGTGCATTTTTCCAATTAAGTAAGATTCCCCGTTTCTGCAGGCACGGCTGGTCAGATAATGGACTGCAGTGAGATATGTCCTGAGCTGAATGCTGCAACAGGGACAAAATTAATGCTGGGAGAAAAATGACATGAAAAGTAAAATTAAGTGGAATGACTGCTGTGCAACTATATATTTCACTTCTAAATTGTTAGAAAAATTAGGAAAGTGTTAATCTTTAAGCATTTAATGGGCCAAATTAATCTCCAGTTTTTATAGTCCATTAGAATCTAATAGAAAAGTGAAAAAAATCTTGTGAAGAACCTTTAAGCAAGCTGCAGAACCTGACTGGAAATTATATCCTTACTACACAATACCACAGGATTTTTTTTCTTAGAATATAAAAAGTTACATTTTATAATGACATTCTGTAGTTGCAAGGCTTTCATATTTAGAGAATTCTAGCCAATCCATTCCTGCCCTGTGGAGACAGGATCTTTATTTGGACCCTGGCTGCTGGGTAACATACAATTAATTCTGCCACTGTTCTGCAATGTTTTCCTTTCTATCCTTCAGATACCTGGTCAATTCAAATTGAAAATGAGCCCAGGACTGTCACTTACCACATGTATTTACAGTAACAAGGCAAGTGGTGTGCTCATTGCAACTTGTTCTTTAGTTAAGTTTCAGCAGGGAAAAAAAAAACAGAGAAATGTGAAAAATTGTCTTTGGTTGCCCTTTACTTCAGTAATATGGGTTCATGAGGAAATAGGCTGAGGAGCAGGTCTTGGGCAAAGAGATGCAGAGCAACCAGTGGCCATAGTATCCCACAAGTGTGCTACAAAAAGGCAGGCAGCCCAAAAATCATGGTCAGCTTTCAAGCTGGATTTCAAATTGCTGTACATGACCATGATACCAGATTTTCTGCTTGACCATTGGGATCAGTAGCCTCTCGGATACATAGCTAGACACAGATTTTGAGACCTTATGAGAGACAAGGGTCTTAAATATTCTTTGTGGAAAGGAAAAATGCAAATGAATGAGTCATGGCTTCAATTAACATCAAAAGCACCCTAATGGCCAGCTTCGTTCTGTCTGATTCATCATGTAAAGCTGCATGTACCCCTGCAGAATGTATAACTAGGGGTTTACTGGTGCAGTCACTCACCTTGCAGAGTTCCTGTGCTGGCTCAGGACATGAAACTACTCTAAGCCCATGACTGTCATGACACACCAAGATTCAGGGTTTACAGTTACACAAAGCAGCACTGCATCCCCAAAAAGTCCTGTCCAAAAAGATGTGGTCATGATGGGTAACTGATAAAAGTAGTCTTACTCTGAGAAAATAAGCCTCTTCACAAGAGATACAGCAGTGAAATGCTATAAATAGAAAGAGAACATGATCTACATGGAGAAAGATTCTCATTTAAAAAACCAGTATAGAATTAATCAATACATCTGTGATCCTATTATTTCCTATTATTTAGTAAGGTTTTGGAATTGAGAGGCAAAGACCATACTCTGACATTGTTATTAGACTATTTCCTCTTAGCAATAAACTGATTATTTTAGATTCATGATTAATGAACTTCAAAATATTAAAAGCCATAAGGTTTCCATTTACTAATTCCTGCATCAAGACCAATGATTGTGTGCCACTGAAATTGAACAAGTCTTTCAGAAGAAAATGTTGAATTCTGATTTTCTAAACTAGAAATTTTCAAAAACCCACCACTAAATTTCTGCATAACCACTACACCACTAATTTATACATGAATTATTACCAGTGATTGATTACCTTCTTTGTTAGAAAAGCATACCTTATTTCTCTGAATCCCAGTGTCCAGCATCATGAATAAGTCTTACAAAATTATCTTTTTTTAGATCCTTCCAGCAGAAAAAATAAAGCTAGAGCAGGAAAATCAACTGGTATCTGGAGCTGGACAAAATTGATCCCCATACAGCTTATAACTTGTATTTATACTCAATGCCTGAACTGGAGATTAAAAGTTTCTGTCTTATTAGAGATCTGAAATCAGTTGCTACAATCTTTTTCTTTCAGGAAGGGAGATATTTTTCTGCTCTAAGGAGCAAAACATAATGACTGAAAACCACAGGCTTGTTTTTATTTTTAACCAACAATTACTCACTAGAATGGGACAAGGCTGAGCACAACACTTGAGTACCAAGGAAGGGCTAACGAGTAAAAATGTACAGATCCTCCACAAGGGGAGGGCCTGATGGGGACAGATGTGAATGGATTTTGAGGATGCTACTTCTGAGGATACCACTTTTGAGGAATGCTCTTATGAGCCAAAACACACCACTAAGAAACAATGTACATGTGTATATTGTATCACATTGTAATACTCTGCAGAGCTGTTTAGCTAAATTATCTGCCAGTTTTAATACCCAGCATAGACTGCAGCAAAGATATGCAAGCTTCCACCAGTAGACGCCATAGCCCATTTTCTAGAACCAAGCAGATATGAAACTGTTTCCAGGTACTGCATTAACACTGAAAATTACCATTCTACCTTTCACCAGACTTAAAAGTCTTGGGCATTATTTGTCTTTCTGGTTTTAAAATCTGAAAAACCTTAGAAGGAAAACACATCCCTGGAGAAAGATCAAATCTGAGAAAGAGAATGCCCAGTGGTGAGCCAAAAACTTGCCACTTCATCCTGGACTGATGCTGTAGTGACAGGGAATATTGAATGTGTTGGCAAACTGCACGGTTCACTTCCCCTTTGCTGAACCTCTGCTCACTCAATGGCCAGCTAAAGGGATAGTGTCATTCCTTCATTGACACTGCTGACAATGAGCCTCATCTTTGGATCAGAGATGCACAGGATTGTGCTAAGGAGGAAAAAAAAAAAAAAAAAGCCATTTGGGTCAGGTTTCCAAATCAGGAAAATTATAAAAATCACTGATTTTGTCCCAGGCAGACATAGTATTCATAAAATCCAACACTCACGTTTATTCATCCATTTTCCTCACAGACTTCTCGAGCATCCATGTGATAGGAAATCAGCAGGTAGTCACAATGAAATTTACTTCTAAACCAAGTATTACTCCTCCTCAGCTCCTTCCCATTTATCAGCATTTTTTAACCTGCTCAGATACTCAGAATTCAGGGCAATCTGTTTTAAAAACAAGATTAATTCCTTTATTTCACATTAGAAAAAGAGGAGTTGTCAAGCACAATCAAAATACTCTTCATTTTCCAGGAACAATAAAGCCAACCTACCGAGGTTTGTATTGCTTTGCTTGTGTGAGATCCAGAGGGGCTTTCTTCCACCTTTGGCATGGAAATTCCAATGCATCCTAAATTTTATTACCAGATGAGACAGCAAGACATTGTTTGTGGCTAAATTCTGCTAAGATCTCTGCTGCTAGGCAACCTGCCTTAAGCACAGTGTGAATAAGTTCACTCAAGTTTCTAGTTCAGCAGGATGTATTTTCTGTGAGCAAGATTTGGTGGGCAGACTCAATCTCACTCTTGAATCCAAGTTATCCCTTACTCTGCATCTCTCCCTCTCTTGTATTTGATCAGCTATTCATCAGCTTTGAAACGCTGCAAGAATGAGGTGCTAGACTGATGCCCTGACTAATCTGGGTGTTGTGGGAGAGGCTGGTTACTGCAATGCACTTTAGACTGGAAACCTGCTGAGTGTTGTGCCATGCTGAAAACATATGTTGCAGACCCTTGGCAGGTGCTGGGATAGCAACAGTAAAATATGCAAAGTGCAAATAGAACGGCTGCAACTGCTATGAGATTACACCTCTCATGCCAGGTCACATCTGAGGACAGGCTGAAGCCACTCCAAGCCAACAAAAAGCCTCTCTGCTTTTTCTCCATCTCCTCAGAACCACAGAATCTGCAGGAAGCCATAACTCAGTGCAAGAATTTGTGCAGTGCCACTGCCACAGCAGAGACACGATGGCAACAGGGAAATTAAGGCTTTAGCACTAGAGGCTCAAGGGCCAAAGGAAAATTACTTCGTGTTATGGGCTCAGATTCAGCACAGCTAACTTCAGGCCCTCCACTGGGGCATCCAGTTCCTAGGCTTCCTTTGTACCTGCCCTTCAGTGAGCAGCTCAGATGGCATCTGCAGATAAGTTAGCTGTTCTAGCCCACAGGATTCAGCTGAGTGTCTCCGATGAAATGGGGTGAACAAGGAGCATGGATCCCTTTCTTGGTAAGTAATCAACTGCAGGGCTTGCACTATAGCTCACTACAGCCTCATTCAGTGGAGACATGATGTCCCCTAACTCCAGCTAACAACAGCTGTAGCATTGTCTGAATTGCTAGAATAGCTAAGGATCATGCACTGTATTAAAAAAAAAACCAAAGAGTTTCCAGTTTATATGTCAAATCTTCCAAAACACAGTTGTCCTGAAGATATGGATGGTTAAGAAGAATGGATTACCTGCCAAAAACACCCAAATTCTTCTTTGTTTTGACACTGGATCTAGACAAATATTAAGTAATGAATACAGAGAATATGAACATATATATGGTTGAATACTAATGCTTGCTGCTGTGTGGCAAAATTGATCAAGGAGGTTTTTGATCTAACTTTAAAATAGTGCAAGCAGTGAACTGTGTCTATGGGTTTTAAACAGCCTGAATGCATAATAGAGTGATTTTTTTTTCATTATTTCTTACTTGAAATACAGGTGAATTGAACACATAATATACATGGGGTGGGGGTTTTTGCCTCATGGAAGAGTTGCACGTTATATTATGCTATGAATAATATGTCTGAAGTTTTATTCAGATTTTTTGCCACTTTAAACAGAATTATCATTTTCATGTTTAAAATAAGTTTGGCCATTAAATCTTCAAATCAGAGCAAAACATTAGCCATCCTCACTATAAAGCTGCACCCGGTAGACTTTCATATGAGAAGTGCTTCCTGAAAGATAATGGCCCAAATGCAGATGGCAATGAAAGTGTTTTGCAAAACAAGCAGAAAAAGTAACGTGTATAAAAGTCCCCGTTTTGATGGCCAAAACAGTCACTGTTACAGTGGGGGTACCTGAAATCTTTGTGATGTCAAACAAAACACTTCGAGCCAGTGACTATGTGCTGCCTAAATTACATCGTTCCGGGGCAGAAGGGTTTTTTAACTACCAGACGGTTGTTGCTCCAGTTGTGGTAGCCTAGATATGTGCTGACATCTAGTGGGCCTTTAGAGAATGAATACAGCCCAAACGCTTATTAATTAGCAATAAAGAATAATGATCTCAGATTCAAAAACGTATTTTCTCCATTTTCTTCTTTTCCCCCCACAGCGCATGTAATGGTGTTCTAGATAACTGAATTTTAGTGATTATTGTGCTTTTTGATATTTGTTCAAGCTGATGTTTTCTAAAGCACCGTTCCCATTGACACCATGCTGAGTCTTTTGGGAAAATCCACCTGGAGGCATTTCTTGACTGACAATCACCATGTATTTAAGCAGAGACTGTAAAATTGAAAAAGAAATAGATGGGAGTGCAGTTCTGCATGTCTGGAGCCACAGTAGGATCTGTATTACACCTGATTTGATCAGAGATTCCTTAAGCTATTCCTACCAAATTCAGATCAAAATTTGCCCTCAAGCAGTTGTTTAGCTAATAATGTAAGTAAATGGCTACAAATAGCCTTTAAATGACAATTTAGTTTACTACTATCCAGGAAATACCTTACTATATTGTAGACACCAATGAATATTTATGAGCTAACAGTCAAAACTCTACATAGAAACTCACTTTCCATAGTATTTACTCCATCTTCATTTAGCACATATTTCTGTTCTATTTGCAAAGTCAAGCATGCAATGCACCCCTTACTCAGGATAACTAAACCAAGGAGAAACTACTAGAATCTTAACCACTGATTTCAAAGTAAGCTGAAAGAGGAAACACAACCAGAACATCAGAACATCAACTGCCTTTAGGAAGAACTGATTTGGGAGACCAAAATCTCCTGCTTAGGTTTCGGTTGATTTTAGAGTCCCCACCACTGAGAAAGGCTTTTATTACCTGATAAATCAGACAACTGGAGGTTTTACAGTGATGTATGTGGTCAGGGAACCCCAGCCATATTCAAACCCTAAAGAGAAGGACCACCTCCAAGGGGTCCCTGAGGCCATCTTTTATCCAGCTTTGATTTCCAGGATCTAGTCTTCTAGGTTAAAGGAATAGGCTGTTGCAGGAGACCCCAGGTCACAGAAAGAGAGAGGAATGATATGCTGAACTTGCATTGTAGAGATTTATTCTGAAGTAAGAAAATGGAAAACACCCTGGCATGTATGTGCTGTCACTGTTTCACACAATCACCGGGGTACCTTTAGTGTTTCCCTGACATGTATCCACCAGTGTCCCTAATAACCCAGCGTGCTCAGCTCCCCATGAACAGGTCATTACTTACCACTTGCATGACATTCATTTTCGGGGTATTACAATTCAAGTGGCTGCTCAGCTGGTACCCTATAAAGAGTCTTGCCACATAATGTTATTTTTCATTTTTTGCCTCAGTGCAAGACCTGCTCGTGATTTATCGGCTGTAGCAAAGCACAAAGCCATAATTTTCTTTTATTGAACTCACTCTGGGTAGCCATCACTCTGCAGAAATGCAGATGGTCATCTTATTCTTAGCAATGGGATGAATGCCACAACTCTGCTGACAAAGACAGCAAAGCAGCCATTTATAATAGTAAGAGAAGCATTCAATTTAATATCTGTGTTAGCAGCACATAGTTAGGCTTTTTGGACACAGTTGTTACAGGATCCTGCTCTGCTAATACTTCAGGATTTACAGCATTTAGGCAAATTGGCATAGCATGTGTACTGGCATCCAGGTGCGATTTCTGTGCTTATGGCAAATGAAACTGAACTATACCCTACTATATATATAGTTGGCCTCCAATTGAACTCTAATCATAATCAGGCTTTATGATGTGTATTTGAGATACTGCAGTTTAGTAATTTGCCTATCTCTTACCTTACTTCAATTTTCAAGGGCAACCACACAATGCAGATGAAATTCTGGTTCTGGATCAGAACCTATAAGCTTGAGTGAATTAATATATTCAACTATTTCATTGTCAATGGATTTAAGGAAGTGGCTTGCAGCTTCCCTTCCATCTCAGAAAATATGGATTTAGGGAATTTCTGGTGCCTGCATGATACACAAAACACACTTTCTCTGTTCTGGGGTGAGAAGAGTGGCAGCGAATAATTCACAGCAACTAGTGGAGTGCCCAGAGACTTGCCCTGTGATGACCAGTGATTTTGTGGAGAACAAAAATATGGTGTTGAATATTAAACAGAAAGGGGCAGGTGTTTTCTAATAAGCACCCTGCTGGATCCTGCCAAAGGGCCCCCATACAGACCTTAACAGCTGAATCTGGAATATGCTTCATTTTATCACAGAACTGGCTATTGCTACAGCAACGACTTCTGACGAATAATTCAAAGAAACAAAACAGAGATGCAAGTCAAATCCAGAAATTAGAGTATTTAATCGTTTAGAATAAGGGGACATTTACCTAGCATTTTAAGTGAATGGATTCAGAGCAAAAATTCATCCAACATCTGCTAATGCCACATTTTAGTATTGCCTCTTCAATCAGAGTAAATTATATAGCTTAAGTGTTCATATCACCAATTAATCTCTCCTGAATCAGATCTGCATATTAGTTGCTTGAAATAGGTTTAATATAGCCATAATTGTACAAAACATGAATACCATTTTTCATAATAATTAGGTAGTCACTTTGCCCTTTTTCTCAATTTGTCTAAATGTTCATATTTACATTAGAAGTGAGCAGTTAATTTTATCCATACAACCCTTCTCAATTACTCCATTGGTCTGTCAATAGAACGTTCAGCTTAAGGCACCAAACCTGTGCAAAGTACAACTATTCAGTGTGCACTGTATCAATTTCCTAAGAGGCACATTTGAGAGGATTGGAGCTCTGCTCCAGCCAGCACATGGCAAGGAAGCAAATAAGATACTTCCCACTTTGGAAAAGGCCCAATGAGAGGAACCAGACACACTGACCATCAGATCCTTTCCTCCCAAGCTGAGAGCAGGCCAGGAGCTTGCTGTGAGAGGGCCACAGAGCCTTGCAGACCAACTGCCTTGTGCCAAAACTACCCCGAGCATTACAAAGCTCTTCCACAGCACAATCTGAGTGCCTCATTTGCTACAAAGACCCCAAAAGTGACAAGGAGATAATTACTCTGACCTGTGCTTGTTGGACATTGGTAGAGGGAGAGCTGATAGCAGGACCATGAACTGTCCTCATGTTTCATTTCTTGATGTGCTGTAAACCTTTGACTTGCTGCCAAAATTTAAGGTTGCCTTATGAGATAATCCCAGCTAAGAAGTTCAGTTTCCATGCATCTTCCTGCCCTTCTGCTGGAGACAGGGGCATGATGTAGTTAGCTAAGAAAAGAAATACAAAAGCTCAAGGGCTGTGAATAATGATTTTGAATAAGGTCTTGCATTTGCAAAACAGAGATAATACTATTTACCCTCATATTAAATTTATAAAATACTTCTCCCCTGCTGGAGCCTCTAAATCCCTTATTAGACCACCAAGAATTATCTTATACATTTCCTGCTGGTTTTAATCGCCTACTCGCAATTTCAAGGATATTTTCCTAAAAAAAAGGAAACAAAACCAAACCAAACCAACAGAAATTGTGCATTTCAGAAACAAACACTTACAGCAGCACTCAGGAAGAGCATGAGATTTGGCTTGCAATAATAATTTTAAAAATACTGTAAATGCTTTATTAATCCATGCTGTTGACAGCTTTGAATGCCAAATTATCTGTGTTGCACTGAGCCATGAAACTATCCCATAAGGTACTAAAGTCCACCTTGAGACAGCTTGAAGCCAAAGCTTTGATCCTCAAGGCTGACTTGAGTAAATCATTATTTTTAAACTCTTTAATCCCCCTTGCATCCGTAGCACATAATTTTAGCAATGTATTTGACTTAAATTTCTTATTACTTCAGAATTCAGTCCAACTTCTATTGCAAATAAAGTCAGAGCTCCCAGGGGCTCCAGAGAGAATTACTCCTGCTCTACTGCAATTCTCCATTGAACTGATGGGACAACAGAAACAGTATGTCATAATTTTACCTTCTTTAGGTGCTTTTTTCTCTTTTACTCTATTTCAGTGCAGCATTTTCTGGAGACAAGCAGCACAAGAATTGGAAATCTAGAGGTCTTTAACTTCAGTCCTTGCTCCCACACCAGATCATGAGATGGCTGCTAGAAAATAACCACAGATATCACAGTAGCAGACAGCACCTTACATCAGCTCAGATATACCAAGCTAAGGTTTGGGACCTTACCCACACTGCTAAATAAAGTTCAAGCTGTGTGGCATTGCCTCATCACTCTGCATAATGTTTGGCCAAGGGTTTCCCTTTGGTCCCCTGTGGTTGCCTCACAGCCTGATTGCATAAACACTATTTCATTGTGTATTATTCTCAGTTCAGAGCATTTTAAATAATGCTATGGCAGTGTCACAACTCATCAAAACAATGCTTTATCAGTACAAAATGCAGGCTATAGGTTGCATTATCTATGGTTTAACAGAAGCCTTGAAGGTGCAAAACATCTTAGGATACCATTAGGCAGAGAGGGAAACAGAACTGGTCCTGACAACACAAAACAGTGCCAGACTGCTAAACAAGCATTAGCAGCCCCAGGGGTTCATTCCCTGTCCCTAGTCTCTTCTGCAGGAGAGGAACAGCCATGGATCCCTACATGCTCCAGCTGCCCCAGTCCCTACTGTAGGCTCTGCCCTGTACAGGGCTGCCTCAGTCTGCCCCTCCCTGTAGGCACACATCTTGTGCAGCCAAAAGCAAACTCAGTTTCTGCCTATAATGAAATGATAATAACATTTGCCCAATTACTCTCTGTAAAGTTCACCTTATCAATGCCAATATACCGTTCATTGTATTGAAAAAAATTTATCTTCCTTGTGAATACATATCTTCAATAAAGAGAGTAAACAGAGAGATGTTTTATATGGCTGTGATTGCAAACTGCACCCGTGATTTAGGCAGTCATTTTCCAAGTGCTGTAAAACACACCCACTTCTGAAACTGCCCTATCTATTAACTGTCAGTTCAAAATCAAAGGCCAAAATGAGCTCCTGCTGGCAAAATTAATTAGTGCCCAGATATTGCTGCAGCATTCTGCTCTCTCTGCAGTTCCCGGAAGGACAGGTTGAGAGGGAACATGGGGTGCTCAGCTGCAGGATAACCCCTCAAACAGAACCTGCCTATGGAAAGTATCAACAGCAAAGCTGAGAGGAGCTGTATGTGCCTGACCAGAAATCCTGCACACTTACTGCTTGGCTGATCTACGTGCCTGTTAATTTTCATGGTGCTGCTGTAACTCAGACATCATTCCAGTTGGAGGAAGCTTATTTTGTATGATACACAGTGTCCTGAAATAAAGCCTGTCACTGCTGTCTCAGGCTTACATTGCTACCAGGAGTCAGTGAATCTCAGTGAACTTGACAATGTCTTTGGAAAACAAATTTCTTACTGCTCAGAAAAACATCACGTGTTGAGTGTGAAAGGGATGGATAATACAATCCCTTGTTTTGCCTGCTCTGCTCTTTTCAACTCACTAAGTCTTCAAAACTCTCCTCGCTGGAAAAAATGAGCTGAAATGTGGATGATCTGGTTCTGTTTACCAGAAGTATATATTGCACATATGTGTCAGTGAACCTGTTTTCTAGATAGGATTTTAAAAAACCACAATCAGCTAAATGTTTCCAATTTTTGCTCTTGCTTTCAGGGGACCTAGATGAAAAAGACAGATTTAGGCAGGAAAAAAAATTTAAAAATAGTCAAACTTTACCAGCTTAAAGCATCATGATTCTTCAGTTAACAGTGTTTTCTTTTAGCACTGCACACATGGCAAGGGCAACAAATCCACTAAGCAAGGGAAAGAATGCTTTCACCTGCCATCCTGAAAAAAAAAGATGACTGCTTGTCCTCGGGGTTATGTCCAGCAGACATCACCTTAAAACCAACCTGCTTATATGAGCTGTAGAAAATTACAGTTCTTCTATCACCACCACCAGAGAAAAAATGACCCTCAGTAGAGGGAAATCACAGACGCCCTACCATGCACCGAGTTCTCAGTGAGCAGTTTGGTGTGCTTGCTTTTAGGTGCTTGAGATGCTGTGCATCTCCCTGTTTCCTTGAGAAGGATCTCATTTCTTACATAAGAGACACTTCAGGATAATAAAATGTTTTTCATTGACTGCCTCTCAGTTGATCCTTCTGTCACTAACTTCTCCTGCAGAAAACGTAGAAATCAGTGCTAACATAAATTCTGACACTGTTTCAATACATTGTACACCTCCCTGCTTAGACATGTGAAGTTTGGCAGCACCTTTCAGTCTAGCTTTGCAACAGCAGATTAAAAATATGACCTCTGAATCACATTTGCTTGGCTAACAGACTGAGGGCTAAGAGAGAGACAAAAATCAGAGCTCTCCAGAAGTTTGACGTGCTGAATTTCCATATGGTGATATTGAAAAGATAGAAATAGGAAGGTAAAGAAAATGTAGTGAGACTGTCCTTTCACAGCTAAAATGAGCCATAAAATAATTGCTAATGAAGAAATTCACTTCTTATGAATACAGAATTAGCAACTGTAATTCTTATGAGAGAATCAATTCAGATCAGCATAATGGTAGCAATATATAAGTTTATATGACAAAAAAAATTATCTTTAACTGCTCATTAATATTAAAAAGGATCATTAATATTACTTTAGAAAATTTTCTTGACATGTTTGTAGGTATATGTTTTTCTGTTTTCTGTGTAGTTATAAGTCCTTAGCACTACAGAATTTGAGCACCTTACAATTTCCAAAGGAAATTCATTGTTTTTTACTAACTTTTCTTCAAGGTTGGGAAAGAATAAAGATTATGAAAAATAGTCAAAATGCTCTACATTTTCTCTATAGCTTTGCATATTCACTGTAAACAGTCTTAGTCTTCCTAGTATAATTATATCAATCAAAAGCTTTCTTATTTCACAAAAAGAAAATAAGAAATCCACAACCAACCACTGTTGAAGCCAACTGAGAGAAATAAGTGTGCCTCTAGATTCTATTTCCACCTATAAACTCTCCCACAAACACAGCAAGGAGCAGGCTGAACATGACTCAGAAATGATCATGCTATTTGTACCAGTTAAGACACAGTAGAAGCTTCATGCTCTGCATTCTATGCAGCAAGGGGATGCTGCAACCTGCCATTCAAAGCAGTGCCTTGGAACTGCAGGCAGCTGTGGGATTTGGGGAAAACAGACAGGTCGTGTAAGCCAGTTTATCAGCAAAGGCAAAAAAAGAGTCTGTGCAATTTTCATAACAGTCAGACAAACTATGGATTCACAGCTATGTGGAGAGAACTGAATGCTGGTGAGATATTTCTTCTGCTGCCGGAAAATCATCAGTGCCACTATCCAGGAAGCCTGAAGGAACAGGATTGAATATCAACCAGAACAGGTAGATTCCACCTCAGGAAGACTAAGCTGGGAAGAAGCAGCAAAATTTCGTCATGAAAAGGTGTGGACATGGGCAGCAGGGAAAGAGATCCTATAAAACTTATCTTCCTTATCATGTTCATAATCCCTACTTCCCTCACGTTTTGCTTATTTGAAAGACTCTCCTTCTAGGCATTATCCTTCACCATTCTCCTAAAAAATGCTTCAGTCTTTTAAAGTTCACAGAATCCAACCTCAGCTAAGGTATGAAATATATGCATCTTGAAGATGAAAGGACAAGTGAGAAGCCAGAGATGGAATAATTTAAATAATGGGAAAAATTCTGGCCATGAAATCAAAAGGTGGGTGAGCTTATCCCACTGCTAAAAATTCATGCACTTTCTCAACATCCTCTTTAATTCAGATTGCCTCGTATGTCTGTCCTGTCTGTACAATAAACTAAAGGATCACTCTAAAAAATGTCATCACTCCCGAACCCTCGCAAATCTACAGTAGTTACCGTATTCTTTGTAGGATGCTGCTTAGAAAACAAACGTGCTACATCATGTTATTTGGGAGATGCGGAAGATAGGGTGAATGGGGACATTCTTTGCATTAATACTTGGTCAGCTGAAGCTAAAGAAGTACATGCAAATGTAAATAAATGTTTTTGAAACACTGACTTGTTTATTTTAAATCATTACAGAAAAGGATGCAGGACTGTAGATTTTCTCCACTGACTTGGATACATAAATCATACTGCTCTTTCAGAACCACCGCATAAACAAAATCAGACTCACATGTGCATCAACGTGCATTATTTAGAGTCAATGAGTTGTTTAGTAATAGCACATTCTGAACTCTACAATAGGCAGTATACAGAAAAAGGTTAATATCCCTTTAAGCAGTCCAGGAGCTCTAACAACCTCTAATCTTGTTCTGTGTCCAGAAGGCTCAGGAGAGCAGCTGCATACAAAAGGAACTAGCCTTCACCTGCTCTGTATGATTAATAAATGCATTTATTGGTTATTACTATAATTATCCATATAGGCAAAAAACTGTTCTGTTTGTGCAAGTCCTTATCAGGATTATATGTAAAGAGACAGTTATATCATGGTAATATAGCAGAATGTAGCTAGTGTGATTATTAATACATGCTAAACTTATTCTGTGTAATTATATTACAAACTTACATTATTTATATAATTGTATGGTAAGCATATATTATATAGCAAGTATGCATATAAATAGGGTATCACCCAGTTCCAGACATCAGTGTTTGCTTTGAGCTGCTCACGTTTGCTTGGATAGGGTGTTCCTGAGGCTGCTCTAAATTACAATCTCAAGTTTTTGCCTCTTGCTCTTCGGACTCCTCACAGACCCTTGTATCACAGCAGGCCACAGGATTCCATAACCTGAAAAGATTTACCATTTATAGTTAAAAGGCACCTCAAGATGAACTGGGCTTTCTGCTTAATTATAGTGCAGTATGGAATAATTCTGCATACCATGAAAGTACAGACAAGTATAGTGGAATATGTGGTCATCTTTTAACTACAAAAAAAAAATGTTATAATGGAGGATGGTCAAGTCTCTAGTTCATTGTTAGATGGATGGAAAAAAAGTCAGGCATCTTTTTACACTCTGAAGAAACACATCCTGCAGGGCACTGTGTAGTTTACACTAGAAATACGTTTGACATAACATGAGTAAATGTGAGATTTGTGGTCAGGCTGCATTTAGGTGAGTAGACAAAGAAGCAAAGCCAAGTTGGGTTGTTAATGGTGTTTGTGGCATCTTGGAACCCAATTCTGTGCACTGTGTATTTGAACTTGGAACTTCCAAAGCAGTATTAGCGCACTTCTACTCTCAAAGCAAGGGATGACCTGTAACAAATAACATTCAGGAGATATTTATACACCCACTTGCAACATGCACAGATTAAACTGATATAAATATAATACAGTTTTTAAGATTCTAATACATACATACCTCAAAACTGAATGCTGTAGAAAAGAGACATATGGGTAAGAGCATAATTTCTTTTAAATGACATAAACTCTTATATTGGAATGAAAACATGGCATGCTGTCTGTGCTCAATACTAAATTCATTCTATTTTTTATATACACTAATATTTCATAACTTCGCTAATTTAAAAGGTTTCTACCTTTTCACATTTCCCAGTTATTAAAGTAAATCAATTACTTATGAAAGGTTATACATTGCCAATACTGTTCACACGGGACCAAGGACTGTGTTCTTTATTTCATTAAGCATCAGCATTTTTTATGTGGGCCTGGGTGGCCTGAAAATAGCAATGACTGGGGTTAGATCTGATTTAGAGAACCTCTTCACAAGCTGAGATATCTCTGTGGTGCATCCTGGCAGGAATTCTGAGTCTGAAGTAGAGATGAAGGTCACACATACTTTGTCCTCTCATTTCCTATGGAGGTATCTGGTGCAGTACAGATTCCAGCCCCCAGCTGGTACAGATGTTTGACCAGCAGAGTAAAATACCCTTTACCAACAGCTATTGCACACATCTTCCAAGAAAGAACTGGCTAGCCTCATGGAAATATCTCACAACCTCCACAAATCCAACACTCCACAAATCCAACAGCACTATATTGCGGGTTTTGTACTGGAAGCATCAAAATACAAGAGAAATTTTAAGCATGTGAATTCATGAGACCTATGCATAGCTCTCTTCTGGGTGAAATACCAGAAAGATACTTACAGTGTATCAAAAAATTCCAAAACCTTCCCAGGAACTTGCTGAAACTTTGGCATAGAGGCACTAATGTAAGAGAATTATTCAAACTCCAGCTATATTCAACCTTCAGCTGTTTTATTTACAGTTTCCACAAAACTCATAGTCTTATTAGCACTTTTTTTTAATTAGTAATTTGACTGACACCATATCAGTCACTACCAACTGTCAAAAAGTTACAGGCTCTATTTCTACTGACTGGCACGAGCCACCCTTTTACCAGCTTTGATATAAATGTGTCAGGTTATTCTGTGTAGCAGCAAATACACAAAGCACATCTTCATTAGACCCCAAACTCTTCACCAAAAATGCATTTGGAATCACAGAAAAAACCGCAGCTGCTTCAGAAACAGAAGATACATTGCCATGGTAGGAATCACAATACAGACAGTGCTGAAAGCAAGAGAAAAAGAAGCCAGTAGAGCTAAATTAAAAGTTCAGTCCAAACACTGCTTAGCAGTGTGAATGCAATTGTCTGTCAGACAAAGAGCATAATTTCCAACACTGTCAGTCATTTACCATAGAAAACTACAAAGTTGCGTTTTGAACTGGTCAGAGCCCAGGAGACTTCACATGAAATGAAAAGCAGAATGAAGAAATGCCAAGGAGGCAGCGAGCTGTTTAAAGATCTTTCTGTTTAAAAAGAAAAAAGGGGGGGGGGGGGCGGAGAGGGAAGGCAGGTTGAGAGAGACATTTTAAAATAAAAATTTTTTTTAAAGTCAGAAAATAAATATAATTTAAAATAATTTCTTGTGTGCAAACATTCCAAGCAGCCTTGAGCACATAGTAATCTCATAAGTGCTGTCAAATAGTGCTTACCAGTCAAAGCACTTTCCCAGGTTTTACTGCAATTCCTTAAATTTTATAGAGGCCGTTAAAAGGGATGTGAAGCAAAGGCAGCATTCTCTTAGCCCTTTATGACAAACCTCACAAATTGCTTTATTCTAAGGAAATAGCAATACCTATTTCCTACTGTATACAATAATGGTGCTTAGGAAATAGTTACTTGAGTAAAATCAACTGTAAACCAGTATTCTTTTTATTTTATATCTGAATTGGACTCCAAAGATACAGCCAGTATTAAATCCTCAACATTTCTTGGCCATGTAGAAAATTAGTAATGGGTAGGAGCATCATGCTGCTTTACTTCTAGAATTACTACAAAAGACTTAGTGAGACTGGGAAATAAAAATAAATTCGAAGGGGAAAAAAGGCTATTTAGTCCAGAAATATAATCAGAGATATAGTTCAGGGTTTAGAGGAATGATTTAAGATTTAGTCTTTCTTTATATCTAGCTAGTCATTAGAAAGAAAAATGCTTCTGGAATATCTTTACAGAACATAAAATCAAAGCACAGGTGAACAGCAAATCCAAACAAAAGGAGGAAGTGTTTGCTATTCAGATCTGCATCTCTGTGAGGAAGAGGTACTCACTGCTCCAGGATGTGTGTGTCAGATGAATGTTAATCTGCCTTGTTAAGATACCTGGCCAGGTTTTCTTACGTGTGACCCAAATAATACGCCTCTAATTCGCAAACACAGCACCATGCACAGGCATTCAGTCAAGGATTTCTAGAAGGTCAAACAATAAGATGCCAACTTCTGCTGAACCTCAGCAAGAAGGGGATGCCTAACTCATCCAGGTGTCTTGGCAGATCCAGACAGGGACAGAGGCAACCCTGAATGCTGATGTTTCAGTTGTACGTGGCAACAAAATATTTGAAAAGCATGTTTGAAAAAAAAAAGTTAACCCTTTGAAGTTTTGCCTTTATTTCTTCTACAATCATTCAACAGCTATCTAATTTGCTATAAAAAAATGCATCTGTCCTCATGAATGTATTTTTTTTAGAAAATTGAGTTTTTTTCTAGATAGATATTTTCATCTCAGAAACAGAGTAAATTTCTCATTTCTAGCAGTGAGATTGATTCCAGGACACAGGAATGGAAAGAACAGCTGTACCATGCTGGAACTCTGCCACATCATCAACTCTGCCACTGGCCAGTACCACTGTGCCTAGAGCAGAGTGTAAGAAAATAAACATTTACCCACAATACTGCCCCAGCATCCTGCAGTTTATTGAGGCAGAGGTAAGAATTTTCTTTAGGCAGCCTTGCTTAAATTTTCTTTGATGAATCTGTCAACTGCTCTATAAAATCTTAACATTTTTCAGCATCTTGTGTTGATAACTTTCTTGGCTGAATTACCCATTGTATTCAGAAGTGCTTCTTTTTGCTGTGAAACTAACACCTTCTTATTTCATTTAAGGTCTCTATGTTTTGCCCTGGAAAGGATAATGAACTCTACTCACCTTCTTTATGTCAGGCTTTAGAGACTTCCAGCTTGTTGTCCCTCAGCTGGCTTTTCTCCAGACTAAACAGTGTTAGCATACTTAACTTCATATTATGGAAATTTTTCAATACCCATGATTATCTTTGTTATTCATCTCGCTAACTTTTTAAGCTATTTTACATTTTATTTGAGATGGGGGAACCAGAATTGTTTAAAGCATTCAAGACCCAAGCCTAATGTGGATTTATACAGTGGTATAATAACATTTCCTCAAAATTGTGAAGATAGCTTACTTTCATCATATAAAAATATAGAGATAAAGGATCAGAACTTAGAATTCAGTATCCGTAAGTGGATTTAGACAATATTCTTAAATATCCTTCCTGTCCTTAGGGCAATCTTATTTTCATATATATCAAAGAGAACCTACAAATCACTCAAATCCAATAACTACCAGAGACTGACCTGCATTACTTTCTGTTTTACTCATAAGGCAAGAATCTGGGTCCTTCTGCTAACATCCATACGGTAGTTGCTACTAATTCTGTCAAATTATTAAGTGATGAGATAAAACAATGATCAGCACATTAGAAGAACACAGATATAATCAGGCAGAAGACTGTAATAGCTCAACTTGTTCTTCATCCAGCTGGTGCTGAAGTCAAACATGGGACTGACGTGGAAAAACTGTTTCTCCTGTCCAGAAAAGTCAATCAAGCTGATCAAAAACTCTAAGGCCCACCAGTAAATTTCCCTTAAGAGGCCCTGGACTCAACAGGTGGCAAAAAAAATATGCTTAAGTTCTCATTTTAGTTCTTTCAGATATTTGCATAACAGAAACAAATGTTATATGACTGTTATAGCCTGGGCTCTGTAGCAGCTCCTGGCAAACGGCAGAGCAGGTAATGCTCCACGCTGAGGTTCTCTGGCTGTGACATTCCCTATGACAACCTGCTGGAAGTTGTTATATCTGCTCTATCAAGCCTGGCAGCAGCAGACCACATCTTCCACTTTGAATGTTGTAAAAGTGTTATTAGGTTGAATGGAATATTTCATTTTATAAGCAAAAGATGTGTGAGGAAATACACTGAATCATAATGCAGCTTCTCTTCCCTGAATCCCTTCCTCACAGTAAACTGCTGAGTTGTGTGTTTACAGGTCTCTTCAGACTGAAACTTCAACATCATCCTTCAGCTATCAAGCCCTCAGCAAACTGCAGAAGGAATAATCAAAGGCCTTAAGGCTTTGTACTGGTGGGAGAAGACAAGAGAGCTGCACTAAAATACACATACAGATGGTGTTCACACATTTATAACACATCCATACTGAGGTTGTCAACTGGTCTGCAAGACATAACACCAGATCGTGATGTTCCAGGTTGCAAGGTCAGGCAACAAATACCCTGGGAACTGCTCCTCAACACTGGAGGAAATCAAAGGGAAAATTAACCAGTATTTCTCAGCTTCTGTGAGCTGTTCAAAATTGTTTTATGGAGGGAAATACATCATTCTTTCTTGTAAAGAATATCTATGGTACCAATTTCCTACCAACACTATACAAACTGAGACAAGAAGCAAATACCTGGAACTAGATATATATTACTTGGCTGAGCAGACTAAATGCAATAAAACTGAACTGAATCCCAGAAGTATTTTAGTTATTGTGTATACCACCTTTAACCACTTCTCAGTCTTTCTTCCAATAATTTAATATAAGATTTAAGATTTGTGGGTCTTAAAAGAAAAAAAAAGTGAAAATTAAACCTATCACTATGAGAATGTTTTCTAGAGAAAGAATTGTCAGAATATATATCAGGATGTTCTTACTCAGATGTCTAAAAAATAAGGATTTATTTTTGGATGAAGCCCTGCACTGGAACTGAGGATGCTTACATTTAATCAGCAGCACAGCCATCACCTTCTTGCATGGCCTAAGGCCAGTCAGTAAATTACTCTTTTATTCAACTCTTGTCAGTGAAGACAATAATAGTTAATTTTTCCTACTTGTGTTTATTTAGGAAGCCATTTGCAGCAGAGACCCTTTCCACCCTCATGTATATAAAGCAACCATCACAAAAGAACTCTGATTGTTTGTGCTGCTGTAGTAGGAGTAATTGTACATATTATTTCCTCCAGGCATTCCCCTATTCTTTGAAAGCAAACTCCTGGATCTACAGGATGGCCATGTAGTCACCAGCAGACGCAGGGTAAAACTGTACAAAGAAAGAAGCCCTGAGGTAATACGAGCGTTCAGGAATGTTCACGGTGTATTTGACTGAAGCAGGTCCTGGCAAGATACTCATTTAAGCACAGAATAAGCCTTAATAGTCAACTTGTGCTATCAAATACCACCTATTTAATTAAGCTATCCAGTAAATTACCCATAATAAGAACTGTTGTGGCTTAGATGCAAGATGTAGCAGCTGTAGAGAAAGATTCTCTTAGACTGGCAATTGCAGTGTGAAGGCTTGATGTGAAGACACCACAGTTACATGGTATTTTTTATATTATTGCTATGCATTAAAAACAGAAATCAAGTCCTAAAATTTACCCTCTGTTTAAATTATAGTCCTCACCCTATAATATTTCCTTTTTTTGAAGTACAGTCAAACAATGCCTTTGGGAGTTTGGGAGTTCTTTTGGATCCTAAACAAAACTTAAGAAAATCTTATCCTGAGTGGTAACTATTACAAAATATACTCTTCACAATCAACACAACAGAGCAGTGAAAATTGTTCAAGAAACTGACCTATCACTGTCTTCTGTATGTAGAAAGTGAAATAAATGTGTCTGAGTGTCTTAGACAAAAGACTGGGAAGTAAAGGAAAAAGGATTCTTAAAATATATCAGCATGATTCTAAGTCTGACTCAGCTGCCTTTAACTTTTTTCCCCTCCGTGTAAGGCCAATCCCCTACAAATCTCTGAGAAGTCAGGTGGTCAAGTAGTTTAAAATCCTGTCATCTATATTTAGAGTGCTCAAAACATTTCCTATATAAACTTTCTCTTGTCATCAGCACAAACGTGCTCTGGAATGTTTCTGCAATGTCAGTCAAAACTAAAAGGGAAAAAAGAAAGGCAAAGTAAAAAGAGAAAAAATCCTAAAAATAATTTTTCAAACTATGTACAGTATGGTATGATTTAATATTATCAACAGTTTGTGAGAGTTTCACGAGCATTTTACTTTGATTCATAAAGTATTTTGGTAAACACAGCGGACTGAAATTAAAATACACCTGCCAGGATTTCATGTTTGTCGAGTATAGAATATATTATTGAAAACTGACCTTTTAAATTTTAATGATCTTTAGTTCTGCTGATTCATTTCAGAATCCTAGAAAACTGCACTTGTAGAAAATCTTTTTCCTTGGGAATTATCACTAACTGATACCAAAACCTGTATTCCAAGAGTTTGTTCCATTGCTTCAGTGGATTTTCAGCCTCTGCTTGTGATTGACCCTTTTGTCAGAATTTATATAAGCTACAAATTGGATCTAAAAGGTGTGATATTGCACCATATTTTCTGAAACTATTCCTTAAATAATCCTTCACTAGGATATTCTATGTGATGTGTGTTTATGATACTATTTTAGATTGTAAGTTGTGAAATGAACTTCAGCATTCAAGCATTGCTTCCATATCCTATAAAGGGCAATGTTTGGAATATGAACAAAATTATGGTCTGTCACTACAAAATGACATTGTGTTATCAAGTAATATCTGGCAAGATGAAGCAGTTGGATGGGGATCTAAACACTTTTGATATTCATCCAAAGTGAAGAAAATCATATCTGTTCTGACTGGTTGAAAATTGTTTTGAGCAATTTGTCAGACTATCAATGTCAAAGTTAGTGTTGTGAAGTACAGATTGAGGGAGTAATTTTGGTCTGAAAGACAAACTTTAATTCCAGCATTAAGAAAATATAATATTAACACACATTGTTGTAATTTAGACAGCTGTCAAATTAGTTGTGCCATGAAATGAGCTTTGCGAGTCATTAACATGTGAAGATATTTTGTTAATTACATCAATGGTAGATGATGCACTGAGTATGCCTACCAATGAAAGCATTCTTAATGGAAAGCTGCAACATGTAAGCTAATGCTGTTTGCTTCATCTGAATGGCCCTCTCACTGGAAATAGCTGTCACATAAAAATTTGCCATCAGAAAAGTTGCTTCAGCTGGTACTTATCCAGCTCATCACAGGCCTTTTTTAGGACACAGAACTCTGGTATTTTATAAATTTGTGTTTATTCAAGAAAGTAGAGCAATAATCTATGGGCAAACCAGATTTTGGTACAAATGGTTGCCTGATATCCAACAGAACAAGAGAATTGCCTGACCCCAAAAGATTGATGACATTAACCTTAAAAGACACCAATTTTTACACTTTCTCTAGACCAGTCATAGCTATACACAAACTGAAAGAGGTTTAAATCAGAGGATATAGTGTTACATCTTTGGAAGAAAAAATGAACCATATCTCATGTGATGATCACAATTAAAGGCTATTTCACATGTTCTACATAGCTATGCTTTCTACAAGCTCCTTTGGCAATTTACCAAGCTTTTCCTTGGTGCTGTTGAATTAAATTCTCTGCCTTGCTCTCCAGAGCTCACCACCCCTTGACAGCTCCTCAGACACAGTCCCCTTCCACAACTAGTTGAAATGTTATAATTTTTGGCCTGTTTAAGGTTGCTTTGCCTGCCTGTATCATGGTTCTCACTACACCATCCTTTAAAATTTCTTTCAATCTAATGCACTTCCATGCATTCAGAAAAATCCTGTACTTCAGGATTTTTTTTCATGTTTGTCATTCTCTGTGAACCCACAATTTCTGGGCCATTTTTCCTAATGTTTCTCTGTGCCTCCTCATGCCCAGAATGTTAAATCCCTTCTGTCATGCCAAAGAGCAGCATTTGTTCTTTCTAATCCCATTGCAAATATCCCTTCTAATGCTACCATCTACCCATCTCATCTGCTGTTTTCTCTCTGCACCACTTGCAATAACAGCCACATAGAGAAGACAAGAAAACTGAAATTATGCCTCAAAATTAACAGGATATGCTCATTCACCTGCACAATTTGTTATTTTTATATTCCACCCCACAAAGTTGTTTTTTATTACCCCTATCTGTTCTGCCACACAAAGAGGCAAAGTTCAACCAGAATTCCTCTGTCACCATTAGTAGCTCACTTTTCACACAATAATTCATAATGCAAAGCCATTGAAGCATGGATTGTTCTATTTAAATACCTTTTAAAGGCCTTGGGGCTTAATTCCATGCCCTGATTCTCTACCCTAATGTCACAAAGTCCTTCCCTTTTACCTGTGAGAAGCCACAGCACTGTTTCTACCATTGTCACCCTCTTCCTTCTCAGAAGCACTGAAAATATTATGTTTGTTTATTCCATGAGCAAAGGTGAAAGAGGATGTCTGTCTAGAATCAGGGTCAGGAGAAAAGAGTTCAAAACTGGAAGATCAAAAGAGCAGGCATTTCATTTAAAAGTGAGGGTTCCTTTCAAAGCACTATAGGTAGGCCTTAGTTATAACCCTGCAAGAGGTTTTAATTGACAGGGACCTAGGGAGCTGGGGAAGAAATCCCTTCCATTTCAGAGAAATTGAAGTATCTAAAGGTGCTTGCTTATTTGTGTTATCCACCCAGTAGGATAGAGGCCAAGTACTACAACATCAAATAGCTGCAGCATTAGAATTACACAAAACAAATTATTATAATGCTCCACTAAGCTATTTATGACCCAAAGATTTAAAATTATGTACAGAGTCACACACACAGTCGTGCACAAAGCTGGTCAGATTTGTGAGGTTAGATTGGTCTACTGCAATCAGCTATATAATTCAAGGCTCTCTGGCATGAAATTCTGGCCAACTTAAATATGCAAATTTACATCAGGCTTGGAGACTGGGTTCAATTCATGTCAATAATGAACAATGAGATGAAGCGAAATAGATTAAAAATCCTCTCACACTGAATGAGGTGTTCTCATTCTTGTGTTTTTCCCTTCACATTTGTACAGGAAACATCTCACAAATTACCAGCTATAGATATAATGATAAAAACACAGAAAGGAAAAACAAATAGAACATGGTCAGTACACAGAGAAATGTACTGCACTCAAGGTCCTTTATTTTTGAGTTACATTTTGAAGTTTGACATTTTATATCCACCAGTGCATTCTATATCTCATAAATGGAGTGAGAAACAGTTCTATGTTTGAATCAATTTCTTAGAAATTATTTTGAAGCATATATTAGAACACACTTTTTCTTCAGACTAGCCTGTTATGTCTTTTGATTTTGATTAAAATGAAACAGTACCAAATAAAGTTTATTCAACCTGGAAGAAAACTGAATTCTATCAAGCCTGATGAGCATATGAGATCTATAACCTTTGCTTGTTCTAATCTCAATTTCTCATCTATAAAATATTGTACTCATGAATTCCTATTGATTGCTAACAATGCTTTTCTACAAAGGAGTTTATTTTCAGCATGCCTTTAATGGCAGTGTTCATACACACTGCAAGGACATTGAGCCCTCTGAAATCCCCAATTGCTTTTTTCTTTCTAGGCCAGTCCTGTAGTGATGTTCTCCAGAAAAGCTGAAGAGTGGTTTAAAAGACCGAACATTTTTCTCTGTTGTTCAGGCTTTGATTTTTGTCTGCTCAGTAGAATCACTAATATGCCTTGTTTCACGTATGTTTTGAGGAGCTGAACATCAGAGTTCAGATTTCCAAGCACAAAAGATTAACACGGACCACTTCTATTGAACTCTTTCTGTAGGCACCAGGCACAGAAGCACAGCAGGACATTTTGTTCTCAACAGTTCTCAGAGCCTGTTTATAGACGTATAGATGCTTTTCAAAATATCTAGTGCTTTTAGGTGTTTTACTAACCTCCCATTTCTTGGGGGACTATCCTTTTCCTTTTTCCCCAGAATGGAAAAAAGCCCCAACAGAGTATTTTATAAGAATATATTTATGTATAAGAACTTACTGGCAGAGGTAGCAGGGTCTTGCATGAGAATTTAACTGAATTAATCTTCAGTCTTGTACCTCATATCTCTAACTGTCCTGTGTGCTGTGCATGACTACACAAAGTGATGCCAAGGGACAACTCTTTGAACATCACCAGATCTAGAGGATCTGGTAATGCATGTATTCCTCTGTTCTGTTTGTAGAGGGTGCAGAAATTACTTCACTTCTCAAACTGGAGAAGATTTATAGAGTACTGCCTCAAAATAAAGCAGGGAATCAATTTGTTTCCTTTGCTGCCTGCTATTAGGCCTGATATTCAACATTAGACTTAACCCAAAACTTTGAAATAGATAGCTACTTTTAGCAAAAACTAATGCTGAGATCACTAGATGCAGAGTAGATTATAGACTAGCAATCCAAGATCAGAAGGAAGAAATCGACAAAATAACTGTACTACTTCGTAATTTAAATCTGCAATCCAACACAGCTAATTTATCAGAGCATACAGAGTTGTGACAGATGAGGCAAAATGCCATCAGCTACAGACTTTGTTGACAGACTCATAGCAAGGAATTCTTAGAAAAATAACATCTGAGAAGCAGGAGAAAAATCAAGCAGTGGCAATTGGATTTCTTTTTCATAGGAGAAATGCTGAAGAGAAGTGTCATGGGAGAAACAGGAGATTACAAACCATGTACTCTGCATAACAAAGTCCTTTTTTTTCCCTGGAGTAAGGATGCCAGTCAAAGCTCATTCACCAATGACATATGGTGAGTCGACTGTATGACTTTATTTCTTCTGTCAATAGAGGAAATATAGGCAAGAAAGTTAGAGATAAATATACCACAGGATATCTCCTCTGAGCAAAATCACCAGAAGGAAATATAGATGTATTACCAAAATATGATGTGAGAGGAATCACTCTCAGTTTGTAAAACTTCCCTTCCATCTCCCACACCTGCAAAGTTCTGGGGCAGGAAGAAATTTGTGGAAGTCAGTGGAACAGAATAACTCCAGTGTCATTGTCAACTCCTCCCTGACCTCTCCAGTCCTTTTCTTTATTGGGAGGGCAACCCTTTGCAATCCTGTTATCTTCTTCAGTACAGCCAACCTCCTGCCAAGAGAGCTCCAGGGACAAGGACAGGACCTCTGCCTGAATGCAATAAAGAAAAACAGGAAAAGTTTTATCCTGTAGACTGAGAATTCATCCAGGGGAAAAAATCCACTGCTCTCCCTGATAATGAGGAGTTATCTCTCCCAGTGCCTCAGAATGAATCAACTTGTTTCCTCAAAAAATTCTCAGAAGAGTTCATTTCAGGAGCTACTTTGCGTAAGTAATACTGACAAGTCCATATACATTTGGCTCCCTGTATCCTCTCATGTCATATTAAGGGCATGCAACAGAAATTCTGTGTGCCATGCTACAAATTGAGAATTGAATGGGCTGTAAGGCTTATTATGCAGGTCTTACATTGTTTCATGGTATCTGAACCAGGAAAAACATCAGGGTGTTTCCTGGAACCCAGGAGAGACCAAGTCTGAGTGCCCAGCAGGATGGGCTAACCCTGAGGGGAACTTACTCAAGATACACAGTACAATATGCTAGACTCTCTAAAATGCTGAAGAAACACAGAGCAGTGCTTCCCACAGTTTTGGGAGCGACTTGGCATGTATACATGATTCCCTGAAAGGCCAGGGCAGACTGTGCTGTCTCAGCCACTGCCTGCTCCTGCCAAAGCCTCTCACAGCGCTCACACAACCCACAGCCTACCAGTACTCCAGGCAGCACCTGGTTGTAAAGCACAAACAGGATTTAGGAAGCAGAAAAACTACCTGGATGTTCCCCATTGTTATTGTACATCTCTGCAAGGTCAGGCAAGCACAGTTTGACCTGCGGACATTAACTTCGTGCCAGCTGTTCTCCAACTCCAGGAAAATAATGTTGCTTTAATCTTATTTGCAAGAGTCTGATAAAAGAGAACCATTTATCATCCACTTTAAATGAATAAATCTCATTTAAAAATCATTGTGATGCAGCTTATATGTGACCTATATTGCTAACTTATCACTGCAAAAGCTGACAGGCCTAAAATTAGATCATCCAGATGCATATGGATATGGGGAAGTAAGATTGAACACCACATTGTCCCTCTGCTTCACTCTGTTCTGTGGTGGACTGAAGTCAGAAACAACAACTCTGCAGAGCAGAGAGCAGGATCCTTGCATATTTCAGTCCTTTGAAAGATGTTTCAGGGCCCTCCTGAAACACAAAGAAAAGATGCTGTGGAAAACAGAAGATCACTGAAGAAACCAGCAGTGTGTTTGAGTGTGTGTGTGCTGGTGGCGATGGTGAGCTGTCTGTTCAAGAAGCTAAAACTGTCACCCATGTTACAGCCTTGTTTCATTTGTGTGCACAGCTCCCACACTTTTTAGGAGCTACAGGATGAAAATTGTTGGTCAGTTTTTAGAGGGTCACAGGAATTTTAAGATTGTTTACATATTGGACATGCAAGGATGCCAGTCAAAGCTCATTTATCAATGACACATGGTAAGCCAACCTTGTGACTTTATATTTCTTATGTAAATAGAAGCAATACGGGTAAGAAACAGAAAGCTACAGACACATTTACCAAAGGATATCTCCCCTATTCAGCCTTGAAAACATTGCTGTAAAAAGTGGCATGGGAAACAAACTACGTAGCAAGACCTCATAACTAGTAAATTCATGGATTGCTAAATGTAAGGGTTCAGAATACAGAAAAGCATGAATTTCCTCTTAACCAGGCACTTTGATCACAGATCACATCTTGTTTTCAGACTTGGTAGAAATAATACAAAAAAATGTGACCTGTAACGCCCCCAGGGACCTTTCCTGAGAATATGATGGAAAGGATTAAAATAACTTAAATTCCTAGTGACTTGTGTTCCATTTGTCCTGACTCTCCCTCATTTTATTTTTGGTGAACACACAAGCACAAAGTGGTTGAAGCTGGCATGGATGTTTAAGTACATTACAGCAAGTATGTGTTCAGGCACCCTCTGTGTAAAGGAAATGAGACAAAAAAGGATGCCAGGATGTCAAAGTGCCCATAAAAGCACTATGTATCCCTGTTTTGACCACTACACTTGTTAAGACTGCAAATAATCCTATGTACAGAAACATCTAAGAAATATTATAAGAAAGAAAAAGAAAAAAAAAGAAAAATGGGAAAAGAGAAAAGAGGGAAAAAACCAACAAAAATAAAAAAACCAACTCCAGACCATTGAGGATCCATCTGAGAAATCCAAGGATAACAGTCCGTGCAGTGTTTTGAACCAAGTGCAAAGACAAGCACTGCCTCATGAAAGGCTTCTGTGTCTTTTCTCCCTACTGAGGAAACTAATGCAGGATGCTTAGTGCTGTACTTATCTGTCTCTGAGATGGGAATTCTGTGCAGTGAAAAGTTACCAGAGAAACCAAAGGAGGTTTGTAACATAAGAGAGAGCTCTGGGGAGGAGATAAGAGAGGAACATCCATTTTCTAGCAGAAATGCTGGTCTAGCTCCAGGAAGGATTGGGGTTAAAGAGGAGCTAAACTGGGAATATTTGGCAGCTTGGGAGACAAGTACAAGTTACAAAAAGCAATTCTGGACCAACCCAGAGGGACAGATCCAAGAGTCCAAGAGATTTCAGAGTAGTAAGAAAACTGAGGCATAGAAACATACCCAGGATTTATTGTTTTCTGACTCCTTTTTAACCCCCAAGCAATTAAGGGTACTGTCACTTCCAAAAGGCACATACGTAGCTCTTACCCCAGCTTCCCAGAAGAATTATGGCCCCATGTACACATGTAGTTGAAACTGTGAGAAAGGGTGCTAAACATACAAAACTGTTTGGAGATATCATGGCCAGTTTTAGACCTAAGCTAGGAAGTCATCAGAGGCATCAGGGAAGAAACAGCACTCCAGTCCATTTGTACATACAAAAACTTCCAGCAGATAAGCTCAGTAAAATAGGGCCCAGCAGCCTGCCAAGTGTCAGTACTGCAAAGACTTGATTAGATCCCTAACAAATCATTACATATATCTTTTCAAAGTAAAAATGCTCTGGATTATACAACCGCACAGCTAACCAGGACTCAGAAATACCCTTAATTAACTTTCAAGGACATTGCATGTGCTTGAACTGTTTAAGAATGCCTCCCGTTCAACTTTTGACATGAATATTTTCTGTAAGTGTTATGAGAATATTAGGAACAAAATAAAATTATGCAAATGTGTCTCTGTGTCTTTTTATCAGGTACCTGTGTTACTAATTTCCATTATACAGTGGAAACATTTCAGTTTCATTTTTTTGGTATTACTTCTCATGCAGTCCCTGCAAGTCATTTTGCTCTTCAACAAATATCTGCACCACCCCATACAACAGTGCATTCTAAAAATCTACAGTACCAAAGCATCCAACCACTCTAATTTTACACAGAAATATAGCATGCAATACAGATATACTCTCAGCTCCATTTTCTTAGGTGTTTCGTCTTGCTCTGTGCTGGTGACAATGAAGTTTCTAACAGTTCACACCAAATAAAATGCTTGTCAGTAAAAGTGAGGTTTTTCTGAGTGCATGTAGCACAATGGGTACAAATTCTCAGCACAGTATCCACTCAGATTTAATTGCCTCTGCACACTCTTCACAAAGCAGGAGGTAACCTTCTCCATCTCACATAAACCAGCTCATACAAGCTGTGCTGCTAGTGCACACTGAAGTGGTCTCACAGAGACAGCATGCCATGCCTTTATAGCACATTATACTCATAACCCTCACACCAACTTCTCATGTAGGGAGTCTCTAAGAGACACTAGGTACAGACTAGGAAGATGAGAAATAACAGTACAACAGATTACCCATGATCTAGACAAGAACAGGTCCATAGAGTACTTGAGAGATCTACTGTACAACTTCGACTAATTTACTTATGGCAAGCTACATAGCTGTTAGCAAATCTCTAGACAAAAGCTGACCAAAAAAAAATTTAAAATGTAGGATAGCGACTTGTTTATAGCCCAAATACATCATCCAAAAAAATCTATGGATTCAAGAAAGAAGACGAAGAAGAACAGTATTTCTTCCTTTGTCTTCCTTTAACATGGGATGAATGTTATTAATTTCCTTATTACCTTCACTGTTTGAATCTAAGTTCAAAAACAGCACTTCTGAGACAAGGTCAAGGTCATGCTCCACCTTATTGTTATGGAAACAGCACACAGGGTCAGGACTCGTGTCTTGTTGAGATTTTGCTTTTTCATTGCAAGGTTCCTATTACCACGGCTTCTGATAGCATAATGCCTTGTAAAGAAACTACTGGAATGGCTGCACACTGAAATCAATAATATTATTCTCACCACTGATAGAGATGTTGAAGTAGATTTCATAAAACTAATTGATTGAAGGGAATGTGGAGCCATAAAGATTAGAGAAAGCAAAAAATTTATAAAGTGCCAGAATCTTGGCATGGACGAGAAAGATCATTAACTATTCTACACCGTTCTGACTAATCAAAAAGCAAGGTCACAAATGCAATGAAAGGTAGAACAAGAAGTGCCCAAGCATCCCAGCCCACTGCTCAGATCATGAACACACAGTAACAAATACTTCTGCTGTTATTTTGTTTTCACTGTTAATGAGGCTGTTTTTACTGTTATCATCCAAAATGAATTGAAACCTTTGCTAGATACAAGTTTAAAGTTTAAGACCCTGATAGACTTAGAAGCATAAGAGAAAAGAAAAGCCTCTTTCAGGAAACCATTCTTAGGTGATCTTTTAATGATGCATTAAATTTCTGCATACTGCTGAAAACTGGCAATTAGTCAATTTTAGATATGAACAGATAAAAATGGGGTTGTCATGATGCCAAGCAGCACTGACACTGAGAACACAAATACCAGCATGACAAGCTTCATAGTTCTGTTATTCTCATTAATATTCCACTCAGTCTTTCTGGTCTGTTGCACCTAGGCATGCAGGTCAGTTTTACACGATCATGTGTAAAATGAGAAAGAATTTTTATAAATCAAAACCATAATAATTTACAAGTGTTTGGCTGAAAGGCAGACATGTTTTTCTTCCTCTGAGCAAGACTGCTTAAATGAGCTCCAGATTTTCTATACTCTAAATATAAACTCCTCTGCTCCCAATTCTTAGTTTTAATAAACTTATACTGTAGGAGAAAACAAGCAAAAGAAAAAGATACAATCTGAAGTGATGAACTAGAGCTCCTAAAGCAGAAATTTGCTGCAGTTTTTGCAGGCACGCTCATGCAGCCCTAAGCAAGGCTGTGAGTGGATACATGAGTTTTTTGTGTTTAGATACATCAGTAAGGCTAAGTAGCTCTTGGCAAATTTATACCCCAAGGTTGCTGTATTGCTTCCAGTAGCCCTAGTAACTCGTGATCCCACAGACACATCCTCATGATACCCTCAGTGATCTCATTATGGTGTTGCCTCATTCTGTGAGTTAAATAATATTCAGGCTGCCATGCCTCAGGCCTGCACTACAGCACTTGTCTTGTTCTGGAAGTCAGAAACTGAAACATGCACTAGTCCCTCAATGTAAATGGGCAAGGTTTCCTTTGATAAATAAGAATCTTTTCTTCTGCTGGGACTGCCTAATTCAGGTGCCAGATGGCTCTCATCACCACATAGCAAGGAAAAGACCTAAATATTGGGGGAGAAGAGGCAGCGCTCAGGCAGGATATAGCAGTGATCCGGAAAGATTGCCAGTCACTGTACTAAACAACGTTCCAGTTGGTACAAGGAGGCAAAAATTAAATAAAATCCAGATTCCACTTAGCCTCAAGGCAACATCTTCCAAAAAAATCTCATCTTAAAAAGAAAATGTTGAAAGCACAACCAGTCACAAAAATCATGTGGAAGAAAGAAGTTATATGTAAGAATAACTAACAGGACTGGAATAATTTGGACTCCGAGCCTGCACTCTGTTCCCTGTGCTTAAGCCTTTAAGTGAGGACATCCCTTGAAAAGAAATGGCACTACCAAAAGGCAGGTCTCTTCCCATGTGGCTATAAGATTGAAAAGAAATATTATAAAATGCAAGTGATCTGAAATTTGATACTGGGGAAAGCAAACTATCTCTTTTGAGGGGAGAGAGGGCCTGTTTATTTTCTTCTAACTCACATGGTTTACAGAATGATCCGTGACTAAGGAACCTAATGTAATTAGGGAACTGAATAACCTAGTAGCAAATGCATCTTAAATGGAGTTGAATGCAGAATAATGGAAGAAACAAGATGAACTCCTTGCACGCTCTGATGGCTTGTGCCCATAATCATTTAGAAAAAGAATTAGACATCTTTCTGAATAACACAAGGTCCAATGGCAGTATAAGAACCACAAATAACCTTTTAGCCTTCATTTAGAAACAGATAACAAGCAATCTGGAAAATATCAAAGTGCCATTATATGAAATCAACAGCACAATCACATTTGCTTTCTGGTCATCCAATATCTCCAAAACCAAAGCACAAATAGTACAGGACAGAGAAGGGCAATAAAAACAATTAAATACACAGAAACGTGTCCATTTTGGAACAGACTGAAAACAAAGAAAAAGAAATATAATTTTGGTTTGAAAACCAAAGAACCCCAAACCTGGGAATATAACACATCTATGAAATAAGTAATGTATAGAGAAATGCAGCAATTGGATTCTAGCTAATGAGGAAACATTCTAAAAGAGATTTTTAAAAATTATAAAACACATGAAATTCAGTTCCCCAAGACACTATTGAAATAAAGATTTCACTAGGATTAGAAAGAAGCTACCTGAAAAAAATACATTTCAGTAACACCAATCTGTTTGCTTTCAGATATCAGTGTGCATTGAGATATAACTGCGAATCTTCCAATGAAAGATTAGATTCTAATCTTCTCTGAAAGATGCAGTATTGGATACTGCTGATCTTAGGAAATACAGCTCTAAATAGATCTTGAGACTGGTCAAGATCCCAGTGCTACTTGGGAAACTGAACAGCATAATGTGTCCATTAATAAATTAGTCAGTAAACATTTTGGAAATGAACCATTTACTTCAGGGGGGAAAAAAAGCTAAAGATAACATGCAAAAGATAACATCCCAGTGAGTTGTCAAAAAAGGAAATGAACAAAACCAAGAAAAACTCCCACAAACAAACAAAAAAACACAACAAAGAAAGTATGGAAGCATGATTCTTGTCAACGAAGCCTCATTGCTTTGAGTTGCTTAGCACAAATAACTTTTGCCAATATATTCAAGACCTACAAATGATGAAAACATCTGAAAAATATGATTTATAATAATTCCTCTAACTGCAGTGCTTTAGCTAATTACTAAAAAGGTTAATAGTTTCTCATGCCTCCCCCACCAAGGTTAGCAGTTGGTCTCACCTGTAATTGCGTTACCACTCCATGGAGTGAAGCACACTCTCAAGGTATTCAACTTTTTATGAAAGATCAGAACAAGGCTAATGATTTCAGTTTTTCTACCCCCTTCGGCTTAATGTAGGAATTTTCACATGGTATAATTGAAATAAATGAGATATTAAACCCTAAAAGTCAAGGTACATATAATTAAAAAGTAATCACTGTTCGCTTCAGCTACCTGCTTGGACATCGCCTTATAAGCCTCAAAAGACACATCATTTTAAGTGAGTCATTTCTGTCTGACCTTTATTTACAAATTACCAGCACTACTGAAGTTTGTCTACTTTGATTATTCCACAGGCACCACCAAATAGAGAGGTTTGAGCTTCCCAAGCTCATTTGACAGAGGTTCACAGATCAGACTCAAACCAAGGACTCCGAGATAAAACGCAGTAAAGCCATCTACTGGAAAATCAATATCTCAGATGTAATGAGTTGTAAGACAAGTAAATTAGAGTACAGATTACTCTGTCAATTGAAACACATAACTTTTCTCTGTAATTAAGTATTTCATATGTGATGCACTGCATTTGGCACTGGTTGCTCTGTCTAATTACTGTACATTTTATTTTAAATGAACAAGAAACTTCCTAAAATACCTTGGCTTCCAACTCCAAAGGTGCATGAGCCAAAAGAGGCTCTGGAGTAATGAGAAAAATTTCCTGCCCTAGCAGGAGCTGGCATTGGAAATAAAGTGCGCTGTATAATTAATGTGCCTGTCCTTTCTCACTTCAGCCCTGCTACTGATATGAAAACAGTTACTTTTAGAATAGCTCTAATCATCACTTATCCAAATCACAGAAATAGTGTGAATATGGAAGGAAACATGAAAAATTATAGCTCAAATCCATAACTCAAGGAAATCTTTCTATTTAAAAGTACAGTTACAAAGAATACAAAATTCCTTCCTGTTATTCTTAAAATACCCATTGATTAAGAGCATGCAAATCCCTTTCCAGTTTGCAGATGGCTGAGGCTCCTAAAATCTGTTACACCTGTACTGGCACAGGACTATGCTATGAGCTCAGGACATGCACAGGCAATTACTCAGCTTTGGAAGAGGAAGATCTTGGGGTGGGATAGGATTCTGGACAAACAGAGACTACTCTGAAGACTTGAGAAACCTATATCATAGCTAGAGCTTCCATACTGTTGAAGATGAAGGAAGAGTTTGGGATTTGTCCATGTTACAACAGAAGCATGAAGGACCAGCAATAATCTGAGACTGAGAGTTCTTACACTGTGCAAACCTCTGGTCTCAGAATGGAGACACCAGACAGGATATGGTATTTGCATCCCAAGAGCTGGTCTGAAGACTTGTAGATATGAGCAGTGCCTGAACTCTTAGATTCAAGGGTGTGAAAGTTTTCAATTATCTCTAATCAGATTTAAACACAGAAGACTGATAAATATGATGCTGGCATTTGAACAGATCTGTGACTTGCATCTGTTTTTTAAGAAAGGACTAGGAGACTGTAGATACTTGGGTGTGGAGGGTTATACACCAGAAGGACCAACTGGAAATAACCTATCACCATGTATGCACTGATACATACTTTTTAAGAAAGATATTTCATATTATTCTGTGATTCTTAGGTACTGTAAATAAAAAGGTTTTGCTCACTCTAAGAATAAAAAAAAACTGTAATATCTGTAGTTCTAAAGAACATCTTTGTGGACAGAGATGAAAAGTTCACTTTTTTGTGTTGTTCATTTATTCTTTATCTCCTTCTTTCTCACTGCTGCATCTGATCCACTACTCAGAGAAATCAAAGAGAGATTTTTCTGATCAGTGCTCCTCTGTTGGTGTCAGATGTAATCAAAGACTGGGAGTTTATTGCATTACAAAGTGTTGGGATTTAGTAGCAGATCAGAACAAATAGGTTCGGGGAAAGTACCACAGATCAGCATTTAAAGTGCACTGCCTTCTTGAGTAAAACCTGGCCACTTGTCAAGGAAAAAACTTTTCATATTTTGATAGCCACTTTGTCCTTTCAAATAAAGTCACATAAGAAAAAATGCAGGTGCATGACAAAACAGCTTGTGGATTGTCTGTTAAGTGAGAATTATTATTATTTTATTTAACATGCACTGCAGATAAGATGTTTTTTTGCCAAGGAGGCAAAAAATATTCTAGACCAAAGCCCTCCAGTATCATCAGTAATAGAGAGAGAACCTGTGTAATTATGAACTATACCTACCTTCATTCTAAGTTCATTTTAAATTCCCTGAGTGATGTAAAGAGGTCATGGTGTTAATTAAGACAGGGCCATTTCCTATCTTCAAAAATCTTTACCCAAACACTTTCTAGACTTCTAGTTGGCAGCTGGTTGGTCTCCTTCAGGCCTAACTACACCATGCAGTGAGGTAACACACAAGAGTTTCTAGGAAGCAAATCTAAATGGCACAATGCAAAACTGTGTGTGGTAACTAGCTCAGGTCAGGAAGACGTGTCTGCTGAGCTCAGGTCAGGAAGATGTCTGCTGAGCTCAGGCACCACGCTGGAACAATGTGCCCATCTTGCCTGAGACTGATTGGCTCAAACATGCCTAGCACAACACATTCTCTCAAAAACTTTCACAAGGCAGGTGTCCTTCTTATTCTTTCAAACCCCCTTCCAGTCAAAAAATAATCCGTGTCCAACAACAGAGACATGTCAATAAAGCAAGAACTGCTTTAGGATGATTTCGTGAATCATGGTTCAACAGATCTAAAAAAGCAGCAGCATAATTGTGCATTATAATTCAGCTGACAGGAATCACAACTTCTTCACAAGGCAAGTCTCATCAAAACCAGAAAGATCATAAGGATTTTAAGTGCTGATATCCCACACAAGAGCACACAGACCAGCTGCTGGGACTACACACTGTCACACTGAAAGTAAATAGGTGTGCTTTCATAGCCCCCTTTCTACTCTGGTGCTAGCAGTTGGTTGCTGAATTTGAGCTACGTATTGCAGTCTATTAACAGGATATTCAAACAGGGGCAAATACACAGTGAAAGAAAACAACTTACCTGCTCATGTTTTTAAATACTGGTTATGATTTTCTGCAATCTTGACCTTTAGCCAGTAAGCTGCATTGCACACAAGTTTTCAACAATAAGCATCTTATAGTTATATACACATTGTGCTAAAGAGCTGAGGGTGTAATTTTCAACTTCATACCAAATATACATGTCTTCTTTTTAAAGCAAGAAAATCAGTTTTTGATTACTGATCTGAGAAAACAAACAAATACAAAATATAATGAAAACAGCACAGTATTTTTCTTCTAACCACAGCATAGCTAAACAAAGTCAGATTTGCCACAGACTGGCCAGATCAAATGCAGAAGTTCCCAGTACTCTGCCTCTGTTGGGATTAGACCAACAAAAAGTGGAAAAAGCCACACTCCTTAGAGTGAAACTGCAGGAGACAAAGGTTCTGCCACTCTCCTGAAAAAGTCAAGGAGCTGAACACACAGAGTGATCTCTCCACCTGAGCAACCACCAGCTCAAAGTCAAGATACATAACAAAGAAGGACTTCAAAACTTTTCCAGTCATTCAGCACTCAGCAGGACTTGAGGTACAACTCACCCGCTAACCTTGAATAGCAGAAAATCAGATTACATAAGGAGGATCATAACACCCTCAGAGTACTCTGATCCTAGAACAATAAGAATTCAGGTGATTCAACCTGCCCACCCCTTATGCTGCTTCCATCCAGTTTGCTGTTAAAATTAGATGCCTTTCTCACTCTGCATATAGGCATCCACAGTACAAACATTGAAAACAGCAAAGATGCATAGTCTGGAATGTTTTAATTTCACACATCAAACTTCATGAAAATCTATTCACTTTATTCCTAGCAGTCATGTAGATATTTTCCTGAGTATTAATCATAGGATCTAATCTTAATATGAGATTCAACCAAGCCCTGAAATCCTGAAGAAGGCACAGGTAAAGTCATTTATGTTTTAATGCAAAGAAACTAGGGAGAGTATTCAGGAAAAGTAATCCTAATTCACTTTTTAATAAGATTAGTTAAACTGCATTAAGTTGGCAAGTGGATGCTTTTACTCAGAATGAAAGTGGCCTTAACTTGGTTTAGTTTAATTTGCTTTGGAAGAAGCTCAGGAATTAATCTGATTTAACTAATCCACCTTAAATCCATTAATTACTTCAGATTCTTGAGTTTTCCTGTGCAGACAAAACCACTTTCACCTTAATTGTCAGAGTCTGAGCTTGCAGATCTAGATGGAGCAGTTTAAGGAGCACATTCCAGATACAGGTTAGAATCTCCATGGCAAAACCTCATTAAATAATTCCGTGATCTTAATACAATTCTATTGCAAAACAAAGGAGATTAATCACCTTCAGTGAACAGGTCATGTGTACACTAAACACAATAGACTCATTTCAGGCAGGCTCACCAGGAACTCTGTTGCTCAAGAGGCTTCCAGCTGACAGTGGCTGGACGTTTTATGGGTCAGATTGTTTTATCAGCGGAACTGGTACATTGAAAGGACCAAAAATGTATCTCAAAAGGAAGAAAATAAAGAACTTTTTTCTCTGACTTTATATTTGCATTGGTCTCCTTATCCAGGTTTTTTAGAGTTTCTCCTAGAGCAGCTGATATGCAAACAGGAAAGATACTCTGAGGCAGAAACTTTCAGGTGGGCCTGGGGCAGCAATACATCATCTGGTGCAGGTATGAGCCTTGTTCAGTATTTTCAAAGCTTTTCCATCTATCACCTAAAGGAAGGTCAAATAGATTGATTATTTTGCCATTCTTCAGAGGATGGAAATTACCATTAGATTAGGGGAAATCTGAACAAGTGACACAAATGCAAATGGAAATTCACTCAAGGAAAGACAGGCTGAAGTCAAGCTGCTGCAGTTACTCATTTGGGTTTTGTGACACTTGTCAGCCAGGTATCACAAGCTTGCTGCAGGGAGCATGTAGACAATGGCCTTACTCTTGCCAACCCAGCCCAAATATTACCTGTAGTTTTCACCTGAAAATGCCTCAGGGATAACTCACGTCTCCACACTTCACATGGTCCCAGCCCTCTCAGGGAAGGACTTCTACTCTCCCTGCCTTACATCTTCTCTGACCCCAGAAGGCAGGGCTGAGTGCAACTGAGGCCAAGCCACTTTTCCTTCCAGAGGACCTGTTTAACTTGGATATGGAACAGAATTCTGGGGCAGGATATACCGAATCCATACTCGTGTTCCTTTTGGCCACCAGAAAAAGGGACTGGTAGGTGCAGATTCCAGCACAAAACTCACAAAAACAGAGGGATACAGTAACGACACCAATCCAAATCCACTCTTATCAGGAACACCATCTCAAGCCCATTCATGGCATGTTGGTCTCAGCCTGCATTCTTCTGCCCACCAAAGCCAATGAGCTGATGCTCAAAACACAACTAATGACACATTTCACCACTCAGAGGGGTGTATGACCTACTCAAGCACAGACTGAACAGTGTCTGTCCTATCTAAACATTGCCACATACTCTCCAGCCAGTTAAAAACACCATCAGCCACTGGTTGTGACAGGCTGAATGGGAGAAATCCTCTTATCCCGCTAAGAGCTCCTACATCACCATGAGGTCAGAGAGATGCCTTGTTCCTGGTTTGCTGAATATGCACAGCACTTTCTTTCACTGCAGAGTCTGCCTAGGTGCTCTCTGAAGGTGCAGAACTGATGCAACTGATCTACATTTTGACTAACACCTTTTGGCTAAATCCAGTTGCCACAGAACCAAAGCCATCATGACCTAGTCCCAGCCAACAAAAGTAAACTCACTTATTCATCTTGGAAGTTAACTCTAGAATGTTGTACCAGGCCTGGAAAAGAAAGTTTTGTGTTGTTAGCCTTCTCCAAGATTAAACTTCTACAACAGCAAAACCCTAAATTTAGCAATGAAAAGACTTTCTATTTTAGGGCATATTTATGACAGTAAAAACTGCTATCTTACATACACACAAGCAAGTGCTATTGCTGGGGTTTCTTTACTGACTTAGAAAAAGACACATTTTCTGCTAGCCTGACATTAAAGCAACAAACTAAGAACCTCATTCACCCTGTAAATGAAATATATTGACCATAAAAGCCAAACTCCGTGATTAATAGAGAAATAAAATCTTATGTGTTAATCATATTATTACCTGACTGTCAGTTACAGCAGTGAGCTGCTTTGGGCTGGAGTAAAGTTAATTTTCTCCACAGTAGCTAGTGTGGGGCTGGGGTTTGGATTTATCCTGAAAACTATGTTGATAACTCAGGAGTGTTCTTGCTACTGCTCTGATGTGCTTACACAGGCCTTTTCTGCTTCTCACACCACCCCCTCCAGTGAGTGGGCTGGGGATGCACAAAGAACTGGGAGGGGACACAGCTGGGACAGCTGGTGATTCAGCCAGCAGACCAAAGGGGTATTCCATGCTGTATGCCATCATGTTCAGCATACAAAGCTGGGGGAAGAAGGAGAAAAGGGAAAAGATTCAAAGTGTTGGTGTTTATCTTCCCAGGTAACCATTAGATGTGATGGAGCTGTGTTTTCCTCAGGATGGCTGAACACCTGCCTGCCCACAGGAAGCAGTGAATTAATCCCTTGGTTTGCTTTGCTTTGCTTGTGTGTGCAGCTTTTCTTTACCTATTAAACTGTCATTCTCTCAACCCATGAGTTTTCACATTTTTACTCTTCCCATTCTCTCCCCCATCCCACCAGGGGGGAATGAGTAAGTGGCTGTGTGGTGTTCAGCTGCTGCCTAGGGTTAAACCACATGGAAACACCCATTCTGCAGCAGGTACCCCTTGAAGCATGAGTGGCTGTGCATGAGATCATGGCGGAGCTCCAAAAAATGTGTGGCCATGGATAAACCCAGAACAGAGCAGGTACACTGCTGCAGAGACTGCAGCCACGGGTGAGGCTGTGTTGGAGCAAGGTTACTGCTGAAGGAACTGTGGCTGATGGTGAGGCCACACTGGAGCAGATGCATTTCTGAAGGCTTTGGGGTCCATGGATAAGGCCACGTTGGAAGAAATGCACCTCAGAGCAACTGTGGCTTTCAAGAAGGCTATGGCACAGAAGGTGCACCCCTGAAGAGACTGTGGCTCACAGGTAAGGCTCCACTTGGAGCAGGTACAATCCTAAGGGACCAAAGTCTGTGGATAAGTCCAAGCTGGAACAGGGGCAAGGGGAGGAGTTTTTTGCAATATTAAACCCGACGGTCTGGTCCAAAGGGAGATTGAAATGGAAATGCCTTTAAATTGTTGTAAGCCATTATTTCAGTTGCATGTTACAGGAATTGCTGTAGCAGGAAACACCTGAACCAATGGAGGGCAAGCCATACAAGAAGCAGAGCAAGTCCAGCAGTGATGGGACCCAAGTTGTCTTTGTTGCCCAATAAATCCATGCAATATTTCACTTCCCCTATCCTGAGTGACCACCATGAGCAGCAGACAACAGGAAAAGAATGCTCACAGTCTACAGCAGGCTACAGCAAGGTATTGTTGTATTTACATGCAAGCGATAGGTAACAGGGTATCTCCGTAACCATCTTGTGCCTTGACACTCTCCAGTCCATCTTCTCTAGCTTTTGGATGGAAAAAAAAACAGAAGGAATCCACGATTAGCAAGATTTTCTATGTGTATTTAGCACCTCCACAAGAGAGAAGAACAAGGGTGAGAGTCTTTTCCACAAGAAAGAATAAAGGTGAGGGAAGAGCCTCTCAAAAGTGCTGTTACAGATGGATAATTCATCATGCACGTTCTCCCCCACAATGCCTATTTGTCTATGTTTTCGAATAAATTTTAGGTAGATATATAAAAGATATGTCCAGATGACATAATGCAACATGAGCTTTCTTACTAAGACCACATTAAGCAAGAGATGTACAGGAATTTGCTACATTAAGTAACTCAGATGCTATGACTTCTCACAAGTTTTAACAGAATATAAACTCAAGACACAAAGTGAAGATCTTTTGTTTGTTGCTTTTTTCTGTGCCAGGCCCAAAGGCCCACAGCACCTGGGGTTGTGGAGGCACTGGGCTCAGCAATGCAAAGAAATAACTTCACTTACACAGTTCTTGCTCTCTTTCAAGTGCAAGTACCTTGCACTTCCTTGCAAGAACCTTACCCTTCTTTCAAGGGAAGGGTAAAAACACAGGTTACTCACTACTGCCACAGAATCTACTCCAGCACAGCTGTGAACCCATAATGCAGCTGCCAAGGTATATGAACAAGAATCGAATCTCAGTTCAAGTCCTGGATGACATTGAAGCTACTTTGTGTGAAAAAACCTTCCTAGTCACCTTCTTAGCAGTAGCTCCTATCTTCATCCTTTGAGCAGCCTTTCCCTATAGCCTAAGGACTACAGATCAGCTCCCAAAGTGCCTAATCCCCACAGCCACGAGACTCCTTCCTGCCTGTGCCTAAACTCACTGGAGCTTCTGAGCCTTTTCTTCCATTGCCTTTCCAGATCTCAGATTTGCAAAGGTATCAACATAGCTTCTGACCAGATATTTTCCAGACCTTCTCCCTTCCATCACAACTCATACTGAAGATACACCATCTCATGGCCCATTTTCCCTACCAGCAATCATTTTTCAGCCTCTCTTACAACCATATTTCTTTCACCCTCAGCTTTTCCACATTTCTTGAAAGATGCTACCTGCTTCCTGGCTCTCCCTTTTCTCCTCCACGCTTTTTGGTACTTAAAATTTCTTCCTTTTCTTTTCACAGATTGTTCAATATGCCCTTTTCTCCCCTTTCTCAGAGGCTGTGTATGCTCCTGTTCTCCACTCATCCTACACTCTGATCTTTCTTTTTTACATTTGATTTTGAAGCTTCATTCCACAAAAACTAAACAAAAGGCAGAAAAGAAAGCAAGCACTAGTAAAGCCCTGATCAGAGCTCCATACATCCTGTAGCAAAGTCTAGCTCTAGTGGCCTTTAAGGAGGGCAAACAGATCCTATTCAGGTAACACACCTGGAAGAAGAAATGACTGCACCAATCTGTCTCAGCTCTCACATCACTGCCAGACAGATACTGCTGTGCTCCACAAAGCCAGGCATTGCTCTCAGTGCAAATTATAAACACCAGATATGCAAAAAAACCTTAACACAGGACAAAACTACTTAATATTAGCAAAGCATTCAAGAAAATAAATTCTTGGAAGACTAATGCTCTTCCAGGTGTGTGGCCTGCAGCATAAGCCCTTCAGGTATCCAGCTGAGGCAGTCAATAACTGCTTTGAAAGACACTCCTGCCCACGGTGAATTATCGCTTAATTAGATGGAGCCAGGATGTTCTATCACATGAGCAATGCTTTATGAATAAAATCAAGTGCATCCTGCTTTCTAAGCATTCATCTCACTGCAGCACAAAACCTGGGAAGTGACAGTTTGCTACCAGGAGAAAATCTACCCAAAAGAGATGTCTCTTATGTTTCAAAAACAAGTGCAGCTATAAACAGTTCAAGCAACTCAATAGTCTGCAGTGCTGTCAGTCATAAATGCTTATGTGATGCAGGAGCAGAGAAAAGTTCCAGTCAATATCAGGACCCTACTGTGATGAGCTGTATCAATGTGGGAAAACAGCCCAGCAAGAGTTTCCCCACAAAAGCAGCTCCATGGGCACTCCCCTCCTATGCTCAGTCTAACGCCCCACGAAGGAGGCCTTTATACTAATCCACTTCCAAACTAGCTCCTAGCAATTTCAGTAAGATCCTCTGTTTGGATTAAGAACAGCCACATGAGGAGTTGGTACAAAAATAGCTGGCATGCTTCAAAGTCACATTCTAGATTGTTTTGAAACAGCTTTCATGTACAAATGTACACTTTAAATACAGAATCTATGCCTTGAAGGATTTATTATCCAAAAATCCAATCTTGCAAACACTTATACACCTTCTCAGCTTGTGATACATAATTAAATCCTTCCTGTGTGTTTTAAGAAGCTTGCATAAAGTTTCATGATCTAAAATGGTAGGAACAGTTTTTAATTTCTGAGTTAATTGGAGGTGATCTCCCTCGTGTCAAACTCCTAACAACAGGTCAATAAATTCAGTAGGAGGTCTTTTCAAGCAACATTTAAATTTCCAGTTCATAAGAGAAGACTCTAAAATCAGCATATACTTGAGTGAATATTGCACTTCTCAAGAGGATAAAATCACTTATACTTCCCGCATTTCAAATGCTTTGCTAGATCAAATACTATAAAGACACATGTTGACACTTTAATTATTTGGTTAGTCCAATAATTACTGAGAGCTTTCTATACAAAATTGGCACAACATTAATTCCTTGGTTAATTTAACTCTTAAAAAGGCAGTGCAAAGGGCAAACAGAAGGATGAAGGAAGGTTGTAACTAATACTACTGCTAAAAGGTTTAGTAACTTGTGCAACACAGGAAAAGTTCTACAAACAATACCAAAAGAAATATTTTATGATAGATAGATAGATAGATAGATAGATGGATGGATGGATGTCCAGGGGAACTGTGATAGTAGTGCAAATAAATCCCAAGACCGATTAAATAAATAGAACAATAGAATATCTTGGATTGGAAGGGAAATTAAGGATTATCTAGTTCCAACTCCCTTACTCCTTTCACCAGACCAGGCTGCTCAGAGCTTCATTCAACTTGGCCTTGAACACTTCTAGGGATGGGACATGCCCAGCTTACTCAGGCAATTCATTCCAGAGCCTCATCACTCTGACAGCAAAGAATTTCTTCCTAATATCTAATCTAACCCTTCTCTCTTTCAGTCTGAAGCTATTCTCCCTTGTCCTGTCATTACACACTCACATAATAGTCTCTCTACATCTCTCTTGGAGGCTGCCTTCAGGTACTGGAAGGCTGCAATTAGGTCACCCCAAAGCTACCTCTTTTCCAAGCTGAACAAACCCAATTCACTTAGCCTTTTCTTGCAAGACGGGTGTCACATCCTTCTTATCTTGGTGTTCCTCCTTTGGACTCACTCCAACAGGACCATGTCCTTCCTGCACTGAGGACCCCAGAGCTGGATGCAGTGTTCCAGGTGGGGTCTCACTGAGCAGAGTAGAGAAGAGGAAACCCTTTCCTTGCCCTTCTGATCACACAGCTTTGGATGCAGGCTGGGGTGGGATTGGCTTTCTGGGCAGCAGGCCCACATTGCCAGCTAATGTCCAGCCTCTCATCCACCAGCACATCCACGTCCCTCTCACTTGGGATATAGAACAGAGGTGCTGATAGAGAAAACTGATTCCAGCCTCATTCAGTACAGGGTTGAGGGCAGCAACCATCAAGTGTCATGAATGGGTGGCACCATCCACACAAGGAATTAACCCAACTGAGAGCACAGATGGTGCGCTAATTCCGCTGAGCAGCTCTATTGGTGGCCTCTGCCAAAGGTGCTGACTAGATGAAGCTGTCGCTCTCCAAAAGGAAGCCCTGAGCAAATGCAGTCAGAGGCTCTCTAGTAATGAGTGGGAGATGGACTGTACAACATCAAAGGTGCAAACACTAAAGGCAAATGTGGATGATGTGCACTGGGCTATTTATGTTTCTGCAGCACCTCTCACCAGTGTTGTGTCATGTGAAACCTCCTTTGAAAACTGGTAATATACTGGAGACCAGGAACTTAGAGAATGCATGTGTAATTCATCTCTTCTATAACATAAAATATGTGGCATTAATAGCTCCCACACAATACTTAAAATATAAATTCTTTAGCCCACCCTGGAGAAGAGTAAGTAGCCAGCTGGCTGGCCCCAGTGCCTGTTTCCAGACCAAGCCACCAAGCCCCCACATTTTTATTCCAAACCTCAGTTCTCAGTGATATACACCACGGGTGACTGAAGACACTCAAGCCTAGAAAAAGATGAGAGGAGATTAAGTTCCTACAGAGAAGAGGATGAGAGTCCTATTTGCTACTCAGTGCAAACTTAGAAGCTGAGGCAATAAAAGTAAGTGCAGAGTGACACTGAAGGGAGACTGCCCAGAGCACAGAGACATTTACGCTCTGGTTGACAAAAGTGTGGCAACCCACTTACTTGGAGTAACTGGATTCTGTGTGTGTGTGTGTGTTTGTAACATTTCCTTCCATACTGGCAGACAGCTGTCTGGCCTTAAATTTTGCTTGGCCTTGTTTGGCCAGCTAAGTTTCTCTGAAGCTGTCTACAAGGTGACTTGGGGAAAACCCTCTGAACTGAGCAGATAGTAAAAACTTTAGTGTGACAATGACAATTGTGGACTTGCAGGCATTTTTAGGAGACCCAGTGCTGAAGGTGGTTCTTGCTACACTGCTAATGACCCTGATTTGCAGTTGCTACCATTACTGCCAAGCCTTGGAAAATGTGTTCCCTGTGGCAAACACAAATCAGCATTTCTCTTGCAAAGAGCAGATGGATGAGCAGTATCCTGGGACTCAAGGCAAAGCCTGAGGCATCACATCTGGGAAATTTCCAGTTATTTTTCCTTTCCCTGCTTCCATAATTTAGGGACAGCTTAAAAGAAGCCAGGCAAACACTGACATAACCTAAGCAACCTTTCTGAAAGTCATATGGTTACACTGCTTTACTGGTAACACTATAAACCGACCTTTTTAAGTCAATCAGAGCAACTGTTGATGCTTCTTGTTTCCCTTCACTGGTGATAAATGCCTTTGTTTCTCAGCATACTAATTCATACTGAATCCTCCAGGGTACTGCAGATAAATCAGCTGGGATCGCAAGAAGAAAGAGGGGCAAGACCTGCAATTCTAGAGGCCACTGGATTTAGTATGGTAGTCTCTGTCCTGGTTTCCCTTGTGTAATCTTTGACTTCCTATAGTGGGAGACACCCTGAACCAGCTGGTTATGGAAATAAGTTGGGTTTTTATCTCACAGTCTACAGATGCCCATCTTGGATAGAGAGCCACCACTCTCCAAGTGAGCCTTAGCTTAAAACAAGCTTTTGTTATTTATCAGGTGTCGTTCCTCAGCTACCATCAACAGCTACTATCTAGGTTTCTTTGGGTTACAACAGCTCTGCCAGGCATGTGCTTTTCCTGGGAACTTGGTGCCAGCAGCCCCACAGAAACAGTCTGCATGAAAAATTCATTTGCATCAAATCTCTGCAGCATCTATTTTATCAAAGCAAGTGCTTGTATACTCAACCAGTATAAGCCACAGATGGGAGGTTTTAGGCAGTCAGCTGCAAGATTAGGAAGAAAATCAAACACATATCCTGCTTTTGCATTTCTGCATGCAAAAAAAAAAAAAAAAAAAAGCCACTAGACTAGGAACAGTAAGAAGGAGATCACCAGTGTACATCAACTATTTTATCAACTTCAGTAACAGAACATGGATTTTTATCTGGGGTGAAAACACATTGCTATATAGTCTGCTTTTATTAACTCATCACATAAATCCTCTTTTACAGGAATTTTCAAGAGGTATTGAGAGCATTATTAGAAATTTCAAGGCTGTCAGGAACTACAGTGTTGGGGAGTCTCAACTGAACAAGGCAGAGTGTAACAAGTTGAAAACCCACCAAATTAAAAATTTTTTATTCATTTAAATTTCTTATAGGAAATCAAAACTCCAGTTTGTTTCTAATCCTTCTCTTGCTGATCATAAAGGCATCTTCCCTTTAGAATATTATTTTTATTTATTTTCCTGCTATGATTTCCCTAAACATCGTTGCCAATTGGATGTCTCAGGTCAGATGGATTTTCAAGAATGTCTGGACTGCTGATAAACTTTAGGCTTCCTATAATCTTAATATTGCCTCAATAATTACATATCCCTTATAATTCCAGAAATAAACACAATTTTTCACAGAGGTGATAGCATACAAAAAAGATCCAAATTGATTTGCAGTCCTGTGGATGACGAGATCCCACAGACTGAAGAAGGAACAATGCTGTTTTGGAGCTCCTAGGAAACCTACAAAGACTGTAGAAACACCAGCAAAAGCCATTAGACCCTCACAAGGAAAAGGAATTTTATGTGTTGCTGCTACTAATAGACCAAAATAAAAATGAATAAAATTAGAAATAAAGTTTTGATAAGACGTTCTCAGTTTTTATTTCAAATTTCTTCCAGTTCCTAAATGTAATTTTTGTGATGCCAATCTATATTTTAGCAGCTACACAGGATTTTCATTAAACAATTTCCTGGCTTAAAAAAATATTTACTTCATGTGCAAAATAAAACAAACATATTATAAAGCTGGAAAGGTCTCTATTTTTTGTTTATATGTGAACATCTAACTGTTTTATGTGGTTGTTTTATTACAATACCCCATGGAAGCCATACACTGGTTGCTGAATGCTCCCATTCTCCCCCGCACATTGTGCTCCCTGGCTGCATTTTCTCTTCTATCATTAAAGATCTTCTCTAACAAGGGATGAGACTGTCACAGTACCGTTATGAGGGAAGGAAAATATGAGCCAACAGGGAAATATTTTTGAATCCAAAATATAACTGATTTGAATTAAATGTTCCATATTCAAGTGTTCTGACAAAACCTCCTTTTTTTCAGGACAACATAAACAGACTAAAGCCTCCATAGAACTACACTCTAAAATTTTTGTCAATAATGTATCTGGCAATGTATCAACAATGTAAAGGGTCTATTAACAAGGTAAACTTTCGTCTACAAGGACCTAAAGGCACGTTGCCAAGAGGATGGAGCCAGGATCCTTTCGGTGATGCCAAGCAATAGGACAAGAGGCAACAGCCGGAAACTGATGCACAGGAAGTTCCATCTGAACACAAGGAAGAGCTTGCTGGCTGGGTGACTGTGCACTGGAACGGGTTGCCCAGAGAGGTTGTGGAGTCTCCCCCTCTGGAGACATTCCAGAACCATCTGAACACAGTCCTGTGCCGTGTGCTCTGGGATGGCCCTGCTCAAGCAGGGAGGTTGGACCAGGTGACCCCACTGTGGTCTCTTCCAACCTGACCCATTCTGTGATTGGTAAACCATGAAGCACCATAGTGTTTGTCTGTATAAATGTTTTATGTAAGTGTAGGAAAGCTAGAAATCCCCAAATTCAGTAATAATAAACCCAGATATTTCTGCAATATCAATAATACTACTGAAATTCTTGCTGTTGTAACCTAAGTCAGAGTAGGTCAAATTTAATTTACTCAGGCAGAATTTGTTCTTCCCATAGGAACATCTGTGAGAGGGGTTGATGGAAAGAGACAAGTATCCCATGCCTCATTCTGTTTTCTTCTACTAAACCAAATATATTTACCTAAGGTAGGTAAATATCAGCATAGTAAAACCAGAGAGCCACTGCAGCCAGGGAATGCTAAATCTTTGCCTTCCCCAGAAAGAGAGCAAACAGGATCTGTGAGAAACAGCAAAAGAGTGACTCAGATTCTCCAGTGTAAAGCAAGCATGCCCTCTTAGTGTGTGCCACAAGTCTTTTGGGCACTATAAGCTTTCTTCACCACGGCATTGCAAGTGAGAACAGGTGTGATACTGCAAAGAGGGTGAAGAATGGTAAAATTTGAAGGAATAATGTCATAATAACATCACTGAGGTTCCTTGCCTCTGTTACTGCTACAACCACGTGTTCTTAAAAAGATTCATTTTTTATTCTCTTGTGTTTTTTTAACATATATACTGCTTGTTTCTATCTTCCCACACACTTTGGCAGGTAGTTTCTTTTCCTTATTTTGTTCGTCTTTCATCTGTCGGTTTTCAGGAACAAGAACTGTGTTTATGTTTTGAATTTATAGCACAGTAAGAACATATTGAATTTAAAGCCATAATCTAACGTAAAGACATTAAATCACCACAAATAATAAAAGGCTGATATAAATTTTCCTAGACTGCATAGCTGTAAATGCAAGAAATACGAGTCACGATTAAGTTGTAGTGGCATTATGTCTGTCTCAGTATAGACTAAAGAGAGATGGAACACCTGCTCTGATCTTCACAAATTGAATTTCAGCTCCTATGTAGATTTTGAGTTCTCATTTGCATTAGCAAAGGATACCATAGTTAATGTAAATTGGACATTTATTCACATGGCAGAGTAGAAAATGTGCAATACGCCTGCACACAATTAGTGCAAGCAACTGTGCTACCAACAAGAAGACACAAAAGACACCTTAATTATAAGAAGCTACTACTAAGTAACTTCCAAGTCAATGCTATGGTTCTCATGCTTCAGCAGCATGCAGTCAATGACATTACTTTAACACTTATTTTGAGAAACTACCAATAATCCAGTAAGGGGAAAATACTAACTTTTCAGGTACAAAACAGTGGTGAGATGACAGTCATATCTCTCACACTGAGACTGTGTGAAAAGCAGAGATTGTTTGACTGTATTTCTGAAAACAGTTCTGAGAGCCCTTGCACTCCAGCAGACCTGAGCTGACATCTTTTCACCATCACAGATCGCTCACTATTCCCTGGCTACAACAAATCCTTGTCCTACATCTGTACATGTATGTGGTTGTAAACAGGTAGACAAGCCAATGTGAAACATACTAAAACTCCTGCAAAGCAATTCTTCCTTTTTTTTCAGTGATTCATCCAAAAATAACAAATACGTGCAGATTTCAAACACATCACACAGGTCAGAATTGGCAGGGAGGCTCTGATAAGTGAGTGGAACAGTGAACAAAACTTTTCTAGAACAAAAGTTACCTTAAGATAACTTCAGAAGTCTTTTTCATATCATCTTGAGATGAGGCACATTTCTTTATTCTCAATTTATTTCTCTGTGGTGGGTCGATTCTGAAGCACAAGCAAAATAGCAGCCCCACAGAGAGAAAAGGAAAAAGAAAGTGTCTTATTCAAGGAACAGAAATACTTAAACAATGACCAGAGTATCTCTGAATGAATGCTGAAGACACACTTTTGATCCAAGTTATTTAATCTTATTTAAGAAAGATTGAGACAGCTATCAAAGTTATCATATATAATTACTGCCATTTTCATGGAAATAGAGTGTTCATGAAGTCATTAGACTCTGCCAGTCCTTCTTTACTCATAGTTAAAATGAGTAAAAACACAGTTTAATGATAAAGAGAAGCCTCTCCCCACCACCACCAGACTATTCTTCTTGAGCACCCCGACAGGTCTACACACACTTTTGTCTTTACTCTTTAGCAATAACACAGCTGTTCCCCAAATGTGTTCAACAACTGTTCTCTAATGCCATCAGTTTCATAGTTTAAATGGATCCTAAAATAGCTGGAACATTATGTCCTTTACCATTCTATCTTCCTGCTTGGCTGCCAGATTGTTCTCTTTTCCTTTTTTTGATGGATTAAGTACAACCACAGCAATTTGTTGATTTGAAAACTAAGCAATCCCTTTAAACTGTCTCTGGGCTCATCCACTGCTATCACTGACTCTACCTGAATTCATTTTGGAGCCTGCATTACAAAAGCTTTATTCAGGAGGGATTTGCATATGCAAGCAGTGCTGATGAATCCAATAAAATAGACTCATTTTATATCTAGAGACAACTTTACAAATTTACTTTTGGTTCAGCTGCTGACGCTGGCCCTGTTCACTTTTCTTCTTGCCTGTCTTTTTAGGGACATGGATTGATTCTGTAAACATTTTATTTGTAAGTGATGTCCTTTCATAGGTGCCCCTCTCAGTGGACTGTGCAGGGATGCCAGCAATTGCTCTAGCTTTGCACTCCTCCAAGCTTTGTCAGCAGCAATGGGGCTCTGCTCAAGTACCACTGTGATTTCTCTTGAAACCAGCAAAGAAAATAGGCCCTATTCCATTGCCAGAAACCAGGACAAAATTAATTAACAAGAGACGTGACACTAGAAAAACATTCTTCTCTGTGACTTAAAAGCTCCCTTCTGCTCCATTGAAAGGTGTGTGGGACAACAGGACAGCTTGTCTGTGACAGTTCTTCACTCACGGGGCATAACTACAGTTATGTGGCACTCTCTCACACTGGAAGATGAAGAAAACCCAGGTTTCTTACCCCAGAATGTCAAAATTAAGCAAATCTTGCACTGGAACATCAGCAAGGTCAGATCACTCTGCCTCTTCCCTTCGTTCACCAATAGATGGTGGCAAAGGCCCCCTCCGAAGCTGCCACTGGACTTGCACAGTTATTTTTTCAATTCCTCTCATAACATAGAAAATGGGGAAGGCAGATGCAGCCATCTCCTTTGTAAAAATCACCTATAAACAAGATGTTAATTTTGTCTAACATACCTGTACATAATTACCCTGTTAACGCCAGCTTTCTTTATCTTCAGATATAAACATATTTGTTCCTTCTTTTGTAAAGTAACAGTAGTGTTTCGCTTTAATTTCATGCAACACAGCATACAGAGGAACATCAAAGCAAGCTCTTCTAAAATAGGTTAAGAAATGGTGCTTGCTCCTAAGAACTCAGCACAGATCTGCCTGAAAGGGAGGAGGGACCAAAGAAGAAAGAAAGTGATTTCAAACTCACATTGCAGAATGCAGCATTTTGAAGAGCAGGCTGCTCTTTTCTGAACTGACAACAGTCAGGGCAACTTCACATCATTTCAAGAGGCTCCACAGAGCTGCCTGCCACTCTTGGCCACCTGTGTCAGGCTCAACAGAGTTCTGATGGCTCAGGGGAGCTCAGTATCAGAGCCTTGCCAAGCAGTATTTGATGGTAAAAGTAGCAAACACCATTTTATTTTGACTGCAAGGCTTTTTAAGCATCATGGTTGTGCTTCGGGGAGTTGTGTAAGAAACCTACCTCTGCCTGACCCAGGAAGAGAGCAGCACAGGTAGAACACTAAGGGTGGCTGCAAAGCCACCAGCTCACATGGTACAAAAAGCAGGAGCTCTGGATGTTTGCGAAGTACCTGTCACAACTTCACCTGAAGTAAACCAGATGTGCTGGCCCAATTATATATCACACAATAATATCCTGCCTAGCCTAATATGACTTTGTTTGCACTTCATGATGATATTCACCACCTCATCTCATGATCCTGTGTAGGGTTGCCAGCAAATGATTGTTACATTCCACATCAGCTCTTGAGAGATGGCCAGGCTTTTTTAATCTTTAATTTGAGAACAAAGACCTTTGAGATCCTTGGGTTCAAACTGGTAAAAAATATTGTGATTTTAGTCTATTTGTTGTCAGGTTCACCTCTGAACACACTGTGAGAGCTTCTTTTATCACATACCTTTGTAGACACTTCACAAAGATTTTTCTGTATTTATATAATTCACACAGATGCTTTTTAGTTCTTTGTTTATTTGCAGTAATTCATCTCCAGACTGGGGATCTCTGATCAGCTTATTTGTTTAAGTATCAGTCTGTCAGTATAAATAACCCCTCATGCATCAAGTTTTCCATCTTGAAAGTAAGAGCAAAAAAGGTATTCATATATTATTTTTCTCCTCACAAGTACAATAAAGTTTTCCCCAATATTTTGCACAGTCAATAAGATTTTGATTTTTGCATGAAGGCTCTAAAGTATTTTTTTCTCATTTATAAACCTCTTCCTTCTGAGTTTGACATGTAGGTATCCAGAGAATCCAAAAAGATATTCCTAGTGACCCATGAGGCTCTACTTCTTACAAAAAGACAGGAAAAGCAGTTCTGAACCAGGTATCTTTGGTGTTGGTTTAGGTGAGCTCCAGACATCCTTTACAACCTAAATTATTCTACAAATCTATGACCCTATAATTCATTCACCTATTAGTTTGCATCTCTAGATTATTTATGAGAGAAGGATTATATTCCCAAGAAAGAGATAAATTCAAAACAGAGAAGGTGGATAAGTAGTTCCATTTCTGTTCTTACCAGTCCTGAGTTGATATAAACATAAAAACTTATGAAATACTCAGGCTCCCAAAAGGCAATACAGTGCAGGTACTAATACTTTGCTAGGAGATTATCACAGATAACACACAAACCTCCTAACACTGAAAGCCTAGACAGTTCCTTTTTTACCTCAACAAGCTATTTCTGTCTTACTGAGTCTTCAGTGTGAGTTTTTTCATTGTCTACATGAGGTAAGGTGGCATCTGTACTAACTTAAAAAGTGGGTGTTAAGCTGCAGGATACATTCCAGTGTCTTAATTAATGTCCTCCAGAACCAGCTTATGCTCTTTCATATCATCATGCCTTTATCTGAGACGAGAGGATGACAAGAAATTGAACTAGGATTTTTCTATTGCTATTACTGCTAGTGGTAGAACCACAGTGGGTTGGAGGGGACCCAGTTATGTTCCCAGCCACCATCTTATTTATTCTTCATTTGCTATTACAGCTTTTTGGACAGTTTTCGGATGATAAAACATATTGCTGAGGGTTTCAGTACTGTGCAGTTTTTTACTGATCAAAGTGGGCAATAGTAGCAAAGAAAACTGACAATGGCCCTACCACTAAGGAAAAAAATCAAGTAATGGTTCAAACAGCTGAGCAACAAAAAAAAAAAATAGCATAGGGGGTAGTGCACTGGACTGAACACTGGTCACCCTTCTTGCCACTATACTTAAAAGAGATTCCTTGGAAAGCGTGAATTACAGCAGTTTGGGGAGCAAACAACACAACAGCCTGAGGGCAGGAAGTGAAAACACACCTTCAGAAGTCCAAAGGATTCCAAAGCCACCAACTGTGCTCCAGTAAGATGATATGCAACAAAGCATATGCATATTTTACACACAGTTTTCCCACCCAGCCATGTTTTCTGGGTCCAGACTACTGCTTCAATCTGAAAAATTTCTTCAACATCTGCAGCTGCTTTGGGAGTAGTGGTGGGAGCACCATGGCTTCAGTTCATGTAGGTAGGAAAAGGGGAATGCTTGTTTATTTTTTGAAGTCAGGGCACATAATAGAGGGAGTAGCACTCAGCCTGAAAAGAAATACTGGTAACTTCAGTACACTGAGTATAATTATTTGTAAAAGCTCAGTGTTTGATCCAATGCCTATTTAAGTCAATGGGTGTTTTTCATTGACTTGGGGTGATAGATAGAATGGGCCATTAGTGCACTTCTTAAAAGCTCTGCTGAACAAATACATCACTAGGAGGTTCAGGACTTTTTTATAATGCCTTGCCTTCTCTCTCAAATACTGCATTTATCTCTAGCCCTGTACTTTACTGCAGCTTGTATTGTAACACTTTCACCTGCATCACAGGAGAAGAATTCTCAGCCTCTTTTCCTCTTAGCCATAACAGAGAATCTGCTCCATTAGTGTCCTCATATCACTGCAGCTCTGAACAGTAAGAAACTTTATTAGAGTACACAAAGCTAGATTAGCGAACATCCTCATACTGTATACTTTACAAGCTTGAAAATATTCCACTTTTTTTTCCTTTAAAATTCTAATTAAACTGTTTTGTTATAGAATTGCAGTTACTCTCACTTTGAAGCACAGCAGGGTGAAACAAGTGGGCAAAAATTATGGATTCATCAAATGAAAAGTATTTGGAAGTTCTCTACTCATGATGGACATTTCCCAGAGGAGGAAGAAGAGAAAAAGAAACAACTTTAGGACAGTCATCTGCATTATGCCAAATTGCCATTCCATTCAGCCTTCTAAAAAGATATTGTTATCTGCTGGTGTTATGATTTAATAGCTATGATTAGGTAAAAGTAGATACCATGGAGAAAACACAGAGCACTCAGCAGTAATAAAATATAGCAGCAATAAAATACAGCAGCAGGTTGTCATTTACTGCCCACATACTGTAAACTTGAGGGTAACTCCATACGTGTTAAGCACCCTGGATTCAATTCACAGAGAAACGGAGCCAAAAAAAGGCACGATCTGTAGCTGTCTGGACCAGGAATGCCTCCCACCTGCAATGGCACTGACTTGTTTGCTTTTCAATTTTTAAATTTTCTGTTTACTTGAGATGCAACACCATTGTCCATAGGAGGGAGCAGGGCATGAACAGGCAGGTCAGTGAGAAATGCAGTTTACCCACCTGTCACTGCTGGGCTAGACTAACAAATACAGATTGTTGAAACCTGTTGATTTACTTGCCATTGCATCACTGGAATAGAAATGCTTCAAACTAAGCAGCCCTTCTGCAGCATCATTCCCCATAACAGCTGGAATTCCTGCAAAGAAAACATTGTTATTTCTTATTAGTACACAGAAGTGGTAGGTCAGCATTTCCAGAAGCATCTTGGTTAGTTAAAGGCCTGCATGCTGGTGAATACCATTTTTACTTGAAACACAACATGCAACATTTAAAAGGAAAACCTTTGAACTGAATAATAATTTGATTTTCAGAAACATTGACAATGTTACTGAAAACAAAATGTTGGAAATGAGGAATGTTCAGATGACACTGCCTTTCAGGTCCCCGGTGCTTCATGAGGCAGCAGTGAGTCACAGCACAAAGCCCTTAGTGACAAGCAGCACTTGCTGACACTGCAGTATCATGATTCAAAAATATGCAGCACCACATAATTAGAAAATTAATAGCTGCTGGTACTGCTGTGGTGTCTCTATTCAGTGCCAGCTGTGTTTCTGGCCATGTAAGCCTGGGGTAGTAGTGGCAGATCAGCTCCCCTGCCCCAGCAGCAAGCAGCTGGAGGAAGAGGGGTGGCTCTGCCTCGCAGTTGTCTGGATGCTGTCCATCTCACCCAGGATGAACATCGGTGCTGCCAGCCTCGTGACCCTGGGAGGACCTAAAGGTCTCAGGAAGACAGGAGAGGAGAAGAGGGAGGGATCTAACACTTCTGAACCCTGTACTGCAGGCTTCTGACAGCCTGTGAATCTCTCTTTTGACAAGTCCCACCTCACCAGTTTTTCTCCCCAAGCCTACTAATTCCTGGACTGAAATCAACTGCATTGCAACAATTTGTGGCAGCATATTCCTTCTATTATCAGTATTATTATAGATTCACTAGGTAGGTACTGCCCCTCCTTAATCCACCTACTTCTTATACCAGTAGCAAGTAAACAAAAATGGAGAATGCAGGACTCCAGGAAGGGTGTCAGCACGTGAGACACATGCTATGCAAAACACCTCTTTTATAATTAGTGAAAGAGAACACTAATTCATCTTGAATTAAAGCATGAGGCTTTCTATTTGCCCGAATCACAGCTTTTTTGCTGATACCCTCTCTACTCACCATGTCAGAGTTTCTAATTTTCCATCTGGGAGTTGAACAAACAACATAATTTGACTCATAAATCTTTGTTAAGATTTTTTGTATGCTGGTTACTTCCCCACACACAGGCACATAAATGCACTCCCATTTCCACAGTAGAGCACTGCATCTCACAGCAGGAGAATGAAGGGGGAGAAAACCAGCTGTAGTACAGTCCTGAGAAAATGAATGCTACCAAAGCTGATACATACTCAGCTTTCCCATGAATTTTGTGGTTTCTCAGAATGAAGCCAGCTTTACCTACCTTGTCAAGGAGCAAAAATAATACTTTTACAGGAAATTAAATATTTGACCTGTTCTGAGACCTCCCACTTTCAAAAATCCTTTGCTTGAAGTAGAAAGATGGGTGAGCGAGGGAGGGCTTGGCAACAGACAGTAACAAGAGGAAATCAAGGTATTACCCGTTCTCATTTAAAAACTGTTGCAAACTATTCCAGAACTGAATGTGTTTGCTCCTTCTCTCAATCCCCCTCCCCAGCTCCCATGTCATCATTACTGAAATCAATCACCACACAGAGTCTTATCACAGAAGTTAAACCTCTGACCTTCAAATTCTTGCCCACCAAGGACAAGCAGCTCTTGAGGCAAAACTGTCAGTGTACCCTTGTAACAGTACACAAACAAACTAAGGATTACAAGCTCCTAATGAGGTCTTTGAGGCTTTGCAGAGCACACTTCTCAAATTGCTGCTCTCTGAACAAAGGAATCTTGCTAATCATTGGATTTGTGCTCTCCAATTTTGAGAAGTTTGCAGTGTTGTTCAAATGATATCTGCTTTTAGATTTCTTTCTTGAGCTTAACAGAACTATCTGTCCCTTCTTTTGGCCCTGCTTCAGGAAAGTGTTTGGTCACATAGTAAGTCAGCTCTTATTCATAAATTCATAGGCATGAGTCTAAAAATATTGCATATAAATCCCAATGGAATTTCAGTATACATTGCCTGAATAGTAAATTTCCTCGACCAAAGCTTTGCAAATGGATTCAGTAAATAAAAAAATAATTCTCTAGAATATGGAGAATTCTTCTGCTGGACAAGTATCTAAGAAGATGTTATTTTGATGGTTTTGTTCTTTCCCTGTGTTAAGTTTCCTTCCCTAAGTTTAGATATGCTGAGGTAGCAGGTCTCTATAATGCTGTCTAGAGAGTTGCAGAAATCTCTTTCTCTTGCTGTGCTTTGACCTCATCTGATTTCATTTACATATTCTGCAGATTTTCAGCTTGGCCTGTCAAATTTGCTTGATATATGCCTAACTCTCTCCCTGGCTTCTCTTCCAAGGGTTTTATCACTCCTGTTTACTTGAGTGCACCTACTTCTCAACAACAGTTTCATTCTTATGCAGAAAAAGACAATTCCTTCCTTGCCCCTTCTCTTCAGCCCAGCTGTACTCCATAGATGTGGCTGCTCCCAATTGCACAGGACTTTGCCTTTGAATAGAATAGGGTTTTTTGCACCAACAAACACCACAAAGTGTGAATCAAACCCAAAGGATGTTTGACTGAGAATTTAGAAAGTTAAACTGCCAAAATATGTAGTTTATAATTAAAGTACTGAGAAAACCTTTACTGAAGAATCAGTAGAGCAACACTATAATTACGCTGTCCTTCACATCCTGCCATTAACATTTCTAGAAGTGACATAATAATAACGTGGTCTTTTTTCTCTTTAGGAACTGTCAGCTCTCTTTACAGGATTCAAGTAAGTTTTTAAAGAATATAAAGTTCTTAAATGGAAAATGCAAATGACAATTTTTGTGTAAAAGACGTGACAGTCACATTAGTAAGCTCATGAAAATCATGCCCATATATGTTTCAAATCAGTAGAGTAGAACTCCTTTTTCCTTTCCCATTTTTTTCCCCTATCTATTCAGATTTCAAGAAAATATATTAAAAAAAAAAAAAAAAAGGACATAAGAATCTCTTCTTTGAGCTCTCCTGTTAACTGCTCAAACCTTGCATTTTTGTAGGAACACAGACTGCCTGTACCTCCAGGAGCACACAGAGAGCCCATTTCAATCAATTAGAATCACTGAATTACCAAGCTTGGAGAAGTCCATCTCAGACCATCTAGTCCAAGCATTAGAAAGGAAGATTGTGATCCCAGGTCCCAAAAGGCCTCTACACAGGTAGCAACCAAGCTGACAATTGTAGAAACATTTTGGGGGATGTCCCAAGAACATCCTTTATGCTGCATTTGCCAGCAGACCACGTTTCTTCTCCCCCATAGCAAGGAAAACGCTGCAGCTGGGAACTGCCTGGGAGCCTAATTGGACATGTATCCTCTGACCACAGCATCCCCCAGGAGATGTCATTGGATTGGTTTTCCTACACACTCAGAAGAGGTAAGAGAAAGTATATGGCCCTGTGTTACTACTTTGGGGACTCTAGTGACCGCGCTGATTCTGAAGGAGAGCTGATACACATTCAAAGCACAAGCTCTCAGGAGTTGTGGCTCACATGAGGCCTTGGCAGCCAATTCTGTTCTGTTGATTTCCCAGTCAATTCTAAGTGTTGATACAAGAAAAACGTGTTTATGAAAAGCGCGTTTTCTGTCAAGCAAGCAGCACAAGTATAATGGAGTTGAAATGAGATACTTGAATGTTTTAAATCTTTTGTGGAGTGTGGAAGAGAAATAAGTGCTAAAACAGATCTAAATGCATTCTCTAGTAGATTTTAATAACTGACTGCTTGAGAATAAATTATATTCAAAAATAAACTATGTCTTCTTGACTAAATTGCGTGAAATTATATGGTTAGGATATTTCAAGATCATCAGATGTTACATTGAGGGCAAATATATCTCATTATAACAGTTCTGGGGGAAGGCAAGTGTTTCGTGTCTGACACAGACAGATAGCACTTACCTGTTTTATCTGTACATATAAGACATTGACTTACTAAGGATAGGCAAGACTGAGTAAAGTAAAATTACTGGGAAAATGTGAATTAGATGTGAACCAAATCTCCATTTACCAAGTTAGTGTAGCATCAAGCTCATGGAAGTCAAAGTATACTTGCTTGAGTCTGGCACTACCTAAATCTAACAGCACTTCTTTCATAAATCAGTTCTCACCAGCTGAGAGAAGCAATAGCAATAATTCACAGCTGACAAAACATACCAGGAAAAACGCTGCTGATAAAACCTTGAACTTTTTCTCTGTTTAGAAACCTGGTCCAGAACCTGTGTAATGAGAGGTGGCCAGGGTCTCTCACCCTCTTTCACCCAAAGCTCCTGTCGTGGGTTGACCCCAGCCAGGTGCCAGGTGCCCACTCAGTCACTCTATCACTCCCTCTCCCGCTGGGAGAGGGGAGAGGATAATATTGGAAAAAATACTATCAGGGTAAGAAAAGGCAGTTTTATTACAGCGGGGAGAAAAACAGAACAAAGAAGTTGAGAGTTGCGCGCGCAAGAGCAGAGGGGAAAACAATCAATCTCTACTTCCCATCAGTAGCAATGTCCGGACACTTTCTGGGAAGCAGGGCTTCAGCACGCGTGATGGTTGTTCAAGGAGGCAAACATGGACCAGCCCTGAGTGCCTCCTCCTCCTCCTCTCTTACTTCCCTTATATATCTGAGCTGATGTCATATGGTATGGAATATCCCTTTGGCTGACTGGGGTCAGCTGGCCTGCTGGTGTCCCCTCCCAGGATCTTGCCCCCCCCATCCCCTTCAGTGGGGGAAGGAATGTCACAGGGACAGCACAGCTTGGCAGCAGCCAAAACACTGCTCTGTTATCAATGCCAGCTACCAAAGCAAAGTACAGCACTGTAAGGGGCTGTGAGCTTTACCCCAGTCAGACCCAATACAGCTCCTTCTTCCACAACAGAGATCACGGTAGTAAAAGATGGTCTTGTGTGTAACACTCTTTCAGGCTGTATATAGTGGAAGAAAGAATTTGTCTTTATACCACAATTAAATCAAGTTGCAGCTCAAAAATCTCCATTTTCCATATATAACCCAAAGCTCCCTTTTACCATATGTGTGACAAAGGCTTTTAACTCAAGCTAGTTGGCTTTTAAGATCAGGGAACTAGATCAAACCAGCAGAACTCAGTTGTCCACTCAGTCATTCTGGCTAAGGGCTACATCAGCTGGGAGGGAAAAGAGTGAATACATGGCTTGTTCTGGCGTTTCCAGTCTGAAATCCCTGCAGCTTCATGATGGGGTTCTCCCAAATGAGCTAGCAATCTTCTGCCAGCCAGAGAAACCCTTCCAAAAGGGCATCATGATGAGTTGAAGCAGGGGAAGGAAGGGTTCATATGGTTGTATCTGTATATGTCAGATGTCATTTTTTAGACTTCCTCAGTGTTCCCACTGCTGTCCTGCCCTTTGGAGTGTTACCCAATGTTGATCCTGTCAGATTACCTACCTGCCCTGCAGTGCACCAGAGTCAAGATGACCAGCTGCTAACTCACTCTTCTAAAAGCTGGAATGCAACTCCATGCACTCCACTGGTGGTCACACACTCCTAAAAGCTGATTATCCTACTCAACATCATAGCAATCATGTACTGTGTAGCAATCTGCCTAGCACTATGCAGAGACCCCAGATTTCTCTGACACCTGAGAGAATAAATAATTCACCTTTAAAAGCTGTCACTGCAGCACAAAATGCTGTGAAGTACACGTAAATAAAGGTAGGACAGGGTATTTGCCTAGGACACATTTTAGGAAATGTCAAAAAGAAGTGTTGCTTTTAAAACAGCACAGGAAATAAGGAGGTCTTCTGATAATTGTGCAGGTCCTCATCTTACTCCGGGTTGGGCATCATGGAAATCACTGAGACATCAGCATCAGAATTGGGATGAGTTACAGATGAAAGTCAGAATAATTTTGCTATGAAGGAGCCAAAAAATAACACAGAGAGAGGGAGAGAATCCCAAACTCAACAGTGTTGTGGAGGAGACCTGGCAGTGGATGCTGCATTAAAGTGCTTGAATGCTCGATCTAAACAAAGACAGACTCTCCATGCCTGACAGAGTCTGAATTTCAGGCAGGTGTTAGTGAAAACCCTTTCTGAACCTGTTTGGCTCTATCCTCATATTCTCACATTTGTGCTGGAAAATTCACATCAGCAGCAATTATTTTCCTTCTGTTTTCAGATCCCACAGCCCTCAGCAGCATTAGCACTTACCCCTCAGCTGTCTTCTTTCATTTGGCTGGCATCCAGGGCACACTCCTTCTGCACTCCAAGTGCCCTGTAAGGCTTCATATGACAAAGCAGCAGAGGATAAGTTGGAAACCTCAGGATCAGTTGTGGATTAATGAGCCTTTGGCAGACCTTTGTACCTTCTGTTTCAAGTGCAAGGCAAAATCCTTTGATCTTCCCTTATCTGCATATTTACGTAGGAACATGTAAACTGAAAAAGAAAACAAATAAATAAAATCCCTTAGGTCCATCAAAATAAGAGACTTAATTGGACAAGATTTGCCTCCTAGAAGAAGAATCTAAGAAGAAGTATGTGAGAGATGTGTAAGATACATGGCTTAGTGCACTAATGGAAGGCTCTCATGTACCACAGGGATGAGCACAGTCTAACAGCTTGGGAAAACTGAATTATTCTTAGCAGCATAACTTTCGACATATACTACAGCATCTATACTATATATTTTATATTTCCACATACATATGTTTGTTTCCTCCTTCGTCTTCGTTAAAGGTATGATTTTTCAAAATTGCCTAAGTGACTTTCCCACTTGGATTTAATTGAATTGCATAATTACTGAAGCTGACAGCATGAGGCCAAATGCTGCTCTTGAAATCACTGACTGCTCTGGGAATTTTGTGTTCAGAAGACCACAGACTTTTGCAGAGAGAGGCTGAATCTGTAGTCTGCATAATTGTAGCAGCCTGGGCTGGCCTTTTGGAGCCAGCCATCAGAATTACACCTGCCCAGGGACTGTTGACAAAGCCTTCAACACAGACAGCATTGGAAAAAAACATCCAGCCTTTACAGAAATGGTCTGTTCTCCAGATATCTATTCTGTGCTTTCCCCCCATACTTCTCCATAGTTTGAAGACAGTGTCATGCATACAGCAGTTCCACTGAAAAAATAGCAGAATTTCTGATTCCTCTGTTTTTCTTGTGGCAGTGCCATTTTCAAATGGCAACAAAACATACTGGAGAAATGCTGCCATGGTCTGTGACTGTGAGAGTGCTAACAAAGATCACTGAACATTTCCATCTGACGATGCAACCATGTGGCTTTAACAGGTACCAGTCCAGCAGGCCTTTTTGCAGGAAAAAAGTGGATGCGTCACAGACTTCCACCAGGATTCATTTTTCCTGAAATTGCTTTACTAAGGTGGGAAAATTGGTTGGAAAAGCATCAGCATTTATTAGGAAAGGATAGTAATGTGGTCGTGATAACAGAATCCAATAGATTGTGCCTCGCCTGTGGAGGGTACCCTGTGTCGACTTGTTTATGCATTCCCTAACCTGCTTTGGCCACAATACCCCCCTGAACATAAACAGTTTACATTGCAAATGTAGATTGACTGGATTCATTTCGATAGAGGAGGGTTAGGTATTGCTGGCAGCCCTGAATGAGTGATAGATAACATCTCATACCACGAAGGGTGGTGGATAAGCAGTTGTGGCATGAGCTTCTAAAGGTACCTGCTTCCTACTGCAAGCAGAACACAGCATCTCTGTGTAGGTTTAAGAATTAACCTGTTTAAAACTGGTAAAACAGTGCTGACAATTTTTTTTTAATGTGATAGGTCAGAGCACAGAACTGGTGCCAGCACTCCCATGAGCCATCAGCATTAGAATGAAGTGCAAACCCTTGGGTTACGCTACATTCTTATGTGCCACAAAGATGGGGGGGAAGTGATTCCAGCTGCTGAACCATCTGGTAATAGCATTAGTGGAGTATGAATGGGGAACCAAATCCCAGCCTGCTTTACTCATGTGAGTAGTTTTGTGCTGATCTGTTCTTAAAATAATCATCAATTCCTGTTCAGTGCTTCCCCCCATAAATTAGGTCCTATGATGTATAACAGCCACTAAAAGAAGAATTGAACAGGGGAAATTAACTTGCTTTTCAGTAGCAGAAATTTATCAAAGCTACTCTTTTTACTGGGACAAAAACAATTCATTTAAGCCTTGTCAAGATTTCTAATTAAAAATGCTCTGCTCCCAACTGCAACTCACAAATACTGTGCTTAATTTGGAAGTTAATAATATTTCCATGCATTTCTGCTACACTCTGCTATTGCAGCTATGACTCTAGTCTGATAACAAGAGCATTGTACCCAAGCCAGCAGTAAATGACTTTCCTCATTTCTGTGCAAAAATGAAGCTTACTTTGTAAAAGGGGAATGGGGAGGTTTGAAGCTGTATTTATTGTCTGAGTTTCAGTTCTATTGTATGAGATAAGAAAGATTTGTCTCATTACGCATAGGTTAATGCATCAGATACCGCAGGCATGAAAAGATTTCACTTTTTATTGGGACTCAATCATCTTGGATCAGACCACCTGCTGCCTGGCAGGTCTGCTGCCCTTAAGTGCTTGTGTGAATAGCTTGGACCACAGATCAAAGCAATGGAAGACCAACTAGCCCACAAATAGAGCTCAGCTCTGCTTTTCATTAGTTGTGAGTTGGAAGAGGTCTCTTCCTTCAAAGACTTAGGTAGTGTAGGCCTTCCTCACGTTCAAGGACCAATTTTCTGTTCTAGCAGAATACGAGTAATTTTATTCTGTTCTGTGATGAATGACTACGATTACATAGGTAATTCAAGCCTATTGTGCTCTGACTGGGTTTTTCATGCAAACTACAATACGAATGTGAAAGAAATAAAACTCAATCTTCACTAACATGAAACAGTTCATCTTAACTTCCTCTGCTTCTAGAGGAGTATTATACTGAAGAACTTGACGTGTGACAAATATCCAGCAAGTCAAAACTCAACACTTTTCTTATGTGTCTTAGAAATGTTTAACTTTGAAGCAATTCTGTCTTCATTATACATCAGTAGCATCATGTCTCTACACCATCTCATCTTTGCCTCCCAGTTGCACCCTTGCTTATAATCTGTGAGACAAGAACACACGCAAGAACATTTGCTGACCATGCAATGAGAGCCACAAACATTTATTTTTCTGTACAATAGTTCATTACCTCTGTAGCCAGTGTATTGTCAGAGTTCCTAGGGGATATTGCTTTAAAATAGACAGTTTTAAGGAGAGATATGAGAGAAAAACAGGAGACATTTTCTGACATCTATGGGGAAGGGTTTTCTAATTACCAAAATCAAAAACAACAGGAGCCATGAGTTTCAAAAAATCAGACTAGATGTAAGGTAGGACATGACTCCTGCATGACCACAAGCCATCATGAATTTTGACCCAACCCATATCTTCCAATACAACGGCTGAAAACCAGACTTCACTTACCCAGTGCTAAAAAAAAAAGCATGATAAAAGCCTCTTAAAAGGAGGACCAGACTTTCGGTTCTTAATTTTACGCAAGTTGGTTAGAAATATATCCAACAGTCAAAAAGCAACTAAAGAAATGGCAGCATAAACATTAAGGGGGAAAAGCCTTTGTTTTAAGCCAGATTTATATATGATTATCTGTTCTTGAAGTTTCAGAGGAATTTTGTTGTTCATCTCTCAGTTTAACCACCTCAGGAATCATTAAGAACTAAAACCAAGTCAGAACTAGGTATTAGTGAGACTTTTCTTTTCTCAATCATTGAAGACTGGCATACACTGCAATTTTTGAACTCAGAGTTCCAATGTACACGTGACAGACAGGCAAGCTAGATCCTTCCTAGCTAATTCTCATTAAAAATCATTAAGATACAAGATAAGAAAACTCCTCACTTTGTTATAACCTGGTCTAAAGCCACTAGAGCCAATACAAGTCTTCCCAGTGGCTTCAAATCAGGCTGAAAATCCTGAGACAGCACCACTTCTTGAGTTTGATGAGCTATGATTCCTTAGCACTTGTGGCAACATGCTGCCCCTGCCAAGGTCACATCAACCATGAAATCCAGGCAGTGCTAGCAGCCAGCCTGCCTTTGGTGACATAAGAGAAACTCCAATGGGCTACGTGGTTTTTGCTGTTATCAGTTTGCTCCCAATGCACAGGGACAGAGAGGAAAAGAATCAATCTCAGCTCTGCCACTCTATCTGATATTCTGTGGCTTGTTTTTTCTTCTGTTCTTTTTTTTTTTTTTTAAATGTAAATACTGTACACCTCATATGGTGGTTATTTTTACTTATTCAAATTCTAAGATGCATTTGCTTTTTCCGCTCTGTAAAAGAAAAATATTAGGTGTCTTGGGCTATTGAGCTGATATTACTTGTGTAAATAGGTTGATGTTGGAAGACCACAGCTTGACATTCTGTGTGCTGTTATGTAGTTTTTAGGGATGTAACTTTGTTAAGTAAAGCCCAACTAGACAGTTGTAATGAAAAAATAATTATAAGTGACAGAAATAGCAGAACTAATTTAGCTGAGAGCATTTACCCAGAAACTTGCTAAAACACTGAAAGAGCAAAAGCACACAACAGTCTTTCAGCCACAAACTTCAAACAATCTGGAAAATGCTCTCCACCTCATAACACTCATTCATCTCAGTCCAAAGGGGCTGCAGCACAACTGTTCCTCTGGGACAACCTGCCCTTGAGCTCTGCAATCATGCAGCCCACACCAGCACACTTAATGCCCTTCTCCTACTATTGACAACTCCTGCTCAGGTAAGCAGCTAAGCTGGAAACAAAGACAATGCCATTTCTGTAACTTTTTGTTATTTTCTATGCATTAAGAATCATCCTTTCACAGAGACAATAAATATCCAAACTTCTTTATACACATCTAATTATTGCATAGTATTTGATACCTGAGTTCCATCCATCCTGACCTAAACCATAATCACAGGAAATGCACTTTGAAACTCAATAGTCTAACCAAATTCATATTAATTCTGATGAGCATGAAAATAAGCAGGACTGCTACAGAAAGTTCAGAAAGTCTAGAAAGTGTTTCATTATATTACAGTTATTGTAAAACATTAAATTAATAATTGCAAACCTTCTTTCTACATATGAGATCCCATTAAAAAGAGCTCCAAAATTTGTCATTTCCTCTCCTACTTCTGAGTGTTGGGGGGGCTGATGCCACAAATTTGGTTTCTCTGGAGATACAGGTTTATCCTCTTGCCACAGATGAAAGACTTCTTGATACTGAAACAGCTTCAAATAAAAGAGTTTTGTTAAAAACTATGAGAAAACTGGCATGTATAAAACCAGCAAAAATACCCGGTTGCCATAAATTTTGTGACTATGATAATACCAATAATAATATATTTTCTGCTTTTGGACTTAGATCTGTATCTAACCTCTACTCAGAAGGGCACCTAATGCAAAGAACACATTAGCTCCATTTCTATAGGAAGCAGGTGGTTTCTTTCACCTTTCCTCTGAAACATCTGGTGCTGGCCACAATCAGAGACAAGTTTGTTGAGCAGATTGATATCAAGCCTAATTTGGTATGGTAAATCTTTTGAGACAAATTCCACCATAGCATGCAAATGTACCATGACTCTAAAGTCAACAATTTGACATAATTTTTATCATTATAGATTTGTCCCAGGTTGGCTGGGTATGAGTTTTGAGGTCTTATTGTAGTCCTTCTCCTTTTTAAGTAGGAATTTATTGAATTTTAATTAAAAAATAAACACAATTGTGTTTTCTTTAGCATATTAACTCCTGAATATACAAATGGAGACTGAATTCAAACAGGGGGGGAAAAAGCCCAGTTTCATGAGATGGTCACATTAGTCAGGTGAAGCAGTATGCTGCAGTACAAAGGCCAGCAATCTTACATATGTAAGTGCCTATTCTCTAGATCTCACAGCACAGTTGTTTCTCCTTCACCAAGTGCTGCCAGGATCTACAAACAAAACTAAAAGTGTTGTCTCCAGCTGTGTTGCTCAATGTAAGGGACACTTCATCACTAAGAATTTTTTTGACCACCTGCAGCCACTCACAAATGCATCTTTTCCTTCCTTCACAAATTCAGAGAGAAGGGAATTTAAAGCAAAAGCTGTGATTTTTCCTACCTGGGAACAATTTGTGACCTGTGCAGACACAGAAAAGCACAGATGGTCCAAGAAGTCCTGGGAACAAAGGAAGAAAGGAGGGGAATGAATACCTTGTCCTCATCCTCCTCTTGTCTTTCAGAAAGACACCTGTAGACTCTGATTTCTTTCCCAAAGAGAACTGATTTATTTTTACTCATTGCCTGCTAGGAAATTTTGTGTTGATGTTAGAATTGGCAAATACTTTTTCTGAGAACTATAATCCTGCTTCTCAAATTGCATTAAATTGTCTGTTTTCCAGAATTTTGGAAAGGACTAATGGTCACACAACCATTTTCTCTGCAGGTCTTTGGTTACATGTACATCAGGCAATGATAACACTACAAAATAGCTGTCATGCAAAGGTAAGCTTAAAAACCAAGGAGTTTGTATAGTTAGGCTGGTCACAGATCACTCAAAACTGAAACCAAGCCTCCATTAATTCAATTGCAAGCTGTAGATACAATGAATCCATATTTTACTTTTCTTTCTGGATTAAAAACAGACTCCTCTATGCATCCTGCACACAACAAATACCAAGTATTCATTACAATCAATAGAGTGTATTATATTGTGACCTCTCAGCTGTAGCAAGATCTTTCACCCAGCAGAAATCATTCTATGTGAAGGGCCCTTGAGCACAAATTAAATGAAAGTAGACTGCAATCGAGGGAAATTATAGTCATAACTGCTGTAGAAAGGAAGTCAACTCTTTCTCTGCTTGATCACAGCAAACAGTGCAGATGCTCTCTACTATCAGCATTGATGTACGTGCCAAAATTCCTTCCTGCTAAAGGAGTTTTAATAAAATCCTTTTTTCCTAAATGGATGTGTCATCAGTACTACACAAAAACAAAGACAAAAACAAGCCTTGAAAACACAATAGGAACCCAAGAAACAATTTGATCTAATATTGACGTTGTGATACAAATTAGTGTCTAATGACAGACACTTCAGTTATGAATAAGAATTCACACATTGCCTGCCTAAGTGATATGTGTGGAGTTGCACTAAGTACCCTTAAAGGTCTCCTGCTCCAAGAAGTTTGACAGAATCACACTGTTCAAAACACGAAACATGTGCTTGCTTAGAAAACTGGATATCTTCTTTTTTCTTTCCAACTGCTTCTTCAACATAGATTTTACAGCATAATTTTATTCTCTACAAAGCTTATAAAACCAAGTCATTCTACAAGATAGTAAAACATCAGAATCCAAGCTAGCTTGACAATAACCAAGAAGTTAAGAACAGATAATGGAATCTATTGGCCAACAGCTACTAATTAAAAACACAAAGTATTATTACTTCTGATCATGTTTATCAGAGACAACTCACTAGCTGGTAAAGTGCACCACACTAAAGTGCACCATAGAAAGGGCAGAGATACTGTTCTTTTGAGAAGAGACACCAACTTAAGGGCTCTAAGCCTTTAAACACAAGATCCAGTTTAGCAGAGATTTTGAGCTGTCTAGGAGAATAAACAGGCCTTTCATGAAGGTAGAAACCCTTCAGTTTTCCCAAATAAATGAATGCAAAATTCACAGTTCTCCTTCAGGACTCAAAGGCATTAACACTAGATCCCTGAAGGAGCACAGGCCACTTTATGTCAATGACACCAGTGAATAAGTAAAAGAAAAAAAAAATAGAAACTTTAGAAAATGGTTAAAATCTATTTAAGGATATTTCCATTAAAAAAATACACTTCACGAACATATCAACTAACAGAATCCTCTTTTAATGCGAACTCCTAGTACATGTTAAAGATTAACTTACAGTGCTGACTTCTCAAAGAGAAAAATGCAAATAAAAAGAAAACATGTTGTCTTAATCGAAGTGCTTGCAGGAAACATACCCATTTCCATCAATAAGAAACAGCACGCTCTGGGGACCAAGACAGATGGATGACAGGCAAATGGTGAGAAGTCTGAATTGATCATCTCTAACATCACTTTAGGACTCCTCTTTCCATTCTGAAGTTGTTAAAAGCTGAGAAATGCAGGAAAATAGCAGAGAGGAAACATCTTTTTGCCCATGAAAAAATAAATGCAAGAATGTATTATCTTTTCTATTTATGGCCTCAGCTCTTTATTGGTTCAGGAAATATTTGCATATACATATATAATTTTTCCCATTGAAGATTTTGGAAAAATGTAAAGGAAAGTCAGATTATTATTTATCTTATCATGGCTGAGTCCCTTTTGTAGTACTCATCAATCTGCAGTAATTGGACCCAACAGTTGCATCCCACGCAATTCCAAGCCAGCTGAATCTGGCAAGATACCAAATACTGACTTTACTCTGGGTCTCTCCAGAATTTTTCTGAATACAGAAGTCCTGTCTAAAGCCCTCTGAAAGGCATATTTTAGTCCTGGAGTCCAGGACCAGGAACCAGGGGTAAGGCACAACTCAAGTCTGTTGATAGGCATATTTTGCCAGAATTAGACCTAGCTGTAACTATTCTGCTTCATATTAAAAATAAATAAATAAATAAACAAAATTCAATGGAAGTTCCTACAAACACCTGATTCAATTTTAGCTGGTGGCAGAGCACTGCAACATTTGCAAAAAGACCCCACAAATACTTGAAAAACATCTTCCTTTGGAGCATTGATCCCTTCGTTTGCAGAAAGATGTTGGACTTACCTCCTTTTCTTTTATAGATATGTCTCCTTTACAGTACTGAAGCACTATCATTTTTCTTCATCATCTAGTTGAAATTTTCCCATGTTTGCCCCATCTCCTCTTCTTTATCAGCAGCTGAGAAGGGATCACATAAAAATCAGTGATTCTGCTAGTAACAACCCTTCTGTTCTACCACAGTGGAAACATCTGCTGAGACCTTGATTGGCCTCTTACTGCTTCCTAGATGCATTCACCACTACCATAAAATAGATTCTTTTCTCTGCATTGAAGGTCACAGTCATAAATGATGCTCATAAAACAAAGAAAAACTCTTGTCCTGACAGGGGCATGCTCCCCATGCTGTCACACTATTGCTCCTATCTTTCTGTACCAGAGAATCCCCAGACTCTACAGAAGGAGAGCTCCTGCAGCAGGTTATAAATAGGCTCTCCCAGCAGAGCACAGGCTCTGTTTTATCCTAACACCACAAGGCTGCCTCCAATCTGGGTGTCAGCTACCTGTGATACCCCTGTTTGGTGCTACCCATGTGCCTCCTGGCCTTCAGACTACTGCTCCTCCTTGCTTTTGCTAATTGGAATTTACGGGAGTAGAATGTGTGTCACACGCAGTTACAGAAGCATCTCCACCTATGGGCCTGCAATCAAAAAATAAATCATTTTGTGCTAATGTTTTCTTACAAAGGGCACTGTCATATACAGTAATTCATCAGCACAGTAATATAAACACGAAATTAAGGCATAAGGACACTCTAACATAATGAACCATGAAACAGATAACTTCACACTATATTGTTAAGGGCTTTCAGGCTAGAGAACACAGATAGTCCTTCTTGAAACAAGAAGTCAATACTTGTCCCTGGGCTCTTCATTTGTCAATTTCCTTCACAAATCTCAGTGCAGCCACAATGTGCATCCCGGCTAATTTTGAAACACCTTGTAAACTGAACCTTGTCTCAAGCTGAGCTCTCCAGATTGGGTGGTGAGGTCAACTCACCAAACATCCAAGCCCCCAGCTATATAATCAATCATGAAGTCAGGATTTCAGGCTGTGTGTATTTTAAAGTGTGTTTTAAATAAAACAGTACTGAAACACTCCTAGCCACCTGACCTGTTGGTCCTAGTAATAAATAGATCCACTCAGCCAAACCCTGCTGTCACAAAGAGATTAATTTAAATTAAAATAACCTTTTTTTCCTTTTCTCATCAGTTACCACCGAATAGATCAGCTTATAAGACATAAACCAAAGACCAAGTCAGAAGCAATTCAGGAAGACTTTGTGCATGCTCAGAGGTGGCCACACATGAGACTCGAGAATAAAATTCTGAAAAATCGATCGCATCACAACTCAGGAAACCTGTAATCTGAACATCACAATTTCTTTTCCCTCCCCACTAACAAATCAGTTTCTTAAGATTAGAGAATTATATCTTTGTGTATGGGTTACATAGAAAATATTTGCACCCTCTATGTATTATTTTCTGAGCTATACCTTGTTATTAGCTCCTTTCAGAATGCTCAGTATTTGCACCAATTGCCTCCATTCCTTGCTGCTGACTCTCATGACTCTTGCCATTAATTTGTTGCCTAAAGAAATCGTTCTGGAAACCTCCTGAAATATCTCACTTGCTTGGTGCATAAAATTAGGCACTTCTACAACAAAGGCTGCAGCTTCATCAAACAGCCGAGTTCTAAACTGGATTACTTGAGTCTTGGTTTGATGCCTTTAGGCTCTCCACTGTCATGTGAAGGAATCATTAATAAAGCAAGTGTAATTTTTACACCTAGAACAATTCTCTCTTCAGGTGGGAAAAAAAAGCATTCCAATTCATTTGAGCTAAATTCTCAAGAATCCTGGGAAAAGGGCCAAGTAGCAAAAATAAAACCATTTCAGCACAAGACCAAAGAAAGCAAAGTAGAACAATTTTTGATCTTATCCTCTAGACAAGTGTTGACCTACAGCAAAACAAATTATAATCACTTTTAACTAATCAGATTGTTGCCTTTTTCAGTCTTTATCTCTGCAAATATAAGGAGTAGATGGAACACAGATGGTCACCTTGCTGTGGTCACCTCATCCTGAAACCTCAGAAAAAATACAAGAGCGTTATTTTCATATGCAATCACCAAAGCAATATCATCTGGGAATAGACTTTTACCTTTAGCTTAGGACAGGAGAAATTTTACTCTACCTTCTCTGTATTAGAAGTATTAAATTGCTTCAGCTATCTTAGAAGCCTTGTTAGCTGACTACAGGACAGTTTGCAATTGCTTAAATGGAGTAGAAACTTACTAAGAAGTTTCCTTAGATGATCTATAAGGTTAATAAGCCACCAAGTGAGTGCCCTTAAATAATATGTTAAGTACATCTGGGAGATGGGGTATAGGAGGTGCCAAAGAGAGAAATCACATATATTCATGGCTTAGTATCTCTTCACCTCAAGAAGCTATCTAAAGCATCCTGTTAATATGTCAACATTTTTACTTGGAATGAATTTCAGCCTCTTCTCTCTCCTGAAGCATTGCTGCATTTTTTTTCTGGGAAATAGGAAGAACAGGTCTATAAAATTCCTTCCAGGCCAAACAACAAAAACAGCAGCTGCAGGAGGTATGAGTGGCTTCTTGGCAGAAAAACATTCTGTCATACATCAGACCCACACTCATTAGTATTAGTGAGCATTGCTGCAGTCAGAATTAACTGTTATGCACAGGACTCAAGGATATTTTAGCCTCAAACCATGAGAAATCGTATGTATTTTAACACTGGAAGCAATGGTGGCATCAGCTAAGCTGAACCCCTAATTCTTTTGAACAGGATGCAAAACTAATGCCCTCCTGTTAGTTTAGCTGAAGACTTCCAAAACATTAAATAGAAAATATAACACAGTCTTGTAGTGGGGCAAAATAAAGAAAAACCTCATAAGAAAAAAGAAAAGAAAAAAATCATTATTTGGATCTACTTCTGCACAGTACTTAGCACAGACTGAACATTAAATATTAAGCATTACTAAGCATTAAGAGACCTCATTACCATTCAGGTAACATCTAAAAGAATCAGGCCTTTTACGAGGGGATAGTAGCTACAGAAAAGGTCATAGTGGCATTTTTAATCAGTACATCTCAAAGCACCACAAGAAAGATGCTGGTATCATCATGCCCACTTTACAGATTAGGAAATCGAGGCAAAAAGCTTCATCAAGATTTGCCAAGCTACTATTAGAGCTAAAAACAGAAGCCAGTTCTCTTAAATCCTCATTTAGTCTAGTCACGAACTTTTCAGGAGAAAAAGGAGACAGTTGTTCTTGGACAATGATAAAGACCTGACTTTTCAGAGGTGCAGTCAGCAAGGGAGACAGACACTTAAAGCCTACAGAAAAAAAAGCACTTATTTTTTCCCTTCTTACAGCCAACACAGTCACCAGATCAATAAGCAGCCTGGAGTGCTAAGACCATGTTTCTTGGCCTAGTTTCAGATGGCATTCCAGACAAACAAACCCAACTGCCCCCAAGGGGTTGTTCTGCAGCCAGTGGGATTCCCTTCAGACAGAAAAGTTGTATGCACAGGACAAGTTGAAGGATCAAGACATAATAGCAAGATTAAATATTCAGTTTAGAATGTTTAAAATTGCAGCATCCCTTTAAATATAAACTATTTCCTACATAGTCTTGACAGTATTCTCATTAAATGCTAATAGATGATTCTGTAATAAACAGAACCTTAAAAATGAATCACATTTATATACCTTGGGATGTCATGAGTAACAGTGTTTTCCAACTTAAGAGTGCACAGAATCTTTTTTTTATGATGCATTGACAACTCCTTGGTGTTGAACATCACTTCATAATACCTCACATTATAAATTTATTTCTTTTGTACCAAAATTTGCAGTTATTCTATAAATATAAAATGTTAGTTGCATAATTTTCTTTATGAGGATGCAAGAAAGTCACTTCAGATTGACCTTTTTATTGTACAGGCAGAGCAATCACTTCCATGTGTGCCCTAACAATGATAAACCTGAGGTATTTTTTCTTATGAGCTAAACTGATGTACTGCTCCCTTAATTAGAAATGCAAATATGTGGGCTGAAGAGAAAAACTGTAAACAAGTAACATTTTCAGGTCAGCTTTCTCATGGTCCACTCCAGGTGCACAGACCATAATCTACTTCATGCAAAGCAGCTGGTAAACCTGAGGTAATGGTTAGTTAAATATGCTGTTCTAAGACACTTTGAAATCCTTCAGTCAAAGGCAGCATGCAATCTCAAAAACAATTACATCCAATAATCAGTGTTATCAGCTACTACAGTAACATAAATTGCATTAACACAGGCTGTAGGCCTCCCAACAGTAACAAACTTGAATTTCAGAGGAGTCCTTAAATGAAATTCTGGTGCTGGGACAGAGGCAGATGACTCAGCCATTAAAAATGCAGTACTGTCTCAGCTTTTTTTTCCCTTTGGAACAAAACCTTAGAGCCATACTATGGAGTACATCTCAATTCTTAAAACAAAAAAAGCCTCAAAGAAGTCAGCAACTGTTTATCGCTGCTGTTCACACAGTTCCAAGCTCATCATAGTCACTTGCTAGGGAAACCACATTATTTCTGCACATTCATGGTGTTCAAGCTGGAAATAATAGCAGAGCAAAACAAGAGGTTTTACATGAGTTCTATATTTGAGATGCCAAGGGAAAGAAAACAAGATGAGAATCAGGTCACTGACCTAGGTACAAAAGGATGCATATTGAGATCCATTTTTAGCAATAAGGTAAGTTATTACCCTAGGCCATGAAAAAAAGCAGACAAGCATATCATGTGAGCTCTGCAGTTTAATGGCAATGTTGGTTTTACTCTTACAATGATTAATTACCTGATTTAATTATTAGTAGTTACCTTGCATGCAGGGCTACAGCACAAACATGAACCAGAATTTCCAACCTCTTCACATCTACAGAAATTAATTCTGTGTACTGTGGGGTTTTACACAATGGTGACAGAAGTGTCATTATAGCCAGCTATGACAATATCTGGATCAACTTATTTATTTGCCCATTTAGATTTAAAAATCTGGCAAAGCACAAGTTTTATAGTACTTATCAAATAAGTTACATCAGTGCAAACTCCTAGAGGTATGTACAAATACATATCTTACAATAATGTACAGCAAGAGAAGTATTTAGAGATATTCTAGATTGATAAAAGATTAAAGCAGTGTAACTTAATTTGGGTATATGCATGTCAACAGAAGAAAACAGATTCCATTTAATTTAGGCTAACATTTTAAAGGGATTTAGTCAAGTACACAAAAAAAGCTGTCTGGAAACCCCCAGAAATTGCTACACAGACAAATTGCAGTAAGGGAACCGGCTACCGCGCATCAGCCGACCTGTGGCCACAGTCCATGTCAGTTTTCTTGGACCATAGCAAATAGTGAGGTAACCAAAGTTAGCCTGGGCATCTCCCCATGAAAGCTAAGCTGACTCACATAATTTATCATCCTCCTAGGACAGGTGCACAGTCACTGTACATCAGCTAATGCACAATATCTTGTCAAGGTGCATCACTGGATGAGGAACGGGAAAACAGAGTAAAATTGGTCTGGCCTTGCACAAGAAAAATAGCTAAATGACCAAGGTAAAATGAAATAAACTGCATTTTGTTCCAATCACTGCATTTTTCAGGGATCTGTGCTGGCATAAACTAACTGGCACTGGTGCAAATTTTTCTTTACCCAAATGGAAACCTACAGAGATGTCTATAAAATGCAGCACCAGTTTGATTAAGTGTGCATTTTAAATTACTGCAATGTAACTCACTTCAATACACTACATTCAAAGCAGGATTATTTTAATTTGCCTTAAACTGATTGGGAATGTGTTTAAATTAAACCAACATATTCTTAAATCAGAATCCTGGACCAGATTACCACAACTATGGTATAGACCTTTTTTTATTATTTTAAAATAACCCGGAGGGTTAAATATTTTCTAAAATTCTCATCAGACAGGCCAAAATTAATACTTGTAAAGGAAGTGGAAGGTCCATTTAAGACTTCCATTTGTAGCCAAGTTTTTTACTCCAATTATCTTTTGCACCTACAAATGACCCAGAAATGGAAATATTTGCATATGCAAGACGATTATAAATATCTGATTTACTCATGGCTGAAATTTAGTCCTACCTGAGGAAGTACCCTGAGGTAACTCAGAAATAGTTAGTTATTATCCTTGGAAGAAATGAACTATTTCTACAGCTTCAGCAATCCAAATGGAAAATGTAAAACCTTTTGCTCCACAGACTCAAGGACTATAGTTAATTAGAATAAATTATAATGCTCCTTTAAAACCAATACATATTAAAAGAAGCATATTTAAAAGACTAGAAAAAAACCCAACTTAAAGTAACAAAACCAGTAAATTGTTCATGATTCTGCAAATCAGTATCAAAGGATTTGCTGTCAGTCTCTTTTAAGATCAAACTGTATAAAAGAGAATTTTTCTATGTGTTTTGACGCAGGAACATCTCAAAAGAGATTTGCCAGGTTTATTGCTTTGGTTGGAAGTGCCAAAATATACAGAAAAAATATTACTGTCCAAGATGTCCGATTTGATTTCTAAATAAAACAAGTAATAGCCAGAGTTTCATACGTTACAGGAATCCCAATGGTTAAGGAATCACTCACACTGAAATGGCAGAGCAAAACATCTCAGCACACGCAGGAATAAACAAGGCCTTGATCCAGGAAACTGCTCCTTGTTGAGACTACTTGAGATCAGTTAGATTCAGCATTGACGTGGGACATGGCTGATTCAGGGCTGTTCACAAGACTGAGGCTAAAAAACCAAAAGAAAACTAAAACAAAACAGAAATTCCTCTCAGCCCCATCTGCATTTTTTTTAATTTTCCATTTTAGTTGTGCCTTCTATATCTTATAGTAAGATATGAGGAAGTCCAAGGTTTATGTTACTCTTAACATTTTTCAATAGTAAAATGGGATTTTACAAAATTACCAAAACAAGTGAAATAAATATTTTCACATCTATTACTAATATTCAGTAATTACTTCATAGGTGGAAAAAAATGTTTTAAAGGGCTAAGAAATTTAATGTGGAGGTATTCCCCCAAAGTCAGCCCATAAATTCCTCTTCTCTCCTAGTGGCAAACTTCCAAATATCTTTCATTTCCATTAGCAAGTTTCTCAGCTCGTCCTTGTGGGTAAAGGGGTTGTAAACCGGTGGTTATGGAGAAAGGTCATTCTGAGCTGTTGTGATTCAAGTGCTGGCACAGGTTCTAAAATAAAGCAGCCTTCTCAGTGCTGTGATAAAGGCTGAGCCTTCAACATTTCTGGTTTAGCTGCTGTTGAAGATATTGCTGATGCACAGAGTTAGTTATTTTCAGCAATTCATACTACCCTTGGAAAATTTGCAGGGAAAATTGAGAGAAGTCGCACTGTACTTAAAAATACACACTATATCTACAGTTTCCATCCATTAGCTTAATAAAATTTAATTTATTCAAAAAAACTCTGCTCCACCATAGAGCTTGTATGCTTCTCCTGTTTTCAAAGCATTAAGTGAAATGCAAAAGGCAGACACTTATCCCAGCAGGGAACAGCACTGAGATATTTCATAGCTTTGTAAAGTTTTAAATCAAAGGACACCATGAGATCATCCCATCTGCTTAAGTTTCATCATAATCTATTATTATGTTTCATCTGGTCACCTCTGCACTGAGCCTCCTCTAACCTGTGTTTGTTGATTGCCTGTCTACCAAAGTGGACACTGGGGGTTTTGTTTCAGTCATTATTAGCTCAACTGTGGCCTCTGTGGCCCCTGCTGCAGCTGCAAATTAATCCTGGGTGAATAAAACAGCGCAGTTTTGTGTGGCACTCTCTGCCAGGGCAATTCTTTGTGCTTGTGTGGCATGGCAAGGCTGATGTAGGGATGTCCCTCACAGTTCATGGCACTTGAGGACTCTGACAATAGAAGTGGCAGGTATGTCACGGTGCAGTGACAAAATCTGAAAAGACACTTAATCCCCCTCTGCTGGTACAGAGGCTATTGTGGGTGACTGGCCATCAGGCTGCTTCCTGAATGACACGTGTGAGGGGTTCCAGGACTGTCATCAGTCCAAAAATGACTGGAGGACTGATACAACCATAGCATCTGATCAGGCAGGAATAACTGCAGAACAGGTTTTTACACATATCCTTCACACCTCTTCAGATGTTTGAAACCAGGACACCTGTAAAGATATTTATCTGTACTGTAGCTCCAGCACAACTGACACTAGCAGTTGGCTTCAGGTAAACATAGGCAATACTTCACTGTCCGCTCTTCCTCTGTGATTTGACCCATAAATGATAGTGCCCTTCCTTCCATTTGAACTTTTCTGCATCACTGACACAACTGGAGTCTGGATTAGGCTGTATATTAACATACTTGAAGACCTTTGAAGGCAGCCTCTACACTTTTTCAATCTGTTTTCCAACATGCCCAACACGACAACACAAGTATGGCCATGCAAAGGAGTATGCTCACCAACAGTAGGTGAAAATGGATCAATATGATCATGGCTGTCAAAAAAAAAAGGTGAATCAAAGGATTTCTGAAGAAGTTGGAAGGAATTTAATGAGTGGATGTAGTCATCCCATCATTTTATTCTTGAATGAGAACATGAGGAGACACAGCAGAGGCATACTTGTCAAGTGTGAAAGAAATGAATCTCCCATGGGGCTCAAGAAAAGGAGAAGCCCTGATGACAAATTAAAAGGAGGTAAAAGCACAGGTGTCCAGATACAGAGTTCCATGTGATTCCTTCAGCTAATTAAGTCTTTCAGTACTGAGATGGAAAATAGCAATAAAGAAGAACCACATTTCCTTACAGTTTAACTTTCTAGTTCTCAACTGCAACACTGACTACACTGCCTGCAAACACAACAAAGGGACCTCTCTCCCTCTTTACTTTTTTCCTGCAGTCAGTCATTTCTGACTTTCCTTGAGGTGCCACTGAATTCTAAAACTCAAGGAAGAAATTAGTCAGCAAGTGGGTAGGAGTGTAAAGGAAAGAAGGGGTAAGAGATGGCAAACAAGTCAAACCAAACAAGCAAAGGAATCTATAGCACCAATATCAAAGGAGCAAAAGTCACAATGGCTGAGAACCTGAGGCTGATGTGATTTACTTGCATGCCTTAGGACATTCAGTTCCACATAATCCACTGTCAAAGTCAATTATAAGTATTACAGTATCTGCTACTGGAACGGATCCAATTCATTCAGAAGGAAACATCAAATGCTGCCTGTAAGGTATATGAGCACTTAATGACAAGGATTTATACCAAGATACAATCAAAATGAACAAGCTGTACAAAAGAGCAAACCAAAGCTACGTTGCTTGTGTCTCTCTGTTTTTAATAGCTGCACTTGATTTCTCAAGGGATTATTTTAAACTAACTTTCTTCAAACATAACAGCATTAGGAAACAAGGGAGTAAATAATCTTTTTTTGTAGCACTGGCCCATAAAGTTACTTTCCTAAGCCTATATTAATGTATCAAACCAGACATAATTATTAGATTTTTCAGACACTCAGAGCCTGGCACCTTCTGTTGAAATCAGTAACACCATCTATCTCTCACCACATGGCTTTACCACTACTGCGAGGATGATCCACTCCTGACTGTGATGAAGTAGTGCTATTTGAAGGAGGAAACTGTGCTGGTAGGCATAGAGAAATGCTTTGAAGAATTTGAAATCAAAGTACATTCTTTTTTTGTCAAAGATATACAGGCAGAACTATTTATTTAGGACTGGAACTGCTCCATGGATCTTGCCCCATTTTGAGGGCAGACAGTTGAATAACAATTTTTAGTATATCTGCTTGACTCAGCAACACCACCCCATTCTGGCAAAAGAGGACCTTGGCCACATTTATTTCTGTTTTGATCTTTCTTGACTTGTGTACCATTTCCATGTACTTCAACAGAAACCATCTAACATTTTGGAAATTCCAGCTGGCAGAGAGCAGAGCAGCATGCACCCTCTGAAACACGCGTGCTGTGAGTGCATCCTGTCCATTCTCCTCACCTAAAAGTGGCTTCTCAACGGGCAACAAATGAAGTCTAGTTCTACCAGACGTCAGGGTGTCTAAAAGATCAACAAAACTTTGAAAATTTACATGATGATCAACTCAATCCCATGGCCCAAACCTGCACTCTGGGAGCAATCTAAACCTCAACACAAAAGTGCAGGTTGAATTTTTCTCACCTTCTTATCTTTCTAGCATAAGCACACAGCAGCAGGAATAGTGTATATATGTTCTAACCTTAAATTCCATTGCACATACTCTTCCTCAAGAAATTATGGGGTGTGCAGCACAGTCAGGTAGCTGGTACCCTGACATGGGACCAGGAGGTATAAAGGCCATCCCAAGAGGTGACAGGGGAGGGAAAGGAGTAGGGGCTTGCTTAGCACACCCTCGTTAGGTGCACAAACTCAACAGAGGTAAGCAAGGCAAGCAGAACTAAACAGCTGGACTTGATGATCTGAAACATCCTTTTCCAACCTTAACAATTCCATGATTCTATGGAAATTTCTAGGATGTGCACAGACGTGCATTCATTACAGAGAAGAATCATGCAGTCCTACTGGAAATTCAGAAGGCAAAATAGGAGACTGGATTTTAATTTCTAACTTCCAACACCTCATGGAACCAGGCCTGGACAGCAATGGTGCACTGGTGCAAGAGTGGCTCACAGGAAGCAAGCTGGTTTACTAGATACAGTTTGCTAGCAGACAAACTGCTCTAGCACAGGCAGGATCAGGGAAAACAAAGCCCACAAGAACAGAAAGAATTCTCTAAAGTGATATTCCAAACAGCTGTGGATATCCCTTAGGAAGAAAAATTATGCTTCTACTGTTCCTCTAGAAAACAGATGCAAGATCTATTTCCAGGTCTTTCATTTGACTTCCCCTGAGTATGTCAACAATGTATTTCTATATTTCTTACTTCCCTTTAGCAGGAGGATTTCACTCAAAATTGTGGACAGCAAAGGAGACTAGTTTCAGACCTTTTTACCACAGTAAAAATATTTCTACACCATATAATTTCTTTTGCTACAATGAATAATTATAAAGTCAGCTGAAGTTCAAGATAACATATCTTAAGAACCTTAACAGGGAAAAAAATGGTATCTACCTAATTATACATCAAAGAGTACTTTTGGAATAAATTCTGTTATCTGCAGAGTTAGAATTTTTTAAGTGTTCTACTTTAGTAATAAGAACAGTGCTGCTTGAATTAACTATTCTGCATAACTGTGCTCAGATATCAGGGGTGTCCAAATGTACTTTTACATGTCCACTCTATTATTAACACTAGAGATTCTCAGTCCATTTTTCCCACAAAAAATATTCAATTCCTAATGCAGAAGTACTTCTACTATGGTCTTTTTTAATAACTTCAGTCTTGCCACAGTTCAGCATAGTATTTTATAAAGCTTCTTTTTGAGTTAAAGGGCATAAAGTTTCCATAATATCAGTAATGTATATTGAATTTTTATTTCAGCTTTCAATTATTTTCACATTTTTATTATAGTTTTCTTTACTAAAATGTCTACATGGGGGAAGTCTCATTTTCCACACAAGAATATATCTAATTCTGACATCCATCTGTCTGGAAATCTTTTCTATTGTATTTGTCATAGCATATTTAGAAGTAAACTTATTCTGTGACATTTCAAGATATAACAGCGTTTTCTCATGCACACTAATGAAAATCCTAAAAATTTCCTATACTATGTTGAGAATTTGCCCTAAATCATAGATATGAGGTTTATAAATGTATTTAGAATCTGCAGACTAATTTTCATTCAAAACACTACTTAAAGATGATCAGAGTTGACGTTGGAAGAGACTTCTGGAGGTCACCTTGTCCAAGTCCCCAGCACAAGCAGGGCCACCTAGAGTTTGTTGCCAAGGACCATGTCCAGACAACTTTTAACTATCTCCAATGCTTGAGACTCCATAACATCCCCTGGGCAACCTGTGCCAGTGCTCAGTCACCCTCACTGGGAAAAAGTGGTTTCTGATGTTCAGAGGGAAACTCCTGTATTTCAGCCTGTGCCCTTCACTCTGGTCCCGTCACTGGGTACCACTGGAAAGAGCCTGGCTCTATGCTCTTTGCCCTCTCCCTGCAGTTATTTGTACACATTGGTGGGATCCCCTGAGCTTTCTCTTCTCTGAGCTGAACAGTCCCAGCTCTCTCAGCCTTGAGTCATAGGAGTGGTGCTCCAGTTTCCTAATCATTCTCATGGCACTTCTTTGGACTCTCTCCAGTATGTCCCCATCTCGTTTGTCATGGGGAGCCCAGAACTGGACACAGCACTCTCGGGTGTGGCCTCACCAGCACTGAGTAGAAAGGATCACCTCCCTTGACCTGCCTAATGCATCCCAACAATAAAGTAGCTTTTTTTGCTGCAAGGGCACATAGCTGGCTCGTGTTCAATTTGGATACCATCAGCACTCACAGGCCTTTTTCTTCCAAGCTGCTTTCCAGCTGGGTGGCCCCCAGCATTTATTGGTGCAAGGCCTTGTTCGTACCCATGTTCAACATAACCCAACAGTGTGTCCTTGCAGCAAAAAAATAGTAACATTTCCTTGGGCTGAATTAGAGTGTTGCCAGCAGGTCAAGAGAAAAATATAAACACTTCAAGGGCGGGTATTGGATCCTGCATCAGTCACTGGGAGACATTGCTTGTTACTGGCCTCGAACTAGATTTTGTGCCACAGATCACAACCCTCAGGGCTCAGTTGTTCACTCAGTTGTCAATCCCCCTCATTGCTTGTTCATGTAGCCCACAGCTCCAGCTCCTCTGGGGAGGCCTCACTGAAGTCAAGGTATACAGTGTCTACTGCTCTTAAGTGTACCAGAATCATGATTTTCTCTCTTATTCTTTTATTGTTTATTTACACATCAATATTCCCAATGTTCTGTGGTTAACATTTTTAATAGAGAGTAGGTTAGGCATTTGGCATTTATCAATTTGTTCATTGCCCCTGAAATCAGTAATTCATTTCTTCTTACACACTAGACCAGGAATCAGCCTTTAATACTGGGAAGAGAGAGCATGAAAAACACAGAAGCAACGAAGATCACGCTTTAATTTTTATTTTGTTAACCTTTTTTCCTCATACATTCACTTCTTTGAGATATCCTTGAAGATATGTCTATGAAATGTCTGAAAAAACAGAGAATTATGGGCTGGTAATTGGAATGTCCTGTACCCCACAGTCCTTGAAAAAGAGATACAAAAGAGCAGGATGTGAAAAGCTAAAATCACTAATAGAACAAAAGAAAGAATGTTGACACAATAAAAGGCTATTCAGAGACAACAGCCTTCATTGCTACTCAGCTTTGATTAAACCCCAGAGCAGGACCATCTTGTTTACAGAATGAACCAAGGGGTCCTTTGAAAAAAAAATGGGAAAGTTTTGGTGACACAGAACTAACTAAAAACTAATGGAAATTATATACCAAATGAGAAGTCATTAAGAGCAACTTAAAACTGTAGATTCATTACAAATTTTATCTCAGTGCACTTTCTTTCAGACAAACTTTATATTCAAATTTAGGTGTGTTTACAAATGACTCACCTCTTTACATGAACACCCAAAATCTTCTAAATAATCTTCCTTTAAAATAAGAGTTATATTTCTCCTTTTTAAAGATAGTAATTCTCAAAGCAAGAGTGTCATAAGAGACTATTATGAAATTGCGAAGTAAAATCCATCTTTCAAAGAGTAAAAAGTAGTACAGTTACATAATTCAAAAGGTAAAGTAATAAAATAATAACACTGGCAACTTCTTTCTAAAGATATCAGAAAGCTGTACAAATATTGATGTAGATGTAAGCATTATAATTTATCTGAAAATTAGGAAACAGTTTCATCTTCATTTCAGAGATTAAAAAAAGGCACACAAAGGTTAACTATTTAGCTCAGGGCCACTGTGCTTGGCCACTGTTTTCAAAACATAACTGAAAATTGCTCCAAAGTCAGATGCCTGCTTGCTGGATTGCATTCCATTCAGGAGTACTGTCTATCCAGAAAATAGATCACCTTGTGCCTTACATCGACAAACGAAAGAAGTTATAAATCTGTCAGTACAGTACCTCAGTAGTGGAACACATATCATATACACTATGGAACAAATGAAAAGGTAAAGTTCTGAAAATGTTTTTCTTTTTCATTTTCTTACCTGTGCTCGTTACTGTAGACAAGTGTGAACAGGGCTGTGTAGAAAGACTTAATGATTTGAAGAAATGCAGAGCAGAATCACCTGGATAAAATTAAATTCTAGTTTAAAATTGTGGCTGATAATGAAGTGAGAGGAAGAAGCTGAATTCTTACATGCACTCCTGTTTTTGTCAGTGCAGGACTGGGTCCATTCTACAGCATTACATCCCAAGGTGAGAAGAAATCAGATTCTATCCCACACCTCTAATAACAGGATAATGTACACACAGGGCAATACTGTAACACAATCAGAAACACCCTAGACTGGCTTCTCTAAGGAAGAACCATAAAAAGAGTAATCCACTGGCATTATGCTGAGATATTTCAATAGAAAAAGGGAGAAATCAAATGAAAAACGAGAGGTGAAACTCTTGCTTGATATGGTATTAGTCACTCCTTTTATCTTTAAAATAGGATAAGGGATGAGGCATACAATGTTGGTTATTAACCTGTTTGTTATCATTACACTGAATTTAGCAGTTTATTTAAAAATCAAAGAATTTTAATCTCATGTGAATGTGACTCCAAAACCTAACATGGCACTTGAATGAATCCAATCCGTTGCTGAAGAAGCACTGCTTGTTCAGGTGACATTTGTGTGGAAGTAGCTTTAAATTTACAATTCTGTTATTTCCAAAATGTCATGTATTTCTAAGCAACAAGAAGAACACCAGATCCACATGATCATGCAATTTTTCCCAAATACCAGTCCAAAACACAGTGGGAAAAATAAGAGATGCTTGGCACAGCCTGAACACTGAATATCCCATGACAATTTGGATGCTATTGCTTGAATGGTTTTACCTAACATCAGTGATCAATATACAGTTCTTTCTAGCCTTACAGATTGCATGTTCTGGTAGCTACTTTGTATTGCAAAAGAGCTAAGTAATATTGGAATGATTCAGAGGAAAATGTTTTATTTGTTTTAAAGATAACGCAAAGTTTTGACAGATCTCATAAAGCAAAACCAAAAGGGTCTGTATTTTAAAAAGCTATACCAAATTTTCATTTGCACTAACATCACTCTGTTAATCTTTATATCAATCCTTCATTTCAGCAACACATGTAGAAGATTAACACACCCACATACATTCCTTTCCTTTAATTTTTAGGCATTCACCTAACCAAAAAGACAGATCCTGAAGTGCATTGTAGTAAAAATTACATGGATCTTAACAGATCTAGACACATATTTTGATGGCCAGATAATAAGGAATTAGGAAATAGAGCTATAAAGGCTATCAATGTAGAAATTTGCAAATGGAGAGATTCGGTTAAGGCTGTATCAGGAACTACGGGTGGAGAGGTTATATGGGGTTTTTTTTAAATCTGTTTTTGCCCAGATTAGAAGAGGTGAATTTGTATCTTAAAAAATAAACACCAATTCAAAATGCATTTTTAGAAGTTCAATACACGAAATGTTTTCCTTTGTGTGTTGTAAATGCTGTACAGATTCTCCATCATCCTGTGTTTTCTCAGTTCTCTTATTTATTCCTCAGCAGAACAGTGCCAAGGCAAATTGTACCAAGACACCTCCACAGAAAAAATGACCATGTATATTCAGAAGATATTAATAAATGTTACAATCTTGATTTATACAAGGCAGTGGCAGGGATTTTTTACATTTTGCACACAAAATTGCAGTTTATTGTAAAAATTCCAACTGCTTTCCATATTATGACAGCAAGACCTTTCTTATCTTTAGAGAAAAACCGTAAAAGGATATCTCAATGCATTCCTTTATACTAGCTTTTTCATAATGCTAAGGCAAGAATATTCTCATTACAAATGAAAAATAATTTGGATCATCTGAGATTCAAAGCCCACACAATCTACTAGAGAGAAATCATATGAGAAAATGGAAAACAGGAAACAACTTCTGTATCAGAGCTAAATAGGTGGCAGTTAGAAACAAGAACAAATCAGGTGTTTTACTTCAGATTTCATGGAAGTGGGTATATTTTCTACACAAGTTACAACATCATTAATTTACACAATATTCAGAAGCCGGAATTCTGAAAGAGAAGCATGCAAGGAAAAGCACCTCCAAATCAACATCCTGCCAATTAAGGTAATAGAGCTTTTACTATAGCTTACAGCTCTATAGAGCTTATAATTAAACCAACTTATGCCCCTGAATTGTTAGTCTTTCATACCTCAGATAAGTGCCATCAACTGATGTTGAGAGAACTGAGTCTTTGTCTCTGCACCTGGAAATCTTTCACCCAGCAGACACTTCATGAAAATGAGTGTATTCTGCAGAAAGTTCTAGTTTTACTAAATGACCACTTTTTTGCAAAAGAGTGTTTCATCAGAGGATTTGTTACCCAAATTCTTGAGCATTCTTGAAGAGATGAATATGTTTTCCTGGTACCATTTTTCATTAATGTCCTTCCACAGAAAGATTGCAATATATTCTTAATAAAACAGTTACCTGAGACAGACAGAAAGACAGACACTTTAGGGAATATGGTAACTGTGCACAAAGAGGATTTAGGAGCCTGCCTAGGAATCTATATCGAGCAGCAACCAATTATCCACAGTATGCATTACACAGTTTGTAGATGGAGAGTTAGGAGCAGTGCTTAATTTGGTCACCTATGATCCCAAACCTGATCTCTCAGTTTTTTGAATAGGCTGCATGGACAAACAACTCTTGCAGTCCTGAACAGTATATACTGAATCTGTCATAACTTTCTCATTGTTAAAGGTCCACCACAGGCCTCCAAATCCTTTTTTGGCACCTAATTGGAATGGTTAAGGCTATAATGTCCTTTAATGAGTCCAGAGACTGTTCTCTGGCTGCACACCACACAGCATCTGACACTGAGTCCCTCTGGGCCCCATAAACTGCCCCTCTGTGCACAAGACACAATTATTTTTACTCTGTTTTTTTTTTTAGCTCAAACCACCTGAAATAACATGTGAGCTGTTAATACAGCACCTCCAGTTTTGGTTGTTCTCTGTCTGTATAATTCTAAATCTAAAAATAGGACTTAAATAATCCTTCCATAATGATATGTCACAGTGAATGGGCAGGCAAAAGAATGAGTAGGTATTACCATATACTACTGCTGTGGCTGGTAACTGTACTGTAATTAAAAATTGCTAATGGTTCTATTATAAGTGTCTAATTCATAGATTTTATCATTTAATCTTAAAAGATAATGCCTTCATTTTAGTTCATTTACTTGAGTGAGTAATCCCAACTTGTGAAAGGAGTCCTCTTAATGAGACACATCAGTAAAGAATTGGTCCCAAAATGAGAATAACTTTTACAGTGTAAACTTCAGCTGAAAGCTGGATTTCTTTCTTTTCCCCCCTCTACCTCTAAACAAAAAAATAGCATCATTTGAACCAAAATAAAAACATATAGATGCTCTCAGTTAACCCTGGATCTATTTTCACAATGAAACAGGAAATTTATCAAGTGAGCAGTTATTATACAGTTATGATTTCTTTCGAAACAAACCTTTGAAATGTAGGTCAGGCATTTATCTTTGCTCACAATCAGTGGTCATTGCTCTTCTAAAGCAAAATCCAAAAGACGTGATTGCTTATCTTGCATGAGATGCTGAGTTTATACTCATACATAATAAAACCCCACACTCACTTCAAATCCTGTAGTAATTAGTCACATCCAAAATAAATGTTTGTTCCTGCATAATGCCTGCATATCATGACTTCCTGTGGGCAAATATGGGGTTTTTACACGTGCTATGAATGTCTATTTGATCATCTAAGATCCAGTCTTTTTCACAACTGTCAGTCCCTCTGAGTACAAAAGGAATTCAGTCATTTTGGTGGAGATCTTATCTGTGTTTTTATGCTGTGGGATTTCCCACATCCATGAGGTAGCCCCTCGCACTTAACACTTCAAGTTCTGTGACACTGCCATTTTTCCCATAACATTATTATTATTATTTTAGTCACCATGTCACTATGTGTGCCAGTGCACCAACAGAGGTCTTGTGTCACTTAACATGAAAGTGCTAAATCACACTGAAGAATGATGTTGCTCTGAGAGATATGAACTCCAGGCCACCGAGGCAGATAAAACAATCCAGCTTCTTCTGCTAAGGTGAACAAGAGATGTGAATGTATACTGCAGATGGTAGGAAAAAGTTTATGCATCAATTCTGGTGACAGGAGGGTGCAACATTCAAAGTAGTACCAGAGCTACAGGGCTAATACAAAGGCAGCCAAGCATATAAAGATTCTGATGGTTTACCTTTCTTTGAGCTGCTTATTTTAATGGGGATATTGAACTCATAAAACTAGAACAGGGCTTGTAAAGGCAAAGTTTGAGCCTGATGAGCTAAAATCCTGCCATGACAAGCCAGTCCCCCAGCTCAGTCCTTTTAGCAATGCAGGAAGCTGCTCTTATCCACACATCAATTTCAGACCACAAAGAACTTACAGGACAGAAGTTAAACATTTAAAAAGCACAAGAAACCACAGATAACATTTCAGCAGTAGAATACAACAGAAAACAACATAAAGGAAAATTTGACTCATAGCTCACTGGAAGAGGCCAAAAATGAGAATGAGCAAAAGTGCTTAGGTGCGCTAGCAGCTAAAGCCTTGCTCAAGACAGCAGACATGGGTATGAGGATTTTAAAAAAGTAGGTTAGGTATATCTTTGAAAAAAAATTACCCACCATTTAAATTCCAACAAGTGTTTAAAAAAAACTTTAAAAATCAGAAGGCCTCTGGCTGAGACTCATTGGAATTGAGGAAATTTTTTTATATATGTATACATCTATATGCACTGAACACCAAAGAGGCTTTGACAAAAAGCTGAAGTGTGTTGGCTGGAATTATTAAAAGTTATTCCTGGTGCAAAGATTTTCTTCCAAGCCTTCAATTAAAAAGGTACTGGCTGAAATGCTCTCAGAACTACCATATGATGAGAGAATGCACCAGTGGGGTGAATCCTTTGGAACAGCCTTGAAAGTCTTTAAGATTAGCAGCTTCCCTGATTTGTGACTTAGGGTGAAAAAGAAGACATACAGATCCAAAACTAAATTAATGCTTCCTCAGGCTACAGAAAAGGCACTGATTTTGACCTGGAGGCAAAGTTGGATATTGGGAATGCAAGTGTGGGATGGTACTGACCACAGAGGAGGTAGAAATAAAACTCATGAGACTTTCTACAGCATCTACCAATTTCCAAGCTGGTATTCTGAAAGACTTAACACATGCATTCACATGAAAATACTTTTAATAAATGTCTCAAATTGTCATATGAACAGGTAGCAGCCATTACTGAGCTCGTGTTTATGAAGCAGTGAAACAGAAATAGTGATCCTGTTACTGCACTATTTGGACCTCAGTGGAACACAGTGCTTTCAAACAGATGATGCTGATAGACAGAAATAAATACAAAATTAATTCAAGGGCAGATAGGTCCAGACTAAACTTGACAGCATTCTTTTTTTAAAGAGAGCTGGCTTTAAAAGAAAATTCTTAGACATCCTCTGTCCAGACTACAGTGAAATCGCTGATACAGGGCTATGTGGGAAGTTAATAAATAATGCTAGAGAAGAAAGAGGTAAAAGGGGAACTGTTAGATGGAAAGGAAAAATAGAAATAGTGTGTTGGGTAGTTGACATTTTGAAAGGGGGACTTTGACAGTGGAAGGAGCTTAATGGTACTGACTCAAGGATCAGTTCTGGGGTGAGTTCTTTTTAAATTTTCTTCCACAATCATGGCATATAAATAAGTGGTATGATGACTCAAACCAAGAAGAACTGTCAATACAAAACAAAATCAAGTCACTGCAGATTAAAATTGGAATGATCTGAGGACAGGAGTAATGGAAAGAAGAGCTTGGACTAAAACACTATTTACTTGAGGACCTAATTGCAAATGTTTTTGCAGTAAATTTAGGAAGTTAGTAGTGAAAAATAACTGAAGAAAAGGACCTTTCTTGGCTATAAGGCACAGATTTACTGGGAAAATAGGACATCCTTCCTCTCTTGCATCACCATTTATCTGAGGATAAATGTACAACTACAGCACACACACTCCCACTGCATGTGATGCAATTTCAGATATTCAGCTGAATAGACCCCCACTCTGTGACAAGAATGAAGGCAAAATCAGGATGTATTTTTTGAGCTATTTTCTGTGGACACAGAGAGCTATGTGTGCCATTATTTGGCGTTGGTAACCAGTGAAATTCTGTACTGCCATTGAATAAAAGGAAGATCAAATGGAGAGAGGCTACTAGGAAAAGAGGCTACTAGGAAACAAGATTATGGTTGGTATAATAGCAGAGCTCAGAAGCTGAAGTTGCAGATCTTGGCCAATCCCTTTTCCTTGGGCTGAATTAGCAGCCTTTTTTAGTCTATCTCTATTAGAAGCAAAGTGACAGTTCTGAACTAGAAGCAAAAATCTTGTGGTGTGGTATTGCTTCATTGCTTTTTCTCAGTTTTTTGGTTGGATTTTTGGTTAGTTGGTTGGTTGGTTTTGGGGTTGTTTTTTTTGTTGTTATTTGGGTTTTTTTGGAGGGTTGTTTTTGGTTTTGGTTTTTTGTTTGTTTTTTTTGTCTCAGTAGATCACAGATATCTAACGGGCTTTTTCAGAAAAGTTTTGCATTTATATTTACACGTTTATGCAGAACCAAGATTACGGACATAGAATATATATTAACAAAATAACAACACTGTTTGCATGATTTGTCTTTCATGCCACTGCAAAGGGTGCATTTTACCATTGTACATTCAAAGGAAGAACAAGTTACTTCCAAATAGCCGACTGCTGCATTTTTACTGGTTTATACTTTAGACTTGCTGCATTTAATCAAAGTAACAGTTTGCTAAATCTGTTACCATGTCCTCCATAGTAGTCACGGGCAGATAATTCATGCAACAGTTTAAACTGTCTTCCTTAATAAGGAACTATTTGATATCATAATGATGCATAAAGTTTCTTTCTCACCTCTGGTAGGTAGAAGTTAGATTACAACCTGAAAACAGATCCCAGATAATAGCCATTCTTTGAATATTTCTAATACAAGCTATATTACTATTGTCATGCACTAAACATCACTGTTAACTGGCAATTCTCATCTAGAAATATGGACTATACATGACTAGTCAAAACAACTGACAAAATCTGTCAACACTCTTCTCTTGTTTTTCCTGAGGCACAAGTGAGGAGGGAGCTGCCAGCCACCTGAATAGCTCTATGCCCAGTCTTCTTTTCCATCAGCCCAGCACATGGTAGTCAGAGAAAAATGAGACAATGTCAGTGAAAGACTCTTGTGAAAGCAAACAGCAGGGACTGGGATAAATCAATTATTCTGGAGGTGGCAGTGAAAACAGCCAAAGCTTTCCTTGATAGATATGGACAAACATATGCTGCATGGAGAATCAGCAACATTTCCATTGCTTCAGGGAAGCACCACTTCTTGCAAGTATCCCCAACCTCATTGATTTGGGCATGTTCAGTAAGCCCAGTTCCACTAGGATTAATCAAATTTAAGTGCAAATCCTCTGGTCAGTCCATTAGGTGCTGGGCCCATGACTGTGGAAAGCACCATGACACATGACCCAAGTGCTTTCATAAGAGGCTGTGCAGCCAGCTGTGTCAGAACAACTGTGCATCACCAACATAAATAAATAATGCCAAAAAAAAAAAATATATTGCCCACATATTAAAGTACCAATCTAAAATTCAGTTTTGCTCTACATGAGATTCTGTCTGTGGTCCAAGGCAAATCATCTAGTGTTGCCTCAGTGCCAATTCTGTCCACTAGATTAGTAGCATGATAATACTTTACTGAATTAGAAGTATTTTGTAAGAATCAATATGTTAAGGATTCTTAAATATTAAGATCAAATGTTACTGGATGATAAACCAAGTTAGCAAGAAATGTCAGACCCTTTTATTAATGCCACAAAGTTCATTGCCTCAGATCTTGAGGGAGTGATGCCACATTTGTATAAAAAGGATTTTCTGCTACCAGTTTTAAACTGAAAGGCTGTGATTTTATTGTGAACCCTTTGTTCTTGAGTTCTGAGACAGTTAAATTGCTGCACCTCCTTGACCTTCTCTAAACCATTAATAATTTATACACCTCTTTCATTTCACCTCTTATTCATCTCTGTTGTTACGTAAATACCCTAATCTTTTTAATCTCTGCATGTATGGAACTCTATCCATGCCTCTGATCCCTCTCATTACTATTCTCTATCTCCTATTTAATTTATTGCCTAAGTGAAATAAAGTGACCAAACTGAATGAATAGTCCAAATGGAAGGCTACTATTGTTTCATGTAAAATGTTTATAATACATTTGATTTATTTGAGGATGTTTTCTTTTTTTTCTCCCTTGTGTATGTAGGTGCAGGAAGGCCACAATAAGAGTATAGTCATTTCTCTGGATATAGCTGCTGATCATTTAGGATTTCTCAGGCTGAACAAGCAGGTCTTAAAATTTTTTTCCACTGTCCACTGATCTTTCCTTACTTTATCAGCTGCTGTTGGTACAGGCTTCCAAACTGTAGCTCTCTGAATTCTGCACCCTGGTATTCTCTTCATTTTGTTCTTACTGATTTATTCTGTCTCTCCTGTGTCAACACAGCTTTTTCCTAAGAGTTGCTCAAAAATCGTGGGTGTTTATCAATTTTATTTGTTACTCAAATATTTAGGATCCCACCATATCTTGTATTGCTGCCTTATGCCATTGTTTTGCATGAATCCAACCCTGACCATCTGGGCACAACGAGAAGACCTTCACACATCCATTTCACTGTTCTGTGTTTAGCTTTGCATTCCCTTATCTGCTCCCATGGACTTTCTTGCTTATCTGTTGGGATCTTTTCCTGTCTGCCTTCCTTTCTGTTTTGCATTAAATCAACAGTCTCCTGCCTGTCTGTACAGCACACCAACTGTGCTGTACCATCATTTTGTGCTACTCATGAGAAGGTGCCCTTGTGCTCCAAGTCCTGTCGATGCCAATTTAGTTAAATCCAGCTGCAGCACAGTGTGGGCTATTGTGTGAGTACAGTAATCTCAGGCCAAACACATACTTTGCAAAACACCCCTGGGGCTCCCTAGTCAGAGCTCTTGCCTGCATGTCCTTCATCAGGCACCTCCCAGAAATGTGTGTCTTGTCTTATGGGTGACTGTTACCAGAAGTAAAATCTATTCTCACCTTCTGCCAGAACTGAGATGGGTAAAGACAGAGATGGGTAAAGGTATCGCATATGGTCTTTGAATTCATCATCCAGTCATATACGTGCCCTCAATTAGATATTTATGTCAGCCATGCAGGCAGGCTCTCTGACTGGGCTTAGGGATGTCTCTCATTTCATATATGAACTGCTGTCCATATCATGCCAACTCCTACGACCATGACTCAATGCTCTACAAACAAAATGTCCCCACCACACAGCTCACTCATCATCTCGCATCAGAAATAACTTCATGCATTACATGGTCCTCACTACCTGGTAAATGCCAAAGTATAAACTCTTATACTCATTAACCCCCACTTAGAGTTGAGAGAAAGAGCACATACACATCTCAAGAAAAGAAGCAAATATTATAGTATAGTCCACTGCTGGAATCCATCTCCCCGAAATGAGTGCATTGGGTTCAGGAAAGCCAGTTCAGTGTCAGCTACTAACAGTGACTCTTGCCCAATGCTACATAGCTCTGCAGTTTTCACAACACTCAACTAGGAATGCAGCTTTTCTGATGGGATGCTCACAGTGCTGGTACATAGAGGTGAGCTGGTGGAAACGTTTATTTGCAAAAAGCTTGGTCCACAACTCTTTCTTAAAGCCATTTTTCTGTGTCTCCTGATGCCAACAACTTCTGCAAGCTAATACCTTTAGCAATCACAGAACCCTTGCCTTTCTGCAGAACAAGTACTTATGGCAAATACTTGGGCTACAGTACTTTTGTTCTTCAAATGTTTGCTCTTGGATCCATGACTCTTCTTACACTGGACCACTACGTATCAAAACCTGTATCAAAGACTATTTGTAAGAGCATGCAGCATCTAGGAAGACAGTTATTCATCCTCATTGCCTCCCCTCATATACATCAATCTTATATATTCCTAATAGCATCTCAAGGCCTGACAATTATTTCCTAGAAATCTACAGAGCTCAGTTCCTCTCACCTTCTCCTTGACCATGTTTTCATTAATATACTTTCCACAGTAGTCGCTCATGATTTGTTGCACCTTCATATTACAGACCCATGTTGCTTGTTCCCTGATGCCTCATTTACTTTCAAGAATGTCATCAGTACTGCTCTTGGGACTTTTTCTTGTGCGTGTTTCAATTTTGAAGACAGACAGATACTTAAAGCTACTTGTAGTCAGGCCAATGCTAAGTTAAGGTAGTTGCCTTGCCTTATTATACCTATACATACTTATATATACTTATATTCCTATACTTACTTATTATATTAAATACTTATTATACTAAAACCTGTACTTGACTTCATCTAAAATGGTATTTTTATCCTAAAGTAGATCCTATATCCACAGTCTCTGGATAAGGCTAATGACTTGTTTTTAGTGTGACTTCAGTACAGGTTCTGATTTTACCTGAATATTACCTCCCTCATTTCTTGTGGAGCTACATTACCACTGTAGTCTGCTGTAAGTAATTACTGTACACAGTGTGCTAGTTGGTACATTTGCCAAATCCTTTCTATAGGGAGTTTAAAAACATTTCATTGTCTCATATAGTAAACATGGGAATATACTTCTAAAACAACCCTGCACTGTATGTGTTCTTTTCCTTGAAATATATTTGCATGCTGCTAGACAATTTTCATCTCTCTTTTCCATCAAGGACTTCATTGCTGTTCAACAGTGGGAGGCACAGTCCCACTTGGGCTACTGGAAATTCTAACAAATAACTTATCTTTGGAGGAGGGTGGGTTTTTACGGACAATGTGTACTCACTTCACTGACTTCAGAAAGGTTTTACTATCTTTGATCCCTTGGTAGACACTCTTCTTAAATCTAACAACTTATCAGCCTCAGCTATCAGCCAGTATTACAATGCAGCTGGAATGTAACTGGTTGCCAGTCTAATAACATATCTTCAAACATTATTTTACAGGAATACATACATACATACATACATACATATATATATATATATATATATATATATATATATATATATATATATATTTACTTTGAGGATTGCTTGCACGTGGTGATCTCTCCAATAGGTTTCTTTCATTACCCATACTGCTGCTGACCACTATGATGTTAGTTTCAGCTTTGGGATAAGAAGTATTTCTAGTTCTTATACCTGTCCACAGACTGGGCACTTGTTTTTTCTGCTTTTCATGTTGCTTTCTGATGTCTGCCCTAAATCACAGTATCAGCCTCAACATCTCCCAATTCCTCCTTTTCTTTATTCTGAGCCAGTAGTTTGGTTTGGGCTTTTTTCCTAGTAGCCACTATAACTTTGATACCTTCCCAGGAGAATGCAAGGGTCGTGGTTAGTGGAAGTGTTGCTGTTGCACTGGATATATGTTTCTTGACAGTCTTTCCCATAAGAAACTTGTCTGCCACATACAAATCTGTCATTAGCAAGGAATCTTTAATGTTTCCAGAGTTTCTGGGGCTACAACAGTTCTCAGGTCTTGTTATAATTATTTCCTCTTCTGCTTGGCTTTCAGTAGAAAATAACAAGAGGCACAACAGCCTCTTGTCCATGATCTCCTTCTGTGAGTTCCCATTACTCAATAGCACTTCTATCAGTCCTCCCACTGTTTCAGACACAACTGCATCTTATTTGCTTCTCTTCCATCTTTTCCCAGAAAGGTAGAAAACCTTTACTGTAATTTTCTCATCTTTATTCCTTTGTGCATATGCTCAATTACTTTTTTAACCGCTTCCTTGTTTGTGTAGGTTATTCTGTCTGGAAATCCACCATTAAATTTTTTTAAGTCTCTCTGGGCCACCTGTTTATTCCTAGTTTTGTTTTCCATTTAATAATATTTGAAGGGGAAGGTGTGTCTTTCTGCAATTATTGCTGCTGACATGTTTCTGCACCATGCACTGGACAATAGTACCAGAAGACTCCACGTTTATAACACTAACCTGCCTTTTTTACAAGCTATTTACAGAGATGCTGAGGCTGCAATTAACAGCAAAGCCACATGCATGCGGATTAGCTTGTGTGTGGTCTTTCAGATCTCCCTGCAACCCATGTTCTTCCCCCTGGTTTCACACAGATTACTGCACTCAGTTATCTTTATTTACTTTCCCAGCCTAAGGAATTGTACATGATTTAACAGCAGCTAGAGAAGTCAGATGCTGAGCACTTATCAGTAGTGGTGGCAGCTGTTGTCCAATAAATCTGTCTTTTCCAGCTTGGGTGGAAAATACCTTATATTTAGGTACTCACTTAAGCAAGACTGAAACTATGTTAAACAGAAGTCCTTTTAAAGAAGTTACTTTTAAATATTAATTCTCACAACTTTATTTACTTCCTAGGAAACTAAATTTTCAAAACTTTGTGCTCATGTTGCACATATAATATAAAAATACACGGATAAAATAAGCAGTTTCGAGAACTGATGAGCTTTGCTTGCATCCATCACTGTCGTCATAGATCTTATCTCTCTTGAACTGTGTCAACCACAAGAGACATCCAAAAAGACCATCCCTAATAAAGCACTATATTATGCTGATAGAAGAACCTTTAGCATACTGAAATCTACTCTTTGATCACAGACTATGATGGTATCGCCAAGAAAAGGATAAAAGGCACATTTAAAATTACTTTAGGTTAAATATTTATACATTACTATTTCTAAATTGAAATATACAGAGACGTTCTAAAACATATGACCTACTAAAAATAAACTCTAAGCTCTTCCTCTAGTTTTTGACTCAAGCAGCTAAACATAGCAAAATATATCACAATATTTTGACAGAATATTAAAACATGACCATTAAAATGTCTTCTCTACTATGCAGAGTTCTTTAATCTAGAAACATCCTGTAATAATTCAGGCCAATCTGAAATAATATGGCATTTTAGACCTTGTGCTTAAAGCACTGTGTTCCTCATTGTAAGCCAGCAACTAAAGATTCATTTCACATTTAAAAATTAAAAAAACAGTTATGAATGTGTGATATAGCACCAATTACAAAATGAAGACTATATTGCCTTTAAGAAAATCCAGCTGTTTTTCATTCATCTGAATATGTTCAATCTTAAAAATGAGTATCTATGTAAGGACATATTGGATTTTTCCAGGAGAAGAGACATAGTATGTTTCCTTACTTCACACTGCAGAAGAAGTAGCCACATCTGCTCACCTCAGAAAGCATATGGATGTTCAAACACTGTATCAAGGTATATATTTCAAGGAGAAAATTTAACTGCCTGGGTGTCACACTTTAATACAACATAGCTGAAGAAGGAAGATGAGAATTTTAAAATTTTTTCTGAGTTAATTGATTGATGAATAACAGCTTCCAAGGAAGACCTTTATTCATCTCATTTCACATATCCTGATCTGAAATTCACTCAGATTACCTCAGGTCATGAAAAAATGATAACTAAGGACACATTGAAGTGCGCACTGCACACTGCACACTTGCATTTTCTATTTTCTAGCATTTTTCTGGGATTTTAATTTACTGGAGACACATGACCAGACTACCTATTTCTATAAAACTGCTTTTAGAGCCTGAGTCAAGATATATTAGGAGTAAGCATTTCCCTGTAGTGTTTCTGTGAAGGGCAGTAATGACTTGGTACCATTTCCCTCTCTCAGGAGAGAGAAACTTTTTACAACTCTCTGATATAAACAAATGCAAAAGCTTCTTAGTTTCAATGGTAAAATTTTTATAAATATAGTTATTGATGCAAATATTTCCATTTTTTTCTGCCAGATTAGCTTTCCTGCCCAACAGCTTATACAATTGAAGAGGTGTTTGCGAAAATGATATCTATATAGATACAAACAACTTAGCAATAAAAGAGCACCAGCATGAAGTCTGAAACATGAAATCTATACGTATCATAACTTATTGCGGATCTATCCAATTTTATCACTGCTGAATGGTTTTAAAATGTTGAATTACTTCCATTTGTGCAACTCCAGCAAGCATATAAATGTCAACTCTTTCAATTATAGATACCTAATAGCAAGCAGCCAAATTGTCTACACAGTAAAAGGGAAATTTAGGAGATTTGGGCTTTGAGATAGCAAGAGTCAATTAGAAACATAATAAAAACATAAAGCTTTGGAACACAGTTCAAAATATATCTTCTTAAAGAATGATCTACCATGCACCATATTCAGCAGCTGCGTAGCTTGCAGTACACCTCGTCTGAACTGGGCAAAGCCCTGAACAGACCAGACGTGTTTTTCACAGGGACACACATGTTCTACACTGGGTGAGCATGACACACACTGACTACACTCAGCCCTTCACTGGGCAATGAATGGAAGATAAAGATGTACAGCTTGAATGAGCAAACATTCAATCTATGAATAACTAGAGGAAAAATTTAAATTCACAGAGAACTCGGGGCTATTTGTTTAGCATAATCCTAAAATGCGTTCTGTTAACACAGATTTTTATTTTAAAATGAACATTCGTTCTTCAAAAATAAATACATGTTTTGCAACAGAACTCCATCATCTCTGTGATACTGATCACAGTGGTTTTCTTTTGTCATGAGAGTGAAAGAGTATGAGCAGTTTTAAGCAGGCCATATCAGGTAATTATTATCAACATCCATAGATATTCAATTCGACAGAGGACATTATTGAACAGAAGAGAAAAAATGGAATGCCAAAAACATTATTATGTGGGGAATTAGAAGGTTTAAGAAACCTGATTCTGATTTCAAAATTACTGTTTTACTTACACCTTGATGCTGAGAATTAGTTTTCAGCTAACTGGCGTCATCTAAACAACTGTGTAGAAATAGCCTGAAGCTCAGACTCAAGTTGAATTTGTCACTTTTTCACAGTACTTCCCTGCAAAAGCCTTCTCAAGGGTCAGCTCCACAGCAACCCAACCAGTGCATCTAGCAGAGAAACCCTGTGTACTTTTGAGAGCACATAAGCTTTCTGCAGGGATGTGCTGAAGGATACTGTGACTGATTTGCCCTCAGGATACATCATATCATGGAGGTCAGCAAAATGAACTCATCCTTCTGAGACCCACTGAGTCCTACCACAGGGGCTTTGTCTGAGCTCAAGCTCCAGCTCAAGGAAAACTGCTTGTAACAGAGACATACAATTTCAAGGTTTCAAGGTTTCAAAGCATTCTGTGGCCATGAAGCTCACATGAAATGTGCAGGTACAGCCAGAGGCTATTAACATCTGTAATATCTTTGTATCTACCTGCTAAGTTACATGAAACATATAACAAGAAGGTCACACGGCCAAATATCACCCTACTTGCTCTGATAACTGTTGCCCACATATTTATCCTTTCTTAGCTTGCTGCTTTTTTTCATGGCCTGAAGTTGTGTCAGCTGAGGTTTAGGCTGGATATCAGGAAAAGGTTCCTCATGCAGAGGGTGGTTGGGCACTGGAACAGGCTCCCCAGGGAAGTGGTCACAGCACCAGCCTGGCGGAGTTCAAGAAGAGTTTGGACAACACTCTCAGGCACATGGTGTGATTCTTGGGGATGGTACTGTGCTGGGCCAGGAGCAAGGACTTGACAATCCTTGTGGGTCCCTTCCAACGCAACTTATTCTGTGATTAAGGATGAGTTTCACAAAGAATTCCAAGGCCTTATTATGAGGATGCTATTAAATACTCACGACTTTGCATTCAAAACTGGAAAAGAGACAGTTTTGTGACATAGGTCTGTTAATATCAAGGTTTTGGGGTATGTGAGTTTGCTGTAATCAAAAGTAAACAAAAGCAATCAACAACAACAACAAAAGCAACACAAAACTAGCAGGTTATACCATCTACAGAAGATTTCTTCAATGTATTAAACAGGTGAAATTATTTAAAGTTAGCCAGTCTGTAGCTCTGGCCCTTATTCTTCTCCTTTCTTCTGTTTTCTTTTTTGGAGTTGGGAAAGTAGTCGGAAGTGAGCTCTTGCCCATTTTAATCATATCTTCCCCCAGAATCAACCAACACAGTCAGCACTATTGGCAAAGAAAAGAATATAACATTTCAAGAGAGAGCAAGCTTACTTGCAAACCCTCATCAATCTCATTTCTGTTTCAATGTTTTTCTGGAAAAAATACTTTTCTGTTGCCACTATATCCTTGTAACAATTATCACCTTCATCTGTCTTTACTTATTTTTGTAAACTAATGCTTTTTATTAATAAATAAAAGTAGAATTGAATAAAAATTGCTGGCAAAGCTAGCAAAAAAAAAAAAAAAAAAAAAAAGCCTTTGAAGCAAAAGTATTCTGGTGATCATTATCCTTAGACACCATACTAAAGGCTTTCTCCTTTGTTCATCTTAACACTGTAGACAAGAGGTAACTGCTTCCAGAGAGCAGTGGAATGAAGGTGCCACAATATTAGCAATATCACAGCAAGTAGCAGACAGGCTCTGGTGTGACAGAATAATAATAGAAAATACATCCATTTCAGGGAGGAAATATACTAATTTGTAGTCAACTCCACTCATGGAGAGATACTGAAAACAATTCCTTAAACTGGCTTCCTAAGAAAGATGGTAGGTTATTACCTTACTGCCTCTTTCCCAAAAGACACAAACAAGTCCATTACATAGAAGAACAACAAATGCTATTTTTGAAGAAGGGTAGTTAACTATCTCTTCTAATACTAATATCACTTGGCTCTTCATCTCACCTGCATCTCACAGCACATTGTGCAAGTTGCATTTTAAAGTCCCTTTCAGCAAGGGAATTCAAAACCAAAGCTTTTGTCAAAGTGAGGATGCCACTGAGGAACCACCAAAGGAGGAAAAAGCATGCCCGAAGTGCTTCTCTTCCTGACAAGAAGATTCATTTCCTTGTCCTCATCCTTCCAAGCTCAGACCTGGAGTAGGTTCCATACCAGAGTTATAGAGAGAAGGGTAAAGGCGAGCAGACTGACTGAAAGGAAGAAGTAAGGGGGAAATAAGGATCTGTAAAACCTTGGAGGAAGTGCAGTTTGACAGAACAGCATGTGGAAAGCTTGCACAGTTGAGAGGGCCTAGACCCAGAGACAAAGATAATTCATTAATATTTAACTCATCTGTCAGCCACCTGTGGAAGAAGACCACAGATATGACAACCCTGCACTGCACTACGAAGTTAGTTCTAGTGAGGAATGTGCCCCTGCTACACAATGAGTAACATTCTACCACAACCTAGGGGACAAAATAAGGAAGCACCTAACTGAAGCTACAAGGTAATGTAGTAGGCAACAGCCAATTCCCAACTCTGCAGACTGGGGTTTTCTTTTCCCGCAGCTGCTAAATGAGAAAAGGCTTTATTAGGCTCCCAGCTATTGGAAGACAGTTGTGATCCACCTGTTTATATATCGAAGTGTATTTCTTTCCCTTATGTCATTACTCTTCTACAGAGGTCATGAAATGCAAGGAAAACTCTCTGCTGTGCAATTCACTAGAGCAGAATACAGAGTTCCTCTTCCAAAAATCCTTTAAGCAACGCCTTTGCTAGTAGAATCTATAATCTACCATACGAAGCCCACAGTAGACACTGCATTGGCTCAATTTCAGCAATTGTCTGGTAAACAGTTTTTCAGACACTAAATCAACTTTGGAAAAAAAAAAAAAAAAACAAATAATTCTCAGTAGTAAGCCTCTGCACTACTCAGTGTTTAGGCCTCATGGAAACAGTGATTGCATCTGTCACCCCAAAAAACCTACTTGCTCTTAGACAGGTCTTCACCATCCCTAGAGTCAGACTTCGTATTTAAAATTCATCCCTCTGGATTTAAGCAAGATTTTAAATATGGAACAGTGCCCCAGTTATTGCTGATTTGGTTCAGGATTCCTGTGAACCATACATTTCAGGGTTTGAGATAGAATCAAACCTGTATCATAGTAGCAGTAATCATCTGATTATAAGTTTGACCACAGACTTCCTTACTGCTGCTATGACATGTTTCATGGGAACCCTTCTAATACAATTTAATTTCTTAGCTACTACTTCCTTCACACCAAGGGAAAAAAGGTGAAAAAGCTGAAAAAACTGGTAGGTACCCTCACAGTGCCATTTTCAGAAAATCCCTCTATTTAAATGAACAACAATGACAAAAACATTTATTTCTGAAATCTTTAATTCCAGCATCCTTGAGTCCTTCAAAACAAATTGCACATTAGAAATAAAACAAAATACGGTAGATCAGTTCATCTTTCCTACAGCAGATCTCTATTCTTTGCAATACTCTTGCCTGTTTAGTAATGTGAGAAAGATGCAATTTGCTGTTGTTCCAAGGAACACAAATCCCTGCTAAGAACTGCAAGTCTCTGTTAAGAATCCCTGTAACATATATGCCCTTTAGAGAAATGGTGTGCAAGAGGCTTGAAGGGTTTAGTTATTACTTAGCCATGTAGAACATAGCACATAACTTTGAAAACAGTTGTCTTTTCACAAGACATTAATTCTATCACCTTGTAGTAATTCTATCTCCATATATTTAATTCTACCTGGCGAGGCTCCCCCATGTCTTATGCCAGTGCAAGTATTTGGACTTACTCGGTTTTGAAATAAAGAGCACATAAGGTGGCCATCCAACATGGATGGGACATATATCATCTTCTTTCTAATAGCACAAGGTCCTCTGCATCAAAGAATTGTTTAAAATCTCCAAATTCTTAAATACTGGTAAACTACCACACAGATAATTTGATTAAAATGTATGGCCAAAAACCTACTTTGAGACAAAGATATTTGTCCTAGAAAATTGCAGATTTAATCTGGGAAAAGTATAAAGCTCATTGTCAAAAAATAATCTCTCCAGAACCAACATAAATATTCAAGTTAACTGCTGTTTGATTTTAGTATTGTTTGATCTCTGTTGTCACCAAGAGCCATTGTCATTGGCCATGAAGTCACATCACCTTAACTACTGAAAAGTTTATATTTACTCCACAATTGAGATTACTTGTACATTGTCATAGGTAATCTTTAAAGGCTTCAGGGCAGAAAACTGAACACTGATGCTATAAAAAATTAGATAAATGTCTGATGTCTGCCCATAATACAGTAAAATCCAGTGACATACTTCCACAGTTAACAATATTATGAAAGAAACAAATCATATTTCCCATAGAATTATGCTTTGTCTCCCATATCATCATTTCTTCTCTTATTTGCACACTTCTATTGCCTTGCATAAATACACCACCTCTACATCTTCATTTTTCTTAGAAGAATACACTGGGGGGTTTTGCCTCCCCACCAAACCTGAACTGTCTTTAATTTGGTAGAGTTAAGACTCATGTGTGAAGAAAAAGAAAAAAAGAAAAGCCTCTACATTGTTCAACAATGTTTGACATGACTACAGAATGGGGAAAAAATACATCTTTAAATTGTATGTGCTATCATACTGTGACATTATATTACCAGGTGGTGATAAAACATGACTCTAAGGGAAATGATGGTACACCTTTGTCACAGAAAATGTTAGGTGCTTTGGTACAGTATCGCTTGCTGTTTTGCGAAAGAAAAATTCTAAGTTATCAGGAAACTTACAGGATGGCTGCATCCAACACTGAAGAAAATTACTTGAAAATAGTTTCAACTTCACTGCCCAGAGCATACATTAAATGCATTATCTGTATTGAGCTCTGCTGCAGCTCTAAATTTTGTGAAATGTGGTTTTCACTGAGGCTAATGAAACTGGTAATCCCTATGGAGAGTGAAATTTCAGCATTTTCCTTATTCAGTGGCTTCTCATTTTCCAACCAGACCACCTCAGGCTATGATTTATCAGAGCTCAGATGCTAAGGTTTGAGGGCCTTTTTTAATACGTGGATAGGAAACCTTTTTGGAAAACTTGGTTCTGAAGGAAAAAATGATGATATAAACTCAAAATTAGTTGGTACCTAGCCACTAAAGCTCTCTACTTTTGACCAGGATCTAAAGTACAAGTGTAATTAGCAGAATACTTTCAAAATACTATAGGGGTGTTGGTTTTCAGTTGGTTTTTTGTGGGGTTTTTTCCCCACAAGAGGAAATGTCTGTACTCCTACTTCAGAAATCCCTAAAATTGGGGTGATACAGACCATCCATAGGCAATTGGCATAAGGGCAGCAGGAGCAAACCTAGTCTACCAAAAATTTTCAGAGAAGTTTAACCTAGCTATGTGAGTGGGGTTGTTCTGTCTTGTGGCCAGGGCGGTTTCCATCCAAGATTAGGAGCTCTAATGTGGGATTTACTGCACCATCATGTCAGTGTTTGTACACAGATTTAAATGTCAAAAAGCCCTATCTGATGCTTAGTTAAAAGTTAGGACTTACCTCTAGATTAAGACATCTAAAAATCAGGTTCTACATGTGAGCTAGATGTTCTCACTCCCACTGTAGCTAGTGGAGAACTGATCAGTATAGCTGGTAGAATCCAAAAGGAATTCAGCTCAGAAGTCTCTTCTGAATTTGGCAGTTCATAAAGCCAGCATAGTTAAAAGCACTGTTTTCTGTGGCCAATTTTATACAAATGACTGATGCATCTGTCCTCCCACTTCATTACTTTCAACTACTCAACTCAAATGACCAGGGATGCAGGCTGCTGTGGTATAACCTCAGTCAGCAGCTTAATCCCTTGTTCATTCCCCCCTGGTGGGATGGGGGAGAAAATCAGAACAGTGGAAGTGAGAAAATTTATGAACTGAGATAAAGACAGATCAATAAGTTAAATCAAAAGACACACATTCAAGGAAAGCAAAACAAGCAATTAATTCACTGCTTCCCATGGACAGGCAGGTATTCCACTAATGGTACCTTGAGAAGACAAACACCATCACTCCAAATGTGTCCCCCTTTCTTCTTCCTTCTTCCCTCAGCTTTATATGCTGAGCATGATTCCATATGGTATGAAAAATGCCTTTAGTCTGTGGGGAGCAGCTGTCCCAGCTGTGTCTCCCCAACCCATTGTGCACCCCCAATGACACTGTCTCCCCAACTCATTGTGCACCCACTTGACACTGTACAAGCCCTTCTCAACAATAATAAAAAATATCTCTGTATTATCAACTCTGTTTTCATCGGAAATCCAAAGCAGAGCCCCACAAGAGCCATTGTCAAAACAGTTAATTCTACTCCAGCTCAAACCAGCCCACATGCATTGCAGAATCAATCATACAGTTTTGTCACAAGGCAGAAATTCACATCTCTACATACCATAAGTGCTACTCTACTTCAACAGTGTCATCACTATCCATATTTTTACTTATCTCTGTGTCTTTACTTCAAAACTCCAATGTAAAGCAAACAAAAGAGAAGTAGTTCAGATTTGGTTTAAAACATAGCTCAAATGGTCAAATTTCCCATCAACGTTAAGTCCTTTTGGAGAAATATATAGTGCCATAATCTATGCAAAGTACCTAAAATTAACCTAAATGCCTGAGCTGCCTGCTGAAAATATACTGATCCTATATATCCTCTATGCTGCCCTTGCTGACTGGCACCTATGAAACCCAGTATGGAATTTAAATTGCCCCCTACACAGACTTCTCCAGCTCTGTCCAACAATTGCACCTCGGCATTACAGCAAGGTTCAAGCATCGTCTCAAGCATGACATTTAACTGAAAATGGTTCAGCCCTGAGGGAAAGTCTGGATGAAGATGCTAAAGATATCCCCTGCAGATCAGCTTAAAAGCTTTTTAGTTTGGCTAATAGATGGAAGTCTCATTGTATTAGTATCAGCTAATTGATTTTGGGGAACAAAACCCTCTTGCCTTAGGTTTAGCCTGCCTTACAACTGCCCCACAGTTTGCTGGTAAAGCTGAATAGTCTGGGTCTTACCAGATGCAGCAGAGACTGGAACTTGGATGTTTTCCAACACAGCAATTGGTATAGACACTATCTGGATTATGCAGTCCCTTATTAAGTAGTGTCAAGGATTAGCCAGAACTAAAAACACTTGTGGGATTAGGGATTTATTTATATGAGGACAATCAGGAAAGTGAATTAACTAAAAATGTTACTTTAAAGAGAAGCTGTAAAACTACATTAAATCCTAATGTGGATGTTCTCCTTTAGAAATTGCATTTGAATGATCTAACTTCACTGATGAAGTAAATTAAATTAAATTAGGACCACTTGAATTCTGGATAAGAAGGTCCTTAGGGGTTTTAATGACGTTTAACTGATCTATTTCTAAGTCACATCTTTAGTTGACTCACATTAATTTTCACGAATTGCTCCATGTAGATAAGTCTCAAGTTCTGAAATGAGGAAAGCCCATAAAAAGAAAAGTGACTGCTAAATTAATGGCAACAGAACGTTCCTAAAAACAGTTGCAACGCAGCTTGTTCATCTGCAAAGGCAATAGTAATCACAGTGACTCTGGATCTGCATACTGAAGGACAAGATTTAGTAACAGGCTCTCAAATAAGTCTTCCTGTGACAATGCCCAACTGAGGTTTCTTCTATAATTCTCTGATTGAAAACTGCTTGCTCTGCAAGTCCTAAAACAAGATTTTAAGATTTTAGGAAACTCTAAACATTTTGGAAGGCATTTAGGCCAAAGTTAAGATTTATAATTAAAGAGCTGTAAACTACTGATGTGTCAAGAAAGCACGCTTTTTATTTTTCATTCCAGGTTCAACTGCTGGAGGCAAAAAGAACAAAAAAAAACAAAAAAAAACAAAAAAAAAAAAAAAAAAGCCCTCATAACTCTATTCTTTTTTTTTCTGTTTCTGTAATCTATGCAATCCATGGTTGACAACTCATAACCAATCTATTTCTTGTATTGTATCAGAAAGCCAACGGGACAAATGGCATTACTGACCTTTCTGCTTTTTGTTCAATATCCTATTTCCAGAGTGGAAGGAACTATGTAGTTCTATTAGATTACTGATATTTGAGTCAAATTGTGCAACAATTCCTTTGTTGTAAATTCAGCTAATTAATCATTGTCATCCTTCTATTGTGCATCTAGACTTCCTTCTGTGATTTTTCTGTCTGTAGAACAATTGCTATTACAGATACTCATATTCAGGGTGTATATAAAAATTCATTCCCTCATACAAGGTTTCCTTTTCCTCAAGAGGAGTAATATAAGAATATGCATTTAAATTTTAATACCAGACATCATAAATAGGTTTTCCTTACAAAGAGAGAGTTTTTTTGAGTCCCTCTTGCGACACGAGCAGTAATGAGCATCTTAGCACTGTAGGTGGGTTGTACATATTGCAGTTCAGAGAGTATATCTGTACTCAGAGGGAGAAAAAAAGGCTGGAACCAGGCTAAAATATGCTGAACCATTGGTTCAATTTCTTCTGTCTTCACCACTGTCAGTAAGTAAAGGTAAAAGTACCCATATTAAGCCTCAAAAAAACCAACTCACAGATTTTCCTTGTGCAGAGAACAATCTGTGAAGGCCTAACCTTTGTAGCTGATAGCAAACACATGTTTAGATTAAAATGCAGGTCTTAAAATACCCTGCTCTTGAACACATGCGCTTACAAGGATGTTATGTCTAATTTTGGCCTTTTGGAAAGCTAACTATTTTCAGAATCCATTTTATTGAAGTTTTAGGATACTTGCAGGAATAAAGTACTACATGTTGATTCAGTAAAAACCAAGTTTCAAAAATCAAGATTCATCTGTTGCTTTCTCTTCACTTAAAAGAATAAAAGATACTTTGCACCAAAAGCCAAAGACATTATAATATTTTCAGTAATTATGGTATGAAAAAACATTCAGAGCTATTAAAGGAGCAGAAAACCTTAAAAGTTATAGAAGAGCTTGGTTTGGTACCTTTAATTTTTTCTATTATGAAACGAAGACTTCAGCATTTTCATTAATAATTCCTGATGTTTTTCCCATTGCATCATCATTTTCAATAGAAAGGAAACATAACCTGCTTATTTCAGAGCACTGAACAAACCAACAGAAGCGGGAAAGGGGTTGTATTTACAAAAAAGGTAAAGAATGCAATTTGTCTCTGAACTTTCTGGAAAACACAAGGGGTTAAAACCAGGGAGGTTAAGAGGAGGAAAGTTTGCCAGTTTTAAAACTGGAGAGTTTTAAAGAGGAAGCCAATTTAACCTTGACTTAGTCAGTGTTCGTGAAATCCTAGCATCCATGCAGACCTTTAAATGAAAAAAATAACCCTATTTCTCAATTTCTCTGGGGTGATAACGACTGCAGAAATTCTGTGGTTCTGGTATAAAAACATCCTGATTTTATTTTCCATCAAAAAAGATAAATTGTTTCATTCTCGGGTTTTGAACTCGTAATGGCTTAAGCACACAAGTAATCCTTCTGATTTCTGAAATACCATATGTTTTTCAGGACTGTGATTGTTTGTTTGTTATGTGTTCATACTCACTTTTTCATGACAAATACAACAAGTAAAATTGAAAAAGCCTGCTTAGTTCAGCAAAAAAACACCCTGTTTTCTGCTTACTTAATGAGCTGAATCCACTCATGAGTGGTTGAACAAGTAACAGTGGCTGTAAACAAGAAGTTGGACCTTGGGACAGAAGTAAGGGAGAGTGGAAGAGGAAGAAGGGGATAACAGAACCGGAAACCCTTCTTTCAGCAGTGTCAAACCATTGGATGTGCTCAAAGATCTCATCTCTTTGCAGGTTTGAAGATCCAAGTATGACATCTGCAAACAAGCAAGCCTCCCTGCCCTTTTCCCTTGCTCCCCAGGGGTACAGTTCTGCTAAAAAGAGCTATTTAGTCTTGTAAGATTTAAGAAACATTTCTTTTTAATTGATGTTCAAGCATTTCTAGTATCTCCAGTGCATTGAACACAATCTAATAGGGAAAGACCTTCCTACTTAATAATAACTGCAATGCTTTCTCACACTAGTCAAGAGTATTGAGTCTCCTGACAAGACATTTCTCCATGGTTTATCAAAAGCAAAGGGTTTCTTGGTGTAAAAATTAAAATAATTTCTTTTCAGTTTCCATCCTCTCAAAAAACAGCTTGTGCAGTTAAACTTGAGTCCTTTCCAAGTACTTTTTTGACTACACATCACACTTCAAAATTTAAAATAGAAAAGTTTTCCTTTATGAAAGTCAACATTAAAAGCTTTTAATAAAAATGGTTTTACAACTTTAACCATAAAATTATTACTGGAAGACTATATTCTCAAGATGGAAAATATTTTGGGAGAGAGAAACAGAAATTTATTTGAATACTACTGTAAATAATTATCAACATGTTCTGGCAGACTTTGCTAGAATGCACAAAATGCAGTAAAGGAAAAAAGGTTGCCCTTTTCTATCTATATTTAAATTAGACCTTTGTTCAAAAGCCCCTTTCAGATCAGATTTTTTTTTTGCTTAAACCAACACTGGAAGAGGTGAACTATTTAAAAAAAGAAATCCTCCCAAATGAAAAAAGAGGATTATCCAATTTTATTTTCTGTCCAGTTTTGATAAAACCTCAATGATAAAAACCCACATATGCTATCCCACATAATACATTGATACATAAGCAGCATGTGCAAAAATCCTAAAAATACAAAAAACTTTTAATGCATATTAAATATAACATATCAAAGTCGTCAGCCTTACACTGTAAGATAATACAAGTACAGGGACCACAAAGTCCCACAGGACAGACTTTCATGTTGTCTTCTGCTCTTTTCCTGAACTAGAAATACTCTCATGGCAGGTTCTTCTACAAAATTTACCATAAACAGATAAAATTTATGATATTTTCATTCAGGATGTTACACCTACAGACCCTCAAATATACCAAGAGTTTTATTTAAGCGGCTAAATCTTATTATTGATTGGAGAAAGGAAAACAGATGTGTGTGTGTGTGTGTGTGTGTAGGAAATGTAAGTGTAGGAGGGAAGGAAAGCACAACCAAATGTGAACTCCTGCATACAAAAGATGGTGGTAGCAAGTGTGGGGTGTAACATATGTTGGAACATTGTTCTTAATTTTAACGTTCTTTTGGATGGGTAAATTCATGGCAATTGTACCACTAAGATTCTTCAGCCACTTGTAAGCAAGCATAGAAATGGAAGAACAGAAGAATGGTAGGAAGAGACTACAATTAGAGGGAACACATGGATAAATCAGCAGATTATATGGAGGAATACTGAGATGATTGATGGACAGAAAGTGAGAAGAAAAAGCAGTGTGACAAGAGACTCTTTAGAGTCTCCAGAGACTGAGGTTTGCCTGCTGAGACTGAAGGAAAGAGTGCACATAAGAGGAAACAGCATCTTACTCAAATGCAGACACACTGTCAATTATCCTCCTTGGTTCTTCTTCTCAGAGAAATAGTTTATTCCCCTGCTGAAGGTAACAGAAGAGGCCAGGAACCTTTGGAAATTAGAGTTATACATACAAGAATTCAGTGAGAGACATTTAGGAATATTTTTCAAAGGCTAGTTTAAAGATCTTCTGTCTCAGATTATTTCTAAAATGGAGATATAATATCTAACTAGTCCACACAAGATTGAGTTGTTGGCAGCAAAGCTCTTTTCAACACATGGGGTACTTTAAGTGTTAAGTATTATTATCCTTACTACTACGAAGAAGAAAAGAGTAAAATATGGTATTGAACAAAGGGCAACACACTGCAATATTGTTACAACCTGTTTTAAAATAAGTATATTTCTATCACTGGTAGTAAAAATATACTGTGAAACAGAAACTTGTAAAAATAAATCTCAGACAAGTAATCTAAGGAGGGTGGGAGTGATACAAGAAATTGGTATTGGTTTGCTTGACTGCTTTTATGCTAAATGACATGGGGATTGGGCTGAATACTCTAGACTGTAATATTCTCTGTTAAGGTTGATTTGCTCAAATCCATTACTCTTGTCAGAGTTTGGTCATTTATACATCTACTGGGGAGAGAAATCAAATATTATAAACACTCAAGGCAATGATGTAACTCCTGCATTGTATTTTTTTCAGTTTGAAGCTACTGCAGGCCACTTAGATGTTGCAAATCCCTTTATTCCCTCCACAGGAGTCTGAACACACTGACCTTTCTTTACCCTATTCAACTTCCAGCGGAATAAAGAATATGCTGGTTTGACACTAGGCAGGGTAGCTTGGATGTGCATATCCAAGCTGACTTTACTAACCTATTTAGTGACTGACAGAAGTCCATCCCGAGGCAGGATGAGTCTCAGTACAGACTTAAAGCCTAAATACATCAAATAGCCTAAATGAAACTCCAGGCCCCTGTCTGGCTGCACTGTTCTGGGTACCCACAAGGGCAGTTTTAAAGCCATCTCAGGTGTATCCTGAGAAGCTATAGCTGCATTGCTAGACTGGAGTGTAGATGTATGATATGAGAGATGACTGCAGATATTCATCAGCTCTGAAAATTAAGAATTGCTTAGGATAAGAGCAGTAAAGAGACAAAGACAAATTTGTAAAGGAAATAAGATTTTACTTTCTGGAAATTGCATTTGGACGTAAAGTCTGATTAATGAAAATTTAGTAATTTTTTAGCATCTAATCACATTTAGTCAGGGTGGTTTGAGTTCTCACCAGTGCTGGTTATCCAGTAAATTCCTAATCAATTAAATACATTATGTTTCCTCAGTTCCATCTGAAGCTTTGATGGGAAGATTTCTCACAAGAAACTGATCCCAGTCCAAAAGGCTCCTTGCAGGAATGCATAGATTCTGAAGATTTCTATTTTTAACTTCCTGGGCGACAAGCTTGCTCATTTGCTTACTTTGTTCAGCAATTTCAACAAACAAAGGTAGCAAAAGACTCCTCAGATGGGAGCACTACTTCCTTATGGATTCATTTCTACCTCCTTTTTGGTTTTATTTTGAGCAAAATAGGTATTCTATGTATAAAGCTAAAATCCTTGGAAAAGAAAGTATACAAACGTCAAATACAACTTATTTAAAATTCATTATGTACTTCAAACATTTTAACTTGCACATAAGTCCCAACAATGTTTTTGGGAAGGGAGGGCAACAGATCTGCTTCTTAAGAACTTTATCATTTTTGAGGGAAAACATTAGAAGTTTGCTGTATAAAATTAGGGGATGAAGGCAATAGGAGTTTCAAATCCTTTTTTTTTGATCATGAACTGATCTACAGCTATGTAGTCAATCATGTGATTTCATTAAGATACCATTTATTAAGGAACTTACGCCTGCCAAATTTTAACCATGAATGATTCTATTACCAAGAATAAAAATACTGGAAGACTTTTATCTATTTGGATTCTAGCTATTCAGAAAATGAATAAAAATATTATTTAAAAATGTTAAAAACATATATAAATTTTAAATTAGAGAATGCTATCTTTATTTTTATATGAACTGTTTTAGCAAGCTATATTTTTAGGCTTATTTTCTTAAACTGTTCTGAAATTCCTTTTAATCATCCCCTTGTTGTACAGTCTTACAAACTAAGTCATCGTTATCACAGAAGTTGTGCCAAAGAGGTGACAAATCATTACATTTCTGGACAAATAGATGTGCTACAAAAACACTTCTAGCAGGAGCAGTTACAGTTTGATTAAAGGTGAAACAAAATGAAAGTGAACGCTAGCTTTTTGTGCCTCTACAATGTTTTTCTTTACTTGATCTTTAATCTTTTAGAGAGATTAAAAGAAGAAGACCGGTGCAATTTGTTTCAACAATAACAGTGTTAGTTCAGAAGGAATGCCTACAAAGATCTGCAGTGCCTGACAGCAAGAATTATTAAGGACAGCAGCAAAGACGTAGTCATGAATTTAAAATACAGAAATATAATTTACAAATCTCATTTTGCTTACCTGTCATTGCAATTAGCAGTATGCAAAATGGCTGTGATTAGAAGTCATAGTAATAGGAGACTCTTTTTTTTAAAGTCAGGATGTATTTGAAAATTTTCTTTAATAGCATATCCTCTCTCAGTCTTCAGGGGACCCTTACTGCAACAAAATAGATACGAAAACATAATTGTAAAACCTCAACATTTGCTGAGGCATTGGGTATCCACAGCACTGGACTGGTAAAAACTTTTTTTTCCTCTATCTAACCCAGAAAATCTCAGATAACAAATTTCTGTCTCTTAAAAGGTACCTATATCCATCCAGCTATCTATATATGTACGCTAAATATAAAGTAAAATATAATGAAATAGTTTGGGGGGGAGGGGGAAGACAGGTTCAATAACCTACCTAAGGAAGCAGTGAAAATCCTGTTATTTAGAGAGATATTTAAAACTAAATTGCTCAAAGCACTGGAAAAGTTTATGGTAGAAAACCATCTTGCTGGGGAAGGCAATGGGCTACATAAAGTAGTAAGTCTTTCCCAACTCTAGATTCCATGATTCATATAGTAAATGGAGATGACCAATAACTTTTTTTTAACCAATAAAAAGAAAAACAGCATCTTTTGAAAATTCTGTAAATACTCTAGGAGATACTAAGGTTCAAAAGTCTGACAAGTCCACTAACGATTCTAAAATTGCAAAAAATAACATCAATTATTTATAATTAAGCACCATTTCACAAGTACTGTATCATAATTACACTTCTAAAACATGACCCTGACACATTTACATTTGATCGTGCTCCAACACAACTTGCTATGTATGCCCAGAGCAAAATGAAACTGCAAAGACACACAGGTAAACAAAGTACACAGCAGCTATTCAAGCCCAAGTGGAGCTGTAAACCTACTGATCATGTTAGAGCAATCACATCAGTGATTGATCACATCAATGAGAATTCCTGAAATGACACAATGGCTTGGAGTCTTTCCAGCCTCACTTGGGATATTTACCAAAACACCTAAATTTAACCTTGTCACCTGGAGCTCCACCTACAGCCATTTATGAGAGAGCTGCTCTGCCATGCAATTCTGGATATCTACAACCCTAAGGAAAACAGACTGAACAAGGAGTCTCAGCTACTGATCCCTGTCCCAAAATTGAATGCAGTCTGAAAGACTCTTGGGAGCCCAATTTCAAATCCTCCCGTGAAAATGTTAGCAGACACTGCTCTGCATGACCCCAGCTACTCATTTATTACAGCAGAGAGCTGTGATATGCAGACCCAGCTATGGCTTTCTCCTCTCCACAGGGAATAGAGGGGTCATATCCTGGAACCATACAGAGTTTCCTGTTGGACAGAAAGAGTAATAACTGGGCTGTGCACTGCCTATGCCTATCAGTTTGGTGAGCCTTGAGTAACCTTGGGTTCCTCACAAGCTCACCTCCCTCAGGATATATCCCATGCTTCCTCTTGAGAGCATATACACTCCAGTCACCTAAAATAAAAATTTGAGATCCACTCCTGTGGGCTGATTCTTCCTAAACAAATTATGAATAACTCTTACTGACAAGGGTGGTTTAATCCTGTTTCCAGAGTGATAATAGAGTTTCTTGAGCATAATGATCAATATTATATTGGATTGCAGTAGGAGAGTAAGTGGTCTTGCACTTTCTCTGTGCTTATAGAACAGTGCACAAAAGTATGTTATTACTGTCCAAAATTTTATAAATTCTTTATAAAATAGTAACATCAATATAGAGCATGATACACTTGCCAAATGCAACTCTGGGGGAGGGAGGGAAGGAGGGAGAGAAGGGCAAGATATTTATGGCATGTTTCTTACATCTGGATTGCTGAACAGCAAAATTATATTCGAACTGCATTCAAGGGAAACTTATAATAAGAAGTACATATAGAAAGCAGAAATATTTCTACCAAACCTGGGAACAATGCTCATATTTAGAAATGTTTTTCTTTGCATGCATCAAATTCTCTAGGGACACAATTCAGCAAAATACTTCAGCGTAAGATTAGCTCTGTGCACTTTAATGGGGTTATTCACGTGCTTAAAGAGAAATACCAGCTCAAGTGCTGAACTTAAGAATAACTATCTTCAAATAAAACATGCCAAAATAGATTTTATAAAAATAGGTCTTATAAAAATATTCCCTACTCTCCAGCAATTTTTCCCTATTATTCAAAATCTGAGGTGAGTTATCCTCACCTCATCCATTTCTAGACAGAATCCTCACATCTGTCTCTTTATTATTCCCAGATAAATAACCAAAACACAAATGTCCAAGACATCCTGATCCCTAGAGGAAGCACAGCAATTTTTTTTTCACAGTTCATCTGTTAACTATCCTAGAGGGAAAAAAAAAGAGATTTGAAAAATATACCAAGGAAACTGCCAAGAAAACCACCAAGAAAGATGGTTTCTTGATCCAATAACTAAACCAAAGTGCTTCTGCAAGAGGCTATCACTCTGATCCTGATTAATAGTAGCAGCAGCATCTTCCTGGCTTCTAGGAAGGACATGACATAAAAGACACAAGTCCAACAGATACATCACCATAAGTGTGCTCTGGCAGCAATTCACCCCACCTAGATAGAAATCCTTGTAGGAAAATCTACCAATTTTTCTCATCTCATAGTCTCAGTTCTTTTGTCATGGATTCAGTCTGATCAGAATCCAAGCAACTCTATCTCCAAAAGAATTTGAAAACTCACAGCAAGAAATGCTTAACTCTGTTACTGTAGGCAAGTTTTTAGATTAACCATGTAACTAAACACCAAGAATGCTCCTGCTGATTATGATTTCATATGTGCCCCTTAAGGCAAAGGTATTTTTCTTTTCCCTCCACCACAGGCATAGGATAAACACTTTGGTTTGAAAGTATTTCTTACATTTCTCTAAAACGGAAGTAAAATCTTCCACAACTACCACTATAGTTTTTTTCTTTTCTGTCTCAGGTATCACAATCAATTCTCTTGCAACACAGCTGAAGTGCAGGAAATTTAGGTCTATTTAGTATTAATGGTTTAAGAATAGAATTTCATCTCCCATCAGATGGAAACATCTGCCAATCTGCACTACTGTTCTTCAGAGCCCTACGAAATAAAGATTTTATTAGGTTTCAGGAGAGACATTTAAAACAGAGTCTAAAAGGCAAAATCCACTATCACATCCTTACAATTTTTTTACTCTATGTGTAAATTCTATTCATCAGCAGACACGACTTGAGTACCTTGCTCACGGTAGGATATCCCGCACTAGACCAAGAGCATAAGCCTTGCAACAGAATAACTGCCTTCAGTTCTTTTCAATTTTTGTTTTCCAGTGAAGAGCAGTTTCTCCAGTCAATCTAAGGTCACTGGAAGTGGGTACTTGGCAAACTCCTCGTAGGCAGCCATTACGAGGGTCCACTGACCACACTGAAAACTGTAAACAGAGCTGTTACCAAAAGAACTGGCCTCTATTCCTCCAGTGGAAAAAGGCTCTGCCACAGGCAAGTCAGGCCTCAGAAACTGTGTTTTTCCAAAAATTCAGAGTTGATTAGATACATGGGTAGAAACACAGTGTTTTTTGCTCATGACATACATACACTGATGAGCTTGTTTTGAACACTTACCATCCCAACTCTGCTACCAGTGTATAATTTATAACTCCAGAGCATTTCCCAATGCTTGCAGATGCCCGAAAATAAGGACGACATAAGCATAGGCAAAGAGGCAATGCCAGTAACTATGTACTAAGAGGCTCAGAAGAGCCATAATATCATCCTGGCCAATTTAAATATTCATCCTTTCCTTGTTAACATAAAGCCTCTCCATGTTCAGTTTCTCAGTTAAATAGGAGGTGAAGTGGTTTACACAGCAGTGCTTTAGTGAGATGGAATCTGATTACACTTAATCTCCCAATACACAAAAGTGTGGCTTCCCAAGAGTTAACAAAAAGTGATGGTTAGAAATTACAAGAGTACTACTTCCAAAATGAACTTAAGATCAAGCACAAGAATGTCTAATTACCAAATTAAAAACCCGCACTGAGAGGTATTCATTTCTCAAGCACGCATGGGTGGAACAAGCCATGATTATATCTCTCATCCTTTAGCATATGCATTTCTTACAGACCTACCTTGCACTAGTGCTTAGCAAGCTGATTGCTTCTCTTTCCTTATCAAGAAACTAGATGCCATAATGTTGGGTGTATGAGTATGGATAATAATACCATATGGAGGCAGAGGAACTAAAATATTGATATTTCATTTTTCCATCCTACTGGGGATCTGTCATTCTTCAGACTGTTCTAATATGTAACAGAGAGAGAAAACTTTTTGTGATCATGAATTTATACGATAGGGTTTGTACGCCTAAAAGCACTCAGGGTTTGACCTTGCATTTCTGAATTTTAGGAGTCTCTAAAGGACCCCAAAACAAAATTGTATTGTATAAGTATCTTGTATTATAATTGTATTATATATAAGCTGACAGACAGGGTTTATAATATTCTGGAGGCCCTGGCTGATCTTCAGAGGCGTATCTCATTCTCAACTAAAATAGAGAATTAAGTAGAAGATGGTCAGTCTTTGTACTTAATATTCACAGCTTTTCTAGTCTCTAGCTGTGAGAACCAGTTCTGGCTGTATTCATAAAAATTTTCTCCTATCACATTAGAAGAAACCACATACAACTTCTACTTGACAGTCCAGGTTAGGACAGTACACATTATGCTACAGGTCACAGCAGGGTGGTAGGACTGAAGTGAAATGACAGTGCATCTTTTGCAAGCCTGGCAGAACTACTCTACTACTTTTGAAAGAGCATTTGAACACTGTCTTCTCCTTGTTGTTACCTACCACAATGAGTTAATGAAGAGAACAAGAAAGTCACAAATACAAGTCACGTTTCTCTCTAGAAGAAGGATAACTGTTGCAGAAATAAGAAAATACTAGCATAATTCAATACTAATAATTCAAATGCTAGTAATTAACAGCCCAAGAAAAATTGTCTAGGATTTCCACACAAATCTCACCATCTGTCTGCAATAAAAATCATGAAGGGTATCTTTACTTCAAGTGAAGTCATACGAAGGGGATACAAGCAGAACCAATTAGCAAATTAAAGAACCTTTAAGACAATGGGGTATTTTCCTTAAAAAAGAGGCCCATTACCTTAAATTCCTGAGTTTATTCTTAATATTAAGACTAGGATTCTCTCGAAAGTTGTGTGACTCCATAAATACATATAGTCTCCACACAAAATATTCAATACATTACATTGTATAAACAAGGACACTATGTAACAAAAAGACATTTGAGTATAGAAAAAAGTCCTGGTAACCAGCAAAAAGATATCTTGATGCAGATAGCTTGGTCACATTCCCTATGCAGCTTGCCTATGTGGACTTGGAAACCTGTGAGAAGAGGTCAGGGACTGCCCTATGCCAGACACTGATGGTTCCAGGCAGCTTTAACAATGGATCCACTGCAGGTCAAGGATGAGCCCAACAGCCAAGTTGAAACATATCCAAGAAATACAAGAAGACATCCGCTAGAGAGAGGAGGAGGAGGAGGAAGAGTTAGAAAAGAGTTAGAAACAACAGAGGGAACACCAAGGTCTAAGGAGAAGGAGGAGGAAGTGGAAGTGCTCCATGACAGACACCCCTGCAGCCCATGAAACATTAACTTTATACCATGCGTTTGAAAGACTGAAACTACACTCACAGAATACATCTCTCTCAAATAAAAGCTGACAAGCTCTTTACAACATTGTGTTAGATATGTCTGTAAGATAACAGAGGATGAGAGCAAGCACGGAAGCTGCCATACAGTTTGGATGCTGGTGCCGTCCTAGAGCCTCCACCCTCCCACCTCTACTCCCCCTTAACAGTGCCTGTGTGACACAGTAGGTTATGGGACTGGAAAGGCTCTCAGGATTAATCTTGAATTCTGTACATACTTCAGGTATCTGTACAGAGAACAGTTGGAAGATTTGTCCAATCTCTCACCCTTATAACTTTGAAGGTCAATAATTTGGCACAAAATCCATGGCACAGAGAAGCTAAAGCAATGCTGAGTATTGTCCTTTGTGCAAAACCAAAGGGCATCTGTTCTAGCTCAGAAAGAAGAAATATTGAGATCAGGGTTATGATACCTGCCTTGGCAATTTCGGATGATCTCAAGCAACACTGGTTCCATGTAAAAATGAAACACAGTATCAAACAAGGTGGGAGAAGGAAGAGGCCAGGGAGGCTGTTTCCATGTGTCAGGGCAGCAGAGTTATTAAATCAGCATTTCTAAGGCAATTTTGTATCTTAGTGCTTAAGATAATTTCATGCAACCTCTCCTCCCTCCCAAGTGTCTCTAAATGCAGAAGTACAGAAAGCACAAGAGGAAAAACTAGGACAAAAATTTAGAGGACAGAATTCACACCACCAACAACAGAAGCTTTTAAAAGTTATGACATGGCTTGTTACATTATGGTTGTGTAACCTGCTGATTGCTGCGTTACAGAAGGAGAATGAAATGGTTGAATAACCTGCACAATGCGCCCTGCCTTGAACAGTGGCTTGGCTGCTTTGGCAGAAGAGTCTGTCCTGTGGTCCTGTTTTTGCATCAGCACTTTTGCTATAGTCAAATAAGAAACGGAGCTTTATTTTTGCATCAGATTTATGTGGCTGCTTTCCTTTAGCAATTAGAAATTCATTTTAAATAAATTAATTTGAAATACTAACAATGACTTTTATGTCTGGGAGCATGTATCAGTAATAAACTGGGAGGATGTATCAGTAAATGGCATGGAGTATCAATAGGGATTACAATGTTCTAAGATGTACAAAGTGGAACAAATATTTAAGAGAGGAAAGCATAAGAAGAGAGTTTAGCAGTAAGGATTAGATTAATTACTGTGGGGTCAGTTTCCTCAGGATAGGATTTTAAACATTACAATTCATTGTTTCAGAACACATATGATAAGGGAAAAAAACCAACCCAGAAATTCATCTGGATAACAATAAATCTGGGATTCAGGCACTAGAGTCATTTGCAAAAATATTGTTGGGGTAAGAACTGAAGACCCACAGATTATATATCACAGAAGATGGCGTCTCAGTTCATATGAGAAAGCAGTAAAAACCTCTTAGTAACTTTACCTCCATCCATCAAGTTTTCACTTCTGAGGCCTCTAATCATTTGATGCCACTGCAGAAGCCAAAAAAATTCAAGTCATGTAAAGTCAAAGTAGTCATTGTTGAGTTCTCTTCTTGACAATCATGGAGTTCTCACTTCAGATCTACATACAAGGAAGGTTTGAAATTACACTATCCCAAATCACCCATAAGCTCCTGTTTTGTATTGCATAGTGCATTTTGGCACAGTTTATTCCACAACAATGTGACTTAAATTCTTTTGCAATTCTAATGCAGTTATTAATGCATCAGTTGACCAGAAAAATACCTACAAATAGTCTAGAAAACAGCAAGGAGACAATTAGTCTGAATTGCTACCAAGAGAAAAAGCACTAGAAACAATCTTTTGTAAAGTTCTCTTTCCTCAAGGCTGTGCACATTTAGACTACAAACCCAATTATGGAAAAATACTGCTCAATACTTACAGTGAAATTTCCAGGCATGGGGAAATCTTTGCTGATATTTTACTACACAATCTTTTTTTTCACATTCTGAATTAGTTAATGCACTGAAGCATGCTTTGATATTGCAGAAGAATTTTCCAACTTGAACGACTTGCTCAAACTTATCAACCAAACTAATATCAGAAGAGCTAAACTTTGATGAATTGAGGCAACAGTTTACAGACAATGTGTAAAAAAAATCTTCTTCCCCTTCCCCTACATTCAGTTGCTACCAGAAACTATGTGGAATGCTCTGGTGAGGGAGGCAATGAAGAAAAATTCAACTCAAGGATGATCAACATCCTAGCAAGAAAAATCTCTCACTGAATTCAACAGGCTTTAAACAAGTTAAAAATAATTTTGTTTCCTCTTTGCCTCTCTGTTCTTTGCTGTTTCCACACATCTTTTCCTGATGCTGTAACAGCAGCTGGTGTTACAGCAAACAGCAGAATGCCTCTTTTGTGAACTCTGTTCTCCCCTCTCACTTCAACAAAACTCACCTCAATTGCAACTAAGCAGTGAGCGATCTCATAGACTTAAAGTGAATATAGCTCTCACTCCATTCCCCAGAGGTTGGCTTTACCCTCCAGCTGGTTCCCTGAGCAGCTTTGCTGTTCCAACAAAACATTTTAATAAGACCCACTATCTACAACATCTAGGTACCTATCATTTACATGTTAAACATCACTCTTCGGATGGGCCATTTAGTGATGTCCCTGAAGAAAACGGCCTTTTTAAATACTTAATTTTTTTTGTTGTTGATTATCCCCAAGGCTATACTTTCCTTCTTACTAGAAGGAATAAAACGAAAGTTTTGCAAAAACACTTGAGTGCAGCATTTGCCAAAAACAATCAAATTCCAGTTAAGGTGCTTGCAAACACTACAGATGACAAAACATATTTCAAGATATGTACTTCAGATGTCCACAGGTTTAAATGTTGCACAGTACTTATGTATGTGGGTTAGAAAATATACATGTAGAATGTTGAGTATGGCAATTTTAAAAATTTATTTAAAGAAAGGTGTAGTGTGTGCTTCTCCCTCAATTTTTTTAACATGGCATGAAGATTTAGCAGGGCTGGCAGCAGCCCAGCAGATGGAAGAGCCCCATTTCTTCACAAGAAGTAGAGCCAGGTTGATGCAAAAGGTTATGGTGGCAGATGACTGTGTCGGGTTGGTTAGGGAGAGCAAAAAGCAGGTCTGTGCATGCAGACTGGAGTGACTTTTACCACTGTCCATGTCATGGGAAAGGCAAATTAAACAGGATAATTAAGACAGAAGAAGTAGAGGAGCAACATCAACACGTTTAAACTATTGGAAAAGAAGAGGAGGAATCAGCAATAGAACTCTGTAAGGTTTGAGTTTCTCCTGTTATTGAATTAAATGCCAGATGAAGGCCTTGTCTAAACACACCAGTTGTGCCATTTCTACTCAAATCAATTACAAGCCTCATTATAGTTACACAGGTGCAAAACTCTCTGCAGACCATCTTGTATCACTGCTTAAGTGATTTACACATATCCACAAAGGGCTGCAGCTCCTGAATTAAACCCTTTTTACAGTTACAGTAAACTCATGTAGATTTTGTCTATATGGAGACCAATAGATGGTGATTTTTAAAAGTGTATTAAACATCAATTTCAGGCAGTATTGTTATGTTTTCTCTCATTTGAACACTTTAAAACAATGACTATCTAAGCAAATAGCTGAAATCAAGCATCCTCTACCACACTGAATTATGCTCAACTGTGCTACTTTAATATTCTTCAGTTCAGGAAGGATTGTATCAATAATTTCTAAAGCCATCCTCAAAATATTTTAATACCATGCGTAACAACTTGTTCAGCTGCGGGAGAACAAAGTCGGAAAGACTGCTTAAGAGATTTATTTATTCACTTCAAAACTGAACTGCTCTTCAAATGGCTTTCTAAACTAAGGTGTCTACTCCTGTTAATAAACACCGCTGAATTGTTGTTAATGAAGTTTGGTGAGAAATATGAATCATGAGTTTGTACTTCTGATTAATAATTGATTTCCTGGATGTGTCCATGTGCAGTTTTTTCTGCAGGAATTTTGCTTGTCATTCTTTCAGCAGTACCGACACATGGTAGCTCTGTTGAGGAATGAAGAACTCTCATTTGACATTTTTTCCTAGCTGCAGCCCCACAGCTCTCAAGATTTTCTAGTTTGTACAACCATAATATGAATTCTGCATTTGGCATTATCCCCTGAATAATTCCATTATTAAGGACGCTTGGAAATGATTTTTTTTCTTTCCTTAAGGCATTTGGCCATTATTTTACATGCTCAGAATAGGAAACTGATTTTCTATACACAAACTGGTTCATAATCACTATGCAAAGTCAACTCCTCAGTCACTAATGTGGACATTTTTGCAGGGTTTTGCGTTCAAAGAATGCACCACCACACGCAGTGGAACAAATCAAACCAAATTACCTTGAAACAAATCAAAGAACACAAAAGGATTGGGGGGAGGGGGCGGGCAAGAAGGAAGGAAGTAAAAATACAATTTAAAAAAAAAAACATTAAAAAACAAAATGAAATAAAATAAAATAAAATAAAATAAAATAAAATAAAATAAAATAAAAAACATATTTCTCTATCAAGCTATTAGTGTGAGTTAAATGCAGTTTCCAGTAGGCACATTTTGCACCTCCTCTACAGAAATGTCCTTTCCATTGCTGTCATGGCACTACCAAACCTCCTGAATCCTTCCATCTACCTATAGGAGTCTCTTAATTTCCATTCATGTGCATTTGTTTGATCGATTTTATCATAAGACTATTAAGCCTTATTTCAATTCAAACAATATATCTACAGATACATTAATAAAAGCTTTAACTAGAACTGTGCTTTTGCTGCCACTAAATTTCATTGCCCAAGCTCTGAGATATTCAAGAGTGCAGCCTTTTGAACAGTTTGAAAATGAATAGGCAACAATATCATTTGTTACCAATGACAAAGAAACACTTTACCATTAGTCAGCATTCAAATAAATCACATTGTCTGGGCTTGTCTATGCTCAAAAAATTGTCTGATCTAACTCTGACAGTACAGACATAATGATATAACCTCCCTGTTGCAAGTAAAAGTTACAGCACTGAGATTTAAAGTAAACACCATATAACCTTATCCCACACCGTGATCTGCAATAATTTTTAAATAAATCAGATTTGAAATCAAGGAAAGTTAACACTGGTAGTAAATTATACATTACAAAAAAGCTCTGATATACACATTTTTTCCCAGCTAATATGAATCATCAGTCCTTTTTGGCACCTTAACACCTAGAAAAATGGTCATGGAGGGAAGAAAACACAAAGGTATTCTCTCAGCGTACTACACTGCCATTTGAAACAGCTCCTCTGCTGCATCATTAAGCCTGAACTGCTGTTACCAAAAACAGGATGCCAACTGAGAGAATGGAAATTCAGAAAAGTAGACCAGGACTGAGCCTGTTGTAAAACCAGCCAGTACCTTTTAAAAAACACTTGATAGTTGCAGATTTCTGCTTGCGTTGGCTCTGTGTTCATGAGCCAATTAAAAAAAAAAAATCCTTCACTTGAAATGCCAGTTGGTCAGCTCATTAAAAAAGCCTCACTGACAACACTAGAAAAGGGGAAAATGTCTAACTTAATCTACCTTGAACATATTATTGGCCTATTTAAACAAGAATAAGAAAGAACACAGTATTTTTAAAAGCAACAACAAACAAACCACAACCAACACAAACAAAAAATCCCCACCTAACAAAAACTTAGCCTTTTAAAAGTCAGATTCAGCAAAACTGGACCTCAGAATCTTCCTGAAGTTTTCCTAAGCCTTATTCTAAGACTATGTGGAATGGAGTCCTTTAGGAACAACAGTGTATCAAAGTGGTCAGATTAAAATATATACACACACCTGCCAATACAGTTACTCTGCTTTCAAATACAGTGACCAAGTCACGGCCTTGGCCAATGCAGGGATTGAGGAAAAATAGTTACATTCTCTGTTCTCTGTTGAACAGAGCTCTCCACTAAAGGAACAACTTCAGTGGAGGGCTGCATCCAACTCTGTGGTCTCCAGCGCAGCAGTGTCATGGACCTGCTAGAATGGGTCCAGAGGAGGCCCACAGAAATAATCAGAGGGCTGGAACACCTCTCTTATGGAGACAGGCTAAGAGAGGTGAAGTTTTTCAGCCTGGAGAAGTCTCCAGGGAGACCTCAGAGCACCTTCCTGTATGTAAAGGGGCCCTAGAAGAGAGCTGGAGAGGGACTTTTTACAAGGGCAGGTAGTGACAGGAAAAGGGGGAATTGCTTTAAACTGAGAGGAAGTAGGTCTAGATTGGATGTTAGGACAAAATTCTTTACCACAAGGGTGTTGAGACACTGGAAGAGGCTGCCCAGAGAAGTTGTTGATGCCCCATCCCTAGAAGTGTTCAAGGCTAGGTTGGATGGGGCTTTGAGCAACCTGGTCTAGTGGAAGATGCCTCTGTTCATAGAAGGGGGGGTGGAACTAGAGGATCTTTAAGGCCACTGCCAACCCAAATCATTCTTTGATTCTATAACAGAAAGGTTTCCACCATGCATAAAAAGAAACATACTGTTTTCTTCCTCTGCCAAACAAAACTAGGGACAACAGCAAGGACTAATTAGAATTCTATTAGTCAACTAAGGCCCAGTATAGTCCCCATCCATACTAGTAAAATTGAACTGCAAGTCTTCAGGACCTTTGAAGAGCCACATTTGTGCATCAAAGGGAATGCCGAGACCTCAGACAACAAACACAAAGCTCTTTAATTTCAAAACTGAAGCTTTACGTAAAAGCCACAAAACATGATGTCCGCGTGATCAGTGCAAAGAGCCATGTACTCTTTTACTCTGCCTGTGTTTATTATCACACCTTTTCTAAAAGCAGGCTGTCGCTTGCCATCTCAGGGTAGAAAAAAGATCAGCATGACCTCAAACACCAGTGACTGTGCAGCCTCAAAAGCCTTCGGTTTTCTTCACCTTTTCCTTATAACCACAGGTTTCACAAAATACTTGAGGGAGTTACAAGACACCCAAATAGCATTTCAATGGGAAAATTCCTAAAAGACAGTTAAAAAAAGAAAAGCCAAGCAATCCCACCCCCCCCAAAAAAAAAAGCCAAGGTTTCCGTTTGCTGGTCTCTGTGCCTGACGGAGGTGGTGGAGTCATCATCCCTGGAAGTGTTTAAGGAAAGACTGGATGTGGCTCTTGGTGCCATGGTCGAGCTGTCATGGTGGCGTTCGGCCATAGGTTGGACTCGATGACCTCAAAGGTCCCTTCCAACCTAACTGAAGCACTGATTGATTCAGTAAAAGTGCTCCCAGCTGAGGCAACTAGCACACGCAGGGCTCTCCCTGACCTTATCCCAAGCTACTCCTCTTAACTGCACGAGGGCGAAGCTCTCCCCATCCCTCAGCGCAGCCACCGCAGTTTCCAGTGGGACAAATAAACATTCCTGACACACGGAGTTACCAGCTCGCCGCGCCCCCGCACGGCGGACTACAACTCCCGGCATGCTCCGCTCCGCGCCGCCTCAGAGCACGCCGGGAGCGGCACCGCCCACCGGCCCACACGCACCGCAGCGCCCTGGCACGGCGCCGGGGGCCGCCCACGTGACCCGCAAGCCGCGCTCCTATTGGAGCAAGCTGCTGCCAGTCAACTGCCCCAACGGCCGGCAACGGGCGCAACGTCCGCCCGCGCGCGCCGCCGTGCCGCTCCGATTGGCTGTTCGGGCATGGCCCGCCCCTTTTAAATACCTGTCGCTCCGTGACAGGCCGTCACCGGAGTTCCTGTTGGGAGGGCGCTACCGCAGGCATCGGGCCCGCCCCCTCGCCTTCTCCTGGGAGCCCCGCCCTCCCGCCGTAGCTCCTCCCGCTCCGGAGGGGCGGCAATGTCAAACCGCCCGCTCGGGAGGGAGTGAGGAAGGGAGACGCGATCCGCCCCCTTCCGTCCCGCCCGGGTCCCGTCCGCGGCCCGCTCCCGGCCGAGTCCCCCTCCCCAGCCCGGCGCTGCCCCCCGGGCCGTCCTGAGCCCCGCCCCTCCGGCTCCTGGGCCCCGCCCCTGCCCTGCCGATGGCCCCACCCCCCGGGCTCGCCCGCGCCGCGCCGGGCCCCCCCCCGCCCCGGGGGATGGTGACGGCGGCGGCGGGAGGAGGAGGCAGCGGCAGAGCCCGGGTGCGCCAGGAGGCGGCGGGGAGGCAGCGAGCAGCGCCCAGCAAGAACGAGCGGGCTCCGCCCCGCCCCTTGCCGAGCCCCCCGCCCCCTGCCCTTCCTCCCTCCTCTCCTCCCCTCCTCCGCCTCCTCCTCCCCGCACGCGCCGGGCGGAGGGAGAGGCTGCGAGGGAGCCCCGGGTACAACATGGCGGAGCACTCGGCCCCCGACCACAAGCACAGACCCGCCGCCAACTCCGCGGCGCCGCTCCACAGCCGCGCCGGGGCGGGCGGCGGCCTGTCGGGGGGCCTATCGCAGCCGGCGGGCTGGCAGTCCCTGCTCTCCTTCACCATCCTCTTCCTGGCCTGGCTGGCTGGATTCAGCTCCCGGCTCTTCGCCGTCATCCGCTTCGAGAGCATCATCCACGAGTTCGACCCCTGGTCAGTCGCCGTCGCCGCCGCCGCCGGGCGGGACGGGGAGGCGGGAAAGCAACGCGCCATGAGCCGCGGCGGGGGAGACCCGCGGGTTCCCTCTGCCGTGGCCGTGGGGACGGCGGGAGGGCCCCGCCGCCCGCCCCCCGCTCCGCCACTCCGCGAAGTTGCGCCCCTGCCTGTTCCCCGGAGGGAGCCGGCAGCCGCGGCCGCCCCGGGAGCCGCGGAGGGAGGGAGGGAGGCGGTGCGGACGGGACACGCTGTGGCAGGTCGGAGGGAGCGTGAGGGGTCGCCACCGCGGCGCGGGAGAAGGGAAGCGCCGGGAGCGAGCGGTGGTGGCGGGCGCTGGGGTGTCCCTGGCGGCGGAGACCTCGGGAACGGGGCGGCAGCACTTGCCTCGCATCCCTCGGAGTTGCGGCAGGACTCTCCGAGGGGCACGGGGAAAGTTGTGGCGCCGGCAGGAATCGGGAGTCGGGCAGGAGTCGGGGGCTGGTAGCGAAACAGTTGTATCAGGTGTGACCCGCGCCCCGGTCCGGGTCCCGCTGTCGCGGCGCCGGTCCCGTGTGTGCGGTGCGGCTTCCCGGAGTGGTCTTTACTGGAGCCCTTGTCGGCCGGGGAGGGAACAGGGCGAGGAATGCACTGCAGGAAGTAATCTTCATAAAAGTGACTTGAGGGATTACAGCGAAATGGGTGACATTGATTTACTGCCAGGTGTTTCGAAGCAGCGTTTCTGAGCCCAAGGACTTTTGCTGTTTCCCACACATCTTGATTTTTCCAAAGACTGCTCTCCCTCCTGTAGAAGCCGTCTGTTCTTTTTCCCTCTTGGAGGGTACTGAAACCATTTTATGCATGAGATCAAGAAATGCTGCACTCGTTCCTTGCAGAACGGCGAAGTGAAAGATGACAAGACTTGTGGGGCAGGGTTTTTTTAATGCAAAAACGTGACAATGAATTTTTATGCTACTGGTTACTTCATCCTGGGAATCCGTTGGGTTTTTAGAACTTTAGGTAGGGTAAGCGGCAGATGACTTTAGTAAAATGAATTGTCAGATTTTAATTTAAAATTTTATGTCTTGGATCTCACTGTTAATTGCTTCGTTTTGAAATGCACAGTAGATATTCTGTGTTAAGCTTAATCTAAAATTGTTGCTGAAATCGTACTTCTCTGCAAAGCATTAACTCCACTGTGATACTTTCAAAAGCACAACTTCCTCTTTTCTAGATGGCTTCTCCCCCCCACCCGCAAATGTAATCCATTCACAAATCATGACTCAGAATAGTGGATAGAGAACAAGGAATTGCTTTGTTTTTAAATGCTGTATGAAGTAATAAACCTTTCTGATGTGAAAGCCAAGTATCTCAAAATATCTTCAAAATGTCAAGTAATTGCCCCTGTTTTAAGTGTTTTTCTGCAAACACGAATGGAAGAAGCGCAGACTTCCAATTAATAAAGTTAAGAATGAGGGGGAGCATAGTTTACACACATCTACAATGAGACTATGAACCTGAGGTTGTATCCTGTGGAGTAGTTCTCTTCTAATCTAAATTTAAGCATACAGGCTTGGCTTTCTATTATGGAGGAAACTTTTAAGCAGCAGCCTACATTTTTGTGCAAATTTTATCTGATTTTTGTAATCAAGACTTGTCCTTGTTGGATAAATGAAAATTTTACTGTGCTGAGTTGCGTAACTTGGTATTAAGCCCTGAAGGACACTAAAATGGTGCTATGGGAGTTAAGTTCATAGTAATGATCCAGCTGTAAAGATAAACTCCTGTTTAAAGCAATGTGTAAATTGATGCAAAGTCATCTTCCTGAGTACACAAACAGAAGGTATTGCTGCCTGTGCTGCTGGATGTACCCTTGTTAATTAGGGAATAGATGAAGTTGACAAAACTCATTGATTTTAATGCGGGTCTGTGAGAAGCAGTTGAAATGTCAAGAATCACGCCAGTGTCGTGTTGCTGCATGCCAGAAATGGTAGAGGCAAATGCACTTAAGTTAATTAGTAGGAAAGAGAACCTAAAATGGTAGAAACTGAGTGAAAACAAAGGGCTTTCTCTATTACAGCAGCAAAATTGTTGGAAGGAGTAAAAAATGATGTTGCTTTCTTAAACAGTGTGGAGTAGCTAGGTAGGAATGATTTTTCATAGTTGCAAGGGTCTTACAAGTCTAAATGTAATATGGGAAAGGAGCTTATGAAAAAACTAGTAGCAGTACTCTGATTCTAATTTATTTTTTAACCTCTTCTTTAGCAGCTTCTCCAGGTAAACTGGATTTTCTTTTCAGGACAGTGGCTGTAGACTTTGCTGTGGAATAGTTTGATTTTTTTCTCAATTCTTTTGGCTTTTTGTGTCAAGCTTGCATAGGATGTCTTGCAGTGTGTTGTAAGTCAGTCATCTATTCTCTTGTATTTGTTTTGTGCTCCAGAGAGGAAGCTGAAGTATATCTGATAAAATGAGGAGCATTAGGCAAATCATTTATTCTTTTGAATTGAAAAATATTGTTGCCTCTAAGGTGTAGAAAGGTTTCCCATTTACTTGGGAATACAGCTTCCTGGTATGGACATATGAAACCATCAAGGGTGAGAAGAAAGGCAGAAAAGCCTTGGATTTTCTACATATTAATTGAATCAAATACCACTTTTTTTTCCCCTGACATGTCTTTTGAGATGCCTTTCTGCCAGTAATATTAGGTTTTGATTTGGGGTAGAAGGGACATCTGCTGGTTTTGTAAAATCAGCCTCTGAGACTCACTTGTGTTGGCATTTCTTCCAGAAGTGACCCAAATGTAGTTCAATAGGCCAAGGCAGTAGAGAAAGGACGGTGTTTGGTGTTTGATCTCCACTGAAATACAATGCCTGTGCAAGGTAAAACCAAACTGGTATTTTGAGGTCACCATGCTGTCGTGTAAGATCTTGTGACCTGTACATTATGAGTAGGCTTATTGGTTGTTTTTTTTTCACCCTGACTACCTATTTTGTGCAGTATTTCCACTTTTTGATTTATTTCTCATGTTGTGTTTACTTTCTATACTTGAGCTGGTCCAGAGACTTTGAGAAATGTGTGTACTTCTTGTCAGCTTCTGGGTCAGGTGAGCTGATACATAAAGTCAGGCAGCACTGACATTAAGATGTGCCATTGACGAGCCTCCAGCATTTAATTCCAGGATTTCATTGTGGGGCCAAGAACTTGACACATGGGTAGTGATGGTACATGGGAACAGACAGATTTCATGTCTGAAATTTGGTTCATCTGTTGGTTGGTTTGGCAGCTGGGTGGACCAAGATCTTAATTTTGGTGCTGTGTACACACAAGTGCAGAGTGAAAGCTATTCATGAAAGTACAACAGCAGATTTAACTCAGTTGTCAAGCAAGAGCATTCTTACTGTCAGATGTTGCCTTAAATGCCAACACGGCTGCAGAACCAAGGCAACCAAAATCATGGAGCCCTTGAACAGGGGCTACTTTCTATGCACTGGTTTCCTAAAGTGCAGTTCAAGCATGCCCATATGCTATTTCTTCTGGTTGCTTGCATCACATATATATATGTGTGTGTAAATATATGTATATAAAATAATCTGTATGTGTGCATATATATACATATAAGATATATATCTATATCTAGCAAGACTGTTGCATTCTGATACTGCTACCAAGTGAAATTATAGCAACTTCTGGTACATCAGTAGTCATCAGGGAGTACTGTCAAAATAGTACATTCATTCTGTTTGTACAGTTCTTACCATTAAGTCACACGTATGAGAACTGTATCTGAATCATTAATCATATCCCATGACATGAGATCAAACTTCTCTTTCCCCTGAGAATTTTAACATCTTGCTAAAAGCCAGCTTAATACCAGTTACCTTAGTGAAAGCTTTCTTAGGCTGGAATACCTCTTCTCGTATGTGTGAGCATGAGACCCTCTCTGTACCAGTTTGCACGTGCAGGATGGTGCACCAGTGCACGCTTTGTCAGTTCCATTCACCCACCTTCTCCTGCTGGGAATGTTGTCTTCTGCATCCCTGCCAGCTCTTGGTACTGAGGAGCACTGCCACAATCTCATAGGCCTCTTCCAAACCAGCAGCATTGATCGCTCAAACCACCAGCTTTTTACCTGCCGTTAGGGGTGACCATTGTTTATTGTACCTCGCTCTAAGGTAACATGATTGTCCTGGTAGCAAATATGGCTTACAGATACGATAGCAGTCCACTTACTCATCACTGATACCATCATCTAATGTTAGTGGGGTTGGTGAATGGGGATGAACTGGTGAAAATACGCATAAGGTCAGTGTCATTGTTTGAGTTTCAGAGACAGACAGGTTAAAGGAAGTTGAGACTTATCTCAGGCACCATCAAGTATACAGGTTTTGTTGCGCTCAAATAATGTTTGCCAGATGGATCCTTGAGCTGTTATAAACTTGTTTATTAATGAAAACATAATTTAGCGTCTATAAATATGACATGAAAGCTTCCTTAAAATTCAGAGTGTGACTGAAGTGAACATTAAAAGTGGTGTATAGAATTGATGGATCGCCGGAGGTTGTGGGTTTGTGTTGTAGTTACCTGATCTGAGAGTTGACTTCTGGAATAGTTCTCCTCTGTCACCCACTGTGCAGTCCTGCTTTTTTCTTCATGCTTGCTATAAAGCAGTCATAGTAAGTTGATTCAATGAGGTAAATTGTTAAAATACTATAACAGTTTCCTGAGCTGGTTTACCACTAGTTTTGTTACAGTTGAGTCTGTTATTTTTGAGGAAGAATATGGACATTGGGAGGGAATATAAATTGTGTCTGATGTTAAGACGATAAATTGGGATTGAGTGACAGAGGGAAGGCGTATACAGAGAAAACTAGAACATGTTAAGACACTGGAGCAATGAAAGAAGAGGTGAATAAGAGCACGTTACATTGGTGTTCATGAGGAGAGAGGGAAAAATTGTGTTAAGAGGATAGTGTCGATAATATAAATTATCAGTGCCCACCCAGGTAATTCATCTGGCCACTGCTTCCCTGCTAGTACCTCTTGCTGGGCAGATAGACAGCAGATTGTGTAGTGTGTTCTTGAGAGTTGGCAGCTGCTTTTGTCTCTAAACTGGATCTATCTTTCTGGAGCCTTGCAACCCATCACACAGTCCTGTTCAAGTGAAGTGCATAAATGTGGATCTGTTTAGGAAACATTTCTCACAGACTTAAGGTTTTTTTTCCCAAAACAATTCCTTTTGTTTATAATCTTAGACAACTTCCAGACCTCAGGAAAGAACTTCATTCCAATTCAGTTTGAATATAATCACTTTGAATTAATTTTGAGATGTTGCAAATTTCATGAGATTCATATTAAAAACTTGCTGCATGTTCTTCATTCACAAGTGTTTTGATTCTGTGAAGTGAGAAATACTCTATTTCTGTTTTATTGAAATATATTTTTTAAGATTGTATTTACAGTTAACATTTGAAAGTTTTTTATACTTTAGTAGTACTAATAATTTTAACAGAATTTCAGGTAACTCAGACTCATTTCTGCAGTTTTATTATAGTAGAAAAAATATTCTAGCATGGAGTCCAGATCTGATTCAGTGGGGCATGTGTGTTCATGAAAGGAAAGGTTAGAGATTTTTAGATGAGAATAGTCTTCCAGGCTTCACCACCGCACCACCACCTTCCCTTTAATGAGAGGGATCCAAATCAGGTGTCTTTTTTGATCACTTCTGCTGCAATATGACATGGATTGAGAAACTGTAAGCACAGGTGAGCCTGGCTTTTGGGGTTTCTCAATTTTAAGGTATTGCTGACCTACTTGGAGGGAGCTGTTTTGAAGCCAAGTAAATTTTTCTGTGAGGTCAATACAGTGGTAACAGTCAAGATGATGTGCACTTGACTGTTCTGGACTTCTCTACTGCTTGTGAAATTGCAAAAATAGGTAAATGTTAGAAGGGTAATGGAAGGAGGATAATTTGGAAAAAGAACATTGGACAGTGTTGAAGGCATAGCAGAAACTGTTTTGTGAGTGGGGAGACCTCAGGCTAGATTTGTTCAGTTGGAGTGATGCAGCTGAAAAGCAGTTCCCTGTGTGGCCTCATAAAATAGCAGTCTTGCAAGAATCAAATCCCTGCTCTGTATCTACTATTGTCTTCTACCATCTTTACTTAGCAGGTAGTGCTTCTTTCCTCACTTGCACTACTTGTAATTGGGGTGAACACCTCATCAGATTTCATGTGGGTGCAGTAATGGGGTTATGCACGATAGGTAGGAGGGGCAGTGTTCGTAAAACACATGCAGGGTATGGTTGAGTACAGAGACTCTCTACAGACTTCTTTTGGAAAACATATGAGGTGAGACAGAATGCTTGCAAAGTGTTGACCCTTTTATTGATTTATGGATAGCAGAATGAAACGTGAAAAGGAAAACATATCCAAATGTTTTATGTAGGCTAGGTCAACTGAACCATCAAGTTTAGCTTTTAATGCCATGATTTTTTAAAATGGTCTTCAGCAAACACTCACAAACACTTGACTAACTAGAGCAAATGCTATGATTAAAATCTTTGAATGGACTTCTTTTTTGGCAGATATCCTATAATTTGAACAGCTTAATATGTTAGGTTTTTTAAAACAGAAATTTGATTTGATTACATAAGGTTAGAGTGGTTTATAAAGGTTAGCTTTTGCTTCTATCATAACTCTCCAATAGTCTCTAGTTTTGGCAGCCTGTAATCCTAATACTCATGTTTGTAAATCTGTCTCATGCTAAACTGGTGGGGGAAGGGGAGAATAAAAATTTTGGCCAGTGTAGTTAGCAGGAAAATTCAAAATCCTGTAGGAGCTAATAGGTTTTAAATGGATTGAGTGTACACTAATGTTAGGGAGGTATCTTTGCTGTTCCACAAGAGTCTTCTCTAATTTAGTCAGGTTATTTTCCATTTCATGTCTAACTGTGCATGTGTTGCAGGGTTTCCTCCTGAATTTTTGAAAATTTCATTCTTGCAAGCCCTTTGAGGTACATTTGTACTGACATTTAGGGCTGTTCCTGAGGGCTTCTTTCTACTTGGCAAAGCCATTAAAGCTGCTACTTTTGGAGCCTGTGGAGCCTGCACCTTGTTGTAGCAGGACGTGTGACAATGTTTTTATTATTATTAACTCCTTCAGCAAAACTTCTTGGGAGCCATCAGTCTTACTACTTGCTTGGAGAACAAAGTGAACTTAGGACATGTATTGCTGTAGTCTTTTTATAGTATGTCTAGCACATAGACTTCATTTCCGGGCCCATAGCTGAGCAGAGTTTGTGGTCTTCATCGGAGCTGTTGCTGAGAGTCAAACTGAGGTGTTTTAATATGGGGTAGCTGCTAGATCTGGGCTGGAGAGGTACCGTGAAATTGACCCTAATGCTGCACCACACCTTATGTAAGTTGAAGCAGCCTGGGGAATGAATTTAAGGATATAGATACAAACAAAATAGATCAGCTTTTCTATTTCCCAACTTACTGCTGCTTTTGCAGGGTAAAAGCTCCTTTGGCATATTAGAGAATTAAATACTTGCTATACTTCAAAAGTTCTTGCTGTTATGTGAGGCAGTATTCCTGTGCTATAGAAAAAGAAATGGTCTGTTTTAAAAAAGGAGTAACTGAGTATTTGCACATGAGCACTTTAAGAGCAGGAAACAGTATTTAAAATGTCTGTGCTATGGGGGACTCTAGTCCAGTATCAAATGTTACTTTTTCAAAACCCATCTAATCTAAATAACTACAGATGATAATTTCTTCCGGGTGTAACAGTGCTTATCACAAAATCTTCTGTGCCAGTCAGTTTATATGGGCTATGTTAGTTTGTTAGGTAAAAGAGCATGTTCAAGTTCTCTTCAGTTGATAATCCATGAGGAATTGCAAAACGCCTTTTCAAAACTTCCTCACTTTAACAAACAAAATCCTTGGGAAACTACGTTGCAATGGAGGTTGTGAGTTTGGCTTTATTATTGATTTTTGGTGGTGTTCTTGGTGGGATTGCTATTTTCCTCTAGACTATTTTACGCAGTATTATTTACATTTATTTAAAATAGTGGCACACTGTATGTATGGGCACTCTATATCCTTTTGATTTAATATGGATTTTGCAGAAGGGAGAAATAGCATGTAATTATGTAATTTTAAACTGTTCTAGCACACGTGGCTGGGCAGCCTACATTTTTTGAGTACTTGGCTTTATTTTTTCAGTCTCTGTATTCTCTTTTTGCAATTATTATGCTATACGTGGTAGCCAACTTCTTTAAATTCAAGAAATGTGATCTTATTTATTTTTATTCTGATCTTCACCATAGATTGATATGTTAAGAAAGTCTAGGCATGGAAAGTACCTCTTTGAGGATGCAGTTGATTGAGATGAACATGTTTGATAGAATATGTGTGTGCTGTAGCCAGGGGATTTGAAAATAGAGTGATGCAGAAGCAAAACATAACAAAACAAGCCTTCCTGTCCTGAGTATGTTTCTATGTTTATCCAGCTTTATATATGTATAGTCTGTTGCATACATTGAATTTGCTTCCTCCTTATTCTAAACTTATCCCAAACAGCAAATATTGTTTGAAACATTTGTCTTGAAAAAGGCGATTTCATCTTCATGGTTGAAATATTTGATCATTTGGGTATTAAAGGTCTTTAAAACATCTTTAGTTCTTTCTCTGGCAGTAGATAAAATGTCTTAAAGTTGCAATTCTTCTAATTTAGAAAGTCAGCAAAACAAAATTGGAGCTTTGGCATTGTATCGATGGTAACAATGACAGTAAATGGATGTCTCTTTGATTCACTGTTGTAGAATGAAAGTCATGAAAGCCAATGTGGTGTTTGAGTTTTCCAAGAAGCTGTGTAAAGCTTCTGTGTTTTGACTGTTTTATCTTACTCAGGTGACTAGAAATATTCATCTATTGTCAGATGTCTGAAGTAACATTTGAAAAGCTATTGCATGTGTCTCACAATTAATTTTACTCTGTAACAGTTTTAATCTTTCATTTGCCAAATAGAAAATGGATCTTGACACTGGAGAGACTACCTTAAACATTAGCAGCAGTATCTTAATTTGTGATGTCTTGGGTCAGCTAGTAATGACAACTGTAATTATTCTCCTATGGCTAAACGGGAGCCAAGGAATTTTTAGTGTTTTAATTTTGTATTCCACCACCACATCACCAACTTTCGCCCCACCCTGAACACAGTAAAGCCCGGTTTTTGCTTGACACAAGCTTGGATGATATGTTTTGTGTTAAATATGTCATGCTTGTAATTGTTCCATCACTGAATTTTATTTTCTGGCTTTTGATTTGTAAGTCAACTTCAGAGTTCTTTTTTCCTTATGCTTCCACTGCACTCTGGTTTCAACAAAACATTCTTAGCTATGCACATCATGGTTTTGGTTTGTGAGAGTATGTTCCATGCGGTGCCATCTGCTGTCTTCTTTCAGGGCTACCTTCTAGAAGAAAAAGCCACAAAACAGCACATTTGTGGAGAGAGAGTTGAAAGGGTGTACAGTCTGGTGGGGATTGAAGCATGAAAAACCCCAGAACAGACCAGCTTAATGTCTGGAGAGCAAGGAGAGAGAAGATTTAGTATTATGTGACCTAAGAACTGTCCCTTGAGACCTTACACCAAGTCCTTCCCAAAAACTCTCCCATATCCCTGCAGTACTCTCAGACTTCTCAACCCCACCTGAAGCTCTTGCTGAAGAAACTGAAGCTCTTGCTTTAACGTCCTTCTTTCCTCATTTTCATGGGCAACTACACATTCATTTTATGTCACAACGGGGCAGCAGCAAAAGGATGCGCTTTGATTTAATAAAATGGCTTTAGAAATGAAACTTATCCTTTTGCTTTTCTAAGGTAGAGGGGCTGTAGCTGTCAGACTGTATATACCAGTGTAGCTGTCTAGTCAAAGAGGTGGTTTGCTTTTGAAAGGGTATGTTCCTGGACATAGGGTAGAGGAGGCAATGGTGGGTGTAGTCTCTGAATATTCTGTCACATTTGTGACAGCTTCAAAGCATATATGTGTAATAGCAAGCCTAGCTCATCCTAACAGTGTTCCCCCACCTTCACCTTTTAAGGTAATTTCTAAGCATTAATTGGATTTTACTAAAATGACAGAGGAGCATGGTGAAATAGCTCAATATCTATGGTAGAGTAAGACTGAGCAATACTAGAAATTCTATCACGTAATGGGAAAATAAACATGTAACTTCAATTTCACATTGTACATGGCAGGAATTTAATATTAATTATAAATACTGTCTTAAATACTGAGTACTGCAGTTATCACAGTACACTTAATCTTTAGCATTTCTGTGAGAATATCTAAAAAGCAAATAACATTTTGTTACTACACTTGTGTTTCCTGTGCATAGTCTTTAAAGAAACACTGGTAACCATTAAGGACAATTCTTAACAGGTTACATTAAATTCAGTGAAAACTTAGGGTTTCTTTTTAATTTAGACTTACTTGAAACAATATGAAAGATATAAAATATCTTGTTCCCACATTAATTTGCTCCAATGTGAGAATATACAGTCCCTTTGCAAATAGCTGAAACTCTTTTTGCCCTTAGCTAGGGGCCACCATCCCTTCTGTTGGACTGTATTAGTAGATCAGTTAAAATAGTTAAGGTCATAGAATCATTTAGATTGAGAAAGAGCTCTTAGATTACTGAGTCCAACTGTTAACCCAGCACTAGCATGTCCCACCTCTTCTAAACACTTCAAGGCTTGGTGAGTCAACCACTTCTGGGCAGCTTGTTCCAGTGCTTAACAATTCTTTCAGTGAAGAAATTTTTCCAAATACCTAATCTAAGTCTTCTCTGGTGCAACTTGACATTTCCTCTTGTTCTTGTTACTTGGGAGAAGAGGCTGACCCCAACCTGGCTACAACCTCTTTTCAGGTGGTTTTAGAGAGCGATAAGGTTCCCCATAAGCCTCTTTTTCTCCAGGCTGAAGAACTTCAGCTTTTTCAGCTGCTGCTCACAGGACTTGTGTTCCAGGCCCTTCACCAGCTTCGCTGCCCTTCTCTGACTTACTCCAGCACCTCAATGTTCTTGTCCCAAAACTGAACACAGGATTTGAGGTGTGGCCTTATCAGTGGTGAGCACAGGAAGACAATCACTGCCCTAGTCCTGCTGGCCACACTATTGCTGATACAGGCCAGGATGCCATTGGCCTTCTTGGCCACCTGGGCACACCCTGGCTCATGTTCAGCTACTGTTGACCAGCATCCCCAGGTCCTTTTCCACCATTCAGCTTTCCAGCCAATCTTCTCCAAGCTTGCAGTGTTCAGTGGGGTTGTTGTGATCCAAGTGCAGAACCCAGCACTTCATCTTATTGAACCTCATATAATTGGCCTTGGCCCATCATTCCACCCTGTCCAGATCCCTCTGCAGAGCCTTCCTGCCATGCAGCAGATCAACATTCCTGCCCAACATCTGCAAACTGACTGAGGGTGCACTTTATCCCCTCTTCCAGATGACTGATAAAGAAATTAAAAAGGCCTGGCCCCAACACTGTTCCCTGGGGAACACCACTTGTGACCAGCTGCCAACTGGATGCAACTCCATTCACCACCACGCTTCAGGCCTAGCCATCCAGACAGTTGTTTTCCCAGCAAAGAGTGCACCTGTCCAAGCCATGAGCAGCCAGTTTCTCCAGAATGCTGTGGGAATGGTGTCAAAGGCTGCAATAAAGTCTAGATAAACATCCACAGTCTTTCCCTCTTCCACTAAGTGTGTCACCTTGTCTTAGGAGGAGACCAGGTTGGTCAAGAGGTACCTGCCCCTCACAAACTCATCCTGACTGGGCCTGATCTCCTGGTTGTACTGTATGTGCTGCATGATTGTGCTCAAGGTGATCTGCTCCATAACCTTCCCTGGCACCAAGGTGAGGTTGCCAGACCCAGAGTTTTGGAGCTCCGAAACCCAGAAATAATTGAAAATGTTTTGGTGAACAATTCTGCCAGCTCCCTCAGTACTTTGGGGGGACCCCATGCAGCCCCATGGGTTCGTGTGTGTTTGAGTGGTGCAGTAGGTTGCTGACCATTTCACCTTGGATTGTGGGGGCTTCATTCTGTTCCTCATCCCAGTCTTCCAGCTCAGGGAGCTGGATACCTGAACAGCAGTTGGTCTTAACTGTAAAAGAGAGAGGCGAAGAAGCATTAGGCGCTTCATCCTTTATCACTGTTTCCTTCCACATCCTACAAAGGATGGAGGTTCTCCTTAGCCCTCATTTTGTTGCTGATGTATTTATAGAAGCATTTTTTGTTGTCTTTTATAGCATCTTTAGAGTGGTTTGCTTTTTAGCTGTGATTCAACCTAATTTGTCCCATTTGTGGACAGAAGCAGATTAGGAGCACTTCTGCACTCCTTTTAGCTAGCAAAGGTTAGTCGAAGGATAACTGCCACAGTTAAATTTGCATATGTAATTTAGTACAAGACATCCTAGAGTTGGGAATACTTTTTTTTACCCTTACCCCTTTGCACTGTGGGCTTTATTAATGCGTTTTTCTTTTCAGCTTTATTTGTTTAGGGCATAATTAGATCTGTCTTTAGGCTCCTGTAAACGCTGTGCGTATTGTTTGTTCTGCTGGTAGGTCCATCTATATACGTACATATCCACAGGTAAAAATTGTCAGATCACTTCTACAGTCCTTGGGAATGCAATGTCTGTGTCTATTTATGCCGGGTTACTGAAGGGTTAAGCAGAATTTGAGCGGATATATTTAACTTAGGTAAAATTAGGTCTTTAACTTGGTGTTAATCACAGGACAGAAATTCTTCAAGTTAGACTGTGTTTGTTCTGCTCTGATGATCCTTTGTGTTACTCACTCTGAAACAGTTTTTATTTTCTCAGCAGTACTTGTATTAAAAAGTCAGTAAGTTGATATTGCAACAGATGGAGTTCAACAGGTGCACTATGAGAGATCCAGATTCTTGGACTAAATGTGATCTACCTAGAGAGAGACCAGTGGAAAGACAGTGTGGTCAGAGAATTCAGGCAAGGGAGACCAGCCTAGGTGCAGGGGGAAGAATAGCAGGTGCATTAAGAAATGTACTAAAGAGCAGATATATAAGGATTTTTGGATGAAAAGCTGCCTTATTTTAACTTGCTAAACTGACTTAGATGTGCAGCCACCACACTGTAGATACTTCTAATTCCTGTGAACTTAAGAACTTTATGTTGCCATAATTTGTACAGAATGGTTTGACTCTGGCTGGATTCACCCTTTGTCATATTACAAAGAAGTTCAAGTAACAGACTCTTGACTACTGAGGGTTGTACAAAATAATTTCTGCTAAAGCTCTTCTACAGTGCTATAACTGTTTAAATGTTCTGCCAGAAATAAGATTGTCATTGCTTAAATATCATCTGTGATGTGAGGGATCTGGAGCCTTTCTAAGGGTCCTGTTTACTTTTTACTATGTCTTGTATTTTACAGGGTAGAAGCAGTCTGCCAGGCCATCTTGCATCCAGACTGATTTCTTAAATTTCACTTAATGGGAAGTGAAGTTGGTTCAAACGCATTTTGGTGTAGCTGATACTTTCTCGATTGCCACTGCATTGTAGCATATAGGTGACTTTATTATGTACTAGAGATGAAGGCTGTGCCACATGCTCCCAAGCAGTTAAAATATAATTAAAGTATCTGCAATGAATGATAAATTTCCTTTGTTGTACTCTGTATTTCAGACTATTACAAAAGTTAGTATTTGCTTCTGGGCACATATTAGTTCTCGCTACAAGATAGCAGGTATTTTTGGGATCAGTTTAATAGGAGTCCACTATAGTCATCAGTTAGTTATAGGTGTTACAGGTTGCTTTTCTGTACTAGGAGGTGGTGAAAACCATGGCTTGGGAGCTAGCTGTCCTCTGTTCCCTTTTACTTCTTGTGAAGCAGTCATGTTCACCTCACTGATTTTTAGTATCAGATATTTTGCTCTTAAAATATATTGTTCAGCTAACAGCCTTTTAATTCCTTCCTGCCAAGCAGGTCCTCATGTATCAGCCTTTAACTTAGAGACCTTGGAGTTAAGCTGTCTCCATCATGTTAAAAACAATCACGGCACAAATCTGATCTGGAAAAACATCTCTTGAACATATTCTTGAATTCCGTGCAAAGCCTTCAGAGTTGCAGCATACAAGGCTTATTGTGCCACAGAGGAGCCCAGAAGTACTCAAAAAGAAACAAACATAGCACTGTAGGTTTTTTGAGTTTGTGGTAGTTAATACTGTATTGAGCAGAGAATTGATGCCTCTCAAGAAGCTGGTGCTGTCAAAGATACAGAACCAACATTGTCATCAGTTTGGATGCCAGTTGTAGTGTAGCATCTGGGGTAAAGGGTATGTCCATAAAAAAGAAAACAAGCATTTGGTTTTTGCCTATAAAAATTTCAAATTATTCTGTTTCCATCTTGTCTTCAAAACCTCTTGGGAATTTTGACTGTCCCAAGAAAAATGTCATCTTCACTTTCTTAGGTCTAAAATGTTGTGGCATGTTATGAATGACAGAATTCACTGGCAAAGTATGCCTTTTAATATTGATAAAACCAATGCTTTTCATATTAATTTGCCTTGAGATAGGAACTAGTTCAAAAGCAAAACAGAGAAAAAGTAATAAAAAACCTAATAGGCATCAGGGAAAGTGTCTGAAGTTGTAGACTGATATACGCCCACCACAGTGGTGATGGGAAGCATATCGTGGTTTCAGATGGTGGTATATTGTGTGAAAATTACAAATTGTGATCATGTATTGCTCTCAAAAGCTCACAGTTTCTTAGCAAAAATACTGGAGGTGCCCTGGGTTCTCTGAAGAAGCGGAGTGACTGTACGCACCTTGTAGAATTTTATCATTAAGCTACTGGCAGCATGCAGTTCCTGATTTTAGCACTTGCTAAGCGTAACATCTTATTGCAGGCAGGGAAAATACCATGCCAAGCAGTGGCAGTAGGAAGGCTGTAATCCTTCTTAAACACATTGGGGACATTCTGATATTCTCAATGGTAATTCTTAATGGTTTTTCTGTGAACATTCTGGTATTCTTCAGGATTTCCGTTGAGCTTAGTTGAATAAAAGGCCTGAAAAAAGGGGTGCCCTGCTGTTTGTGTCATCTACCTTTTTTTCTGTCTTGGCTTTCTCCTGGTTTACCTTCAGGGATTATTCTAAAGGCATTACTGCCGCGGTCGCCGGTGTCCGGGCTGGACAGCTAGCCCCAGGGTCTTTGGGTAGCGACCCGTCGGCGGCTGCAGCAAGCGTCCCTGACCGCCAGAGCGTGGGTTCGCTGCTGCGGGAATCTGTGCGTTCCCAGCCGCAGGTAGCTCTTAGAGAGCAAGCTATCTGTATAGAGGCCGGAGGGATTGGGAGGGATCTTCTGCCTAGAGTAATAGAGACGCAGAGGTGTAGGATCCTACTGCGCTCTGGGCGTCTAGGATCAGAAGACCCCGAACAGCTCAGAGCACAGACTTATATTGTGAGGGCATTATCCAACCATCAAACACCAGGAGGGAGGGACCAGGGGACCAGGACTAACCGGGAAGGAGAGGGGGAGGAGAGGGGATGACAGACAACCAGGGGATTCAATTAACTACCGAATGAAACAGAACTTTCTAGAACACAAGAATGATTGGTGGGAGAGTGGCAGGTGCTTAAACTAATGGGGGAAAAGGGAACCACCTCTGAGAAACTCAGCCCACTTGAGGGGCAAACCACCTGTGTCTCCTCCCCAGGGGAGACTTTAAACTTGGGCATCTTTATTCCACAGCTTCTCAGGGGGGACCAAGCCCTTCGGGACCTCAAGCACCACCACACATTACAAAATGGAGGAGTTTTGTTTCTCAGCTGGATTCTAGGAACAGAAATTTCTTCCACCTTTGACTCAAAATCTCTATTGTTTTTGAAGTTAGGTGGCCACATCACTGCAGAACTTCCTGCCATTTTGTTACATCATCATTCTCACTAACCTTAGTATAACAAGGGAGCCTTTGCCACATTTTTCTGAGTGGGTGGGTTTGTCCAGTTATGAAATCTGAAATCAGAAGCAGGTCCATAACCAACTTTGAACCTGAGGAGACTCAGAATGGCAGTACTGCTGCCAATTCTTTTATCAAACATTAGGCTTGGGATTGACAGTCTACTTGAAGGACATGTATTTCTCTTTTCAAATGGCCCTGCTTGCATCAAAACCCCTACAGATCATTTGAGTCTCTCTAAATGTAGGGCAGTTGGGAGCCATCACAAATACTTGATATTATCTCAGAATGCTAAGGGTAATACATATTCAGATATTTTGATATAAAAATGTAAAGACTAAACAATCAAAAATAATATATTTAACCCCCTAAAACCATCAGAATTAGGATAATATTAAACTCCACATCAGTCAAAGCTTTTATTTTTTCTGTCTTGTGGACTTGTCTTAATAATCATCTTTCAATCAAGTTTAGCAAGAACTGTGCAAATCTGTTCTGTGTCCCTTGTGAAAGATGGGGTAGAGTTAATGTGTTCATGACTCCCTGGGTGGTTGTTGACTGGTGAGGTACAGAAGCTTGAGTGTGCAAAGTGATAACAGCTTCCACATAAAACCATGGTAGGTGTGTATCCAGAGAAATTCTGGAGAAAAAAGATCTGTGGTCATATAAGAACTTAAAAGATATATAAATGTGCTAATTAGGGACAAATCATATTGTGTATGTTTGTATTAGATTTAGGACCTAATAACACCATTCCACTGACATGAATGTAGGTTAAAAAGCAAGGAATGCAGGATTTTTCTGAAATAAAATTTCCTGGTTGGTCTTCTGTTTTGCAGAATTATGTCAGTTTTGGCTCAGGTAAACAGAGGACCGCCCTCCATCTCATGGGTTCTTACACAGGTAGAGCTTGGTGTATGTTTTTGCCAGTCTTACTGTGAGGTCTGACACCTTAGGTTTGGGTTGTGGGCACTAGGAAAGGCTCTTCACCTGTCATAAGTACTTTTGCCTGTAGGTATTCTAATCTTGACTATTTGAAAATGGCTTAAATGTCCATACATATTTACCAAGGTTATAAACACAACACAAGTAAAGGTTTTCCTGATGAGAAATACTTCTGTAGTGCCTTGAATTCGTTATGTGATTGGTGGGTGCTACACTTTCATTTTAAAAACCATATGGAGAACTCACTGTGTTAATTGCTTATTTGCAGATACAGAGATCAGAATGAGACTTGCTGGATGTTGTGCTTGTAGTATAGTCTCTGGGCAGGCAGGTGTTTTAAAATTTAACATGGAATACTGTGTATATGTTTCTTTGTTTTAATGGAAGTTACTGAAGTTTCTCATTATATTTTTCATAAAGTGTTGCTGAATATATTCTTCCTTTGGATGCAAAGAATATGTCGGATATGGAGTCAATCTGCAACTATCTTTCTCAAGAATCTAGGCTTGCCATCTCTAATTAGATGCTGCATGGCCAAATTGATTCTGTAATCTACATTTGCATTAAAAACTGACTCCTAGAATTACTGAGATAGCTTGTAATGTTCACAGTTTGTATCTTGTTATTTTTCTGAATTTGCAGATGTGAAAATTTTGTGCATCTGCAGCTGAAGACTTTTAGAGCACAGAAGCCTTTATAATTGAAGGCTTAGAAAATTTTCAACAGATTCTGCTTGTGAGGAGATTACATATTCTCAGATGGCTGTAAAATGCTGGATAAAAAGTCTAGATGATGGGGCAATAATAGCATGAAATTGATTGGGGTTTAGACAGTCACCATTCCCACAAGAAGCAACACACTGATCTTGCACTCTCTTGGAATGGAGGGGTCAAATGAATTCCATTGCTGTCAGTATAATTTGCTATAAGTGTTGTTAAGATCTGGATGAAGTAACTGCGCTGCTGTACATGTGCTCTTCTTTTCTATATGTTCTCTTTTTCTCAGTAGGCTGAATTTTAATACTCACCTTAAATAGTACTTTGTCAGGGAAATACTAAACCTAGGAATGTCAAAGACGTCTCTTTATAAATATAGCAGTAATTGTTGCTGTGAAGTGCTGGAGAATTTTGTAGCTCCTGGATAGAGAGTGATTGCTGTGACTAGCATTAAGTAGTCATCCTACAGTATTGCCTTGTGTCATCAAAAATGCAGTTCATAGCAAGGAATAAAAATCAAACCTAAGCATGAACAGATATTTAAGATTATGTATTAACAGTGCATAATATATAAGTGAAAACTTCACAGGCTTTGCTTTTCAAGTTGCCTAGTTAAGCTTTCTAAATTAATGTTGCTACTAAAAAAAAAGATTATGTCTCTGTTTCAGTTATTTTGCTGTTGCCACTTGTACTCTATTCTATGTTAAAATACACTTTGAAAATGAGAACCATATTTTTATTAACTTATTTCCAGTTGTCTACTGAACCAGCTGTAATGTAGGTATCTCCAACAATGCCACAAAATTAATGGTACCATACACAGAGCACTTAGGTGATCATTAGAGTATCCCCCTGAAGGTTCAAAATACACTACCAGCCTAGTTTGGTGGTTGGGACTTCGAATTCTGAAATGCACAAAAACTTAGAATTGTTTATTCCTTTAAAGCTTAGCTTGGAGGAGGAAATAGTTCAAACTACAGACGTGACAGAAAGAGGCAAGGAGAGCAGCACAGCATCACTTTTCCTCCTAGAACGTCAACTAAAATAAGTCAACACTTCTTGGTGTCAGGCCCTTAGCTGAATATTAGCAAGCGTGTATCTTCTTCACAGCATGGACTGAGAACTCGGATGTTTATCTCAGTTTTTCTAGCTAAGTATTTAATTAACATGTGCTTCACAGAATTTTGTTCTTTATTCTTCTCAGGTCTGTTTCAAATTGACTTGCCTCAAGGGGTGAGGGATGATGAGAGGGAATACTGGGAAGTGGGTAATCTGTTCTCATACCTCAGGATCAGATGGTTGTGAGGGCTGAGGATGGCAGCCCTGTCCTTTGCTCTGGTTCTGCCACATTGTGCTGCATACTGTTTAGTCAGTGCAAGCAGCAGTGTACTTCCAGTGTCTCGTTGGATAAGGTAGAGTAGGTCAGAAGGAAGGCTATGTAAAAACCCTAAATACCACCTCTTCTTGCTGCTGCTGCTGCAAGTGGAAGAACTGGGGCAGGCAGTGACCCCCAAACCTGACATGCAAGCCCTACCCAGCACTGGCTGTTCTTGCCTCCATTCTGATTTCTCCCTCAGCTGCAGCCCCTGAATCTCCCAGATGCAGGTGTAGGCAGAGATGGCAGTTTTTCTAATATTTTCCAAGGCTGTTTTACACCCATGTTAAACCTATAGATAGTTGCAGGTACTGTGATGATAGCATTGCAGTAGAAATACAATACCACTGTGCTGCATTTCAAGCACAGTTTGAAAAGTACCAAGATAGTAAGAAGGTGTGACTGGTTTGTGATGCTCACTGTTTGTTAGCAGCTCTCTCCTTTCTGTCTTTAAGGGAAACAGTTTCACGAGGTTCAGGCTTGTCCCTAAAGGAGAAATGTGCTGTGAAGGACTCAGTGGTATCAGAGCATAATACTGGCATCATTGTATGTTTGCCAAACTATACTTCTGTCTGGTGCACTGGCCATTCCTGCTAGTTTGTCCATGCCTGAAGCTCGCTTTGGTATGCAACATCACAGCAACCTTTTCCAGATGTGTGCATATGTTTATGTTGACACTTATTTTTGTTTGCGTGTTACCTAGTGGGAGGTGAAGTGGGCACTATTTTTTAAGTCAAAATGAGGTGTCAAATTAAGCTTCTAAATTTTTTTGTTTGTTTGCTTTTGTGTCTAGAAGATTGTTTCTTGTTCTCACTTGCAAGTCTTCTCACAGTGAAAAACTAATGTACCTATAGTATTGCCAGTAATTTCTGCTGTAAAGACATGCCCAGCTGTCACTGCATGCTTTCATTGTTGGCAAAAGAATCACTTTTTGAAAGAAGGGCTAATAGATTTGTGTCTGTCTAAGAGTATATTAGGAGGGAAGATTAAATTCTTACCTCTGAAGTGGTAGAAATAAAATGCTGTTACATTGCATTTCAATTTTGAGTGGTAATTCATTCTTATTAAAGACTTAATGAGATGCTGCCAAAGCTCAAGACAGTTGTTCGCATCTTTCTGAAGTCAGTTACAAAGATTTGCTATTTGGAACCATGAGGAGAATGTCAATATGTATTCTTCTTGGCTATTTCATTTGTTTAACTAATCTTTTGATGCTGTAAAAGTAAACATTAGTCATACTTTTGTAGCCTCTGTGAGTTTGAGTCATGATTTAAAAATCCAAAAGTAATTCATATTAGTAAACATCTTTCTTGTTCCCTTTTTAAAGTTCTGGGAACACAGTATTGGCTGGGTTTTCAGTGTTTTCGGTCCAGTCTGTAACTGGATGGATTCTGTGTGTCCTGTGCAATAAGAAACTCCTGATTTGTTACGTATCACACTGCAGGCACTTGGCACTAAACAAATTAACAGCAGACCTTGCTATACTAAGATAAGAGGCTAATTTTACAGGTACAGCTTTTCATAAATCACATTAGAGTTGACAGTTCAGAACTGGAGAATTAATTAATATTTAGAAATCCAGTCAAATGGGAGTAGTTGTAGGCTTATTAGAAACCAATGTCACATTGCTGTTTGAATCAAAGATTTCTAGGTCAGAATGACTGATGTTCGTGTGAAATTTCTTATATAAAAGTGACTAATGACTTTTGAAAGTCTACAGTTCTATCAGTTAATGTACCCTATATATATAGGATATATTTAACAGATGCTTATTTAACAGATGTAAGAGAATGTCCCTGAAAGTATTTTAATCTTTGTTTTTTACTTATTTACTTATTATTATAACTTATAAAAATAAGTTTTTTACTTATTTTTAATATCATTTGACTGATGTTTGATAGTTCAGTCACTTGAAACATGCAAATTTGCTGACATCTGAACCTGAATTTCAGTTCTTTTTGTTCTTCCACTGTGCAGATTAAGAACTTTACTCATGACCTCAGTGTGGCTTTATATGAGATATTACTTGTACTGATTAAACAGTTAGGAATTCGGTGGGGTTTGCAGTCTTTAATGGCATTAGCTTTATTCTGTGGAAATGAATTGGTTCAAAGTAAACCTGTGATATTTTGGGAATCCTAGATATGCAAAAGAATTTGATTTAGTTTAAAAATTTTTGTTAGAAGTGATGCATATTTCTGATATAAGGAGATACTTCCACAAAATAGACAAAAAGAAAAACACAAGCTTTTCTAGGCTTGAATTCTAACAGTGTCTTTGGAAGTCTTTTGTGGTGGTTTGCCCAGCTAACCTTTTGTCTGTTGTGGTATTCCATTTAGTCACCTGAACTTCTACTTAACTAATGAATAAAATCTTTAATACTTCTTTAAGTAATGAATTTCTCATGGTTAACTGAATTTCAATTAGAATATCTCTTAGAAAGGTTGGCTTGGTGAATATTGCTTGTCTTAGAAGTTGTGTTCACCCAGGCTTTTCTCTACCTAAACTTTCTCCACAAAGCTTCACATTCTCAATATCTGTAGCCTTTTTAGTTTGGCCTTTGAATGAATGATCATGAAAGAGTTGCTGTTTTGGGATATTATGCCTTGTAGTTCTTCTCGCAGCCTGATCCCTAATTTCAAGAACTAATGGACATTTTAATAGTTTAAAAGTTTTGCTATCAGCCAGGAAGGTGAAAGATGAATGCCTTAATAGCAGTCTATTTATGTTTTTTTAATGGTTTTTAGACAGTGTGGAAGACTGAACTGTAGGTTTGCATGGGAGACCTTTTGTTGTACAAGAAACTCTCTGCAGCAGAGAATGTACAAACTTTGAAGATGAAACTTGATCTACAGAAGCATTGTGTAGATTCTTACTGATTGAAAGAAGGTCACTAGTTTGATAGTGTGAACAAACAGACTGATTCCTGTTCCCTGTTATTGCATGAATCACCTGTCAGTTTTCCATGAACTAGGGCAGCAGCATATGTAGCGTTTAGCTATCCTGTCACAGAATGGGAGTCTTGTATTGACTGGATGTGATAGACTAGATTTGAAAACTAGTAGTTTTAGAAAGGAATAACAAAAATTACCAGAGTGTTTATCAGAACATTTTAATGTTTACACACAAAAAATAACTCTCCAAAAACTGTAAATTATCATCTGTGTATATGCACTGGCTGTAGAAGTGAAGAAAAATAGTTGTTAGTAGCTGAGAACTTAGTAATTTACTTTAAAACTCTGCAGATTTAGAGAGAACCATTGTACTTACATGGTAAATGAGATGCTAACGTTCTTGATTTTTATCTTACCCTTCTGTTTCTTTCTAGGTTTAATTATAGATCAACACATCATCTTGCATCTCATGGGTTTTATGAATTTTTAAATTGGTTTGACGAAAGAGCATGGTACCACTAGGAAGAATAGTAGGTGGAACTGTAAGTATTGTAATAATTTTATTAAAATAAAATAAATTTAATAAATAAAAAATAATTAAAGATTACTTCAGGAAATTTTTTGAATTTTCAATACACTTTTGATATTGATAGAAGAAGAATCTTAATAAAATACACTTTTAATTGTCAAATTACTGCAGAGGGAATATCAAGATGCTCTTAATTAGTAGCTGTAGAAACGAAGTATGTCAACATGCTTTAGTCTAACCAACAGCATATTGTGACCATGAAATACAGAACTTCCTTACATATGAAATTCTAATAGTAACAAATAAGGGTATTATGACTTCAGTAATTCTGGTATATGAAATCAAAAAAGAAAAAACATTTTTTTAAAAATTCTAAATTGTTACCTAAATCCCTTAAAGTACAAGTTTTAATCCAATGATGTACACTGAGTAGACTTCATGTATGTGTGGAAAAAGAGTTAGGATTTCACTGGGAGAAGACCTTGTGAAAGTAGATCAGTGTGGCACCTGTGTGAAGCATCAGGACTAGTTCAGATTGGTATCAATGCAAGGTACAAGACAGGCAAGGTGTACAAAACAATGTTATCGAACCAGAATGCAAATATCATTCATTGGAATAGCTTTAGTAACACTAAGTGATGCAGCCGTGTATTTCTTAATGTGTGAAAGCTCATTAAAGCTTTTTAATGATAGTATATACCACTTAAAGGCATTTACAAGTTTTTTGTAGCAGTTAGGTCACCATTTGTTTTAGTATCTTAGAGATGCTGGAGACTCTTCATGCAACATGTAAGTGCATGTTTTCCATACCTGTCTTAGACAAAATAAACCCTCTTAGGACATAGAATTGAAATAAATGCAGGGGAACATTCAGTCATCTGTTAATTTAATATAGTACAATGCCCTTCTTAGTTTTTGGAAGAAACTAAGGCAGGTGAAGTACATATTAACTTTTCTAGGATGTATTGATTTTTCTAATGTTGATAAATGTGGGAAGGTAGAATTCCTATTAAGAATATTCTAAAGTTCTCCAATATTCTATGCTGGGTTCAATAGATTTGTGTAAGTCTTAATTCAATTTTACAGGACTTTGTTTTAATCTTTCATATCCAAAGATGTGTACAGATATCTTGCAAACATGCTGTACTTAGTTGACTGACCATCAACTTTTCAACTTTAAAAAATAAAATCATTTTGACAGACATTTTCTTTCCTCGTTGGTACCAAGAAGTGAAAGAATAACATGGTATATTTTAAAGGAAAATGGATATGGCTGGGAAATTTTGGGTTTCTTCTTGATGTCTTAGACTTTTGGGGCTTTTGTTTTCCTTAAAACTGGTAGCTGGGTTGAAATTCTCTTGCAAATTTTAGCTTCCACTTCCATAGCTTAATGACAAATTCTTTTCATTATACGATAAATGTCAAGCAAGAGGAGATATTATTTGTATGCTGTTCATTCATTTGTGAAGCAGATTACATGTTATTGTTAGCATTTGGATAAAATTAAAAGAGCCTAGGGTATTCAGTGGTGTTGTCAAAACATTATTGAGATAGTGCTAAAATAATTCTGTTAGTTTATGCTAATACTCACTGCTTGTATCAGCTGAAAAAATAATTGTTTCATTGCAAGTTCTCTGTAAACAAACCTTAGTTTTTTGTAATAACCTCGTATTTTGGTTTGTTTTGGTTTTTATCTCCATGTAGGTATACCCAGGACTGATGGTGACAGCAGGCCTTATACATTGGATCTTAAATATGCTTAATGTGACAGTCCATATAAGAGATGTGTGTGTGTTTCTAGCACCAGTTTTTAGCGGCCTTACAGCTATTTCTACTTTCCTGCTCACCAGAGAACTGTGGAACCAGGGAGCAGGGCTCTTAGCTGCCTGTTTTATCGCCATAGTTCCAGGTTACATATCCCGATCAGTAGCAGGATCATTTGACAATGAAGGCATAGCTATTTTTGCACTGCAGTTCACATACTATTTATGGGTAAGTAATTGCTGAGTCTTTTGCTTTGGAAAGGTTTTTTGGTTCCTCCTCCAACTAAATGACTGATTTTTCTTAGAATCCATTGAATTCTTATTTTCCTCCCTCTCATCCCTCTTCCCCTTGGCTCTTGATTAGGCAAGTACTGAGAAGTCACATGATCTGAACCACTCCATAATCACACTCTTTAGTTTGCTGTGTAAAAGCACTGTTCCACTGAAGTATGTGTGTCCTGTGGTAGTAATAAAAAGGATGATGAGTCTATAAATTTAAAGCAAGCAGAGGGGTTGTTTGTTTTTCGATTTGGAGGTATTAGTATTGTGTGCATCAAATTTTAGCCTCCTTATATAGCTGGTGAAAAGCAGTAGACTCTGAATATTAAGTGCTTTGAATTGTCTTCTGGTAAAACTTTTGACTGTATGGAGGGTCTGGGCTTTGACTTAAGTATCCAAATTAAATAGTCAAAGCTGTCTAGAGTCAGAGATTAGTTTTACTTGGGTCCTTAAAAAAAATAGTCTTATGTCTTCTAATTTGCCTGCTTGCTAAAGCAGCATGTCTGTCTCTCCTTAGTCTTTGTAGAATTTCATCTGTAAGGTAGTTTTGCATGAAGGAGTTTGGGGAAGCTGGAGTTTTTCTGGACTGTTGAACCTACTTTGGAAATAACACAAATAGCATAACATACAAATTGTTAATTCAACAGACAGTGTAGGGTACAGTCCCTTGTGTATTCTGGAATGCCGGTACTTTTCATTTAGAGTGGCTCCACGTAAGTACATGGTCACTACAACTTTCTCCATAATTTTGTCAAGAGTTCTGGTTTTCCTAAGCAGATGTGTATTCACAAATGTTTTAGCTTTAGAATATTTCAAACTTGGGATATAGTTGTTAGGAATATAATGGAAGAGAATTGAATTTTTCCATAACTGACTCACTGGTGTTACTTAAATGGAGTTTTTTTAAAATCTGGTTTTCGAATAAGCTGCAGCTGGAAAGGTGTGCTGTGTTTGATAACAATGATAGAATCAACTTATGTTGTTACTTCAGAGTAACTGAGATATGACAGCAGTTATCTGTTCTCATGGAATTTATATTTAACTAACTGCAGAGTGCAGTAATGTTTGCATGAACTCTCGTAGAATCAAATACATTTCATAGAGAACTTTCTTGCTTTTTTTAATACCTGTTCTTCATTCCTGTTTTCCCTCACCGCAGTCACCCCCATCAGTTTCAGAAAAATTCATATTCCTCGGGCAATTTCTGGATCCTGCTAAACCTTTAGTAGTATCTGGATGCTCTTGTTAACCTTTAGTGAGTTTTTTGAAATTACAGAATTGGTCTTTTGTCTGTAATGGCAGAGTTGGGTCAGATGCCAGACGAATTAAGGCATGGATGGTCTTCACTTAGAGTTATAAAGGGCTCTAACATCTCAGAGAAAGTAGCACAGCCATTGCAACTACCTTTCTACATCAGATCATAAGGCAGGGAGTTGGATTGTGTGCTTTTGCTAGAGAAATAGACCTAACCTCCTTTTGTGTGTGAAAGAATTGCATTTGTTTTATGATTCTGTGGACATCAGTTCAGAAGCATAAAATATAACTTGATGAGGACTAAAGAAGTTCTCTTGACAATTGTTTTGGAATGGAACTTCAGAGTATTGTCCAGGATTTGTCATTCATAAATACTTGGTTATTTTTCCAGGTGAAGTCTGTAAAAACTGGGTCAGTCTTTTGGACAATCTGCTGCTGTCTATCCTACTTTTACATGGTAAGGCTTTTATATATGTAATAGCTAAATTATTTGAGTAACTTATATAATCCATATGTTGGCAAAGAAGGAGGGTATTTTAATCTTTGTAGGAGCCATAACATAAAAATGTTGTTTCATATTGTTATTAAAACCTTATATATATTACTAAACAACATAATAAATAAAGTTAAATGTAACATACTTAAATAAATATGATTAAAGCGATTTTTGGAAAAAATTTGGAATATAATAGCTTTACGTTACAAATTTCTCCCCTGCTGTGAATAGGTGCTCTGATTCAGTTGGATTTTTATTTAGGTACAGGTGAATTAAGGTACAATTTTGATATTTATGTGTCTGTGTGTCATTATTATAATGTAATAATCAGAATATTTAGAATGTAAGGACAAAGTTATGTTTTTATAATTTTAAAAGCTATTTCTATGGGTATAATTATGCCATAAAGTAAAGCTTACCACCAGAACTGATGAATGATTTCAGTGTCATAATAAATGGTCATAAATGCCCTTTTCATTCTTGGTCTATGAAAATGGAGGCTATTGCAGAGATTTTCCTAAGGGCTAACAGAGGGAGAAAACAGTAGTAAAAATGAGGAGACAAATGTAATAGAAAAATGGAGGAAATTGGTTTTCACCTTCTTCCATCTCCTGAAATCTTAGACTTGAAGAATTCTCCTGTTTGAATCAAACCTCTTTTTTTTCCCCTGATAAACTTTTTGTGGCTATATAAAAAATAAATTATCCTCAAAATAGCCAGTGGTGGGACAGCCAGGCTAATTGCTGTTAAGACTGAGGTGTCAGATACTGCTTTTCTACCATCAGGTAGGTAGGTTTGCAAGAACAAGGAACTTCTGGATTGGTTTATGTGCCTTAAAGTACAAGGTTAATTCAAAGGTTGTCTGGATGCTGTCTAGTTTTCCTCCAACTTTAAATGTCCATTTAGTTTCCTGGGAGACTTTTGCAGTCTATTATAGGAAATAATAGCTCTGTGTTTGTCACCAAAGAGACTAAGATAGCTATTTCTTGTTAAGAGTACATTTGTTTCATTCCGTTTCTCCTCTTTTTTGCCACATTACTCAACAGAGAGCCACTTCTTTATACACAGCATTGCTGTTTATATGGCATTACAGGGAAAAGGTCCTGTAGATTTGGTACGTGTTTAAGTGCAGTATAAAAGCTGCAAGTAAGTTTTTGAGTTGTTATATTTATATACCATAGTATTTTTTTATATTGTGCCAATTTATCGGTAAGATTCTCTAAAGGTGCCTTCATAAACATACAGATAACAAATACAATACTTCCGCAGTTTTACTGCTGAAAAATGACACAATAATAACAAGGTTTTACCATCTTGGTGTGTGGGATTGTATGAGAGTATGTGATCATGTGTGTGCATGTTATCAGAACTTACCGAATCAATGTCATCATGGCAACCAGTCCTTGAATATAAATGCTGCGTTTTCCTTTCTAATGCTATCAGCTCATGAAAGGTTCAGATTTGTCTGTAGCTCAGCTTCAAATCTTATTGATTAGATTACAGAATTTCATTGCTTGTATCTACTTCATCCCACATAGATGATGGCTTTTCCTATATTGTATTTCCCTTTTGGAAAGAATTTTGTTGAGTTGCCCTTCTAGATATTTTGCGTAGGTAAATTTTTAGGACAAAGCATAATTGTACTATTTGTTCCATTGTAATAATTTGTCTTTCTCTGATGGAATTTGTAATTTTCAGTGTAAGTGGAAGTTAAATCAAATCACAGTTTTGAGGTAGTAAGAGTCAGTCCTTGAATGGGAAGTTTGAAGGACAGCTTGAAAGGCAACTGGATATTGCATGAACTGCCAAATCTTTCCTGATAACTAAATCAGCTTTATAATATACACCTCTTTGTGGTAATTTGACTCATAGCCTTGCATTGCATTCAATATAGAGAAGGTTGTTTTTTCCTTGGATTTATATGTTTAGCCTTTATTTTACTTCATCAACTTCTGCTTCATATGGCTTTTTATGACAAGGAGGTAAAACAAAAGAAAGCTTTACACTGAAGCAGTCCTGTAGGAGTAATAGAATGTCTCCACTCTTTTTTTCCAATCTGTGAGGATGCCTCAGTTTTGTTTGAAAAGTTCCAAAGTGCATTTTCAGTATAATTTTCAGTGTTTAGATTTGGGTTCTTATTTTGATAATTAGGGATGCAGAGCTCTGGTCCATGCAAACTGTGACCTGCTTCATTCAATCCTTTCCCTGAATGTGACAGTGTTCTAATTGCATGTTTGAACTCTATTCTATCTTACCTGACTTCATACAGTGTTTTCTCCCATTAAATAAACTCAGCTGTATAAACCATGATATACTTTATACTAGTTATTAGGCAATAGGATTTTGATAATCTGAAATGAGTTTCTAGAAAACTTAGATTATTTTATTCTACTTGTTTCACATTGTCTGAATTGCTTACTATGAATTTTGAAACACTGGGGTTTGTAGTATTAGTGTCAAAAGGCAGTAATACTTGCTTGGCCTCATGCTTTTTTTATAATCTGTTCTATAGAACATAGTAATTTGGGTTTCTTTTTGGATTCTAGGGCTTTAAAAATAGCCACATGAATCTAAACCCCAAAGTACAATTAAAGTGAAAACCACATTAGCTACTGCATGCTAAAAATGAAGATCTAGGGGTAGGCATGGTGCATATGGGAGAAGTCTAGGCTGTAATTGGACTAGAGGAAGTGTTAAAATACAGATTGTCTAGTCAATATGAGCCCTTCTAAATATGTTAGAATTTAGATAGCACATTGTAATGATAGCTCTTTAAATCCTTAGCTAAACCAACAATCAGTGATCTGTTAATAACACTGTAGTGTTTCAGTTCTAAGTACACCATAGCAGTCCTTCTCAACAGCTCTTGTTGCTACAGGTTTGCAATATCTGTAATATTGCTGTATGTCATTCTACCCACAAAGATCATCAAAGTCAAACTCACTGCCCAACAGATCCTACTGCTGCCTTCTGTTGCAGTCTTCACCTTTGGGAAAAGCCTCCAGCATCACATGCTCGTTTGCCAGCATGATCAGATTAGCTTGGAAGGAGGAGATCCAGGAAGGGTAGCCTAGGAAATTCATCAGTCCATTTCAAACCCCTCTGATCTGTGGGTTTTGTTGTGGTTTGTTTTTCTTTTGTAATATATATTGAGAAGGATTCTGGTGGTAGTAGTAGTAGTTCTGAATGTTCATGTAGATGGGCTTTGTGTTTTCTTGTTAGACCATCAAGATGTATAAATCCAGCATTGGCTGTCCTAAGAATTTGAAGATATTTTCAGTTCTAATTTCCTGTTCCATTTGTCGTAGGTTTCTGCATGGGGTGGTTATGTTTTCATCATTAACCTTATTCCACTGCATGTGTTTGTTCTGTTGCTGATGCAGAGATACAGCAGGAGGGTCTACATTGGTAAGTTCTGTTCATTGCAAAGTCATTCTCAAATACTTAAACATGAGAGATGAAATTATTGTACTGATGTGTTTTGTATCAAGTGGGTATTAAATGTAATAATTGCGTATCAGATTGACTTGTATTCATTTGATTACTGATTATAGTTAGTTATTTTTTACAACATGGAAATAAGGAGTTGAAACATACTCACTTCCAAAATTTCGTATATGTAGCTGCTTATTAATTTTACCTTTCTAGTGCATGGGAATGAAAAATGGGTGGTTTGATGTAAAAGAACCCTGTTAATATCTTTTAAATATGGATTACATGTGTGCCTGTAATAATGTTTTATATTTTTTATTTTTCAAATATGTAAAACAATTGGTATTTTTAAAAGTTATACAGCAGAAGTTATGTAAACATATAGTAAAAGACAGGAAATTTTAAGCAGCCATGTAAGTTTTAGATCACTGAGACAAGACATGCACAGTGAGAGTCTGTCTATTCCATGGGAATCCTTAAAATTTTATTGGATTAATTGGTCAGCCTTCCTTTCAGTTTCAGGAATGTGTGTATAGGGATCCTAGGAGCTTAACTTTTTTATTGATTTGCCTGACATTTAAATACTGTGTAAACTGTTTTTACAGACACTTTACCAATAAAATCAGTCAGCCATGATATAGGTGTGTGAATGAAATAATTAGTAAGCAATTCAGGTATTCAGAGATTTAGAAGTTAGCTGGAACATTTTTAATGTGAAGCCCTTATGACAGGTAGGTGGAGAACATAATAGAAGCTGAAGCGTAATCACAAGGCATTTCATGTTCGTAAATATATTTTCATTACTCATTTCAATCCTGTGTTACCTTTGTATTTTTAATTATTTTAATGATTTTTAGTGCCTACTAGAGAAATTACTTTATGTACATAATATATGAACCATTATATACCACAATAATTGCTCAATTTACTCAAGTTCAGTTTTGAACTTTTCTTATCAAAACTATAAATATTGCTTCCATACTTCTTTGTTACTCTATGTAATTGGGAATTGGAAATTCGTTAAAATTTTAAAAAGAGAAAAAGCTCTAACCCATCTTTAATTTTTAATGTTAGTGTTAACTTCTTCATTAACTACTTCTTCCTGACTTAAGGGGAAAGTAATTTATCTTGTTTTGTTTTTAAAATTATTTTATTGAATATTTTCATTTTCTGATTTCTATGAATTAGGCAAGAGAAAAAAAATCAACTAATTATAAAATCCTGAAGCAATGTGGTAGCCAGAAACAATGGAGAATAAGTGCTCTTGCTTTTTCAGCTTTCAATGAACTAGTCTTTGAACTCATGTGGGGAAAAAAGTACTGCATGTTCATAGGAGTTAAAGGGTTTGGCAGATGTTTGTTTTGCAAATAGCTACAGTGTTTTGAGATGTTATTGCCCTTCAGCAGTGAGGGATATGTGCTGCCATGGAGTTGTCAGAATGAAAATGTGATCGCTGCTCTGCTGTTTTGTTGCAACTGCTGTCTTAATTTAAGCTTTCATGGCAAGCCCTGGAGAAGTCTGTACATCTCACATTACTGTGTCATTTCTAGGTTTGTTTAACAGGATGTTTTTGTAAAACAGGTAAGAATGTTCAAGCACTTCTGAGAGGAAATTCAAGTGTGCTTCACCTCCAAACTATTCAGATAGGGGAAAGAGTTTAGAAAAGCTCCTTGAAACAGAGAGAATCAAGATATTTGGGGAGTTTCTGTGAGATGCAGTTGCTACTGTGCCTGCAGCAGTCTCATAATTCTTAAGAAACTACCCATGTGCAGCTAAAACTTTTGTAAAATATTGTCAGCTGACAATAGCTTGTAAAATCTACATTCTTTTTACTATTACCGAGAATTTTGGGGGTTTTAATCTGTAGATCAGTTGCTTGAATTTATTTTAAGGCGGCATGAGCCATTTTATAAAGGCTGTGTTAAGTTTAATCCAACATAATATAAATGTAGAGAACAGTATTTGGCAGAACCAAATTTTTAAAAACAGTGGTGGTTTCCTGGTATATATTTTTCATATGAGTGTTCATACACCAAGGAAAAGATTAATGGGACATGATTGATACATTTGGGAGTGTAATTCAGAATCATGTAATGAATAAAAATTTCCAGAATGTGAAGGTCTTGCCAATTTTAAAATATTTTAGGGCTGGAAGGCAGACAACTTTATCAGCCAGATAGCTTCTGACCCATTTGGCATCAATAGTGATGATGCTACCTCCATTTGAAAGCTCAAGCTGTGCTTTTACGTTTTCATCTTGACAATGGCCAGTGCATTTCATTCAGATTCTACTAGTTTAATCATAATGAACAAGTGCTTACAATTCCAGTGTATTAGCGGAGGTGAATAATCTCTGTATTCAGATACAGCAATAACTGATGTTATTTTCTATTATTGTAGTCTCTCTTTAGTTTCTCACACATTTTAATCCTGGAAGGGTATAGATTTATGTCATGTTTGCACACTTCAGTTTTATCTTTTTTCATACAATTTTTTCAGGTTCTGTATAATTAGTAGAATATTTAATAAAACAGTTGAGGATCCTCCAGAATTTAAAAGTTAATTCCAATAATTCCTTGTTCTGTATCTTGGCTTTTATCATTCAGTCAGTGAACAGGCATATATTTATAGCAACTGCTTCAGTATTCTAAAGTTTCAGAGTGTTTATTTCTGGTGATTGTAATCCATTAATTGAAAGTATGCAGCCAATATATGATTATACTCTCTGGAGAAGCTTTTTCAGTAGGTCCTTCCTGTGTTTGTGTGGTGTACTGCAAATTAAATTCTTTGTTCCAGAATTTAATTGACTTTTTCCACAGTAGGTCAGAATGGTTTTGTTCTGGAGTTGGTCAAAGTTATAACCATAAGGACAGTATGCAGGAGTCAAAATTAACTTCTTGTTTTTGCAAAGACTGTGCAAATTGTAGAATTTAAAGGAACTTGAAAAGTTTGTGATCATCCTGATGTTTCTAAGTTCCTAGAAAAATTCTAGTGTGTAAAACGCCTTTTTTAAAAAAAATCTTTTCAGTACCAGGCAATATGTAGTTTTTTGAAAGATGTGAGAGTAAGGGATTGGGATGGGGGTAGGCAGTACACATAGCAAGTATAGCAGGTGCAGGACTAGGCTCAAAAATGTAGGTTTACAGTAGTCTAACAAATGTGAAATGTAGTGATTTATACCAGTCATTGAACTTCCACAGGATGGCAGTGTTGTAACAGTTGCTTGGTACAGTAAATGATTTATGTTGTAGTGAATTCTTCAAAAATTGAGCTTCCTACAGGAAAAATGCATTTCAGTGACCTAAGAGGGCATAAATGGGTAGCTAGGCCAAGCTGTGCAATACAGGTGCTTGAAAGACTAAACCGAGTGCTTGGAGATACCATCCCTGTCACTTCTGACTGGTTTGGAGCTCAGACAGTGCCCTGGGAGCATAATCCCTCAGCGAGACCACCTAGGTGCTGTGGAAATGACACCACTGCTCAGTGATGCACTCCCCAGAGCTGATCTCTTGGAGGTTAGTAAAGGATTCTAGGAGAACAGGGATCTCTTCATAAGATCCAGGCCATAGCCAGATAGTTTAGGAGTGTAGGAGTTTAAAAATCTGGATTATTGCTGTTTGCCACTGAAGGAACAGAACTTCATTTGGACTTTAAGTTGGCTGGTTACTTCAAATGTAATCAGCCTCATGGCTTTTCAGATTTGGTATTTTTGTCTTCCCCTTCTATCTCTTCTTCACCCTGTAATACTGAGGATCAAAACCCCTTTCAAAATAAAGTGTATAAATGTTAATGCATATACAATAATTCATATTATTAATAGTAATGTTAATATTAATGATGCTCTTGGCCTCTATTTTCTGGGGGGTTATAAATTCCCAGAATTGATACAGATCTATCTATACATATGCTTACTATTAATTTTTAATTCTATTACTCTTCAGATTGTTTGCATTCCCTCTGCTCCTGTGTTAAAAAAAGAACAATGGTACCTGTTTGCATTTTCTGAATAAGCAGTGGGCTCTTAAATGTTTTGCTTTTTTGAGGTCTGGTCCCTTCAATTTCTCCTCATATAGAAAGCTTCCTTTGTCACTTGTTACTTGAGAGCTCTTTCCACATCCATGACTCTCAAAAACAAGATGGGAAGAGAAAACTTTTTTCAAGCTGGAGAACGTTAGATAAATGGCTTATTTTCCTAGGAGGAGAAAAAACAGTGCAATTAGAAAGAACAGTACTCTGGTACATCCACTAAAATTGGTTGCAATAGACAGCTTTATTCTAGTCAAAGAAGAGAAAAGTAATTAGGACAGCTAAAATATTTAGCATAGTACAGTTGTGTTCTGGTGTCACTGAAGTTAGGGGAGAAGATGAGCTTCACTGTGGAGCTAGTGCTTTTTCAAATACGTATTAATTTTGTTCCCATCTTTCTCTTCCCCTCTCCTCATATTTTTCTCTCGTAGCATATAGCACTTTCTACATTGTGGGATTAATATTATCAATGCAGATACCTTTTGTGGGATTTCAGCCAATTAGAACAAGTGAACACATGGCAGCTGCAGGTAAGGAAATGAAACTTCTGCATCCAACACCCTGCTTTACACAGGAAAACCTCAAACATTTACGGCTTTGTCCTTGTATTAGAAAAAACACAGGCTAACAAAGGAAAGATGTGCAGTTTAGTGTCTGTTGGGAAGTTTTCTTTACAATTGACACATTATCCTCTTTTTGTGTGAGCTGATGGAGGTAAAATACCTCCATAAGACCGGATCAATTAGCATTCTGACAAGCACTTACTTTACACATTGATAAATCTCTGCTGGTTTGCAATACAGTGTTGCCTTCACACGTACAATTGAAACATTCCTTATTAGTAACAATTTTACTGAGCAGTTTGGTTTTAGAGTTGATAGTCTTCTGTAATTTTTCAAAGCAGGCTAAATACAAATTACTTAAGTTACTAATCGGGAGGGTGATTTTTAAATAACTGATTTCAATCTTGTTTGGGTTTTTTTGATTTCTTGAAGCTGATTTTTCAGTAGTTGTTGGCAGTCAGACATCTTGATTTCTTGACAGCAATAACGTCTGCTAACACCGAGTTTAACTTCATGCACTGTTGGTGTGATATAGTTCAGTTTGTTAGATTCTCCAGGTTTCTTCTTACATTTAGTCACTTAACAAAATGGATTTGGGACAGTGATGGCACCATCATTAAAATTTAACACAAAATACTTTCAAAATGGAGACTTACAACAAGCTGAATATAATGGAAAAAGAAAGAAATTAGCAACCCATATTTAGATTCTGAAGAATTTTACATCTGTTTAGTGAATAGAATTTTTGTCTTTCTCTAGGAGTTCAGAACTAGTAAATTTCATTGTGTAGCTCGAATTCTTTGTTAATTTGAAGAAAGATGATACACTTTTGTTTTATTTTATTGCTGTGCCAGCCAGCACTGAGTTTTCACTTTTGGAAGGATTCATCAGTGAATTCATCTGATTATGTGCCTTGAAATGAATAATAACTGAAATATCATGTCCAAGTTCTGGGTTTAATGTTAAACTCTAAACAGCCTTTTTGAGGGTGTTGGGTGCTTCACCAGTGCATTCTGGTGTTTCAACACTAACTTTATATCATTCAGTTGATTTAATACTTGTTTGATTTGGTTTTTTCTTTCATTAAGTCCTCCTGTTTTGTTCAGTAGCTTAGTGTCCATATGTTTCAATATTAGCGTTATGTGTTGCCTGAAATCTCTCTTAATTTTTCACCACATCTAGCTAGGTATGTTAACCTGTATTTTTGTCATAAGCAATGCAATCTGGTTTTCAGGTGATTTTCTCCTTTAGAATATTTTTCTCTCATTGGAAGTTTCTATTTTGCAAGAAAGTGTCATCCCTGTTAAGTATTAAAGGTTCTTTGTCAGAAAGTGATGTTATAGTAGTTTCTAGATGTTAGGGTGTACCTTATGTTTATTTTTCCAATTGAAATATAGGCAAATATGCTGGTTGCTTTAACAGCTGCTACTGCTTTTGAGCATTTAAACAAGGACTTTCCTCTTTCCATAGGTGTTTTTGCACTGCTGCAGGCTTATGCATTTTTGCAGTATCTGAGAGACAGATTAACAAAGCAAGAATTTCAGACATTGTTCTTCTTGGGTGTCTCACTAGCTGCTGGTACTGTATTCCTGAGTGTCATCTATTTGACATACACAGGTAAATAAATGTGAAACTTGTTTGCCTTTAGAGCCTGTAAGCGAGATGATCAACATTTGGTTTAGCCTAAAGTAGATGTTTAACATTTTGGACTATTTAATAGCAGTTTTATTTTTGTTAGTTTTGATACCATTATTCCAAAACAGTTGTTAGCAGCTCTGTTTGTTTCAAAGTCTTCTAAAACATGGTAGTTTGATTTGCTTTTCTGTGCATATGAGCAGGTCCTTAGCAAAGTTTTCAGACTGGCATATCAAAACAAAAATTGGTTTCTAATCTCAGCATGCAGCCAAATATGTATTCTGTTGCAGTTCTTGGGAAGCGTTGATTTCATCTTCTGAAATTCACTGATCAGTATCCCTGCTTCATCAGCTGGAACAGGCTTCATTCCCTCAGCTTCTGACAGGCTGTGCAGTCTGAACTCCTGAGCACCTCACAGCACTCTGATCTCTCTTAATTTTCTTAATAATCCTCTTGCAGAAGAGGGTGCCCACATCTGGACCTTTATCCCAGGTGCAGCATCTGGAAGAATGAGCTTAAGGTTTTGGACTGAAGTCCTGCGTGCCAGAAGGCATGTCAGCAACTCTTCAATTTAGCACAGTTCCTTTTGACCTCTGGGATATTTTTACTTTCCATGAGCCAACAGCTGGACCCCAATCCACTGTGTGCTACCTTGAGCTTGTCAAGACAGCCAGTTTTCAACCAGTCAAATGGTCTGTTTGTCCTGTCCATTCTTCTTCAGCTATAAATGAGCATTCAGAAAACAGTTACCAATGTATTTCAGGAGGCTGTGCTCCATGGTCTTTTCAACAGCTCAAGTTACTGGCCTGTAGCTTCCTGCATAAAACTTCTTGCCTTGCCTAGAGATGCAGCAGTAGCCAATTCCGAGGCACCCAGGTGGAGATGGTGGGTAGCTCTCATGTTGGCCAACCCTTCCAGGACCCTCAGGTGAATGCTATCTACATCCAGAGAAGATTATAACCAGTAATTGCCTGTGTGCTGACATGCTCCTTCTTCATGTGCATGCAGGGCATTGGGAGAAAGCTTTTCATTTGAGGACTGAAGGGAAAAATATTTCTCGTACTGGAATGTTACCCACAATATTTAAATGTCTAAATCAGATACTAAACTAAACCCTTCAGTCAGATTTTACTAATTCTGAATGTAAGATAGAGGGAAGACTTACTGAGTCACGCACAAAAACTTGGGTAATAATAAAAGAATTTAGTCTTCTCTTATTTCACCTTGTCTGTATCTGTCTTCAGGAGGAGCTGAAATAGTTGCAAAGAAAGTGGAAATAAAAATTTAAGAATCATCTAGTAACTTTTAATAATAATTTTTGTCTTTCATCTAATAACTGTACTGTTTCTTTTCATCTTATTTAAGTTATCTGAAAGCCTTGTTTTATAAAGTAATATGTAAAGCTTATCCGCATGTCTAATAGCAGCTTTTATATTCCATGCCACATGTAGATTCACCAGGAGAGAAATAAAAGGAAACCAGCGTTTCATTTAGTATTTGTGTTTTGGCTATAGAGTGTTCCCAGTTTACTGCTCTGACATTTCAGAAAAATCAAATACTTTCATATCAATTACGTTTTCTTTTTCTCATACTCCTTCACAGGGTATAGTTTGCTATCTGTCATATTCTTTGAGAAATATTTAGTATTTCATTGCTTTGACTTTTGGAAGTGTGCGTGTCTTGATACTCAGATTGTACTTAACAAGTACAATGTGATCCTGTGTGTTCTAAAACCAGCTTGCTTCATGGTTGGTAGATTTTATAGCCTGCCTAATGCAGTAGGTATGGTTCACATATATTACAAGTTGAATGAAATTTTCTTTGGGTTTGTGTTACAACTTGAGGGAGTAGAAAAATGATTGCATTTAAAAACACAGGCAGCAAAAAGGTTTTTCTTCCCCCTTCTCTTTTTCAGGTTATATTGCTCCTTGGAGTGGCAGATTTTATTCATTGTGGGACACTGGGTAAGTAAGGATATAAGATTTAGATATTGGTAGCATTTTACTGAAAACTAATAATCATTTACTCTCCTCATCCCCAAATCCATTTAGTATTTCAGTCAAGGAGAATCAGTTATCTAAAGAGAGTATTTGTAGTAGCTGTTTCACTAATTTGTCTATGAAATTTCTTGCTTCTTTTAAAGTCTTTGAATATGTAATGATATGGCTTTTCTGTATGAAACTGTAGTGTGTATGTCAGCATGAGATAACTGAAAGCTGTGCCAACACTTGAGTACACATTTAGAAATTACTAAGAGCCTTAGACTATTTTCATTGTGCAATATTGCACGAAATCACAAAAACGTTGCACATATGATCTTGCACGTTGTCTCTATATTACATTCATAATTCTGTTTTGTATATACAGATGTCTGCTCTGAACAATTGTTTTATTAATGTGTGTTTTCACAGGTTGAAATCTTGTTAATCTTTTGTTTTAGTTAACCTTTGAAAATACTACCTTGGATTCTTTAGTCAGCCCAGAGAACAGGAATAAAATGGGAAGTCTTTTTCTCAGATAAATATTTTAAGGTGAAATCCAGTTGGTAGTTTTTCTTTTAAAGATTAAAAGCAAGGATAGAATAACTTCAGACTTTGTGCAGTTCAGGCTTTTTTTCAGGATCCAAAACCCAGCTCATACAGGATTCTGTCCAGGCTTTGTATTAAATGTAGTAGAACAGATATCAGTAAAGAAGCCTCAGATTTACTTGAGGAATATATAGATGATGTTTTTTGCCTGTCTGTATATATATATATATATATATATACACACATATATACAGAGCATTAAACTTTTGAGGGCTTGTCTACATTAGAAAAACATATTGTGTTAAAACACACAATACAGTTTTGCATGAGAACTAGCTCTCAGTGAAGGAAAGGACATATGTTTGATACCTCACCATTCAATCATGATAGCACCCTAGATTAGATCCATATGTATAGTTGTCTGTAATATAGAGCATAGTTTTGTCCTTGTCTGCACTGAGTGTTTGACATGTTGTTTAGATGACATGTGTTTCCAAGTGTAGACAAGGCCTACACTTTTTTCATCATCTGAATGAATGTGAGTGCATCAGTAACTGATCTGATATTTAATACTGTAACTTTCTTTACTAAGAAAATGAAGATATTCTGTATAGATTTTTTTGAAATACAATGTTGAAAATTTAGGAGATTTCCTGGCATTGGTGATTCTCTTCAAAAATGTAGTAAAGGTGCTTCCATAGCTGAGTGTTTTCATTTGAGTGAATTTGGATTCATATTTAGCCATAAACAAATGAAACAGCCATAATTTTCATTGTCTTAATTAGTATGGAAATAATCCTTTGTATTGTTGTTATAAATAACTATACACCAAATGCTTCCTAGATACAGTAAGGCCTGGGGACTTCTTTGGTATAAGAGTTTAATCAGATTTCTGCTGATTAGGGCACTTGCCATTTAAAATTGAAATGCTTCCTTTGAGATGAATTTCAGAATTCCTAATGTTTACAAGTTTTAATAATTTTATCTTCTCAAAATAATTTGAACTGAATTTTTTTTAAAAAAGGTATGCGAAAATTCACATCCCGATCATTGCCTCTGTGTCTGAGCATCAGCCTACAACATGGGTTTCCTTCTTTTTTGATCTGCATATTCTCGTGTGTACTTTCCCAGCAGGGCTGTGGTTCTGTATCAAAAACATCAATGATGAAAGAGTCTTTGGTAAGAGAAAATATTTTTAAATTATTTTGAAAGCATTTGCCTTCAACTTTATTTTACTTTGGTTTTGTTTGCTCAAAGCTGATACATGGCTTGTTCTAAAATATGGCTTAAAAGTTGTGTTTAAAGATTATTATTAAGAGTTGCCTGCACCCAGCAGTCTTGAAAACAGTTTATAAAAATGCAGAGGTTGCTGAAATGGTGATGGAGTGTAGTCCCAGGAGGTGGAATGCAGTCATTTGTTGTGTTCAGTTCTGGAGTTGCATGTTCTGGCAGGGTACAGGTTCCACAGTACAGGAGAACAGCTCAGTGCAGAGGCAAGGTCCCTACTCTGGGCATCTGGCACGCATCCCATCACAAATGATGATTCAAAATGCCTTTGCTTTCCAGGTTTTCTGCTATTTTAGTGAACAGAATCACTTGCTTTGGAATAAGTGCTAGATAAGGCTTGAGCCAAAATGGAAGTGCAAGGTCTCCCTGTGTCAGTGACTATTTTTTTTTTTTTGTACAAAGCTGTATTGTGAAAGCCACCTTCTGAGTTTGAATGAGGCTTGTAAGGAGTTGTAACCCATATGGAGGAGTGAAGATCACTCAGGTCTTGACAGGGAGAGGAGGCTCCAGACTAATATAGCTGCCTCTTAGGCTACCTAAGAGCTGTGTGAGCAGTAGGAATGTTTACTCTGAGTATTCTGTGCTGTGTTCCTTACAATGGATGTTTGTCAAGACCAGTGCTGGGCAACTTCCTTTCAGCCTCCTACTGCTGCACCTTCCATTTAACATAGCATAAAAAGATCTGTGAGTGAGGATGGAGAGCCATACTGCCTCAGGACAATGTAGAAAATACTCACATGGTGTCATCTGGTAAATCAGTGTTGCTTGATGATCTCTGTGGCAAATCTTTCACAAGAGGATATTGTTAAACTGTAGCAGACAAGGAATCCACAAGAAAACCTCAACTGGATGTTCTCACTCAGTGTATGCAGGATTGTTTAGGGCTTTTTTTTCTTTCTAAGAAAAATGTACTTAATGTTCTGTAGTATTCTGAAAATCTTTGTTTTGTGGAAGACAAAGTTGAGGTAATACTGTTCAGGAAAACTTCCTCCAGAATAGGACTCATAATATGTTATTCCTCTGTGTAGAATTACAATGTAGACAAGCCCCCAATTTGTCCACAGATACCTCTAACAAATTAAAATTTAATATTTACATGAAATTGTAACGCTTCCTTTTGCTTTTTCAGTTCTAATAACTTGTTTGGTCTAGAGCTGTTTTGACTTTTTTAATCAAATGAAGTTACCTATTATTCCAGTAGTATTTTTGGTGTAAAATACTAAATTTTACTAATAATGTACCTCCTGATGCATTATTAATGAATATTGAAATTGGGGTTGTGTTATTGCTAACAGTTGTCAAGATGAATCTCAGGAAGGGCTTGAGGCTTCAAAGGGATAAACGTTAATTCAGCCATATGTCTGTAAATTAAAAAGCAATGAAATGCAAGATGCACACTCAAGTCTTAATACACAGAGATGCTCAACCCACTTCCAGAAGTAGTTTTATGGAGAGCATGTACGTGTGCAGTCAGAGTGAGTATAATTTTCTGAGTGTCACCATTAGATGTGTTTCCTTGCAGTTGCTCTGTATGCAATCAGCGCCGTTTACTTTGCTGGAGTGATGGTTCGCCTGATGCTCACTTTGACTCCAGTGGTCTGTATGCTGTCAGCAATTGCTTTCTCCAATGTCTTTGAGCGTTATTTGGGTGATGATATGAAGAGGGAAAATCCACCAATAGAGGACAGCAGTGATGAGGATGACAAAAGGAACCCTGGCAACCTGTATGATAAGGTGAGGGGAGGAAGCAGGAGTTAGAAAACTTTGGTTCCATTGTCAAGGATGATAGGAGTTGCCATAACAGATACATTTGTGTTTGTTCAGGCAGGCAAAGTGAGGAAACATGTATCTGAGCAGGAAAAGACAGAAGAAGGGCTGGGTCCCAATATCAAAAACATTGTGACTATGCTGATGCTGATGTTGTTGATGATGTTTGCTGTTCACTGTACCTGGGTAACCAGCAATGCATACTCCAGCCCCAGCGTGGTTCTCGCCTCCTATAACCATGATGGGTAAGTAAGGTCTACAGTCCAAAGTGATTAAAGGGCCTTCTTACTGCCATTGCCTTAGCAATTTGCTTTGCCTTTAAATCACTCCTTATTATATAAAGGATTTGTGATACGAATAAAAAATTATTCATACTCTAATTTTCAAAAAGATACAAATTTTTCTGAAATATTTAATTAAATATATAAAAATAATCCTACCCAAAGCCAATAAAAATGATGGTCAAAAAAAAGCCTTGGAGTCAACTGGGAAAACTTGTTTAAGAATAGATATTTGACAGGAAATGCATTTAGTCATGTCTTCAAAAGCAGTTCAGCTTCTGGACATTCAGCTGTTGGAGGGTTCAAACTTACGACTGCTGGTGACAAAATCCCTCAAAGGGAGCTGAACCTATAAGAAAACCCTTATTTGTGAACCCAGACTTAGCATGGTGCAGATAATTTGTTGGTAGTACTGATGCAGTAAAATGAACTGTTTTGCAGCACACGGAATATCCTGGATGACTTCAGAGAAGCCTATTACTGGCTCAGGCAGAACACAGATGAGCACGCCAGGGTGATGTCATGGTGGGATTATGGGTATCAGATAGCAGGAATGGCCAACCGCACAACCCTGGTTGATAACAACACTTGGAACAACAGCCACATCGCCTTGGTAAGGGTGGCAGTTTTCTGTGGAGCAGGAACACCAAAATGTTTGCATTGCAGTCCAGTATGAAGTTTCAGATGTCTCTTAGGGTGATAGATAATTAGGAGAAATTGCATAGAGTGAGAAATACAAACATGGAAAGAACATACTTTTTTCATTTGTTAAAACTCATGTATAGGGATCAATTTTGCTTCAGAGTTTTCATTTTGTTTACACAGAGCTTCCAAAACTTCACTTACATTTCAGTTTCTCTTATTTTCTTTGGGGGAGGACAGACAAAACCTAAGGTAACCATTCCCCTTGGGATTAATGCTGTAACAGCTGGTACCACTGTTCTACTGGCCTATCAAGGATCCTTGCATTTCAGCAGTGTCACTGCTGAGTGGATTTTTGAATGGCATGTGAAAACTGACCACATGCATTGACAAATTTTCAGACATCTGGGAAATCACAGGAAGTTATTATTTATGACTAGCTGTGGAAGTATAGCAGATGTAATACAATTCTGTCTTCTCAAATTTGCAGTTGGGCAAAACATCTGCATATTTAATTTCTTTCACTTCTGAAGAGTAAGTTTTGTACATGTGCTTAAGGCAGGGTGTTAGCATTGCCTGCGGTTACAGGGTACCACCTTGGGCAACTTGTGCTGAGCAATGACTCATCATCAATCACATTTCTTCCCAGAATGTTTTGCTACAAGGGCAGAATGGGGGAAGGGCTCAGGAAATTAGGATAGTTAGGAGAGTTTCTTGTATTCTTTCTGTCTTGTGTCAGTAGTGAACACAGCTGTTGGACCAGATCTGCCAAAAAGCAGTGTACAAAGCCAGCAAATTAACGAAGCTGTGCTTTGAGCACAGTTCAAAAAAAATGTGTATTGGGGGAAGGGGGGAATCACACATCCACACTTTTTACAGGGCAGGAAACTTACATTCAGTGGAAAGCAAGCTTGGGAAATTGTACCAATGGTGTTAATATCAGTCAACAAGCGTTGCCACGTACTCTGAGGCACTTCTAATTTGGTTGTTGACCTGACAGCATGGGTGTGTTTTAGTGGACACTCAGCTCTGATAGCTCTGTGTGCCTCCCTCTGCTGCAAGAGGTAGAAATGCAGATACTGCATCCAAACTCACAGATCCTTTTAGGACAAGGTGCATCATGTGAATAGAGACTGTGGAAGTCATCTGTGTTGCCTAAGCACAGTAACCACACACATTGCAGTAATAATGGCTTTCACTAAAGAATTCTTGAGTACAACTGCTGCATTGTCAAGTTCCATTTCGGAATGAAGACTCCATAAAGGGGGACTCAAGCAATGAATGTGTTGTGGCCAGTACCTGCGTTTGTGCTGTAAATGAGGCATGCCCTGGAGATGTGTCCAGATGATTTCCTCCTGCACAGAGATGGAAATCTGACAAATAACCTCACATTAATTAGGATAGTGGCCAAGAAGCTGAGAATCTTGGTCTTTTTGACAGCTTGCTGCTTAAGTGTAGTGCTATCTAATTACATCCTTAGCTGAACATTACCAAGTCAGGTGCAATATTATGTGTATTGTAGCTACTCCCTTAGACTACAGCAATACTTTATTACACCTTAAGTATAAGAGCTTCAAAGCAAACAAAACTGCTGAACTGAATGCCAGTTGCTGACTGAATTCTTTAAGCATGGCAAGAGACCGGGATAGAAGAGATGCTGGATACAGCTCTAAAAAGTTTTATTCTTACATTTTCTCTGTGTAGATTTAACTTGAATTCAGTCCTAAGTGTTGCCTGTGTGCCACTTAGTGCAATGCACAATGGCTGCTTCATTGATGAAGGACAGAGCTCAAGAAAAAAAATGAGATCACATTTCAAATTATTTGTACACTTGGTCTGTGTTTAAAGCCTTGAAAATATTTTGTATTTAGTTATTTTCTACAACACTAAAGTTTTTGGTAATACAGTTATGACTTGAAAAATATTGTAGGTTCCACAAAATGAAAACCCTTGTTGCTACATTTTATAGTCAAAACACTGCTTTCAACAGGCAGTACTCCTCTTACAGAGGAGAAAATATTTCCATTTAGGTTGAGTTTTTATGTTTCTAAATAATAATCACGGTAAGTTTTCTTTATCTGGGATGAAAATGTTGGCTTTAGTTGACCAGTAGCTATTAGAGAATCACAGAACCACAGGCTGGAAGGTTGGGTCATCTGGTCCAACCTCCCTGCTCAAGCAGGGCCATCCTAGAGGATTCCTGGGCTTTGGTCTGGCTGTATGGATCTGTGGAGATGTTCAATAAGCAGCTATGCAGATATTTAAGATATTTTTGCAATGATACAGGTGGGAAAGGCAATGTCATCAAATGAGTCTGCAGCATACGAGATCATGAGAAGCCTGGATGTGGATTATGTTTTGATTATTTTTGGTGGTGTGATTGGCTACTCTGGTGATGATATTAATAAGTTCTTGTGGATGGTGAGAATAGCAGAGGGGGAACATCCCAAAGATATACGGGTAAGTGGAACCTTTACTTTTTGGTTTTTTAAAAGCCCTTTTATCTATGTTCTCACTTGTCTGGGGAGTGGTCACTACAGTGGAGGGAAACCTCTATTACTTTATTGCCATTTTATTTGAAACATGTGCTGGGGTTGTTTTTCTGGGACAGTAGGAGTGCAGTGGCGTGTAGCCCAGTTTCTTTCAATGTTTTTGATTCTGAAAGGTCAGTAGCCTCAAAAGCTTCTCACACTTTTGCATTATACTAAAAGTAGGATTTTTTCTGTAATTCTTGTGTGTATGTCTCTCTGTGCATCATCACATGCTTGAAAAAAGTAGGAGTGTTCAGACTGTTTAAACAGCATTACAAATTTCTTCAAACTCTGTAATAGTAGGGGACAAGTGAAAGTGTTAATATTGACTCATGTAGACTTTAAGCTGTTCAAACACCTCTGAGATTGCAGAAGTCTGTAGTAATATTTTCTTAAGCCTAACAAAAACTCCTAGATATTGAGCAGAGACTTAAGGGAGTAGCCCATGTGCGTACTTTCATCTTGTACTTGAGAATAAAATGGCAGAAATTTTCTGTTCAAACACGGAGAATATACGAAGTTTATAGTGACCCTGCAGATCTCGTATATTAACAATACAGTGCTTGTCACCTTTCTCAAGAAGAGATGCCCAAGTAACTTTTACAGTTTGAGGTAACTTTTCCAGAATCACTTACAGTGATGTGACAAAATTTCTAACAGCACAAAAGTACAGATTTAGGAAAACCGATCCATTGGGGTCTGGGTTACAAGCACGTAGTTTGCAACTATTTCACCTTTAATGAGAACCATCTCTTTCATTTCAGGGTTACCTTAAATCAGCTTTTAAACTGTAATAGCCAGTTGAGATTCTTAGCAGTCTGTCTGTGGAGAAGGGAATGAGAAATTCCTATAAGATTTTAGCTTGCATTGACTCTTTGTATCTTCTTTTCTTTTTAAAGGAAAGTGATTACTTTACCCCTCAGGGAGAATTCCGGGTCGACAAGGCAGGCTCTCCAACTTTGCTGAACTGCCTCATGTATAAAATGTCCTATTACAGATTTGGAGAGATGCAGGTTAGTGCTACAACTTCTTCTGAATCTTAACTGTAATGTGAGAAAACAAATGTTATTTTGATGTATTTCCTATCTTTTAAATTAAGCACTGCTTGTAGTAACAGAATCTGCAGTAAGAGTGAGCTTTACAACATCTAGTCATGGTCTGCTGTTTATAACCTTTAGCAAAAACCATTTCTGCTGTTAACCCACACTTCATTTTTTAATGTCCTTCACTGATTGCACTGTGCAGTGTGCTCACTAAAGCATCAACTGTGACATTCTGGAGAGTTTTAGATTTGTTTGTTGTAATAGCAACACACAAGTGGAACTATTGACTATTAAATATCTGTCAGAAACTACATTATTTCCATCCATCAGTGTATAAAACACCACTGCACTGCATAGCAAGGGCAGCAGCTGTCACTCCCCTGTGGAAGCATCAAGCACATGGATGGAGCTAAACATGTTTGGTTTTTTCCTTTTCTTCCCTTGTTGCCCCCACCAGGGGCCCTTCCTTCTGATGCTTTAGCACACAAATCCTTTTTTCAGTGGATTTTACTTGTAACACAGTGGGGCCAAATTTAACTGGTAACTGAACTACTTCTGGATTGTATGGAAAACCATGGAAGTGCAAGTTACTGCGGTGTAGGCAAGAGCACAAGGCGGCAGCTCTGCTGAAAAGCCACTGCAGGCTGCTGCACCTCAGACTCTTCTTTGAGTTGTTTCATCTCTGAATGCAGACAGGGTAATTTACTGAGACATTAAGTACTGTCTCCTGTGACAGCTGTAAGAGTAAGAAAGGATTTGTCCCTCAGGATCTCAAAGTTTAGTAGTAACCAATGGAAGAGAAGTGTTGCACTTTGACTTGGGCCAGCTGAAGGCACTGCCTTGTAGTATGAAGTTCACAGTTTGCAGTGATGGGTGTTCTGGGTTTTGTCTCAAACTAACATGCAACTTTAATTTTTATAGCTGGACTTTCGGACACCCCCAGGATTCGACCGTACACGCAATGCGGAGATAGGCAACAAAGACATTAAATTTAAACATCTGGAGGAAGCCTTTACCTCAGAGCACTGGCTTGTTAGAATATACAAGGTCAAACAACTAGACAACAGAGAGACACTGGATCATAAACCTAGAGTAACCAACATTGTACCGAAACAGAAGTATTTGTCAAAGAAGGTGGGTTCCCAGTGAAGTAACTGAAAGGGGTCAGGAGTTTATTTTTAACAATGAATTACATAGCTGGTGAATTATATCTCTTCCACTAGCCAGAATGTTATGGATACTGTTCATGTTAGTGTCCAATATCAGACCTGCCTGCTGGTAATAATCGTTCATTTACTGTCTGCTTAACTTAAAAGCATGTGAAGACACAAGGCTAGATTTTTTTTAGGCAGAATGCTAACTGGACATAGAGTGTGTCACTGGCTGTTACAACTCTTAAGTCTTCATGTAACTGGAAGTATAATCTCTAAAGTACATCAATTCATGTTTCAGTAACTATGGCTCACTAAGTAAATGTGGAAGTTGCTTTCTGACTTTGTTTGAAAGTAGTGATGCCTAGAAGTTTAAAAATGCCAATTTTGTATGAAATAAATTAAATATGAAACTTTTGTTGATGGAACTTTAGTGTCTGTCTGCTTACTGCTTGAAGTCATCTTCATGGTTTCAAAGTGTTTGTTGTGCTGCCCTCCTTCAGCCTGTTAAGATGAGGTCTGTTCCCGGGGAGTTAGGGAGGCTGTTAGCAGCCCTCTCCTTCACATCATCTTTTTTCTATATATTCAAGTAGATGTTGCAAAAGGAATTCCAGAATCCTGTCTAAATAACTAACTTAGTATAGGCAGTAGACTTACACTGTGTCATGGAAATACAAGTAAAGAACATTCCCTGCAAGTAGAGAATGTTAAATGTAAAGATGCTTATTTCTGTGATTTGATGGGAAGTAAATAAAATAAGGCATTTGGGAGCCAGACATATCTTGAAGGGAAATGATAAGCTTTATTGTGCCTATCATACACTTGGCACTGTAACTTCTGATCTTAAGTGACAAGCAAGGCTGTATTTATTCATGATAGATGCACTGACCCCACTTAAGCCTTGGATGTGTAGATTCTCTGTCTAGAAGTTGATGCAGTTTCTGACCCATCACCAACTCTACTTCCCATTAAGAAGTCAGAGAACCAGTGGAGAGCATGGGGCAAATGTCCAAACTAGGATTTCTTAAATACATTCTGAGGGCTCCTAAGTAGCCACAGTTTTTCAGCAGTTGCTTCCTTACTGGAAATTCAGTCCATCTCCTATCACATTAAGAATGACATTACTTAAGCTCAGAGATCAGTATTACTCTCACTTTACTATAATCATGTTGGTGTTGATTAAATGCAATTTTTTAAAATAATAAATAGAGCCTGCTGGTAAGCACAGCAAAGTGCAGCAAGGGTGGGAGCTGCCTCCTGGCAGGTGTGTTGAATGTACAATTCTTCCTGCCACAAACTAGGTACACAAATTTGAAGCTAATTTTACCTATGACCAACATTAATGTTCCCCCCATTACTACCTTCAAAAAAGATCTAAAACGTGCTGATAAAGGAATATGCAGGAAGTGCTAACTAAGCAGCCTACAGACCAACAGCAGAGTTTAGAAGACTAAAATGGGATTACTCAGTTTTTTTCTTTTGAAAAATGCTGCTTTGAGCAAATACTTCTACGTAACTTTTAAGAGAATCAAATAGTGCAAAAGATGCAAGAAGGTATTTCCAAACAAAACTAACACTTAGACCAGTTGTGCTCTTTGGGCATATTAGTGTTTTATCGTGTTGGTTAATTATTAATTCTGCCTCAGCACGTGCTTTGAAAAGAATTCTACAGATCTGGTAGACAGGGTTACAAAAGCACATCTTGTGCAAAAGCAACTGTTGGGCAGGAATTAACAATCCCAACATTAAAAATAATAACTGGATAATGCCTAGTTGAGGGTTTAGCATTTAAGCTCTTTAAAATCAGTCTAAAGCTCAGGCAATGAAATGCACATCATTAAACCGCGGTCAAGACTAAATCTTTAACTAATACCTGTTATTCTGTTTTTCTTTTTAGACCTCCAAAAGGAAGCGTGGCTACATTAAGAATAAACTAATTTTAAAGAAAGGCAAGAGACCCAACAGGAAGACAGTTTAAACACACTGTTCTGATTGCTAATACGAAGCAGTTGTCCTTGAGATAACCAGTCTTTGCCTTTAGCTCAAATCATGTTTCACAGCAACATGAGGGTACAGAACCATCATTGGTCCAGATTATTGTACAAAATTTTCAGGCAATGTCTGATTAAAAATATTGGCTTATTGAGAACAGCTGTTTTAGATTTGTAATGTGAAGCAAGACAGAGCTGCTATCCAAGTCTAGCAGCATTTTTTTTATTGGTACATATTATCCTTCAAATCTGTTGAAAATTTGGACTGACTTTACCAAAGAACCCTGTAATTTGGTCCTTGGCACATGCACACTTGTCAATCTTTTTTGGAGAACACTGTTCAGCTGAATAGCAGCAGTATGAAAACTGGAAATGGTGACATCTGAAAATGACTCTTTTTCAACAAGAAAGAGGTGGCAGAGCTCTCTCAAATTCAACTTTCAAAACGAGTTACTCCCATGATTATTTTTCCATGGTTTATTTCAATGTCCTTTTACTCTTGCAAGCTGGTTTTGAGCTGGAGTGTAAGAAGCAAAGCTGCAGTTTTCACAAGAGGTGACAGGACAGATTAATTGGACAAGCTGCATTTGTTCAACATGGGATTGCAGTATTGCTGCCTTACACTGTCATTTCACAAGGTAGACAAGGCAAATCTTGCACACTGTAGATACAAGGGCTAAATTTGTAACCTGAAAGATCTGAAACGACAGTAATGAATGCTATAACAACATACAACTGGGCACCATGGAGCTGCTGGTGCTTCAGAACAGAAATTAAACTATTTCAGGTGAATGTTTACATTGGTAAAACAAGTATAGCCTGGTTATTGGGGGGAAAGAAGGTTGACAGGTGTACAAAACCCCTTTTCTGTGGCTATCAGAGGTAGAAGATAGCCCTCACTGCCTTTCTGGCGAGGGTGGAAGTTTTTCTGGAAGTCTGTTTCTCTGCATTTTTATTTAGAGTGCTTAAACCAATTGAAGAAATTCCTGCTATAGTGCTATTTGCTTTGTCTGTCTTTTATACTGGTTTCAGTTTGGTTTTTTTTTAAGTGGTGAAAACTGTCAGATTAAATGCACTAAAATATAAATGGAGACTGAACATGTTCACTTTCCAGCTATAAGGAAACTTTATACAGACTTGAAATTTTTCTTTAATTAAAATGGAAGGGGTTTTTTGCAGTTTCTTTTCCTGCCACAGGTTGTAACTTTTTATAGAAACAAAACTTGCATCAATAACTTGATGTAAAATGCAGAATAGTATGTACCTTTCACGAAGAAAATGTAAATTTACAGTGTTCTGTGAGAATGTTACTGCTGACTTCTTTCCCAAGGTGTAGAATATTTTTTTGATTTATGAACTCATTTTTGACTCCAGTGGTTTATACAGACCAATACTACAGCTGCAACATTTTCACAAAGGCAATTAAATCTGGATTTCTGGCCCCTGTCGTTTGGAGATTTCATTTTATTTTGTTGCTTTAAAGCTCAATGCAGACCAGTTGTCAACTGTAGGGGAAAATAAAGTTAATTCAAGTTTGTGTTAAGGCTGTTGTTGTGTCAGTTTTGTTGATAACATGTCCTAGTCATAAATTAAGACATTAGAATGCTGTAATGCAAATCTCCTGACTTCACCAAGCTGCTGTAATGAAGCCACAGCATCATCGTAACATCCCTCCAGCTTAAACTAAGCCAAATCTAGGGCCTCTGCTGTGATGAAATGAAAGGTGGCTGTCATATTTCCAGGAAAGAGCAGCCACACATTGCAGCAACTCCCTCCAGCATCTGGAGCTCCTCGAGCTGCTACCGCTGCTCACCCACCAGCAGAAGGGCTGACTGATTATGTGATGCACGATTTCCAGTGTTGTGCTGCTTCCAAGCCAATCTGCAGCCTGGCCATGGGTAAGAAATAAGGGATCTAACATTCAGATGAACACCTGAAAGGCAGCAGGACAGATGCTGCCAGTCATTGGCAGTACCTCAGCCTTGTTTTAAAAAGGAAATACAAGATTGCCCTCCTGTCTTCGAGTACATTTACAGTGGGACAGACTGTCTTCAGCCTTAGGTGACAGTGTTCACTTTAACAGCAGAAACAAGTGAATCTCAGGCATGTGAAATAAAAATAAGCCAACAGCAGGGATCCCAGCTAGCCTTGGCCTAAAGTTGCCTACTACTTACCCGAGCTTTTTTTTTTTCTTAAATCTAATGTGACTTCAAGGATTCTGCCAATGTTCTGCAGTTAAAATGGAATAAAAAGTTGGAGTCATTGAGGCATCCATTTAGAAAAAGCAACATTACAAAGAACTGGCACTGTCTCACCTTCCTTAGTCCCTCAGGAATCTGCACACCTTGTATGGTTGCACCTGGATCCTGGAATCCCACAGCTAAACTAACCCCTACCTCCGCTCTGGGAGAACTGAACAGCGCTGTACCAGCAAAGACTCTACCAGTATCTTCCATCTTCATCACACCCAGACTAGTTTATTTCCTTAGCTCCAGCCATCCTTTTGTTGTTCTACTATGTCACATTTTGAAGCAGAATTGCCACAACAGTACTAAAAAAAAAAAAGGAAAAAAAAAACCACCACCAAACAAAAAAAATCACATGAGCCAGGCTCAGGTCAGCAGTTTCTAAGGAACTAAAGCTGCAACTGTCTAGAACTCAATATTGCGTAGGTTCTGTATCTCTTATTACTGTTGGGAACAGTGAGGCAGACAGTGCTGTTGGTACTCCCAGAACAAATACTTTGACTTGCAGAAGTAATTTCATAACAGGGAGAAAAGTAATTAATTAAATATCTTGATAGATTTACTCTTAAAAAAGCCACTGAATGCATGACAGAGCCCTTGGTACATACCAGTCTCGCCATGAGTAAAAATTAAAAATAAATCAAGTGACTGTGACTAAAACTCTCTCACATCTTTAACCCAAGTGGATAAATTGCTCCAAGATGGAGCCTTGAAGCAATGCCATGGAAGGCAAGGAAAGGGACTTGGTAGTGTTTCCTACCCTGTTTACAGGCAGTGTTGTTTTCCGTTTTGCGTAAAAACAAAGTGTTCCAGCAAGATTGTTTCCAACACTGTGGCTGAATGTTTAAAGAAAACCAGAAGGGCATTATCTAACACTTGAAAAATGCTGACCATGATCTGTGTGATTCCTCTAACATTTTTCCTCATGCAAGTGTCCAGTGCTGCAATAATGTAGAGTTGTGTTTCAAGAATCTCTGTTGGTGATAAACATTAAATGAAATGTGATTTTCAGAAGCAAGGGGACACCTTCACCTGTTTCCTTTTTACTTGCCAAAATGAAGCAAATGTTTCCCAGCCTTTCCTAAAGCTGTGTTGCTGCCCAGCCCCATTTTCCCTGGGTAGAGCTGTCCAATTTAAACAAAAAACTTACCTCCAGAGTGTCTGGGAGAATAAGCAGGGCAGAAAAGCCCCACACCAAACCCAGATTCAGCTGGCAAATCACTTCCATGGGAACCATGCTCGGGTGTTGTACACAGCTCCTGGACAGTGACTGACCACAGAACAAAGGCTTCCATGGAAAGAGAAAGGGCATCCCACTACTAAATGAAACAAATCTTTTATTCATGAGCATTCTCATTTTAAATTCACAAATTATGAAAGGAAGGCAAATCAGAAGAGACTGCCAGAGCATCTTTTAAATGATAAAGGTATAAATTTTCTTTCTGAACATTTCTAATTTAAGAAAGAAAAAGGTTGCATAGGCTTTCTACAGGTGTGCACAAAAAAAAAAAAATTGAAGTACATGGAAGTTTTTACATTACAATTCAGTGTACATTGGCTACTTGAAAAGGAAAGTATTTACTTGCAATTCCAAGACAGCTATTGGAATGACCTATAGAATAAGGCTTATGAATATTTACTTTTCAGTCCTGCAAAATATACTGAACACATACTATCAGAAAAATAAAATTACACTTGTGAATCTTGTTCTGGAATCTCTCGCTGATGAGATCTTTTCTGAAAGGACTTTTTACGTTTGTGTGTCCCAAGTTACTTTGGGAAAGAAACAGTGGTAATGGCATCAGGGGATTCTTCATAGCATCGAACAGAACAAAACATTGATCAGAGCACAAGTGGAATGTCCTCGGCATGCAGAAACAACCAACCATGCACACAGAGAAAATCTTCAATAAATTACAAGCAGAAAATTATTCAAACTTCTCCTTAAAAGAACAGCTACAGTATCTCTGTAGCCTTGACAGTCACACCATCCCAGCTGAAAGAGGTCTACTCCTTCAGGGGCCCAGGCCTGCATGCCTGACACACAGAGGTTTGCAATGGCTATTTAGTGAGCATGTGTCTTGTTCTTTGGTGTGAGAGAGAGTTCTGGGAGGATGTTCCATGAATTTAACTCTGCTTTTTCCATTGTTCTTTGTGATGATACTGCAAACTGTAGGAATACTTTTAGGTAATTATCAGACTAACCTCTAGAACAGGAGTGGATCCATTATAAAGTGAATTCTTGCAGGTGATAAAGTACAAGTGTTTGTGATGATACTCAGTAGCAGTTCAGTGATTACTACAACAGCATCATTTTGGTTTTGTTACAGAAAACTATTACATCAACTATTCCTAAAAAATAAGATTTTTTTTCCTCTTAAAAAAAAGTGTCAGTTACAAAACCAAGCTCATACAATCCGCTTTTTTTAAAAAATAGGATTTAAATCATTTAGAACATGAATCTTTCTAATGTGCGGAAAAAAACAAAAAAAGAAAAAAAAAATGACAGACAAGATTAAATAGCATTTAGGAAGAAAAAGTAGCCACACCTTCATTAAATAGAGATCTGCAGTTCAAATCCAAGGGAACAACTAATGGAATGCTTCCTTGTGCACACACCTCCTCTGCTCAGCCTTCCGAGCTGCTCAAGAGGTTTTAACATCTACTGAAAAAACAAAATGCAGGACGCACAAGGACAGATGTGAGCAGTGCTGTGACCTAGATATCTTTATGAAGTATCTATAAAGCATAAGTCAGTGTATGAACAAAGCAGGCAAAAGGCACAAAATTACTCAGCTCTACAGACAGGCATCCATGCTACTGTGTGTTAGAAATGCAGTGGTTTCTTTATGGGGCACTGTGGAAAGAAGCACTGAGCACAATTTACGTGTGCCTTTTGCTGCCACCTCTCAAAAACATCTTCACGTCCAACAAATACAAACTAAAAAGAGACAAAGCCTTAACATACTTCCAGAATCCACTTTGCCAGTGTCACAGTGGGTACCTTACAAAGCAAGATGAAGCGACAGGATTTTTTAAATTATTGTTTTAACACTACAAAACCAATTGTATCCCATTTCATTTGTTTCATTCATAAAGTTATTGTCTCAGTGGAATAATTTAAAAAATTGTTACTTTTACGTCAGAATATCATTTATCTGGGAAGGCTAGTTATATCATCCCTTCTCATCCAAATGTTTTATCAGAAGCAATCCCATTTAGTGGAACATGTAAGCCAGAAGTGTTGGCGTGACAGCAGCCAGAGAACATTACACAGCAAGATCAAGTTACCAGAGCTGGCTCAGGGGTGGTGACCAGAGATCGACTGAACAGCTGGAGCATGAACAGACAAAGCAGCGAGGACACAACGGGTTAGTGTGAAGAACAATGTTCTGGAGAAGGTATTGCTACTTCTTACAGGGTGGCAGGAAATTCACACTCGTCAGTGACAGGAAACGCCCTGAACTCGGCAACCCGGAGCGAGCACAGCCAGTGCATCATTCTTATGTCAAAGTGAGTTACTCGGTGACTGGTCAGACAGAACGACTGCCATTAACAGACACGTCACGTTTTAAGTGCAAAACATTTTTGGCAAAAGTGAAAAATAGAAAAACCTTAACCAGTACTAATAAAAAAGTATTTTCTTAAATACTAGCATAGGGCCTGATCCTGCAAGCACACAACTCGGGGAACCCCGGCCGAGTCCAGCCGAGCTCTGTGCCCTAACACTTGGAGGAAAAGGTCTTTGAGTCGCTATTGGTGTTGGTACTGTTTACATGTAGTGTAAATAACACACACAACACATGCACACTGTGGGTACTTAGGGACGTGTGCCTGTGTGTCTGTGGATCTGCACACACAAAATGGCTCCTGAATAAACTTGAGCCCGTGGTTATTTTGAGATGCATCATTCACAGTACATAGCTTCCCGTGGGGATCTTCTGGACCTATCCAGGGATATCCTGAAGTTATATACTGTATCATTTTAATGCCTTTCAGGTAAAGTTATGAGGCAACTGCTCTCTCCTGTCAATGGGTCTTCCAAAGAGGATTCACGTACAGCCAACCATCGCCCTGCAAGAAAATTAAGCAGAGTTTACAAATGAGATTTATAAATACTGGATCTGTGTCTGTCCACACAAAAGTTAAAAAAAGACCAAACAAGAAGCCATCCCTGTCACCTGAAAATTCTGCTTTTAATGAACTGACAAGTAATGTGGGTGTGAGGGAAAAAATTACAAGGAGGAAGAGAAGCAACAGGAAGATGCAAGAGATGCTGGTTTAAAGAGCAGCTAACGCAACAATTCCCTCCATCAGTCTCATTTCCCCTCTGCCTTTCCTCCAAGAAAGGGTAAAGATGAACTTGGTAAAATCTGTTTCCTTTCACACAGATGAAACCCAAGACTATGTTTCGGATGTCAATGCTTACTTACGTTGGATAAATCTCCCTAGATTGTGCTCGTTTTAGTATGGTAAGATTAATAGGGGATGTGAGTATGCAGAATTTGAGAAGTAAGGGCTGGATTTTACAGAAAAACACGTCACTCTATGTGCCTAACATCACACATCAAAAATTCAGACCAAAATCAGTCTAACTGAAGAAAAGTGAACAAGTCCCCAACACAGGCATGGAAAAGCCCACTGCTCTCCTTCAAGAGCCAGACTCTGTCAAAAAGAGGATTTAAGCCATCAGTGGTACATAACAACACCAGCCCATGACAAGATCCATGGACATTCACTTGTCCCCTGTGCAGGAACTCTCTGAACCAAGAGACCCCAAGTACCTCTTTGGCAAAGTATTTGGGTTTCCAGGGAGTCGAGAGTGCCGCGCGCTGCCTCTCCTCCGCTCGCTGTCTCTCTTCCAGGCGGTGCTTGTGCTCCGTGGCGGCGTCGATGTTCCCCTCCTTCAGGGAGTTGGTGACGTGCTGCCACAGGCGCCTGCCCAGGGAGAGGGAGCACAGGGCAGGGTGAGAACAGCTCTGCCACAGCCCAGGGCTGCAGGACACCAGGCTGGTCAGCAGCAGGCTGAGGCCACGCTATCCATGCCAGTTTTCCAAGTCCCACAGCTTGGGAACCATCACTCTCCTAGGACATTCATCACGTTTGTGGACCAGATTTTCACATTCACTCAACTCCCAGTATTCTGTCATGCAATTTTCTCAGCAGACTCTGTGCTCCTGACTCTTCACCCCCTGAGCTTTTTTCTCAAAGCAGGTGGATTTATTTTTACCATTTTCAGTTCACATTCCTTATTGATGTTCCCCCACCCCTCAAATGACAGCTGTTTAATTCTGCATTTTTTTGCAGTTAAATTTTTGAATTATAAGGGAGTGTCAGCCAAAACCCAAGAGTGCATTGAACTGGGACTGGTCCAACAAGGTCACTAACAGAGGAGCTGATTCTACGGAGCTCCTCTAGGTCTGTGGTCTGTACTCCCAGCCTAGCAGAAACTTTGCCCAGAAAAGCACTGAGAAAAATCCTCATTGAAGGATTTGCGTTGGAAGAGACCTTAAAGATCCTCCAGCAGTTCCACCCTCCCAGCCACGGGTAGGAACACACCCTACTAGACCAGGCTGCTCAGAGCTCCATCCAAGCTAGCCTTGAACACTGCCAGGGATGAGGCATCCACACCTTCTGGGCAACCTGGTCCAGCACCTCACCACCCTCACAGTAAAGAATTTCTTCCTAATATCTAATCCAAACTGCTCTCTGTCTGAAACCAACCACAGCTTTCACATATGTCCAGGGGTGATAAACTGCAGATCCTGCAGAGATACTGGATGGATGCAATTTGCTTACTAGTATCTAAGAAACACAATAAATACACTGAAAACTACTGGTTTCCTTATTTACTACAATCTTTATGTTCCAAACTACAGGGGAAAAATGAGTTTGTGGATAAGCAAGCAGTCTAGAAAGCAGACAAATTGTATCTGACCCTGCACAACGACTCAAGACACCCTTGTAAAATAAAAAGACATGTACAGATAATAAAATGTAGTTTAACTCATATTTTTAAATCCTCCAATAAAATGTTCCTAAATTCAATTAAAGTATTGATTTTTCTGAAGATAAACATCAGCAGTTATTGACAGTGAATACAGAATAGGCTTTTTTCTAATGTACCTAGTCAGAGTTAGGCACATGATGTAGGTGCCAAGAGCCTCAAAACCACCTGTATGTGTGTCTTAATCTCACACTGCCTCACATTTTATATATTTTTATACAAATATATATTCTAAAATATATAAAACATGAAACACCAGTTTAAATGATATGCAACATATAATACATATACCAGTCTGAATTACTTGCAACAAACTGACTGATTTGCCTACCATGTTGCAATCACTCCAAGAGGCAGGTGAAAACACTGCATTACCATTTTCCAGATGCTCATTAGAACAAATACAGGCATTTTCCCCATCTACAAAATTGATATACTTGTCACTACAGTGTAATTTATGCTCCAAGGAACCATTACACAGCCTCAGTTCTCTGTCCCCAGATTTGTGTCCTGTAGGAAGTGATGAATTTTTGAGCCACAGCACTCAGACTTGCAGCTGGCTTCCATGCTCTGCTCCCACCCAAAGTTCAGGAGAGCACTGCAAAGGCTCTGCCCTTACCTTGATTCCAGTGGCCCTTGGTTTGCTATGGGCCTGATCTTTTTCCTGATAACAGGCAGTTTGGTGGTGTCAATCACTTTGGTATCTCCGTTGCTGTACGTGAATTCCAGGGTGCCGTTCCATTCTCCCTGTGCCTTGCACACAATGGTGTTGGTTGGATTGTGCTTCACTTCGGCTGTAACCCTGATTCAAGGGGGAAGGAAAGAAAGACCACAGAAATAACTGGCACCATTTACTATCAGCACATGAAAGCACTACCTTGCTAAGAATACGAAGGCAGCTTTCTACCTCCATAAATCAATTATTCAAGCAAAACGATGATGCTGTCTCCAAAAAAGAAAGACTCATCCCAGGAAAGCTCTTCCAACATAGCAATAGCTTTTGGATGACATTCCAGCAAAGTACAGCAGTAACCCAACTTAAAACTCTGATACTCTGCTCTAGCCCAGAGCCAAATGGTTATCTCAGCAGCCTGAAAAACAATCCCTGACATTCATGCGACATTTTCAACACATGATACTTTCACACCTGAACATAATGCTGTCAGAGACCCGAGTCAAATACTTCAGGTATCTTTGTTTTCTTTAGCTCTGCAAGTTCACTTCTCAGCTGCTGAGAGGCAATGATTAAAGCCACCTCAGCAGTCAAAGAACTGGTCTGAGAGTGAGCAAAATAGACAGCTAAGACTGGAAAACTGAAATGCAGGGAGAAGTTTTTCACGTGTGTTCACGAGCATGCACATATGTGCTTTAGAAAGCCATGCAAAGTAATCTGTAAACTCAATTAAGTTTTTTAATTACTAAAGTAATACAGCACAACTTCTCCAACTTTTCACTCACCCTGATGGCACCAATTATTAATCTACAACTTTTAGAGAAAAACCCTTTTAGAGAAAACAGCCCCATTTGCCTGAACAGAACATTGAAATGTTTGGCACACATATGGAAGAATATTTACACCATCTGAAATAAAGCAGAGGTAACCACGCAAAGGACAGTCTCCTCTGCACACTGCAACAGTCCACAGCAGAGTAAGAAAGGGGTCTGATGTTAATGACTGGGACATCAGCTTGAGCAGAGAAGCAAGACAGGAGGCTGTCTTGCACAGCACCTCTTCACACCCTTAGTAAAAGGGAACCAAAGAATAACATTTTCACCATCTAGAGTTTCAGTGCAGAGGTGGGAGTCTCCAGCAGGGAGCTACCACTATGGGCAGAGACACTTTTGCTTCTCTCCTCTTTTCAGGAGCTCCACCTGGAATACCAGTTTATCTACAAGACTCACACAGAAGCAGCAGCTGGGGTAGCAGAAATATGGCCTTTTCCATGTACATTTTTCTGATCCTGCACTTACAGCAACTTTTACAAGCAACAAAGCCTGGAGAGACCCATTCACTTTATTTTAATGAGAGAAATACATCCAATTCAGTTAAACAACATAATATGTACTGCTACAATAAACTGCCTTAAAGCTTTAAGTCATCTCCAGCACTAACAGGAAAAGAACTTCAGGTATCTATAAAATACTGCAACAGAAGAATTGAACAGATGCCTGAGAGTCTTTCCCCTGAAATCCAGCAGCAGGTAAACAAGAGTAAGGCAGTAATTCCTGTACCTGTGGACCTTCCCTCCGTAGAAGGGCTTGGTGTGGAACGTGACTGTGGCAGAATAGCCCGTTCTGGCACAACTGATGTTGACTTTCCCTCCAAGCTCCACCCATGGGATGGTAAGGATCGAGCGAGCATAGGCACTGGGCAGGGTGAAGACGTACTCCTCTTCGTGCTCCAGCAAGTGAAGAACACCTGCACAGGAGGAGGTGAACATGAGGTGATAGAAGGTTCACTGACAAGAACTGATGGTCACTGACCAATTACCACCATCAAAATGCACATCATCAAAATGCACATCCACAGAGAGCACATCCACAGAGAGCACATCCACAGAGAGCACAACTGTGCAGCTCTCCTTGAAGGAAGGCGCTGTCTGCTAAGAAAGAAACTCTGCTCTCCGGAACAGGTTTTTTCCAATAAGCATTTTCAAAAGCATCCAATTTGACTGTGTATCCTGGCGTCCTGCACGGTACCAAACAACTTATCATAAAATCTCACTGGATTCCTTACTTTGTATTACTGTTAAAAGCTGGAAAAACATAAAATGTCCATGCAAAGAGCCCTGCTGAAAATTCAGATGCTTTCTCGGTGTCATATCATAACCTCCCTCCAGAAAAAATATGGGCATGGCCAAAGGACTCTTCACTTCTCCATTCAGTTATAAAGCACCACATCCTGCACTGATTTCCTCTTGATGCTGTTGTTGGTGGGAGTGAAAGACTCTAAGTCTCCGTGGGTACAAGAAAACATGGCATCTACAAATTTCCCATTACCTTTGCTCCTTAATTTCCAAATGCCTGGTTTCTCACACAGGTTTTGAACAAATTTTGCATAATCAAAGAGGGGCCCAGCAGGGTCACTGTTCTACAACCACCAAGTCTAATGCCTCTACCAGGCAGAGAAAATTACTCATAACTCCACCTCGTTCTGTAAAGGTTCCTCCACCCTCAGCACTATGAGGCTGTAGCTAAAAACAACACACAACAGCAGTAGTTTTTCAACATTACTTGGAAGTTGCAGAAAGTTGCTTTCCTGATCAGACCTTTACAGCTTCCCCTGGGGCTAAGAATACAACTCTATCCCCATAAAAGCTGTAGTTTGGTCTTCAGGATAACAGGACATAAGACAACAAAAAGAGCACCATAAACCTTGCACACAGAATTAGATCATGCCAAATATCTGCAGCGTATTTTTATTAGAGTTTTACAGTCTTTTGTGTCCCATTTACTAACTGCCTAAAGGCAAAAATGACAGCTATGAAAATATTTTTTCACAACAGGGACTGAAAATAACCCATCACAGGAAGCACTCAGAACCCAGAAATATTTTTTAAAAAAGAGCAGGAAAGTTATTTTGACATAGTAATAGTATCTGTTTAGAAACAAGATGAGCTTGAGCCCATTTGCCTTCACCCTAGGGCAGGCAGGGGAAGAACACACAGTTAGTGGTATTGATTAATCTATCTGTTTAAGGGAATACTGACACTACTTTTTCAAAGTGATCTCACATTTAATGATGAAAAAGCATTAAATAGGAACACAACACTACTGTTGTCAATATGAAAGTATGCCTTTAATGCTGCATGGAAACACAAACTTAAAAACACACTCAAAAGCACAGAGCTCTAAGAGAACCATGATCTTGAATATTGGCTCCAGCTAAAGAAACTAAATACAGGCACAGGAAGCTCTGCAATTTGTCACTTGTGCCTTCTGAAACTATTTCACAGGAAAACATTTGCAAACCAGAATAGCTTCATGCAGTTGTTCTCAGAACTTCTGCAACCTCAGCCTCCCAGCAGTGACACAGCCAGCACCTCCACTTCAGCAGGTCTGACACAAGGAGCTGGCAGTGCAAAACACACAGAAAAGTCATGTCTTAAAAGACCTTTAATAATTTCATCTTGGCAAGTTACAAGTTCCTCGTGTCATGTACTGAACCCTCACCAGCTGAGAAGGGCCAGGAGGACACAGCTGGAACACACACACACGTTTTGCCTCAAGCTTCCTCAGCTCCACACCTGCAGAGAAATCCAAGCTGAACACACTGCAGGAAAGCTGAACTCCCCAACTCATCCTGGACACGTAGCCAGAAAGAACTTCTACTCAAAAAACAGCTCTGGTTACCAAATTCATTAAAGGGATGCTATAATAGCATTAAGTTAATAAAGAACAATCTTAGAATCACAAAATGGCCTGGGTTGAAAGGGACCTTAAAGATCACCTAGTTCCAATTCCCCTGCCATGGGCAGGGACATCTTCCACTAGACCAGGCTGCCCAGAGCCCCATCCAGCCTGGCCTTGAACATTTCCAGGGATGGAGCATCCACAATTTCTTTGGGCAACCTGTTCCAGTGCCTCACTACTCCCACAGTAAAGAATTTTTTCCTAATGTCTAACCTAAACCTACTCTCTTTCATTTTAAAGCCATTCCCCCTTTTGCTGTCACTACATGCCCTTGGAAAAAGTGTCTCTCCATCTGCCATGCTCCTCTGCCCCTCACTGTGTGTCCCCACGTGAGAGGAAACTGGTATGACAAACACAACTTTCCTTTTGGGTGAGTATAGGTTTGCTTCTGTCCCCCTGATGGGATCAATAGCTTTGTTCTCCCTACTCAGGGGGGAGGGACTCGGAGCTGCAATGCTGCCAAGCACATTTGAAGTGGAGAAGCAAACAGCAGCAGTGACCTTCAATGTAAATATTTAACCACCACAGCAGGTTAGATATTAAAAACTGAACCCAGCTCTCTTGGCAGTATTTTTACCACCCGGTAGCATATTTTCTGAATTCCTTAAACACCTGAGTAAATACATTTTTTTAATGAAGTGCTATCACACTTGAAATATGACTCCAGCTCCATAATTATAGTATAAAAGAGATTAAAGGGCAGATTTGAAATACCCACAACTAGATAATACTTTTAGTATTAACCTGACTGTTTTGCATTCCATCGTCTGCAGAGCCCACATGCGAAACCTCATTTAAATGAAGCACCACAAACACTGTGGCTGCACCACCACATCTGAACAGAGACCTGTGGTCCCTTGGCAGAGAGGAAGCCAAAAATTACACTGAGATTCCACATTTTTAATAGGTACCACGCAGGCAAGTGTCAATCTTGAGAAATTAAAAGCCAATTAACTGAAAGCTGACAGTTACTTTAAAATGTGTAATTTTAACATCTGATTATAAGTATCACTACATTGCTACTGATCTTTAAAGACAACTGCTGGAAGATACACAGGTCATTTTTCTTCCCTTGCTTCCCTGCTGTAAGCTTGAAAATGGTTATAAGTAAATACACATGAAAAGTTGTAGAATATTTTCCCATTTTTAGTTTTTCCCTCTCACATCAAAGAGTTCTTTCAAAAACTCCCAATTCCTTCATTAAAAAAAATCTAAAGTATTTATAGGCAACAATTACACACGGATGAATGCACCAGACCAGTACTCTGGGAAGAACAGTGGATTTCATAATCTAGTTTATTAGAAAAAAATGCTACAGAGAAGGGTGAATTTTTTTATAAACCAGTGTAGAATATTGAAATTCCCCCTTGAAATGCCCTCCCCACCATTTACCCCTCCTTTTGACTACAGCAATGTATTCAGAGTCACACCCCTATCCATGACTCCTCAGCCTGCATGAAAGGAAGTGACGGTCCTGGCATATAATTTTCTCAGTTTGACTCTTACATGTCCCTCACTGATGCTGCAGCTTAGTGAATTGATTTCCCAGTAACACATATTGACAAAAACCCCCCGAGGAGGCTCTGGATCAATAAGCTGCAGAAGAGACATGTGGGATTTAATGCTTCCCACTGCCTGCATGGAGATCAACCCGAATAACAAATGGCACGTGGGACACAAGAGGCCTGGGGAAGTTTCCTTGTTTAAGAAGCTCCTCACCCTGTCTGCCTTACTCATAACACACAATGAGGAGCAAGTTTCGTGTGGAACGAGCCCCACCAACCGCCCAGATCCCCACAGGAAAACAGGAGATGCCAGAACTGGGCTCTTACTGTCTCAAACCTTCCAGGCAGCCGTGTTGAGCACTGCTCAATTTTCAAAGAGTGGAGCCATTTGCTTAATTAAGTAATGAGTACCATGCTATATGAAAATGGTTCTAAAAACACCAGGTTAAAAAATATTAACACAAAAATGAGTACTTAGGGAAATATTTAGGTAGCTCTAATCGCATGGAGCAATCAAGCTTGGGGACTGGTCAATTAAGAAGTCACTAATTTCTCAGTACTAGAAATTATAGACGTGTACATCTATTAATACACACACACACATGCATTTGAAAAGAAGAAAAAAAAAAAGAGAGGAAGAATCATTCACTGCTTTCTTTTAAATTTACCCTGAAAAGAGCATTGAACCTTTTACCCACCTATCAAACCTTTTCAAGTTTATTTTCAATTGAGAAAAATAATTTTTGGAAGCCTATATCCCACTACTTTTTAAAACATTTAAAATAGCAGAAATGAAAACACCAGACGTTACTAGCCACCTGACAATACAGAGCAATCCATTTAAATGTACTTTATGCTCTCTGCAAAATTAACCCATAAATCAAAGGTGACACTTCTTGTTGGATTTTGCTGCTCTGGACCAAAATCCAAGAGCAGAAAAGGAACAGGCACAGCTGACACTGAGGTGTGCTCACCACAGCATCCTTACTCTACAGCCAGTACCCATTTGAAAATTCTATGGGCCACATAAAAACATTAAATATTTACATTGACTTTCTCATCCTTTGCTAATTTAAATCTTAATGTGATTTTATTCATTACAGCCTCATCTCCCCCCTGACTCTTTCATTAGTACATAATTAACATTAACCAGAATTAGGGACTGCACATGCAACCTAAGTTCTTTTATGCAAAATACCCTGTTTTCTATTCAGGGTGGCTTTCTCATGAGGAAACTCAGTGTTGACTGCTCTGAAGAATGGGGGTTTTGTTATACAGCGCAGAAAAGTTGTGACATTTCATCAGCAAGCCAGATTTAGACCACTCATAACCAGAGATGAAGAAAGGCAAGCATTTAAAACAGCTCCTCACATAGATTTCCAGCAGTGCTCTTCCACTTTTTCTGCATCTGATACTTACTTTGAATCATCAAACAAAAGCCACAGACAGAAAAAAAACCTTAAGTCACCTTGAGGTGCGACATACTCAAAAAATCACACCACTGAGACACTGAGCTGTACCCTTTGTGTGCCAAGACCATATCATCCTTAAACCCCCTAATTCTTAAACTTCCTTTATAAACCCTTGTTACTGCCATGACATTCTATGTCAGCTTCTAATAAAAAGCATAAAAAAGCAACATGCTCTATACATCTAAGGACTTTCTATAAAAATTATTCAAAGCCCCGACAGACACATTACCCTTACCATATTCCTTACACACTATAGGTCCAAAAATTCAGTACTGTTTTATTTCTGCAAATAGCCAACTGCAGTAAAAAAGCTTGTTGGAGGGACACACACAATATTGTTCAGTAGAGAGCAAAGTTTAATACAAGCCACAGTTGCTTGTATTCAGCATTAGGCCACAATGAAGTTTCTGGTCATCACCACAGGACCTTCACAGAACAGCCTGTGTTGGAGGGGACCTTAAAAGTCATCTGTTTCTAAACCCTCTGCTGTGGGCAGGGACACCTTTCACTAGACCAGGTTGCTCAGAGCTCCAATCAACCTGGCCTTGGAAACCTCCAAGGATGGGCACCCACAGTTTCTCTGGGCAACCTGGTCAAACAGAACTGTTCTGATACATATCTGACTAGAACAAGATGGTCACTCACTACCACTGAATTATCCACAACATTAATTACAGTTCTCTGACGTCCAGTTTGGAAGGAGCTTTTTCACTCTCATATATCAATTAGTACTGATTTAACCTATAGTATAATTAAGCTAATATTGAACCAACAGCATAATTATTTAACCCAAGTCTCAAAATGGACACAGGTATATCAGAGGTATCAAGGAAAATGCCTTTCAAGTAACATGATGCCACATCTAAAACCCTTACTGATCTTACAAAAATTCAAAAGCCCCCATATGTACAGAATTTAACTCCAGTAACAGGCAAAAAATGGCTGAATGCTCATAATGAGGGGAAATAAAAAAGGAGAAAGGGACAAGGCAAAACCCTGGCAATAGCACATGATTAATTTGGTCATCCAATGCATAGTAACAAAAAAAAAAACTCCCACAACTATCAAAACCCAGAGATTTTGATGATCCGTGAGATGTTACTTTGTCTCTCATCAAAAGCAGGATCAGTGATACTTCATTCCCCAAAAACTCACTTAAATCTGCTTTTAACAGTTTAAAATAAGATTCTACAACCTTACTAGCCAACCTTTATGTGAATTAGCTTCTCCAAGGAGCTAACTTTAGTTTCTAGCTACCTTAAGTAGCTTCATACGCCTTCTGACTAACAGCACCTTTCCACAGCCTAACTCACTAACTCTGCTAGACTAATTCACCCCATATGAAATGTTGCAACCTGAAGATGTCCCTAAACACAAGGAAAAAAAATCTCCAAATAATATTTCACATTAAAAAAGTATTGGGCCCTGCATTACTAGGCACGTATATACAGAGTTAGGTTCTCCACACTTTTAGTCCAGCAGCTCCTTTTCTTCAGTTCAGCAATCTATTCCCTGGTACTCACGCTGACCTCAATCTACTACAGAATTTATACTTATGCAGCACATAAGAAAGAAGCATCTGCAGTAGATTCTAATTTTTGTACAGCTTGACAAATCCACACACCAACTTAATCAGGAAGACTTCCCTGGACCTAAAATAAATAAACAAAACAATTAAAGAAAGTGCAGTTTCAAGCGAAGGAACTGCACTGCAAAGCTGGCATTTTAAACTGAGGCTGTCAGGCTTAGGCTGGCTGTTTTCAGATGATAGAAAAGCCTCAGTGGTACAATTTCTTGCTGTCCATTGCCAGTCCTCAACATGCAACAGAAATGCTTGGGCTGCACTGGAGTGTCTCCATCACTTCCCAGAAATGCTGTCACTGTGAAGGTCCCAGCTTTTGCACTTGCTTACATGAACAAAAAGATGAATAGTAACTATGAACTGGTGAACCCAGAACGCCCATCATAAAGACAGCAGCAAATCTTGGAATAAAAGAATTTGCTATTGCAGGTGTTCCCCAAAGCCTGCCTCCACTCCTGGGATATCTTCAGGACCACGAAAAAAAGGAAGAGTATAGGGAAGAACTTATTCTCACAAGCACACATTAAACAATCCTTGGGGTGAGTAAGCGGTTAATTCTTAGACCCTTTCTCTCTCAAAACTGGGACACATCAGGACTTTGAAGTCTTAAATAATCCCCACAGTAGACACCGCCAATCCCAGGGAACTGTGTGCGCTAGCAGCAAGAGAAAGAAATTTCCCTACTGCTACATAATCATAAGTGACTTTGTGTTTAATTTTATTTCCATTAAATAATTCCCTTCACTGAGCAAAAGAGTACTAGAAAGGAACATGTACCAGAAAAATGCAGAATGCTAAGCCAATGACTCAGGCTGGCAGTAGTACAGGCAGGAGACAGACAGAAAGACCAATTTCCCTTCTGACACTCCCTTCCCAACTTCCTTAACTCCATATTCAAAGCAAAATACCAGTGTCATAGGAAGAAGGAAACAGACATGCTAACAGACTTTATCACAAGGGTCTCAAAACCAGCAGCAAGGAGGTTTCAAGTCTCTTCTATTGAAAAGGGAATATATTGCCATCAGGGAAGGAGCTACTGTAGTCCTTTCAGCTGGTCTTTAGTTTTAGATACTGGAAATAGTGGAATACCCCTGTATTTTTCCACCGTAATTATTTTCTTGCTATTAATAAGCAAAACCAAATCACTGCATTTCCCACTCCACTTTTTTACTGCCTTTAATACCATAGTAATTAACACAATGGTGACAAAAAGAAGCAAGTTGTCCTCATACTTCTGAGACTACAGTTTAAAAGCTAGTTAAGGCATTACACTAAAATCCATACATATGATCTTACCCTCAAATGGCCAAAGGGACTAAATTGCTTAGAAACACACTTATCTTGATGCATTAACTGTCAGTGACAGCACTGGTACAGGTGTGTGTATCAGTTCAGATCATCCTTTAAGGATTTCTTATGACTCCCTGTATTTCTGAACTCAGGTTGAGCAATGACTTATCACAATGCAGACTGCGTGTGTATGATACAGAAAATCAGGATTTATACCTCTACTATGTGACTTTCTAGAAAGCTTGTAAAAATACAGTAACTTTGCAATCTCTACGGAAATCATTATTCTTTTCAGAAACTATGAAAAACAAATGTTAAGTCTATCTAAAAATGTGGTTTTTCTCATTGCTTTGTCCCAATTGTGAACTCCAAATCCCATATTACTTCAAAAGTGAGCAACACAAACAAAAATATTCTTACAGAATATGTTATCATTTGTCATTTGCTATTGTAACTTAATTATACCTGACATTTGGCCATATATATTAACAGACTCTCATCAATATAAGCACACATTTATTTACATAATGTGCATTTCACATTCTGTCCGGACAGCAAAAGGTTATATGAACCCTATAAGCAAAGCAAAAGTCTTTTGCTTCACAAAAGCAAAGTCATAGGGTTTAAATGAAAGGTCAGAGGGAGAGCAAGCAGGAAAACATCTGGATTCCCACTGACACCCAGCAATATTACTCAAAAAAAGCAGAATAAAAGCACATTTCTTACCTTCACCTACCATAGAAACACCTATTGACATGCCCATGAACTTGCTTTTGGTCCATACGTGAGCGTTCACACACATTTTCTTCTCCTTGCACTCACAGTAAAAGCAAGATACCGGTGGATGATGAGACACTTGTTCAGCCACAAACCTCAGCTTGTAGCACGTGGACTGGTCCTGGTCAAGCTCCTTGGCTGAGTCCTTAGAAACCGTGGAGGCACCATTAGTTCTGAATGCTTTCACTTTATCTTTAGGCACATCCCACGAGCAATGAAACGTTTCACCAATTATAGGGTTATAGGGCTTCTTGGCAACTGCTCCCTTTCGGCCTTCGTGAAAAGCTGTTAGATAATACTCCACAAAGCAGATAATTCTTTCCTCGGGAGTGGCTCCAGCTGCAATTGACAAAAACAGGTCTGGATGGGCCATGAAATTTGCATACATCTCCAGCAGGGATCTTTTCTCCAAAATAAATGTTGGAAGCACTACCTGTATGCAAAGCAGACAAAGGCAGATATAATTTCCCTGTGATCACACTACCGGGGCAAAGGCGGGGAGAGAACAGTTAGGACAGCTGTAATTCTGACCCTGCCAAATTTCAGGATAGCATATTTCCCTCCCATGCCACAACAATTTAATTTTCTTTGCAGTGTAAATAATGAGCAAAGGAAAAAGTAGTGGCCTTGATACTCATGCAGGCTGCTTCCTATTTCATTGTGAGGTTCAAGAGCAGCAGGGATAGGCTGTTCCATTCACATGGAAATCCACCTTTTCCTCTCCTCTCAGTAAACAAACCAGCCATTGTTTTCTTTGTTTACAGGACACAAAAACATACTTTGATATAAACTAATTTACATCAAACATCAACAAACCAAACTAATCATAACCCTCCAAAATGGGAGGGACACACCCTCCCAAACCACCAGAAGATGAGTATTCCATATGAATGCACACATCACCGACCTCTAAGTGGTAGAGAGTGTAAGGGGTACATCCATCCCTTCTGTCAAACATCTGTCATACATATTTAACTCCTGGGCCTCTGACTACCTACAACACATGGATTAGATCCCTTCCAGCCTCTAACAAACCAACCCAAGGAGATCCAACCACAACCAAATCATAACCAAATCTCAGGTCTAGTTACAAGTACAAAACCATTCCAAGGACCCTTCCAGAGAGGCTACAGGCAAAAAAACACTCCCCACTGGCCCTAGAGTGTCATCATAAGTCATGTCCCCCCACAACTCCCAAGTCAAATCCCTTGCCATCCCTAAGATCTCCTGTCTCCCCCAAGCCCATGGCACATCCCCTCAGTTTTAGATGGTACCATGTTACTGTGGTGGGCTTCTGCACAGCTTTGCTTTATTTCAGGCAAGTTGAAACAAAAACTGCACAAACCATTACATTCACATCCTGGGACTAGAGAGGCCCCCACAGGCCCAGAAAAAAACCTGGGGCTGAGCACTAGGCAGTCTGCCCTGGACGGAGCCAGCCCCAAGTGATTTGGATACATCTCAAGTGCCTTCTCCAGCAACACAGATGTTGCCATAGTCACTCACTTCACAGTACCACTTTGTTACAAGTTGCCAGTGAAACATTCTGAAGGGCACTGCAAGACAAAAAAGCACTGCAGGACATAATTTATTTCTCTCCCTTCTTTCTCCCCCATGTTTTCCCCCTTATGCAGGATTGCCCCAGGGGAGCTCAAAGGTTGCTCTCGCATGACCGAAAGAAACTTCTGGCACACACGAATTTATCTTATGTGAATCCAAGTGGCTCAATGATGCCAGATGCAAACCAACAGCTGTCCTTTGTTACAGCAGTTCTTCTGCTTTCCTCTTTAATACTTCGTTGCATTTACTTTTTCCCCTTCCCAAAAGCAAGGGTTATTTACAGCAGGCAGGGAGCCGCTGTTTGTCACACACAGATTTGCTTTCCCCCTGCCGCCCCAGCTTGCTGTTCTAAGTGGGACCAAAGCACAGATCAGCCCTTTTGGATCCCATGGATAACGAAACAGAAGCTGTCAAACTTTTATTAATCATTCAGCCCTTCTCAAAGAGAACTTGTAAACATGAACAAGAATTCCAGTCACAGGAGCTCAAACAGAGTCTTTACAGCCACACAGCAAGTCACGGCACCTCCCTGCAAAAAGAGAGAACTCTGTGTCTGGTAACTTATCTGCTTGTTGGCTCTCTCCTTCTGTATTTTGTACTTACACACATACAGTCCTTTATAGGCTAATAATTTTTACAAGTTTAGATATAAATCAAGCGAAGTTCCATCTGTAATATCCCTCTGACTCTACTCTCTAAGCCTTGGGGACTCCACATGGTTTCTGCTACCAATCTATTGAGGCCCCAAATGATGGAGGACCTTAATTTTACACAATGGCAGATTATTGAGTGCTAAAGACAGCCTACAGTCCTGCTGGTGTGACAGTGACGGGCTGAAGAGATTGGATTGCAAAAGTGAAATCCAAAAACTTGGAAGGTGAAGTGGAAAGCCAGTAAATTTTCTTATTTTTAGCTCTTTAAACAATTCCATCTTACTAGCAGCATTCTCATTCTGACCAAATATTCATTATCCAATATAATCTTTTAAAAAATGCAATTCGGCACTTGAGATCCTCAATTCAGGATCTCATTTTAATATAAATTGTACACTACAAGATGAGGTTATCAGAGGGTTGAGTGACAGCAAAACATACAAAAAAACCTCCCATAATTCTGTCTAGAAATATCAGTAGTGCCTTTCATGAGTCCACTGCAGAGACTTGAAAGGGCAAACTCATTTGAATGAACAGCTCTCTGCATCTCATTATGTCCAAGAGCCTCTCTCTAAAGACAGTGGCCTTTATTAGCACAAATAGAGGAGAAGAAAACTGCAGACCAAACTTCAGATGATGCAGATTTTATGGTACAGCACTGAGACTGCTGTGGTTTTATCCCATTGACATGGTCATAGAGTCTTGGTATCTCCTCCCTTAAGTCTTAGATGTGTGCTTTGCTGAACACAGCTACACCAGCACTGCCATTAAATGAGATGTGATGAGTCACTGGACTTTTATTATTGAGTTTCAAGAATCAATTTAAAATCTGAGTACGGCCTGAACTCCAGCTCAAATGATCTTGCTTTAAAAACCCAACTAAACTGGAAACAACATCCTTAATTGAGGCAGGAACGGATCCACTGAATAACTGAATTGTTTCCACACAAGGAGGCAGAACTACGAAATAAAAATACTTGAGTTCTAAAGCTTACACAACTGTAGTATTACAAAATATGTCTACAAAACATTACCTTTTAGTAAATAATCTCATGGCCTCAAAGTTTCAATAATGCAACACCACCACACATTAATACAGCAAAAAAATCACACCAATCAATTTTTTTAAATCTGTCTTATCCTGATTTCTGCAGAAATAAGAAAAATAGAAATAAACAAATTTGGAAGTGTACAGCATTCTTCCTGCCAGCACTGGGCTGTCATGCACTTGTGCTAGCACTCTAGCTTTTAAAGGAATGAGGTTTTCAGCTCTTCTGCAGCCAGACAGAATGAAGTGTCCAGAAAAACACACTTAGGACCTATGTTCTTTATACTGGCTTTGGACAGAACTATGAATTTTTTCTTAATTGCCTAAGAAGTTAAAACTGACTAATTTTTTCCTCTTAGAAAATGCAAGCATGACAATCAATTGGAGAAAAGAAACTCTCTAGAATAAGTACCAAGTTGCTGAAGTCTGAAGCAAGAAAATCACCTCAATGCATTCTAAAATGTAAGAATTATCTATTCTCACTCTTTCTCAGGCTTCAAATTAAAAGAAAGCAGTTTAAGAGGCATTCTTCCATTTTCATTGAGGTAAAAAAGACAATACTGGTTCAAAACTTGATTATAACCTCCTAGGTTCGAATTCATTTAATTAGATCTGAATGCAACTGAAAAAAATGAGCACAACATCTTGAGAACAGAGATATTTATCCCCACTATTATTTACTGTGAGGAAAAACATGGGTGTCAGCACCATTCCCTAATTTTTTCAAAAATCCAACCAAGGTACCTCATGCTAAGATACCCTTCCCTTAGAGGTGTAAAAGCTTTCTTTTCACTGTCATCTGTGACATTGTGAGAATAAAACAAGCTATTTTCATGCCACTTACATTTTAAAATTGCAAGGTAAAAGTATATTGGCAAGCAAAGTAAAAACTTATGACATCGTGAAAACACCACAATGTCAATTTACAACAGGTTGACATTCTGCAGAATTACTGGCAGCCCTTTTACACAGAATGGCAACCCTTTATTTTTAGCACATATTAACCATGTAAGGAAGGTGAGGGAATGCAGGGGAGTTATCACCCATCTGTACAAACTGTTAGCATTAACTGTAATCCATTAATTAATGCCATTTGCCAACAAAGGCTGTCACTGGGATCTGGCACTATTTTTTAGAAGTCCACAGGGCAAACAATTTAGAAACTTGTTTTTTCCCCAGCAATTCCAGGTTTAAATGAGGTTGAAAGTCCTATCCCAGTCCAAAGCATCAGCTGAGTACCACATTCTGCTTCTGTGAACTCCTCCCCACCCAACTCTCTCTAGCAGCTGTTGAAGTGTGGCCACCAGAGAGTCTTGCCTGTTCCAGCAAATCTCCACTTAGATTTAGTACTTCACTGCAGGTGCTCTCCTTCACAGCAGTTTTTACTCTTTAACTCCTCACTGAAAGGCACAGCAGTATGACACATTGCAGAAGTGAAGCACCTCCACAACACTAACTGTGGCTATCTTCACTGTGGGAAACTGCTGTCAGCACAGGCAAGGCCATGGCTAACACACAGATAATACACTGTTTCCTCTGATGTGGAACGTGAAGGTAATGCTCATGCATCCAGAACCCAAAGCCACCAAGGGCTCAGAAAATGCTGTTTGTTCATGTGAGTATCATGCAGCAATCCACAGCTCACAGAATGAACCAAAGACACAGCCCTAGGGAAGAAGGCACAGGAAAATGGAAACATGTAAAAATATCCTCTGATATCAGTAACCACGGTACCACAATCCCTTCCAGCAAAAGGTGACGAGCATCAAGGTGCTCTGAAACCTGACTTTCAGCAGAATAATGACAAATGGGAAGAAGTGCAGCCAACAAACCCAGTTTTACCGTCACATGTCAGTGGCCCTAAGGGACTCATGTCAGTAAGCAAAGTTGATAAAAAAAGCAGCCAGCTGTCCTGTATTTTTTTTTTAATCCTCAAAATGGGCAGAAAAGTGATGTGCACATGTGGCATGTCTCATTAATACTTATCATATGTGTATTCGTGCATCACACAGACTACAAACAGATCTAACTCTGCCATATGCCTGTTTCTCTTCTCATTTCAACATTTATCATTACCTTCAAAAACTGTTCCTCAAGAACACTATGTAAGAAACGGGTTATCATATATGTATTTACCTTCATGTTTCTTTCTTGTAAGAAAGAAACTTACTTCTCTTATTTACATTAATTGTGCGTCTTTGGGTTTTGCCTACTCTGCCATGACAGAAAGAAGACAATGGAAATCAGAACAGAAAAATCTTTTTCATTGCTAAAGACAAAATGTTTTGAAGACACAAGAACCATAAGAAATCTTAGTCTACTTTGATCATTATAGGCTCAGCCAGCCTCAGAAAATCAACATAGGAAAGAGTAAGAGTTAAGAAAAAGTAAGAATGTAAGAAAAATACAACAAAAATGAACTGTATATAACCTTAGACACATTAGAAAGTGACAGGTATAAATTATTCAAAATGAAATTAAGAAACTTTTGTTCCATTTAGAATAAAACATTAATTTCCATGCAGTTAGTTGGCAACAGAACACAGGATTTCCCAGTCTTAAAAAATTTTAAAAATATTTTAAAACACTGTCAATTGTTCCAGAGGAAGCGGAAAAAACTATATTGAGGAAACTTTGTTTTGTAAGAAACTTACAGTTTCTGATTAATATGTAAAACCAAAAGAAAAGTAGATGAACTCTTCAGAATATCAAAATGCCCATGAGAATAACTTCCTGTAAAGCTACTTCATCTGCCAGAGAAATTATCTGGTCCTTTCAAACTTTGTATTATTTGTGAAGCATGTCAGAATGAGCTCTTATTTGTGAAAAGTGGATTATAGGAGTTTTATTTGGGGGATATTAAAGTAGAAAACCCTTGTGCAAGGAAAGGATATTCCATATATTTACAAAAATCTGCTTGATTATTTATTAAGCCCCATGAGAAGGTTTCACTGGAATACAGGACTGTTCAAAAAGAAGCATTCCCTGCTTCCTTAACATCTACCTCATTTCCAAAACTCTGAGGACTTAAGGGAAAATTTCTCAGACACTGTAATTTCTTTGCTCATATCAGTATGGATAAGCTCGTGACAATACTGGTTCTAGGACCAGAAGAAGGCACAGAAGGTTAAATTGGTGAGCTGCACGACATAGACAAGAACTGATACACTGAAGACTGTAATTTCTTTACCATCATGGGTTTTTTGAAGCTCACATGCATTAAATGGAATCCAATCCACAAAGTAGTAATGTGAACATATATATATCCTTCATCCATACAACTGCCATTACTGTTCCTCAAACCCCCAGTGCACCCTGATATACTTGTGGGTTACATGGCCTACATATGGTTATTCTGAAAGACTTGCAAAAAAATAAGCAAGAGTTTTGGAGGATTTTTTTCTTCTTCTTTTTTCATTTCCATCCCCCTTCATCTCTAAAATATCTGATGTGGTCACTTCATGTGACAGTCTGCCTAGCAAGAGACAGCACTCCATAGCTCTCTGGGACCACACTTTTATAAAGAGGAAAACTTCCCTGTCCACAGGGGCAAAACACACTCACAAGAACTGGACATGCACACAAACACACAGAAGGATGAGAAGAAGAAACAATAATGAACAAATATAAAAGACACAGTGTTCATACCCTGGTAAGGTCCATGCCAAGTTTGAGCTGAGAGATGAGATGGAGAATCACACTACGTTGATCATCCATGACTCCTAAATCCTCCTCTTCGTTATCTTCTGTATCTGTCATTTCATCTTCAACTAGGATCAACTCAGAAGCTGAATGCTGAAATGAAAAGAAACGTCACCATCTGGACAAAAAGATAACGAATGGGTATTTTCCCCCAACTATGTATGTTTAAAACTTGAGCTGTCTCGATGAAACTGAAGATAGCCTCTGTTAAAACCAAGAACAGATACAAATTCAAAATAAATTAAAAATCCAGTGATGGGTTCATAAAGCATTTTGATCCTTTCCTCAGAACAAGAGCATGAATTATGAGATGTTGATTTACACATTTTCTTCTCATATTTATATTGCAGTGATGCCAGTGTATTAAAGAAACAAGTCATCTTTTCATTAAATAGAAGTAAACAGCTGAAAACAAGTTTTCAAGTTTGTTGCATAAATCTCTCCGGCAAATATTCACACATAGACGTTGCATGACCCGATTTCACACCATTTTTTTTTCCTTTCTCTATCCAATTTCAAAGTTAGATCGTTAAGAAAGTCAAGATACTAACTAAAGAAGATAACAAGACAACTACAATTAAAGAACACAGCTCTGCAAGAAACCCAAAGACATTAGATTTTGGGAAGCAGAGCAGTGCCTTAACTCTCTGTAACTATTGTGACACTTCACCACCTCACAGCACAATGCTAGTGCTGCTGAGTTTCCAAAAATACAGCCTGAATATCAATAGACAGGCACCATGCCAGTCCCTTCAAGAGGAACTTTACAGCAAAAGGGATAATGACTTGTGATATTTCACTTTTCCTCAGGGTTTACAATGTATTACTAACAATAATCCAAACAGGTGGTAGTTACTTTGTTCAATCTATTGAAACCACTCTGCAAGCCTTCCAGATATGTATTCAAGTAAGCTTTTTGTACTTCAAGGGAAAAAAAAATTGGGTTATGTAGATGAAAAATTACAGCCCAGCATGTCATTATTGCCCAAAGAGTCCGTGCTGTAAATGAGACAGCACTCCCTGCAAAAGTTAGCATTCTTTCATGCTAAATTGCATTTCTGCAGGAACAGCTAGTTCATTACATAAAACAAGAAATTTTTCATCTCACAGTGGAAGCCTACGCAACTGAAAAGTTTCACTAAAACCAGCTGATATCCAGAATTAGGTTTCAAAGGAATATTTCTGAATGATCACATTAGAGACCCCTCAGGTGAACTGCAGTTTGTGTAAGGGAAGTTTCTTTGAAATCCAGTTACTACGAAGGTTTCCAAGATTTGAATAAAGCAGTTTCTTTTTTTTTTTTTTTTTTTAATTACACAAATGTTTAGGTAGCTATTCCTAAAAGCTATTTGGTAAAACCCAAGGACATCTGCAAGACACTTTACAGTTGCTTTATTTAGAAAGTAGAATATGTAGATTACATAAAATAGAATCTGGTGAGCTGTAACCTCAACAGCTTGGAGCTTTTCAAAAGGACAAAACCACACTTTCTTCTTCCCACTCCCTCAGAAAATAAAAGGAGAGAACGATAAGCCCTTTTCTCCCAAAATGCACAGCATTATTACCCAACTGATGCCTCACTGACAAGTCCAATTAACATAAAACCTGACAACCTCATACAAAATTACCAGTCGGGGAGGGATAAAGCACCGAAGCCCGGCTCAGTCGTACAGGCTATGATTCATTTGGAGGGAGCATGGAAAAAGCAGTATCAGAACTTACAGGAGATGCTTCCACAGGAGGCTTCCCTTTGATCCAGCTTGACCTCATTGAGAGCACTGAGCTACTGAATAGGCTCTGCTGCTTCTGTTACTGCCATGAACTGAGCTTGCGGCAAACAAGCTCCAGCAGGAATTAACAGCGCTACAAAAAAAGCACGGGAACCTCCCCTCCTCACTCCCACCCCCTCTTTTTTTTTCCTTTTTTTTTTTTCTTTCTTTTTTTTTTTTTTTGCTATCTGAGGGGTTGGAGAGTGTGCACCGGATGGCAATCTGCTCCTTGCATTTCCAGTCACATGGCATTGAGATCAGTGAGCTTAAACGCACGCAGCTCCAATTGGGAAATGGTGCTGCTGTTCCCAGAGGATATCCTGATCGGCTGTTCTCCAGCAGGGAGGGGAAGGGGCACAAATGTGTGTGTGTGTGCACAAGTATGAGACAGAAAGAGGACAGAAAGAGAACACGCTAGCAGGTAACATCCTTTTACGTGAACATGTAACAGCTGCATAGCCTTAAGTTGTTAACAGCATCAGAAAACAAACAAATTACCCATTACCAGTCTGCAGAATAAATCATATTCTTTTTCTCCCAAAGATTGCACACTCACCCAGGGCCAGAAAATCTTTAGTTCTTTCTTGATGAAACAGGTATTAGGTTTTCCTTGCCTCTTGTTACTAACAAAATAGCAAGCAACTCAGAATAATCTGTGAAATCACCTCTCTCTGCTACCCTGAAAAACATCCACGGTAAGAGCAAGCCACCCTATGGACACCTGGAGTGCTCAGGAAAGTAGCATTTGCGTTGTTGAAATTGAAAGCCTTTCTGCTCATCAGGGAGGATAAGTACAATGTAACATTAGGATCAACCATGTTTAATGAGCACACTACAAAGACTAAAATTTAATTACCTTAACTATTCCTATTCTAAGGACTTGTGCAAGGTCACAAAAAAAACCCACAACTCTGCTATTACCGTCATCAACACACTAGTGACCTTCAGTCAATGACATGCAGACAACTGCTCTTTTCTCACTTTTCAAGGAAAAGAATTTAAGGAAGCAGTTTACAATTTATGCGACAGGAACTGAAGAGCAGTCATCTTCAGCAAGCAATATCCTTCCTGTATTTTCCTCTCTCCTCATTAGCCGTTTTAGGTAACTATTAAATAGGTTTTTAGGAGCACATAAACTAACTTTAACTAACACGTATTTTTTTAATTAACAGTTTCCTAAACCAACATGTAAGCACCACGTGGTCTGAGAGGACCCGCAGGCATAAAATACAAAGCTAGCATATCTTTAGGGTGTTATAAAAGTCCAACCATTCTTTGATTATTTTTCTTTCCACGAAAATAGCATGCAGTTTAGTAGTATCCAGTGCATAAGCATTCCGCAGAATGCAAAGGATTATGTGGAGTGATTATCCTTTAACACAGCTTTTCTGAATTGTCAGACACAGACTATTTTTTTACCTCCTCCTGTAAAAATTAACTGCAAAACTGACCTAGGAAAGCAGTGATCTGCTCCACCCCTGTGTGGTCAGAGTATAATGCAAAAGGTATTGAGCTGTGCACTGCCCAGCCTGGGAACAACCAGCACAGCCTGGCTTAGGTGCTGACCCCAAGAAATCCAATACTGAACCAGTTACAACCAACCACACAAAAGGGGCTTATATTTAAAATCATTTTAATCAAAACCAGTTTCCAATACTGGGCCGAAGCACCAGCATTTTTCAGAAAAATCTGAAGAGAAAATAAAAGATAATTTCTAAAAATCCCACAAAGAGATGCACTTCAAAGTTTAAATGCCAAAGACATGAAAATACACACCGGCAGAGAGCTATTTTAAACAGGTCACCTCATTAGAACTGGGATCGATTAATTTAGAGAGGTCATCTGCTGGGATACAAAACTGATGTTCTAGTCAGCAGTCTCCATCAGAAAACATGCTGATTCTTTTTTAACACATGAAACCTGTAAGGGAAAGAAATAGTTTCTAAAGGAAACATTCTGCATTTTAAAAAAATGCCTTTAGGAAAAAGACACTTTGATGAGCTTGGGATAGAATCACAGAGTTAAAAGCTATACTTCTGTGAAAGAGCAAATGTGCCCCTCTCTGTCCTGCTAAAGTTTCTTCCACAAGTTAATTTTTCAAATTAACTGCTGTGCTGGAAATTAACTGTTAGGTAATTAATACAGATAGACAGCTCAGAGCTTCATTTTCCAACGTATTTCACAAACTGTATCAACAATACTGTCTAGAGTGACCTGGGTCTCATCATGTTTATTTGTTGGAGAGGAAGAATGAAACATACAGAATCACAGTCTCATTTAGGCTGGAACAGGCTCCTTGAGCTCTTCTTGTCCCAAACCCTGCTCAAGCAGGCACACATAGAACCGGTTGCCAAGGGCTGTGTCCAGCTAATTTTTTATTATCTCCAAGGGTGGAGACTCCACAAATTCTCTGGGCAACCCATGCCAGTGTTCTCTCCACGGCAAAAGTGCATTTTCAGATGTTCAAAGTGACTTTCATGTGCCCACTGCCTTTTGTTCTGCCAGTGGGCACTACTGAGAAAAATCTATCTCCCTATTTTCACTCCCATGAGGTACTTATACACATTGATAAAATACCCTTGAGCCTTCTCCAGGCTGGACAGTCTCAGCTCTCTCAGACTCTCCTCATGGGAACAATGCTTCAGAACCTTCACCATCTTTGTGGGCCTGTGCTGTACTCACCCCAGTAAGTCCATGCCCCTCTTGCACTGGGGAGCCCAGAACTGCACACAACATTGCAGGTATGGCCTCACATCTGCCCAGTAGAGGGGAAGGATCTTGACCTGCTGGCAACACTCTTCCTAAAGCAGTCCAGGAAGCTGATGGTCACAGAAACATTTTGCTGGCTCATGGTCAGCCTGTTGTCCCCCAAGATCTCTGCAGAACTGCTTTCCAACCAGATGGCCTCCAGCCTGTACTGGTATAAGAGCTTACCCTCAAATACCCCCAGATACTGGACTCTGCATTTCCCTGAGCTTATCTCAATGAGACTCCTCTCTGTCCAGACTGCCAAGATCTCTTTCCATGGCAGCACAACCCTCTGGCTCATCAGCCACTCCTCCCAGCTTTTTCATCACCTATAAACTTTCCAGGAGTACACTCTGCATCACCATCCAGGTCACTAATGAAGATGTGGAACAGTGCCAGCCCCCGCAGGAACCGCTGGGGTACACCACTAGTGGCTGGCCTCCAACTGGGCCTTGTACCCCTGATCACAACCCTCTGGGCTGGGTTGTTCAGTTTTAAATCCATCTCATTGGCCACTTACCCAATCCACACCCTGTCAGCTTGTCTATAATGATGTTAGGGTAGACGGGCAAACACCTTAACATTAAAGCAAACAGTATCAACTGCTCTCCCCATAAGCACCAAGCTAGACACTTGCATTGTAGAGGGATATCATGTTGGTTAAGCATGATTTTCCCTTTGTAAGTCCATTATGACTACTTCTAATTGCCTTCTTGTCCTTTATGTGTTTGGAGATATTTTCCAGGGTTAGTTGCTCCACCACCTTCCCAGGGACTGAGGAGAGGCTGACAAATGCGCAGTTCCTCAGATGCTACCAGAGCATCCAGAGGTGCTCCTTCTTGCCCTTTCTGAAAAAATTAATTGCATTCACTTTCCTCTAGTCTTTATGAAGAATCTTCATTTAGGCATGAAAACGTTCTTATGTACTATAAAAGGGACTGTAGTCAGGAGCAAGAGGATAGATCTTAGGAACTTAAAACATCCATTTTGTAATATTCCAAGGCAAATATTCTTTAAGCCCTTCTATGTTCAAAAAAAATGCAATAGATTTAAAAAAAAAAAAACACACTTATGAAACATGTCTGCATCAAGAGAAAGAATAAGTTAGAAACAATATTAAACAGAATTACCATTTTCAGACTAGACAACGATCGTCATATTTTCTGCAGAGTCCTCTAATTATCTTTGGTTCCTACTAGTGCACATAAAAGTCAAAGGCCTCATTTTGATTTTCAGATTACCTTCAATAATGGCATAGGTTTGTAAGCATCATTTACACTTGCATTTGTGGAACATGAGAGCTTGCAAGCAGGTTTTCCGTGGGTGTAAGATTAAATATAACTCCGAAGGTCAGGAAGCTTTAGCACATTTACACTAAAGTGGGAAATCGGCCCTGTAGGATTTTCACCAGTTTCAATACTAAAGTTAGAATTCTTTTTGTAAAGCACATACAGTAAGAACACCCCAAAGTAGTAACATATAATGAGTTGCTAGCTTGCAGGGCTTGTCACTGGATCAGAAATGACAAAACTGCACTAACTTGCATGAGCCACTTCTCTTCTTCCACTGGGTACCACACATTTAATTGCACTTACTGTAGCATGCACCTGACAGAAAAGTATGCAAGCTTACTGCACCCATCCCTCATTAGCAGTGATTTGAATCTCAAATGTAGCTTGTCCAGTAAGTTGTACTTATTGAAGTATTTCATATACAGACTAGCGTTATTGTTATGCTGTTGTGGTGGGTTGACCTTGGCTAGGAGCCAGATGCCCACCAAAACCACTCTTTCACTCCCCTTTCTCAGCTGTGCAGGAGAGAGAAAATACAATGGAATGCTCATGGGTTAAGGACAGGGAGAAATCACCCACCCATTACCTCATGGCTGACACTGACTTGACTTGGGGAAATTAGTTCAGTTTATTAGCAATCAATTAAGAGAAGGGTAATGAGAAAATAAAAACAAATCTTAAACACCATCCCCCTCCACTTCTTCCTAGGCTGAACTTTATTACCCTCTACCAGCTTTCCCACAGAGGTGAAGGGGGACAGGGAATGGGAGTTGCAGTCAGTACTTCACACCTTGCCTGAAGGGAACTGTGATTCAGACTCTTTCCCTGCTCCAGCACAGAGTCCCTCCCAACAGGACAGTCATCCACAAACTTTGCCAACAGGAGTCCTTCCCATGGGCTGCAGTTATTCACAAACTGCTCTTCCATGGGTCCTCTCCACAGGATATAGTCCTTCAGGCACAGCCTGCTCCAGCATGGGCTTCTCTCCACACAGGTCCATAGATCCTACAAGGATCCTATTCTACCATAAGCTTCCAAAGGGCCATACCCTTCTGCTCTAGCACAGGGTTCTCCAGGGGCTGCAGGTAGGTATCTGCTTCACTGTGGTCCTCCATGGGCCACTGAGGGACAGCCTGACTCACTCATGGTCTGTACCACAGGCTGCAGGAGAATGTCTGCTCTGGCAGCTGGACCATTTCATGTCCTTCCCCTCCTTCTTCACTGACCTTGGTGTCTGCAGCTGCTTCTCCACATTCTCACTCCTCTCTCTGCTGCTGTTCTGTAGGGTTCCCTTTTTCCTCCCTCCTTAAATCCGTTGTCCCAGAGGCACTATGACCATCACTGATGGGCTCAGCCTCAGCCTCAGCCAGCAGCAGCTCCATCCTGGAGCCATGCTGGCATTGGTTCTGTTGAACACAGAGGAAGCTACAGCAGCTTCTCACAGAAACCACTCCTGTAGCCTCCCCACTACCATAATTTTGCTACACAAACCCACTATAGGCTTTGAAAGGAGGAATCATTCCCATATAGAAAACTGAAGTTAACAGAAACTAAATAGAAACTTTGTTTACTTCAACCTGAATCTTGAAACAAAAGGAAGTCTGAAACGCATTTACTACCCACTGTGAAGACTGATTCCTGAAATCATCCTCATCCACTCACTTCTCTAACTTCCAAATGCATTGTCATTTACAGATTATCAAGCCTAATCTCAACTATAAGGCAGTATAACTTTTTAATAGCCAACAAACTCCTGTATCTCTTTATGTAAGACTTTTTATTCTTCAAGAACAGTTCAAAACAGTTAAACAAAAGTTTAAAAAAAAATAAAGAAAATACTCTTCTCAACGTTTATCACTACACAATGTGAGTAGAGGAAGGTGAAAAATGAGGTTGGAAAAGCAGTGGTGAAGTCAGGTCATTGCTTGTGCTCTGGCCTCCCTCCATCTTACTGTAGTCTTATGCTTTGCTTCTAGTGGCATCTGTGACTGGTCACTGCAAAGAACGAGCAGATCAAAGATAAAACCTCAAACACACTGACATCCCATACACCCACTGTAATGTTGGTACCTGGATACCAAAGTTACAGTGACTTTCAAAGAGACTTAAGGCTGTGTCAAGGTTTGATGTTTTCAAAGCCACTTAACAAGCCCAGAAGCAATAAGATCTTAAATGGAGAATTTAGAGAGCAAAACTTATTACCTGCGTACACCTTCATTTCATCCTGAAAAAGGTTTCTTAGAGGCAGCAAAAGAGGCAGGCTCAGCTCAGCTGCATTTACACTGAGTATTTCATAGGAGCTGTTTCCTCTAATGCACAAAGTCTACCACCTCAAGGGGGAACCCACCCCCCTCAAACCCCAAAACACACACCCACAGTCACACTTCTAGTATTCTGTCATTAGGGCTTAGCGCTAACAATGATGAACCAAAATTAAAGTAAACTTTTAAAATATTGAGAATCAAATGAGTGAGCAAACAGTAACCTACACACAACATCAACATGGCAAGCAAAAATATCACTTTCTTTCTGTCATCTACATACAGAACCAATCAGCAAGAGAGTTCCTTTCTCCTTCATATAACAAAAACAAAATGGCATAATAGGCAGATTTTCTACTTACCTTAAACTATGTATACCAAGAATAGGTAAGTAACTGCTGTATCTGAGTTCGTATTCTGACAGTGGGGAGTCAAAGCATTTATGTAACTGTGTATACATCATTCAGCACGAACAGGTCAAACCAGGTATTATTTGGTAGAAAAACCTTACATCAGGAAAGAATGTCTACAGAGCACCCAGAAATTAATTTCTCACCAAATTTTTTGTATTTGGTAATTCAGGTCTTCAGAGAAACTAAAATTCTTCAAACTAGGACCATCAACGATTAAAACATCTCTTTTTTTTTCGTGTATGGCTGATTTGTATATATTTTGTGGTTTGTTTCTTGGGGTTGTTTTTCATTGAATATGCTAAACACACTTGATGTTCAGAAAATCTCTCCAGCTAGGGACAAGAGCAAGGATCAAAGTGTGGCAATCTGTCTATCACACAAGATTAATTGGATACAACATGTAATAGCAGAGGCATCTACTGAACCAAGAAATACCTATCCTTCTTCAGGAGATCTCCCGTCACTGCAAAGCAAGCAAGGTAGAAATGCATCTTGATTCTAACACTGCACAGACAGGCTGACACCAGACAACGCAAGCAAAGAAAACCATCACAAAACCTCTACCTGAGGTGATAAATAGGTCTGCAATCTTTTTTCTTCTCAACAAAAACAATCTGCCAGGCATCTGGAGACGAGCACATTATCCACATACTCACCATTTAGAGAGCTGTACTAATGCCTTTTTGTTAATGTTTTGCAGGAGTATCTCTGGGAATAGAAGTTTTTTCATCCTTAAAGAACAAGCTCTGAAAGCTTCCTTTTCCTACACTGCAGATGTGTTTTACTCTGACCTCTGGCTATATTTAGGGCTGAACATAATGTAGCAGTGATGAGGACCAGACAGTAAGAGATTTCAGAAGAAAAATGTTTCTTGTTTAAAGAATAGGGACCAATGCATATAACATAAAACAAAGAACATCCATGTTTATGTTGCAGTATAGCCTGTGCAAGCATTCAAAAATATACTCAAAGCTAACTCTGAAAGTGATTATGTTTAAAAATAAAGAATCAATCAGTGACTAAACATCCTGTTAAACAGAGATCCTCATTTGGGTTACCTACAGCACTGCAATCCCATTATGCACCAAATAATATTTGTTGAACAAATTTTTCCCCACATGTTCATATTTTCTTCGTCAGACAATTCCTCTTGCAAAAATCAATTTTCATAAACCTAAGGTAGTCAGTTCTGAAAACAGGATGAAAAGCAGCTAATTCCCAAGCACAGACTCCACAGGGAAAGATTAAGTATCAGTACCAGTCCACACGTGATTGTTAGCCTCTTGCATGAAATGAGAGCTACTGAGGTACAGGACTGTTTAATCTGAATCCTAAAATATAAGAGAGCTTTGCAGTATTGCATAAATTCAGTAAGAACTGGGAATAAATATATTTCATCGCTGGTATCATCAGAAAGAAATAGTAACATGAAACTATAAAACAAAATACGCAAAGAGAAAAGCCCCACAGACTTGTCCTAAATTAAAGCAAAAAAACCTTGAAGGCTAGCATAAATCACAACCATAAGATAGAGAATATCACATCATGAACAATTCTTACAAACCCTATTCCTAATGCAATGCAGGTACTACTGAAGAATAATTTTCTGAAACATATTCCATTTTACTTTGTGAATTAAATTTTTTAGAAGCAAGATGGCTACAAATAGAGTACCTGACAGAGTGCCTGACAGTATCCAAAGTGTACAAGCCTCCAAACCACAGAGTGCAGCAGGACAGATTCCAGTCACTGCCAGGCAACACTTCAGACACTACAAGGGGTCTGAAAGTCACATGGTTGTAACTGTTGCAGAGCTAAAGACAAATGACTGCACTGAACTGCAGGTCAGTGCAGGAGAGTAGCATGGTGGGGAAAGGCTGGCAGAAGGTTACACTTAATACATCCCCCCTTACTACAGGGCATCCTCTCTAGAATAAGATCCTTGGGGAGAAACCTGAAGAAGTAGGTTCTTCAGGCCTCATATTCCCATGAGGAAGGGGAGGACAAACCCTTCTGGTAAGGGTCCCAGAAAGTAGGTCCGTTTTAGCTGCTCACCAGACAGAACAGCACATTGAGTATGATGCCTTTCCTTATCTTTGCTCCCATTGACAAAATCCCTAGAGAAATGGCAGAATTTTGTGCAGAGGCTGTGGGACCTCCACTGTGAGAGGTGTTCAAGATTTGACTGGACAAGCTGACCTGATTAGCGCCTCTTTTGCAGTGATGAGCTGCAGGACCTCCCTTTCAAGCTAGAGTACTCTGTGATTCCATTATGACTCTGCCTGCAATGCCCATAACTGAAGTTAGGAAGTAACAGAGCTGAAGTCATTTAGCCAGCTGTAATTCTTTTATGTCGTTTGGTATGCTAGCTAAGCAAATTTACAGCAGAAAGATACTGCCACATTAGTCAATAATACACCACTCACATATGCAAAGAGGGCACAAAAAGATGGACAACTACAAATATAACCTTTATAATCATCTGGTCTTGCAATACCAATCTATATGTAAATCCAGTTCTCACAGTGCTCTTTCTTTTACGCAGTATCACAGGTCAGCGTATTAGCAAGAAGACAGAAATGGTAAAGACATGTTAATCCAAGCAGCATTAACAGTCTTGCCCCAAGACAACACATTTATTAAACCACCCTGACTCTTCCTGCAATTTCTTTGCTCATCCACTATACACATTCACACTGTTGATAAACACACAAAACTCAAAAAACCCAAACAAAAATTCTTAAGTATTTCAAAAGAAAACTGAATCATTATAAATCGTACCAGAAGAACATTCAATGTGTAGGTGAAACAAATTAGGCCTGGAAGATTGTCTTCTTTTATACGTCTAACTTCTTGAGGCCAGCGACACTCTGCTTGAAAAGCTGCTAAGAAATGCTCTCAGTCTGATGAATCAATCGCTTGTTCCATCTCAGACTGAAGACTCCATAATGTAGAAGAGTTCTGCCTTTTTCACCTGCTCCTTCCAACTCCTCCTCTGAGACAAATTATAGAATTAAATTCTGTTATCACAGCTGGGATTTATTTCCGCATTCTGGGCTTTTCAAATAAAGAACTACTACAGTTCATCACCACAAGATGAAAACCCCAGGTTTTTTTCTAGCAAGACCAGACAGAACAGCTGAAGTCAGTTTGGATGATGTTTCACTAGGCAAGATAAAGCAATGCCAACCTGAGACAAACTCTCCCTGTAGGAGAGTTCAGCCCAACTAGTAAGGTCTACTTAAGTAATTGACAGTCTTAATGAGATGACTAAGATTTCTAATGGGCACTATCACCAAACCCACATATATACACATACTAGGAAACAAAACCGATAGCACAAAGCAAATTAACTGGCACATAACAAATGGGCACACAATCCTGAAATAAAATTAACATTGACTTCAGAGTTCCTTTTGCAAGGGGCACAAGTTTTATACTGAATAGAGTATGCAATTGATCCACTTAGAGTTAATTTTTAAGCCTTACTGCAAGGGAACCCATGTTCTTTATATTGCAATGATTAGTTTTCACTGATTTTCACTAGTAATTATGGAATGCCACATGAATCAGAACCTCATGTTTATTCAAATTAGAAGCAGATTTGGAATAAAGGGTTTCTTTTTTTTTTACATAGAGTATTACTCTCAATTATATAGACAGCAGCTGGAACACATGCATTTTGGAGGTAGAAGTGGTTCAATAATATGCAGTGGGTTTGGCCGGTGATAAAATTTTTATTAATTATTTGCATAAACAGTTTTACTAGAGGACTGTTTGCTGACACAGTAGGTATTCCAGAAAGCTAGCAAAAAATCAAATCAAAATTAGCTAGATAATCTTAGTCATTGTCAGTGCTGCTGTAGAAGGCTTAGGGTCATTTAATTCTACTTTTAGTCTAATTGTACATTTAATCCTTAAATATGCATTCCCTTGATTATCCTTAAATATACCTTCAATTGATTACCTCAGATTTCATTTTTTAGATGGTCTGCATAGTGAATGGATTAACTAGTACCATCTTTGCCTAGAGATTAATTTAGCTAAATCATTACAGGCCATTCACCATGCTCTTCAGCCTGAAAAGTACTTAATCATGCAGAGGACAAAAAGCAGAGCACATTGAGAAATCCCGTAATGTCTGTACTGAACAGTGAAAAGGGACTCTCTGTAATACTGCAAACATTACATTCCCATCCTGATCTGTTGTTCTTCCATTACTGCACTTGTGGCTAGCACTGTATGTTCATGGCTAAGCTCATCTCCCAACATCAATTATACACATTCTCTCAAGTACAAAAAGGACACTAGAAACAAATTATACTAGGAAACAATCCACAGACCTGGTCATGTCTGCTGAGACACAGATAAATACAGGTAATATTGAATTAGAAATAATTTCTTTTATCCAGCTTAGTTTCTAAAATTGCACGAGCATTTTTTAAATTATTTCTTAGCATCTCTAATATGTTCTGTAATAGCTCTAAAGTCTAAAAGTCTAAGGTCATATTAGGATATGTACTTACATACAGATAAAAAACAAATTACAGCTTGAAAGAAACTATCACCTAAAGAAATGGGAAAAAAATACATAAAAAATACATTAAAAATTTTAAAATTCAGTACCTCCTCTAAATAGAACTGTTCTCTGTTACAGTTGAAAACATCAAGGTTCAGATCATCCAGGGGACCAAAATATCTTTAATAACCTGGACTTGACTGCCCTTGCAATCACTATCACAATTAAAACCTGGTTTAGCAGTTAGATAATCAGAGCTAAAAGCTCAATCCTACAGAGCTCAAACTTCAATCTTATTAAAAAGACACTTCAATTCGGAGCATGCGTAAAGCTGCTCACACTCACAGGAAAGGCAAAGGTAGGGACAGGAAAGCAGAGAGACAGCACAGATACCAGATCCACAGGATGGGAAGAATCAGCTGGCATAGCATTTTAAGGCATAAAAATCACATGAAGAGGACTATATTGCAGACATAGATACAGAACAATTTTAAAAATAATTCTTAACTAAACTATTAGATCCAAAGAAAATTATTCCTTCCCTTTCAGACTCAACATAAGAACAGCCTACTACACATTTGTATTTGGCTGTCATGGGAAGCATTTGGCCTGCAGTCAACTCAGAGGAGGAATTTTGACACGCAAAATGACAATTAGTTGCATTGGAATAGTAGCTCATCCATTAAAGTGATTCACACCTTTATTCTACTTTGGCACCAAGTTTATTGCAACTGAATTTCCTATGAGAGTCAAGCTAATTAATACATTATTACACCTTAAATGAAGAAAGCAGGGTCCCGTTTATGGCAGACTGAACAGAGACCGGGTTCACATCACAGGTCTGAAGGGTGCACCTCTGGCATATTCCACACCAGATTTGTTCTGTTCTGCTTTAAGGAAAACCCCTAAAAATTACCTTGAAATTAAAACATAACTTACGCCAAAAATCCAAAGTGGTTCACTAGGGGATGCACAGGAGTATTTTACATCAACTATCATCAGACTGAGAATAGTTCTGTGCAGCTCAGCTCTTATCCCTTCCATCTGATGTTCCGGGTGGACAGATCCAAAAGAAAAAAAAAAAAAAAAAGAAAACCAAACACATCCCACCCCCCACCCCCCCAAAAAAAAACCAAAAAAAAACCTAAACTAACTAAAACTTGGAGACTTAAAAAACATTTTTAAAAACCTATGGAAAATAAGAGATAAAACTGCTTAATCCAGCAATTCACTGTCAGGGGTCATTTCTTTTAGTAAAGATAACAAGCTTTAACTTCATTCTGTCTTATATCACAATTGTAAAAGAATAATTGGCAAAGAACACAAAAGAAAATGATCTCTGTCACAAAATATTTTGTTTTCTGAACTAGTTTAAACAGTATCTCAGATGATACCCCTGCATCTGGAGACAGGAAACACCCTAAATAAACCAAAGCAAGTAAACACCAGCATATTATCTAAAGAGGATAATCTTTAGCTTCTATATCATTTCACCAGAGAAGAAACCGCATTCCTGAAACTCTCACACTGCAACAGACCAAAAAGAAAAGTTTTATTTTGGTTACCTACGGCATTAAAACTCAGCTCCAGAACCTTCATCCCTCAAGAATTCTTAGGTATTCAAAGAAAATTGTATTGGATGAACCTTGTTATTCCAGAAAACTGTAAAGATCCACACACTTCTTCATAAACATACAGAAATCAGTCACTGGTTTGTTAATGATGCTGCTTAATGCACAGCTGCAAAGGGTCTGAATGCCGTGCTGAGAATTAGCACAGTTCTCACTAAACACACTCAGGCACTTGGTCAAGTTGTCAGGAAACTGCTGCCACTGGCAGACAGCTGTATGGGGAAGATTCCTCAGCAGTCACTCACATCCCCTCTGCCCCAACACTGCATCTCTGTTTTCTTCTTAAAATCACTGCTGATCCACATTCCTAGAATTATCTTTTCCTTATAAATAACACTCTAGAATATAAGCAGCTGAGTCTGCTGCTCCTCAAGGTTAGCTATTTAATGGCATTTTCTATTTCAGACTAGAGATCAATTCACAATTTGTTTGGTTGGTACATCTACTATATTACACTGAGAGTTAGCCAAAAAGCCCTGTCCCATTCCTCTGGGGAATAGCTTCTGACTAAGAGACAGAGGTTATACCATAAAATTACAAATTTTTTAAAATAAAAATCTAGACGCAGCCAAAGAAGAGACTGGAATTACTTTTGATAGCACTGATAGAGGAACTAGCACTCTCATGTCTTAACTTCTGTAAAAGCAAGGCTTATTTCTTCTGGCAGGTATATTTGGAAAGTTGAGCCCCATTAATACCACAGCAGCTTCTTCAAGAAACAGTGATTATGTAGTGCCTAGTTGGGTTTTCTTACAAAGAAAATCATTAAGAGAAATAAGCTTCATTTGAATGACATTCATGGATTCCTCTTTTCTTCTAAAAGAAGCTCTAGGATAAATTTTAAAAAGACATCATGGCATTCAGTGTCAACAAAATGTCAGCTAATGACATCTAGAAGCATTTTCTCATTCTCTACTAATGCTACCACTGTTACTAACAGCAAAGTATCTGGACTACAAACAAGTGATAATTTGAATTTGCTTTTATATATTATTACACATAGTAAGTAATTAGCACAGTCAGAACTTTATTTGAAAATAAAGTTCCTACTCAGTACCAGATCTAGGCTCTTGCTTTGGACACACAAGTCCACAATACATTTTAAAATATGATTATATTCTGCACACAGAAGTGCTAAATTGTGTCAAATCAAACATCTCTGATAACTTTGGGCACATGAGACATCATCTCCTGGGTTACTACCTGGCTCAGATAGCATTCTTACCAGGGTAACTGTTAAGTTTCTCAGAAAAAAATTCATCAAAATTATCAAAACTGACAAGTGTAATACTTATGTTTTAAAAAAAACTTCCAATTCAGATCCAGCGGTATCAATTTCAGCATCACACACATAGACTCAGTGTAAGGGAAGATGTAGGTTTGTAAAGAGTTTCCAGGAATGAATCCTGGTTCGGGCCACTTCCTCGAGGCAAAACCAAATTTCTGCTTATTAAACTGTACTACTACATAACAAAAATTACCTGCCTGATTCCAGCGGTTTCTTGTTGCTCCACTAATCTACAAACTTCTACTCACTGTTTCTACCAAGAACATCTTGAACTGACCTTTTTGCAACTCAAAAATCTTACACTCTTTCTCCCCCCATCTCATTTTCTTCTTTTTTAGTGGCTATTGCCCCAGGGCCTCCAAACACAGGCTGCTGATTTCAGGAGGATTGCCCACAAAGCACTGAGGATTCTGTACTATAAACAGTGCTACACCTCCTTGCTTATATCCACCCCTTCAAGGGTACACCGTTCTCAATAAATCATGAGATCCATAAGCAAAGCAGTACCTCAAGCCATGCACACAACTCAGTGTCTCTCATCAGGAAATGAACAGGAAGGCACTGGACTCATAAAAAAAATTGTCATTTAAAACATGTCATAAATGGCTCAACTCAACTGCAAAATGATACCTTAACGTGAGTAAAATCAGCTGCTGCTTTTTATGTTCTTGCTGCAAAATTCATGCCTCCACATCCCATTTGGCTTTAGTGGATGATCAAGAATTTAAAAAAAAAAAAAAGCAAACAAAAACTAAAAAAATCCTAATGAAACAGATTTTAGTGATTTAGTAAGTATTAATTCCCAAAACAATACTCCTAAATAGCCTCTTGTCTTAAAAACACACTGTAAAAAGTACACTTGGCTTATCTGAAAAAAGAAATTACACAACTTCCTATTAAAAAGTAATTACAGGTAACTTAAACATTTTATAAAATGGACACTATAAATAACAATTCAAAATACCTTTCTAAGGAGAGAGGACCAAAGGAACATATTAAAAAAAAATCTGGTTTATCTGTGAATTTTTTTGAACTATACTCAATTCAACATACTACAAAAGAACTGAAAAAACAGCTTTATTGATGTCTCCAGCCATTACATATTTTGTTAAAGGTGATGTAATTTAATTTAAGCCATTCCAATTTCCCAGAGCAGTCACTAGTTTCTTCAGCTCTTTCGGAAACTTCATCCCAGTTCTCCAGGTCTGACGTGCTCCAGGTGCCCTATAATCTCTATGGTCTCAAAGTGAAGAGTTTTCCTGGAGGGCAGCACTGGTAACTGAAGCAGACAGTGGAAGCTGGAGAAGTTTGTCATGATGAGAGATTTTCAGTGCATGAGATGTCTGACACGCAGCTGTGAGTCTCCTCAAAGAGTGGATGCTTCAGAACTGCCCTTTACCAAGTAAATGCCACAAAAGCACAAATCAGCTGGTTGATGCAGGATGATGTGGACAAATTCTGCCCATAATCACTTAACAGGAAAAGGGATCAGGAAGTAACATAGTTTTTCAAGTCAAAGAATATTCAGCTATACTCAAGAGATGCCCAAGAGCAAACAGCAACATGGAAGGACAAGTAGCAAGCAAGTAGTGTCTCCTGTCTATCTCAAACCAGAATGAAAAATAAATAGCTTTCTCTTTTGCACCAGAAGATAGAAATGTGTACTGACAGTTTGTTGATTGCTTTTAAGATCAGGAAAGAAATTGTACACTTGGCAAAGTTTGCTCACCCAAATACCTCCGAGAAGCAAAAGCACAGAACAGTATCACCAATATATTTTTCAAGTATTAGGAGTGCACTTTTGCATGGAACTTATCATTTTCACAAGTAATCTCAAACAAAGAGTACACTATAAAGACAAAATACAGTAATTTATCAATGAAGGTGTCCACCATCACACATGGCTTGTGTCTAACCAACGCCCTAGAGAGACCAAGCACGCTTACCTCAGTGTTTGGCTGTAGTGCCTGCACATCCTGGGCTGCAGATGGTACTATTGCCCACGTAATGTTGGCACTAGCAGATGAGAGGGAGCTGAGGGCACCGTTTTTCAGTTGCTCTGTGGAGTGTGACTTGGGCCCAGACCATCCCAGGATACCTTCTGAAGCAGAAAATAGGTGTCAGCTTACAAGAGAGATTACAGATTTCCCCCATTCACCTCACCATTCTACTCATCTAAATGAGTTGTATCTCTTCTCTGCTTCCATGCACAGCTTTACTTTAGTAACCAATGATCCTGTACCTTCTGAACTAGCTTATGCAGTATCTCAAATGATATCCCTGCCTTTGGAAGCAAGAAACACCTGAATTAACACCAAAGGAAGCATCTTTTAGGTCAACTTATCTGTGATTTTTTTTTAAGTCAATGAATGTAAGTCCTACTACCAGACTGTATAATCCTTATGTCTGATGCTATCTGACATACCTTGGAAATTAGGCAAGAATTCTCTACCCACTATTTTCATAGTTATGAAGTTCTCCAAGTAAACCCTCCATTTCTTCTGCCTGAAATCGAAGTTTTAAGCCTAGCAGCTGTATTTTACTTCCATTTGTACTATTAAAAGTCTTTTCTAGATTAAGCACTAAAATGCTTTACTGGTCCCAAGACCACAGTTTAGAAAAGGTCTCATTAGAAAGATACACATTAAATATGAATCAAACAAAACTTGGCATCAGAACAACCCTTATTTCTGGGGGCACTTGATTTCCTGGATGAGTCTGTATTTAAGGATGCCATGACAGAAAGTATGATCAGCTAAGGCAAGTGCACAGTATTCCTCCCTAACTGCTCTAAAACACAGTCCCAACAGTCAAATCAGTAGCCCTCAGCACAGAACTTAAAATTTCAGCTATTAATTACACGCTGCTATAAAACGTAGAGAAACGGGTAAGAAAATCATGGCTCTTCAGTCATTACCGTAATTTGTATATGAATATACAATTAGTGCCACAGGGAGGATCTCCTCTCATCACTGACATGTTTTTAAGATGACGCAGAGCAACACAAAGTACATTAAAGAACATGCAATTTCTCCTCTCCGTATCACCAGGGTTACCAGAGACTGCCTCCTAATTGAAGTAAATGGTTTGATCTGCAGAGGCTATGCTGGATACTGTTACACTAACTCTTCCATTTTTAAAAAATGAGCCACAAATCCCATAGCTGAACTCTTATCAAAGTCTAGAGACGAAACAGTTACAGAACATTCCTGTCATCTAAAAAGGCATTAAGTTATGAAGACACGGCAGAAGTTCAGATCTGCTTGCTTAGAGTGCATTTGTGGCGCCATCTTTTGCTGAAGAAAGCATGAGGAAAGCATAAGCGAATAATTAAGGATAAAATTATTTCCCAAGATTTGAGAAACCAACAGGAGAAAAAATCCAGCTTTTTTCTTTGTTTTAAATGTGTGTTTCATACAATTACACAAAACTCCCCTTGCCAAAGGAAGAACATTTCTGTGGCTCTGCTGTCAAATTATGCTTCTCACTCTTCATTATTTTGCAGTAAGAGATCTCGATCTGTTTTTCCGTTTCTCCCCATCAAAAAAGCTGAATAATGGATTACTGCTGCTATTTTCCTATTACAGAGACACTAAAAAAAAAATTGAACTGACTTCCCTTTATGCCAATCTTTAAAAATATGTCATCCGATCATTTCCTTGGGCTATCCATTTTCTCTCTGCACAATCTATTTGGCCTTCACTGTAAACAGTTATTTTTTTAATCTAGTTTATGTAAATAAACACAATAAAAAGCTCCCACATGAAGAAGTACCTAACTTCAGGGGAAATATTTAAGTGTGAACATTTATTTCATCATCACAAACATATTTTTAAAAACACTATATTAATTTTCCTCTTCGGTGCAAACACATTGTAAAAAGACCTTTGCTGTTATCTTTCTCTGCACATTTTAGAGTCTCTTAGAGAAACAGAAACTGTTAAAACTAGGCAAGCATGTTTTCTCTCCTGTACCAAGGGCAATGCTATCCTCACAAAACAACAAATCTTGCCAGCCTAATCAAATTTTAAACAGATCTTAAAAACACATTATGAGCTAGCCAACATCAATAGGATGCCAAGACATAAGGTCCAAATGATAATAAAGCACATACATTTCCTCAACACTTCTGCATATGAGAAAAATTGTTCTGTTAAACTGTGCATCTGGAATTTGACTACTTTGCAGAAGAGAAATATGCAGGGAAAGATACTAAGTCATACAGCACAGAAATCTAAACAAATAGTCATCTCTCTGAAGAAGCAGAAAAAAAATTTTCACCTGGTTTAAAAGTGATCACCTGTGGTGATCTTTAATCTACAAATCTTACTCTGAGATGTCAGCATTCTCATATCATCCCAAGGGACTTGCCATATATCTAATACAGCAGCTCACTTTTCAGGCAATGCAATCTCTAATGAGAGAACTCATCAGAAATTATCTTAAAACCAACTAAGCCTAGAATACAATCTCTATGGAGAAAGTGAAAGGTCACAACAATACAGCTCCTACTTCACTGACATTATCAGTTTTCCAAAACTTTTCAGTTTTTCAGGATTTTTTTTTTCAGTTTTTCAGTACACCCAAAATGTTCTCATCTGCACTAGTACAAATTACTTTTATCACAAAATAGTATGGGTATAGCTGTTGTTTGTGTCATATCTAATCCAGTTGTTTTACTGGAATTTACTCTCCACAGACTGAGCTGCCATCTGTAAATCATTTGATACACACTAATGGAGTTGCTATCTTTGCCACTTTACAGGACTCAAAAATTTCTATCACTAGTTCAATCCCTGTTCCTATTAAGATTTTAAAAAATATCTATAAAAACTAAACATAATATGAGAAAGTTTACCTTCAGAGTTGGGTAAGAAGAGGAAGAAACTGCTGTCATTGGTTTGGGTTTTTTGAAGCCAGATTTTTTTTCTCTGTTCTGAGTCATAGCCAAGGACAGCTGACAGAAAGGTAAATTCTAACCTATTTTGATATACTTCAGCTCTAAAGGAATTCTCCAGAAAGGCAGTCACAAATTATATTAAAGTATTCACAGCTACATAGGTACTTTGCTACTTGCTTTAAGACTATGCAAAGCACTACACTAATTAAAACAAAACATCTGTTTCTGCAGCAAACAATGCAAGAATTAGAAAGGACATACCAAATTCAAAACAAGTAAAATCAGCCAGCTCTCTTCTACCTGCACGGTGTTGGTTCTGTGGTTCCAGGAGTGAAAACCCAAGTCTGATTCCTCTGAAAGTTCAGAGCATGTTGTATATACAAAACAAGAGTTCTTTTAGAAAATACCCAAAAATTAGCTTCTTTCCCTCTTCCCCTCAACACCAGTTCCCACTGTGATGAACACACAGCAGGCAAGTACACCAAGGCATATGAGAACACTTGTACCTAGACAAAGTACAGCATCCAGACACAACCTATTTATCCTTCCCCTACAGCAATGCTACAGCTCACAAACATCTCTTTCAGAGGACACAATAGGCTGTATCCCACACAAATGCCCTCAGGAGAAACATCTTTCCCTTCTACAGGTGTACACTGCAGGAGTGGGGGGAGTTCTCTCCAAAGGGAAGGTTTACACGAGATTTTTCAGTTAAGCAATGTTGGTAATTTTCTTTTGTTGGTTTTGATTTTCTGGGCATCTGATGTACCTTCAAACTCACTTTTGCATGATAATTGATGCATGAAATATGCTTAACACCTATCTTAATTCCGTAACAAAAACCTTTCTAGTTTTAAGTCCTCTGGTCTTGGTTAGGAAACTACAAAAAAAACCACCTACATTTTTTCCCTAGCACAATCATAAACTAACATCTATTGACAACACTTCCATGACATATTTTAAATATACTCTAACAAATATCCCCTTAACAGTGCAGTGGTAGGCCTTGAGGAGAAACCAATATTTGATCTGGATTCCTTCTTCTGCAAGGGATGGATGCAACAGTTTTGTGTCTCTGCTGAATCCCTACAGCACACTGAACCAGCAACAGCAAATGGCAGCTGCATCTCTGCTTTTCACATCAGATTGTATTTGCTGATGTTGTGTGGTGACTAGAAAATAATGTTACCTTCCAGTGAAAGAAAAACATGTAAGGAATAATGTATTAGCCTTTACACAGAACAGCAAATTGTTCTGGCTATTCTTGACAGAAGCAAGGCTGGTGATGCTGCAATTAAGGAAGAACTGACTGACCAAGCCAACTTTAGTAAAGTACCCCAGTAACAAAAAATATGTACTCCCCTGTCTTCTTTCCTCACTCTTCCCTGCTCACATGCATTTAAGCACAAACAAGGACTTATCTGCTCATTTTTCTCTCTTGTCATCTCAGCTGCAAGAGAATTCCTAGCTGTCATTTGTCAACAAACTGAAAGCATCTAGATTTTGTCCTTCCTGACCATTTACTTTCTCCAAAAAGGAGACAATAGAGAATAAAAAGCTCAAGTATATCCTGTCCCCAACTCCATAACCATCTCCAATCCGTTTGTTTACATGGGAGTCAAAATCAGCAGCATGTGCACATTAAAGTGAACTTCAGAAAATCCATAGTAAGAATGAGTTTGGTCTTTTTTTAAAAAAAATCTTAAGAAAAATGAAACATTCTACAGTTTGGAAAAGTGGGCAAGGGAGAGAGAGAAAAATGTATCTTCCTATTGGGAAGATGCTTTATTCAATAAATGAACGGCTAACGTGAAACGCAGATTAAAAGAACGGATTGATCTGTGCAGGCTGCTACTACAAGAGAAGATTCTGTCTGCCAAAACACTAAAATAAAATTAAAAAAAAATACCTAAAACACAACATATGCTGGTAGAGCTACATTGAAACAAACATTCAAGTTTGCTCTGTTCACAGCCTGGGAAGGAAGAATGTTAACAATTGCAGTCAACAGGCTCTGGAGATACTGCCAAAGGCTGTACACAGTAGGAAAAAATAACACTAGAACTTCTAAAGTTAGAAATTAAGACAAAAGTTTCTTCTCCACATTTTTATTTTCAAAGGTACCTGCTCCTTGTCTGCATGCCAAATAAACTCAAGCTTGTCAGAAGGCACTTAATGCTGATCAGCAAATACTTTAGATGCACCTAAGTGCTGACATTCCTGGCCAGAAAGAAAGGCCTTGACATTTTCCTATGTCCTACAAAAAAACCTCAAAATTTCCAAACCCAAAGAAGCTAATAGAGATGCAATCCCTCATCCTCAACTCACATGATATGTAACCAACACTTTCAGCTAATAATACCCTTCTCCAGCATATTTTTCAATGAAAAAAAGAAATTACAAAAATTTAGCCACTGATCAATGCACGTACCTTGAATAATGACAGCTTTAAATTATTTTTGACGTTATTTCACATTATTTTGACTCAAAAGTAGAAACACAGACAGAATTTTGCTTCACTGACTGTTCTTGTTGATGTACTTCCAAAAAAGACAATCACAAAAACCCTTCCATGAAGCTTCAGAGTGGAAACAAAAAATTTATTGACTAGCCTTCAAGACAAGATTGAAGACTTCAGTTTAATCTTCATGTCTGCTTGTAGGCTTGAGGTCTAAGTCTGACAATTCGTGAGAAACATGAAATGGAAAAATCATGTCATCCTTAAACTATTCCATTAGAAAGGATGCCATAAAAATATTTTAAGTCATGACCTACATAATTGTAGATTCTGGACACGATTCCATTAAATTGAATGCCAAGCTGCTTTCTTTCTACTCTAATTATTGGAAAACAAAGCAACAAAAATATTTACGTCAAAAGAAAGAAGACACTTCTTTTTCTTGTTTAAAACAATAAATGTCAGTAAATCTGTTTTAAATACCTACTATTTAACAATATTCTTAATGAGTGCATTCCGTAAGTACTATGTCAGAAACTCTCAGCCACTCTTAAGTCCTTGCTTTAGAGTCAGTAAGACTGCAAGGCCTCAGTGCATGGAAGACAGCAAAACATGCATTATCGGATTTAAGGACCCCAAGCACACAAGGAAAGGTACAGAAAAAGCAGATTAAGTAGATAGATATCTACTTTTAAGACAGTTCTCTCTCTTTATGGCATAATAGTGAGAACTCAGGATGCTGAAGGAAAGTAAACTCAAGGGTTACCCAAGCTAAGCAGCTGAGTATTTCTCACTCTCCACACAAGGAAGACTATGCTGCCTGGCTGGACTGGATTGCTTTCATGAATTGTAGGCTAGAAGCAAGAAAACAAAATATCAATTTCCTATCTTGTCTCTATCTATGCATTCTGCCCCACAATGCCCACTAGCATCTGTACACCACACAGCAGATAATGAGAGCACTGGGATGGAAGCATTCAGCAATAAATTGCACAGGGCCAGGACATGTCACAAGAAAGGTGTTTGAGAATTCCTATCACAGGAGCACATGGGTTTTAAACTAACAAGAGTCATTTTCACCTGACAGTGAGAGTAAAAGTCATCTTCTGTTGTACCTGCTGGGTATAAAATTAAAAGAATTCACCTGGAGGACACAATGAAAATGAACTAGATCATGTCTCAGAGTAAGAGTTTGCTAGGGGATTACTTAAAGGCTTTAGTCGGAATAGGTATGAGCTTATGCAGCTTTGATGACTCTGAAACTCTACCGACTCAGCAGAAACGTTAAGTCTATCAAAGTACGCCTGGAAAAGATTAAGTGTGTAGGAAAATCAGTAATCAAGACTTGTAGGCCAGGTTCTTTCAGGCAACTGTGTTGCATAATAAGGCCTAGGGAAAAAAAAAATCGTTTCACAGACTTTCAGTCAGGGAGAAGAGACTAAATATTTCAGTAGCTTTTAGTTCCTTAGTTCCCTTCTTAGTTTGGTTGGATTTTTTTTTTTTACTTCCATACCAAAGAAATACACCCACGCACACACTGAAAAATTAACTGCTTACATTCTCACAGTTACACCAAAGATGCTGGTGTGAACCAGAGCTACCAAATTTTGATTCCTGAAAGGATTCTTGTGAAGGTTTACAGTCTTAGGAAGGTCAAACAAAAAAACTTATTAGATTTTATTATTCAGTAATTCATAGTCATGACTTCTCTTTTTTTTTTAAAAAAAAAAAAAAAGGGATTCCCTTTAAGCAATTACTAATATTTTGCTTGCTTTTTTCTCTTCTTGTCCACAGATCCTCAAAAAACCATTATCAAGTCAAAACAAAGACACTGATTTAACAGAAGATTATGTGGACACAGATTCAAGGACACATATACCTCAAGTCATCTATCTCTTGACAGTTCACTTTGATCTCATCGAGATGAAAAACAACCTTCAGGAACCTTGAAACTAGAAAGCAATTTTTCTTCAAAAAATGCTTTTCATCTCTGTTTCAAACAATTATTTTCTGAAATAAAGTTATATCAAATAATCTAATTCAATGTACTTTATCATTACCAGTTATGTAAGTGCAAAGGGGTTTTGCATTTTCTACAAGATAACAGGAATTTTTAAAAAATCATGTTCCTTTATGAAACCGATCAGAATCCGGATGTGGGAAAGTCAGCGTGTACCACAGGACAACTGTCAAAACGTTTAATATTGTTTTTTCCAAGAACCACTTTCACATCATTTTCCTGCTTCCCAAGTAACCCTCTCACATTTCTGCTCTCCTCACAATGGGAATGCTTCAGAGGCTGTCTCCCCAGGCCATCTCAGCAGCCTTGAGGGCATATCCTGCCCTCTAGTAAGCCTACTGTAAGTAAGGGCAGGCTGGGGGGGATTATAGTGGAAGCACCTGAAGAAAACACAAAAAGCCACCCCATATCCAAAGTTCTGCTGCTGCTGCTTCTCTTATCAATTTTTGCTCTTGTTCTTAAGACTTGGGAGTGCAGTTTATGCATGGGAAAACACTAACCACCCTTTCAAAAAGCTCAAGGTCCAACTTCCAATATTATGAACAGACCCAGAACTGGGTGAATTGGAAAAACTGAGGTATGTGGGGACTGAGAGGTTCCTGCCTGCAGAGCTCAGTGGAGTATCACACTGACATTTTAGGCTCATTAAAAACTTGCCACAGATTTATTTTATTTTGAAGATAGGAGAACTCATTCCAGACTCAAAGAAAACCACAGACTGAAATAAATCCATCACAGCAGCATCCTTCCATGCAGAAAACTAGAAAGATGATTTTCACTGTAGCACTGCACAGTATTTTTATCAAACAAATCTGTATTGAGATTAAAATCTATTTTAAAAAAAGGAGGGGGAGCAAACCAAAACAACCAAGCTGGTTCTGCACTGCCATTAAGAATATAGGTTTATATATACCTCCTCTCTCCATGCCTCATTTTTTTTTGTGTTGCTGTCTTCAGGACTGGATTTCTCTGAGAAGACTCAGGATCACCACTTTTTCTCCTCTCTTCTGATTGCAATACATTTTGCATCTTATTTTAGGCAAAGAATTACAGTGCTTGAGGTTGCAGAAGCTCACAAGCTGCTCATCCCAACTTGCCTCTCTGAGAATGGATAACTTTGCCTGCTTCTTATAATAAAACACCCCAAAGCACATGAAACAATACCCAAGGGAGCTTGTGCTCACCTGACGACAGTGTCCTGTTATGCTGTTGGCCCACTTGATGCATGCTTTGCTGCAGTAGACTCAGGCATTCTCCAAGGCAGCTCAGGGTGGCAGCAGAGGTAGCTTTTAAAAGGAGCAAGTCCTGATCCAAGGCAGTAAGGGGTCCAGAATTTGGGAGAGCTTCAATGGCTTGTACAAGATTTTTCTGTTGTCCTTCAGCTTGGCTCATGATCTGTAAAGGTCAAAAAACATCTGCTGTCATAAGAAGCATCACTATGTAGCTGTTAAATTCTTATGGTTTGAAATAGTGACTAAATGTGAAGAACTACCACAAATGGATGTCAATGTTCTGATCCAAACATACCATATACTCACCTACTAAAACGAAGGGCTTGAGACTACCAAAGGCCTGTAAAAATGTCAAGACTATGTTAGAGAAAATAGTCTCCTAAAATAGTAGCTTCACAGTAGGTTTAATAGTGATTCATACTTTCTGAAAGTCTTTGTAAGGAAAAGTATGAAAATTCTACTTCCTTCTCCATTATTAATTTAGGTTTAGATTTTCTTGCCTTTGTATGTGATCCGAGACACCCAAAGAAGTTACACTGTCCCTCCTCCTTTCCTACACAAAGTATCTCATCACAGTTTAAGAATGGGCATTATTCATTTCTCGAACATCACTAAGGAACTGTTTTTACAAAATGCAGTAATTTTTAAGTTTACAGACATTAGCATAGGAAGCAATTTAGAGAACTTATTTCATATGTAATATGAATACCAGCTGTCAGGCAGAAAGTTAACCTGTTCCTAGAATTGGACCATTAAGATGAGGATGAAAAGGGTGCTTGTATAGCAGGTAAAAACAGTATTTGAGCAGGCTGCTCTTTAAGCAAATTGGCAAGCTTACAAAAGCCGAAAGCCAAAAGAAAAAGATGTTCAAAATTTCTCTCCATTTTTACAGCCTGTAGGAAATTATATATGCACACAACAACCCTCTTACACTTACCTTGCAAAAAGCTTATTGCAAAAACTTACAGGTTTACACTTCAAGTATCCGAAGCTTTCAGAAAAATATATCTGAAGACATCATAATAAACAAAGATTCAAGCTCCATTTGTCCACACTACTGTACTGTAAAAATGTATCCTGAACTTCATTACTTTTTTATTATCATTATATTTCCAAGTATTGTGAGCTTCCTGCAGCCTTGCTATGCTACTGCAAATCGACTGATTAAAAAATGTATGTTGAGTGCACCGAAAAGCTAGAAAGGAAAGCGAACTCAGAGACGCAAATAACCATTCTTGCAAAAAAAAAAGACTAGAATTACACAAAAAGCTGTAGTTGCAGTTTGTAAATTTAGCCAAATGCCTTGCTGAAGGTTAACATGACATTTAATAATCAACATTTAAAACAGAGGCCAAAACTTCCGTAAAAGCCACAATTTTAATTCTCTTTGGCAGAAAACAAGACCTGTCAGAAGGTGACTCAGACTCCTCCAATATACAGCTTTAGGGAACCACAGAATCAATCCCAGGCAATGCTCTGCTTTCAGAAGTCACACACCATGAACCTGAGCTCCACAGCAGGGACAAGGCAGCTGCTTCAAAGATAGAACAAAAACAAAAATACCACAGACACACACTCATGCAAGTACTCCTCCTTCAGGGAAAGATCACAAAGATGCAAACTGAAAGAACAGCTAGGAGACAAAAGATGACCAGCTCCCTGGAAGACTAAACAATATAATTGTATGGAAAACTGCTTCTCTCCTTTTACCATCCTGCACAAGAGTGTGAAATTGAAAACCTGACATTCTCATACTTCACAGTGACAGAAATGTTCTGTTTTCATTTCCAAGTGACCAGTTTTGTTTTTTTTGTTTGTTTGTTTGTTTTTCTGTGGGGGGGGGACCAGCTTACAATTCCAAGATTTGCTTCCATTAAAAATAAAATTAAAAAATAAAATCAAACATAAAACTTCAAACATTACAACTGTCCCCTCCCCTTAATAAAGGACAACTATATTCTTTCACTGATAAGACAGGAGCGTAAGATAAACTGATCAGGGAGCTTAGAAAACAATTGGAAAATTAATTGAATGTTTGCAGCTATCCCCAGCCCAAAACTTTACAGGCTTTTGTCAGCTGTATTCTTCCTAGATTAGGAGGAGTTTCAATAAAATCAATGATTTATTCTACCTTTATCCAAAACAAGGTGTAGGCCCAAGTCTTACTGTTTTCTAGCTAACCTAAGATAGCGCTAAAGCAGCGTTTTGATTCATCTTTTCCTTGCTACCTCATTTTATGTTATGGTTGTGATACCAGCAGCTGGTCTATGGACCTGACAGAGCAGAAGATACCTGGAACAGCAACTTCTGTGTAGGATTCAAGTATTAGAACTCGCTGAACACTTACTGCTCAAGCACTGATCAAAACCACACTGTTTAAGGCACTGAACGACCAGAACAAAAATGAAGAACTCCCCTATTCTAAAGTGGCAGATCAACACAATGGCAAAAGGAGTAAGGAAATTACATATATTATTGAAATAACTAAACTTTTTTACATGCTTGCCAATTTTTTTTAAAGGTTTGACAAAAGATTACAAAAGAGCTGAAGTTTAGTTGTTCTAAAGAGTAAATCAAGGAGGAACTAACGCAAAAACACCAAACCTTCCAAGATGAAACTCATTAAACACATTAACCCTTTCACAGGACAGCTACTAAGTCATGCAGTTATAGCATCATCCTCTGTCTTACTGGTGGGTCTGTTTTTTACAGGAGAGGAGTGGCAGAATGCTTGACTTACTAGCACCCTAAGCTGATTTCAAAACCAGAATGAAAAGCTTTGATTTTGAGAAAGGCGAGTTTTAACTTTCCTTTTCCAAAGTAAAATAACTTGCCTAATTTTGAATGACTTTGCTCTTACATGGGGTTATTTTAGCATCTTACAATTCTTCATCCTTCTCATTTGCAAATACAGACAGCTCAAAGTAGTAGCTCTCTACTTGTAACAACAACAAAGGCTATTTGCCCGTCTCCTCACCAAATCTCAACCCATTTCTCTTTCCACTCTTGTTTTGGATTTGACACCTCCTCTTCACCTACATATTCTTCTCATAATATCACAAAACAACTGCACATTCTCAGAAACGCACTGGAACTTCAAAATACAACTTTACGATAGATGTACAATAAAAAATTGAAAGAACCATCAGGACTACATGTTTTAAAAGGACTTATATGTGTGCAAATATCTAGCATTATTACGCCTGCATTTACGTAACTGCAAAATGTTCAGTAAGAGGAAGCCTCATCCTAGGAAGACACCAGCTCAAATGCATGGTTTGTTTCTTTCTCCATCTTCTGCTGATGCAGGAGAACAAGCAGATGACATGTGTTCCATATTAATAGCTGCTCCTGAAGCATGAAGGAGATTCAGACCTTTTAGCCTGTCAGAAACTCTCAGGTATTGCCTGTGTTCTTATGGTGGGTTGACTTTGGCTGGTCACCCAGTGCCCACCACTTCTCCTCCCTGGATGAACCACAAAAAATTTAGTGTCAAGGAAAAAGCAGGGAGGTCACCCAATTACCATCACAGGTAAAACAGACTCGACTCGGGGACATAAGTTTAATTAGTATCAGTCAGAGTAAGGTAATGAGACAATAAAACCAAACCTTACTTTTCCTCCACCCCTCCCTTCTTCCCAGGCTTAACTTGCTCCTTCCTAACATTCCCAGTTTCACTACCTCCTTCCCCAGAGCAGCACAGGGGGGACAGTCAGGAGGTGTTACAGCCTGTTCATGACACACTGTCTCTGCCACTCCATCCTCCTTGTTCTCTTTGCCTGACCCAGTACGGGAAATGGTCCTTCACGTACTGCTCCAGCACAGGTCCCTCACAGGGTCACAGGTTCTGTCAGCAAACCTGCTTTTAAAGCCACACGGTCACAGACTCTTTAAGGCATCCATCTGCTCTGGCAGGGGTTCCTCCATGGGGTGCGCGTGGATCTCTGCTCACCATGGACCTCCACGGGCTACAGAGGGACATCCTGCTTCACCATGGGCTGCACCATGGGCTGCAGGGAAATCTCTGCTCCAGCACCTGGAGCACCTCCTGCCCCTCCTTTGCCACTGGTCTTGGTGTCTGCAGTTGCTTCTCTCACATTTTCTCACTCCTCTCTTCTCTGGCTGCTGTTGAGCAGCCATTTTCCCCCCCTTCTTGAATCTGTTATCCCAGAGGCTCTACCACTGCGGTTGATGGGCTTGGCCAGCTACAGGTCCATCTTGGAGCCAGCAGGCCTTGGCTCTGTTGGACATGGGGAAACTTCTGGCAGCTTCTCACGGAAGCCACATCTGTGGCCCTTCTCTTGCCAAAACCTTGCCACACAAAGTCAATACAATTCTCCTGAATAACACCACACTCAAAGAAACCTGCGATCCAATGACCCTCTCATGAATGTCAGAATGCAACAAGAAACATCTGTGATGTTTTCCTTCTGTAGGTCATCCCCTCCCTACCACTTGCTCCAAAACAGACAAGCTTTTGTTGCTGCCTGCTTCCTCCTCTTCAGGTCTGATCTTAACATCCTGTGTGATTGCTTTCCCTACTTAACCCAGCCACAGCTACTGCTACATACTCCTTCACAGCTGGAACTGCACCTCCTTGTATCTTCCTGTTGTGAACACACAGCCAACCACATGCAAGAGACCAAACACTTATGTGACAAGAATACAAACAAATGGTAAGTAGAAATTACTAATTCTCAGGGTTATTTCCACAGTATGTGGAAGATAAGCAGAAAAAGCCATGAGATAGCCTAGGTTTGCAAAGAAATTTATTTCAGACATAAGATGAAAGAACATTCTTTCATGTGGTAAATAAGCTAAAATTAGTTATTAAAATTAATTTAGGAAGTAAAAATGAAAAATTGAAGTGCTATTTTCTGTGCTAAAAAAAAATACAGTAATTCAATGTTTTGCTAAAATACTAGATGATACATTAATCTTTCCCATGCAGAGAAATCATCTTACAAAACCTGAATGTCATTTTCAATTTAAGGCTTCAATTTGTTTCTGAAACTAGAAAGGGAGATATTCCAAATTATTAAGTATAATAATAAATAATCTCTATTCAAGATTTTTCCTCCCATCCTACAACAAAAATAAATAGAGACTTCAAAGGAAGAAAACTGAATAGCCACACCCAAATATAAGAGCATATGATTGCTTTTGACATGATTTTATTTTAAATGCTTTTGTTACCCAGACTCCAGGATTAACAGGCTTGTCTGCTTGTCTAGGACAGATGTGTATTATCAGAACATTCTTCTTTCTAGAATTATTGATCCTACAGGATTTCACCCAATTAACACAGTGCATCACAACAACCTAAAGCAAACACCAGCTCTGTGCCATCTGTAAAACTACCCAATCCACAGCTGCCACAGGGGCACCTCCCAAGACAGTGACTTCAGGCTCCTCAAAGCAAAGGAAGAATGACATCAGCCATATTACCTCAGAGGGCAAGCAGACACTGCCTTTGTCACAGGGGCCATGTGGAGCTGGCCAAGAAAGTAAGTAGTGTCACCAATCCTGTCTTTTTACATTAAATAATATTTTATTTAAATACTTCAGATCATCCTACATTTCTTTTAGAATATAAAACACAAGGGAGATTCTTCAGACCACACCAGCCACAATCTGATACATGTATGAGCAATTTCAATTTTAGTTTAAATTTTAGTATTGATCACACAATTGAATCCTTTTATAGTCGGTATCAAGATATGCCTATCCATGCATATGGAAAAATCCAAAACACACCAGAGAAAAAGGAAAATGTTCCTTTAGCGCTGAAAACCCATAGAAACTCTGTATCATCAAGCTCCTCTGGGACATGAGAGAAATCATTCATGAAGGAGACATTCTGCTCCATCAGTTAATAATTCTTTCTCTATTGTAGTAATCTCTGCACACCATCATCAGCAGCATGGGGTCTGCTGATTTATCTGTAGGCAATTCCTCTGAAAGATTTAATGCAGTGATTTTTATTTTTAAATCCTTTCCATTATTGGCTGCATGCAAGTTGTAAACAGCTATTAAAAACATGGGAAAATAAACAGTACAATAAAAAGTGCTTATACGAAAAACAGACCATCTCTAAAAATAAACAGTTCTGTGGAAAAATCTTTAGACACTTAAATAGTAATAGAAATGCAACATGCATCACTTTCTTAAAACTCTAAGTCAAGCTGTCCTTGTGAGAAGTGTACTGCTTTTAAAGACAGGGAAATAGCCAGTTTGCTGCTGCACTCTTTTTTGGCAGGATTTTATTGGTTGGCACTTAATTTGGGGTGGGTTTTTCTAGTAAGGTGTAATATGAAAACACAGTCTCTCTCTGTCAAACACACACACTTTCTGGAAATACTAGTTTTTTGCTTTTTAGAAATTTGTACCAGAAAAACAACTTTTCAAAAAACATTGAGAAAGGACAGGATATGAGATCAGCTTTTCAAACTACTCTAGAATAAGTTACAAGTGATATGAGTCAGGACATTTAACCATTGTTAAACATGCATATTTCACAGGCGTTAGGATTTTTTTTTCCTCTATTTCCTGGAAAACACTGCTTTTCTTAAAAGCAAAAGCAGATGAAAAACAGAAAAGTCCACATACAATAATTAAAAACTTTTTAAGTCACTGTAAATGTGATATATTGTGCTGTCACATGAACCTAATACAGTCATCAAATCTGACCTTGAGCAAGGATTCCTCTTGCAATCTTGACCTGTATTTCATCAACATCACAAACGGTCATAGCGTAAAAATCAAAAGTTAAAACAGACAGCCAGTGTAAGTAGAATACATGTGTGTGTATATATATATATGTGTATATATATATATATACACACACATATACATCTATCAAGAATATATCAAAATGTAAGATACTGATACCTGGAACTCCAATGTCACTACAGCAATCACACGAGTCACTGATTGGACACAGTAGCTACCAATTCAGCCCATATTCACAGATCCAACACTATTTCCATTAAACTTGCCCACTTCCACTATTTATTCTGAAAAAGGAAAGAGCATCAACATGCATGCAAGAAGACTAATGTAAATACTGTTTATCATCAGCTCAGAAAGTATTGAGAAGTCTGACAAATGAAGGTAACTTCTACAAATACAGTAAAAGTGATTTTTTTTTTCAAATTTAATGCTCTATTGTTTTGAGTTAAGCATAACTACTGCAGAGAAAGTGAACTTTTGTCAACTTAATTACTGAGAGGAGTCCTCAGACTACTCAAGGCTACTTGCTATGTCCATCTTACTACTTGACAAAAGAAATTTTCTGATGAGGATTTACAGACTTCATTCTTTTCTTCAGTAAAGTTACATAACAGATCTTTCAATGGGATTCCACCTATAGAAGGCAAGCCAGGAAGACAAAATTACAGCTTAATATGTAACTAAGGTGAACAAAGTAAGAACAGGTTGCTGCTGGAAGTACTCAAGTAGCTAACAGAAATCTCTTATCAAGATGATTTTGCACTTCAGCTTTCAAAGTGTCTCGTGTAGAAACACGTACAAGATCAGATGACCACAGATAACGTATCTGTACACTTTGCCTGCAATAAAACCTGACCTTCGGACCAAAAAGAACCTCCTTAAACTGTAAACAGGAAAGAATTCTACCCACAAAGCTTCAGTCTGGAGTAAGACCCACAGCAGCCTCTGTGAACGTTACTATGCTAATGACAAAAAGTGTTTTAAGGAAGGATCCTAGAACATCAAGTGAAGTACTTTGAAAGCGTCTTGGAAAAATGGAACCAGATAATGACATCCGTATCAGCTGTCCTTTCCTGATTACTGCTTCCCTCCCATTACCGGGAATAAGTACGAAATTCTCCATTATCATCACTTCAGGGTAGCAGCCAGCTTGACCTCAATTATTTTAATGAAGCAAACAATGAACATGAAAATTGGAATGACTTGTTATATAATAGTTATTAAGGCTCAGACACATACATCCTATCAACGAAGCTTCAAAGGAGCAAGTTAATTTTCATTTGGCATGTAATTTACACACAGAGACACAAAAAGTGAGGGAACAAACAGAACTATACCTCTGACAATCAGGATGGAAGCTAATCACCAGGGCACATTTCTTCTTCAGTCCTTGCCTCTGCTTTCACAATTCAATTTTTTCCCTCGAAGGAGAATGAAAACAAGCTCCCTCTACCCCCATCTGTTATTTTGTTGTCTTTTTTCTAACCAGGAAACCACATAATCTCTGTTACTCTGAATCTCTGAAAAGTCAGTTGCTACATATCTTCATTGTCTCAGCTAACAAAACATTACTTCCTTTGGGGTTTTGTTTCACTTTTTGTGCTCAGCCTTCACACCACGTGCTCCACAGGGCGGTTTCTTGTGAGGAAAACCTTAGAGAACAAACATCAAATGCCATCAGGACTGAGTCTAAAAGCCAAGTCTAAGAGAACAAGAAAAACAGGGAGTGGAAGTGGCAGCCTGGCTCAATTGTTTCCTGTTCTTAACTACTCTCACCAATCTGCTGCTGTCCCACTGGTTGCCATCAGCACCTCCTGGGGCTATGAGCTCTCCACAGACCTCAGCACAGTGTTTACTACCCAGAGAGCAGCTCTTACTTACCTACTTCTGTCATGAACATTTTTTAATTAGCTAGTTCATTTCTTCATATTCTAAAAACGTGAAACTATGTTCCATTCTTTATATATTTGATTCCTATTTTATACCTTCAAATTCTGCAACTTGGACACTTACTGCATATCCTTACAATATAATATATTTTCATTTTGCACAGACAACATTCATTAATCATTTGATGAACTACAGACATCTCATTGGCCTACTATCCAGTAGCTTATTAATCACACCTGCAAGCTCTGTTGCTATTGGTTGCACAGTTACAATAGTAAGACCTCGTATTTTGTAAGTCTGGATACTACTGCTTTAGTTCATAAAGTTGTCAGATTTCGGGGAGAGAGGAAAAGGGGGACATAGGTCTTTTGTGCTGGAAGCCTTAAACATTCCTTGCAGTAGCAGAGGAGGGAAAACTAATCTACCTTTCCCAAGAAACTCTCCACTGGTTGCAGCTCAGGTATATGAGAGGAAGCTCCCCCCTTCCTCCCTTTAAAATAGGCAGAAGCTCAGCAAGAAAGGGAGCTGACCTAACCACCTGTTTTCCAAAAGCACCACTCTGTTTAGAAGAATGAAAGACAGAATATATTTAACATATTTGTCTCCAAAGAGTGTATAATATCTGTAATTGCCAGTGTTCTCTGGGACTTCATGAAGATAATTTATTTGGATGCAAAACACTCCCAAGGACAACCTGAGTGTTCTGAGTTTCTAAAGAACTCTGCTTCTTGTATCAGGGAAACAGAGAGACAACAGAGAGAGCTTCACAGCCCTTGTAACACAAATGGTCAGTAAGGAGGATCAAAGCAGTTCTGGCAGGGTCACTGAGGGGGAAAAACGGGAGGGAAGGAAAGCTTTTCCTGCCATCCCCAAAATATTTTAATTATTCTGAGAATACCTTCTTGCTGCTTAAATCTGAATGAGAACGCTTCTCCCTCACAAAACAGCATCAACTTCATGTTTTCTGCCCTGTGGAATATTTACAAACAAACCAAAATACTAAAACACTAGAGATAAATAAAATCCCTCTGATAGTGTCAGCTAAGAGTCTTTTCGTGGAGCTGTTCCACAAGTCTTTGGGTGAGAAGTTAAATCTTTTTAGAAAGAGCTGGTTTCCATAATAAACACACAAGTGAGAGTATGTGATTCAGACAAATTGTATCAATGAGCACTGTGTTTTCTCACAAATGAGAGTAAGTTATTTTTCTGCAAAATTACCAGTATCAAACTAGCACTTTGCCATTGGAAGGAGGTGTCTAGGAATCAGGGCCTGTTGCAGGAGACACGACAGGTTTCCTCTTTTGCCTGTTGTGTTAGAGCTCCCTGTGAATACTCCAGTGATCCAGGTAACACATGACATCTTGCACAAAAGCCAACTAGTGAGTGCTGCGTTCCCTCACCATGATCCCTTTTCTTGAGTATCTTCCATTAACCATTTCCTACTAATAGCCACATATTGAGATTTAGCATTTACTGTCAAACACAACTCAAGGGGAACAGTGTTGGGACCTTGAGGAAAAAATCACACAGAAGAGAAAAAGTAACTCCCAAGGTTGTTTCCCACACCTCAAGTTGCTTTCAGTGACCCAGAACCAAAAAATCAGAGAAGCAAAAGGAAGTAGTCCAAAAATTCAAGTAAATCTTGGATGGCAACTGGCTGCCATATAGCCAAGCAGGAAGCACACTGTTCTATTTTAAAACACAGAATGCAGCATTGAGAGGAGTTTATAAAAAGCACTTTGTGGGAAATTATTCTTATGCAATTTTACTATAAAAATTACCTCACAAAGCCATTCTTTTTAGTCATTAAATGTTACTCATAAGCAGATATTATTCTGTGGGCTCTTCAGAGTAGCAGTTTTTCTCACACTTCAAAAGGATCACTTTGCTGAAGTTAATGGCTATAGCCCTGAGCTGGAAGTCAAATATTTTGATTATCAGGAATTCAGGCTCATTTGTGAATTTCAAGTATTCTAAAGAGCTCCTAAAATGTTGCTGCTAGCCATTAAGTCAACATCAGCAATCACAGGAAAATTCTATCAGTTTACTGCAATATAGGGCACAACCAATAACAGGTGAGGTTTGGACTTCGAGTGAAATTAGTCTTCAGAAGAGAAAAGGCCATGCTGAACATCAATTACACATTTCAACACGAGTACCTCCAAGGATGCAGAGGTTTCTGTTACAACATCTGGTGCTGGAAAACGTAACTCTGAATCTTTTTGAATTTTTATTATTAGTAGTATTCCATTCTACCTGGGAATATACAAACACACATATTGCCACCCAGAGAAGACCAATATCCCATAAAGTATACAAACTTCTGATGAACAGTCCCAGTGCTTCTTCCCTTTCCCAAGACTGTTTATAGGTCCTTTCACTCCTCCTCCCAATTGGCCACCTAACTTGTAGTGTCCAAACATAAAACTGAATTTCATTTCTGTAATTTAAAAAACCCTCAGGTGTACACTGATTTTACTTCCCCATATTACAGTCAATTCACCTCACGTTTTCTGAGAAGTCAATGAGCTGTCAACATCAAGATATCAAGGCCATAAAGTGTACCTCTAAAGCTTGTGACAAAGGATTCCAAATCCATCCCTTTGACTTCTCCACATGTACAAAAGCTGACATCATTAACTTCACCACACTGAAGTGATTCAACATACACTACCATAATTCTGAGTAGCCAATTTGTGACACACTGTAATATGGCTGTTGTACTTTTACACAACAACTTTTCCACAAATCCATCTGGTTGGTGTCTGTCAGCCTACACCTATCAATAAAACTGAAACTGAATAACTGTGGTTCTTGGAGAAAAACTGTAAGCAGTTATCCCAGAACACAGTAGATACCACCAGAAAAACATGCTAAGAAGTATGTGCAAGAACATATAACTGTGCTTCCTAAAAAGTGGCACAGGAAAGAGAAAAATACATGAATCAAAATAAAAATTGAAAACAATTCATCAGTGACAGGTATACATCTAGTACCTATAATACAGTGCTACTTCAAAGCATATGTCAGATTCAGGCAGATGTAGTTCTGCTTGCTGGTTGAGATGTTGCTAGCCATCATCTTATTAGCCATTTTTTAAAAGCATACTGTCAGAAATCAGAATTGCAACGAATAAGCAGTTGCTGAAAAGCACCTATGTAGCACAGTTTCCAAAGCATTCAACATCTGCAAGATAAGCATTACAGTAAGAACACGCAGCAAAAGCTGTTAGACACCAGGTCTTTATTAAATAACTAACAGCTACAGTGCTTCCTATTCACGTTTATTGTAAACTCTAAATGCTTCCTGTGATTCTTACAGTAGCATTCAGTACTTTAGGTGTTACACAAGGAGCTGAAGATTATAGTAAGCCCTCAATAAAAGTGTGTAATAATGTAAACTTAATGGTACGCTTAAAATATATGAGCCATTTCTATGGTTACATTTTCCTTGAGGGCATTTATGTAAGTACTTTCTGCACTTAGTATTTGAAACTTGACTATAGCCACCTAATATTACATTGTCATACATTACCACTGAGAACATTCAAAAATACCTTCTACTTAATTTAATAAAAATAGCATGTAAGTGTGGGTTAACGAAGTGGCCATGTATCTTGGAAGGAGTAATTTGCATTACAAACAGAGTTTCAGAAGGTGCCCCTTGCCATCCTTGTTCAAGGTTTGCTATGAAAATCCCTGCTGCACCAGTCAGCCACCCAGAAACCTGCACTGAAAACAAGATCATGAGATGTGATACACTAATCTGAGAAAAGATTTACTGAAGTATGTTTACTTTAAAGCTTCATTTCCAAACTGAGAACTCTGATTTTAAACTCCTGCAGTATTTCTGCTGTAATTGTGAAAGAAAACAGCCCTGTAGTTTTCCAAAAATGCAGGGATGTGTACAATATGCAATGCTGTTTTATACATGCATATAAAACAGTTGAAATCTGTATGTAAAGCAGAATTAAGTGACAGTTTTGAAGACAAACAGAAACTGGAGACTGAATTCCCTGCAAATGTGACTTCTCTCAGGATCCCTTGGGAACCAACCATTTACTTGAAATGTAATTAAATGTTCTAATAATGGTAAAGAATAATCTTGGCTTCTCTGCAGTTGCTTAAGAAAATGAATGCTGCAGCAATCTCTGAATGTAGTTATCATATGTACTGTATTATCCCTAATTTATAAATTGCCATTTATTAAATGATGGAAAATTATCATCTTTGCACATGTTCAATTACTGCTAAACTACAGGCTGAAAAAAAAATCATGAAAAGAAACTGTGTTTGTATTACTCATATTTTTCAGGTTTGAAGGGGGTGCGGTAGGAGGAAATATCAGAAATAATGAGCCAGGTTCATTCTTGACATAACCCGTATGGACAAACAGTGTAATTTTAGTACAACATTTGCTCTATGATTCCCATAGCAACCTTAATTCTCCCTGCCTGGGTATCTGGAACCCAGGATGACTCAACCTTCACATTAATACAAAATCAAATGCACAGAACAACACAGAACAAAGTGTAGTTTAGGAAGATGCTACTTATATGCACTCTTAGTGACCTCAAACATATTGCAAACACAAGGTTAAAGTTCAGAGATCAGAGAAGTATTCAGCTCATGTTTATGTAATGATAACAATTGGTTTACATTATTAGAATAATTTCCATCTACTCATCCCCAAGGTGAGACAGTTAATGCTATTTAAGGAATAATTTTTATGAGCACATGTACATTTACTGGGAGGTTCTAGACTGACACTGTCAGAGATTCACGCATCCCATTTACTCCCCAAGGAGACATGTTTCTATTGATCTTAGCAGGACTAACTTTAGAAGAAGCAGATACAGGACATGAGACATCAGTAGACAAGTCAAACAGCTTCCAAAGAAACTGCCACAGAAGGCACCAAATAACTGCATCTGTTCTACATGCTCTGAATTCTGTTTTTCTCTCTAAAGAGACAAAGGGCAGGCAATCCCACAAACACTGCTGTACAGCCAGAAGAACATTTCTGCGTGCTCACACTGTTATTTTCCTACTGTACAAGGATCACAAGTTTCTAGAACAGGGGCCAACACCAATTCAGAAGAAAGTGCAGAGGTAACACCTGCAGTTGCCCCTTTTAGACCTCACGTTAGGCTTGAAACTGGTTTATACTGTTACAGATTTAATGCCTCTAAACAAATCATAATGGTTCCTGTTAAAACCCAGCTGGGAGCAACTCTTTCAGTATCAGTGAGCACAGGGGCAACTGACCTGTTAAACGTACCTGTAACACAAATTTGTATTACAACATTTCTCAATTCGAATTCTAGGCACACCTAAGTAGTAGTAGCTGTAACATAACTTACAGTATCATCTTCTCTGCCAAATAAATATCAGCTACTGAATTAAGGCTTAAAACCTCATTCACTTTGTATTGACTTCAACAGACACAAAACTGACACAAAGGTTTTCTGCTGTCTTTTCTTCAAGCCAAGAAGTATCCATGGCTTTCTGAGAAACACTTAGATTTGGTTTGAGTTTTTTCCAAGCACTTTCACATTACCTGTTACAGAGTGCAGACATTCTTACCTGTTTTTCACACCCAGATAATTAAAGTCAAAAATTTTTGACAGTGAACTTGCAGACAAATGGAAGTGCAATACGTATTGGTTTATAAAGTATAGACGTAGTGTGATGAGGATGCAACCTCTTCAGTAATGTATCTAATTCTCTGACTAACATCCATCTATAGTTAAAGATTACTTACATTCCATATGATACAATGCACTTAATCGAAGACGATCAATAGGATAAGCCTTTATTAATTTATTATGTATAGAGAGGGGTTGCAGGAAGATATTTTAAATACAAGTCCAGGAAAAAACAGAGAGTTGTAACTAAAAAAGGCTACTCCTCTGTGTTCTTTCCCTCCCTTTTCTAAAATTGCCTCTCACTGTACCACCTTATTATTTCCTCAAATGAACAAAAAACAGGACACACAAAACAGGATTTCAAAACCAAAAAAGTATAAACACTTTCTGCAGTATCTATGAGAGATTAAATGCCCTGGTCAGTCCAAATGAGAAATCTGTCTAGAGTGTATTTACTACACTAGTTTTGAAATGCAAGAAGACTCTAGTTAAAAGAATCAACTACAAACTGCCACAAAGAGAACATCGCAAAGCTACCTTATATACTAAAGCATATCTAGAAAGAAAAATGGATGTGAATTCAGGTAACTAGTTTTATACTTGACTAGCAAAGGCACAGCAACACACACTTGAGCAGTGCTACTGTAGCTGCAGGCCATGGTTATCAGCTCTCCCCCGACAAAGCACCTGCATTACTAGGCCAGAAAGACTGAAATTAGCACAGTTTAGCAGCCCATCCTACTTCCATACCTTAGGTGAATATGAGATCATTTTCATCTCCTAAAGGCAAATATCTGATTTATTACTCATGCAGGTCTAAAGGTCATCTTTGTTACAAAGCTAGCTCTCATCTTGCTGCACTCCAAAATCAAGGTGAGAAACACCAGTGAAAGCAATGATCTAATATACGGCATTTCTCCCCACTTATACAAAGTAATTTTTCACAAAATTAGACACATACTTTGAAAAACAATTATTAATAGGATTTTTAAATGTTTTTTGTGCATACTTCATACTGCCTAAGCATGATGTCCTGTTCAAGGAGCTGAATCCATTTTTTTCCTGCGCTCTTATTGCACAACCTCACAGAACCTCAACACTATGCCAAATACCTAGAGTTACAGCATTCTTTCTGCTAGGACTCACATTAGACCTTATCCATCAACCCTTCCATGTACATACTTTAAGAGAAACAAAAGGAGGACAAAAAAATTTAAATAAAAAGCAAAACTTGACTTTTTCAAAGCTGCAAAGTAAAATTGGCATAGACCAAAAATCACCAAGATATCCCCCACTACTGGCTTAAACACTGACTACAAAGCTTTAACATCAACACACAGCTTAGTGTGTGTCTTCACATAAAGCTCATGCATGTGAAAGTGCTCCAAGTCTGAGTATTTCCCCAAGTGGTTTAAGTACCACATCTCCTTTTTCACCTACAATGCTGCCTGTGCAGTGCTATAATTCTGTGACACAATAAACACTTCTCCACAAACAACAGCATCCTTTTTGCCAACAGTAGCTAGTCACAGTTCCTAACTTTGATATCCAAATATTATGGTGACCTGGAGACATTCACTTCTCACTTGAAAAATCCTCAGAAGTGTTTTAGAATCATCTCTTTCTCCTAGTAGCCACAAAAAATTGTACAATTGCAGCCTCACAAAACTGCTGGTAAACCTCACTCCATGAAGCCCTAGGTGCGAATCCTAGATTTTCTGATATTGTAAGGGAGGAAGCAAAGAACTATCACTTAGCTGTGTAATTCCTGCAGGAATGAAATGGTAACTGTTTATACAGGGAAAAGGATGTGCAAGAAGCAGTAGGACTGTCGTCTTACCAAAAAGCAATCCTTTCCAAGTTCTGGGACCTCCCACTGACACATAAAAGAGATGTCACTCTGGTAGAGGCCCCGTGAAATCTGGATCTATCTCCCTGTACCAAATGTTCAGAAACCCATGCTGATGACTAGTCAGATAACAAACACCACATTTCAAAGGGATCGGAAAATCCTTCATTGGCTTTTTTAAATTGTGGAAGAACTATTTCTCTGGACTTCTTTTGGTTTTGTTTCTCTAAATGTATGTAAATAATTAATACAAATTACTATAAAATCTTCACACACTTGGTTCTTTCTTGGTTCTTTAACAACAATGCTAACACTGACAGAGGTTGTACAAGAGTCAGACACACTCAGCCAAAATAAACACCATCCTGACCGTTCTGCCACTATTATTTAGTTCAGTGACAGCTAAAATTTAATATGAAATGTGATGTGGCCACTTGGCTTAACCTTCCAGTTGATTTTAACCACCTACAGTAATAAAATCTGAAACCTTAACTCTTATCATAAATTTCTAAGAGGATAATAATATGCACAGTTTTAAAAACAGAATTAAATTTCAAGACCACAGAGACTTAGGTTGCTATAAAATCACTTACTAAAAAATTAGCTCAAAGTACCCCTTTAATGCTAAGTTATGGTCTAAATAAAGACGTAGGATCTCTAATAATTCTGCATAAAGTGCAACATGCTCCAGATCATTTCTGAGTACAAGTTAATGTACGGTTAATTTTAGTTTTGATGTAACATTCCATAAATCAGTGTGGACTGCACTATTAAGACCAAGTTAATACAAGCAAAAATCTGATTTAAGAGGACAATATTAAACAGCATAAAAAACTACATTATGATGAAAAGGAATGCTCCTGAGCTCCTTTTCAATTCAACACTATACAAAAATAGGACAAGTATTAAAACATAAATTTTTTATAACACTCAAAAGCTCCATGCTTATGCTCAATTTTAACTTACCAAAATTTGGAAAAAGGGTGAAATTCCAATTTCACAACAGAAACACTTATTACATGTGTCATTTTGCAGACCAAGACAGTTTTATTTACTACATTTATACAATTTTGCATGTCAGTTTGGTGCTAAATAGACCTCTTTGCCACAATTAGTTTCATGCTAAAATTCTCTATCCTGTTAAAAATAAAACTAAATCAGGCAGAACAAACCACAAAAGGAAACATTGTTTATTCTTACTGTGTTGTTTATTCTTTCTATGAAGTGAAAAGAGGGGAAAAAGAACAATCAAGTATTACCAAACATCTTGCATTATATAAAATATAGAAATACATTCTGCCCTATTTGCAACATGGAGATACACCTCACTTTTTTCCAAATAATACAGCCAGATCAAGAAAGTTCAGAATTGAGTAGCAATTTCAAGTTCAACATTTTCTCAGGAACACTGTCCAAGCGAACACCACATGTCTCAAGTGAAGGGTGCCCCTTTTTGCAGAATTATTGTTTTTCAAAGATCTCATACACAACATGGTAGCACTACCATATCATAACATTGTTGTCAAAACACACATGCTTCCTCTCATTTTCCAGAAGCAGATCAATTTTTTCCATTTACTCAACTACTGTACTTTATATGGCATAAAATTAGCTAATGTCCTATTTATAGACCAATTAAAAAAAAAAAACTTATTTGCATGTTAAAGCTTCAATGGCATCATTCTAATCAGGGGAACTGATCTATAATCCTTTTGGAAACCTTTTGATTCCCTTCATCCAAATCACACCAAACAACTTTCAAATGAAAAGCAAAGATTTGGGTTTTGAGGAGGGGATTAACTCTCTCTTACTGTACTTTTAACTCATATTTTTCATTATTTCAGAACAGGATTAGAACAGATTGACACACACTTTTGTGAAGGGCTTTTTACTGATAAATTTAACAAGGGAAGGTGGATCTGACTCATATATGGAACTAAGATATTCCCTGAAAACACAGGTATCATATACCCAAGTCTATTGCATTCACTCTAGAAAAAGGGAAAGAAGGAAGAGCACAGAGTATGCTGTTGAAATAAAATATGTTTCCTTAATCTGGAAAAAACAGACTTATCCTTCCACAAGATGGAAACAACATCAGTCAAGCATGCACTTTTTACACAAGACTGGGATAGAGGGCAGAAGATCCCATTTTTCCACTGTTAAGCTCTTCTTTAAGAAGCAGCACACACACACAAAATATCCAATACATAAAAAGGTAAACTTCACACATTGTCCTATAAAATTTGCTTATGCATCATTCATCTTAGCACCATTTCCCCTCCCTGAAAAGCACTCATTTCTTTCAGCCATTACTGTATCTTCAATGTGTAAGGGCTTTCTTTCATTATTATTGCAGCCCTCTAAAAGGAACTTGTGCTGCAGCTGAGGTACCACTCACACCAAACAGAACAAAATAATTACCCTTCCATCATAACAGACTGAAGTCCTGTAATAGCTACCTTCTTTGGAATGACAGTACATTGCAATACACTGCAAACAAGTGAGTCAGCAATTCACTGGCCTTTTCTGTAGGGATGATACCTGACCTCTTACTCATTGTTCTACTATAGGTTAGTATTTATTTCTTCCAAGTGTAGTTCTTTGCAATTGATGGCTTTTTCTCTTCCCAACTTATTATGAACAGCACATACACTAATACTTTCTTTCAAACTGCCTTCAGCCTTACTCTGCTTCATCTGACAAAATTGCAACAGCTCCCACTGTTGATTTCATAGATAGGTTTAAGGTGCACTCTGAATTCAACCTATGAGAGCAAATACATTTAGTACACCAGAAACTACTTGAGGGAGATGATTGGTAGATAAAAAAAGTATATTTTTATGAAAAATAAACAGATGTGTGTTTTCTATAATGTAAAGAAAATGGGGGTGGTATTCAGCCAGTGAGCTCTTAATATTTAATGTTAACTGGAATAAAAACAAGCACCCTCCATCAGGATGTGCAATTTAGGCCTTCACTGTGAGCACATCTCAAGAATTTATTCAAATTCTTAACATGAAAGACAAACCAAAAATTAATAAGGGATGAAAGATAAAAGTGAGTTCTGCGAAAATATGCCATACTATTTAAGCTTAAAACAGTACTATTTTTGTTGTCTGGAAGACAGACTTAAATCAGTCTTAAATGAGTTAAATTTCCTAAACGCTGGCACAAATAGGCTCTAAAAGAAACAAGCTTTCTTCTTTGGTTTCTTGTATTTGATACAGACAAACCATTTTTCCTTTGCAAGGCCAGCCATATAAACTTGACACAAAATTAAGACTACAGCACTATAGCAACAAACTGCTGAGTGTGGGGAGCTACCCCTTCATTCACACGTTCATCAGACTTATCCAAGTAGGTTTTTTCCAGCTATATTTAAATGCTTCAGGACTCACCTTCCAATCAGAAAGGTATTGCTGCACGTAGCTTTAAAGAGATTTTCTCCCAGTACTGCAATACCACTGCAAATTCTGAGAGCTGTTGCCAATTTACTTCATTTTTAAGCATGTGCTCACACCGATTTTAACATCAGCATAAAAAAATCTGTACACACCTGACCTGAAGCTGAACCAGACCTAAAGCCCACCTCTTGCCAGCAAGGGAATCAAAACTAAGCAGTCATAAAGTAGGAAACAAAGAGAATCGTTAACTTATCAGACTCAACTGCTTATTCTAAAGCAAAATAAGCACTTCCAAGTTACAGCAAAACAGCAGATGTTTCTCTCTTACCTCTCTGACTTCATGGAGTTGACCAGATCGCTGGCTCTTCGCTCTTCGAGCGGCTGCAGGTGATTTGTGATGTGTGATGGTTACAACAGTTGGCCCACTTTGACTCGTGTGTTTCTGGCCACTTGGAGATGCAGAATTAACTGTCCCAGGCGGCAGCAGAGATGAGCTTCTACTTCGTGAGGATGAGATGCTCTAGAACAAGCAATAGGATTGCGATATTAACAAGGTTTATACAAGTAAGAATTTACAGTTCAGGCTATACATTAGTATTGTTCTACTTTCTTCACAAACCTAAATCTGGAGGTGTAACTGATTTATTCCTTCTGAACCTGCATGCATGGCTCAGCAGAGATGTTCTTGGAAACACTAGAACTATTGCCTTTGTTTCTTGGCTTGCCTGAAATTTGCCTTTGCAAAAATCTCGAATTCTTACATAATAATATGCTGCTTAGTGCTTATAATCCTACTTTTTAGGAAAGTTTAGGAAAGATTTTGCAGACAGAGTTACAACAATGCCAACACAAATATTTTTTATTAAACCACTGACCTACAATTCACCAAACCAGTGCGAACACCAAGGAAGAAAAAATCTTAGTGCTTTCATTTTATGAACCTCTGAAACAGTGTAGTATTGTTTTCAACATCAGAGGAGGTGCACTTTTGGCAAGGTCAATCCACACACCAATTAAACACTAACATTTAAAACAAAACATGGCTTAAAGAAAATAGCACATATTGGAGCAAACTTAGGATAAACCCAAGATACAAAAAAGGCTAGAAATAAAACTCCAATGGTATCTGCAGTATGAATATTTTTAACATACAACCCATAAAATCAGTCGGGACATTTAAGAACTTCTTCTGTTTTTATCTAACCATCTGTCAAGTGTTGCTATCTCAGTTTGTTCTCCACAGACCTCAAACACAAGTTATCCCTGAAGTGTATAGGACATCAATTCTCAACCAAGCTCAGATAGGCACCAGACCACTATGGGTCATCATACATGGAACTGCAATATAAAAAAGATTTTCCCTCGTATTAGGACTGCTGATTGCATCTGTAAGGTTAAAACGGAAACAGAGTAATTTTTACCTCATGAAACACAAACCAATTCAGAGAGTAACATTTAGCAGCACTTCAAGGCAGTGAAGGAAATAAATACATAGCCCCATGAGTAAAACACCTTTTCACCTCTCCTACAAACCCAGCACAAATAACAATGGCAATCTACAACATTGCTAAGACAGTCACCATCAACATAAGGTACTTTTCCTGAGCCTGCTGGTGAGTGCACAAAAGTATTCCTTGTGTATAATCTCTCTTCTTATACCTTACAGATCAGTTTTTGCAATTTTGTGCTAATTTCATTAAAATACTTCAAACCAAGGTGGATGGGTTCCAACCAGCACTGCAATTGAAGTCAGGCCTCATGTTACCACCACACTGACTGCAAAGGACAAGGCAGATTATCTGGCACTGCCAAGGACGACGACTGAAACAAGTAACACAATCCCTCTGCCACTGTCACATAAAACTAGACTTTAGACTTTTTAAAGGTTTAAAAAAATGGGTTATCACACTGCCAGCGTGCAAAGAGCTGTTAATCTCATAGAAATAACTATTATTCCATTGGTCTAGACTTATCATTTACAAACACTTCCAAGAATGATGGTCTGACTGTTTTTGAAATTAATATATTCTTTGCTACCATGGCCAATAAGATTACAATAACAAGCATCTGTTCAAAAATTATCCACTATGGGTGATAAATCACAATTGCATTAAAATCGGATTTGACTCTAAGGCAAAAAAGAAGCATGAGGTGTAATTTGTCAGAAGGGCACAGAAGGTTGTCAGGTTTATAATTCATCTTTAATTTGAAAGAGCACGACTTAGTCATAACTACAATTAAAATAAGAGCCAGAGGAAAAGATATTTGGGAGAAAGAAGGGGAATTTCCTTTTTTAAACACATGTTCCACGGTATTCCTAGTATATAATGGCATTCCTAGTATATAAGAGCAGAATATATTTCACTAATGTTTGTTTTTCAAACTGACTAGCATCAGAATACTACTAAACTAAATTTAGGGTGTAGAGGAAGAACAAGATAATTTTATTTTTTAATTGTAAAATCAACTTATCTTTCAAGTTAATAAAAGTTATTTTTGTTTTAGAATCAAACCTTCTGATAATCACTGACATTTTAGTATCATACTATCACAATAATAAAAATACACAGCTGTTACTTTCATATAACTAAACAGATCCTAAAATTCAGACAAACAACAGCAATGTAGAACAGAGAGTTTGCCCATTAGTTTCACTTAAAAGAAAGCAATATTCTGTGAGATGTAAAGTTTTACTATGTTTTGACTTTCTTAAGGAAGAGCTATAGATCTGCACATAACAAAAGTAACACAAAACATATATGGAAAAATCCATGCACTGGTTCTGTTTAAATAAATAATCAAGAAGGTATCCTAGGAACAAGTCAGCTTTCAGAAAAAAAAACTTGCAAAAATAACCTCATTTAACCTGCACACTTTGAGAAATGTGTTCATAAATTGAAATGCACATACATTCTAAAGTTAGTATAAACACGGTTTATATTATTTGGCAATACAAAGCTATTTTTCCTCAAGACAGGGTTTCCAACTGCAATGAACCATCTGCAGCTGACCCACAGATCACAAAAGACACCCATTGACTGCAGCTCCTGCCCCATGCTTTCTCCTGAGTCAACTAACATGATATGCCTTTCACCAAACCCTATTTACACTTGAGTCATAAATTTGACAGTGAACTACTACTACAAGAGCTGCTAGCTAGCTGCCATTTTTTTAACTGGCTCTTGTAATTTCCAAGAAACAGGGACGTCCATCACTTGAGTCTCTTAAATCCATATTAGTATTTTTCCCCCTGCAACACTTGCTCTAGTTCATATCAGAACTCACTGGGCTACATCACCTACACAGTGACTAGAGACAGAAGAGATTGTGGGATCACAGTGCATTTAAGATGGCTTGTCCTAAGTTTTGCCAAGGTATGTGGCAGCTTGTAGCTGGTCAGGGAGATTGGCTATCTGGAATTTGCACATACATAGTCTGTGCCAAGTATCAGAGCCAAATACATTGGTCCACGATCAGCTCCTTCAGGTCTATATGGAAGTTCTCCTCACCTCTTTGTTTTCTGTCCCTTTATAGCCTTCATCCATCTATAGCAACCCAACATTTCCAAACAATGTGCCAGAAAATTCCACCAGCTCACAACACAAATACTCCAGCACTTAAGTTTGGTATTATTCTTTAGAGGACATCTGTAACATACAAACCTTAAATGAGCTCAGCACCAGGACCTCTGGCTACCCATGAAGCCATCTCTAGGCAAGGCCCCATGACAAACAAAAAGTTGCAACTTAAAACTTGCAAAATCAGTCACAGTCAGTATGTATGGGAATGTCTGCAGGAGGCAGTTTTTACAGGCACTCAAAACCTTTTCAAGTTGGACTCCACTCCTCCACTGCCACAGAGAACACCAGCAGAGCACTGTGCTTGCTGTATCCAAGGAAATGGGGGAAGCATCCAATTCCTTCTGACAGCTTCTTCCTGCCATTGCCAGAAGAGGACTCTCCAGGAACTGCACACACAGCCCCTCAGGCACTTTTGAATTTCACAGCACACTGTCAACACCTATGTCCCAGCCAAATGCTTGACTCCTCTTTTGCAGAATTTCTTGAGATTAAACAGTGGGAATGACAAGCATCCCTTTCGCACTGACACACAGTTGTGCAAAAATTAGAATTTTCCATTTCTCTTGAAATGTTAAAACGTATGTGAAGTTTTCCAGTGCTAAAAGCACTCCAATTATACATCATACTACAACAGTCATTAAAGCCACTCTCACAGGAAATCAAAGCAATGACAGTAACTGATGGGCCTTTATGCCTAGTCCCCCGCTCTTCCCCCAACACTACTCGTATGACTGATCTGCCTCTCTAATTATTATCATATATAATTTTCTTTGGTCTCGCTGATTTCTGGCTCGCAACTAAATAAATAAAAAGACAGCAAAAAGTCTGATGAAAGGAAGACATAAGCTCTTCAACGATTAGTAATGCCTAGTGCCAATAATGAATCAAGAAATCCACATGCTGAAGCATCCCAAAAGGATTGCAAATTTTCTTTCCTGAGGCTACACTTTACCATTGCACCAACATTTTGCCTGCTAATAAAATGAAACCAATAAAAGAATAATAAAGGAGCTAATAAAAGATTAATTTGTAACTTGCATTTATATGGGTTTTATGACCTAAAGCTAGCTAAAAGTATGCTTAGATAACACAGATTTGGGTTAAGATTTTTATTTTAGTAGACTGTCCATCCCCAATATAAAAAAAGCAGTATAATGAATGCTTTCATTTGGATATCAAAAATCCTAACAATTAAAATAATGGAATGCAGACCAGTAAGTTCGAACTATACTAATGTTTTCATGACTCAGTCTCCCAGGAGATTACCCTTCCTGTTCACAAAGAAGCTGAAATGTTTTTCACCATTTACCAGAAACAAACAATTTTGTTTATTTTGGAAAGCAAATGCAATGTTCCAGAGATCAATAAAATAATTTCTGAAGTGAATTGTCATATCTGCTTATGGTTTATAATCATCATTTTCACAGGCACTGTGCCACAGATGTTTTTCTCAGAATAATAAATACCAAAATTACACTCCTTTACTCCTCTGCATATATACAGCACAGAAAACCAATCCCTGCATGCAGCTTTAGAGCTATGGCAAGTCACATGCTATCAGAAATTACAATTTTGAGACACCACCATTCAGTATTTTAATTCCCATCTACTTCTTTTCCAAAGCATCCTAAGTAAATAAACACTGATAAAAGATAAACGTAGACACAGTTCTGCTTCATTTACATTATAATCATTCACAAATATTAAAATGCAAATGACAGAATCTGCATAATATCCAAACTTCAGCACTGCAAAGGGACCAGCTTATGATGCTTTGTACATTTCTGTCAAGCACCATCTATGGTACTAACTTTTCTGATAGAATATCATAGTGCTTCATCATCTTCAGTAAGGCAATATATGTCTTTTTTTTAAGCGAGAGACTATGATAATCATTCTATCATAAAATGTTTTCTTCATCAAGAATCATTTGAGCTAGCTCATGTTCAATCCTAAATTGATTTTTCTTCCATTTCTGTAGAAGGATTTTAGAAGCAGTGAGCAACTCTTATTTTCCTGAAGCTTCCAAAGGGAGGAAAAAAGATGTCGAACACACACCTATCAACAGCCAAGCACTGTTTCCCTCACAGCCTCACTACTGCAAGGATTTCAGTGCATGTTTTAATTAGAAATGCCATTCTTTAGTTGACTTCTATAGGTCAGGAACAAGAGCAGGAAGCAGACAAGCATACCAACAGTGAAGCTCAAAACGCAAAGCAATTTGATGTGTACAGAAGAACCAAAACAACAATGAGAAAGACCTGAAATTTTCACTAACCTGGCTTTATGGAAACAGTTACCATGCAGATGTTAAAAACACCCAGCCAATGATCCACCTAGAAACATAAAGGTATCTCTGTGGCCATTCATTAACAAGGCAAGAAGACGCCTGATAAAACCAAAGATCTATGACAGCCATTCTTCCAGCTGTGGAGAAAAATTACACATCTGCCTCATAATGACTTGATAAAAGTGTCAAGTTTGAGCCATTACTGCAGGTGCTGTAATGGCTCAAACAGCTAAACTGCTACTGCAGTTGACGCTTGAAAGGAACAGGTTTGGACTTTTTTTCCCCACCACTACTCCAGGGAAGTAAGCAAGTAGAGAATCAGAGACAGAGACACACATTCCTCAGAGAGCTGGTCAGAGAGTTAAGTCCTTTTTAGTAGGATGCCATTTTTTCTACTTCTGATGCCCATGTTAACACAGAACTGGAAATATGACAAAACCCACACAAAAGGTGGCAGCAGATGGAAGGGAATTGGACTGCAATTTACAGCTGCAAGGAATCATCAAATGAGTTCAGCTTAAAGAGGAATCCACACCATCCAATTTTAAGCAGCTACCTTCAAACCAAAAACTGAAACAAGAGTCTGTCTCCATATTCTAAACCAGACCTATGCTGAAAGTTACCATTTGAGCACAGAAGCTACTTCACAAATAATGGTTCTGTTCCCTGTCACATTCCTGATAGAGACACACTGAGATATACGAGGGTTATATGCAAATCCAGCAACCAATCCACACACTGGCATTAAGAGCTGGTTTTAAAACCTGCGTGTTTGTTTTCAGTAGCGCTTTTACTGCTATCATTAAACAGTCAAGAAAAAAGGAGTATGAAACAGAAGAACTAAAAAGCTTGTGACGATTTCTGGATACAAAATTATTCTTGGAAGTTACCACAGCAATTATGCATAAGCCTACTCCTTCTTGAAAGCATTTTATATCACTGAATTCAAAGTTGACTAATGCTTTAATTAAAGCTTGTACAAAATATTCACTTGGAATAATCTAAAAGAACCAGCAATCCTATCCAGACATAGAAGATTTCTTCCAATACAGTTGATTTGGCACTTGTGGAGGTTGAGCAATCTGTAATTAAGTGAAATGAGACTAGTATGGGAATACCAAGAACATAAGACTATCTGACAGCATGGGAATTATTTGCTAGAGAACACTTTCCTTTTACTGCTTTTTTTTATCATTACTGTGTAAAATTTAATTAAAACAAACTCAGAGACTTAACTTGTGTTACATCCACTCATTAACTGTACTGCTCACCTTTGCACCATTCATTAGGATGCAACTACATTTAGTGTTTAGTACACCTTTTTTTCTTTTTTCAATCACTTCTCTATTTAATTTCCTCCACCACTCCAATCCCCAGTTGAAGCTTTAAAAACAGTCATGACAGCAAGTCATTCAGCAGCATTTTGAAGCAGGCAGTAGCTGTGAAAAAGAAAGGAAACTAGTGCTGATCTAGTACAGCAAGAAGGAATGCTCTTCTCTGAATATTTCACGGAAACAGTGACACAGCTTCGGCTTTGAAAAACATACTCCAAATTATCATGTTTTTCTATGAATCCCCTTCCAGTAATATCTATTCAAGAGTTTAAAAATGTGTTCTCTCTCCAGTATGAAAGACCTGTCATTAGGAGTTACTGGTGTTCCTGGGAACCTTCCCACTGCTTGCCTAGTTATCCCATTATTTTTTTCACATTTAAACTATATCCCACCTGCATAACATAAAATATACCTCTCACTGCATATTTTTCACTTCCCATTTTACCTCATTCAAGTGTATGACTCCTAAACAACAGCTAAAAATTTCTGCATCCCAGTATTCCTGTGAAAAAGGTGAATTTAAGCTGTAGAAGAAGCTGGGAGCAAACACCCAGGTTCCAATTTTCCAGATGCTGTTCCCAGCAGAGACAGAGCTTGGATTCTGTTCAGACTTCAGAAGCTCAGAACACAAGTATCTGCCTGTTCATAACACCACTATGAGAGACGTAAGTTGCAGTCTTCACTTACTATAGCCCTTAAAGTATGCGGAAAGGGAGGAACAAAGAGATCCAGCCCTGCTGCCAGCAGAATAACAAATCACATCATGACAGTCCTATCAATGGTAGAGCTATTTTAACAGAACCCAAAAATACAGATTTTTGTGAAGTCCTTGATTATGCAAGCGTAAGTCAAACATACATCCTTCTCTGTGTCATTACAGACATTTCTATGTAGTTCCAGTCCCTGAGCTAAACACAAAAGAAACAATAAGGTGGCTAAAAAGAGCAGAATGCTATTTTATGTAAATTTAAAATATTTTAAAGAGCATGTTTCCACTCCAATGCTAATAATCATTTAGTATAAAGTGCCACCATCTACAAGAGAAAGAAAAAAAACATCACAAAGAAATGAAGCAGTTCTTGCTTCTCTCACCTCCTACCAGGCAGTGGTTTTGAAGTAAGAAACTTTGAGGACAAGAAAAAAAAGAACAAAGAAAAAGACTAGAAATGCATTTTTTTCTAGTTTCTGGAATTTCTGTGAAGGAGTGCTACCTTGTACACAATATCTGGTCTCCAAAGTCTAATCATTGTAGCATTGAAGCTTTTGATCCCTTCCTTTTATAAAGAAAATCAGAGAGAAGTTTTAAAACTTACTTGTAGATGAAATTCAAGTTAGCACTATATGCAATGCTAAAGCCAGGTAAAATATTCTTCTCAGTTAATACTCTAGTACTGAGAAGACAGGAGAGGGAAAAGGAAAAGAGCATATTTAAAACAAGAGATAAATCTTGTCATAAGAAAGGTTTCTAGGAACAGGTAAGCACAACATTGTTTCAAGTACAGTCCACTTCTGGAGTAATAAGCACAGTCATCAGTAGTCTCACCTGAAGCACATAAATTCCCATCATTTTATTGTCTGGATTGTTAAATTTAAAAATACAGAAGACCGATATTCTCTATTTGCTCTATCGCTAACAAAATTAGAGAATTAAAAGTGCTTCGCTAACAAACATTTCAAGTGAAAAGTGACCTAGCCTGACTTGTAACACAGAACTAAGAAAAATAGTTTTCTTCAGCATTTCCATTTTATACTCAACAGATTCAAGCTAATTAAAACATAACTATTCCAAAATACATCTATACTCCAACTTCCTATGCCAAGTTTCTGTAACTCATCTGTCTTTAAGAAAAATGCAAGAAGCCTCTTCCTACTATCTGAAATACTCTTTCATTTAATTCCTCTGCTACATGTGTCCACCACCCCTCAGCCAAGGAAATCCTTTTATCTTCTTGCACAATGAGCATAGGATGCAGGAGCCAACCACAGCATTGTTGGTGACTATGCAAGAACACAAGTAGTCCAGTGAGATGCTCCCCATTCTAAACCCTTCCTGTTTCCAAGAGTTGCGTCTTAGATCTTCTGTGACAGAAACTGTCTTTGTATTTACTAGCCTCCCACTTGTTTAGTCAAGACTTCCTAATAAAATTTTGCTTTTCAAATACTTTTCAAATCTAAAAACACTTTTGGATGCCAAAGCATCCCAAAAGAGTCTCCCCTTTCTATTCATGTCCTTTCAGGGTCTTGGGGTTTTTTTGGATTTTTGTTTTGCCTGTTTTCAACTCCTTTTCTTTGAGGCTCCCCATATCAATATTACTATTAACAGCTAACAAGTACTTCCTATTCAGCCACTGCAGAGCTTTTACCGTACTGATTTGCCCATTCCATTCTCATCACCAGAAAAAAAACTACAATGAAGTCAAATTTCATCACACAGAGCTCATCAGAAGAATAACAAATATGATGAAAAGTACTTCATTTTCCACACTCCAATTTTTCATTTCAGAAATGGAAGGGGACTGATAAAAGCATTCATTACAAGTATTTGACAGAGTTAGAGCAGTCTAAGTACTATCCTTGTTTCCTGATAATTTCTAAAATTTTGTTTGCTTTCTTTGGACCACTACTAATTGCTGCTTATTTTCACTGTTGTAAGACCAAGATTTTTCTCTTGACACACTAATTGATTCAGAGCAAATCAAAATATGTAGATACAACTCCTAAATGAAGGAGCTCAATATGGAAAGGTAGTCTGAACAGAAATTATTACTAACTGCAATAGTTTTTACCTAAGGAGGAAATATGATCTCAACTTCAGTTTCACAAAGATCAGCTTCAATTAAATTACTGTCATTCTAAATGAGATCTTGCTATTAAAATAGAATAATTTATCATAAGCAGGCAAAAGAATAAAAACAAAGCCGGTATTAAGAAATATTATGAAAATTAATAGAGTGTAGAAGCATAAGAACCAGTATGCCATTGCATAATCATATATACTGAACATCAGTATATCATATATACTGAACATCAGTTTATCACCTCATGACAGTTAAATTATAGATGCTAAACATTTAAATGCTTTTAAGAAGTGACCAGAAAACACACTGAGGAAAAATTCATTGATGGCAATGGAGTATAAAAAGTTGGCATCACTATCTGGCACAGGAGCTGCAAATCAACAGCAACTGTAATAGTACCCTGATCAAGCAGAGTTGCACCTTTCTGAGTAGTACTGGGCACATCTATAGAAAAAATTAAGTTGAATTGCCATGCATAAGAATTTTTAAAGTACTGAAATATTCAAGCTATTTAATTCTCCTTCAAAAAGGGTTTTATTTGTACCACAATTCATGCCATTTTTACTTGGAGGCAGGAGACAGCCTCAAACCATCTATTTTTGAAGTCTACACAGTTGATCTTTTTACCTGCCCAAAATATTTAGCTGTTTGAGGACAAAAATTGTGTACAATTAGTTCCAAAGAGAACTAAACAACATAAATCTTCATATGATGAGCTCTCTCCAATTTAGTAAACAAGATGAAGAGTGACTACTGCTAACATTTATCTGAAACTTCCTATAATAAAAGTCACTAAATTGTATAAAATTAAATAAAACTATATTAGTTAATACTTTTAAATATTCATCAGGACATCACACGGTATTTATTAATAAATGGTTGCTTCAGCTACTCAATTAACCATGCACTTCATTAATTTGTCGTAAACAGGAAAGTGTTTATTAAGATCACCCAAACTGACTTAAGCCTTCTCCAGTTAGTGATAAATGGAAACTTGCTGCTTTTACTCAAAACCTTTTAAACATCAACCCACTAATTACAGCAGCCAACCTATCATCTAGATTATGCTGTTCTTCACCTACACCTACACTTAAAACACAATAGTTACTTCTCACTCCTAATTATTTACCTTAGAATCACTTTCCTTGTGATGTTTGGCACAGGATCGAAGCTGAGTTATCCAGTATTGTTTCTCCTTTGCATCAGCAGCTAGAACAGAAACAAGAAAATGCAGGGAATCGCTCATAAATCAATACTCTTTATTGCACAAGAGGTGACAGAGCCCAACGGAGGGGGAAAGATTAATTATTGATTAGGATGCAGTATAAATCCTAATTTATGCACCACAAGTACACTTAAGTTTTTCAATACAACACATCTTTAAGTACAACACCTGTACTTAAAGAGGCTATGGCCAGTTGGAAGAAATAAACTTATGAGTCTTCTTCATAGTTATCTCCTCCACATGTTAGTAAAAGCAGAACTACCTACCTCCAGATGATGTTTTTGTTCAAATTTTTTCATCTACTGTTGTATTACTTGTCTGTCTTTGTGAAGAACAAGGGCCACACCATAGTATTTAAATCCATAAAAGCTCTACACTCAGGCTGTCAATCAGCTACCAGACAAGCTACCAGCTCCCCAGATACTTAAGTGCTTCTCTTTTAATGGAGTTCAGTCAATCTCTCTAAACCCATGTCGTTCACATGCAACTTAAAGACACAGGAATAAAAATCACGATTTCCCTCACACATCTTCAAAAAGCAGCTTTAAAAATTACTGAAGAATTTGTCTGCTCTCAGATGGCTCCTGTGTAATATAGTAAGTTTGTTTAGGAGAGAGACTTTTTTTTTTCTTAAACTACTACAGGAATCCTCATTAAGAATGGCAATACAGAGTTGATAATTTCAGTAAATATTTCCTCTTACTTCCTCTGCTATTGAGTATCTTAATGATTATTAAACCAGCATAAAAATTGTTTTCTGATTTTAATCAAATTCACAGACATCATTAAATTAAAAGCAGCACACTGTAAGCATTTGATAATTTCAACTGATTGAAAAAGCATAATGAAACAACAAGTGTTCATGATTTCTAGCTGTGCAACTTTCTAAGTATTTTAACTGAAATTCTCCCTGGTTGTTCCTGAATTCAGTTCTGTGTATGAAAGCAACACACTGTACCACAGAGGACTCCTGCATGCTCAGTCCTGCTGAACAACTGATAACCTGTGGTCAGATTAAAACTAAGAATAGTTTTGTTACACTGCATTACGTATAATTTTTTTAAATAACATTTTATTTTTTTTATAAATTAGTTTGATATGGAAGCATCATGATCAATCAACCATACAAAAAATACCTTATGATCAGAACACTGTCATTTTTTTCTTCCTTTTTTGTAAATATTCCAAAGTAACTCCCATATACCCTATATTGTCTGTCTCAAACATGGGAATGAGGGAATTGAAAATTTTGTTACGGGTGCATTCAATTACTCCAAGACTGCTAAGAACACAGTATCGTAGCAGCCTCTCACTGGCATTTTTCCCTTCTCTGACCCATCATCAGATTCATTACTGCAAATTATGTGCAGGATGGTGGCAGGGGAGAACAATAATAGAAAACAAATGTTATGCTGTGGACAGCAATGAAAGCAGCTTTTTCTTCCTTTGGAAGCTAATAAGATATCGCACTCAATCAAAATTCCACAGTAACAGATTACAGAAGCCACCTTGAGGTACCTACCAGCCCTGAAAATCTATACATTGTAAAGTCACACGTACTTAACTCCAGATTACTCCTCCACTGTGTTTTAAAACACGGTACAGCTGTACAGCCACTACTTTCTGACAGCACAGGGAAGTAAAAGAGAAATGAGACATAAGAGATGCAGAAGTGGGAATGGAAGAGAAGAACAATTCAGCTGGCACTGTGAGCAGCACTGTACCTCTTAACTTGTACATCTCTCCGTTAGCAGAGTAGACCACCAACATATGCGGCACTTCATCACCGGGCGATATTATAGCTCCAGCTAAAGACAAGGCTCCTCGTGGCTTTGGGCTCTGGTTTTTAGTTTGTTCGTTCATGAAATACTGCAGAACCCCTGTCTCAAAGTCCAGCACAAAGTACCTGTTGAAAGAAATTACAAGCATATAGTATTTCTGCAAAGCTTTTCATGCATTTACCCAACAAAGGGCACAGACTGATCTTAAATCAAGATCATAAATATACAAATGAGGGTAATTTTTGTAATTACAATTTTATAAGGTACTGTTATTTTGATCATTAGCCTTGGTGTTTCAGGAGTAGGTGATCTATTCTTTTATTTGTAACACAAGCCATTTCACAATAAACCAACAGCTAGGGCTGAAAGAACACACAAACAAAAAATAAACTGGGTTGCCCAAGTGCAGTACATGAAAGTGAAGGTATTTCAAAGTTGGTGTGTCAGCCTCAAGAGTTGAAAGCATTTTTTTCTTCCACAAATAAACCCATCTTTCACAACAGCACAGATCCTAAATTCCATTTTCCACTGGAAATCTTCTATGCTATTACACGGAACTATTATTTAACACTAACCCTTGACCAAGAGAGAACAGACAGCAACCTCCTGGCTCATATGAAGGTCAGTCTACTACAACACTCAAGAGACTTGAGTGAAGATCACACAAATGCAGGTTACCCCCTTAGCTGCTTCTAAAAAACCACCCCTAACAATTTGTAATACATACTATTTGTGATTGTTCCTCTAAAATAAGATTACCACAGGTTGCATGAATTTATGTACAATATTTCGGAAACTGATTATTCAGACTTCTGTGGCTTTGTACATCCCAAATCTGCTCAAGTTACCACTTTGTTGTGAAGGAAGTATTTTGTCTTAGCTCTTCATCAGAACATCTGATAGAACATCTCTAACATCTCTAACACCAGAACATCTCTAACCTTTCCCACCACAGAACATTTTCAGGATTGTCTTCACAGCCTGCAGTTATTGGTGGTGGCCTGCTCCATTCTTTATTCAAGCTAAATAAGCCTGGACATGATGCAAACAGTTATTGCCTATGATTTACAGCATTTCAGACATTTTGCTTGGGACCCCTTCCTTTGCCACAGTTATGCTCAACTCTCTACTGCCACTGCCTTCACATCAAAGCAAAGATCAAATTTTCTTTCAATTGTTACAGATTAAAAACCCTGTCCCAAAGAGTTCTGAGCTAGTGTATCACTACACCCTTCACTTCTGCCCTGACTCTGTCTCCCACAAGCACTTCTGCATCCTTTCCTTCAAAAAACAAATGGAAAGCTCCTCCCCTTTTGCAATCATGTAGCACATCGCTTCACCTTCCCTCTACAGGTTATCTTCACCACAAGAAGGACTAGATGAGTGGGAAGCTGGATGCCAATCACATTTTCAATAGCAGTGTTAAAAATAAGGATGCCCTAAAAGGAAATTGCCAAAATTTTAGATTACCTTACTGACTTGTACTGTACCAGTTCATAACCTTCCTGTTGCATTTGGCTTTCAAATGATTTTACAATACTACTCTTCCACTAATAAAGCATTTTTTCTCTTCAGGTCACTTAGTAGGAGAAAATGATGCACTTAACTGCAGAGGTAAACAGCAGAATTGGAAAAAATTTTTTTTTAAAAGTCAGACTTGCGCTTTTCATAGTAAATTTAAATTTTGCTCATTCTCATTTTCCCTTGTCCATTTTGGGAGCATCTGTTACATACTCAGGAGAAAAAGCAGAGCACTAGACAGAAGTGATGCCGTGTCCCTGAGAAAATTACACAGTAGGTTTACCCTGGAGCTAATGCTTCTCCCTATCATCTCTGAGCTCAGCAAACAAGTCTATACTTTATATGTAGTGATGTCCATTCCAAGCCTGTCCCATCCTCATTGTAATTTCATTGTCCTTTTATTGTTCAGGTACAAATAATTTATTTCAACATTTTTTTATCGACTTGGAAATCACCATTTTGATTACTAAAGTATAGCTCTACAATTAACAAAAGGAGGAACAACAGCTAGAGGAGGGAAAAAAAGGAAAGAAAAGGAGAGGCAAGAAAAAGTCTCTTCTTCTATTAAGACCAAAGAATTTGGGGAAAAAAGTTCCTCTGAGTCTACTAGAACAGAATCTATAAAGTTACATAAACACTACGAGCACTTCAGCTCAGAACTTTTGCATGCTAGACCAGCAAAGCACTCCCAGAACGACTGTAAGCTCCACAAAAATGGGCTTTGCATTGGCTTAAAGCTACCCCAGGGAAGGAAACCAGCCGTTCGAGTACAGAATATACTTTTACCAGCATAATGACATCAGACAGCAGCAACTTCAGCAAATTCCCAAAAGCAGAGACGGCATCCGTCCACATCCTTGTTATCACAGCTACAGCAGTAGTGTTAACTGGACCTTCTGGCCAACCACAACCTATTTTATGTACAGTTTCAGAAAAACAGAACATCACCGCTGGCCTTGTACCTTAGGTTTTTTGTGATGATGTCTTAGAAGCCTGTAAAAGCAAGCAATGTTTCTAGTAGAAACCAAGCAGTAATTTTGAGAAAGAAAAAGGTAACCAGTTCTCACAAGCCCTCACATCACCCTCAAGTATTCTGCCTTCTTTCTTGTCCCCAAAGAACCGGGAACTTTCCACAAGTACCTTGGCCGTGACACTGCTCACATCAAACGGAATCAAGCATTTCCTTTTCAAAGGTTATGGTTTGATGTGGAACTCCCCTCTTCACCTTTCACACGGTGGTATCACAGAAAAAGACAAGAATAAACTGCACAGACAACTATAGCCTCACAAAAGAAGCAGGGAGATAACACACTTTGAAAACTGCTAAAAGGATAGAAAAAGCCAGGAGAAGGAATAAGGAATTAAATGTCAAATCAAGCAGTGCAAGGCTTCATACAAAGGAGGTGGAGAAGGGAGGAACACAAAGAGATACAAAAAACAGGAGCAGCTTTAAAAACATTTTCTCGCATCACAGACCAAATGATGACCCAGTTCAGACCATCACAAAAACACAGAAGAAATGGAGACCAGAGTCTTTCATTAACTGAGGTTGGAAAAGCATTACACATATAAAGCAGAACAGAAGAGAAGGGTACGTGCCCCATTTTAGAAGCGCTGTGCAGCTGAATCAAAAGGACAGGGATCTCTTTTAACTTCTAAAAGTCATTTGTTCTGCCTACCAGGGAAATAACAACACTAACCTCTCTACAACTGATTCATCTTACCACCTTATCCTTATTTCTCTACTGGCCTTGCTCACATTTACCCATGATGTCATATTTCTGTAATTAAATCACAGACACCAGTGAAAACAAATATACTCTTTAGAGAACAGTCAGGCAGGAGGTAGCACAGCCCAGTTATGTCATACTTCTCATACAAAAAATTAGTGCTATAGAGAAATTGTGAAACCACTGCTCCTGAAAGATACTTCCAAAAGACAGCTAAATTTTTCTGTTATTCCAAAACCAGAACAGCATTTTTTTTAATTAATAGTCTTTAAAAGAGCCCATCTAGAGGTAAGGTAGTAATTACCACTTAAGCATACTTTAAGCAGTTTTAACTGCTTAAGCACCATTCAAAATAGACACGCAAAATTACAGGCAAGAAAGTGCAGGCTACTTCACAAAAGAAAAGCCAACGGATATCTCACTCAGATTCACATCCATTCAGAGAGCAGAAGCTTCCTGATCCTCTGGCCCAGCTTTCCTCAAGTTCCTAAGATCCATCAGGATACTCCCCCTCTGCCATTCCAACCAAAAGCAGAGCCACTACCAACTGACATCAATTACAAGTGAAAACATTCACCACACTTTGCAAAGCTGAAATCTGACACTATCAGAATTGCTACATTTTGAGTCATCCAGGAGTTTGTCAGTAGAGCCTGATGACCATTTATTTCTCTTTTACTTCCCATATTTCAAAATCAAGGGCCTCTCTGCATAAATCCTAAGTCTTATAAATTCTACAACTGTGTTAATTAAACACTCATGGTGTTTCACCATGCTCCTCATCCATTCACTCATTCATTGATTCACAGCCATTTAAAAAAAATTTAAAATGTCAAGCAGAACATGCATGACATGCTAGGGAGTGTAACTGTTGCCTTCTGAATTCTTAGAAGGGAAGTGTCAAACACTGTACTAATAAACCACTTCAACTGGGTTTGCTTCCACTAATAGGAGCATTTATTGCAGTAATAATTGTAACATGTTCATATAATTATATAGTATTACAATAATTTATCAGTAGTTCCCTATTCAAGAAGACTTTAAGAAAAAGCAATGACTGTGCTTTAAAGAGTGATAAAATGCTGGTAGTATAGCAGAAGATGAAAGTGCTCTACTACTAGAGACTGTCACAGAACAGCAGGCAAACAATTCTTTCATGAAAAAAATTGACACTTCACCATTATACCAGATTTGAGACAATAGTTTTTTTAATGGTAAAAGCTATACATAAATATAAGAAGCACATAAGACAAACATTTCCCACATAATTTACTCATCTAACTGGATCTAAGAATTTTAATTTTCCCATTTCCAGTCAAATTAATAATTTCCATATTCTCCAGTAGAAATGAATACTTTAGTAAGTAAATACTAAAAAATAAATCACATTTCTACATATTTCATCATTCAATTACACACCATAACATGGTGCACTGCTCCTTGAAGCTGTCACTCAGATGCAAACCTGCAATGCACCCAAAATTATCCTCCCAACAGAAAAAAACACATCAAATAAGTTTCTTCTTTTCTTCCCTTATTCTGAACACATCCCAGAAACCAACCATCTGAACCTGTGTTTTCACTACTCTGCAATCCTAAGTTTTCAATGTAGGATTGCTAAATCTTTCCATTGTGTAATGCATTCCTAGCAATTTGAATACTCCTCACACCCTTCTTTCCCAATTAAGTCAGTTTTCTGGATCAGATTTTGTACAACTTCCAGTTTGAATCCATAATGTGACAGAGATCTTTTTATACAGATATTTGCAGCTGGACTACTACAGTCCCAGTCAAATCTTCAATTTCTGACTCAATCTTCTAGAACAGCCTCACATCTTTTGGAAAGCAGCATCGTATTAATTATGTCCTTAGGTTCATAAGGGTAGCCTACGCTGGAGTCCATGCTTCATAGTTGGACTCTGTCTCTGCCCAGACTTTATGTTTAAAATTGGTATGGATGTCCAAATACTGCACACTAGCACAGACAAATCCTTCTGACCAAAGACAAAAATCTTCCATATTTCCATAATTTCCAAACAACAAAACTGTTTTCAGTATTTACGACCTAACACAGCAAGTACTTCAGGATGGAGAGGAATGCTGGGTTGTTTCTACAGTAGACTAGCTTTTTTCACCTTTTTGGAGATTTTTTTTCCCAGTTACTTAACTGTTCAATGAATAGAGAACTTTTCTTTCTTAAACACCACTTTACGTCTTCTACAGCCATCGTTTTTCCAAAGCCAGTCTCACAATACATACTTTATTATCTATTTTTTATTTTGCTTTAGTCATAAAAATGCAAATTGTTTAAATAAAATACATTTCTTTAAAACAGGACAGTATTCACCTAGATTTAAAACCCTGACAGGCAGCATCACCTTCCCTACCACACTGGAAAAGTAACAATTCATGTATTTTCCCTTCTCAGACTGCTGAATTCATCATTCCAGACAATGTGACAAATACTATGCTCTACTCCATACTTCAGCACCAAATTAACTCAAGAACAGAAGCAGCTCACAACAGATGAATTTCACTACTTTCTTCTTCAACCACCGTTCTCAACATTTCGGAGTTTCCAAATACGTTTTCCTTTTACTCTATTGCAATCTCCCCCCGTCACTGCCAGCGTATGTTCTTAAGTGATTCCATAACTCTCTAAAGGAAAATTTTCAAGAATAAGAAATCAAACTTTCTGGTAAATTTCTTCCTTTTTTTTAAAAGTAATTTTAAAATAGGTAAGAACTGTAGGATAGAAAGTAAATTACTGCATCAAAGAAAAGCAGAATTTATGGCTCCAGTAACTGAATGAGATGTCACATAGAAATATTTCATTTTTAGGAAACTGTATCTTAATAGGACATTCTGAACACCACATTTATACAACTGCTTCTTTTTCTCCCCTTTTACCTTGACCCATAAAATTAATGGAATTATTCAAGTCAATAAAGATATAGCATGGCACGCACACATTCGACAGCCAAGGACTTCATTATTAAAAATTATCTCCAAAGTTGTCATTTAAAGACTGATGATCAGGAGAACATGCTCACATTTCAGTAACTCTACCCTCCTTTCTGCACGGAGGTTCCTCAGTTTATCATTTTTTAACATAAGAAAGTGTAAGAACCACAATATTCATTAAAAGCTTTACTGACTTTGAGTATCTCTGTATGAAAACTGGATTTTTAGAACAGTAATTTTTCTGCATTACTGGAATTCAGTCAAGATGAACTACAATTTGCTGGATACTTTTAGAGGTGTTCCGCATCTAAAATGCGGTTAAGAAACAGAGGAAGTATTATCCACAGCTAACAGATAAACTGTTTGTTTTTGCTGATCATGCCCCTCATGATTTCAACATCCACAGAATTCTCACACAAATAAAATATTAAGAGAAATCTCCTTCCCTGTCTTGTCAAGCCCCAGCAAGCCCTCTTTATGAACCAGAACGTCACTTCTTTCTCAGTGAAGAAACAATTGCTACTGACCAGCTCATCAGGTCATCAACTTCTGGCTTACAATGCCAATTATTTTCAAGTGTCTGAACTTCTCTGTAGTTAAGAATGGATATGTTGCCCAGATTTTACAGAAAAAGAGACTACAGTACAGATAAACATTAAAAATTGCTTCAGGGTTGCTTTTTAGGAAGGAGGGAGGAAGAAAAGGCCTAAAAATAATGCATCCATCAGGCTTTGAATTCATAGAGAATTGTGGAAAAGCACATTCCTCTACTATGTACTGATCTATGCTTCAGTATAACATGGTCATGCTGAGGGGTAGCAATTGCAATTTAGGGGCAAACATAAACAAAAGGTACACAGTTGAGTTTGATACCATTAACAGCACCTCCTGCTCACAGCCCATCACACTGGCTGGCTACCCAATGCTACTTCATGTCATTTAGTAATCCTTGCCACCTTGCTTTCCCTTGCTCCTAATTCACTACTACTTAACAATTAAGCAGACTCAAATTTTTGTACTGAGTGTCAAGAGAAAAAGGACATAACTGGGGGAATAAATGGGCTGGTGTGATTTTAATTCTAGAAATGTTATTATCCAGCTCAGTTCAGGTCACGGATTAAAAACAGAGCTTCCAGGCAGGAAAATATGCTTTCCTACATAAGAAAAACAATGAAGACCTAAAAAAAAAAAAAGGAATGAGTACTTACATGTCACTTCTAATGATCTGCATGTAATGAAAAGATGTTAACCTTTAGAAAGGCACAATTCTATGAGATTCTAAAACAAGATCAAGGAAACACACTAACCAACCAGTTACACACACACACCAACAACTTCATTCCCCATCTGAGGGGAAGGCAGTGCTCTGCATGACACAAGGCTCAGCAGCTAAATTGGTTCTCACAGAAGCCAATCCCAAAGGAGTTGTTTGCAATCATCTGGACACCAAATGGAAAGAAGCTGTCAGGTTCCTCTTCTTCCAGTCCCACTTTTCTACTTTATCCAGGAGCAAGGCTTTGCTCCTTTGAGAAAGTAAAATTGCAGACACCTACTTTGCAGCCTCTATGGACAACTGCTTCTCTGCTCCAAGTCTGTGTGCAGTATTGTTCTGTCCCAACCAGCAATAAAAATCCCACCAATAAACAAGGCAGCTATCAGAAATCAAGTGCTTCACTTTCTTCTGTTATCCCAAAATCTAGCTAAATTGGGCTTTACATTCAGATGTTTAGCTTTCACCTAGTCATCCTCAAGAGGTTGCAGAGAAGTAGAATGCATGTAGTCAAGGAATATTCCAGTTGCAAAGTACCTTAAGAATACCCAGAGAAACAACTGTTAGAAGAACTTATTATCAAACTTGGTGAGAGTCAGTAAGTGACAAAAACTAATTTGCTTTCATTTTTGTAACAAATCACCTACCAAGAAAATCCAAAAGCAAAAACACACAAAAATGTTTACACTGGGGGGACAGGGGAGAGGGACACACACATTAAAATTGGAAAAAAACTGAGTTTCTTCCCCAAAATAAAGGAAAAATATATATGTAATGAGACAATCAATTATGTCTGGCGTGTGAAAGAAGCTTTCACTTACTATTACTTGTAAATCTCTCTACTCACATTAGCAGTTATCAAAACTGCTGTTGAGCAAACAACATAGCTTTAAACATCTCCCAAAATTACACCAGCTATGCCAGGAATATTATTGCCTATTCTTTTCTGCAACACAAAACCCCACCAAAACTGCAAGTGACACAGAAATATTTGACCTTCTGAAAAAAACATGTCACTTTTTTGCTTGACACTTTGTGTAATACGTTTCAAAAGATCTGACAGGTTTGGCAAGCACACTTCACATCAAAAATTGCCTGGTGCCTAGCGTCAATTCATCTTTCACTAAGTACTTGTAAAAAATATAGAATTACATAAACAGCTTAGAAATTGGCCTAACATACCAAAAAATACAACTCTCCAACAAACTAAATACCAAATTTGAAGGAAAGTAATCAAAAAGAAGGCAGCACTGAAGGCAGCTGCTCAGAGCACTGAGTCTAACAGTGACTGACACTACTATGTATTACTCTTTCAACAGTCTCTCCTTTAAGTAGGGACACGCACGCACACACGCAGAACACACTTCCAAGATGGTAATATATGAAGACAAATCAATAATGAAGTGAGATGTGACCAAGGGCAGTATTTTATGGAGATTTCTGTCTGCTACTTGTCACATCCTGCAGGAGACTTCACAGATTCACTAGAGAAGATGTGACCTTTGCTCGGTCTTTCTGCTACTTGCTATTACAACATGCACAAATGAATCAAATATATTCATTTGACAGCCTGGTTCTCATGAAACATAATGAGAGACTCGCAGCAAATTCAGTCACCTAACATAATGCCCCCACATCACACAGTCTCAGAGCCTGGAATTACTGGTTTTGTATCAGCACTACCATGCAACAGAGTTTAAACAAAACCACATCCCACTGAATGTGTGAGTCAGTCAGGCCTAAATCACCATTTTATCTCAAAATACTACCATCTGTAATCCAAATTCTTTACAATTGCAGCTACTAAATTTTAGCAATCCCAAACATAAACACCCCTGAAAAAAGCTGTTGAACAAAAAACTTACATTCAATTGAAATATCCCCACAACCCTCTCCAAGGAGAGCTTGCCCTCTGAACTACATTACTAGAAGGTCATAAAATGTATGAAGGGAGCAGTAAACCCTCATATAGTCACACACCCTGTGGCTAACACACACGATCTTCCACTGGCTACATCCTAAGCTTTATTATCACTTCCCCCTTATGGTGTACCAGTGATGAACTGAACCCTTATTTACAGAAGTAAAGTTGGTTTATGTTTCCCTGACTAGTACCTCCCAACTCTTCCCCTCTCTTCTCCAACAACTTGCATTCCTCACTGGTAAGAATTAACCCAGCACTACTGCTATTGAATATTATGTCCCATCTAGGAGAAGCACCTTCAGACATCTGCAGATTTTAGTTCTCTTTTGCTGCCAAGAATTACAGACCGTATACAGAAAAGCACTCAGCTATGAGAAAACCAATACGACCCTGAGTTTTTATGCCAGACCTGACGTTAGTTAGGATTTCACCTGGAGATAAAATACTTTCAGGGACTGAAATATTAATGAAACAAACAACAAAGGCACAGGAAGTGACCCTGGACAACAGCACAAACGAAGCCGAGGAGACAAGCACTGGATGACAAACCAAGAGATGGCCTAACACCTCCAGGCATGAATATCAGGCAAACTATTCAGGTAATCAGACCACAAAACTCACAGCAAAGACTGCAAATAGAAGTAGCTCGAATTACAAGACTACTCTAGTTTCAATTAGAGTAGCTGTAGAGTAGTTCAGCTGCTTTCAAGAACTGCTTTTTGCTCAGTTTAACAATGAGTACAGAAATTAGGAGGATCATTCAAATTGTATCTTCAGCTAATGACAGAGACAAAAGGAGTCTGTTATCTCAGCCCAAACTATTTGGCCTGCATTTCTTCATGTTAAAAGCCAGGGAAATTATCTATGTAGGTAAACCCTGACGTTCCTCACTGGTAAATATGATCCCATATTCAACAGTAACAGCCTGTAGTGGTAAGTCAGGAATCTTCAGGGAGTTGACCTGCACATAAATAAAAAGGAGTAAATGTCAATGCAAGCAAAATGGCCATTGGAGTCCTTTCAAATTCATTTTAACTGCTTACTGGAAACCAAAGTTGCTTTAAGACACACTAAAAACCTCAAAGCCAGAAGAAAGACATGCAACTCTATTGACAATTCTATTCTAACAACTGCACTATTTTGTATACAGTAATTACTGAAATAAATAGCTAAATCACTGAACTGTCTTCACTATTACTTCTCTCTTCCCTCATTTTTTATTTTTGAACCTGAAACATAATAGTTTAGATAGCATTCATAAAGCATCTTAATAAAAAGATGTCACCAACCTAAAAGTTTTCAATAGAAACATGTTACTGAAAATTAATTAGAACAGTCACATGCCACGATTTATTGAGACAAAACATCAATTTTACTACAACCACTCTGCTGCCAACAAGCAAGAGACAATCTACAGAGGAAATGAAGTGGAGGGATGAAGGAGCAGACAAGCAGAACAGTTTGGCAATGCAATGTGCCAAAAGGTTTTCATTAAATCTACCTAAAACTAAATAAACTGAAGTCTGAAGAAACATTTGACACTGCAGTTTAAAAAAGCACTTTAATAGCTAGACTTCCAACCACCATCCAGAATAAACACTCTCCTGCACTGGATTGTATGTACATTAGGCTAATTATTAGGCTAGTGAAAATTGAGGGGTTTGATACTTCTCACCAATTTCAGAGAGATTTAATTATGTTCAAGTTACTGACATGAAATTCTAAAGAATGTGACACTCCCTTGGAAACTAAAATCCTTTCAAAAACTGTATTTAATCTTATTTACATTTCATGTAATCTCCATGGATGAAGACTTAGGAAATCAGCAGAGACATCCTCTTACCATTGCTTCCATTCTATGTGAACAATTCCATTCCAAAACTTACGTTACTGAAGAAAATACATGAAGTAGCTTAGGTATTTCTCAATATATATAATTCCTTTATAATCAGTTAACTAAAATGAAGGGGGAAAAAGAAGGTTAAACATTAAGATATGAGTCCAACTTACATCTCCAAACTCTTATCACTTTATTTAGGCTGAAACACGTTTACATCACAGTCCACAGCAATGGTGCAAAATAAACAGCAACTGTTCCCCCAAAATCTCAATAAAAGGTTATATCACATAATTGGGCAAAGTCAAAAAAACAGCCCTTAAAAAGTAGAAGTGAAATCAGTTGTAAATTCTCTCTCTCCCTCCTCAAGGGAGAATTACTGACTTGTTCTTTAAAAACCTAGTTCAGTTGACCTAGCCTTTCCCTATTTGATGTCAGGCAGAGCTTCTGCTCTGTCACCTTCTATTCTCTGTCCCCATCACTGCCCAGTAGCAGCACACAGCAACACATCCCAGTATAGCCAATCCAGCAATGAGAGCTGGAGTCAGAATAACACAGCCAGATCAGTCCTTGGGTAAAGGGGAACTTTGCAGAGTCATGCATACAGAAGGAAAAAAAACAATTTCTCTTCAACTACAAACATCACATGGAAACCACTGAATTTTCAGTATTTTCAGCTGTAGATCTGTGTGCATACACTTGATACCAGGCTGTAATTTGGCACAGGCTGACTAAGAAGCTGCAGCTCTCATGCCCTGTGGTGAACCCATGAGCTGGAAAGCTCCTGGCTCAGGTACAGGGAGTGAAGGTGCCTCAGGAAAGGTATTTCAAAAGGCAGTTCCAAAACCCAAAAATACAAGAACCAAAAGTACGTAACAAGGTAACAACTAAAAGGAAGACACCCATCTGGTTTACACTATTGCCAAGCAGCCAACTACTTCACCGTATAAATATTACTATCAAGATGAATCCAACTGGAGCTCTCCCTGAACTGCAGCTGAACTGCATGCCAGGTGACTTTCCCCTTGAGCAGGGACACTTCTCAATGATTAAGATTCCTTACTTGACCAAGAGATCCTTCCTTATGCAAAGCAGAGAGATCCCTTACATGTGACAGATTCTTGGAGAAAGACTGACAGCATGTTGAATTTACTCTAATAAAACACTGCCAATCCCCTTAGCTGCTTAGTATTATTATAGACATTGTACAGATAATTTCATTACAGATAAACTTTTCTCCAAGTCTGAGACTAAGATTGGATCCAGCTCCATGTATTCTCCATAAGGAGTTAAGAAAGCAAGGGGGTCCCCTCTGAACCTTGTGACTTAATGTGTCCTCCTTACTCTTTGCATATCTGGTCTACAGTGTGAATCACTGTAACTTGATTCTAATTCAACTTTCCTGTGTATATTTCTTCTATTCAGTAATCAATAAGGTGAACTTTGCCATCAAGTTTATTGAACCTCGTCAAACCATTGCTAAACCTTTTTTAATTCCATCAAATTTATTTAACAGTCAATTTATTATTTTGCCTTACCATAATGCTGCTTCCTTCTTCTGAATGAGGTGTATATTCTACTCATCCACAATAAAGTCGCATGCATTTGTGATTGTACATAGCAGTCCTTACTTGACAGCACAGAGAAGCTGTTGCTGCCCCATTGTTAACTTTCAACTACCCCAAACTCCTGGGAAGTAACTTATTACTCAATTACGTGCAACTACTTTCTCCCAGGCTGAAAACATAGCCTGCCCCACAACTACTTTACTAATAAGAATCTTCGATAGTCAAAAAAACTCGATAGTAACAACATTTTGCACCACTCAGTACCAGCAGTCCTGCCAAATTAGTTTCCACTGTGCTCACATTTTAAAATTACAAAACACCTTCTTTCAGGAGCCTCCTATATTACATTACATATGCTTCTGTAAAATCCCCTGTTGCATCTTACTGAATTACTGAGAAGAGTCATAGTGTCTGACCAGCTGGCAGGTAAGTACTTTCAGATAAAATTTGACATCATTCTTAATACAAAAGCAATTAGTCTGCTCTACGAAAGTAAAACTCTCTAGTAACTTTTTTAAAGCTTAACAATTTCTGCTGTCATTCCTATAGTTACAATCATGCTGCCGTTAAAAACAATATGGGAATTGCTGATCTAATCCACCCTCCCACACAAAAATAACTTCTTTGCCATAACTGAAACTATGGACTTTTGATCTATGAATAGCTATGAACCAACAGCTTCAAAAAGAAAGTTTAAATTCTTCTTAAACTACTACATGGGTATTAAATAAATTAGGCCAATAATGACAATATTATAGCAAAATCAAATTATTTTAAACATGCTGACAATGCCTCTGCTTATCAATGGCAAAAAGCAGAATGACCTGCCTGGAAAAGGATAAAACTATGGAACAAAGAACTAACTTAATGAGATAAATAAAACATCTCTTAGAGTCTGCTTCAACTTCCGATTTTTATAGTCTCTAAGGTCAGGTTTGTGCTCTTCCCTTCAGACAAAGGTAAAAACCAGCACTAAATATAGCAAAACAGCAGGCTTTTTTCCACATGACAGGAAGTAACATCAACTTGTGAGGTATCTATTAGACTAAGTTTAATGGTTCTAGTAACAGCTGAAACCCCAAATCTTACTTTTAGTGCCTGAACATTTAGGCTACATTTCAAACTTCTTCATGAACTTCCACAGTCATGACAATGAAATGCTACAGGGAGATTTGGAAGAAGGAAAGTTGTTGTAGCTCAACCATTTCCTCAGCTAACAGATTTAAGCAGTATGTTTTCTTTCAGTTACCAAAAGTCCACAGCTTTAAAAAAACAAAAGCAAGTAAAATTACTCAACCACACTAAGTTCTCTTCAGTAATGACCTAGAATTTATTTCAATGTCTTTCCTGCGAGTGTAGTTTAAAGACTTCGTCCATCTAGCTTTTTTCCTTGTTCCTAATTATGATTAAAAAATCAATGGTGTGTTAAGTAGTTCTCTACTTCTCCACTTGTTTGCAGTCTTTTTTTAGTTCATTATCAAATGTTATCAACTGTTTGCAGTCTTAATAGATGCTGCTCCTTAGCTGATAGTTTCTCTTATCTGACACCACAAATAGACAACATAAGATTTATTTCCACTTCTTCCTTCCCCCAAAAATAACTCCTCTTGCTCATTGTATCTGAGACATCCAGACAACAACCAGAAATGCTCAAGCAAAAAAGGGGAGCAGGGAAAAGTCTAAAAAGAAATACCCCAACTGAAAATTTGAACTACAGAGAGACACATTTTTTTAACAGCCATTTCAAAAAACTTACTATTTCTCAAAATGAAACATTGCAAAGAGGTACTATTCATTCACTTTAAGGAGCACAAACTGTTAAGTCTCTTTCCTAACAGAGGTCTGACATTTGAAGGTCACTCCTGCTCTGCAGTGCTCTTTGGTACCCTACTACCTTGCCTTCACCACAATACTCAGTACTCTCGCTGGTCCTGCACTGCAGCATTTGACAAGGCAGCCTTCTCTGCTTTTCATTTCGAGCACTGACAAGCAGACAGTATGATAAAAGAACAGTAAAAAAAACAAGCAAAAAACAAAAACCACACCAAAACAAACACAAACAAACAAACAAAAACCCAAATAAACAAAACCAAAAAACCCACAAATTAGTTGGAGAAAAAGCTTAAGAACAGACTAAACACCAGCAATAAATTTAGGCATATTCTTAGACTCCTCTAAGAGCAAACCTCATGCTTGTTGTTAGAACTGCAGTAGCCAGATTCCCTACTATGCAGTCTCTGAAAGAATGAAAGAGCAGATAACAACACACAAAAAGAATTTCAGGAAAAAATTTGATAGCAGGGATTTCAAGAAAGAGAACTTTTTTCCTATGAAGGCAACAACAAAAGGTGGTTTCATTTTCTACTTCAGCAGTATAAACATGATACAATTTAAGCGAACCTTTGAACCCACTGTTGGCAAATGTGTACAGAAAGTAGGTGCAAGGGGAGTGGAATAAACCAACTCACAAGTCTAAAATACTCTTAAACACAAGAGAGCCATCCAAGAGTCCAAGTCCCTAACACAAGACAATGCCACCAACAAACAAAAAGTGTAAGCACAGAACAAATGGAGGTAACAAATAAATAAATTCCCAGAGCAGAAATAATTTTCACATTTCCAGAACCAAGTTAATTTCATAATTCTATTATTTTTCTGTTTAAAAGCAGGCAATTCAGCATTCTAGTAATTAAATCCAGTTGAGGGAATTATTTAATGAAAGTTAAACTCACCATGAGAATTCAGAGTAGATATTTTCAGTCTCTCAGACATCTGTTCCTGATGTCCTGACATCATCTCAAGTAAAAAATATCTGTGAGAAACTGCACTGTATTTTTGCCTATACCAGCTGGTTTCTCTATTACTAGTGACAGTTCCACTAAGCTTTCCAGCTCCCTCAGTTGAGACACCTATTTCCACCTCTTGTGCTCAATCTGTTCAAGTGCCACTTTTGAAAAATCCATTTTACAGTTCAAGGGGAATAAAACCTACAAAAAGCATCATGTTGTTAGCCTCCTCTCTGGAACCTGAGGTCACAGCTCATCTACCTCTAGTTTTCAGCACTTGTAATATTTTCATAACTGATCTCCTTACTTTCAAATATTTTCTTCTCTTCAGTCCATCTCCTACAGCATTACTCCCCCTACACTTCTGTCACAGTATCAAAAAGCAAGATCAAATAAATGGGATAGCGAGAGATCCTTAGAACATGGAAAGGAGGACAGGCAGACTCATATCAGTTAATCCAATCTTACAGAAAAGCTTAATATTCCACTGCCAACCTGTTTGTTCAGCTCAAGGAGCAAGACTACAGCTGGCAGCTGCTCAGCTCTTTTCCTGAAGCCTTTAATTCTTCCATTTAAAAACTAGCATAGAGAAAAGATAAGAACCTATGTGAAGAGCAGCTGTAAGCTGCTCCAGTCTGCTTAGACAGTCCAGCTATTTTCTGCAGCTCGTCCCTCAACTCGAGGATTCCCACTAGAAACCCTATGCCCAAGGAGCAGCCACCTAAGCCTCCCACCAGTTCCCGCAGTCATCTGACCCCTCTACAGAAGGCCAAAGCACAGAGAGATACTTCCAATACTTTTCCCTCATGAACAGGAGCACGATGTGCTACAGGAAGCCCTGAGCTATATTTGAATAATCTGCCAGCCTTTTGGTTCACAGCACAGCAAAATTACAGTATCTTCACAGGATTTCCTTCGGCCACCAGCATTTAAACCACTGAATAAAGTAAGCTGTGCCATGCCTGCAACCTATCCTTTGGGCCAGGGGCTGTGAATGAGCTCAGTTCAGCTCAACATCTCTCACCAGTGAGCTCACAGGCACAGATTAATCCCAGGCCATGGAGTGCTGAGCACACCAAAGCAGGGCTGTGGGCATTCAGCACAAACCCACAGCAAGACACTCCTGAGTGTCACCTGCCCACACCCCATAAGCAGCACAGGGCATGCAAGGACATAAGGGCTGGAAAAGCCCTGGATTACCAGAAAGCTGCAGAATCAAACCAGCAGCCTGAACCCCCGACCCCCTGGCAAGGACAGAGCAGCTGAGCATGGCTGCCACAACCCACAGATTTTCAATTGCTTGCTGCAACCCATTGATGCCCTGCTCACATCTGAGAGCTCTGCTTTAAGATACTGGCTGTTCTTACAGCTTCTTATGACTATCAAGTCTAAATTAGTATCTTAATTAGAAAAGAAGGATAAGAGTACCAGTGCTTTTCACTAGGGATTTTACTATCAAAATATAACAACTGGGGGGGAAACTAGCAGTCCTGTTAGCAAGTTATTTAATGACAGAAGAAAAACAAGGAATTAGAAGTTTCTGGTGTTCCAGTCTCTGGCTGTGTTTTTCTCATCCAGGAGCAAAGAGATGCAGCTAGAGAGAACTACTCCCAGATCAGGTGGCCCAACTTTCACTTCTAGGGAAAATTATCCACTTTCCCCTAACCAATGCAATTTGGGACTTGGGAGAAGAGATAATTCTGAAATAAGCCTCAATAGCACGTTGAGATTAAAGTGGCCTCCCAGAGAGAAGCAGAGAGAGAAAAGAAGGAATAGAAAAGAAAAATATGAACCACACATTTTATCAGCAGTCTCCAGATTCCTTGCACTATCTCCTTGATGATGACTTTACTTGGCACAGTAAACTGCATTCCTTCTTGGGTGTGGAACAATTGCAGATATACTGCACAATGCCCGGTAAGCATTAAATGTATCCATACACTTAACTGGATAGGACTTGCATCAGCACCAATTCTAACTGTAGTTTTCACAGACTATGGAATCACAGAAATGCCTTAGGATGTTCAAAATAGCTTGAAAAAACAAAAGATAACAAAGGTACTGGCAACAGAAGGGTGGACAGGGAAGTATTGCATGATTATACAGCTAATTTTAAAAAAATAATTTAATTTTACATAGGGATCTTCTACAAAAGGAAGTGACTGTATTAACTAAGATTGCCATACTATGTAAGATTTTTTTTTCTCAGTACATGTTATGTTAAGGACTGGTAAGCATTTCATTTATGTTTTTAAAATGACAGAAAAAGTTTCAAGTATATTCAAGACTACTCCTAGTATATTTTTAGATCCATTAGATTTCAAGCTGACATCTTTTCAATATTCAGAAGCTACTTTGTTGAAGCCAACTTTTTAAGAACAAGAACCTGTCAAAGCAAGATACCGACCGTACTGTATTACAATAATGCAATCCAGTGAGGTTCAAAGCATAACCACATCCCATCGATGGATATTATTGCATAAATTTTCAATTAGCTGCCTTGAGTCAGCAGAGTTTTACTGAGGTTGTATCACAGTTCACCGACTTCTTTGCCAGACCTTCAGAGTTCATCCCTGTTTTGCAATGCCCTGTCCTCAGCAAGAATCATTGCCAGGAGATAGAAACTCTTCACTGTTACTTTCTAGTCTGCAGCTAAAAACATCAAGGAATAAAAGACCTCAAGAAATAATAACCTTCCTGTAAACTGAAAAATTAATGTTTAGATTTGAAAACCATCTTGTAATCAATCAATGAGATTCATTTGTAGACCTCACCATGACACCAAAAAAAGAAAAACAATATATATATTTAATCTAGCAATCATTTAATGAGGAAAGATGGGAGCTGGAGATCCAGCACCTCTTACTCTACTTTTTTTAAGAGTACTCTACTCCTACCTTTTTTTTTTCCTTTACCATTTCTAACAAAACAGAAAGTGAAATAGTTTGAAATACCTTTTATCAGAAGAGTGCTTATCTTCATAAATCTAGGTCATCAGAGTTATAAGCCCCATACAAAGCTTCTGTATTCAAGAATCTGGCTTTCTGATACCTGCCTCACATCCATTTAGCTATTTTTGGCTTGTGGACATATCTACATTACTCATGTGATTTATGTGGAAGAAATTCATAATAATAATATCTCATTACCACCTGTGAAAGGAAAACAAAAATTTTAAAGGTAATTTCCAGTAGAAAAGGATGATGCCAGGAGACACCAGTCCTCAAACCTATTCTTCATTCCTCCATTTCACTCTGTACTTCTCATATAATTAATTGAGGGTATATTCTCTATAGCTGTTCTAGACACTAAGTATTATGATATATTCTAAGTGAATACATAAACTGTCAGATATTTTTCAGCAGGCAAATGCTTTCTGAACACATCTATTTCAACAAAAATTTTTGTGCAAGTTGATGGAATAAAACATCTGGTTTTAAATTTGTTCTGTGTTTTTTTTACTCCAGTGGTTTTAGCAGCTGTTATTTTCACTTTCAAAATGCAGATAATTTATCATCTAGATTCTCAAACTTGAACCACATGAATGTTGGCATTTCTCCCAACTGTAAGTTTCATTTGAAATACTATTTCACTGGCAAAACCTGTTGAACAAGAAATATTCATTTCACTATCATATTCAAGGGACTGAGAACTCAACTATGTTATACTAATTTTTATATAGGTATATATTTATAATAGTAATATTGCATATTACTTCTTATATATAGGAAGAGAAACACACAGAAGAAGAAAAAAAAAGAAGCAAAAGGCAAGTTAAGGTCTTACTTTGGGAATTTCTGAAGTTCCCAATTTTATGTCTTGCCTTCTGTTTATTCTTCCTAGCATTTGAAATTTTTCTTTTTATCCACAGTCTAAAAAGCTCTTCTGCACCCAGCTTGCTCAAACAAAGCTTTGCAGAAACCAGACCTTTATTACGTTATCTTAGAATAGTTGGAACTTTTCAACTTCATGTGCCAATACTTTACAATCGAATAGTGTCTCCCTTGCCTTTACTCTTAGGACTATGAATTCATTGACTGAAATGAGAAGTTCCTATGGTTGGCCTTTATCCTGACAACTGATATGCAGCCATCTTTACCAAGTATCTTGTCAACACTGTCTCTTAGAAACATGTATAGAGTCCACAGCATCCGTAAGAGGGTGGTTTCATCAATATGTTGCAAGATAAGCAGAGCATTAGCCTTGATCCTTCTGAAGAAAGATTTTCAGATTAGTAAGCAATCACCACTTCTGAAGATCTTCATGCATTAGGTTGCTGATCTGATCTGTACATATATATATATTTCTAGAAATACTGTTCTACAAAAATCTAGGTCATCAGGTTTCTAATCAAAAATGAAGAAACAGTACTTTTAACCTTTAACAAGAAAATAGTTTCATCACCATAGATGTTTGAATTCCCATATAAACAATATTGTGTTTAAAAGGGCAAAGGTAAGTCTGGCATATTAATGTATTTCCAGGTGGACACTGTCAGTAGCTTCTTCTGGCTGCTGTTCACATCAATCGTCTACTTGTCTGAAATTAGCTCTGCTACAGAAGGTGGTAAAGGGAAGAAACTAAAACCAGAAAAATTCTCACTACACATTCTGCATTATTTAAAAAATACTATTTTCCTCACTACTTCTTGTGTGCCATTCTTAGTGGCAGTATTAAAATGTAAAAATAAGAGAAAATTCCCTCACTTGGGTTTCCAAGACTTCATTCTGAATTCCTGTTACACAATTTTCAGACTTTTTTTTTTAAAGTGAAGGTCTAGCTTTGCACTGTCTTCAGTTGAGCATCTACTTCCATCTCACCCATTTCTTCCCTTTCGCAGAATCACGGAATGGTTTGGGTTGGAAAGGACTTTAAAGATCATCCAGTTCCAGCTGGGGGGCAGACACCTTTCACTAGACCAGGTTGTTCAAAGCCCCATCCAACTTGGCCCTTAACACTTTCTTGCCCTTGTTGGGCATCCACAACTTCTCTGGGCAACCTGTGCCAGTGCCTCATCACTCTCACACTAAAGAATTTCTTCCCAAGATCTCATCTAAACCTACTCTCTCTCAGTGTGAAACTGTTCCCTCTTGTCCTGTCACTACATGTGCTTTGCCTTCATCAGTCCTTCCTCCAGAGGCTTTTCTAAAACTCTCCAGCCATTCTACTCTTTTCTTTCCTCCCTTGTTCTATTGCCAAATTACCCTTTCCCTGTACTTGTATAATAAAAATAGGGTGAAGTTTGATACACGAACACAATGATCATAAAACGAAGCACACTAAGCAAGTAAGATAAAACAGGAGAAAAGCAGAGAGGTGAAGAGAGACAAAACCCACACTACACTTTATGGTGTGGAAGGCAAACCTTCCAGCTAAAAAACAACCAAAATAAAGACACCAAAACCAAACAAACCAAACAAAAACAACCAAATGCTTGATGTTTGCAGAAGTGAACAACAGGTTTTGATCCTCCACTGTGCTGGTTTGAGCTGGGATAGAGTTAATTTGTCTACACCTTGGTATCTTCTTCATTATTAAGTTCATTACTTTCCTCCTATCACCATGATAAAAGGACTACACAGAAACTTGACACAACTCCAAATAATGGCAACAGACAAGAAATTGGCCATTTGCTCTCTTCTTCCCTCCTCTTTTTTTTCATTTCTTAATTCAAGCACACAAACAGCAGAATGCCTGGTCTTGCCTGCATTTGCTTAGACAAGTCTCCTTTTACAAGGAAGATTTTCTCTATATTCCAAAACTGGAAAAACACACACACCCCTCTCCTGCTGAGGTTAAACACACTACTCTGACTACACTGTGCAGATTTTCTCACTGTGTGTGTGCCCTACCCCAATGAAAGATGTAGCAACCAACATAGCCATAAGTGGACTGTGGTTAACAGTTCTGTATATAAGGTAAACACTGAAGCTTTATCAAAACACAGTCCCAACTTACATTTGTGTACTTCTTGTCTCACCACTATTCTTAATTGTGCTCCAAGTCCATTCTCAAGCAAATCAAATAAACCTCAACTTATTTAATAAAAAATCTTGTAAGCCTGACTAAAGGCACAATATAAGGCACAGCTCTTAACACTGAAATAGATAACCCCTGAAAGGCTGTGCAGTTGAAAAAAAGCCACTTCCTCGGTCATTGAGAAATATGTACTTGATACATGAACTTGCAGTAGTAACTTGCTCAAAGCCACAATAAAAATAGTAATTTAGGAATTTCAACTTAGAACCATCCAACTGACAGCATAAGATCTTTTCAGTTATGTACCTCTTAAGGCACCTACAAATGCTGATACCCAACAGCAACCACATTTAGCCTGCAGGAGGGTCCCAAACAAGCACCAAGCATACAGCAATTAGTACTACACATCTGCATATCCGTTTCTTTTATTTTAAAGACTCATACTCCAAATTTCCAACTGCCATTTTAACAAAAAGATACCACCAACAAAATTGTTAGGTTACACCACGCATATAGAGAATGACAAAAAATAGTTAAGGTTCATCAATACTTGCTGCATCCAGTTCTTCTTCATCAAAAACAATGGGCAAGCACCCAAACCACAGAAAATTACACATTAAATGCACTGAAAAACAGTTAAAAGATGGAGCTAGCCTCAAAATACAACTAAATGAGGTTATTTGAGCGAATGTCTTTCTAATAGAGTTTTTTGGCAATCAGTACTCAACTTTGGAGTGTTTAGCAATGACCTACATGGGAGGAAAAATTTCCATAAAGATTGCTGATGATATGAAAATACGCTATCATCAGCCAACATCATACAATACTGTGAAAATAAAATTATATATCTAGTGATAAAAAAGTCGTAATTACAAGATAGAGTATTCACCTGGAAAAGAACTGACTCACAAAAATTCAGGGTAAGGAAAACCTACTGATTATTTTGGTCAAATAATTCTTCCAACTAATAATAACTTTCCTCAACTATACTTTAAAATTATCTTCCTAAACAAATAATTAACTCCTATTTTTACCCCCTTAGAGAACAGGGCCTGCACGCACCATGAGAAAGCCCAAGGAAGATCACTGGGGACATGCAAAAACATGGTAACTGCTGGAGAGAGTAGTATGCAGGCTGACAGCTACCACAGCAATCCTTTCCGACACCTTCCCAGACAAAAAAAGGGTTGGGAAGAGCCACCCTTCATTTTGACACTTCTGGCACCCACTTGGATAGTACTATACCATATGTTCCTGGATCAAGAAGCATACTGGATAGCAGGAGAAAATGGCATAACAAGCACCTGGGTGTTGCAGCTTAAGTAAATAGAAAATAACAAGAGTGTGGGTAGGAAAATATCTGTCCAGAGAACTCAAGCAGCACCGGGGAACACAAGGTCTCAGTGCTGTCTGTAATCAATTAAACTTAAAAGGCAAAACTAACAACCCAATTTTTAAAAAATAACCAACGAAGACCAAAAAAGTTAATGGTCTTTGACCTTTTTAAGCTGGAAATAAATATTGAGTTGGAGCAAACAGAATGCATTATCCTTGTATTTGATCCCAAGTGCAACTACAACTGCAAGTGTACACAGTTTTAGTGGCCTATGCAAATAAAAGCTTTGGAACACCAAATAACCATCAGGACTATCATAAACGACTGAAGTTACTGGGAGACCTGACTTGCAGCAAGAAAACTCCACTGGTCTAGATACTCCAAATACAGACAAAAGATAACCACTTAGCTTGCCCAAAGAGAACAAACGTAGAGCTGAAATGTGGTAAGAGGTGTCTTCAGTCCAGCATAATGAGATTCAGTGAAGAGTCAATGGCTGATACACACTAAGTACAACAGGCAGTTTTTTAAGTAGTGATTAACTCTGGGCAAATCGTTCCCATGGCTATGGTGAAGAATCCTCTATCACCAAAAGATAAATTCTCAGATCAATAGCCAAAGAGAAACACAAGTCTAGACAGAACAGAAACCACAGCAAATGCTACGGCTTGTGATATACAACTGAATAGTTAAGAATCTCCATCCTTCAGCCTTAAATTACCTACTAATTAAATGCCATCTTGGAAAGTGAAGTGTAGCAGCATTTAGACAGCATTTACAGCAGCATTTTTATGTGCGACAGTTAAATACTAAGCAAACTTTGTCTCTCTGGATTATGTCTCAGAAAGTAATCAAACATCTCAGGAAGGTATCCACAAAAGCCTCTAAGATCTAAAGGAAAATGCCAAGATACTTGAAAATAAAGTTTCATTAGTTTATTATAGGGAAACAAACTCTTCATTTCTCACTATTTTTTGCTTCATCACTCATCATCATACATATTTATCAAATATAGTTTTACATTAAAAAGCCATCGTTATGGCAATTTTTAGCAACCTTTACACTTAGAAGGTTCAGCCTTTTAAATAAAGAACAGAGTAAGAGTATTAGGAGAAGCTAAAGCCAGAATAGATTCTTACTGAACAATTGGTTTTAAATATAAAACGACTGGGGAAAACTTCTGAATACTTATATACTCTTAAATTTACTCCAGGCACATTACTTAGTTTAACAACCTACTGTCACTTCTCCTACATGAACAAAATCCATATTCATAAACTGGTGGGGCTTTTAAAATGAGCCAGCAAGTGCATGTGTGATCCCTCTAACCACATTTATCATTGCCTTGCTAAGCACAGAAATCACCATTCAAAAAAGCTAGCAGCAAAATGAGCCAGTAATAACAAAACCCAGATAAGGGCAAGTGCCTGTTTCAGTGCCAGTGCCAACTGACACTTCTTGCGCTGCCTGAGAGCTAAGTGTGACATCTGGGTGAAACGAAGACCACGCTCTATTTTGACTGTCACTTCATTCCCTCTGGTACAAGACTGCTGCTCAGCTCTGAAGAGCACTCGCAAACCCCAAATACACTGCCTGAGTGAAAATGCCCGAGTCTCATCTGTTTGAAACAGATTTTTCCTACATTATCATCAAGCATCTTCTGGATTAGGTTATTATCCATTAAATGAATTTATCCTCTGCATAGGCATAAGCAGCCCTGACACCATGTGACACAGCAGCTGAGGAACAAAGAGCTTGGGTTACCTGCCTGGGGACAAGAGAAATGTCCATGGCAGTTCTCCAACCAGAATCCACATCCCCACAACGCAAACTAATTCCTTAACCGCAAGACCATCCTTTTCAATTTTAGCCTGAGGTTCAAAGTTGTCTTCTCCCAAATGTTCCCTGCAAGCATTACTGAAGGGCAGAGAGAGATGGATTTCTCAGCCTCTCTCTTACCTTGTTAAAATTATTTCTCTGACTTTGCTGTTTGAAATGCCTTCTCCATTCTCCCAACAGAGCTGGTTTAGAGGCAACAGCAAAAGCTCTTCAAACTAATTAACCAGTCTGTTATTAAACCAGTTAGGTTTAATCAGCCACTAACTAAAGAGAAAGTACACCTTAACTTAAATTTTCCTACAAAGAAACTAAGGATATACATTTTAAAAGATTGATTTGTTTCTTCTTACTTTTGTTTGTTTTTTAAGTGAGCATTGATGATACTTAAGAGGGAGAAGTTTCAACAGCAAAAAGTGAAGGAAGAAGAGGAAGAAAAAAGAAAGCTTACATTTCAATGTGATTATTTTTGCTACATAGATTTTAGGATTAAGAAAACCAATTAGTGCCTTAATCCAAAACAGAATTTACTAATAACTGACTTTTCGGCATTTTAAATTCCAAGTTTTTTTAAGACTAATGACATACATCTTGATTTCAATAATGTAAAATATGTAACTACTGAGTGCTTAGCACAGGAAACATCATTTGCTCCGAAGAACTAAAATGAATTGGGTTTAAGTAGATTTTTCCCTTTTCACATTGCCTCCTACTACAAAGAGAGCCTACAAGAGAAGGGACAACATAGTCACCAGTAAAATCTATTTTGCAGGTAAAATCTTTAATATAATGCTAGCAACCATATTATAAAAACACCTTGAGATTTTAAGGTTTCCACAATTCCTAACAAATTATAAGCAAGGTTCCAAAATTCAAGGAGACGTCCAACAACAGAAGAAATGCAATATATTGTATCTCCACCTCCTTCAAAGGGAGTCTCCCTGTTCACAGACTCTGCAAATAAATCCTGGAGAGTATTACAGCACTGCACAAAGCCCTGGACAGAGATGCTACAGAATCACACTAAAATGAAAAAATACTAAATGGAGGAGCTGGTGTTAATCTAATTCCAGTAAGGACACAAAAAAATCCCATTTCAGCAAACTTTGCAAACATTAAATTAAGTGTGTGGCTATTTTCTCCTTCACAGATACTGTCTACTGTTAGAATCCTGTGGCTTATTTTTTACACTAAAAAACCCCAGTTTATATCTCTAGGACAGACTGCCCTCTCAGCAGCTATACAGGTATACCCATACAACCATAATCATATAGTCTGCTTAGTAACCATCTACTAATTTTTTATACTGGAAAATGCACCAATTCATTGCTTGAACAACTTGACTGGTGCCACTGAAAAACTGGCAAATACTAGAGGTGCTAACTACCCCAAAACTCCACAAAATTCTGTGAAAGACTAGTTAGCTAATTCAGAAAGAGGGAAAGGGAGGTTATTCCTGTGTTTGAAGACACCTTCGTCAATTCTTTTAAGAGGTCACAATCTTTCTCTGGAATATATATATATATAAATTTAAAAAAATAATAATAAAAAAGTTACACATAGATTTTTGTGCTTCAGCACAACACAGTGTCGACAGATTTTGTCAGCATACACAGAAAACCCTCCCATAACAGCTGCAGTCAGAGCAGCAAAAGCAGTGGGAGCCAGTGAAATCAGCCCCTGAAGTGGCACTAAAATCTGATGGCTCTTTCTGGCAGTATCCTATCTGCTGCTTGGGACACTGGTAATAAGAAAGGGTCTTTCTGCTGTGGCGGGAGTCAGACTGCAACTGTTCTGTGCAGCTACACAAGAAAAGAGATTACACCACAGCACTGGAGAGCCTGATAAAGATCCTGAGTTCAAAAAATCCCCAGACTGCCCCGAAGTACACTTTTTGTTGACCTACAGGGAATGCAGCTAATCCCCAAAAGAAGTCTGGTGGTGTCCAAGCACAAGAAGTCAGGCATGATTCATGCAGGCTGGTAACTCAATACATTTCCAAACAGAGAGAGGAAACAGGAGAAGGCCAAAATAATGTTTTAGAAAACACCTGGGCTACAAAACAATTTACACAAAGCACTTCAGCTGAGAAAAGCGACAACATCCATCAGCTAGGACTCCATTTATTGTTGTTACAAACCCAAATTTAAGTCCCAGCTCAAATGCAGATGACCCAGGACTTTATACACGCTTGCAGGATAAAACCCTACAAGTGTTAAGTACTAAGTATTTTCAGAGAAAAAGTGGAGAGGGGGATGCAGACCACGAATTTCCCGCTACCTTGGGCAAATGGAAGTTTTAAGATTTTTTACAACATTTTGCCAATCTACTGGAAAGACAGGATAGTAACATCACAGGCAATAAGTATTTCAGTAATGTCAAATTAATTAATGAAAAATAGGTCTTGCGTGACATGAGATGACACTAGAGAGACATATTTGTCCATCAAATCCACACAATTCCTGCTTAAAATACAAGCTCTACGCTCCCACACGCATGTAACAAGTAAATCCCAATAGAAATTATTCGTAATAGTACTTCAGTTGAGAACACAATTACCTGTAATTTCATAGTAAAGACAGCCAGATGCCCTGATGTCTCACACCAGACACAATTGTTCTTATGTCAAAGAGTCTGTTTCAGATTAAGCTCTGCTCTCTGTATCCATACCTGAATAAATCCACAGAAAGTTAGACTTAAGTGGAGATGCTCCAAATGCCCAGGCCCCTTGACACCTTTATCACACAACAAACTGCCTCAAAACAACCAAACAAAAAAAAAGCAGTTTCCTTCTGCTGTCATAAAGGTGAGGAATCACCTCACTCATTTCCAGATCAGGTTGTTCCTGATCTGCTAGAGCAGAACAAATGTGTTTCTTTAGTAACAAACAACAAATCCTCAGAAATTCTCAAAATAAGAAGTAATGCAGCTATCCAGATTGACTGATTTTGAGGCCTTCAATTACTTCAGTTAATGCTTATAAATGAAGTGTTACGCTTCAGTAATTATAATCAGTTGCCTCATCCAAAATCAGACTATCATGTATATGCCTGCTAAAGGAACATTTATTCAGAAGTGACACTGCTTTATTATTATTCAAATTGCAGTAATTGCTTCAGACTTGTAAAGGCTACTCTGCACACTAAGTGTTGGATAACCTAGGGAAAGCCTTTCAACTTCAATACCACACAGCAAGAGCTAACACTAAATACATTTAAATTATTTAGGCTAATGGATAAGGAGCTTTAAAGAAGAACATTCCAAATCCATGATAAGTGAACTCTGTCAGTTTCTGCTTTATTTTTCCATTTTATTTATATTCATGCCATCTGGTTGTATTGATCATGCAGTTAAACAATCTTGTGTTTTTTCAAATGAAGTAAATGTAAAACTAATTTGTCTGCTAACAAATACGCTGCAGGTGCCAGCTACAAAGTCACTTGCAGACTGTTACAGAATGAGCTCCAATTCACAGTAAATACATTCCAGAACAAATATCCAAAAGGCCAAATGGACAACCATGCTCAAACTCATGGATCACTACTCATGTATTGAACATTATATAGTAAGATCCACTTCTGTAAGCCTCAAGTTTCAACTGCTCTGTTTAGAACTTGTATCAGATTCCACATACCGAACCACATCTACACGCATCAACAGAACAGAGTAAGTGAGCAAACCAAAAAAGTTACTTATCCTAAAAGCTGTGTCATGATAAACCACTTGCTCAAAAAGCCAGACTTACAGAAAATAAAACTGGCAATTGACAAAGCACAATAAAGCAGTATTTAAAAAGATTGCTAAAAGTAAACTAACATTAATTTCCAAGTGCTGTGGTAGAACTGTTTAAGTCACATTTGTCTTTTTTCCATTATGTTTTCAGGTAAAATTTCTTGGACATGCACAGATTATAGATGCTATTTCCGGCCGTTAGCCTTATCAAAGATTTAATGTTTCCAAATACAAAAAACATGCAGCTTTAGACCCAAAGATTTATAAGCAATTACCTCTGTTTTGTAATTTCAGATTACAGCCCATAAAATCACACACAGTAATAGGAGCTACTGTCTCTACAAAAAGAGATGGAGGTGTCAGGGGAAAAAAAGGGGGGAAGGGGTCTTTAATTTTTAGTCATGGATTTCAGTCCTACACTTTAGGTATCAAAATGTGTCTGTTTCTTAAACAAAACTACATGACAACTACATGAACCAACAAACAGATAAAAGTCTAATGTGCACCTAGACCAGAACTACAGTAACAAAATTACAGCAAAAGGGCCTTCTCTATGTCTATGCTGAAGCAGTCAAGCTTAATGGAGATGAGTGTGTCTCCAGTTCATGCCAAACTTGTTCACTGTAATTTACAGCTGGTACCACCTACACATGGCCTCCAGTGTATGGAATTAGACCAGCTCCTGAAATTCTTCAGGAAGTACTGCTACAGTAGTCCTAGCACTGATTTAGCCACACACGAGTCAGCACCAGAGCATCACTGGCATTTATGCATCTCTGACACTTATAAATGCTTTGAATTTACTGTCAGAACACCAAGATCCCAGCCATTCCCATGCTCTTACTGCTTGGGATCAGCTAACATAAGTAACAGCAGGTTTTGGTCTGTTTGTTTCTTTAAAAGTCTGTACAGAGCTTTATAACTAATCCTGCACTTGTTCACTCTATAGCATTTTCTTCTCTTTAAAATCACCACAGTGATGCCTTACATTGAAAAGTTGAGTTTTGGACACATATCTTCATCCATCCACTAAGAGGACAAAGTTGAGTAACAAAAAGTAAAACATTAACGTGAAATCTTCTCTCTTGCTTTCAACAGATCCCAATACAGCACTATGAACTCCACAGTCTGGCTCCAACTGTAAAAATTTTGCACTACAACTAGACCAAACCCAGACCTTCCTCGGGACTTCCAGAGATGCAAGTCAGCCTGTCCACACCCAATAAATTGCAGGACCTGGGCCTGTCACCATATCAGCATAAATTAGAGCTTGTCGAACAGGTAGGACACAGCAACGTAAGTTATTTTAACACAAAGGTAACTGTTTCCGCTGTCTCACCTCACAGTGAAAAGAATAATAGTACTAATCACAAGCATGACCATTTTCCCCATTTATTCTGGGAGGCTCTCAGTTTTTCATCGTTAAGTTATCCAAGCTAACTTCACAGGAGACGGAGTCTAACGCGATAGAAAAAGGAGCTTAAACACGGAACCCTGTCATGCAGGGACAGCAGCATGTGCAGCCTCAGCCCTCCCTGCCCCCGCCCGCACCTGCGGCGGCCGCGCTGGGGGACACCGCTCCCACCCTGCGCCGGGCCACCTCCCGCCCGCCCTTGTGCCAAACTCGGCCGGGAAAATAAACAAGTCAGACAAAAGGAAGGAGAGCGGGCGCAGAAGGGAAGGGAGCCCGGCCTCGGGACGCGGCGGCCGGGGCGGGCTGGGGTCGGGTCGGGCGGCAGCCGGTTGCCCGGGCACCATCTTGGGGGCGGCCGGGGGCGAGGACGCGGCCCCGCAGCGCCGCCGGGGGCCGGCCCGGCGCTTTACCTGCTCTGCCAGCCCTGCAGGAGGTTGGTGTATTTGCTGAGCGTCCCTTCCAGCACCGGCTCCCGCCTCCTGCCGCCGCCGCCGGGCGCCTGCGCGCCCCCCGGGCTGGCCGCCGCCGAGCCGGGGCTGCTGCCGCCGCCCCCGCCTCCATCCAGCCTGCCCGCGGCCGCCGCCCGGCCCGGGAGCCCACGGCTGGCGGAGGAGGACGAGGGGGACGAGCCCGCCGACGTGGGGCGGCTGCTGCTGCGGCTGCTGCTGTTGCTGCCGCCGCCTTCGCCCGCCGCTTTCTCCATGGAGCCCCGCGGCGGAGGCTGTCCGCCCGCTCCGGCCGCGGCTGCCGCCCGTGCCCGGCAAAGCCCTGACTCACAGGCGGCGCGGAGAGGGGCGGCGCCCGGGGGAGAAGGGGCCGGGCCGCGCCGGGCGAGGGATCCGCCGCGCCGCCTCCTCCTCGGCAGGCGTTGCGGGGAGTTGGGCGGCGGTCGGTGCCCCGCGGCTTCGCGGGGTCCCGCCCGCCGGCCCCCCGGGCGCCCCGCCCGCCCGAGCCAGGGGCAGGGCGCTGCTGCGGCGGCGGCGGCGGCGGCGGGGGCCGCGCAGGGGCGGGGGCCGCACACGCACACGCGGAGGCACAGGGCGAACGGGGAGAGGCACAGCACGCACACGGACTGCATGGTGCCCGCGGCCGGCACACGCCGTGCGACACAGGGAGCGACCCCAAGGGACACGGTGGCCGGGTGTGGGGCGGGCGTGCAGACCCACGCGTGTGGCGGGGGCAGAGCCCACGCCGAGACCGCCTCCGGCCCCGGCGGCCGCACCGCGCCCCCCGTGACGCGCCCGCCACATGACAGGCACTCACCGAGCAGCGGCGGGATGTGCGCCCGGACAGCGACGGACAGCGGGCTGCCCGAGCCACAAAGCGTGTGGCCGATGCTTGCACAAGCTGTGCCCCTCACCACCGAGGAGGTCACTGTCCGTGGTACAGCACACCAGCAGCACAGCTGTGCCCGCACTCATGAGGTGGGTGCTGCGCCCAGCACTCAGGAACACAATATTCTTGCTCAACCCACAGTAGGTAGTGTGTATCAACATACCACATCAGTCATGTCATTCATCCAGACTTTACAAAAAAATATCTTTAAAAGTCCACACTTCCTGAAAGGAGAGGATGTAACCTCAAGATCACTGTAACAAGCCAAGCAGATCCTGTTCAGTCAGCCCAGATCCACGAATCACTTCTATGGCCATCCTTGCTGTCTTAAACAAGTGCTTCAGTTATGTTACAATGTGTATTTTCCCAGCATACTGGACATGTAACTATTCTTCCTGTCATTTTATAATTGTAGACCTGAAATGTGAAGGAGACTCGAGGGTCTTTGAAAAGTATAAACTGAGCCTTAGCTTTTGTGCTTTAACCCTGTGTTAACAATCCTTTGTACTAGAGATTTTTTGAGTCTAGAGTATCACGTGTGCCTTGTGTTCTGCACCTCAGAAGTTACTTAAACTATCCAAATCCACACACAGTTAGATATGTACATTCCCCATATAAATCAGCACAGAGAGGAGGGATCCTAACTTAGATTCTTCCAGTTTTCTCTCTGGAAAATCCTATCGTATGTGTTGTGGTTGGGTAGCTGAAATGTTCGACAGCCTGATCCTGAATTTTGGGTGGTTAAACTTCTCATGTTGTAGTTAAATACTAAGGCACTGCAGTCCGGAAACTTGAATTTTAATATTTCATTGGTGGGACATATAACGCACAACTCTTGTGGTATAGACAAAGATTAAGAACTTAGCTATTTTTAAAAATATAATACTTTAGAGTAACTATCTTTCCAATTAATTTACTTGAGATGTTCATGTAAAATTCCCAAAATATTGTTTACTATGGAAAGAAACTCCATTACCACAACCTGAAAATCCTCATTCTTAGACTCAACTCTACTTCTGATGACTACAGTTTCCAGGAAAGATTGGAATGAACAAGAAAAGCTCCTCTGGGAAGCTCAGATCCTGCTTGGTGGAGATAAGGATGAGACCCCTTCATTTGTCTTCATACTGTTACAATGGCAGGCTGAAATTGGGGAACAATATGCTTTAATGAACTGCGCCACCACATCAGCCACTTCAACACATTACATATGTATGTTCTACATTAATTAATGTAATATTTTCTGCCTTCCACTGAAGTCATTGGAAGATAATTCTTCAGGAATTTGTCAGGAAAAGAAGTCACCTTACACAAGAATAGAGAAGCCTCTCCATACTTTTCTGTACAATAAAACTCAAGTAACAATGGTGTACTCATCAGGAAGTTTCTGAAATAAATGCGAAAAAATAGCAGAAGGATCTCACAGTAGCAACTAAATCACTGATAAAATGGCACCTGAAATTTAATCTTGCTAAAAGCCAAAGTAAATCGCATGGGGAGAAAATAGTTTTTACTATGCAGGCATGATGATCTATAAATTAGCTACAGCCTCTCAGGCACCAGATCTTGCAGACATTTTAAATAGTCCTCTGAAGACTCCATCTCAGTCAGTGTTCAAGGGTAATCAAACAAACAGCTGTGATAAGCTCATTAGGAAAAACAGAAATAACAGCTTGCTGCTATATAAATCCATAGTACAGCCAGTATCTATACGACCCTGCATTTATAATATTTCTTCAAAACGAACAGAGTAGAAAGAGAAAAGTGTATATCCCAGCTTTTATATGAAGAGAGAGCTCACTGAGCAGGGTTTCCAGTTGAAAAAGAAACAACCAGTGTATAAAATGATATTCAGGTTAATAGGAGTCATTCTTCACTGTTTCTAATGAAACAAGAACTATGGGGCAACTGGTTTAAAACTAGCACAAGAAACTACTTTCTCACGATTTACACTCATAAAACTCATTCTTATGGAAATGGTTTTGGATGCCAAACTTCTAAAAGAATTTAAAAAACAATTGTTCTTGAAGAACCTTTAAACAAGGTTGACCAAAGTGTTCTGGGTGTATTTGAAGTTCAGAAAGGCTCTAAACTTGTGACTCCTCAAAGACTATTTTTACTTTATTGATTAACTAATCCCTGCCCTGTTCTTTCTCTAAACACTTACTTGTGGAAGGAATAAAGTGCTGGACTAGAAAGACCTTTGGTTTAACCTATGGTATAGCTTTTTATATGCTAAAGATTCCTTCTTCTTGGCCAACCAACAGTGGTTTTGAGTCAAACATTGTCACAGTATGCAACTTTTATATTGTATTGAAGCAAAAGAATGCGTCATTCTTCTCATCCCTTTTCCCTTCCTAGTTTGTACATATTGCAACCTAGCAGAGCTGGACAACCTTTCGTAGCAATCTTGATATGAGTGAGCTCCTAAACTCATTTGTTTTAATTTATTAATGTTCTCTAAAATGACTGAACCTCTATTTATTTTACTAGCTAATGGTTTGCCCCATTAGAGCTAGAGTTCAAGGTAATACACACTGACTTAGTCTGATGCAATACCACATGATGTATGCTTTGTTACAAGTATTCTTAATTAGCTATTTATTAATGCAACCTGCCTGATGAAGGTTCACACTGTTTCCAAGGTAACACAGCTGCTACATTATAGTCCTCCTTTAGAATGTTACTTTCACGGTCTTACCAAACCAAAATTTTGCTTCTTTTATTAAGAATCCAAAAGAATCTAAACAACTCATTATTTTTCCCACCATTTAGAAAGCAAAACATCTGGTAAGATAACGATTTCAGTACTCTTTGCTCTTATCAGGAAACAGAGACCTTTCTCTGTCCTTTGCTAAACTACACAGTTTTAGCTTCTAGAACAAGGTCAGCTCATAATCCATTTGCTAATTTATGTTTCCTGGACATTTTGGTTTTGGTTTCTCTACTACCTTTTTAACACTCTCCTAGTAAACAGTTTTCTGAAATTACTTTCCAATTTCCTTTTGTCTCCTTCCACCACCAGATTTCTACACAACTGTATGGAGAAATTTAGGTTTATGGTCTACAGAAAGGTCTACAGAAACTATTTTTGCCCAGCCTACATTCAAGTATTGAACATATTCCATGGAAATGTCCCAAGGCTTGCTCAGTTTTACCATCTCTTCCTTCTTGCCCTACAGAGTCCTCCTGAGATACTGATTCATTTCTTATGAGCTTTGGAGACTAAGTCCATCTGTTAATAAACTGTAGGCAATACTTATGGCAAAAACATACCACAGTGCACTTCTTTCCCTTCTGTCTATAGGTATCAGCACCAGAATGACTCAGACATTATCCCTAAAATTCATCTCATGCCATGGTAACACCTGCACCAAGCCCACTGTCCCTAAGGCTTCCCAGTTGTCCACAGCAACAGGAAGAGAGTGAATGGAGCAGGTGGAACAGTGCCCAGCAGCATGTCTTCCAGTCCTTCCTTAGATTCAATGTCATAGATTGCTGGGCTTGAAGGTTTAAAAGAAGTAGTGACTCTAATCTGGCCTTTTAAATAACACAGTACAAGAACTGTAATATTCTATCTTATATAGTTATTTTACTTAGATTTAAGCAGCACATCATCCATGAGCAGCAGGCTTCTGACTTGAGGATTTCGAGATCATAGAGAAATAGCCACTAACTCTGCAGTCTGCCAACTTGAGCATTAGCTTTGCTGAGCCTCCCTCTGTGGTGCCTGTAAACCTGCAATGTATGCCAAACACGCTGCTTTGCCACACTTCATCCTGTTGTCAGCAGCTTCTCATCCACCAGCAGAACCACCCATTTAAACCTCACTTGACTCAAAGCTGGTGACAGGGAAGCAGCCAAGAGAGACATGGCATATGGCAAAGAGTACCTAAACTACCTTTACTGCCAGGAACAATTGAGCCCAGGAGACAGACACTTGCCTGCAGGTCAATATACTCAACCACAAGGCATTGCATGTGGGCTGAGGCTTCTGCTGTCACAGCTAGACTCTCACAGCTTGTTTGCTCAGCTACAGTGCACTGCTCTGTAATTTGCAGGTTAGACCAGCTGAAACAAAACTTGATCAAAACGGCTGATCCTCTGGAATACAAACTTTGGGATAGTTAGCTGGAGAAAATACTAGTTTATATTATGCACTTTATGTATATATTTGCATTGGATGTCATTAAATGTGCATGAGCAAATGATGTGTATGACAACCATGACGAAAGGTATTTTCTGCATGGCTAGAATCAACCCTTTGAACTGCAACAGGAAACAAATACAAAGCCAGTACATAAAGAAACTAAGTGAGCATAAAAAGGCTAAGTGAGCACAAATATCACTTACACTATATATTGTGTATTTTAGCTAGTGAGAACAGCTTTATTCTGTGCCAGCTCATCTTTGAACAGTTTTTATAGGCAGTCACAAATACAGTTCTTTAAAATAAATCCATTCATACACTGAGGCCAGAAGAAAATACTACAATTATCCAGCATAACCAGCTGGATAACAGAAACCCTTTTTGGTTTGATGTGGAATTACAGATAAATGTCAATATACCAAATCTTAACAGTCTGCAGGCATTTTTACTGCCCATTTTTCTAGCTCTGTGGTTAAGTACGTAGGGATTTGAAAAGTATACTAGCCAACTAAAGGTCAAATTCAGATTCAAGACCAAACTGAGGTTACTCAGTGTTGCTCTTATATCTCAAACCAGTGCTAAAGCTCTCCTTTATCCCACTTTTCTGGCAAGCTGAGTGGTTCCAGTGGAATCTGTCATATTTCAAATGTATTATTCATAAGGCATGAGGCCATATATCAGTGTAATAACACCCAGTTTGGTGTCCATCTACTTTCTAAATGAGACATCTATGCACCTGTAATTTTATGCCTAAACTGCAAAACCATTTGCACATCCAGAAAGCATTGCTATAGAGCATTTATGCTGCAGAGTGTGTATTTATTGATAAAATAATGCTAGTTGATACCACTTGGGCTCTGGTCTCATACTCCACCAACAGCAATTTGTGTAGTTGTTTGATATCAGCAAGCAGTATCTTACAGATTAAAAACAAGTCTCATTCAAATTGGACTGGTCTCTAAGCCCATTACTCACCTTCAGCAGAGCTCTATTTTAGTCACATCATCTTTAAAAATACTCTTTTGGTAGTGTTAGAATGCCCCACACAGTAGGAGGACAGTTAAAAAGAAATAAAAGGAAAGAACTATGCACTGGAAATCAAAACCAAAATACAAACATTTAAGATTTTTTTGGCACTGAGAAAAGGAGTTCAGTCAATAAAATTTTGTAACAACTAATTATGCAGAAACTACTTTTGATTACTAATTTCAGTCTCCACTCTGCAAGCAGATTCATCTACAGAAATGTAATTAAACAAATACAAGTTTCTAATGCAACATAACTGCCTCCTTTTTAACCTACAAATCTGCATTAAGAGCACTCGTAGGTATTTCAATATATGAGATTAAAATATATAGACATGACAAATGACAGAGTCTGTTTGAAACACTTCCTGAAGCTGCAGAACCTCATATTAAAACATGCAAACTGTTCACTCCATTTTTCACTACAATGTTTTGGAAGCTGTGCAGACCATACAGATTTCCTAGTTCTTTACAAGTACTGTAAACACACAAAAAAGCAAGACCTTTACAGCAAGTCACGACACCTATATTTTAACTGCTTTTTACTATCAAAATAAATCTCTTGTGAATCCAATAAACTATTGGAATATATTTTACCACTTTGTTCAAAATTTTAGCTCCTACCAATAAAAACCAGTCAATAAGCACATAAAAGGGAGTAAAAGGTGGTAAAGATTGGGGGTTTTTTACAGTTTGGGGGTTTATAGTTTTGGGGCTCATACTTTAATTAACTCTAGAATATGTGAGGTGTGTAATTTTCCCAAGCTGTGGATGACATCTTTTTTTGCCGGGCTCACCACTGAGTGATTTTACATTTGTCTGATAACAGACAAATTATTGTGAAAAACACATGAACCAAAATTTTCTTACATATTACAATAACTAATTTGGTTTAAAAAACCCAAACAAAACAAAACCTAAAAGGAATGTGCTGCATATTGCCCACCTCATGCAAATGTGATCTGTAGGTTTAAAGCTGATACAACAAGCATGCAACATTATGTTCAACAGCACCCCACAGCACTGACTATTATCTTCCCTGATTCTGAAGAACAGTATAAACTGGGATTTATAAAAGCCTGACAAGATCACTTATCCAATCCTCTTCTGGTTGCGGGACAGAAAAAGACAGACATATTTTTTTTCTCTCTCTTCTCTGGTGAATTTGCTTGTAATGCTTACTCTCTCATATCATACTCAGTCTTGACAGAAGTATCCAATGGAGATAACTTCAAATATGCAAAGAGCTGAATTATGATTCTGTCCCTCTGGTTTCTAAAACTCAGCTGCCAGCTTTGATCTTTGACTTTTTGAGAGCCTGTGCTGCAAAATAAAATGTGCATTCATACATGGCTTGATATAAGAGTATTTGCCATGACTTCAAAGGTAGAAACAAATGCTAAGTTTTTAGAATAAGCACAGTATAAGTTCAGGAAACAGCCATTTTTCAGTTTAACTGTTCCTGACCTTGGTCTTTTCCATAGAGGATGACTGGAACAGGCACTCCTTTGCTGCAGTTCCACAAATCCAGACATTCTAAACTCTGAGCTCTGCCAGCTTCCATCAGTCGTAAACTTCTCTCTGCTACACTGTTACAGCCTAAAAATAGGGCTATACTTTCAGGAAATGAGGTAGCATTAAAGTTATGAAAGTTGATAAAACAGATTCCAGATGCTGGCAACCTGAATTGACAATGAGAGGAAAAATCTAAGGGTTTTCACACACAGACAATTTTCTTCCTACTTTAGAAGCTACACAGGAGGCTGGAGAAATTTGTTTTATTTTTTCTGACATCCCGTTTATATGAAATGAAGGACAAATATTTAATCTTACTACCCTATAGGGGAAAAATAGGAAACAATTCCAGGGGACCTTGAAATCTTGATGAGGAGAGGTCAACCCCTAACTGACAAGACAGGCACTGGATCTCTAAAATCATCTCACAAATATTTGAAACTGTCATCAGAAATGAAAATTTAAACAAACAATATAACAAAGCTTTGAATGGTCTCAATAAAAACTTGTCCTGTCCAAATATGTTCTCCATAGACTTTTCAAAATGCTTAATGAAAAACAAGTAGAAAGGATCTGAGGTTTTAGTATAAATATCAAATGGAACAGGAAAGGTCTTCAAAAGATCATGCACTGCTTTTTTTTGCCTTTTTTTTTTTTAAAGAAAACTTCTTGAAAAAAATCCTCATCTAAAAGCTATAAATAAGCTCATACACAGCATGTGCTTCATAAACTAGAATAGGATCTTATTATGGGAAAACATAGCCCATACTAATTTAATCTGTTCGCAGATTCCTTCATGTCAGAAATAAAATTTGTACTGCATTGAGAAGAGAAGGGCATAGAATTGTATTGCTGACCAGGAAAAATGGGGTTTATAGGCAGAAACTAAGACAAGAATCAGTCTGTTTGAAAGAGGTTTAGATATTCATGTATTTTTGCTAACAACACTGACGTCTGCCACACCACATTGAGAACACCAGCAAGGTCTTTGGCAGTTGCTGTCGCCTTATTTTTGCCAGCAAGTTCTGTTCTAACCAAGTTTAGACAACACTTCTGATAGCAACAAAAGCGACTGGTCTGCTTTAGAAATCCCAGTGGAGATGGAGCTGCTCCAGTGTCAGTCTAAGAGTGTAATGGGGAGTTTGCCAAAAAAGGCTAGGTTAGGTGAAGTCTTCAGAGGCTACACATAAACCAAATGTGTCAAAATCCTGGGAGTTAACTGCCAGGAAGTTTATAACCCAGGGAGAAAGAGAAGACAAGTCTCCTGACATGACCACAGCATTTTCTCACTTTCATAGAGTTTCAGAAAGAAAACTGATGTTGTTTGATGATGCAGTGCATCAGAAATAAGTCAGAGGCCATCACCCACAGGCAACCATTTCAGGGTAATTTGAATCTTAGGAAAATATTACAAAGGGAAGCATAAGTAACCAAGTCAACCCAAGCCATCACACAAGAAAGAGAAGGTTTTAAGGGAAAAAAGAGTATTCCCTGCATGAAAGTAAACTGATGAGCTGATGCCACAGGTTTTAAGATTATTTTTCTTAGTTTAGTAGCTTTGAAGGAAAATACCACTCCTACCGACACAAGTTTTGTAATAATATAACAATTCTGACACATTCCTTGTGCTTCACAGAGGACAGGAACTGTGTTTGTGCATTCAGAGGTACTAAATGGCCCTATTAATTAATAAATATGAGGAAAAATATTAAAGAATTAAAGAAACTATTAAACATTAAAGAAACTATTTCTTTCCACTTTGTTTTTTCCTAACATGTCCCTAACGTAAACAAGTGTAACTCTATGAAGTTGATTTAATGGAGTACATGCCCTTCAGGCTTGAGTCTTGATAAAAGAAAAAAATAAAAGTGAAGGAAAGGTAGAAAAATACTCTTGTAATCAGCCTCTTTCTTGGGAAAATTCTCCACTTTAGTTCAAGTCAAAGGTTACCAACTTCTTATTTGGCCAAGAGCAGTTTGCTTCAACTACGACTGGGTGATCGAAATAAACAGTGGAAGCTTACAGAAAAGGGGTGAATCTCCTTTTGTAACATGGAAAGCAAGGCAGTACATTTTCCATTTACAATCTGCAACACAATGCAGTTAATGTTTCTCCCTAGAAATAAACAGAATAAAGTTTTGTTTTTCTCTGCCCTTAGCTATCCAGGAATACTCATGGAAGAACTGACCAGGAAGCACACAGTTTCCTGTTTCACTGGTTACAGAACTTCCTGTGCATTCCCTGTACTGTTAGTGGCACCCTTTGGGAAGAGCTGGGCCTCTGAAAAATTTGTGTTACATAATGTAAAAGATAAAGGAATTCAAACCCAACTAGAATCAAAGCACTTAATGTAGTTCATCTCTGCTGTGCATCCTGTTTCCCAGAGTCTACCTAATGTCACATAACATCAGAAATAAAATCAAAATACATTTTTAAAGGTTTTATCACAGCTCTTACTCTCCAGAAATCCAGCAGACAACGGCAGGAAGTTCAAACACTGCTATACAGTTTACACAAAAGCAATAGGTATCATTGAAAGTAAAAATTACATTGAAAAGGTCACCTTTTTATGGTGGCTGATGCTGAAATACATGGTACCTTTAGGCATCTCTTGTTAAACAGATCAAAGGAGGCAGTGAAACTGCAGCATAGAAATGTAAGAAGTAAAATTGTGGGTTTATCTATGGTGCAAGGTGCATTAGATTATCTGTGGCTGAATGAAAACTGGAGAATCAAATTTGTTTTCTCATGAAGGAAAAGAATATTGAAATGCAAGGCATAACTAAAAAGCTTCAGAAAGGGCTTAGAAGACTGGAAGATTTAGAATTAAATCTGGGCACATTATTTAGACCAGCTCAAGATCTACTCAGTCCAGAGCAAGGCTTCTAGCAGATGGATGGCAATCTAACTCAGCAGACATGACTGAAAATTCAAAATGTCAGTAAAAAAGACAACTCGGGTATGAAGCTCAACTCCACAGGGTACTGAGGAATATGCTTACAAAGCTCAAAATCAAAGTCAAGAAGAATTCCACATGAAGCCTTACATTCTGTGATAGCCAGCACACTCTAGGAAAACATGTCACAAAATGCATGCAGGAAGAAGCAAAACATCTAATACATTGTGTCATTTTGCAAGGGTGCACCGGCAGAGTGCATAACATCAAAAAGGAGACAATGAGGGCCTCATTAAATCTAATTAATTCCTCACAGGAGTTCTACCAGGAGATGAATGGACTGCCAGCTAGAAAGCAAATGGGAAATGTATTGCTTTGTGCACCAGTGTCCAGCTTAAAACTAATGTATTGCCAGAACTGCAGAGTTTCTGATAAAAAGCCACTAATCATAGAAGTTAAGCAATAGGACCCAGACTTCACAGTGGCTAGCTTTCCGCAAAGACTTAATACATTATACTAGGTTATATTTCTATAAATTATAAACGTGTCAAAGGAAAGAAAAGCCCCAACTTTTGGAGTTAAAGTAATTCATATCCTTGGTCTTACTAAGTAGGCCACACTCAGCTGCAAAGTGAAAGCAAAATAATTCATATTATTATGAAGATATCTTCCTGGATAAGTATAAAAATCCTTACAGAGTATTGAAAAGAGCTGGAAAAGTTCAAGAACTTGAGATTTCACGCCTCCAGAAAAGTTCCCCCAGACCTACCATAGCATGAGAAGGGAACCTGAATGCATTATTTTGGGAGTCACAAGAGCAAACAGAAGAAACAAAAGAGCAAGCACCTTTCAGCATCATAGAAAAAATATTCCACTTAGGCATGGATTCCAAAGAATTCAGCAAATATTTTAAAAAGAAACATGTTCTATTTCCTCAAAAGGGAACAACAACACTTAGGGAGTATGGCTGATGCCAAGGATTTTTCTTCACTGAGTGCATTCTCAGAATTGCTTGTGCACATCTGGAATAGCCTATCCTACACAGCTTATATATTTCACTCTTCCCTCTGAGAAAAGGCTACATCGTATTTTTCTTTAATCTGATTTTCTAATTAACTTTCCAAGGTTTAAAGGTGCAAGAAAGTGCCCAGTTAATGTGGTAATTAATGACTAGAAGGCCAATTTTCCATTACATTATAATTTGGACAGCTCACACACTTCAGAAGACTTCTAATTGTGTTACTGATGATAAATGTTGAATGGTCAAAGCTTGTGTGTGTTGTGCACATTTTACTGCCCTCAAGGCCAACATACTAAACAGTTAAAACATTCAAATACTCATGCAAACTTGAAAGCTAAGTCATAAACTACTAAATTCACTGTTATTACAGCAGATTAATTAGTCATGCCATGGAGTTTATGACAGCACAGATAAAAAAATGACAATGCATCATCTCTACTAGCAACAAATATGAGGATCTGAATGTCCAAGAGAACTGATAACATTTCTTCTGAAAGATGCAGCAAGTTATATAGCAGTTAAGAAAATAAATACAAATAACAAGATATTTCATGATGTCCTGAGTTAATTTATTCTTCAATAAAAATGTTTTCTACACCATCTTGTTATCCATTCTTATGTATTAGGTATAAACTACAACATCAAAGCAGAGGAGACAAGTTTGCAGAGATGAGGATAACTATAGAGAGGATAATTCCTTTGTGCTAATAATTGAAAAGAATTTTCCTTTTTAAACAAAAGGACACAAATTAGGCTATCAAATAGTGCTATAGCCTCTCCTCTACATAAAAGCATAGCTATTTTCTTTTGAGACATTACTTTGTGGCATGCTATTAATTCATGAGGTGGATTTATGTAAACGAAAGTGGATTCATCCCTTATCTTCTAACGAAGACATCCACTGATATTTACTGATATCTGGTGTTATCTATTGATACCTATCTACTGGTATTTACTGGGTTTATTTCCTATCAGTAATGACCAAAAGTCAGCCCTTCCTCACCCTATTTATTAATCAATATGATTGCATCTTATAAGCCCATCATTTATGCCTGCAGAACCCTATCTACAATAAGTCGCAAGAGCTTTGGAGATGAATACTTCAAGTTCTAGAACATATTTTAAGTCTGAAAATCACATTAGTACACATCAACATTACAAACAATGACGTTTTTCTATCCAAAATTAAAGAGCAGGCTGCCCAGGTGAATGGTTGAGTCACCTTCCCTGGAGTTATGTAAAAGGCATAGAGATGTGGTGCTTAGGGACATGGTTTAGTGATGGTCTTGGCAGTACTGAGATAACGGTTCAGTGATCTTAGAGGCCTTTTCCAACCTAAATGATTCTATGATTCTAAGAAAATCAAAACTAGTGATGAAATTGTTAACATCACCATAGTTCATCATTATTTTTCTAAACACTTGTGGGTATTTTTTTTCTGTTGCTTCTCCCGCACCCAAGTAACCAAGTGAGGCATCACTCAGGAATTTGGAATTCAGAGCTCTTTTGGAAATATCTCAGTTGAGCAGGGACCTAAGTTAGCTGTTAAAACCTATGAAGCTATCCATAAACTACAGATGTTTAGATTTTAGATTTTGCTAGTGAAGGACATCCCAGTCTTTCTTAAACATAAAGATTGGAGACTCAAATTAAGTCCAAAGTGGGATATTACTTCAATTCATTCATTAATTTTAAGAATCGCAATAAAAAGTGACATATTTACTGGCTGTAAATTTCACTTTGTACTACATCTTGTTCAGAAACATTTGGTCTAATGCTTCCTTTGTCTCTATCTTGTCTTTCGCTCTGTCAGTTTGCTTACAAACTCTGCAAACCAATAAAGTCCCCATATGTCTGAACTTCAGCTGCATGGGACAGGTTTATTGCCAAAAAACAGCGACTCCCTCTAGTGTCAATGGTGCTTCCTCCCTTAGAGTGCACTAAATCAATCTCCTGTGAAAGTCATTCATGGCTAATTAATGTGTTCTTGTAATAAAGTAGCATTCAAAAGTATTTTCTCCTTTTAGTGTGTTTTGTTGTAACTGCTGACACAAGTGTTAACAGGAACGAAAACTTAATAGAAACAAAAATAACTTCTGTGTTAGCAGATTAGGACACTGTTGGACACTGATTTTTTTTTTTTTTTTTAAACACTGAAAAGCTTTGGTTTACATACTCAAACCCTATCAGACTGGCACTAGAGCTGGCTCACTGCCATCTTTGAAAGCTGTTCCAGAACCCCGTGGCTTTTACAATTTATGGCAAGTGTATTATTTCCAAGCGAACAACAACATTGAAATCAGTCACAGTTACTCTGGATGCTAAATTTGTCCTAGGTGTTGATACTCAGCAGGTTAATATGCATAGAATCTACCACAGAATAACAAAGCAGAAAGTTGCAAGCCCTGTGGGAGTTTTTACCCTCTGAAGATAAGATGAATAAAAGTCCTATGCCCTTGAGTTACAAACTGGCTGCTGCAGATCAGCTCCACTTGGGGCATTCCATGCTGGCTTGGTGTGCTGATAAGAGGGTTTGGATGCTGCTGGTACTGTTAGACAGCACATACTGTACACAAAGGTTACTGGGGTTGTCACACTCAATGCAGAGAAGCTTTGTGTGCATTAGGATTGCACAGCTTGCTTTGTTTTCTGATGCACAGCAATGGAACAGCACAAAACTAAGTGGTAAAGGCAAAACACCAGCACAGTGCTGGGAAGAAATAAGGCTACATCTCATTAAAGGTGACCAGAGGCAGCAGGGAAGCTGTCCTGCCTCCATCACAGAGTGGGGACTAGTCTGCAATGCTAGATCCTTTACTAAGTCTTATGGGTGGGAAAGAATAGGAGATGGGGTTTATAGAAAAGATCTCACTAGAAACTCCCATTACAATGATCCAAACTTACATAATGACCCAATGTCCAAAAACAGGCAGTTTTAAACCTTTACAGGATCACTTACTATGACCCACTATACAGAAAAAGATGAACACAGGAAACAAGCATCTGCCCAACTGTCTTTGGGTCAGAAGCTGAGGTACAAGCTATCCCTCCTGCAGTGTATGTTGTGGCCACTTCCAAAGCAGAAAAGCCCACAGCAATATCCACGCCCTGTACAGACCAAGAGCAGCAAGGTCTATATCAGTATGCTGCACTGTGGCAGAGTTCTGTTCAGTGAAGCAGCTAAAATAGTACAAAGTCAGCATTCAGAGCATTAGGGTCTCTGCAGAGCAAAGAGAAGGGATGCAGACAGTGAGGCCAAGAAATGACATGTTTATCCCAGTGCATGCACCAAGTGCAATTTGGCTTTCCTACTCTGGCAGCCTATATTTTTTTTCCCTGGTATCACTGACACTCTGTGAGTCCCACATAGCAGAACTACTGCAGACTGTTTGGCTTTACATAACTGATAGTCCACAACCTGGTGTTCATCAACCATCTTGGCTTGGTAGTCAGCTCAAAGGCTCACAAACTTCTTTCCTGCCATAAAAATCCACCCATTGTGAGAATGTTACCTGAAATTCAACTACATAACCAGCCTGACTGCCCAGGTGGAGTCATGGAATAGGGTGATTCTCTTAAGTCTCCCAAGAATCTCTTAACATTATTGAAAATAATTTCAATATCTGTTAGGTATTTTGTGGCTAATGAAACACTGGCTGGCATAGTTGTTGGAGCTTTTACATTTTATATGAAAAGTTAGCAAGCTGCTTTTTACTATATACTATATACAACAGCATAGATACAGGTTTTGTTTATCCTATGTGCTTTATTTTCTATTTAATCTCACATAATCATAATACAAAGGAATAAGAAGGTATTTGCACTTCCAGTTTTAAATAGTTTTGTAATTGGGAATAATTTGCCCTTTTTACATACCTTCCTTGCATGAATGAGTCATGTATTCATTGTTACTTCATACGGCCCTAGTCCCTAATCCTGCATAATTTAATTCAAATAAACTGGCTCTGTGGTTGCTTAAACAAGTAAGGTCAGTTAGAAATACAAATAAACTGCCTTTCTGTGCAGCTAATCTTTGTCCTGTTGTTAGTCTTACTCCTCCTCTCAGCGATGCCAAATCAGCACAGGTGCATCCACATAACAGCGAGGGCTGAGCTGAAATGGCAGCTCCTAAAACAGTGGGTGGAGTGTGCATGGATGGAAATGTGCATCCTAGTCTCACCTGAGGCTTCTCATAGCTCTCCCCTGACCTAGCTGTTTACAGAGCAGGCTGATCCAACATTACACAGCTGTGCCACACCACAATTACCTGTCAATGGAGGCAGCCAAAGCTGGGGAGATGGGGAAGACATTCCAGACAAGGGTCATAGAAAATGATGGATACAGATTGGCCAGGATAACTAGAGTCTGTGGACCCACTGAAGGCCCTGACAGCAGCTGAGTTCAAATGTTCCTTAAAGACTTTTCTAGCTACTCATTTCCATTTAAAAATGGAGTACCCGCCCTATATTTTTTTCTCCGTGCTACATCAAATATTCATCAGTCCATGCACACCAAGGCTCTCATTTTGCTTAAAATGAACCAAGTAACTTTCTGACTTTAGTACTTCTTACTGACTATTTCATAGTGAATTCCTATTATTTATTGTTGCACAGTGTTTACATGATGAAAAACACATTCCATCATTCTCAGTTCAGTTTCTCTTGATAGACATGACAGTTCACTAATTTGCTCCAAAAAATGACAATGGCATGTAACCACATTTGAATGCAACAAAAAAAATCAATTTTGGAACTGCATACAATTTCACATAGTCTATGTCAATAAAACCTATTAAGCAGTAACAAACCGATTTTCAGAGACAGCTATTGAGAGCATCAACTAAGCATATTATTGACTAGCAGGGACTGCTGGGCACAATTACTTCTAAAAAAATCAGTCAATACATCTTCCTACAATAACTTTATCTGAATGTTTTCTTCAGGCTGCACAAGGCTGAATATATGATATATGAAGAAAAATGAAGACATACATATATAAGTCAACATTCCCTATGCTAATGGAAATGCCTTTACTGTCTCAATCCTTATTTTCGAAGTTTCAAACTTCATGTCTCATGTTACTAAAAACTTGGGAAGAACTGGGACTGTTTTTTCAGAAACCTGGAAGTCTAGTTGCATGCCAGTTATAATTCATTCTCGATGCACTGATAGTCACTGGAGCACAGTAGAGAGAGATTCTAAGTGATCTGTCCTGATTCCAGATCATTGGACAGCACGTCAGGTTCCATTACGGCTCAGAGAACTGTGCAGTCACCTAGCTGTGCTTCCCATCTTGCAAATGTCACTGACATCCATGAACTTATGATTCCATAAGTCAACTGACCAGTCAGACACTTCACACATTGATCAGCTAGAAGTAGTTTTCACTTCAAGTCCAGATTGATCTTTACTCTCAGATTCTTCACTGTAACAACGTGGTGGTGCCAACTGCCCCTCCAGTGCTGCCCGGAGTCAGCATGATGATTGTGCACACCACTGTACCCAGCAATCCAAGAAACCAGGAGTAGTTAACCTCAGTGCTAAGACAGTCCTGGCTACTGCTTGTTAGGAGCTTGCAAACTCACTTAGAACTCTCTTACATTAAAATGTGGAGGTGATGATGCCAATGAATGTGCAGCAGATCTGCAGTCATCTGTGGCGTCACAGTCATAAACAAAGAAGTACAAAACTTCCACTCAAGTTAAAGCAGAGTTTTCCTATTTGCAGCATTCTATGGATAATGATACATGAAGACAGATGAGAACAGTTATGCTATGTCGACATTAGCCAGTGCAGTTTACCTAAAGAATCAGATTTTAATTAATTTGGCTTCTTTTTCCTCCCTCAATAATCCCTTTGCAGTCAGCAGACCACAGGGAAAAAATGCCACATGATTAAAACTTTTTTGACTAATAAAAGTGATAAACAGTAAATAATTTCAATTCACTCCTCTTAAATCTCATTTATACTCTATATGTGCTTGATAATAGGTCTGTGGACCTACAGGAACACAGTTCCATGGATTGAGGCAGCACAGGAGTGGGAGGCTCATTTCAGAGTTTTGTAAGAGATCCTGTCACTGCACTTTCTGGAAGGCAGAAGAGAAACTACTGAGCAAGATTTATCCATGGAGCAGAACCCAACCATGAGAGCAGGACATAGCTGAAACGAGCACTAGAGTAGAGGCACTAGTTGATCTCTAGCAGCTGTAAGGGTCACATCAGAGATGCTGATCTATGCATTGCAAATTTAAGACTTTATTAAAGCTAACTGCTGAACAGCAGGGAACTCGACCTACATTCCTACATGATCATTCCTACACCATTTTCCTAGCTTCCAAAGACAAAGCCTGCTATTGTGTGCTTGGCTGAGGAAAGGTTAGAAAGAAAGCATTCCCTGCATGCCATTGAGTGGTTCAGTGAGAAAGGTGAGATGAAGGCTAGTTCAATTTCAGGACGAAGGGAAGACAGAAAAGAAAGGAATGATTTGAGGTCATCTGCACTTCAAAGAAAATCCACATCTCTAGAGGAAAACTTGCCTTTATTTTTTGTTTTGTAAGGAATAGACTTCAATGCTGTTTATAGTACAGAGCAATGACAAGCAAATCTTCTAAAAATAGTTCTCCATTGCCTAATGATTGTAGGCAAGAAATACTTTCCTGGCAGACACCCGCATTTGCAAAGATCATTTTTGTGTATTGCCCTCAGCCCACATAATTCTGTCTCCATTTTATATTTAGACTCTGTATTCCAGAATACAAACCTAATAGCACTAAATTGCTTAGTCAGATATTTGACTTCTTACTATGGGCTGAGACAGTCGTTCAACAGCTTAAGTTAGAAAAGGCAGATAAACACAGCTAATTCTGCTTTCTGATTTTTTGCGTCAGAAATGACAACTTTTGTATTAGCACAAGGTGGAGGAAGAAAATCCAGAAAGGGGAATGGGCAATTGAGGGAGGATGGTCTTTTTACTGACACAAAAGGTTTTTCATGCTATGACCTTAATTAATAAAGATGTTCCACAAAAGTTTAATGGAATAACTTACAACAAATTACCTGAAAGAAGTTGTGCAAGCAGAAAAAAACCTGGCAGTACCAGTTCAGTACGTAAGATACAGAGAGAAAGTCTTTATGAAGCTAAAATCAGATATTTCTTTTCCAGATTTCTCCCTATTTATTAAACTTTATAATCTGTGCTTGACCTAGGTTCACAGCTAGATTAAAATTGCATTTATCTTGCAAGGCTTGCCAAAATGCAATATGATAAAGCCAAAAACATTCTTTCTTCTTTGACAATACAGGTGTGGTCTGATTGAAAAACTGATTTATTTTGAAGGTGCTTGTCAAGCTTGCATGAGGTGTGTAGTTCTCTAAACATAAAGTAAGCACATTTCCCTCAGTGTAAGGAAAAGCAAAATGGCTTTTAATCCACAAATCACCTTCCTTTCCTCATTAACTTTTTATCCTCAAAAATGTAGATTAGTCAGTCAAAATAGAACAGGACTGAAAAGAGAAACATTTGAATAAAGTTGTGGAGAGCTGACAAAATTAGAGCAGATAAGAGGTGGGAAAACAGGTTATGTGAAGAAAGGATGAATAGGGAGTGGAGATGAAGGGGAGGGAAAGTAAAATGTTTGTGCTTCTTAGCATGTCCTGGCCTTCATGTACACTTCTTTTTGCAGGACTTCAGAGTTACCCAGCAGTCACTGAGAATAAAATCCCAAAAACTAGAAGTCAAATCTAACTCCCTCTCATCTTGCACACTTTCAAAAGAGACTTTCTTAATTCTATTACTCAGTTATGTCTATGTTTGTTTAATTTAGGCAGGACTTCATCCTCGTGTCTGTACTTGAGATGCTTGAGAAACTGAGATGTCTTAAGAAAGTATTAATTATTACATCTTAATCTGCTTCCCCTTGAGGTCACCTACTCAGAGAGGCTGAGCTATGCCACCTAATCCATACCCATAGACAGGAGTTTACAGTACTAAAGAAGTCACAGAATTTTTTAAGGCCCACACTCTCACAACAGCATGCACATAAAAGAAAGTACTAGAAGATCACCAGAATTTAGAATGATTCAAAATGTGTTTCAAGATCTTAGTATGTTCTGGTGACATAATTATTTAATTACATATAACTCATATTCTTATCTTTTGTGCAGAACACTGAGACTAAACTAAAACAAAACTGCTATTTAATGCATTTAATTATGTCCTAAAAACCCCTTTTTTATAATATATTCAACGAGGAAAATCATCCTATTAAAGGGAAAATTTCCTAGTAGGTAATCAGGACTTCTTTTCAGAAACATGCCATTGAAGCTAAATATTTTATATTACTGTAGTTCTTCTGTATTTTGTAGTTGCCAGATGTTTCTGCTTTGTGCAGGACTCTTTACAGTTGTAGATTAGCACTGACGTATCTTATTATCTCTGGGTACTGAGTTTTGAAAGGAGCTTGTCAGGTTTCAATAAATGCTTGGACCGTCAGACAAATAGAGAACTCCCTAGAAAAAGAGGAACAGGCATCCCAGCAATATCTGGAATAGTTAAAATAGATCAATACATCAAGCTGTAAGCACAGTGCCTCTGGCTATAAGTAGTCTAGAATATGCAGCTAGAGAGTATCAGAGCTTTATGCTGCCCTTTCATGAGTTGCTTTTTTCTTCTTAATGATTGCTCAATCCATGCTGACTTTTTCATCAGCTTTTGTAAAGTCAAATGAAGCACTGAAGAAAAGAAATAGATCTATGTCTATTGACATTGGACCAACAAGCCACTTAGATACTGGAAAACAAGAACAATGATACAATTGTCTATTACTTTCTCCCCCATCCAAAATATATTTATGTTAACAAATCTCCTTCTAATTTTTTTCCTCGTGCTGGAATTATGGGTACCAAACTAGCTGCTTTCTGATATGCACTAAATAAAGTTAATATTGACTTAGTATTTTGGGGTGTTGACAGATCAAATCTGTCAAATCTTAGTGGTGGTTTAATAAACCCAGTTGCCTGCTTCACCTGTCAGAGGAGCTCATACTGTTGCCATAGCAAGGCTGGCATAAGGGAACATGTGCTCCTGCAGCAGCTGCTTCCATACAAAGCCCAGAACCTGAAGGCCTTAAAACCCATAATTCAGGCAAACAGTTGCTTGACTTATCTATCAGAACCCACGTGTCTGTCACTTCCCTTTGGCTGGTTGCTGTATAAGGCTTAGGAGAATGGAATATGGATGTGAGTATCTGAGTTCAATTCATTGATTATACCTGGGCTGTCACAGCAACAGCATCAGGATGTGTTTTTTTATGAAAGAAACTGTAAGTCTGATGTTTTTATTTAAAGGATTGGCCATTTCTTACTTCAAAAGCAGTTTAAATTAATCAGCCCTAAACACATCAAGCAGTCAGACTAGATGGTTGCTGTAGTTCCCTTATTCAATTCTGTAAAATTGAAAGTGGCATGGTAGACCTGCACAATGTACTTCTGTAATGCATCTGAGGATTCTTCAAGATGAATATGTGTTTATATTTTGGGGTTTTTTCATGTTTGTGCAAACTTGATCTGTTTAAGTAGAGTGCAGTTTAGTTCATGGTGTAAATGTATGTTAAATTTCAGTCGCAGGCTGCCAGTGAGACAATGGCAATTCTATGTAAAACACAGAAGTACATACACAGCCTCACAATATGGTGCAGACTGATGGACCATAGCCTTCTAGACTGTTGAAGAACTGTCAGCTTTTTGAGAAAATCTATAGAAATTATAATTTATCTGTATCTTTTATATTTTACATTTAGCCTAATAATGACTTTAACCTTTCTGTGCAGATCTTTCTGTCAAAATTATCCTGAAGTGTTCATGTTCAGGATAACCATTTTGCATAATATTCAGTTCCCCATTTCATTAAGGATTTAGATTCCAGACACTTACTACTCAATTTTATAGGACTACCCCCTCCCCAATCCCTCAAAACCTAGGCTAGATATTATCAACCTTGGTCTCTGAATGCTTAAAGCAAGCTTAAGCAAAACACTCTCTCACTGGACTCAAACAATGAGATGAGGGCTTTCTCCACATCAGGAAGTGCTAGAAGTAGAAATAAAGATACTAGTGAAAGCAGATTGGATTTAGGCATGTTTTGTTGGTTTTGGTTGTTGTTTTGGGGCTTTTTTCCAAAAAAAAAGTTATAGTTTAATTTGATAGCAAATTGGCAATGGAGAAAATTAAGTAAATGAAAACCCTGCTTTTAAACTGAAAGGAAAACTCCAGGCAGCAGTTCACACTGTTTTAGCTATGATGACCCAAAAGGCAACAGAGCTGATCCAACTTTTCTTCTTACATAGCCTCTAGTTGAAAGAGCATTTCATTGACAGCCAACACCTAGCAAGCCATTTGGAAGAGATGCAAGAGAAGAAAAGTGGTGTAAGGAAAAGCTCAAAAGGGTATTGTCTTGATACATGGTTGATTTTAATAGAGAGAGTGGGGCACTGTCCTGGTACAGAGACAAGAGCTTTGTCATAGAATCATAGAATATGCTGAGTTGGAAGGGACCCACTACGATCATCAATGTCCAGCTCCTGGCCCCAAGAATCACACCATGTGCATTGCTCAAATGCTTCTTGAACTCTGTCAGGCTTGGTGCTGTGACCACTTCCCTGGGAAGCCTCTTCCAATGCCCAACAATTCTCTGGGTGAAGAACCTCTTCCTCATATCCAACCTTACCCCACACCACAGCTTCCCATTGTTTCCTCAGGTCCTATCACTGGTCAACTTCCCTCCTGTTGCAGACCATGATGACATCGTGCCTTAGTCTTTCCTTGGTAATTTATTATTAAATACAGCTAAAAGTGCCAGTAGAAATACACATGTGATGGAAAAGTTTATCACAGATGACTCAAACCCATCTATCACATCAACAACTCATCCACATTTCTTTCCCCCTGGAGAAGCATGTGGGACAGAGAACAATAGGATTTTGGCTGAAGGTCAAGGGCAAAAGAGAATTTGAAAACACTCATATTTCTGTTGTTAAGATCCCTCCAGGCCTAACCTGCTTTATTACCGGATACATTGGTTCCTCCACACCTGGGAGCCTTCACAGACTTACTCCAAAGCTATACAGCACTAGGAGAGACCAGAAGGTTTCTTGTTGCATATATGACTGAAATGTGTGGTATTAGTTCAGCAGATGATGGTGACAACAAGGATTCTTCCCCTGCACTTGGCACTGATGAGGCCACAGAGCTCGAGTGCTGTGTCTGGTTCTGGGCCTCTCAGTTCAGGAAGGACATTGAGGGGCTGGAGTGAGTCCAGAGAAGGGCAGCAGAGTTGGTGAACGGACTGGAGCATGAGTCCTGTGAGGAGAAGCTGAGGGAGCTGGGGTTGTTTAGCCTGGAAAAAGGAGGCTCAGGGGTGACCTTATTGATATCTAGAACTGCCTGAAAGGAGGGTGTAGCAAGGTGGGGGCCAGCCTCTTCTCCTAAGCAACAAGTGACAGGGCAGGAGGACACAGTCATCAGCTGTGCCAAGTGAGGTTCAGGTTGGACATTAGGAGGAATTTCTTCGCAGAAAGGGTTATTAGATATTGGAATGGACTGTCCAGGGAAGTGGTGGAGTCACTGTCCCTGGAAGTTTTTAAGTAAAGACTGGACGTGGCCACCCAGTGCCACGGTCGAGTTGATGCGTTGGTGTTTGGCCATAGGTTCGATTCGATGACCTCAGAGGTCTTTTCGAACCTAAATGATTCTATGATTCTATGATACGGCACAGTGCTTGCAGGGTTGCCTGTTTTGTTTGAGGGCCCCATTTACCCTCGCCCTCCACAGGAGCCGTCGCGCCCCGCTCAGAGGCGGCGGGCGGGGGGCGGAACTACAGTTCCCGTCACGCCGCAGGGGCGGAGGAGCAGCGGGCGATGCCCTGACGGCGGAGGCGGGAGCGGCACCGGGGGGCGGTCGCCTCACGGAGCTCTTGGTCGCGGCCGCTGTGGCGGGCGCAGGCGGCGCTGCCATGGCGCTCGCCGCTGTCGCCGCCCCCCTCAAAGTGTGCATCGTGGGCTCGGGCAACTGGTGAGTGCGGCGGCCCCTGGCAGGGCGAGCACCTCGGCGGCAGCCGCGGCCCGGCCTGCCCGGAGGCTGTGCCCACCTGGGCCTTGCCGTCCGTTCCTGCCCGGCGCCGTGGCCGCGCTCCCCTCAGGGGTAGCGGCCGTGAGGCCGCCCGGTGCCGGCGGTGGAACGCGGTGTCGCCGGGCCGTGGCGGGCTCTGGGTCGCGCTTGTTCCGTGAGGGAGGGCTCGTCCTGCCGTGCCGGGGGTCTCGTCCTGCCCCCGGCTCCCTCGGAGCGGAGGTGCTGCCCTGACGCGCTTGAAGGAAGAAGCGGCAGGATCGAGCACGCAGTTTTAGTGCATGTAAACACCCGCGTGTCCTGCGAAGAAGTTGTTCTAGGATATTTTTAACCTGGTATTTGTTGTGTGCTTTGTCCGATATCGCATGACGTAGACATTAAAGATGCTGTACATTTTTAAAATTTTTTTCCAACTACGCCCTGCCTGTAGAGTTTCACTAACGACCTCATTTGTCTACAGAACTGTTGTTCGGTGTTCCTATGTGCTTATTTTCAAAGACAGTTCAAAGAAAAGTTGCGACACACTAGGTTGTTTGAAATACCTTCTTTTTTTTTTTTTTTTCCCCAAATTGATTATGATGAGGCACACTGAGAACTTGAGACAAGGTTTTATTGCTGTCTCGATCTCTAGTTTATAATTAGACTTAAATAAATTTGCTTTTTCATCCACTGAAAGCAATAGACTTGACTTTGTTCTTCAAGAGGGGTATCATGTTAATAACCCTTTGTCTTCTTTAGTTTTTTTTGGCTTTACCCATTTTCCTACCATTCTTGATCACTGTTACTACACCAGGTCCCTCTTTACAGTGTACAATTAAGTACAATGTGTTATGGAAATATATCTTCACAGTCAGTGAATTAGTAATTGTCAGTGACAATTACTAATGCTAAGTACACATTATTCAGGTAACATTGGGCTTAAGGACGTTAAACTGAGTTCGGTGTAGAGCAAGGTACTGTTTCATTAAACCAAACTTGCCAGCCTTTTGTCAGGGTGATCTTACTCTTGTTGCTCTCCCCCTGCCCAATCCATGCGGTTGGCTTTTACAGCTGTTAAAAATACCAGCAGCTGCCAAGTTTTATTTTTCTTTGTGATGTCTCGTTGAGGGGATGGCTGTCGTTTCACTGCAGCATATCTTGGTTTCCTTGCACTAGCCTGTAAGATGAACAGGGAGATACTGTGCATTGCACTGTATGTCACAAGGAAATGATGCAGTTAGACCTTGTCTTTTAGGAGTGTTGTGGCTGCTGTTACATATTTGAGGTCTAGAAAATGTTCTACAGTAAGTTTGACTCCATTTATATTTGATTCACTGTGTGAAACACTTGTAGAAGAAAAAGGATTTGTGGATATTGCCTACTAGCAATAACCACATGCAAATATATTTTGTTTTCACCCTCACTGAATCAGTTTAATAAATAAGAAAAGCTCCTACCTAATAGGATAGGTGGCAAAATGGCCATATCTCTTGTGCTGAGGGAAAGAAAAAAGGTGATTCCTGGTAGTAGCATTCTCTCTTTTTTGGGAGGATAAATGTATTTAAATAATTTATGGCTTCTTTCAGATGTAATGGCAGAGTTTTTTGTTCAGGAAAGCAGAAACTAAAGTAATCAAAAATTGAAAATAGTAATTTTTGAAGAGGTAAGTAGTTTCTTCCTCAAAGTCCATGGGATTACTGACACCAAACCCTGACTGCAAAGAGCACTGTGATTCAGTAATATGTGTAACCATTGAACTAAATTGGACTAAATATGTGTCCCTTGTAAATGCCTTTTTGAACTGGGGCCTGTGGTCCTAAAATATTTGATTAAAGTATTAGTATTTAATGCATTAAAGCAGGTAACTAGAAATAAATTGAAGCATTTATAGACATCTGATCATTGATGTTTTTGAAGCCAGTTATAGGGGTGTGTGCCTAAATTGTAAGCATGTAAGTAGTTGATCTGAGTGCGGTTTGGCATCTTGAGCGGTTTGGGGACAGTGAGTTTTGGGGTTTTGTGTGAGATGATTCTGTCAGACATGTCTTTGCCTTCTGGGATTTCATCAGGGATGAAAAAACCCTAAAGGAGCTTGGCAGGACAGTAGCTTTAGAGGGGTTAAGGCAGTCACCTTGGTTGATTAATTACTTCCAGTCAGACTTGTTTGGTTGGTTTGCTGCGGGAAGGTCACCTTAACAATGAAGTTGACTTGGCAGGGGTCACTTGACACCCGATGGAAGATCATGGGACAGGACAGATGGCTCAGCATGGAAGAGCAGGAGCTGTGCTGTCTGCTGGCCTTGCCCTTTCAGGGTTGCTCAGCTGGTGGATAAGTGATTGTGTTAGGGTCTTTTAAGACAGGATAAAGTAAGCTGTTTGGAGTGTGGAGAGGGTACACCTTGGGAATATGCCTTGGAGCCCTGGGATTCCAGGACAGTGCTCAGAGTCATTTAAAGAACTGCAAACACTGCCTTGATCATGTAGCCTGTTCTGATAACACTTCCAGGGCAGGTTAATGAGGTGTACACTGCCAGAATTTAACCCTCTCTGTTTTCTTGGAACCAGTTGTTAAATTAACCTGATTGCGAAACTTGAACAGAAACTGTAAAATTTTGGAAGAGATGGGAAGTTACTGGGCAGAGGGGTTTATGCTGCTAGGAGCTTGTAGAAAAATGGGAGGAACTGTGGCTTAACTGAGGTGATTTTACAGGGACAGTGGTAGAGCTAGATAATGGTACCACTTGCATATTATGACCTCCACTGTTGCTGTTATCTGGACAAGTTAAGGCATTTTTTTGGCTTTGTGCTTTAGTTAAAAAGTGATGAGGGGAAAGCAGACTAACTGTGAAATGCTCCTAAAGGAGTGGTTGCAACATCGTGTGAAATGATGAACCGGAGAAGCCAGTCAGGAGAATCTTCTTGAATTCAGAAACAAAGACTAGGCAAATCTTCACTTTTTTTAATACTGCATTCAAAGGGTGAAAAAAAAAAAAAAAGAGAACTCAGGCATTTAAGTGTTAAATAGTAATGGAATTAATACTCACTTAAGTAGTACATACTGCCAGACTTTCTGCTGGCAGACTGAAAATCCCAGTCAGAGTTGCTGAATCAGTTAGTTCTGTGTTTCTCTGTCACCAGCAAGCACAGAGAATGTGTAGTGAAGTTCAAAACAGAAGGCAGTGGATTTGCCAGGATCCCAGCTTTGTATATAAATGTTGGAGTAAATGTGCTTTTGTTCAAGGAACTCAAAGCACTGTCTGAGGAACACATACCTGTGCTGTGTGGAATGTGGGGTCTGCTGTTTGTATGGATCTGACATTTGGAAGCTGAGCTGGTGAGCTGAATACCAGTGCAGCAAAAACTGTGCTGTTATGAGCTTGATAAGAGATTATTTGCAATTGTCTTCTGTATCACCTCCTGAACCCAGGGGCATTTTTAGTGTGTGAGGTGCTATTAGAGAAGTAAATTCCAGTCTTCTAAGACACACAGTTTCATGGTTTAACTATAAAAGGTCTGCTTAGGATACTAAATTTTTTTCTGCAGCTGCTTAGAAAGCGACCTTAGCCCTGTGCTAGCGTACATCTTCAATACAGCACAGTGAGGTGCGCCGTATCAAAAGCTCTTGAAGCACAATGAATCCATTTTGTTTAGTTGCCACCTATGGGTTTATTACAAGCAATGTCCAATATAAATTTAGGGGATTGTGTGAGTATAACCAGATGGGAAAAATTAGTGTTCTTACCTCCTAATAAAGTGTGCAGTTTACACACACACACACACACACACACACACACACACACACGCACGCATAAGCCTCAGATCAATAACTCTGTTTTTATCGCATCTCTTAAAAATTGTTGTGTCTCCTTAGTAGGTTATCAGTAATTATGGAACTATGTCCTATGCCAGGAAAGGAGCTTAGGTTAACAGGTTTAGTAGAATGATGGAAAGGAAGATTGTGTTTGTTCCTCCTCTTGTAATTTTGATTAATTTTGTTATTGCTTAGAGGTTTGAGAAGTAAAATTGATCACTGTAATATAGACCTCACTGTATGCTGTTCTTGGGGAGAAGATGTGGGTAACAGTAATGAATGTGTCTGCCTGCAATTTCAGAGGATGCTGTTGCAATAGTTAAGTTCTGTGGGGCTGGCTGCACAACCATGAAGCTTGTAAATTCTACAACGTATAAATGATTCTTGGCTTTCAATGCCTATCGGTATCGTGCAACTACTGATGCGTCGGTCATCTGAGCAAAGAAGCTTCCCATCTCTTAAAGGTGAAAATGACACATTTAATGAAATTTAATATGTCATTTTTACCTCAGCTTTAAAAATACAGTCAGTTTGATTTGGGGAAATACAGTGACCTAAACTCTCAGTAGATAGCTGACAAGAAAAGAAAATAAATAAGGATGTTTCAGTAAATGCTTCAATTCAACCTACTCTAGCTGTAGTTGAGAGAAAGCAGCAGGTATGAATGCCTAGTGAATTTTTCCACTTATTTTACTGGATCAAAATGCTATATGGTAGCTGGTCAAATAATCTGTGAATTTGTGATTGTTTTAAAGACAATCTCTTTTTTTTCCACAGCAAAATGATAATTTTTAAAGACTGTTTTTGTTTTCTTTCATGCAGGGGCTCTGCGGTTGCCAAAATAGTAGGTAATAATGTAAAAAAATTGCAAAAGTTTGCTTCCAGAGTGAACATGTGGGTCTTCGAGGAGAATATTGGTGGGAGAAAACTGACAGATATCATAAATAGTGACCATGAAAATGTAAAGTATCTCCCTGGATGCAAGCTGCCAGATAATGTGGTAAGGCTCAGAAGCTAAATTATAGTTATGGAGCAGAGGGAATATTGCTTGTGCTGTAAATGGTGTTAGAAATTTGTTTTATTAGCACCTCTAGGGTTTATAATATTTTAGACTATGCTATTCTACTGATAACATCAGAAATTTGAACAAGTAAAATTATGTAATTATGCAGTTAAGTAAATCCAATGTAGTCTTTCTTCTTTGGCGTCACTGTTGTCTTTATGTTACTACAATTTCTGTATAAGAAAGCAAATGTGAAAACAAGAGCAAGATTAAGAGCTTTAACTGTGCCCTTTAAAAAAAGAAATTGGCCTCAACCTTGGATTGGAGCTCTTGGTCTGCTAAGTTTATGCTACCGTTTATTTTCAGTGATGAAACACAGTAGTTTGTACCACTCAGCATAAGACCAGGCTGCTGGGGTTCAAGATCAAACTGGGAAGGTTCAGGTTGGACATGAGGAGGAATTTCTTCACAGAAAGAGTGACTAAACATTAGAATGGGGTACCCAGGGAAGTGGTGGAGTCACCATCCTTGGAGGTGTTTAAGGAAAGGCTGGATGTGGCACTCAGTGCCTTGGTCTGGTGAACAGGGTGGTGTTCATTCCAAGGTTGGACTCAACGATCTCGGAGCTCTTTTCCAACCAAATTGATTCTGTGATTTACTTTATCAGATAATACTTGTGTGTAGTTTTAATTTTGAGAAGTTACGCAGCCTTTCTCTCCCATAACTACACAGGTTGCTATCCCAAACCTTCGTGAAGCGATACAGGATGCAGACTTGCTTGTTTTTGTCATTCCTCATCAATTCATTCATAAAGTCTGCGATGAAATCACAGGACATGTACCCAGTAAAGCGGTCGGCATAACTCTCATAAAGGTACAATAAATACTGTGCATTAATGACTGAGAATGTGTCATGGAATCTTCTAAGACCAGGTGACTTGATATTTTGATATGAAAGGTCTCAGTGCATTATTCACTTGATTGGTTCATTAAACCTTTCTAGGTGTAAGATCAGAATTTGTCTCGGTCATTAGTGGATTGTTACGCAGCACTTGCAGGAAGAGGAAAATGAGTCTCTTCACAAGACTTTTAGAAAGAAAGAGAGAGTAAATATGTTTTGCACCACCAAGTTTTCCAGTCTTTTATTTGTTGTTTCCAAAAGCATCATTAGATGAAGAACAGAGCACAAGCATAATGCTTTGATTGTTAATGCACATCCCACATGCTGAGTTGATCATTTCAAGAACTGCTGGGAGAATTTCATGTGACTGATAGTGCTCTTGTTCATGTCAAATATTATGTTGCAACAAGAGAGTCTGTTCGGCATCACCCAAAGACAGTTTGAGCATAGGAAATAGGAGAGGGCAGAGGTGCAGGAGGCATTTCACTGTTTGTAGTTTTGCTGGCAGGAAAATTTTAAAATGTGGGTTAGCTTATTTTTGGGATTGTTTTTGGGTGGATGGGCTTTTTTCCTCTGTATGTTTAGCTGGAAATAATAAGCTATTCCCACAAGGTTTGGAAGATTCTGGTTTGTTGTTGCTTTGTAGGCCATTTTCTCAGCACACATGCCTTTGTTTCCTGTCATTTCTGGAAAATGATACATTTATGGATCTGTTCTCAAAAAAGAACAAAAAAACCCTATCACTGCATACTGCAAGCTTGCCTCTTTAGTTTGGCTAACAAAACCCATCAAATCTATTGTTTTGTCAGTGCTGAGCTGGTGTATTGCTGAGATGTATGAAAAAGTAATGCTTCCGAAGTGTTCTTGCTGCCATTTGTAGAAAAACTCCTCATATCATAGAAGGGTAAAATAAGGCACTGTTAGAAGTGCTCAAGATAAACTTTATTCTCTTTAATTTTCTAAATGTGATTTATATTCTCCTAGTGATAGAAGTAACTAATGTATTTGGTGGACTAAATGAGAATTTATGTCAGCATATGTGAAGTCAGGGTCCTGGGCCTGTATTCCCTTGGAATTACTGTTCGTACTTATTACCAGTGTTCTAATGAAGTGTTGATTAATGGCTATATTTGACCAGAAAAAAAAAAAAAAAAAAGGGGGTGGGGGAAGGGGGAAGAAATACTTACGTTAAAAAAAAAGCCAAACTCCAAACAGACAAAAACTCCCAGTAAAACAAAAAATCCATGCTTAGTGTAGTGGTGGAAGTGAAATGAAATTGTGGCAGATGCAGTGCAGAGTTGGTTACTGGGCAACTTCCCACTCTCACATTGCAACACTGCATCCATAGGCAGCCTTCCCAAAGAAATGTTATGAGGCCCCTTTATATTTTGCAGTAGAATGCGAAGTACATGTCAGTTTTTATGAAAAGTCATAACTGTGCATAATTAAAAGTATCATTTGAGAAGAAAGGGTAGAGATTTAACACAGCAATTGATTTTTTCCTCTACTTTTGATATTCTTTAGGCATGCTGTTTTCATCAGTGTCATAGTTTTTGGGTCTCATGCTCAATGCTAATGCTGTTAAAGTGGCTTCTGTTAACTTTGATAGTTAAAGTGCTGTTGTTCTCTGGAAAACATTATCCATGGGACATCTCATTTCTGTGCTTTCTAAATTGGTTGTCAAGTTAGCAGTGTGTCATCTTTTGTCTTTTTTTCTTGTTTTTTTCTTTCTGACAGTCTAATCTTCAAGCAGAGCCTGATGTCTGATAATAAAACTGAGTCTTTGGGAAACAAAGACATTTGTCTGCTGGTTAATGTGCATTTCCATTGAAACATTTGCATCTGTGTTGCTTTACATCAGCTTTGTGGCTATAAAAACCTAACAAGTGACTGTGTGGCTGTGGGATGAAGAAGCATATAAAACTTAGAGTGCAGTACAGCAGTGAGCACAGGAAGTGGGGTAGCTGAAAGTCATTCAAAATGCTCTTCAGGCAACCTCAGCATCAGCCTCATTTTCATTTCCCTGTTGCAGGCCCCAGGGATTACTCTGACAGGCATGTTAGGATGCAAGCAGTAAGGTCACAGAATTGGACTTGCATTGCCTGCCCAGTGAAAATGCCCATGCTGGAGCCTTGGTTTTGCAGGGAGGAAGGGGTGTTTGGTTTTTAGCCTGTCATTCAGTATTGGATTTAATTCCACAAGAAACAGGTACAGGTCTCCTTGACTTTGTTGGGGGTTGCATCTGTTTCACAATGGAGCAGAATCTGGCACCTAAGCCTTTCTGATCTCCTTTCACTTGCATGAATAACTGTTGTGTAGGTATTCCCAATGTGCGCATGCTTTTCTGTTTATTATTTGCCTGCTTAGGAGGAGGGGTCTTACAGTTATTTTGTGGGAACATTTTTGGCACTATGAGGGAAAAATGCAACATGTATTGAGTGCTTGCTTTCAGGTTCCTTCTGTGCGGCTCATTAAAGATGAGAAAGCAGAGCTGTGCATAAAGCAATACAAATTGAAAAATAATGCAGAAATGCAAGCACTAGTTTAATCAACAGGTTTTATACAGGCATTTCTGTAAGTCTCTTGATTGCACCATGTTATTTAAGGAGCAGCACCTTTAATCTGTGGAAGTGCAAATTGCTGCCTGCCGGAAATGTCACAACTGGCAGCACACAAGGGTGTATATATATGTATATCTGGAAATAATACAAGATCACACTTTTTGCCTATAAATCATAATTCAAAATCACCAGTTCCCAAAAGTATGAAATCCTCAGCATTAAAAAAGGGTACCATATAAAAGGTGGTATACTGTGGGAAAGAATGACTATTTCAATAGTTGGTCTGCCGTACCCCTGTAATAAAAGTTCAAAAGGATTCTGCATTTAGTAGGCTGGGAGAAAAGAATTTTATGGAAAGAAAGTGGTCTCATTTGGAGTTCTAGTTCAGGCAGTTCAGGGTACCAGACTCTCTTCTTCTCTGCAGCATTAATATGTGGGGTGATTTTTTCTAAAGCCCTATTTCTGCCCTGTTTTCACACTTTGCAAAGAGTGCATTATAAATACAGATTTTAAAATATCCTTAGAAGTTAAATTATTCTCAGTTATTCAGCTTTCTACGTATCTGTGAATGGCTGTTCCATTTGTATTTCTGCAAGTAAACTGTTAGTGTAATACACTGGGGAATCTGCCTCTGTTACTTCAGATATCTCTTCACATAACAAATTATTCAGTAACCATTTTGTGAGTTTCAGTGCAATTTCAAATCCAAGTTCAGGTCTGGTTCATAACTGATGGATTGGTTATGCTTCACTGCTTAAGGATACACTGATAATAAACACCTGGTTTCTGAACTAACAAAGCAGAATATTCAGACTTTCTTAGAATCAGCTCTTTTGAGAATGGAATAAAAACTGTTTTCATCATCTAAAGTTTAGTCCAAAATCTTACAGTGCTCCCTCCTATGATTCTAAGACATCTTGGAGAGGACAAAATAGCAGAAGTGTCTGTGGTAGTAGTACACCTGTTATCTTGAGTTTCTGTCTGAATAGACCTTGTTTCACTTCTCACCCATGGACAAGACTAATTGTGTTCTGCTTGCATCTCTACTGTGCGTAATGAATGACTTTTAGTAATTCCATTTAATGTTGGCTGCAGGCAATAGATGAAGGCCCCGAGGGACTCAAATTGATCTCTGACATTATTCGAGAGAAGACGGGAATAGACATCAGTGTGCTGATGGGAGCTAACATTGCCAGTGAGGTGGCAGCAGAGAAATTCTGTGAAACCACAATAGGTACTGTTCCAAGTTGTAAGAATATTTAAAACATGCTCCTGTCCTCACGGGTGCACAGCAAATAGCTCAAATTTCACTGTTTTCGGCATTAGCTGACTTTAACAGAAGCTGTTGGTTGAATCTCCTAGAATGTTTACACTTTCAAAAACACTAGGACAATTCTGGGAATACAGGGAGAGAGAAGAGCACAATTTTACCTGTTCTTACTAGGGTTATAACCTTAGCATGTGAAAGACAAGCATGTTTTTTATCACCCTTCATATAATAAACTGCTTCATTTTATTACTGTGTTTAAGATTTTTCTTGGGTCTGAATGGCTTTATATTTATAAACAATTATAAATTCTGTACTCCAACTCAGGTGCAACGGTCAAAGATTGTACCTTCATGCATGTTTGTTTCAGTTTGACTCTTTTGTTTCTTTTTTTAAGGTATCTTGTTTTAATTTCTCAAAATACTTCGTTCCCACAAAAGCTAGAAATTGTTTTAATTCTGTGTTGATGTCTGCACACCTTTGCAGCATGAAGATATGCCTAGTCTTGGACATTACAGTTTCTAGAAAGGCATATGTGTGTATACATGCATACAGGTACTCATACTTTATAGCACAGAGTTCATGTCATGGTTTTTTTCAGTCTTAATTTTCACAGTTTTGTGTACTGCTAGCCTTGTAACATCTCATTCACAGCTTTTGCATTGAACTTAATTTTGAATGGTTGAACAGCATCTTAGTTTAGAAACAAGTGTCAGGGCCAGCATGCTCGATTAATAAAGCAGCTTTGACATACGTTTATCAGTGGGTATTTTTCTGGAATGCAGACTTTAGAATTGGTAGAATTGCTTCTGCCATAGTCTTAATTCATCTCTTGTTTTATTATTAGCTGTTCTTTTTCAAGAGAATGATTGAAAAATGGAGAATAGCGAATCTGTGTATATATGTATAGAGAATTCATGGAATTGCTGTTTAGAACCTGTTGCTGAGCAGACAATAAATTATGAAAAAGTCCTGAGTAACTCTGTGCAGAGCTTTTAAGTGCAATGTCCCTATTTGATTGGTCCCTTAGAACAGGGATGTTTAGGATTGAGATAGAACAACCTTATCTCTGCTTTTAGTCATTTTGGCTTGCACAGGAAAGGCTAAATAACATACGAATAAATTATTCATTTTTTTTACCTTTCCTTTCTCTCTCTTAATAGGCTGCAAAATCTTGGAAAATGGCCTTCTCTTCAAAGAGCTCCTGCAGACTCCGAACTTCCGAATAACTGTAGTAGACGATGCAGATACAGTTGAGCTGTGTGGTGCTCTGAAGGTAAGATTAACAGTCTGCAGGTGGTACACAGATGAAATAGTGATCCCTGTAGAAAAAAAGAGGGTATTTCCATTTAAAAAAATAAGTTCATTGTATTTTATGTAATATATAAAACTGCCACATAACATTTCCAAAATAACCAGGTGGGAAATGAGGGAGCAGCATTTTCTGAGAGCTGGCTTTTAGATGTATGTCTCACCATCTGCCAGGTTCTCTTTCTACATCTTCCACTTACACACAGTCATGAAGCAAGTATTGATTTCATCTAACTGGCTGATATATTTCTAAATCTATTTCAGTTCCCTTTTTTTTTTTGATACAGTGTATTTACCAAAACAAAGGGAGAAAAAAGTTGGTATTAATGCTTCATATCTGTTGACAAAACTTTCCCTCTCTTCATTGACTTAAGCAATGTGAGCACTCATGTTTTATACTTCGTGGACATGTACTACATAAGGTCTGTGCGGGTAACTACATACGAACATGACCTGAATAGAAAAAAAGTTATTTTGGACAGTTACTCATCTAGATTTTTTCTCATAACAAAATTGATGCTGACAGGAAGCAAAGGCTAACTTAAACATTGCTTAATGGCTATTTTTTGGGGTTAATTTACAGGTCATTTGTGAAGGGGAGGCATTAGTTGTTTGGCTTCCTAGCAAACAGTACTATAGTTTGCATTATCTGATACCTATCATGAATAATTTTTGATGGGTCTAATGGTTTAATAATGTGGCTTCCTTATTTATTTTTTGTGTTTCAGATAATTATTTTGTCTGCCTTTGGTTTTGCGGTTGAAATTTTGTGTAAACTAAATTAATTGACTTGCAAAGCTACCACACCAAGCAGTGATGTCTTAAGCCAAGGAATTCTGATTCCTCCTTAGTGAAAGTAGATGGACAGCTATAATAGCATATTTTTTGGCATAATAATTACCTTAATTTTGTCATGACAGTTGTCATACTGGAATGCCTGAGAAGGAGGAGGTTATGGGTCTGTGCCTGATGGGATTAGGTGTATTGATGCGACATGCTTTGGAGTTACTGTATAGATAGCAATTTCTTGAGATTGTGGAGCTTGTAATTCAGCTCCACAGCCATTGCTTTAAAATGCAATGGTGATGTGGGAGGTTACCAGAAAAGAAATCCCTGTGTATAGACCCATGAAATTACTCAAAAAGTTTTGCAGATTCATTTTTCTTTGAAATCTGCTCAACAGGATGTTTTCTGACTAGCTTATATTCTTGTCTGATAGAGGAGTTCTGTCCCAGGAAATTTTTATTCAGACAAATCTCATGAAATGGCATTAGAGAGGAGCATGCCCATCAAACTGGGCAGGTAGTCAGCAGACACTCAAAACTCCACTGTAAAGGTCTAAGTCAGGCAAGATACAGTATTTCTTTGGAAGTGCAGTAGAATTTAAATAAATTATTGTTCTTGACCTGGAAAGATACTAAAGTGAAACTTCTGGGGTTTTTTTTGTAACCTTGCATTATTGTTGTCTTCTGCTTCATTATTCATCACACCTCTTGCAGCCTGAACTGTCTAGTTGTATTTCTGAAAAGCTGATTATATTCGGTGTGCTCTGGTCATTTGGTTTTGTTTGCAGTATATTTTGTTTATTGAGTTGAGATTTCAAAAAAATATGTGGTATAAGGTCTAAACAAAAAGTGAATTCAGGATAGATTAACTGGTTTAAAAATACTGTGGATTTCTTACATAATTAAAAGGCAAAACTGGTATAAAGTGGCATAGATCTGTCATTCTAGTATAGGTGATGTCTTTAAACATACAACTTTGCCTACATCTAAAAGAAAATATCAATAAAATAGTATTTTTTAAAGTAATTTTTCATTTAAAACCCTTTCTAGTAATCTTAAATCTGGTGCTGGCAGCATATAAATAATGTCCTGAGCTGTTTTACTCTCAAAGATTGCAAAATTTTATTTATGCTTTGCAAACACATCTGGCTCTGAAAGAAAACAAAGAAGCTAAAATTAAACCTATGGCTAAGGCTTTGTTGCCATAATGCAAAGCAAAATGCGAAACTCAGATGTGGACAGTGTTTTTTCTTAGAAGTTCTACATACTTTGTATTAGGAGAATTGTTTGGTAAGGATATCAACAAGAACTTTGCTATTTTATCATTAATCTTACAGTTTTTGTAATAAAAATTTGAAAAGTACACATCTTTTCATATTATTTTTAGAGTAAAATCTAATGTGTAGCTTCAGTCAGCTGACAGTTTGTTAAACTTGGAAAGTTACTTCCTAAATAAATAGTATATTTTAGCATTGTTTAACTTCCTGGAAGAAGGGAATTCCAATTCCAGAAGGTGACAGTGTCATGTTGCATGGAGACACAGGCATGAAAAGAGAGGTTCTGCTCTCTTTCTATAGCAGTGCAAATTCAAAATGTCAGTAGTGGCACTGCAAACTACAGCAAGGAGGACGGAGTAAACAGGCAAACACGTCACTCCAAACTGCCTTTTTGGATGTGGAAATACTAAAAGCAATTCCTGTGTTGGTATTTAAAGGATGAGAAACAGCACACTATGGAAAACAGTATATTCTCCCAGGTTCTGTGTTTTTCTGCAAATACCAGGTTAGGAAACAGACTTTCCTGGTATTACTGGCATAATGGACTAGATGTGAAAAGCCTGTACTCTACCTTGCTTTTTATTTCTGCAAGCCTTTCTAAACTGGGAAAAATTTCAGTGTGGGTGGTTGCCTGAAGCTTGGGAAAAAATACAGAAGGGTAACAAAGAATGCTCTGAGCACAGCTTTCCCTTACAGTGATAATTATAGGTTTGAAATTGTTTCTGGAAGCCTATTTGAGTTCAGACTGTAATAATAGGTAGTGCAGCTGGGTGATCATAAGAGAACATGTGCTTGATTGCTATTTATATATAGATATATATATATGGATATGTACAGAATATGCAGTTCATTTATTGTATTTAGATTGTGACAATGGGCTGGTGGAGATACAGTGAAGTGCAGAAATCAGTGCCATGAAAATGCAGTCTTGTGTCAGCTTGGAGACTGGCTGAATAGACAGTAGCAGTGACTTTACAAAATCTGACAGTATTGAGGAGGAACAGCTTTCTACCATAACCTGGCTGTTGGAACAAAAAGTGTTTGGCATGTTCTTTGTGAGGATTTTTTTTTTCTTTTGAGGACTGATGAACATTTCACATTTGTTTCTTGACCTTTTCTACGGGTTGAGGACAGAAATTCATGAAGTTCAAATTTGGATAGTTGTTTCAAGGTGCCCAGTTAGCTTTACAGACAGCATGACTCAAGGCCACCTACAAGTACATCTGCCATTTGCCAGACAATGAAGGGGCCTTCCTAGGAAATGCTTAAAGGTTATGCCACCTAAAAATAGTATGTGCAGCTACACACACAGATGGTGGTGCCATTGGATACTGATAGATGTGATCCTGCAGAGTAGCATGGACCCAAGGTTATCACCTCGGAGGTGTCCTTAGAGTCCTTACTACCTGTGCGTGTGTGGTCTTACCAGCAGCACAGATGTGAGGCAAGACTGAGCTGGGGTATGAACCTGGCCACCTCCTTGAGAGGCCATCTAAACATTGGTAGCTGCAATCTTACCAGTGCAGCAGTGCCAGGGGTAGCTGAGAGGAGGATTGAGAATTTAACCTCTGGATATAGTAAAACGGCCATGCTCCAGCTGCCTGATGATCAGGGATCTGGAGATTTAAAAACCCTGAAGTGTCAGCAGCCAGGGACCAAGAGAGATGTGAGTTACTGCAGGAAAGAGCAGCTGTGGTTGCCTTTCAGGCTCCTCTCTAAACCTTACAGCTCCAGCTTAGCCTTAAGTAAAGAAGTATAGTGATGATTTATTGTTTGCCAGGTTATGTAACGCAGCATTGTTACTTGCAAAGTGTGTTTAGGGCAGTTACTGTTGGATAGTCAGCCTAGGTACTATAGAAGTGGATTGCGAGAGTTTTTTCCTTTTTTCTGAGATTAAGTGGAAATGAAATTCAAGTTTGCCAGGAGCAAGCAAACAGTTTATACTTAACCTCTCTGTCAGTCCTGCTGATACTGTCTTTGAGTTTTTTGAGTCTTTTCATTTGACCTCAGCCATTATGGAAAGCAAGGAACTTCTCCAAGTTCATGTGTAAACAGAGGAAAAGCAGGCTGTGCTGAGCTGTGACACTGCCCCAAGGAAGGTGAAATAATATTTCTGCTTAGTTCTCTTATTGATTCATTTAATTATGGAGAGGTAACGGTTGGCTCAGAAATGGCTGCTGAAGCTGTCTTCATGAGCACTCCACAAACATGCTGTACTCTGGATATTGGATACTCCTGAGCACTGACTGTAGGAGAACAGTCCGTCAGTAAAGTCTGCAGACTTGCTGTCCTTGTTTTCTTGGTCATCTGTTGACCTTGCATTTGTGACCTCTTTCATGTCTGCAGCAGGTCGTTTGCAAGTAAAAGACACATTCTCACATCTGTTCTGACACACACTGTGAGCGCTGCCTGGCATCAACATTTCTTTTCTGGAGCATAGCTTCACTATCCCAGTGATAAAATAACTAAATCCATTCCTTGCTCATCTTCTGGAACAACTAGGACTAGGACTAACACCAGCTTCAGGATACCAGACCAGCTTGCTTGTTAGGGCAAAGTATTTTAGTAAAACCATATGCAATATAAAAATACACTGTGCATCGTGGTTACAGGATGTGTGCTTTCATGTAAAAAGCTGTTAATGGCAAGATTGGAGAAGTGTGTTTTCTTAGGCATGCAGTGATTTTGAGAGCTCTGAATGCCTCAGGCCAAGAAGAACCTTGTGTTGCTGTCATTTTGGGGTTATTCTAGCAGTATCTTCAAACCTTTGGAATGTGTTTGTCAGTAGGCCCTTGCTTACTGGGCTCTCAGACTCCCATGTGTACATGCAAATACAGTCAGTTTCTAATCTCATGGAAATGTGGACTCTCTTCTCTTGCACAAATACATCCCCACTGCATTTGCAGGAATTCCTATAACTTCATCTTGTTTAATCCCAGCTGGCAACTACATACCATGCAGCTGCTCACTCGCTAACCCCCTACCCATCAGGGTGGGAAGGAGAATCAGTGGCAAAAAAGTAAAACTCATGGGTTGAAATGCAAACAGTTTAATAATTGAAATAAAGGAAAATATAATAACAAGAACAACAGTAGTAATAGTAATTGTAATGAAGGACAGAGTGAAAACCCAGGAAGAATGAGTGGTACACACTACAGTTGCTCACCACCCACTGACCAATGCCCAGCCTCTCCCCAAGCAGTGATTGATGGCTCCCAGCCAGCTGCCTCCAGTTTATATACTGGGCATGGCTTTCTGTGCTATGGAGTATCCTTCTGGCCAGTTCAGATCAGCTGTCCTGGCTATGTTGCCCCCTCCCCAGACTCTTTTTCACCTCCTCATTGGCAGAGCATGAGACACTAAAAAGTCCTTGACTTAAAGTAAGAACTGCTTAGTGAACCAAGACATCAATGTGTTATCAACATTATTCTCACACTGAATTCAAACCACAGCACTGTACCAGCTACTAAGAAGAAAATTAACTGAAACCAGGACACATTCAAAATCAACATTACGAGATACATAAAAATGTTTTTGCCAGGTCAGTCACGCTTCCTGCCTCATGTACTTCTCAGAGGATTACAATAGTGATAATGCCACTAGGCTCTTGTGCATCAATTTGTGTTTTGCATGTGCATCTTCCTGAAATAAACTCTGCTTAGTATTTACAGCCAGTGATTTCAAGTGACAAACTGTCTGCTTTGGTCTTGTTTGGGACTGAAGTGTAACTCAGTTGTAAGTTTTGTGAGATTTTGTTGGTGGTGTTTTTTTTAAAGGGGTGGCTCGTCTTTGAGTAAGGTATAACTTTCACTCTGGTATAATTAGTTCTCTAGAGTATATTAGGCACAGGACAGTTGTCAGAGATTCTTCAAGGACTTAAATAAAATCGGATGGTAGACCTTCTCAATTAATAGTTGTGGCCTGAGGGATATGTAGACCAGGATATAAGAGTTTCCTAGGCATGGGGGTGTATTCTAGAGCATAATCAGTTGTCTTGTTTCCTCATTATTTGCAAGCTGTAAGAGCATACAATGGGAGGATTGTACAAACAAGGAGCTCAGTGTTTTAGAGTTGGACTCACAATTTCCCTTGTTCCCTACCCCATTTCCTCAGAAGTAACTGGTCTTGGTAGGACTTACTTAAAAGAGTGTTTCTGTTGCTCCAAAGACAAACACTGCAAAAGCTACAAGGAGACAATAAAATACGATAGGCCAAATCATATTGTAAAATATGATCAAGTAGACTGCTTCAAAGTAGAAAGTCAAGCAAAGTTGGAGAGAAGGGAGAGCTTTAGTATTGGAGTGTTCAAGAAGTATATGGAAAAAGTCCAAAGGTTGCTCAATCATGTTTGTGTTTTTAGCTGAGTGCTGAATACTTACAGACGTCACACACATGTAAAGTCCATTTGAATGGGTTATCCCATCTGCAGACTTCTTAAATATCTGTTTGACTTCCTCTTGCTTCGCCATCAAATGAACAAATATTAGAGGTTGCTCTGCAAGAGGTGTCTGATGAAAACGTACCTTGACTGAATCTCCACAGCCAAGATCTAAGCCAAGATGATTTAAACGACCAAATTTAAAAGTTGGTTGTCTTGGGCTGCTTCAGGTCTAATGTTGGGATATCTGTCTGCAATTTTTAGGGTCACCTTTAGACATCAGCTAGCTGCTCAAGAAGCAGTCTTCTGACCTGGCCTCATTTGATTCAGAGTCACCTAGCCATGGCTGGCCACACAGCTCTGCCACTGCCTGGCATTTGTGGTTCTTACAGTCCAATACTCAAAACCAAACCAGCTGTTAATCAGCTGGTTGCTTTCAGTAACATCTTCTGACTGTTGCTCTTTCTTCAACAGTTAAAGTGGATTCAGTTGATTTTTTAAATTTTATTTTTCCCCTGTATCAGGTGATACATTAGGTGCCATAATGTTGGTTCTCCTGTGCTTTCTGTTGGGGTCACTTGCTGCTGTGACATGCAGAAAGATACTAACATTCATTACTTCTTGTTTGCTTTATCAATATGTCAAAATGCCATCTTTTTTTGGAGGGTTTTGGTAAGGTTTGTTGTGTTAGTTGGATTTTTTTGGTAGGGACAGTGGAACCATGTCTAGTCTCTGCTCTGACTCCCAATCCAGTTTTTATAGTCACTCAAATGTGTCTCATCAAATGTCTATGTTCTGTAACTATGGAAGAGACCATATAGCTGAATGTTCATGAAGAAATAGCACATTTTGTGGAAGACTGTCACCAGGTCTAAGGAAAAACCAAACTTTTTTTTACTAAGGGAGATCTTCCTGTGTCATGCACCTTCTGGGAAGCCTTGATTAACTATTACTATATAGTAATAGAAATTACTATATAGTTACAGAAAGTCTGCATACTTAAAAGGGCTGGATACTATGGGCTTGGCTGAATTTGGTCCATTAGCATGTCATCATAGAAGTCAATAAATGTTTTTGGCTGTACTATTGATTGAATCATAAAGAAAATCTGGTTAAAAGGACTGTAAGATGTCAGTCTAACTTCACCTCTGCGTCAGGGTAGGAGTAGCTCAATCTAGCTAAAACCTTGTTGGGCTGTAGTGCAACCTGTTTGTTCTTAAAGATGGCCAATAATAATAGCTCCGCAGTCTCAATGGCAACTTGTGTCAGAGCTTTAACTATGCTTTTATCCTTGGAAATACTAATGTAAGACTTGCCTGTTTTTTTTTTAAGGGTTATCCCATAGACATAAAAATCCCCCAAGCAAAATCACCCAAATTAACACCCTAGTGTTTCAGTGGTGAAGTGTTTGCAGTTTTTAAGGACATCTGTAAGCAGTAATTGAGTCTCTTCCCGTTTCTCTTCTTACTAGAATGTAGTAGCAGTAGGAGCTGGTTTTTGTGATGGCCTTTGCTACGGTGACAATACCAAAGCTGCTGTTATTCGCCTTGGCCTAATGGAGATGATCGCCTTTGCCAAAGTTTTTTGCAAAGGACAGGTTTCCAATGCCACTTTCCTGGAGAGCTGTGGCGTTGCTGATCTCATCACAACATGTTATGGTGGCCGGAATCGACGTGTAGCAGAAGCATTCGTTAAAACTGGAAAGGTATTATTCACTGGGTGAAATTTGTTCTTACAAGTACTGCCACTCCTCATTTGCTGGAGTAATAGTAGAGTTGTCTGAGCCATGGTAGCTCATGAGTGCATGCCCTTCTCTCTCCTCTTGTTTTTTGAGTTTGTTACAAGCCTAGAATGAGTGTAAAGATATTAAAAGGTGTGGAGGGTGGTGATTTTAAAAAAAAGCTTGATTTAAAAAAAAAAGCTTGAGAGATAAGACATTGGGAGATGCAACTTTAAGAAGAATACTTACAAACAAGAATATAGTAAAATATTGTATATGCTCACTCAAGATCACTTTTGAAACAGAAAAAACTCACAGTAACTTTCTTTTTCATCCAGATGATGTTGTCAGTCTTTTGAAAAGTTTATCATAGCTCTCCTTTGCTTTCTTTTTTTCCCCTCTGTTGCTTAGTCTATTGAAGAATTAGAGAAAGAAATGCTGAATGGTCAGAAACTGCAAGGACCACCCACTTCTGCAGAAGTGCATCGCCTCCTGAAGCACAAAGGAATGGTGGACAAGTGAGTAAGATAAAACAACTTCCACATACCCCTTTTTTATCTCCATAATTCTTTCTGCATATTTGGTTTTGATATCTTCTTAGAGGTAATGGCCAAAAAGAACATCACTGTAGTAACAGTAGTTTAAAATCAGAGAGAAGTGAATAGAACCTCAAAATAGTATTGGTGTAAATAGAGCTATCAGCGTGACATTAAACTTGTGAGTGTCCTTCTGTTTGCAGAGTGTATTATTGCCTTCTGCTACTGCAGAAAAGCACAGCAAGTGTGTTTTAATATGTGAAATGAAAGAAATGAATGAAAGTAGAAGTAGAGCTTCCTAAAGAGACTGTGAAAAAGTCTCAGCATCTCATTGCACTGTAGGAAATTCATTACATCCCTCCCAGGAGAGGAGCTTGGTGATCATCTGAATAGAGTGACTGCTTCCACCTCATGGATTCTAGCTTAGGTTCTGCAGTTCTCCTTAATGTGACTTCCAGTTTGCTGTACGTTGAAACCTCCCATCTGCTTCTTTAGGTCAGGGGGTGTTTTTTTGTGGATTGATTCATATAGCCACACACACAGTTGTCTCCTTACAAGATTAAGGGATGCATTTATCTATTACTGTTTGTAAAAGAGGAAAAATCAGAAATTAAAAAACTGCCAGTCAAAAGACCAAGCCTTGTTACTTTTTTTTTTGCAAAAGCATTTTTTAAAGTCTAATTTTAATGAATCGGCTGCATTAAATGATTAATGTTTTAATATTATCTTTGGATGTAAGGTACCTAAGTCTGTCTCCTCAGTGTACAGTAATTAAGCTAACTGCAGAAAAAATGGCTTAAAATGTTGGCTTCATTCTTTGCTGTTTATGATTCCCTAAATGAAACAGGATGCTGTGTTTGAGGGTTGTTTTGTATCCTGTTCTATCTTACAACAAATCGAGTGCTTTATAGATGATTTCAGGTTGTGTTTTTAATGAAAGATACAAAAACAGTGTTGCTAATTTCCTTTTGGTCTGCCAGTGTATGTGTCAGTTTCTCATTCAACAAGACTTTTGGAAGCCATTTTCAAAGTGTTTTTCAAAAACTACTGCTTTAAAACATAAAACATAGAGCAGCCATGGTTTCAAAGGGAAGAAGTAAGAGTCTAGTTAGGGTAGAATTTCATACTCTGGTCCTACAAAATGAGTCCCAAGGCTACGTAGAAGTGCGCAAAAGTCAAAGGGCAGCAGGGTTGATGATGCCTGTTGATACTTGTGGTGCAATTACTTTTTTTCAACAGTTGTAGATCTTGCCCTGTTGATGTGCTCAGGCCTAAGATACATTTGGAGTTTGCTGGCCCTGAGCCTGCAGTCAGCCTGGTACAAGTTTCTCCATGTGAAGGGTGGCAGACCTGTGCACAGTAATGTTCTCTGGGATAAGCAGCAGGACTTAGGATGTGGTTTGTAGTAGTAGTGCTTCTTCACTGCCAGTACTGTATCTAAACCTGTGAGAAAATTCCTTTTGCTTCAGATGGTTCAGCTGTTTTGTGGCCACCTCTCCCGTAGGCATTACAAATTTTGTTAGTGCCTACTTGTGAGCTTCTTTGTTAACAGCAAATTTAACCCCCCTTCAGTTCATCATACAAAGTGAGTGATAAGTGAGGTTTGTTAAGGAATGCAGAAGTATTTGGGTAATTTTTTTTTTCTGCTGATTTCCTAGTAAGGGTTTTGCAATTTAATCAGTTTAGCATTGGATTTGAGAGAGCAGCTATGTGGCTATATGATAATTTTTTTTCCACCAATGAAACAAAACTCAGGTCGGTCTAGTTCAGGATGATGTGCTGATAGCAGAGCTACTGCAATGCAATACATGACAGCAGAATGTATAGGCCATCATATATGGTGCTCAGTACTGCTCAACACTGAAATGTTGCATTACAGATATAGCCTTAGAGTGACTGGTGGGACACCTTTCCTAAGGAGAAGGTCCTAGGCCAGATGTATTCTGAATCACTCAGAAATTAACTATTTCACCATCTCCAATGACCCTTACTTTTTATTTCTGTTGGTCAAATTCACCAGTATAAAAGGCCATGCTGAAATGGCATACTTACTTGGTCAGATCAACCCCTAAAATTCACCAGGCTTTGTGTGAAAAGGGAACTTTGCCTGGCTGTTACAGTCTGGGATGAACAGAAAGCAAACACAAATTTCTGTGAAGCATCTTGGCTGTAACAAATCTTCAGATTATCAGAGAAACCTGAATAATTTGGAGATTGTTGGAGACGTGGCCAATTTAAAAAAAAAAAAAAAAGAAAAAATGTCAATACAGAATTTTGTATTTCAAAATCCAGGTTTAATTTTGGATTCTTATTAAAAACTTGACCTTCAATGTCTCCTTGGGCCTCTTTTTATCATATTCTGTATTATCAAATTATTGCTCAGAAGTACTGCATAACAAATGTGCCAGTCATCCTTTTTAACCACAGATGGGTACTGCTGCAAGAACAGCCAGGAAAAAGGTTTTTAATTTATTTTTTAGATCACTTTATGGCTGTGCCATACATAATGAATATCTCAGGCTCCATTATAGCTAGCTAGGCTTCTGAGAGTCATTCTATTTCAGAGATGCGTGCAGGTTCTGTAGTTATATCCTGCTTTTCAGCCCAGCATTTGCGCCTGACAAATAGAAAAAAGAAATAATTTTTTTCCACCTCTCCCTTTTCCCCCCTCCCTCTCCTCACCCCTTTATATTTCTTCCATTTAAGAAAGTGTTACAGAATAAATTTACACTGTGTTCGCTTTCCCCACCCTCTTTCCTCAGGTTTCCACTCTTCACGGCTGTGTATCAAATCTGCTATGAAGGGAGGCCTGTCAGTGATATAATATCCTGCCTTCAAAGTCATCCAGAGCACAAGTAAAATCCATCAGCTGTTGTACTAATGCAGCTTTCTGCCTTTCCAATTCATGTCTGGGTTCAAATGGATGTAGCTATCATTAATCTTTGTTCAAAGCTGCTAGTTAGGCAACAGGAACAACATGAATGTCTGTGAGTGGGTATCGGTGCTTGTTACCCAGCCTGGTTTGACACTGCATGCGGTGTTGGCTTGGTAATTGTCCTTTTACTGGCTAAAATGCAGCTCTTACGATACGCAGTACAAAAGTTGCACTACATGCTTGGTTTATATACACAAGTGTACTTTGAGTTTGCTCCTACACCATGAAACATAATGCTTTGTTGTCTCTTATTAAAGCTTGTCCAAAATCCGCTGGACACTGTGGGAAGAATCCCACTAGTTTTGATCAGAGACTGAATCAAACCTGTAACCTTGAAATATTAGGAATCTTTCTGTTAGAACTTAGTTTTATTCTATTAACATTTATTGTATACACAATTAAATGTTAACATTTTGCATGCTTATGACTATGTTAATTTAAGCAATGTTAATGCAAAACAAGTTGTAGCAGTTATTCAGGGGGCTACAGGGATATTTCAATGAACTCTGGTGAAGAATATTTTGATTTTTGAAAGTCATTGAAATTGTCAGGCCACTTTGACCAATTTCTAAGTGAATTTAAAGTTTTTAATTACACTGTTTTAAAGGGAATATTCTAGAGGGGGATCATTACCTCCCCTTCTGTTTTTTAATCCTTGCATTTTTGTATTTCTCCATTTCTCCCTTACTGTTCCTAGGTGTTAGGCTCTTCTAGAATCCCATTCCCCAAAGCAAGACAGAAATGTTGACCTGGGGGTTCTGAACCCTGGAGCCTGCAGTTCATTTTATTGTTGCACCTGTGGTTGTTCTTCACTGATGTTGTTGGTTGGGTGGTGAAGAATACCCTTGGGTATCCACTGCTCCAAGTTGTTCTGCTGTGTTTTTAGCTTAGGTGCCAGGTGCTGCGCTCCACACAACACTCCAAGGAATGTCAGGGGAATTCCCTGGTACAGCGCACGCTTGTGTCCTCAGAAGGGTTGTGTGCCAGTACGATGACTGCATTCATTTCAGTGCCTGCCAGTGAGTGGCACATCCGCTGGGCTGTAGTCCTGATCCAGCCTTCCCAGTTCTAGAGTTACTTGTTCATGGGACAAAACTTTTATGGGTGCTGAATCAAATCCTTTACAACCAATCTCCCCAACAGCTTCTCAAAGGCATCTGTCTCTTTTATTCCCCAGGTATCTTGACTAGGGTTTTTTTCAGGAACCTTTGCTTTATCAGGGAGGTTACATTTATTTGTTGTTGGAAAATTTGTGATTTTATGGAGTATAGGGGGGGGTTGGTTTGGTTGGTCTTTTTGGAGGTTTTTTTTTAAGATTGATGCAACAGAAGATATACAAGTAAAAGCTGTTTTGCTTTTCTTGTATACTAAAGTGTGGGGTTTTTTTTGGTGAAATACATTCTAGGTGCATTAAGAGTGGACTCATTCTTTCAACTGGGAGACAGGGGTTGGCATTGGAATTTATAGAACAAGACTGCCCATCTACTCTGGATATCCATGCCTAACATCTGAGCAGTATCAGAACTGTTGTTCATTGTTCTCAGTGGTGGTTTTAGACCAGACATCATGAGCACACACCCATCCTGAAACTTCAGGTTGTCATTCAAAATTTCCTAAAACAAAGAGGATGCCTGGGAATAACTGTCGCACTTACATAGCCTGGATTACTCTGAAATAGGGAAGCACTGGGGCAGCTTTGTGTAAGAGGAAGACCCTTCCACTCAGGGGTACCATTCTTTGTGCTCCTGTATTGTTTTGCATTAATATTTGGAAGATCTCATGAATGTCCTCTGATATTCAGGGATGTGAAAAGTTACTTTGCCTTACTTCTGATTTAGTGCTAAATATAAGAGATGGCCATCAGACATTTGTGGCAGTTGGGAACATCACTGGTAGAGCTGACTTGGAGCAAGCACTCTGTTTAGACATTTAAGAGGATGTTTTAAAGTTGGAAGCACTGTTATGCTAACGCACACATGGAGTATACACTCCTCATTACTGCATAACTTTCTGTGTGTTTGCTTTATGCTTTGTTTTTTTCTGGTTTTTTAATACCAAATTGGTGGCTTTTCCTTTGTATGTGTACATATACATTATATGTATAAACTTTTTTTTACATGCAGTATGTAGGACAGTAGCATTTTGTAAGATACATAAAGGGCTATATGAGCTAAATGTGGTAAATTAATATATATTTTTAAATTATTTCTTTATTATTCCAATACTTCTACCACTGAAACTCCCAAATCTTAGCTCTTCTTGTTTTGTAGAGAAGCCTATATTCTAAGGCAAATGGAGAGAAAAGGTTTTTATGAAATTCTTTCTTTCAGTCTGTTACAATATTGTTGTTTTTCTTCAGACAAAAAGTGAGGTTTCAGTAACTAAAATAACTAAAATAGTTTATTTAAATTTCTATTGATAGTTCACCATTTGCATTTGCTTTTCAGTGCTGGAGAACACTCATCTTGGTACTAGGTATTTTCCCCCCACTAATACTTACTGCTTATTAAAAGACTGTGACATGGTACTGGAACCGAGTGATCAGAAGCCTGCTCTGCAAACACTCTGTTTTGCCTAGTACTGGGATAGTCTTACTGAAAACATTAACCCCTGAGTCATAGAGGGGGGATCATAAATTTGTGACTAATTCTTGGTTTATGAACTTCAATTGCTAAGGAAGGCATTACATTCTGATGATACTTACTCAACTTGCCCTTGTCATACGTACTGATTTTGTTTAGAGATGTTGAATGTATACTTGTTTGAAGAGTTAGTACAAATAAACATTTTTGTCTTGGGAATCACTTTGGTTTCTGTTGTCTCATTTTACAAGGCTTGCGATTAATATTTTATTCACTTGATGGAATGTAGGTTTTTCTGGTTGTGGTATGTAATGATAGCAGATAGGAGGTTGCCATGCAAGAACATAAATTTTAAAAAGAGCTATTTGGCATCCAGATGTCAGCATTTTCTTTTTTCCCATTAGTGATGCAATTGTGGTATCTTTGACCGCTGGAAACAGGTTCTTGTCTTCAGTTCCTTCAGTTGCTGTGGGAGCCACTGGAGGGCACTGGTCGGTAAGTGACTGATTCCACCTGCTCTGGACTTACTCTTCTGACCATTGCTGAATTTGCCGGGGTTCCTGTATGACTGCACCTGTCTTACAGTGTGTTCCTTGTATTTAGGAGATGGTTATAGTTCAGCACCAGGTGCATGTGTTGTAGATCCACTGGAATTGAGGGAAGGAGCTTGATAGAAAATGCCCAACATATTATTATTACCTTTACCCAAGGCACTGCCTTGCCTGTCATCTGAGACCCTCCCAGTATAGGACAACAGCCACTACCTCAGCTTCTGGACAATGTGGTCAGTGATATCTTTCAGTATCACTGGGGATCCTGTACTGTGTACCCCACCATGTTTGTTTTGTTGGGTGTTGAAGTTGAAAGACTTTGGGAAATAACAAGAGCACATTGTGCTCAGTTTTGTCAGTTTGTACATCAGCCAAAGGGGTGGGAGGCGGCACAAGTGTTTATCCAGGGAAAGGAAAGTCTGCTACGTAGTGTGGGATACCATACTGTAAAACAAGTATTGTTTTCTTGGTGAACAGAATAATACATTGTCTACTGAAAGCCTCAGAGCACTTAAAAAAATGAGAGCAATGTCCTATCCATCATTTACACATAAGGATACTGAGAGGAGTAAAGATGGTTGCCCAGCAAATCTGTGCCTAGATGCATTTTATTCCTAATTTTATGACAGAATTTCAGTCATTAGGTCATTTCTTGTGGTACTTTTACCTCAAAATTATATGTGTTTTAAGAGTGCATTAAATCAACCAGTAGAATAAATACGTAAGTATCTCAAACTGTCCGAAAGGGCTTAAATTCCAATTAGCCTGAGTCAACAGCAAAGTAAAAACCATCACAAGAGAACTAGGATGGACACCTTTGTTTTATGTATTTTCTGAAGGAGTGGTGCTTTCTCACTAAATCAGTGCAAACAGGCTGGGTGTCTGTCGTCATCTGACTGCAAATAACAGCCGAACTGTACAAGAAACATGACAGACAAGAAGTCAGTGTCCAATGGCCTGTGCTGATGGTTCTTCATAATGCTCCCAACCTGGACTTCATTGTAAGCATGGAGTCATATGAATGAATTACATAGATTTCACAGCAGTGAAATTGGGCAATGTTGAGATAAAATGTTGTCCTGGAACACATGACACGCCATATTATTAGAAAGCGTAAAACTGTTTATCTCCTGCCTGTCTTCTGGCTGCATGTATTTTTCTCCTGTGATTTGCTGTGCTGATAGAAATCTGAGCACTAAAAGGTAACACTTCCATTTTGAATAATGGATGAGAAGAGCATCTGCCTTCAATCCCAACATGTGCAAAAGAAAGGTGTTTGGCATTCAGGTTAAATGAAACATGGTTCTCTCCCCAGTCGGTTCTAACCTGATTTTAGATCCCTGCTTTGGGTAAGGACTGTCTAATCCTGCTCTTATTGAAAACAAATGCAGAACTAGATTTTAAGAGGAGAACAATAAGGTGGCACCCAGCATAATGGTATCTTTGTCAGAATTCCCCATGTCTAAATTGAATTTATCTATTTGGTATATTTACCTGTTACCTACAGTATCTGTTTTAGATTTAGTGAAGGGTAATTGTAGGGACATTTGTTGATTATTTCTGTAAATTACTAGAAACTCTGTGAATTACTGTTTTTAAAAGTATTTTTTTCCTATAAGTTATGCTGAAGGAATCATTAAATGATAAATAAAATACAACTCTGACCTATATGAGCAGTTGTGATTGTTTAGGTGGCTGTAGCTGCCAGAGTCTGCTCAGTATAACCCACATTGCACTCTGATGTTAGTGTTGCTGTTTGTTGCTACACTTGCATGTTTCGTTTTCTCATCTGGATGAGTCATTTGGTGTCCTTCACCCTACAACTTTTCTTCGTGCCTGTTTCAGCTTCCTTCTCATCCTTGTGTAAGTGCACCTGTATGCGCTGTTTTGTAGTGAACCTTAAGAATTCTTGAGTTCTTCATATCAGAAGGTGGATGTGTGTGCATGCTCACACATGCTCATCCACTCAGGTAAACCCCCTACTTGCCTTGCTTTTGAATGTTTGTGTGCACAAATACACCTTGTAAGGTGTTGGGAATTTTGCACAGGATTTTAGCAAGGCCACCAAGAGGATTAATGTTCAGCTGCCTTTGCACTAGCTAATGGCTGTCTATCCATTTAAAGCTGTCTGGCTGTGAAGCTAGTGCACAGATTTCTTCCATCCTGTCCTCAGTGCCTGCCTCAGTGGGATGGCAATAAGTCAGGTTGGGATAATTGAAAACATGGCTGCTATTTCAGGGGAACAGTACCACATCCATGCTACCAGTCCCTGAAGCTCTGAAATGCCATGTTTGTAAAGAGTAGTGCGTATTTCATGTTCAGGTGAAAATAACAGTGACATTAATTGAACTAGTTTGCCCTTTCTTTCTCCAAATCTAGGTTTATTATAAACCCAATTCTTGTCATAGGAACATACTTCACCTCTCAGTGTGATAGATTTTTTTCTGTATGGTTTGTGTTTTTGAGGACTTGATGAGTATCTTTCAGTTTGATGATTACTGAGCACAGGCATGTGTTCGGCTCGGAAAGTAAAGCCTTGGGGATTTTTAGTTTGCACTTTTGCTTTCTGAAGGCTGGAGAGAACTGGAAATCAAGCCAAATCTGTTAGCAAGCACTGGCTGGGTTCCTGATCTACATCATTTTAAATACTAGTATTTGAAATGCAAAGTCAAATGCAAGCATTTGCATCACAGCTGCTCAGGACTGTGAGGTTTTTGGTTTTGTTTTATTTTTTTTTAAACATGCTGTTCTTTTTTGCAGTACCCCCTTCCTGTAGTGTTGCATCGAGAGATAAACCTACATATATTGTCATACATGCTTTAGGAGGCTCTAAATACTTGAAAGCAAAGTGAGCACAAAGCAAGCTGCTCTGCACTGTGATAGCTGAGCAGAGCCAGCCTTGGCTGTGCTTGTGCTTTGGATTAAAGCCCAGGTTTTATAGAAGTATTTTTAGTGGTATTTTGAAACCAAATTTATATATTTTTCTAATTGCCACTTAGTGTGCAGATTTGCAATGGAATGTGACAGAGATGCTTTGGGTCTTTTGTTGTTTCTGGGCTTTTTAAAAATTTCATGTAGATGTCATCAACATCATTTTCTTCAAGCTTCAAGCTAGGTGGTAATTGCAGTAGCACTTAGTCGTGCCAGTCTTCCCTTTGTCTTTGTTTAGTCTTACCCTCCTGTTTTCTTTATCTGCATTTTTTTTAGGCTGTAGGGCACTATAGATAAGGAATACCTTTCATTACTCCCAGAGCTTTAGTCAGCATGGAAAAAAAGGATCAGCCTTCTGCCATGTGCATTCAGCCTTGTCTTTGATGCCCAGCAGAGAGGTTAAGTGGAATAAGATCTTCCAAGCTTTCATACTCTTGGGTTTAATCCTTATGCCACTCCCATCTTTATTCATTTATTGACTGTTTTAAAACAGTAGAAACTCAAGTTTTTTCTTAGTGGTGTTTCCTGGTGCAGTTGCTCAGGCTGCTTTAAGTCTCTAGAGTAGGTGATCACACCAACATCTTGGTAGCTAGCAACAGTCTTTAACCCATCAGTGCTTAAGCTTTGTAACAAAAGCTGCTTATGTTGATCCTAATGTATTCCTGCTCTGCAGCTGTAGTATCCTACACTTAGGTGTAGTCTACCTAGTTACTATACTCACTTCAATAATTTTTCCCCCTCAGAAATTTTATCTCCATCCCATGAATGAGCATACATTATTCACAGATGCATTAGAAAACACAGATGCATTTCAAAATTCGAAAATTCAGCTTCTTGAAACCATTTGACAGAGGAACGTGCAGTTTCCAGGTATGACAATTTCCAGGTGTGGCTTTTCTTCCAAAATACAATGTGGTTGCCTTGACAAGGCTGGGCAAGGCTAGAGCAGCAAAACTGTTTGCTAGCAGGCACAATTAGCTTTCTGAAAGCAATCAGATTAGAGTGGAATGGGGTTGCACTGCAAACTCTACAGGTAAATTGCTTTAAGTGTTAACCCCTATGTACTAAGTGTGGAGAAGAGAGGGAACAGAATGCAAAGTACTGCATTTGTTGGAACATGAGAAATGAGCCTAAGTCAGTTTTAACCAGTGTAGGAGATGGAAATGCAAGAACATGCCCTGAAATACAGGAAGAGTGAAGACAAAGCTGTTGAGAGTTTATTGGAGCCCCTTTTGTCCTGTCAGTCTGTACCAGGCACGGCTTCATGGTAACAGCTTAGTGCAGCAGCATTCCTTTCAAACCTAAAAGCTGGAAAATGTTTCCTCAGAGAACTCAGCAGTTGCTGAAGTAGAAGAGAGATTTCACAAGCACACTTCATATTATCAAAATGCATAGCGATAAAACCATTGCTACTGAAGTTCCCTTTCCATTCCATATATTGTTTCTACAAGCAAGAAATGGAAAACTAAGATGAGAAAAATCAGCTGTTCATGCATTCTAGACAACTTATACAGAGGAAATATGCACTTCACTTACTTTACTGTGGGATCATGAAGAGTTCATGAAAATGTGATGATGATCATGAGAAAGGCTAGCAAGAGAAATAGCTGCAACTTCCTCAGGGTTGCACAGACTGTATTTAACAAGTGAGAAGTAATCAGAAGTGTTAGTTACCTCCTCATCAGTTTGTGATTTTTCTCAGAGCTAAGCTAAGCAGGATTAGGTCTGACTAAGTAGTCAGAGATAAGCCCTCAAAGCAAAGCTCCTCCAAATGCTGTTCCTCAATTTCTGAGGGAATTATCTTCCTTCTCTTTTGCAATTGCAGATTCAAAGCTAGAAGCAGGAGCCCTAGGTAATGGCAAGGTAGCCATAACCCTGCTATTAACATTTTATGTGATCTTAAAACCAAATAATTATAATGCTGCCAGCTGCTCTGCCCTGTTGTCACCAGAGGTTGAGGTTAAATGAAAATAATTGAGCAAGAATACTCCAGGGACACTCCTGACTGCAGATGTGATTTTATTCATCAAAAATAGGTGAGCTGAAAATCTTCTGGTTGCTTCCATCTGAGAACTTGTGTGTTATACCCAAGCTCTCTTTCCCTAGCACAAAGCAAGCATCACTGTTTTGGGGGTTTTTTTAATTGCTACTGTAATCAATCCTTAAATGAAGAGTAGTGGATGTGGTTACATGACTTTTGAAGAGGCATTCATGTGAAATGACCATGTCTAGACAGAACCTGTCATGTCAGCATGTGGGCTGGGTCAGGGGAGCATCCAAGGAGTGGTAAGCAAATATTGGGAGGTTTGAACATCTGTGTTCTTCTAATGTTGGGACAGTAATTAGGCCCAGAGTGCACAGACAGACAGATTTTAGGACACAGAATGGGAACACTTGAGAAGCACAGCTCGAGGTACCTTGTGTTAATTACTGAGTTGGACTAGACTGATTTAAAACTCGTTATGTTATAATGACTGGGAGCTCTGCACCAGGTCACTAGGCTTCACACGAGTCCTCCTTGAATGCCATCGCTAAAAATGCGAACATGGTTTATTGCCACAGAATTTATACGCTGAATAAGCAGGGAACCTCAACTATTCAAGGCAGCCTGCTTGAGTCAGGATAAAAGCATTTTAACTGGACTGTTAGAAGGCAGTTCCTGGGATTGCTGACCTTGCTGGACATGCCTTAAGGTGCCAGTGACATCATTCCCTGGGACTGCTTGCTGTATGCCTGCTTCTGTGTATTAAATTCACATTTTAAAAAGGAACTGCATGCAGAGACAACACTTGAACAGGAAAAATGTTTAATTTTCAAGTCTGCTTTCAGTTCTGAAGTATTAGTTCTAATATATGATTTATTCAATGCAGTTTTCTTGGGCATACCTATTTCCAAGTCTTTGTGTAGCTAGACAGAGCTTTGAAAAGATTATTTTGCTTTCAAAAGAATTATCTGGCTTGAGATGATTAGTAAAATATATTGGAATCCAGAAGGCAAATCTCAAGAAATAGCTGATCTTCAGTTTAATATGGATTCAAGAGTTTGGGATTGGTGGTGATTCAAGTTGGCAAATTTTGAGCACAACTTACTACATTTGCTTTAGTTCAGCATTCTTGACTGATTATAATGAATTGGTGGCTTTTTTTGGAACAACTTATGTGAGGGGATTCACTACCATGCACACAGGGTAGAGGTAGTTTCTCTGTGTAGTGATCATGGAGAGTCTATGCCTCTCTTTGTTACTCATCTTATAAAAATAGTTTCAATCACATTAATGAAGAACTGGGAAATAATGGTTTCTTTTTCAAGGCAGGGATACACAGAGAGCAAGTACGTGGAGGGTGTAGTCCTTCAAGTCCTGACTCTTCTTCACTTCCCCAAATTCAGGGGTGGACTTGACCTGTATCACTCACACTCAGATGAGGGAGACTGAGGATCTGCAGCCCCTCCATTCCCCTCTGCCAGAGACGCAGTTCTCATGCATCCTCATGGCTCCCTTTCTGTGCTCGTATAAAAACATACGGAATATTTGTTTTTATTGTAGAGGTGTCTTCACTAGCACTTTATTTTTCTCCTTTTCTAATGTGTATTTTCTTATCACTGGTTGCCTTACATGAGGTTGCTTTACATATTTTTGCAGGCTGGAGGATGTCACCCATAGATCAGCTCCTGAGATACCTTGAAATACCCATTGAGGTATCCCAGTGTTGTTCGTTGCTATTATGAAGATAATTTATTAAATCCTGTATTTCAGCACTGATGAACTGAAGTAATCCACATACTCGTATTTCCCTCACTTGTGAATTACATCAAGAAAACCTTCACTAGTGATTTCAGACAGCCCATATAAGTAGTGTTCTAGCACAAGAAGGATGTTTGCATGCAAGAAATCATAGAATCATATAGGTTGGAAAAGACGTCTAAGATCATTGAGTCCACCTGTTAACCCAGCTCTGCCGTCTGTACCACGAAACTATGCCCCCAAGTGCCATACCCACATGTTTTTTTGAATACTTTCAAGGATGGTGCTTCCACCACTTCCCTAGGCTGCTGTTACAATGCCTAAACACCCTTTCAGGGAAGAATTTTTTTCTAATAACAAATTTAATCTTCCCTTGGAGCAAATGAGATTTCATCAAAGTAACACCTGGTTTAAATATATCATTGCTAACTTCAATATTTTTCCTTGCACTGTCTGCTGGAACAATGAAACATGAAATTATGATCTTTCTGATTACTCCTTCACTGAAATAACAATCATAGAATCAGTTAAAAAGAAAGACCAGCAGTTTGATACATGACCTTCATTTGCACACACTGATACAGCTTGTTTCCTGGGCCTCTGAATCCTTGTGAGGATGGCGAGTAATTATTTGATTGGTATATTCAGAGAATCACACTGCTCTTGTAAAATCATGGATTTGATATATTTAGTGACCACTTTTTTTTTGTTTGTGTGGATCTCTACGACATTCTTTTGTACATCTCTGTGTGTGTGTATATTTATATATATATATATTTTATATATATATATAAAAAATCAGATTTCTGATGTGCTGAGGAGATGAAGGTTAAGCTATCACACTACCTGTCCTCATCTTCATAGTCTTTTAACCAATTGGCCAATTCCAGGTGAACATGACAAAGAGGAAGATTACCAGAAGATATTAAATTCTTGTAAATGCCAAGAACATGTGCTAACTGAGGATATGCTCTTAGTAGAAAAATCTACATGGAACAGATTGCTCTTAAAAATACCCCCACTGCAACCAGCCCAACCAATGGAGTCTGAACTTTTCTTGAACATCAATTTTGAGCCATTAATTTTCTTGAACATTAATCTTTGAGCCAACTTCAAAGTTCATAGGAAACAAAGCTTTTTCATTGTAGGGATGTATGGGACATCTGTGTAATTACAAATCTCACTTCATAACTGTCTCATACTTAGCATTAAGCCAGCATTTGCAAGTACATCATGGACTTCATTCACCTCAATGTCAGTAATTAGAACCACATCATCACAGAGCATCCTCTACTTACTCCAAATCTAGTACTGCAAACTACAGGGCTATGCCTGTTCACATAATTTGAATACCTGGGATGCCCTCAGCAGAAAGACTATTTTAGCTGCACTATGGGCTGTTAGAAAAATCCTTCCTGGTATGTTTTTCTCATCATTCAAAGAGCTCAGATATCCTAACTCCTATCAGCTCTTCTTCCAATCTCCTAAAATCCCCAAATGAAAACCTTCCTTTCTTCTGAAATTTTCTTTTCTTTCACTGATCTAGGGAAGATGCATTATCCATGCTCAGTAGCTAGTTAGCAGGGTGATAAATGACTTGACAGGATAAGCTTTCTCTAGACATGGCATAAATGGAATAAGCCTTTGTTCTGAGGAAATCCCAATCCCTCCAAAAGGCAACCCATCATCCACCCCCTGACTGTTCTATAGTCTCACACCATGCACCGTTCTCACACAGCCCAAAGCCTGCAATTTTCGTAGAAGACTAAGTGAATTCAGAAATTTAACTAAATTTGGCTTTCTGATTCATTTAAAAATCCCAGCAGGTTTTGCTAGGCCAGCAGCAGAAAACACACTCTGTTCCCCATAAATACAAGCAGTCATAACAGAAACATTATGCTCTCTCTCCTGTTTTTTCAAACTCCTGCTTCTCTTGCAAAGGATGTTTTTGGGAAACTAGAACTGGAGGATGCACTAAGTGCCCTGCATCACTGCAGGTATTTTTTCATGCACTGACACAAGGCCTACCAGGCATCAGGAGCTTTGCATGCTGGTTCTTTGCATATCTGTAACACTAATGCTATGAATGCATCCATTGATTTACAGTCATGAGCGGTATTCTGTATGTCCTAAAACACTGATGTCTGCATCTCTGCATCCTGCTTTGACTTGAACTTGACTGTGTTTTGTACCAGGGAGAATTGTTTCTTTCAAAATTGGTTGTCTTATTTCAGGGCTAAGACTGCTCTGTGAATACAAACATCAGGGTCATTTTGTTCTTTGTTGCACAGAAGTCTTTCGGCACTTGTCTAGATACAAAGATATACTGCTGATTTGAAAACACCAATACCATATTGCTCAGCTGCTTGGATATTTCAGGCCACTATGTGGTGTACTGCGGTCCTCTGTTGACATTTCCTCTCCACCTGTTAATGGATAGATGTCAAATGTCTTTATTCCATACTGACAGAAAGGCTGTGCCAACCAGTCTGAGGAGCAGTAAAACATCTGCCTGCACTTCTCTGCCTTCTTCTTCCACTGTTGTGTTCCCCAAGACTTAGGTCAGTGCCCTGCCAGGCTCAGTTCTCCTGCACTTCAGCCCCTTACAGCAGAGCATGTACATTCTGGCACCTTGTCCCTGTCAGCTGGCACTTTTCATAGCAGATTCTGCAGTCAGCCCACTGGCTTTTTAACCTGCTCTGGATGAGAATTTTTCCACCCTTAAACCTTGCAGCCTATCTGCATAAAATTGATTCTCCCTATACAGCAGTTTCATTATCAGTTTTCATTGTCCAGACATAGCGAGATTCATGAGCTCCTTTATTCTGCTGCCACTCCAGGAGATGTGTCAGGCATTGGTACTGCATGTGTTCTGTACAGCTGGGTGACTAGGGCATTGACAAGGCTGTCACTCTATGGAAATGATTGGAATTAATTTCTGTGGCTTCTCAAATCATTTGGGTCATCTCTTGTTGTGTTCTGTATAATAAAGACCACAAAATTCATCAGTGTAAGTCTGGTAAAGAGTACATTTTAAATAAGCATATAGCTTTGAATTATAGATTTAAAATGATGGAGAGTTTACTGGTTTATTTCATAAATCCTTCAAATAGCTAATCATGCTGTGTTAAAAAAAATAAATTCAAAAAACCCCAACAACAAAACCACTTCATTTTCAGTCTGAATTTGTCTAGTTTCAGCTTTTAGCCATAGTATTTGGTTAGGTTTTTACCTGCCATCCATGTCTTCTCTGAGTGTATATGCACACACAGCAAGCTCAAGTTGCCTCCTAATAATTTGGAATAATATAAGGCAGACTTTGAGTCTCAGGCCTGTGTCAGGGTGTTGTACCAACCACAGCAGAGCAGTATAACTGACTGTTTATTATTTTGTTTAAGCCTGCAAGCAAACTGAGTTGGCTGTGAACTCTTTCCTTAAACTTGGACGTTGCTGTGATGAAACCACGGTAGAATTGTACAATCTTTCATTAATTATCTAAAAACAAATATGGCATTGACAATTGTTGAAGGTGATATTTTCCTCCAGCTGTTTTGCACTGGGCTTGGGTGCTGTATAAACATTACCTGCTGCGATTTACATAAACACTTAGGCAAGCACCACCCTTAGCAAGTAGAAAATGCACATGTCTTCAGTGGAAATGTTTACATTCTCAAGAATGTAATCACTAGTATGTGTTTGTTCCATAATAATATTTAAAGGTCTGCGGCAGACTGCTGACCCTAATGAAAGTATTTATGAGTGTGCCTCAGGGAGAGCCTGCCTGGACATGCTCAGGGGCAGAATAAGCTCCTTCCCCACTCAACATGACACTAGACGCCTCTGAGTATTCGGGTGGCCTCTGATTTGCAGGTGTTAGAAGGCACAGCCACCAGCTGTGCTTGGAGCTGTGCTTGCAGGCTCTCTGGAGAGCAGGGCAGCTGGGAAGCAGCCTGAGAAATAAAATGCAGACATGCTCTTGCAGGTGCACTACAGAGTTGAGGTCTCTGGCCCTAAAGCACGAAAACCACAACTCCCGTTCTGAGAAGAATTTTATGTAGACTTCACACTTACCACTACAAACTCTTTTTAATTGGAGTAGATGTGCTCTCTGCCCTGAAGTTAAGCATATATATTCAGCCTGCAGGGACTGTGTATTCTAAGTACAAGTCAGCTCTGAAAGAAGTAAGCCATTTTTCCTCAGCACAGTATCTGTGACATAGCTGTTTTTCAGGGCTGGGAGAGATCTTTAGATTCCCAGAGAAGATAAAACAGCTGGTGAAAGCCTAATGCAGAGAAAATACATGGCTTATGTACTTTGTGCTTTCTTTTCTTAGCACAGTCTCTACCACCACACAGTTTACTTAGTGTCGTGGGTTTCAAAACTGAGAACTAAAATCTGAAAGTCAGTATATTACTGTTCCCAGCACAGAGTTAATTATCTGTATGGCAAAATATGTTCTAAGACAGCTTTCTGGCAGATAAAATGACTGTGTATCTACAGTCAGGACTTTGTCCATATAATTCAAGTAACCTTCATATAAAGAAAGAAATATTTGTGATAACAGGAGTACAGAATATAACAGCTAAATCCTGCCTTTTCCAGCATTAGGGTAGTAACAAGCATCTGATGATAAAATCCCATGTGCTGTCATTACTTGGACTGTTATTTGAATTGGTATTGATTTTATGTTCATTAATTTTGTGGTGCCCAAGCTGCAAAACCAAACAAGCCTTGTGTTCAGTAACCCCATGTACAAACATAGATCGTCTGTGGATTTGCCAAATAACCGCCTTTTTGAAAATATGGGCATTTCATCTATTCTCTCTCTGTTGCAGCAACATTAAAAGGCCCAAATATCTCAGTCATGGAAACCATCTTTACTTTGTGAAATACGGATTCCTACACAGAGACATTTGCCTTGATTGATCATGTGCCTATGGCCATGTCACTAGCAAAGTACAAATCAAGTATTTCTGGTTTGGGTTAGTATAAATCAGCTTTTCCATATGGTTGTAAGCTGCCAAAGGGTAAAATATGTTATAAATGATTTACTTGAATACTTACGTAGCTCAAAGCCTACACTTTGCTAATTCTGAAAAGCCAGTAGGAAATTTCCAATCATTTCTTGATTTAATGCTAACTAAAAATATCTCACCCTCAGATTAGCACAGTAGGATGTCAAGGGTGAGAATATTTGTCCTGGACATTCAACATGAATCCCCGTTCCTTGTGTGAGACCTGGGTTTCATGGAAAGTAAAGTTCTTTTTTTGCTGTCTTCAGAATAAGTTCCCTTAGCTTTCTTAGTTCACTTCTAGATGGTTTAAATACAGTAAGTTTTTTGTTTGGACTGAAACCTGATAACCACTGAAAAATCTCACTCATCTTTTATATGTTAATGTGTTTTATTTATCTAAAAAAAAAGTCTGAATGAGTTTGACATTTGAAAATTCTAGGATTTGGGAAGGGGGAGGGGAAGCTGTATTTCAAAACCAGAAAAACAGTTCAGGAAATTCCAGTCAGCTCCATTCCTTGGGCCTGTGGGTCTACTTTAATTAGCACTTCCAGCTGGCCAGATTGTTGCGAAGAAAGTAGTTCTAGAGAGCTCAATCAGTAATGTCAAATATGTTGATACCTCAGGATTTGAGAACAGAACCAGCTTAAATGGAAGAATCTGTTAATTAGGGAGATGTTCAGGAATAATCCCTTTACTGAGAAACCTGATAACACTTGTATCCACTATTATGCTTTTACTTAAACACTTACATTGAAAGGCCAAATTGCGTATTTTTTCCTAATCAGAGATTATTTTCTTATAGTAACTGACAAACAAGAGGTTACGATCTTGACTGGTGTTTAAAAGCCTTGCCTACCCTTCCCTTGAAAGGTTAATTTAAAATAAAGAAAATGGGCCACCTTATTCTCTCTTGGTAGCTCTGTAATAAAAGGTTGATTGTTCAAGCAGCAGCATTCAATTCTTTTGTTTCTGATGCTATCTACATGTAAAAAAATCTAGCTAGGCTTAGCTGGTCCCTGAAGGCTTTCCAGTTCTAGCCCTCAGTGCAAGGATGCAAAACAAAAAAATTAGAGCCTTACAATTAACATTCAAAATGTCAAGTATTATGTTGTCAAGTTAAAGAATGAAATTTGCTTCCAGGAACATCAGATACAGAAAAGCTTCTGGAGTGTTTACCCTATTTTATGAAACTCATTCTTCAAATATGTTTGCTGGAAAAAAATAAGCTAACTAGGGAAGTCGGAGTGGCAGCCAGTGCTCAGAAAAATTGCCCACAAGTGCAACCCTCCAGTTCTTGTTGAATTAATCATGATACTGGACCTCTACAACAGACACTGAAAGCTTACAGTGTATTAATATAGTTGAAGCAGAAAACAATTGGTTCCCTATCTGTGGGTTTTTTTTACTTTTTTTTCTCCCCTACAGGAGGTGGTTTGCTCAAACAACAGATGTGCAGATCAAAAGCAATAAAATTTATTGCTCTGATTCTGATGGTTGAAAGAAAACCAACACTGACCCTCAAGAGTTTAAAAAGCAAAATAAATAAAGAGTTTTAGAATTAGACATGAACACTGAGACCACTGAATAACATCCTGGAAACATGGTGAGAATATACATCCAGTGTAAAATCAATCAGCTCTCAAAGGGAAAGCGATGTGAATGGCTCAAACACTTTGAAATTAGTGTTAATTTTGCTAGCAACATGACTTTTAGCCCCACATTTCCTCACTTTTACTTGCTGATCTTCTAGGTGGAAAACTGAAAAGACGGGAATCTCTCATATGGGAAAATCGATGCTGTTATAATGGATCCTCAGAAACAGCAACAGTGGCATGGCAAAGTAGCTTGGCATTGGAAGGAACCTTGGCAGTGCTGAACAATCAGATAAAGCACTTTTTACTTGCAAGCCAGTTGAAGCAGGCCTCTAAACAGACCAGTGCACAGGTGTGTTCTGTTCCTTTAAAACATCAACTCTTATTTAATAGAAAGGGATAAAATGGAAACACACAAATACAGAATGCTGTTAATGTCACCAAAAAATATGATTTTGCCAAAAAGTGTAAAATTCCTTGTTTCGTGGCTAAGAAGTTGTGTTAAGTGCTTTGAGTGTATGATTTACTAATAGTCTTTATTTTTCTTACAAAAAAAATTGATGCTATCTGTATATCTTATCATCATGTTGAGTGGCTGGCATCGTGTTCTGATGACCTGCAGTTGATGTTGGCAAAACTCTGCCACATTTCTTCTGCTATCTTAATTTAAAAAGTCACCAGTGTCTAAAACATTTACATTGAAACACTTCACCAAATTGCATATTTTTTCCTAATCAGAGTTTACTTCTTTTCCTTATCAGAGTTTAGAGGGCACAGAGGCTCTGCAGAGCCTGAACCAAGATACACATTCTAAGAAGCACATGGAGCCTGTACTGTGACACACACACTGTGAGCAGAGGCACAATAATGCACAAGAGCAGTCCCTTTGGGTAATTCATGTTTCCTGTATTTCTGGGAGAAACTCTCCCATCCTCCTCCTCCTCCCTCCCCAGCTGCTTCAATCCCTTGCTGAAAGGTAATACCACAAAATCCAGGCTTTGTTATCCAGTAGGAGAGCAGCAGTAAACAATTCAAGGACAATAGCCACGAGACATGTGGAAAACACTTCATTTTTGCTGAACCGCCACATGCAAATCCTTTGCTAATTAGAGTTCCTGAACGTTGAGAATAACTATAACCTGCTCACTTATTGTTGAAACACCATAGCTTAAGATCTCTTTAGAAGCTCTTAAATGATCCAGAAATGTTTGCGTTTGTTTTTTTCTAAAGATGACATTTCAGACTGGAGTACTAAAAATACAGGTCAAGGAACAGCTCAGCAGTGTCAGGTAGAAGGTCAATAATGACTTCACACTTTACATTTCCAGTGACTTTTATGGCTTTTGAAAGCCTTTTGCGTTGTTCAGTCTCTTGGCTATTTGGCAGACCTCAGCAAAACCCCCATTTCCAGCTCTGAGAGGGCTGTGTTATCTCCTAGACTCTTGTTTCCCTCCCAAGCGATGGCAGCCAGTGGGGACAGCCACCTGCAGCACCAGCACGGCTCTGGCAGGGGTGACAGCCTGGAGGGACCATGGCAGGCGCACCCCCAAACCGCGCTCCTCCGTGGGGCTGTGGCACAGAGAACGGCGGCTCAGCTCGGCTCCTGGGCTGCGCTGGAAGCACACAGGATCCCAAGTGTGTAAGGAGATGGTTTTTGCTGAGAGCACTCGCTTTGACCCTCCTTCCCCAGCGCTGGGGATGCCCCGCACCACCAGCGCCGGGTCCCGCCCCGGGGGCACGGCGGGGAGGACTGGGCGGTCCCCGAGGCGGGCGGCCCCGCTCCAGACCCGCCTCCCCGCCCGGGGCCGGCGCCGAGCACCCTCCTCCTCCTCCCCCTGGCCCGGGCGGGGGCTGCCCGCGGCGCTGGGGCCACACAAAGCGGAGCGGCGGTGCCTTCGGCCACCGGCCATGGAGCCGCCCGCGCCCCCTCAGGAGCAGCCGCCGCGGCCGCGCTCGCACACGGTCACCACCACCAGCAGCTCCTTCACCGCCAACCTGTCGGCCAGCTCCAGCACGCTCGCCTACGACAGGGAGTTCCTGCGCACCGTGCCCGGGCTCCTCATGGTGACCGAGATCGTGAGTGACCCGGGGCGGGGGTGCGGAGGGGCGGCGGAGCCTCGGCCGGGCACACGGGCACCGCTGGGGTGAGGGATTGGGGTGTTCCCCCTCTGTGCATCACCCGGGGCGGCTGCCGAGGGTCCGTGCCCGCAGGTGGAGCGCGGGGAAAGGACGAGCCCACGGAAGCAAGGGCGGCTCTGCGGCGGGGACACGAACGTCCCGCCTGGAAACTATCGACAGCTGGAAAAGTAGCGCAGGGCACACGCGGTCTGCTCAGCCTCCCGTGGTATCTGCGCTATCATCGCATCCCGCAGCGGAAAGACGAGTTTTGGCAGATCGGGAACTGAGTTTTGGAGACTTTTCTGTAACCACACTGGTTGTGTAAGCTTCGCACGAATAGTCATGATGTGAGAGTTAATTGAACAATTCCATCTTTGTTTCCTAGGTCAATAAAAAAACATTTCCGTATGTTCTTAGTGCTTAGATACACCTGTGAAGAGTGAGAGATGAGCTCACATCTTCTGGATTTGGTAGTGATTTTGGTTTTTGCAGGTAGTCCATAAGGTGTAAGTGAATGTATAGAAGGCTGAATTCTGTCACTTGCCTTAGTGGTGGGTGGTGAACAGCGCAACGCCGGGATCCTTCTGCAGGCCTGTGTGCCCTCGGTGTGTTGAGCAACAGATACTCAGCATCTCCTCTTAAAAGTGATGTGTTTAATTCCACTCATCTACGCTATTAATAATTAAGGATCTGAAAGAGCTGGCTGCCCTAACTAACTTTTTGAGTTTCCTGTGCGAAGTTTTTGTTGTGTTGAAGCTTGAAGGATTAGCTTATCTGACCACATTCATTCCCAAGGCTAGAAAACATTGTGCTTCACCAGAGCAGTGGAATGGCTGTTGGTTTTGCTGACTTCAAAGTTAAAATAACCAGGCAAAGCTTCAGGCTGGTGTGTGACGTAGTACCTCTAGCAGGAGCATTGCCATTGGAGAGAGGATGCACATTGAGATGCCAGATTGCTGTGCAGGCAAATGGTGATGAGTCTGTGAAGTTAGAGCTGGTACCTTGTGTGCCAGTGTCCTTGGGAATTATGTTGATCTTTAATAAATAGGTGACTGTAGGCTTGTTTTGGCTGTTAAATACAGCAGATGCTCCACTCTCAATGCTGTGGTAGATCTGTGAATAAACAAGTTTTTGAAATAATAGCTGCTTTCTTTTCCACTCTTTTTCAGTTAGTAATTACAACAGAATTACATACCTTTCTTGTACTTTATCTGAAGAGTCATCCTACTGTAGATTGTTACAGAGGTGCCCAAGGCTTTTCCGGAGCCCTGCTGGAATGTCATGTATTCATCCTGGCTGTGAATACTGGATCCATTGCACTTACATTGAGCTACATGACCACGGGGCACGGACAGGCTCTTGCTTACTCTTTGTTGGAAGTGTGCGTTCTAGTTTGTGTTGACAGGTGTTACTGTGCAGCTTACCTTTCTGAACAGTGATGATGCTTTTTAAGGGGATTTTGTTTCCTCTCAGCCATTCATAACTCCTGGAATAATAAAAAAATGTGAAGATGAGCAGTTCCTGGCCAACTCAAAGGAGCTGACAGAAGTCTTTAATGTAAGTTAACTTCTATTGATTAGTGATGGTCTATTTGAGAGACTTGAGTACAGTGCTGATATGAAGTTGAAAGTCGTAAGGCAGGTCCTACAGAAGTAGAGTATTGATAGATAGTGCCTTTAAGGAAATATTTCCAGTTCTTAACTCCACTTATTTTAAGGCAGCTAGAGCAGCTGTTCTTCTGTGAAATGAAAGAAAAATATATTAGTGAAGACCTTGATATGGAATTAGCTGAAAGAACCCCAGTTACTAAAATCGAATAGTGAGTTTATATGTATGTGTGTATATATATATATATATATATAGTTCAGTATGTTCTTTTTTTTTTTTTTTTCAGAGAAATGTGCTGTAAAAGAACATGACTAGAGATCCCAAGATCTCTATTTCAAAATTTACTCTTCATATTCAGCAGTATTGGAGTTGTGTACCCTAAATTAGCCTGTTGTGATTGTTGTGCCCTGCAGGCACAAATTGACCCTTCAGGTTATTTGTGACCCTCAGTACTCATCCCCCAGCTTATAGCACGATCCTTCTGCTATGGATTTACAAACCTGTAAATAATACCAGCATTCAGTAATTCAGTCTCAGGAGTTTGCAGCCTGGTGGATGCTTTCCAGTCTAAGCACTGAGCTCTGAAGCACAGCTGCTGTGGCAGTAGCATCCCTTTGCTTCTGGTGCCCCTTCTCTGGGACACCTGTGACATGGACAGGGACAAGGACTGTTTTTAGTAATATCTGCTATCAGTGCAGCTACTCATCTGCCAGATCCCGTGTCCATGTTAAAGCTGAGCTGGGAGTGTTCAACAATGGTGCTAAATGCTCTGAGGGTTTGCACTGTGGGGCTGCATAAATGTTTGATTATTGCTGCTGTCAGTCAGTGATGTGCATGCAGCAAGAGAGGTGCAGTCTGTGTCTCCTGGCTCTGAAACTGCAGCTCTCTTCTCTGTGTAGGCAAGTGGCAAATCTGTGTTATTCTTTGACCAAAGAGAATGGAAAAGCAGAAAGCTACCACATAAATTAAATATTCCAGCCCCTTAAATGAAGGATCTTGATCGGGTTTTGCTCCTACTTCCCTAATTTGCATACTGTGAAGATGAATTAACTGCTGTGTGGATTTCCATGTGTGCTGGTAACCAGCCTACATCTGCACTGAGACTGTGGTTTAATGGCACAGTAAATTCAGCTTAACAGTTCCTACTGAGAGATTCTTTGTAGTGCTGCAAAGCACTGGTCTGCTATTAACTCAGTCTGCTGTTTCAAATTTGTTCAGAATAAGTTAGCTTTATAAAGACAGGTTTTATGATGGATCAGGTATTATCTGTCCTTTATGTAGCCGCTTTAGAGCCTGTGTGAATGTGGGATGACACTGTGCCTATTCAGCAGTAATAGAGTTATGTACCCAAACCTGGTTCAGCTTAATTCTGTAATGCCTTTTGGTCTAGCACTGCAGACATCTAGCATGAATTAACTTAGGAGTGTAGCCTGAAGTGTAGGCTAAATTACCTGGTGCTGACAGATTTCCATTGCCTTCGACATCTGCCTCCGTGACCAGAGCAGGTGCAAGGTTTCCTGCCACTCACTTGCGAAGAACTGGGGTCAGTTTATTTCAGTAGAAAGAGCAAAACAGAAAATACCTCTGGGTTTCTGAGAGGCCTTTGGAAACTGGCATAAAACACAACTTTGGTGCATGGAAGCCTGTCCAAAGCACTTATATACAGAAGTGGTGGTGCTTGCTGGACAGGACAGGGGCTTCTGAGTCTGAAAACTTGGATTTACTGGCCTTAGTTGGCCATTGACTTCTGCAGATTAATTTATCTGCATCTCTCTGACTTCTCAGAATGTCTCATCCGTTCATGGACTACGTGTACTAAGCTTTGTAAGGCACACTGAGATCCATTGGTGAAAAGTCGTATAGAAGATGTAAGTGGTGTTACAGAAGGTCTTTAAATGAGAAAATGAGATGTCAGTTGCCTGGGTTGACACTGAAGTAAAAATACATCATATAAAATAATTGATACTGATTCCTACACTGTAGCACCACCAGTCCCTCTAGAGGATTTACAGTTTCAAAATGAGCAAGTATAGCGATTTCTAGAGATATCTTTTCAGCGTTTCTTTTCTGTAAAATGATGACCCAGAAAAGCTACGTTTATCTTCCTGGGACTTTTATGGCCAAGAAAAATGATGGCTAGTGATACCTTCTCAGAGCTTTAAATCAGCTTCTCAAGTCAAGCATTATGGATCACTTTGGGGAAGTGGAGAGTTTTGTGGTTGCTATGGATTTAGCTATAAAAATATTTACTTTCTAGCAGGATGACATTGATCTCTTCAGATTGGTGCTTCACACCAGTGTGTTGCTAGATGCAGTCTCTCGTAAAACTTGCACTTTTAAGGCTTGTGATGGCTATTTGACCTTGACAAAAACAGATACTTCTATAGCTTGGAAAGGCTTAGAAGGTTGTTATGCTGCTGCTGCATGTGAGATCTTGTGATGGTGTAAATTTTAGTAAATTGTAATTACAGTTGCATTTTCTAATGCTGTTCTATGCACATCATTCTTTGAAATGCCCAGAATAAAATAGATACTTGAAATAGAAGCCTGATAGGAAGTTATTTACTTTATTAGCATCACATAAAATTGTGGTTTAAATTAATGTTCCTGGACAATAAAAAATAATTTTGATTACTGTTTCCTTATTCTTCAAATGTTAGACCTTTGAAGGTGTAATTCATGAAGGAATTAATTGTTTATTCTAGTAGACTGGTGAGCCTCAGAATATTAAATAGGTATTGAAAGTTATATCAGATCTAAGATACTGAGATTATCAAAACCAGAAAAACTGGACATGTGCAAGTGCTTATTCAATAGACTTTTCATCTTTTTCTTTTTCCTGAAAGATGCATCAAACTCATCTACAGATATTCAAGTGTTGAATTAAGTCAGCAATACAATCATATAAATGTTAAGAAAAATAGAAGTAATACAGGGGAGATGATCTACTGTGAAAAAGCTAAAAGACAAAAATTGTATTTCAAACTCTTCTTGCATTTAGTTTTTTCTTTTAGTCTGCAGTTCAAAGTTTTGTTTATAGATACAATCCTCCTCCTGCCCTCCCATTTCTTGGAATAGCTCTCAGAAGCATAGAGGCTGTTCCAAAGAGACCCTTTCCTCACCTGAGTAGCAGCAAGACTTTCTCTTCTTTCAGAAACAGTAGAGATTTTTTCTTTTTTCTTGTAATGCGATTTTTGCTCCAGTCATAATGTGTCTGCTTGCAAGTAGTTGACAACACTAGGCTGCCTCCTGACGTATTGAACAAGTGCTTTGCCTAGAGGAGATGTACACAAGCACAATCTTAAAATTATTCACTTGGAATTACAGGATGAGAAAAACCAAATCCTATAGTGACTAGTCAATCACCTCATCCAGCAGCTTCATGTTCCTATGCATGAATAAGAAGACACAAAATATAAAGTCTCAGCTCTGTCCTTTGCTCTTGGTCAGACAAAACTCTCACAGAAGTCAGGTTTCAGTTCTGCCTTTTTTAGGTGCTGTTGTTCCATTGCTAATCCTTAGCTGTCCTTAGTGTAGTGAGTACACGTCTATATGATTTCCATCTTCCTTTAGAATCATATAGTTATTTAAAGTTCTGTTTCCTGTAAGGTCTTAGGTTTCCTGGCAAGATCAGGGTGTTTCCTTGGGAAGAGAGAACTGTTTGGGGGACACAAGAAAACAGAACCTTTGGAATGTGCTCCAGATGATGATAGAAGCAGTGTTAGGGCTGATGTGGTAGGAGGGTGAAAATGCCTCTTTAACTGAATGAAGATATTTTACCAAAGGTCCATAATGTAAAATATTCTCAATACGTCAGAGTTAAGATAGAACATGTATGAAATGTCATTATCTCTTCATGAGAAGAATGCTTTAAAGTCAAACATCTACTTTGTTCTTGGGTAGATAGTGAATATAATATAATATAAATCGTTCCTCCTCCCCCCCTCCCAAACCCTAGAAAATATTTTTTTTGTACCTGCAAAAATTATTATGTGCACAAACCTAATTTTAAATAATCTTTTTGGGCTTCAGCAGCCTGTGTCTGTATGATAGCAAAATGTGCAGTCCTCCCATTATTCCTAATGAAATAGGCAGAGCTTTCTAGCTTTAGCATGATGCTGTGGCTGGGTGTGAGTCATGAGGGTAAATACTGAGGTGAAAACCATCACGGTCTGAAGGCAAAGGTCGATGGTATAGTTGCAAAAACACTGTGACTGCATTCCTGAAAATTGCCTTTTTCCAGATACGTGCAGGAGTCCCACATACCTGGGTAATAATACTGTGGGAACTGAGTTGCTTGTGAACACAGTGGTATTGCCAGATACCTGATGGAGATACCTGATAATGATGGAGACACCTGATGGTGCATTTTGTCCTAAAATTAATTCAGATCCTGGACTTGTCTGTGTCTCTTTTTGTCGTTGTTCGTTTGTTGCTCAGCTGAGATTTTTTTTTTTCTCCCATTGTGTTATATTCTTCTTTTCCTGCACTGGCATTCCTGCTGTTTGGAATTACTTATTAAACACTGTTAAGGCTTCAGATTAGAGGATCTTGAAGTAGTGTATGCCTATCTAAAAAACCTTGTTTTCCATGCAATGTATGATGAAGAGCTGTATTTGTTGCCAGTGTAGTAAGAATGTGAGCAGGAAAAGGACAGAAAAATGTTGTCTATGGGTCACACAGGACTCTTAGAAAATCATTAATGGCCCCCAGATTTCTGAGTCCATTAACAAAATGCTGCTTCTACAGCAAAAGCAGATGCCTTTCTCTCCCTGCCCTTTGGGTGGGAGCACTCCTGTGTACCTGGGGAGTCTGCTGATGTGTCTGCTCTGTTCTGTGCTCTGAACCACCCGTGTAGCACCAACAGGCAGAGTTGGAGCAGTGGTGCCTCAAAGATACTGCTTAAAAATTGAATTCTGAAACCACAGAAAAATTCTCATGGGGACTTTGAACCCTTCAGAATGGGGAGTGTGGAGGGAATGATGATGTCTTGTTCTTGTTCGTTGATTGCCTTCTCATTCAGTCTGCTGTTCTTTCCTGTTCTCTGCTGGGAATAACAGTGCCATATATTTCGTTTATAATGGTCATGTAGATTGATATGCACATATATATATATAAATATGCATATATATATATATGCATGAATATGCACACATACATTTATAGATATAGATATAGATATGGGTTTTAGCTTCATTTAATTTTGGATAAAGTACATACTGTACTGTATGATATTTCCACACTTTTTCCCCTTTGAATTCTAGAAAAGCAGCAGAAAGAGTGTCCTTGGAAAGAGGACCTAGCCCTTTTTTTCCTAGGGTCAGACAGCAAATAGCTTTTAGCCTCCATCAGGCCTTTGGCAAGGTAGTTCTGTTCTTGTGGCCTGAGCCAGTTCCCATGGAAGCTGCTGGCACTAATTCACCTGCCTCTGAAAGGACCTGATCAGGTATAAGGCTCTTAAAACTCCCGTGAAGGAGGAACTGAGTAAGGAAAGAATCAAGTCACTGCTTTCAGTGGCAGCTGGGTCTGGTCCAAGGAAAGTTTGGTGTTAGGCTCCTGTTGATGAACTTAAAGAGGCTGAGCTGTTGGTTGTGCATGCATAAATATGGTGTCCAGGCTTTGCCAGACCTCTTCACTGCACAGGCTTGGATCAGTCCTGGGCGTGACTGCATTTTTGCCAGGCTAGAGCACAATACTGAGTGTTTACACTGACCCTTTCTGCAAGGTATGGGTGTGCAGCTGACACTGATGCAACCACAGGTTTGCTGAGAGAAAGATCTTCAAAGGAAAACATAAATCAGTTTCAGTAAATTGGTATTGTTAGAGGCATGTTGTCTGAGCAGTTTGTTCTGGACAGTCACAGTGTTTCTGGTCTGATTTAAGATGTGCTAAAATCAGGTCTTGTAGAACTGAGATGAACTAAGCAACCATGGTAATAATCAGTAAGGTGTCCGTCTCTGGATATATCACTATCTAGTTATGAAGAATAAATAAACTGAGAACATCCTAAGTAGGACCCTGGAAAGAAGCCACATGGGAAAAGCATCCTCTCTGATCATACTCTGGTAATCACTTCTTGTGTTTAACTGCTAGCCTAATATGCACAACTTGAAAGGAAATCTGTCAAGAGCCTCTGCTTCATACCCGAAAATAAGAACAGTTTGTATCATCAGCTTTAAATGTGACTGCTGTGTCCAGGCCTGAATTTAATTTTATTCAAGGTGACACTGTTTTTGCACAGATCCATTTATTTAGCCTCGAAGATTTGCAGCTGCTAACCGGCTCCCTTTTCCCCTTTCTTCTCCTTTTTTTCCCTGTATGTCCCTTTAATATATATTTTAGCATATGTTCTCCACATTCAATAATGCTATTCCAAAGGCTTCAGCTCCTATGGCAGGTAATAGCTGAATTAGCAGCACACTTTTGAGACAAGTAGGAGGAACTATAGGCAAAACTTAAAAGCAGAGTGTTGCAGGCAGGAATTCAGGACTGGGGAATGGAGGAACAGGTTTAAAAAAAAAGCCTCTAACAAAAGGAAAACCTCTACGATGTGTCTTCAAAATTACACTTAAGCTTATAACATCAGCTTTGGTTGTGCCCAGCCAGAGACAGCCACTGTAGGGCAGACTGACAAGGATCAGGTGAGGAGAAGGTGAGTCTGTGGTGGATGCCTATTATTACTGCTGTAGATTGGAAAGCATAAACAAATGCACAGTTGTCCTTTACAGGACACAACTGGGATACATACTGAGGAGAGTGGTGCTATAATTCAGTCCTTAGTGGGGAAAAAAACACCAAAAAATGTCAGCAGTTACACTGATTTGGTTGTAGTTTAATTTGTAAACTGTAATGTACCTTTCTGCCAGTAACCCTGTGTGCTGTTTCAAAGATCTTGCATGTGGATAGGCAATTAATAAACAATTACAAAATTATTATGTTATTAAGGTGTTGGAAATTAAGAAACATCAAAACTAGTTTCACCCTGGCAGTGTTGGTTTTATATTGAATTTTGTGCAGGTACTGGAATCCAGTCAAAACCTGCTTGATCGTGTTATTTTTATCAAGAAACTTCTGTCATGGTCATTGCACAGAAGAGCTTTTCTAGGCGTGACTGGGATATTGTGCACACACCATTGGAGGAAGTCATGTTGTGAGTAAGGAAAGGGATTATTCAAAGGGAGAGGATGGTCTCCTGGCTAATTGCTTCCTTGGAAAATTTGATTTTTATCTTCTGCTTGCACCACAATGTTCCTATGGGGTGCTAGACAAGGCAAGTAAGCCATGTATTTCACTGTGTTCACTCTACTCCTTGTTTTCTAAATCCTCAGCTTTGGGTTTGAGTTGCAGAAAAAAACAATTATTCTCAAATTTGTCTGAAAGTCAGTAGGAGCTGTGTTCTAAAGATGCAAAATGCAGTGCCATAATAAATGCTGTGGGAAAAGAGTTTTCCAGAAGTTTGTCAAGAATTGGCTTTTCTCCTTAATTTTAGTGCACTGTCTAAAATTGGGATAATTGGGATATTAAAGACATCACAGAGATGTCTTTAATAGTTGCGATTGACTTGTGGGACAACACAGATAACGCAGTGTTTCTAAAGAGCCCAAGCAGATGCAAAGCTCTGAGTTGCAGCTCTGCAGGCCACACAAGTAAACAGTCAGAAAGAAAAATAGGGGAAGGCATTAGTTCTGAAGGAGGCTTTCCCTTCCGTTGCTGCATGCAGGTGGTGGTGTGGAGAAGGGGAAGGTATGTGGTCAGATAATTACAGACTATATCATAATGTATACTTAAGTAAGGATAGAATTAAGATGTGTGAAGAACTCCTTTCTGGAAGTGTTGCATACTTAGCTGCAAGTATTTCAACATGTTTGTCTCTCTCTCTCTCTCTCGTCCACCCCTCTGCCTCTGTCCCATCTCTCTTCTGTGGTGGGTTTGGTTTTTGTTGTCTCCTCACCTCATTTCTTAAAGGCCACTTGTCCAGCAGCTCAGGGAAACTTGCCAAAGGCCTGCTTTGCATGATTTTCATCTGCTCATCTTCGAGCTTGACAGAGAAAATCAACATAGAAAATGCAGCTCGTACACTAAGAATTTGGCAAAATGTTGTTTTAAGAGAGGAGGTGTTGGGTAACTGAAAGAACAGGCTCTGCTCAGTATGAGATGTCCATCTTTAGTGGTTTCATAAATCTGTAAGTGGACAAAACTACGAAAAATACCACAGTATTTCAGAACTATATCAGAAATACTGATAGTAATACAGTGATTTAGGAGGTTGTTGGTGAATATCGTGACATGTTTAATTCTTGCATTCTTCCAGAATGCAACTTTTTTAAAATAAAAGGTATAAAACAGGCTGGACAGAGCTGGATTTTTTGAGACCAATCACAGTCTTTTGGTGATCTCAGTGAAAGATGACAAAGGCTGAAAAGCTCTTCAATATAAGATTCAGGATGCATGGAAAAGCAAGATCTCTGTTGGAATTTCTGATTGATGCTTCAGAGCCTCTCTATATGCATAAGCCATGTTCATTGGACTGTGCAATACAGCCACAACAGTTACTGTGGATTGCCAGCTGAAAATATTTCCCCTTCCCCGTGCTGTTACTAAGATGTAGCACAGTACAAATCAATACGTTAATTAGTGTTCATTTTATTTCTCCTGACGCATGGGAACGAGCTCGGATGCCAAATAAAATTCAAATAAACTTGACAGAAAGACAGTTTTCATTGGGAAACTACTATATTTAGTTTTGGAAAGCCACAATCTTTATTTTACTCTTCTGAGTACATTCTTGTATTGCTGGGACTTTACTTTAAAAGGCAGTGTGCAAGAGGAAGTAATGACCTATTTGAAGAGATGACTTCTCTTGTGATGTCTTTTCTGTTTGAAATAGGAACACCCATGCAAAAATGTATAAAACTAATCTTGAACATACGACACAGGCCTGTGGGATGGTAATTTAATGATGAAATTTGCCATGAGTGAAACAGTGATAAACAGCTTATATCTTGCTAGGTACAATTGCATTGTTCCGTTCGGTATATTGAAAGGATTTTCTCTGTTTAACGTCTCAGCAAAAATGGTAGGAGTTTTAGCCAGGAGAATGAGGTTTCCAAGCAGTTTTTTCGAACTGGGCATTTCTTCCTAGACTTTGGCAATCATGAAACGTGACCAGACGCTTGTACAAAGAACTTGACATTCTCTTTATGCAGTAACAGACAACTATCTAGCAAATGTTTGCCTGAAGTAAGCAAGTCAAGATAATGTGTTAAAGGTGAGATGGGGTCTCTTGTAAAGCGTTTTACCAGCTCAAGTTAAAATTAAACTGAGTACACAATGATAAATGAGAAGGAATTCTCTAAGCTTGGTTACATCTAATTTTCACTTTCTTATTAAGCAGTGGAATGCTGGTCTTGGGGGGAAAAAAAGAAAAAATGCAAACAAAACAAAAAAATCCCCCTCCCTCAAAAAAACCTCCCAAAACCCCCAACCCACCCTGTACTATGCCTGAAGTAATTTTCACTCAAAAAACTGAGCTTCATTTCAAAATGCCTCTTCAGTTTAGGTCTCAGTTAAAAAAAGATGGCGGAGAAGTAAATTTAAAAAGAGCACTTAATTTTGACTTGTGTTGGTTGCTGTTTCTGTAGATTGCAGATTACGTGGACAACAAACACAAGCAAGAAGATGACCCTGAGAACTGGTGCAAAGAGAGTCCGGATGAGTTGATGGGAACAAAATCAGATTAAGATCTAATGTACACAAACAATACTGTTATGAAGAGAAGGTTATAATGAATCAGTTCTTGATGCTATTAAAACCTGTTGTGAGTTTCCCATTGACTTCAGTCATCCCGGCGTATCTGCACACGCAATGAAAAGGACATGAAAGCCAACCCACCGTGAAGCCTGTGTGCTCTAATCAGCGCTGACATTGTTTGTCAGACTCTTAAGGACCAGCAGCTCCTTTCCGAGAGTCGTTTCCTATCCACTTGTTAGCATTTGGTAAAGGGTGGCTCTGTTGTTGCTTCCGCTCAGCGCTGAAGGAAAGGGTATGCCGAGAAACTTTCCCCACTGGTTTCTTCTGCCAGGGCCACGGATTAGTCTGATGAAAGAGATCACCTCCCTTAAGACCTTTCCTCTCCAATACCCCTGCGTGGAGCGCTCGCTGTCAAATTAGATTTGGATTAGGAGGAGCCTAATTAACAGTTTTTACCATTTTTGTGTTGGCCGGTTGTGCTAAAATTGACTTTGGGAAAATAAAAGGCACGGTTGGTACCCACTTGGTACCGAGATTACCCCAAAAATTCCTAAAAGAACTGGCATGCTACCTGTTCCATGTGCACAGTTTCTGTGGCTTGAACAGCATGGTTGATAGATGATGAAAGGAGAAGCTGTTCAGATGCATTGCTTGGACGTGTTCTTTTATAACCCAGTTTTCTAATTTACGTATTTCTTTAAAGCTCCCTATAGTCATGTATCCCACAGTACCAGGAGATACCTTATTTTGTAATGAAACACTGGTCATTTTTTTTTACATCCACACTGTGATTCTGTTAAATCCTACGTGTCAAAACAGCTCAGCATCACAAGTATCAATCTAAATGTGTTTATTCAGTACAACAAATGGGTTTGTCCCATAGCTGTCCTGCCTTATCACTGGATTATCAAACGATATATGCCTTTCTCTGTATCAAAGACAAATTGCTATGCATGCTGTGTTCTTCCGTTTCCCTTTGTGTGAACTAGCAAAGCTCCCAGCTTGTGATGTCTTTCAGTGCCCTAATTCCTTTTTGGTTTCTTGGTTTTATGTGCTAAGACCTGTAATATTGTTGGCAGTAGGAGATTACACTACATGCCTCTGTGTTTGTGCATACGTCATCGTAGTGGTCTGAGTTTTCAGTGTGTGTGGATGTGAGCATTTTGAAATAGCAATAATTTATAGCTTGAAGAAAGGGATATCTGCAAAGTACTACTTTTTTAGTATTACTTTATATATATATGTAATTCTTTTTAAGTTAAGATTTTTCCCTTTTTGTTTGAAAACTAGTAATATCAGGCTTTGGAGGAAAATGTGCTAAGTATCTCTGAGACTGCACACAGACTTCTTGAACAAAAAGCTGCCATGTCATTATACAGGCTTTCCCTTCCCCCCTCAGTGGGAAAACAGGAACTTCTGAGGGGGCAGTAAATAGCTGAAATACTCAACAAAGAGCACTTGAACAAAAGGCTGGTAACACCTCTTTATTGTATCTGCACTATTGTCATTCTAGGGAAGAAAATATTGAGCAGAAGAAAGCTGTGATCCAAATCTGAGGAAATAGAGAGGGGAAAAGGTGTGGAAGTTAGCTAAGTAAATATAATTTAGTTGGTTGTGTATATTGGGATGCTATAATATAAACAGCACTGCAGGAAAAGGCTTAGGCTTTTCAGAAGAACCATTTGGGTGGGAAGGGAAAGCTGTAAGTTTGCACAGTGATATGGAGGCTTTTTATTCAAAAAGCTGGTATGCAGTCCAAGATATTTAGTGTGTTTTTCCCCCAGAGCAAGTGCAGAGCACACCCTCACTCAGCCTGCAACCCCTCAGCAACTTGACTGTTGCTCCCTTACCTAGAGCTCTCCTCCTCGTCACCTTGGGGTATGTGCTGCATCACTTGCTGATCATAAACCTCAGCTCAGATGCAGACAGCTTTTGACAAAGCCAGTTGCTGCATTTTTGGATACTGGTGCTGCCAGCTGCCTGCACTGACCCAGCAGCTGACCCAGTGACAGTTCCCCTCATGCCAAGCCATGACGAGCTGTGACCTGAGCATGGCAGAGGACGTTGACTCATAAACTGTTGCAAATTTGGTGCTGGAGTCTGCCAAGGTGACTGCCCTCCATTTATCTGCCTTTCTCATCAGCCAGGGGTCGATGCTGTGGGAGCCTTGTCCTCCCTTCTCACAGCTCAGTCTGTGCATGAGGCTGTGCCCTGAGACAAAGCTGGTGTCCTGGTCTGCTCTCTGAGCTTTGGGAGTGCAGGGGATGGGCAGAGGTTGGATGGGATGGAGAGCAAGCAGTGCCATCTCAGTCCAACAGTTTGATGCCGTGCTGAGGAGATTTCCCTGAAACTCAGGACAAAATTCTAGCCTGGGTTAGGTCTGTGGGTGCACTTAGTGAGATATGTTTGGGGGTTGTACCAGCTTTCAGTTTAACAACAGGCTTGTCTCCCAGATGAAACTGCTGGCAGAGGAGCTGGAAGGAGAATGTATGGAAAATACCTTTCCTCTAAGAGGTGTAATTGCCCTAAACACTTTCAAGCATGCAAGATTCACTAATCCATAGTAATCCCTGTTGTTTGTAGCCATTCTGACATCTGTGAACTCTATAGGGAAATCAGATTTAGAGGAGAAATGGAATAAAAAATATTTGAAAACCCAAAAGATATTAGCTATATTGTGGGGACAGTGAAGCATGAGTGCATACAGTGAGAGTAGCAGCTCTTGGCATTTCTGTGTTTATGCATTACAGGAAGCAAATACAGAAGTTCTGGTTTCAGGCTGATAGCTCTTAAATGCAGACAGCTGACAAGATCTCCATGCCTTGCTGTTCACTGCAGTTCACATTCCAGCCTATGGTGATACCACAAACCAGTGATTTGTTTACCTCAAATACAGTGAGCATTAGAGTGCAGTAATTGAGGAGCAACTTTGTCTGCAGTCACCCTTGCAGGGCAGCAACCTCTGGCACAAAAGCAGAACAAACATCTGAGGGACATTAAATCATTTCTGCTCACATATTTAAATCTGGATAAGCCAATGGGTTGAGAGTTTTTTTTCCCCTTGATTGGAGCCTTTTTTTCTTGCACTAGAAAGCTGACATTTGTCACTAGTTGTTCTGTTCTTTATTTACATAAGGCCCATTGAAGCAGTTGGAGAACATTATACCCTGTCTCACACACAGGCATATATACTTAATTTATGACTTTGATAGTTTGAATTTCCAGTGTCAGGTATCCCACAGACCTTTTTACTTTGTTCTTTCATGCTGCATACACTGCTTGGGTATTTATTATGGAGAGCAGACAGGCTGTGGGAAGTCCTTCAGGCTTGTGGACTTTTTTCCTTCAGAACCTTGAAAATAAAGTTACAAAGCTCAAGAAAAAGAAGTTCTCTAAAAGCATGACTGACCTATAGAGTTGCTTTACTTGTTTGGCCAATTAATTTTTTTTTTCATTTGGCATTAATATTTTCACTCCCATATAATTCTTCATCCTAAAGTTGCTTTAGTACCCTTAACATGTCTGCAAAGCATTAAGTGTGGAACAGTGGTAACAAGTCTTAAATAGGTCTCTACTGAAAACTTAATTGTGGATTTGTTCTTGATTCCTTCAAAGTCAATTCTATCTACTACTACCATAAAAAGAATAAAGAGAAAGATAATGCAGAATCAAAAAACCCAATGTAGCTTGTCATCAGAAGCAGTGCTAGTATTTGTGATTATCTCTTGCTCAGTTGTGTCTTGTCAACAATTTTGAATATGGCTCTTAGTTCAAAGTTATCTTTGATATATTGGTGACAGATGGACATTTTGGAAAAGGACATGGCTGGAAACTGACTTCAGAAAAATTCAGATGAGAAGTGGGGCTGGGATTTTTCAGCAATGAGAGCAGTAGACATTATGGCAGCTTTTTTAGAGACAAGATGAATTTTATCATTGCAATGTCTATGCCAAGGTGTCATCTCTTTCCAAAAGCATGTTGTAAGTTGAAATCTTTATACCATTGGCAACATGGCCAAAATGTCCTTTCTGACAGTGATGACTCTGAACACAAATGCCTCCAGAACAGCATATGCAAGTGTTAAATATTTATAGGCATGCAGTTCTTCTGTGTTGTTAATGCAAAGTGTATTCAGGAAAGAAAGCAATTTTGCCAGAGAAGGAAAAGGATTTTTCATTGAAGTGCTTCTACAACACGTGGATCAAATTTTGTAAAATCCTTAATCTTTACCTGAAAATGTGAATAGTTCTAGGGTTGTATTGTTATACCTGGGACTCAATATAGAAGTAGTCAGGAGGTACAGTAAGCTTCTAAATAGGCAGACAACAACAGATCTGAATGCAGACTTCTTTTCTCGTCTCTTTATCATCTTGTTTTCTCTTCTGTTTGTTAGGCAAGGGAAATTGTTTCAGCTTTTAATGACTAGAAGATCTGTCTCACAGCAAGAAAAAATTCTGTATTGTACGAGATCAATTTTTGTGGTTTTCAGCTGTGTAAATTAAAAGATACTTTCATTCTGAAGTGGTTTTTTTGAATGAGCAGTTAAGGGTTTCCTCCTGTTTAAATGGATGCAGAATGCAGCAGTAGATTTTCATAGCAGATACTCCCTTTGAATTTTCCATTGCATCATATCTGGCTTTATGACTTTGTATCTTAACTATAGGGCAAAATAAAAGTTATTCCCAAAGAAGTAATAAACTTCCTATTTTAATGTAGCTGCTAAGACTTGTGAAACAATGCTGTGTGCCCGCTAATTATAGGCATCTCTATTTACATGGCCTAACAGGAAGATGGAGATGTAAAAATAGCAACAAAGAGCCAGTGACATTATTAATAAAGCAGCTGTATACAGCATTGTTCTCTTGAAGAACGTAGACACCATTTAAACAAAGTGAACTACATAAATAATCTGTCATAATTCATAAGTAACCATTGTTAGGAATTCTCTTTTAAAAATAGTTCACTTTATTAACGTACAAATGATGGCAGAATGACTTTTTTTTTGGCGGGTGTGTGTATTTCACATGCACACATGCAGCAAATGTTGAAAGAAACTTTTATAAATCACTGCCATTTATTGAGAAGCTGGTCTTTTTCTACCCTCGGGAACAATACCCTTTCAGGGAAGATGGGAGGAAGGAAGATAGAGTGCTGCAAAACTTCTTTCAAAGGAAAACTTTGTACGTAGATAGAAGAGGCAGTATCAAGGCTGAGGAAGACTTTTCACATGTATGATTTTATTAGAACAAAAGAACAAGTCCTTCCTGCCATCATGCTCCATTAAGAAACTGTAGTAGTTGTAGTAATAAAAAAAAAATAGTAAATAGCCACTTTGGGGAAGATGCATTCAGGCAGACACAAATGGCCCTGTATCTTTAGAACCCAGAATCTGCTTCTGCCCTTTTCCTGTTTAGATAATAAAAGAAAAAGTAAAATGAGATTACAGACAGTTAGAGATTACTGAATTTTTTTCTAGTTTTTCTGTACAAGGACAATCATTTCCTCTCAATGCACTTCCCAAAAGCAAGAAACAAACATTGTATTCAGTGAATGCAGCAGGTTAAGCCTGCATATTCAGTTTGTGTATGTGCTTTGTAAAGGAGAAATAGTATTCAGAACTCAAGGGCTATGCTGTGCTCTTCACCTCCAGAAGTATGCCTCTACTACTTGGCTTGGAAGCCTGTGGTCCTTCTCAGGAAAACTCTCATGTGTTTGTGAGCCAGTCCCTGCATTTGTGTAAAGGAAAAGGAATATATTAAGCTTTTTGTCCGCCCCACCCAAGCTCCTGAGCTGGAAGGGGGCAGACCTTACCCCAGAGTTAAAGTGCAGCTGCACTCTGGAAGTCCTTTCTGTCTTGAGAACAGAGATGAAATTCATCATCAACTGACATTCTTGGTGAATGTGAGGAAACTTCTTACTTTGTCCAAATCTCAGCTTCAAGTCTCAAAACAAGAATTCTAAAACCCTGCCAATGTGGATTTCCTTTTTTTTTTTTCACTTAAATTGCCTCAGAGAAGCACTGCAAGCTCTTTTAAGTCTTTCCACCAAGTAGCTGATGTTCTTGACGAATGTGAGTTCTCAAACCTACACATAATTTTATAGTATGTATATCTAAAATGTAAATCAGCTAAATCCTGTGGCATTGTGTGAGTGCAATGATAGGTCTCACAAATCAACTCAGTAAATTGTCCCCACGTCTCATGTGGGTCACATAGGATTTATTTTTACTTCTCTACTGCCTGTACAGGGACAGGACTGTTTAGAGGACTAACTTGAGTGTTAATTCTCAAAGAAATCAGTTACAGCTTCTACTCAGAACTCCAAAATGTATTAATATTCGAACGTTAAATTAAAAAATCATTCAGCCTTGTAGTTTCACCAATCTTGATTTATAAGCAGGCTTTTGAAAAGAAAACGTTATTGAAATACAGAATTTAATTGTTACTTTTAAATCCAAGGTGTTTGTACTGAATCTTCAAGTTTTTCCTCAAAAAAGCCATCACCTCTAGAGGCTGCACAAAAGCAGCCACTAGGAAACAAAGAAATATGTATCCTGTGCTCTGTGTGTCTCTGTGTGACTATTTTGCTTTGTAATTGTCTGCTTTAAAATTCATACTTGAAGGCATGGTTAAGTGAAAATTTGCTCAGAAAGTAACTGAAAAGGCAGATTATTTTGTATTTGATTCTAATGTGCTATTACTTTGCATTCTCCTTTCTCTGCTGCTGAAGGGCAAAATGTAGCAGGAATTCCAGTGAGTAATTCCCAGCTCCATGATACTGCAGTGTTTGCTGTGGCAGCACCACTTCAGTTTCCTGACTGGGGCTGGGAGGAGGCAGTGAATTTGGAATCAACAAGCATTGCTGCACAGTACCAAGATGTTTCTCTCTAGGAAATTCTAGGTGGTGGGAGAAGCCCCTGCCACAGCAGCCAGGCCTTGCTGAAGTGGAAGGAAGAGGGAGCGGCAGCAGCATTCCTTCCAGCCGCATCCCTTGTGATTGTTAGATAAGAGGCCAGGCAGACTCCTCTCCTTGGTGTTTAGATGCTCTTGTCGACCTTTAGAGATTGAGCACTGTGGAGGTCATTGCCTTGCACTGTGTCACCGGGTGCCCTTCCGGAGAGGGGAGTCAGTGCTGCTTAGGCCAGGCTGTTTGTCTGCAGTAGCGTTTTGTACCACTCTTTATTTTCACATTACACTGTGGCCCTGATGGAGCCACTGATAGCAGTAACCAGTGTGGTGCCAGTCAGCTGCAGCAGCTCTGAGCTTGCAGGTCTTTCTCCTGGCTGCCCATCTCACTGTATTCTGCATCAAGGTACTTCTTTCCGACTGCAGACCATGATGGGCACAGACAAGGCTGTCTTCTGCTGCCTCTTTGTAGATAAATGATGGGTAGCACTGTGATACCAAGTTAATATATGCAGAGTGTACAGTAACCTATATAAATGACTCTGTGTGTGCAGATCCCCAGGCAAAACACAAGATTGAGTTAGAATTTACAGGCATGGGTAAGCAGTGCTGTGCTCCTGGATGCAGCGTTCAAACTCTAAAGCATTTAATGTGGAAAGTGCCCTGGGACAAGGACCAATCTTTATGCTTTGTACACATTTTAATGACCTGTTAATGATCAACCTCCACTCTACTGAGAAGATAACTTTCATTATGATATAATTCAAGTCAGATTCTTCACAGTTGCTTGAGATTATTTCTTGTAATTTTACTTAAGAAACAAATGATATATTGATGTGGCACGTAATCATCTCATCCTATTCTACTAACACTTTTACATCTTCCAGTCCTTGGTTGCCAGGGTTTTCTGCCGGAAAGGAAGGCAAGTTAAAACCAGAAGTAATGGATCTGGTCAGTGGTCTGTTTAGCTCAGTCTCTAATAGTCCCTGGTACTGAAAACTTAGTGAGGAATGTAAGAAGGAGCTCATACTGCAAGCTTTTCTTCCCTGTTATGGTTTTCTAGCTTCTAGCAAACTGCACATTCAGGAATTTCCAGTGCTGAAGATTGCATCCTGACTATCATGTATGAATATAATACATACAGACAGGGCTGACCCAGACTGTGTATGGCATTCTGTGATTTGGTTATGTACTGTGCATTTTCTTCTTCTTTCAGACTTTGTTTTGTTTTTAAAGACCATTTCATTCTTTTCATCTTTTTGTGTGATAATTTAACAGGATGCTTCTCATGTTTCATCTACTATTCTACTCCTCGTTCCCCTCTTTATGCAGACTTCTGTCTTATCCTCCTTCAGTCTTCAACAGAAAATTGGATCTTTTTTTCCAACTTTAACTTTCTTTTCTTTTACGAGCTATTCCCTGTGCCTTGAATAATCCAACTGAATCATTTTGTAAGTGTCTTTTGGATAAGTGGAATAATCCAACTGGGAGGAATGAGCAGAACAGACTCAATGTGTGGGTACACCATTGATTTATAAAGCACTGTGGTATTTTCTCTTTGGCAGAAGTTTTTATTACTTTTATTTTTCAACTAAGAGTTTCTAATCTTCCATTGTAACATTTTTGATAACATGAACAAAATTTACAACCTGAACAAAGTCTTATTTCTTGTTTACCTTCTGAATATCCACTACTCTGCCTCTAGTTATTAATAGAACTTCCTGAGAAACTAGAAGAAATCTGTTATAGTGGTTTCACGATTTTGATGTGGTATGTCTGTGTTTTCCAGAAAACATCTCTTCCTTTTTTAGTATAAGCTACCTCCTTAAATTAACTGTGTTACTGGTGTTAGCTCTGGTCTCACACATTCCATGCATATTTCTCAGGTGAAGCAACCTGTGATATGCTGCTGGGATGGACAGCACGATTTCCTCACTGACTCCCACCCCTGAGCTGTTTTTCTGGGATGCCAGATGCAGTGAGCCAGAGCACTGAATCAGAAGATTCCTCACACATGGACTAGAGTAAAGAAGGAATACCTGTGTGATTTACTCCTTTTTATTAGGTGGCAGATTACTAAGGTGACATGAAATGGGGTGTGCTGCTGCATTTTGCCCAGCTGCTGTTGTCTTTATGCCTGGGCAGCTCTGCAGTATCGACTTCCCATTCTGGTCAGAAAAATAATTTTCTCACTTGCATGCCAGTCCTTGACTGCCTCCCTCACTCCGCTCTTCCCAACGAGACTTTAGAGTTCCTGGGGCATTCCTGCGTGCTGGCCCTGCCTCCCAGAGTGACTCCTTTTGGGAGTACAGGCTGATTCCCTTATTTACACATGCCGTGGCCGGTTCAGTGCATCCTCCCCGCATGGCTGGGCTGGAAAATGAGCATCACGATCTGAGCACCAGGACCGGCCCTTCTTTACTGCCTCACACACGAGGAGGTCTGGGGCACAGTTTTTTAGGCAGAGGTGCTCCTGGACTCTTTCCAGGGGGTTTGGGGTAGGTGTGGGAGGACTTCCCTGCTTTGTGGAGCTGTGGGAAAGGCAGCAGAGTCTGTGAGCCCTTGAAGGGCTTTGTCTGAAGTCCCGTTCCGGAATAGGTGTGTTCCCTGTTGAATGAAGTGTCTGCCAGAAGGCTTTGACCCATTTCAGTCCTGGGTCAGGAGGTTTTCTGACATGTCATAGGATTTGGACTAAACTCTGGGGTAAGAGAGTTCAATCTTTGATGAAGACATACTTCTGGAACATATTTTGGCACTTGCTGCTTCCAGCAGTTTTCTTTCTTAGGAAATCCATCCTAAACAACAACTCTGGGGGGGTGAGAGGTGGTTCTCAGAAGTGATGGTCGGTATTGCCACTATTTCAAGCCCCATCTTGAAGACTTGTGGGAAGATTCAGCACCAAAACTGGCTTCTTCGAAGTAATTAAACAGGTATTCAGACAATTTTTAGAAATTCTGGGAAAGCAGAAGAGACTGAATTTTTTACTTTTATTAGGGAGAAGTGTTTTCAAAGCTAGGGGAGACTTGAGACCTGTAGCTGCTACTTAATTTTGATGCTAAGTGTTGTACTGTATAAATTATAAATTTGGTATGTCCATTGTGACCACTGACATGCTTCTGTGAGAACTGTGGATTTAAATTTTTTTTTTTTCTAGCAAGGCAAATCCCTGAAAAATCTCAGCAAAAGCACAGTCCTTTTCCTTTTTTTGTGTGCAACCTGCAAAACCATGGAAAGGATTTTTTTCCCTGCATGTATGTAGAGCCCGAGTCCTCTTCTGTGCATCTGTCTCACTGGAAGACATTCCAGGTGAATCACAAATCTTTCCTCCACTGTGGAGCTCTTGGCAAGCCAAATGCTTCCAACTGCTGATGCCACAGAGTGCTTATGGAGGAAAAGTGGTGTGCACTGTGGTTGGTGATGAGGAGGGGACAATAGTGAGTGGCTGATGTCAGCTCCTTGTAATGTTTGGTGTTTAATAAAAAAGGTTTGAGACTGGGAAATAGAAGCAGTAGGGTAAGGCAATGTATTTATTAGATTATTGCAGAGTGCATTCACATGGCCCTTGAAATTTCAGACACTTAAACAACGTTCTTATATCTGAAAACCATAGCTGAAAAACATTTTTTAATTTCCTCATCTTTGCATCTTTACTCAGTGTTAATAGAAATGTTTTAGGTTTGAATATTTTCATTTTAAAAACATGTTTATCACCTTTATTCTGACTGCAGCAAAAATAAGATTTTTATATTTTGTATTTTAGTCTGGATTGATGTTTGATTTATCCATTAATTGTAGGCTTTCACCTTATTTTTTCCTATACTATTTCCCTTTCTTTAAGTAAAACACACTAAGTATTTTGATTTTGACTAATTCGTGGATAAACCCACAGTTGATGTTGCTGTTGTACCTTGAATGGAAGTGAACCTGTTAAAGTTGCTTTGGGAAGACACTCAAATTTGGAAGTACCCTTGTGAAAGCTTTATATATACATATATATATATATGTATATATATATATATATTGATTTTGAAATATATATATATATATTTCGATTTGCAGGGGTTGCATTGTATGGGAATTGCCCTGATGTTACTGCTGGGGGCAAAGTGCCAATTTTCTAAAGGAAAATGCAATGGTTGTGCTCGCTCTAGTGGCAGAAGGCAGAATTGTTGTATGTCACTTCATGGATGGTGTAGGAAAGCACAAAAATTCTGATTTAAAGACATTTTTCAAGTGCAGTGCAAACATTTACTCCATTTAACCTGACCTGGAAATAAATTTGAAAAAAAAAAAAAAACGAAGTAATTCTGTATCTGTAAATAATCAGCAAATAAATCAATAAATCTGTAAAATAAAACCAGCTGGAAATAATACAATTAAATCTGCCAGTTCTTATGACTGACTGTCCTGGACATGTTTTACAGGAACAGTAGAGGGAGAATTCTCTCTTTCTCCCTCTTTCTTTTTTCTCCTTAAAAGCCACACCAGCACCACCATCCTGATAGCCAAGGGAGGAAAGGATGGAGGTTGAGACATTCATAGGCTGCTTGTGGTGCTGCTAAGGTAGCTCCTAACTTGTGATTTAGTAATGAAATAATGATGTGCAATAATTCAGAATGGTCTTGCTGTCTTCTAGCCATAAATCTCCTTTGCTGGCAAGAAGAGGCAAGATGTCTTGCTTTCTACTTGCTGGATCCTGTCCATGTTTAGGTGGCTTTGCATACAGGAGGCAATTCGTGCTGCAAATGCACAACTCCTCTGGTATCCATCTGCCATCATTTTCATCCGTGCCAGCAGCAATTCCGTATAAATCCCGCAGTGCTTATGGTCACAGGGAGCATCTTTTGGATAAAGGATAGGAGAAGCTTCTGGAAAATATGCCAATTTTTAATTTTTTAAAAAATTTTTTATTTTTAATTTTTTTAATAGGTGAGCCTCAGCTTTTTCTTCCTGACAGTTCTGCTACAACGAGACTTCTGTTATTGTGGAAAGGATGTATACACATTTTGAACTGCTGAGTTAACCACTCAAGAGAAATGCTAGAGAATTGCAAGCCCTGCCATCACTGGAGAGGAGTTGTTACATCATAGCCTTTTAAATGCAGGTTGCAAGTACAAATTTTCTTCTGCAGTTTTTAAGCTGCTTTAAAAAGCAAAACTGGATATACAGATTCAAGCTCACACCTGCTTTTCTACCTGCTGACTTGTACCAGTGACATGAGACAAGATGTGTCTCATGTACTAACAACAAAGCCTTCTTTTTTTTAAGTGACTAAATAATCCAATTCTTTGAAGTTCTCAACACTGCAGAAGAATCATGGCATTTATTTAAGGGTTTGAATATGCAATTAAGCATCTAATTTTAAACCTGCACACTCAATAATATTGGACTTTGCTGCAAAGTTGCTTCCTTTTTATGGTATCTGCCAACTGCTGAAGTATGCATTAGTGCATTTGACATATTAATGCATTTTAGTAATGGAGGTACCTGATCAAGCAGCAGCCAAATGACCACAAAATAAATGTCTGAGTTGAAATCAGAGCCTACCATAAACAACGGAAAACTGCTTGCCTTTGTCTTGCACTGAAATCCCTATTCCCATCTGACTTGAAAAACTGGACCCAGTTGGAGGGGTCTTATAGTCTTAGGACCCCTCTCATCCATTACCACATGCTTTATTCTCTTGGACCTTCTTGATGCCTTTCCCTCCCCCTTTCTCGGGCTCATTTTTTACAGTATAGTAGCATGTTCCTGTAATTCTAATTAAGCATATTCTGACGTGCTCATAAATTAAAATCAAACACTCAGCTATTACTAATACACTCCAACCTACCTGGTTATAACGAGATACAGGCCTTTCCCAGTTCCTGGGTGGAGCTTTGTCCCTTGTCTTTCAGCTGACCTGGAGCAGGGAAGGTGGCTGTGTTCTGCCTGTGCTCACTGAATTACTGCAGGCGCTCCCCAGCTATTGCTGATCTTGGCTTCCCAGTGTTGCTTACCTGTCACTCACTTGCCAGATTCTGCACACTGGATGCTCATTGAGATGACATTTGAACATAGTCCAGTTATTCCCAGTGGGGAGGTGTGACACCAAACCAGTGGGAGAAGTGGCATTCTCAGCTGCAGCAGATTCAGAGTGTCACCCAGTTTGTACTGATCTGTCGAGCAGCAAACGTGTCATGTAAGGGACAGTCAGGAAATTACGAGGCAGGCGTTTAGCACGGCAGAAACAATCTCTGTATTTAACATGCTGAGAATACAGGCTAATCACGGAAGGCTTGTCTAGATGTCTGTATTTTGTAGATGCTGATGGCCAGTGTGAACTTTAAATCAATTTATTGCGTATGTTTACATATGCAGCAAAACCATTTGCCATATCATTTAACTACACGGAGTGAATTGTTGACCATGAGCTGATCTGACCTTTTCAGGTCTAATCAAGAAATCTGAAATATTATTTTAGCCTGTCAGCTCCAGTAATATGCTGTAAGAGTATCTGGATCTAACTGAAAATGTCAAATGTGCTCTAATATGCAACCCATCAAAGTTACGATGCAGGAACCAGTTAAGAATATAAATCTGTAACATCTGTGGTGCATCTCAATTGCCTGGGTAAGTTCTGCCATTGATACAAGCTAGCTAAAAACAGGCATTAAAAGCAATTCTTTGGAATACATGTGAGATGTACAGCCACTTAAATATTAAAATTATCTTGAAAGAGGGGTGATAATTCCAGGTTGGAATACTACTGGAAAAAACAGGGACCAGCATGAATACTAGTGCTCTAGTGAGTGTCTTGCCAGCTTTAGTGTGTGGTAATGTAAGATTAGTGGTCTCATGTAACCTCAGAATTTTCCTTTTTAATTTTAACAATTTGCTGCTTGTGAAGATTTTGCTCTTTCAAGTAATAATCCATTATATAAGCTGAGGTATCCTTATCAATCTTACTGCATTTAGTAGTAAGAATTTTTCATAGTCTTCTGCATTTCATGAAAAATCTACTTCTATATTCAAAAGTGTTCTAAAAACCAACGCTTACCAGTAGAGTATTTAATGATGTTTAATTCGTTTTTCTCATCTTTGAAATTTCTGTTTGTGTTATTTTATGAGATACTCAGATCTAGGATAAATCTGCCTTTAATAATTATTTATCAAGCACGAGATGAATTGTATATTGGTATAATTTCTGGATGATTAATTTAAATTTGTATTAAAGTGGATGGGCGTAATGAAAAACAACTTTGTATCCTAAGAAAATGGTATTTTGTTAGCTAAACAGTCTATCAAAGTTGTTTAGTCTTAAAACACTTGTTACACTAAAATTGAGTTGATTTCTATCTGATCGTGGGTAGTTCATGCAATTTGAGGTGCTATTAACTGAATTGCTACTATTAGTAAAATGTTGGAAGTAGAATTAAAATGAACTATGGGAAGCATTGCTGAACCGATAACTTAGCATTGAAAATAGTGTGTTTTAAAGTACCCACTTAACGCTATTTGGACTGTTCTTACGAGGCAATGCTGCCCTCCCCTGGTGTGCTGCGAAAAGCAGGAATTTTTATCCCAGTCTGAGCCGGTTCTAGAGCTTCCTGTTAAAGAGAATGTGGTGGATTGGTGGAAACGGAGGGAGGGAAATGGTCTCAAACAGACCATCATGTGCTTTCTCTGTTAAGAGAGCAAAAGACCTCCAAACAAACTATAAAACAGACATTTTTGCAGTGCCTCAGTGTATGCACAGTGCAGATGTAGATGAATGTACAAATAATATATATCAAATCTACTGTGAATACACAGTAGAGGGCTGAATTAAGTTTGTGTGGCAATTTGGAGGATGAGTTGAAGACAAAATAAACAGATAAAGGTGATAGGAGGACCAATTGCAAGGAACTTGTCTTCAGCAGTATAGTTTTGTCTTGTAAACATGAATGATAAATCTCTAAACGTTATATACGTGTTGAGTTCTGCAGTAGAGATGTGAATGTGATCATGGCCAGCAACTTTCATGGGAGTGGGACTGGCTGTTGTGCAAGTGGAGCTGTAGCAAAACCATCATCTGCTGCCAGGGTCTTTTGATTACAAAGACATCACCACAAGATCAGGAAGTCCCTTCACTGCACATTCCTGAGAGCTGAGGAAGGTTGTCCAAGGAAATATTGCTGTGGCATGGTCTATTCTTTAATGCATTTCTTCAGATGTCTGGTACTAACTGCTGCTGGAGATAAAATATTTTGGCAGAAGGTTCTTTAGACTGTCCAGCTAGGGCTGTTATGTGTTAAATGTGTTGCTATTTGCTTTAATTTTGTAATCCTTCCATTTCTCATTGCTAGGCAATTTCACCGTAGTCCAGATAGCAGAAAGAGATAAGCCTTGTTGCAAATATAAAAATTTTAGTTCCCACATCTGAGTCTAATAAAGTTTGTAGCATGGACTTTGCTTTTTGTGTTTGCTTGTTTTTAAGGTATAAAATATCACTTTCTTTTTATAGTTAAGATTTTCCTAATTGCTGGACAACTTGCAAAACACACAACTTTTTTCCTGTGGCATATGGCTTGACTTATGCTCCTCGTTCCTTTAAATGCATTGGAGATCGCCTAATATTACAGAAAACCAGAGAGAGTGTATTAAAACCTCTGGTTCACATATTTCTTCATGTCTTAGATCTGAACAGGTTGCCACATGAGGAGGGAGGCTTTTCCCCCAGACTGGTTTGCTTGAGGATTTCGCTTGAGTGTGAGTTCTTGTCTACTGCTTAGGGTGAAGTCACTTGGGAGATGTTTTAAGAGCTGTGGAATATAATGACATTCCCAACCTGGCTTGCTCTTCTGCAGTTACAGTTTTGTGTTCTAGTGGTGTTGATATTTTACTACAATCTTTTCCAGAAAAGTCTAGGAGTTGTTCTGTGGTGCCTGCCAGTCCACAGAGCAGGTGTGGACCATTTTGAGCTAGACTCCAACTAGCAAGTTACCTGTGACTGTGGCAGACAGAACCTGAAGATCCCAGTGGTCTTTCACAGGCTGTTGTCTCTAAAGTGACTTTGCTGGCAGCAAGACAGCAGTATTTGCCTTCATGCACATCAGTGAGTAAGCTACCATGATCGATCCTTTTGGGAGCTGTTAAACCACTGCCAGTATGGCTCCAAAATAGTTAAAGGTTGAGCTAAATCAACAGATTAGATGCCCTTCCCTTTGTCACGCCCTGCCACAGTAAGAACAGTTTTAAATGTTCTTTTTTTGTTAGATCAGTATTCTGCCACTGCAGCATCCCAACTCAGCTCATTGAGCAGTTCTTGTGAACAGCAGTGGTGTAGCACCTTGACCTAGAACAAATGCATGAGGTCTAGAACTGTGTAACAGTTCTCTTTCTTCTCCACAACTTTTGCAGGTGCTGGGGCTGCTGGTGTGGACGCTGATCGCTGGAACAGAATACTTCCTATATCCAGCCTTCGGCTGGGTGATGTTTGTAGCTGTGTTTTACTGGGTTCTCACCGTCTTCTTTCTGATCATCTACATGACAATGACCTACACCAGGATCCCGCAGGTGCCATGGACCATGGTGGTAAATACACTCATTCTTTGTTGTCTCAGGTGTGCTGGGTTTTGAAGAGAATAAAATATCGGTGCATTCTATGTGTATGTTTAACCAACTCTGCTTGTGCTCTTTGCAGATTTTTCCCTAATTACTGTGTGGCTGCATACCTGCACTGTTTAACCTTCATACTACCCCAGACACTTTCAAAACACTTTTTTCTGTGATGTTTCACCATTTTGTTCAGCGGTTGATGCAGTGACTTGACTTCTAATGTGTGTGTGACTGATACTTATGCGCAGTGACCTCTTTTTCTCTCTGTAGTGGTTACATCCCATGAAGAATGAGTCTGTTGCTGCCTCTGAGCTAACAGACCTGGCCATATGGCTTAAACAGCAGAAATCCCTACTGGAATCAACACCATGCTTTAGAAGCAGGAGTCGGGCTCTTAAAACATGAGTTTTCCTCTGCTAAAGTTAAAGCAAGGGTGTTTCAGAGGTAGCAACACTGACAATCCATATGTAGTCTGCTGTGAAAATGGTGCTGAAAACTATATATATGTAAAATATGTACCATGTAATCCTTTGCTTTTAGCTCAAGAGTTAAAGCAAATCAGATAAACAGCTACTGTAATTACAGAAAAATTTCACAGGCACTTAAAATGCAGATCCAGTTTTTATGGTTTGAGCAAACCTGGCCAGCTCAAACTCTCAACAGTGTATTTTTACCTCATTTGCATAACAGCCTGGTCTTCAGGATAGTGGATCCTAAAAGTCATTGTCATTTCAGCCAACTGGCTATTTGTGACCCATCTAAGAATCACTATAAATTTTATCTTTGCATTTGTTGGATACAGTGAGATACTGGTTTTTGGGGTTTTTTAACAGCTAAATATTATTGACTAGAATTCTGTTCTTTTTATGATGAAATGTATTTGACTTCTGTGTTGCTAACAGCTTGTTATCAGCTATATTGCGCATGTGACTAAAACTGAATACTAGAACACTCTTCTCTTTTAGTGTTCCCATTTGCTGCTGCAATAAATAGCCAGCTATAGCAATTACTAATAAGAACAACCAGGATTATGTTCAGATAGCTTCTCTATTTTCAAGTTTCATAACCAGCAATTACCATTAAGGCTGTAACACTGCTATAGAAATGTTGGATTATTTCAATTACGGCAGTAATGTGTCTGGGTACATTTAAAGGTGTGGGGCTTTTTTCCCCCCCCATTGCATTAGATGTAAGTAAAGTACATTCAAAGGGAAAGCATCTTTATATCCATTTGAATAAAGCTTTGGTCATTACCCTTCTTTCATCGGTTGAATGCTATTATGAGACAACTGCACATAAATGAGTTGCCCCTGATCTATGTGGTAGACAAACTGGAATATTTGATTTGTTTCTATTTCATATTGAGTGTATTTCTTGCTCCAAGTTCCAAATATATTGTAGATGTACATAAATGTAGGCTTCTTTTATATAAAAGGGTCATATAAAGAGAAAATAAATACAAGATGCTTGTGTTCCAGCTTGTTTCGCCCTAAGGTATTAAAAGAGCTTTTGGGAATCGCCTGTGAATTGCTCCTGTCTGGCCAAGAGAAATGTTGAGTCTCTTTTCAAAGATGTATTTTTAAAGTCTTTGTTCAAAAGAGCATGACACACACCTTTTTGAGTGAGTTTACACCTGCCTTTACCCTATTCTCTGAAGAATCCTGAATTTCAGTATCTGCCAGTTATTGCTCTGCCTCCTTAGGCGACAGTTAGCTCGAACTGTTCCTATTGTATGCAGTATCCAAAATTACATCTGGCCCTCTCTGTCATAAATCCACTTTTTGCAGGTTAAGCACATTACCAAATTGCTTAAGATGCAGTTACTTTTACTGCAAATTAACCCAAAGGACGTGCTTCAAAACTGACTCTCCTTAATACTGCAAGTTTTTTGCTAAAACAATCAATGGAAGCTTTTAAAATCTGGTGGATTTGAATTTAAGAAGCAGATGGTAATTTAGCATGAACCATTTGGTTTGAGTAATATATTGGCAGTAAAGGCCCAATCAGCTTGCACTGCATTCCATCCTCCCCAACAGTGTTATTTCCCAGAGCAGCACTTCTCAGAAATTATGTGCTTTTTTCTTTTCTACATGACAAGATATCGCAGGGATTCGTAGCTTTCCAGGGTGATTGTGTCTTTGGAATGGGAAATCTGAAAATAACAACAAATACTCTAGGTAATCAACTTTGGAGTTTCTAAATCAGTGTTTTACAGTTGTTCAGAGAATCTGCCAATTGTTGGCATCTCATCCTAAAATTGACAGTTTGATATTTTATTGCTGTAATGCCCTGATAAAACAAGGGGTGAGATCTGTGGATAGAGATAGTACCTTTTATTAGCCAAATTGATATAGGTGAGATGAACCCCCACTCATTTGTAAGTGTGTGAATCAAATCTCATGTGCCAGTCGTTGGACTCCATCTGAGTGCTGAGTGCCCAGCCCAGTTCCCTGCAGAAGGGTAAGAGGATATTTTCCACTGTTTCTTCTGAACTTCTCTACTTGAGCTGCAGCTCTTTTTAGATTTTGCCAAAGTTGGTGGAAAGTGAATTAAATAGTGGGTAACTGGCAAAAATTCCTAGCATCCACTGGGTCACACAGTGTGAATTAAGAAGCTGGAGTTGCACCAGTACGGCAAGATTTAGACAACCAGAGCAACAGAGTTAAAAGGTTTTTTTTGTGTGACACTCTGGAGTGCAGACCTGAGGTCAGAAGCTGAGGGGAGCTGATCATGTACAACGTTAGCACCAGGTCTATATTGAGTTACCAATTCTTGCAATTGTAACTAGATCCAAAGCATGCCACAGGCATTCCACTTAAACATGGAACCAGTGAAGTAAAAGTGTATTTTATGGCCAAATTCATATGCCTTAGACAAGGAGCAGAGTGGAGTTTAAAGGGATTTTTTTTAATAAGAGGAAACTTCCATGACAAAGTAGTGAGAAAGTAAAGGACAAAGTACTAAAATTATGTACATTAAAAAACCTTCATACATTTTTCTCTTTCATCTTCTTAGACATCTGTTTTCTCTTCCTTTCCTGTTCTTTCTCACATGCAAAAACCAAATCAACTTTTTGTTTGCTCCTGTAGTGTTATGAGAGGTCATTGTTACCTGCTTTGCTTCTTTCTTAGTAATGAATGTCAGTGCCCTGAGACATTCACTTTGCTCCTTGGAAGAGAAAATGCAGCATCTGCCATGGGTCTTGATGACCCATGCAGTTCATTCAGACTGTTCTCCTCCTTGGATTTATCTGTTTCTTTCTTCTCTCAAAAACAGGCAGAAGGGAAAGATACTGAGAGATGGAAGAATGAAACTGAGGAAAAAAAAAGTCACCCTCTTTATCTCCCTCAGTAGTGTAGAGAACAAAGTTTTGAAAGCTTCATAAACATCCGCCATATGCCAGATTCCTATCTTTGTGTAGATTAGAAATGTAATCAAAGTCCAGTTTTGTCATGTTTCTTTCTGTTTTTTATCATGTAGTGTCATATTCTTACTGCCTAACCCTTAGATTGCAGTAACCAAACTGTGTCCTTATTTTCACTTTTGGAAAATCACAGCACACCAGCTTTGAGATTTTTCTGGATTTAGTGTGATGGAGAGAACAGTTTGTCCAAAATATGGTTTAATGTTTATGGATCTTCAAAGCAGTTAAATTTTAATCTTATAGATAGAAACATGGAAGAAGGCAAAAATAGTTAAGAATGACATTTCTAGTGTACACTGCATATGTTCAGTGTATTTCAGAAGAGAGTTTTTTAATGTTGGAAAACAAATGCTTGTGCATATTAATGATGTATGTTTGTTTTTTCAACAGGGTCTGTGTTTTAATGGAAGTGCCTTTGTTTTGTATCTCATTGCTGCCATTGTAGATGCATCTTCGGTTACCAAAGAGCTGGACAATCACAATTACAACAGCTGGGCAGCTTCTTCAGTGAGTTAATTTTTTGTTCAAATCAGTTCTATGTCCAATAAAGTTACAGCAAAAGAAGGCTTGTTGGAAGTGTGGGTTGCAGTTGCAGGTGTCCTGCATTTTGAAAAGCTGCAGAGTGACACAGGTCACACACAAAACCTCTCAGTAGCTGCAATTTAGTTCATCATTTTTCCAGGTGACTAGAAATTCTACCTGGAGATGACAGTCACATAGGAAAAGGCAGTGATGTTTTTAAGATCACACTGACTTCCTCGTCCCTTGCCCCCATTTATTACCAGCTCTCTGGCTGAGGTCAGAGCCTGCACATCAGAGCAGATGAAAAAGATTGTGTGAGCATCGAGTCACCTCAATGCACTTGGACAACTTCAGAAGCAGTTTAAACTAACTCAGCTAACTTTGCACACTTATGGATAAGATGCATTCAGCTTTCTGAGGCTGAGGCATTGCCCACATTGCCCACACAGCACCTTGGGGAAAGCCCTGGAATGCTATTGCTGTTTCCACAAGGATGTTCCTGTCATGGCTTCAACTTTTGATAGTAGTTCTTTGAGTTGTGAGGGCAACATGTGAGAAGTCATGTAATGTGATGAAGTCACTACTTAGTCTGACATTACTGTCTTACTACTTTGATTTAGAAATCCAAAACAGTCAGAGTGGATGAAAAACAACTTAAAACAAAAAAGGAACAGAAAAGCACCTTGTCACTTTTTGAGTTACGTGAATGCATTCACTAGCAAAGTTGAGGGAGTTCTAAAAGCACTTTTTTCATGTTGTAGCAACAGCAGTTAAATTCAGTTGTATCCAGGAATTCCAAATTATTGAGTGTTCATGCTTCTGCAGTTATCCTCCTGACTATTCACAAATCCTGTCTGAAGCTTGTTACATATGACCATGAACACAGGAACTTGAACACCTGCTCTGTTTTTGTCCTGGGCATTGGATCACTACGTCCCTGTCATTTCAGTGGTGCTCAGGGTCTTCTCCCCTTGGCAGTTTGTAACTACAGATCTGTTACTCAGCCACTGCAGCTGACAGGAACTTGCTTGCTGCTAGATAAGCTTCCATGCTGATTCAGGTTTTATGCAAAATGCATGAATGTTCAGTGTCTCACGGGAGGTTTGGATTCTCTTCTAATACTTCCTAATAATGTTTATCTAATGCAGTGTCTAAATAAACTATTAAATGTGGATTCTTGCTTTCCAAATCCATTAAGGGTTTCATGGATAGAGGATTTAGCAAATAATGTATCCCCAATAGTCATTCTGTTAGAAAGATTTTTAGATTAAGCTTTTATTTAATAAGAAACAAAATAATTGGAAAAATAAGAATGCTACAGTTTTTTATTGTAACAAGATTTTACATCATCATCTGCAGTTTTTGGCGTTACAGATTAAATTTGCATTAGCCAATACTCACCAAGAGCCCTCTGTTGAAAGGCTTAGATTTACTGCCTGGATAAATGCTCAGCAAGCAGTGCCTACCCAGGCCAGTGATGGCATATAAGCCAGGAACAAATATTTTTATGCTGGAAGGGACTTTTTGGAGGTCATCTAGTCCAGCTCTCTCCACTCCTACAGCAGGGCTAACTCATATCAGGCTGCCAGGGCCTTGTTCACTTGAATTTGAGTATTTCCATATATGGCTATTCCACAATGTCTGTGTGCCTGCTTGATTACTCACACTGTGGGGTTGGGGTTTTTTTTTCCTAATATCTAATTGAAATTTCCTGTCTTATAGCTTGTGTTTGTTCCTTCTTGTCCTATCATTGCTCACTTCTTAGAAAAGTGGTGCTAATCTTACTTGCAGTGACAGCTGTATTTGATTCAGTTACAAAACGTTCTGGTATTGTCATTAAGACCATATTGAATATGTCTGTTTTGAACAACATGCAGTGATTAACAGGAACTTAAGCACTAGTGCTGAACTGGACTTTTTCAGTACAAGTGAAATAAATCTAGCCTGCTATAGAAGGTTTATTCTGTTACCAATTTCTGACAAAGCAGTAATACGACAGCGTGGTTGCTGTCACTGTTATTTGCACTGAGGAATATCTTTATTCATCAGTAGAGGACCTCTGGAATTGGTAACCTAATCAGCAGTGCTGTTTGAGAACATGTCTGGGCCTGCACTGGAATCCAAGTTCTCTCTGTAAGCAGAGAGAGGCACTGTGAGCCACGCTGAGGTACAGGTGGGCTGGAGACCATCCCTGGAACACAGCAGCGGGTCAGCAGTGTCAGCTTGAGCTCACATTGTCCCACAGACAATCCCTCAGACTCTAAAAGCAACAAGCATTAGATTGGTGGCAGTCCAAGCTGTAAGATCCATACTGAGGCAGAATAATGAGGAATTGATTTAAAAAGTTGAAATATGTCACGTTTTGTCTGCTCCTGGGCCCATATGTCTATGCCTAGTATAAGCTTACCTTCACACAGTGTTGACTGTGATGGCCACACAAGCACAAGGAGGTGAGAGTGTGCCATTTTAGTCAGCTTGCTGCTTTCCTTTTCCCCAAGTCCCATAACTATTTTTTTTTTTTTAGAAATGACAGTGCTCTCAAATATATTTATTCCCTAATCTATTTTTCCCCTCTCTCTACAGTTCTTTGCCTTCGTGGTTACCTCCTGCTATGCTGGAAATACGTATTTTAGCTTTATATCCTGGCGATCACGAACTTTGCAGTAAATACTTTGGTAAAGTGAATTCTGTAGTGTAAAGTACCTTGAGGATTATTCACTTTTGATAAAAGCTTGGAAGAGGGGTGAGGTATTTTTGAACAGTTCTGTTAGAATTGACACAATGATCAAATGATTATTTATAATACTGCCGCCTTTAGAGACATTTAGCCCTGACTTTGTACTATAGAATAAAATTTCATACTGCTTCTTTTAAAATTAACATGGTATTTTTCTAGACGTTGTATAGTTGTTACTCCTAGACCTTTAAGAAGTCCTACTCAATGTGCCATGTTTGTAAATGTAACTTTTTAAATGTTACAGGTATACTTTTGATACTGAATGCTACCAAAACTAAGACTGATATTGTATCATTATTATGTATGAAAAGTGACATTGTGCAGAAAAAAAACCCTGAAAGTTAAAAAAATAAATAAATAAATGATCCAACTGTGCCTGTTTTGTAGACTGGGAGTAGAAGGTTGCTTTTTTTAATTTCTTTTTCAGAGTGTAATATAAACTACTAAGAATTCTGATGATCCTGCCAGTGTGCATATTCTAACAGCTTCTCACATCACGAGGTTGCTTTTGCAACCTGTTACTGTGGCTCTGAAGCTCAAGTCTGAAGCTGAAGAAGTGCTGTGCCTGGAACACATTATCTTAACAGGTTTCTCGGATCCAACAGGCTCCAAAGCACGAGCCCAGACAACACTCCCTTAGTGCTTGGTGCTTCACCTACTGAGGGTGTCACTTCTTCTTTCTCAGCAGACTGTGGTCGTTTGGGTTTTTGTCTCCTCAGATTAGGCCATTAATCTGCTTTATTAAAATCTGGGCTTCTAAATCCTATTAAATGATATAAAGATCAAATCCACAGAAGAATTGTCAAGACACCAGTGCTAGAAGCAAGGAATTTTCTCCCTCCTTTCCTGTCTACTGCCATCATCTGCAAATTGTTAGTTTAACAAATTAAGTTGGTGCTCATATTTAAATAACTTTGAGTCAAGCAGAAGTATGACAGAATATGACTTTCAAAACAGATATCTTTGAAAATTACTTTCAAATACAAATTACCTAAGGAATTTTTTCCAGCAAGTGAAAGGTTGTGATTATTTTGTGATGTTATTTAAAGTTTTCCTCATTTAAAACTACTGGTGAACCTTTTATTCTTGGATTAAGAAGATTTGGATTCTCTTCTGGTCTTCAAAAGCTTATTTGGTTGATAATCTATGGTAGTAGAGAAACTTTACTGCTTAAAAGAACCTTCTTTATTTCTTCTTGTAACTAAATGGTGTGTGGTTACTTACATATGTGCCTTGCAGAAGATTTATCAGCAGACAGCTAATTCCCTTCTTGATCACATGGTTTTCTTCTTGATTATCTGTCAGTCATAAGATTTCAGTGTAAGGGAAGCCAAGATATTATTTAAAAACCTATACTTGTCTGCAAATTGCCTTTGGCCTACACAACATAGGTCAGACTGTCTGCTGCTTTCTAAATTTATCCAGCTGTGAGAAGGAAGAATGGCTACCAACTCTGCATTTTATCTACACAGATAAAACATGTCATTAAAATCCTGTATGCTCTTTTCCATTGCTGGGAAAAAAAAGGAATCAAAGGCATTGAAATGATCCAAGTGCCAACTGATAAAATGTGACTAGAAATACAGCCAGAATTAAAATTTCATCAGTGATTTCTCATCAGTAAAAATGCTTCAGTAGTAATAGAAAGTCTTTCTTAGTTGATATTTGATGTATCTGTTTCAACTCCAAAGGATGTGACTATGTTTGCACAAACATTTCAAGATTTTGTAGTAACTGCAGTGGTCTGGTCTAAACTCGTAACCCAGACCTCATTTGTGGACAGAGTTAGTAAGAGCAAATAGAGCTAAAAGGAAGTTCTGTTTCATCCAGTTTACCTAAAACTGTCATGGCAACTGTGGGTTACTTGTCAGAATAAGCCCTTTAATGTAAGATAAAACCAGATAAGGAATGATTCTGGCAAAAAAAAAACCTGCTCTCTGAATCTTCAATGCTGATCCTCAAGGGGAGATCTGTAGAATGACTACCAATCACAAATCTGTGAGTTGAATCCTTAATTCTGAATTTTAAAAAAATACATGCTAGGCAAAAATTTGCTATGTGCTTGGCCTTGCTTTTTTTTTTTTTTTTTTTCCCACCTCCACAACCTTCCTTACTCTTTTCTTTTAGAAAGATAATTATCTTACTTCCCGTGCTCTTTCTCATCTCTCTCATTTCTCATCTGTTGCCCAGATACCAACTGTCTTGTTTTTCAAGCATTCTGAATATCTAATTAAAATTGGAGGAATCAGCACAAGCTGAGCATTCCTTTTGAAATTTGCTCCTCCAATTTCAGGCCTGAAGAAAGGCATAAGCACCCAAAAGGTTATCTTCAAGTTCAGTAGCCTTAAATATTGACTTGCAAACTATGAGCTACTGCATTTGTATATTCTAATGTTGATAAAGAAGATAAGCTAGCTGTGGTTTATCATATAACAATTAAAACAAGGTTTGTATCTGCTGTAGGTTGAAAGATTGAAAGAAGCCTTAAAGGAACAACTGGTGATGAAGGCATTAGCAAAATTGTTAACACACATATTTAGAAGAATAAACAAACTGCTAGTCAACTTGCAAAATTAAGGTATTTGACTTATTTCAGCCAAATAGTCTCTGAGAAATCTAAGTCACATACATAAGGCTACTTAACATTAACTTACGGGCATTAATTTTCATTTATTAAGGAGTTGTCAGTATCTTTTTTCATCATCATGCACAATGCACTGACCAAGACAAAGTAAATAGCATGAGAACTATAATAAAAACTTCAAATGCAGTAGTGTTAGATTGACTTTGTCTCGGTGCTTCACAGAAGACACCTGTATTGCTGGGTAGAAAACATGACTGTTAGTCTACTTGTATTAATTCAAAGTTATTTCCGTTTCACTGGCCTGGACCCGCATCAGCAGGGCCCCAGTCACACACACAATTTCAGAAGAAATAAAGAACTAAAGAAGCTGAACCAGCAGGTAAAACCCCTGTATTTCTTAATAGGAAGTGAAGAAGTTACTGGAACCTTCCTCCACAGGGCTTATAGAAACCTATAGCCATGCACGCTTCCGAACGGGAACTTCCGAAGGAGAAGAGGGGAAAAAAGCAGCTGTTCAAAAGTGGAACAATTTTTTTTCTCAGCAGCTAGCTTTTTGCTCTTGTGGCAGCAGCCAAAGTTGTAGCTTTGATATCTAATGCCATGAGATAAAATGTGGTGGGACAGGTAATACCTTTTATTGCAACTACACACTGGCTTAATTGAAGTCCAGAACTATGTACTGCTTAATCTAGTAAGGACCACTGCCCACATTGGCAAACCTATTTTGCTCAAGTAAATAGCTTACACTAGGGCCTTATGTGTGCTGGGGGTCATCTGGGCTTACATTTCTTCCCTCCTGGGACAATTTTAGTTGCTGAAGGAACTATTAAATACTGAATATGAACAGAATCTGCATCGTAACTGCAGAACAAAGCAGCAGCAGATGGGGTTACTACTCCAGGGAGTACAAAAGTTGCGTATGCCCAGCTCAGGGGCCCGCTATTACCTCACTTGTCAGAAAGCAGAACAAGTTATTTTTAAACTTGAGGAAATATATAGCTTCCTTTGCTGCGTTTCGTTAGAATCGCCGCACGGTTTAATTCAAGCACTGGGCCTGAGACATCTGGACACTCATTACAATTTCACCTGTTACTGCCCGTTCAATGCAAATGGTTTTTATCTCTTATGAGATGGAGAATCAGAGGATTCGGGGGGTGAGGGGTGGGTGTCGGCAAGATGAGTGCCGTGTGGGAAGGCGCTGTTTGCAGCTGTACCTCCACGGCGGAGCACCGCAGTCGGTCCCCTCCCAGCGCACCGCAAACTTTGGTTTGTCCCTGTCCCCGCCGAGCTGCTCCCCTCCCGGCAGGCGTCCCGCTCCTGCTGGAAAGCCGCCCCTCGGCCTCTGTTTCCCCGTAGCCCAGCTGCACAGGGCGGGCGGGCTTCCCTCCGCGGCTCCCGCTCCCGGCTGTCCCGGACCTCGCAGCCCGGGCCGGGTGCGGCGGCGTCTCCCCCGCGGCCGGGAAACCCCCGCGGCTCCCCCTCGGCCTCCCCGCCCCGCGGCCGCCTGGGCGGGCGGGGAAGCGCTGCGCTCCGCCTGGCCGTGCCGGCCCCGGGGCGCCGCCGCCCGCCCCGCCCCGTCCCGTCCCGTCCCATCCCATCCCATCTTATCCCGTCGCGTCCCATCCCGTCCCGTTCCCCGTGCCGGGCCGGCAGCGGCGAGCGAGGGCAGGCGGACGCAGCGATGTCGCACGGGGCGCGAGTGATCCGCACCGGGGTGAGCAGCGGGGGCCCCGCGGCCCCGCCGCCCATCACCGTCGCCTCCTCCTCGGCGGGCTCGGACTCGGAGCTCATGGACGGCGGCTATTTCCGCTCCTGCGCCGGCATGCTGAAGGTGGCCCAGATGGTAAGGGGCGAGCGGGGCGGGGGGCGCTGCCGGGGCTCCTCCGAGCCCGCGGGAATCGTTCTCATCCCTGCCGGACGGGTCTGGTGGCGGCGCGTCCGGAGAGCGCCGTCGGGCAGGGCTGGGGCCGCGGCTCCGTGCGGGTTTGGCCCCTCAGCTCTCGCTGCTCCCGGCAGGACGAAAAGCCCACGTTCCTCTGGCAGAGCGAAGCGTTGCTGTCTGTCGGAAGCTGCCTTTGCGTCTTCCTAACGCAGCAATGAGCGCTTCTGCCCAGACGGACGTGTACGAGCCCAAAGTAGCAGTGTTAACTTTTTGCCATTAACGTTAGCACCGTGATGCGAGGGCACATCGTGCTGCAGTAGAACACCTCAGTCCGTAGCGGGGGTAAGATTTTAGGAGACAGCCGGGCCGAGTGCCAGTGCCCACAGCGATCCGGTAAAGGTGGGCACCACAGCTGAGGCTGCAGCTCCAGCTGGCTCCGTGCCCTGTCTGTCAGAGACCGCCAGCAGTGACCCAGTGACACAGGGAGGGATGTGGGAGACGTATGGCTGAAATTCAAAAGCAGTCGATGGTGGAACGCTGCCAGGACTTGAGCTGATGCCTTAACTCTGCATGAAATTCAGCTTCATGCAGATGTGAAGAAGATTAACAGATGGATAAGCTCTTTCTCATTTTTATGGCCCATAATTATCTGTGGGGTGATTTGTTAGCTTAATTACAGTAGTGGCAGTTATAATGCCCAGGAAAGAGCATGAAAGACATCATGTACCGATACCTCCACACGTACATTTTCATCCTGCAAAAACCTGTACCTTGACAGTGTTTTATCCTGGACCTGTTGCCTTCATCTTTTAGAAGTTTCCAATGCCTTCTTTCCCCCTGCCTGTATTTGTCTAGTCGTTTTCTAAAAGTTGTGTAGACTACTGGCACTCAGATTTCTAAACTGACATTTAAAGTTAGGATTCGTTATGTTCTAAGTAACTGAGCAGTAATATCAAATCCTCAAGTTTCTCTTTAAAAGCTGCCCAGTTTCTTCCCATTCATTAGCTGTCAGCTGCCCTTAGAAATGACCCTCAGCAGCAAGAGATGAAGTTGACCATGACTGGTCATGGCTGCCTCCACCTGCTGAGCATCTGCCCTGTGCTTGTGAGACCTCGGAGCTGTCCCTCACTCTGAATTCTGTACAGCAGGAACACAAACATTCTGTTTGTTGTCTGCTGCCTTCTTCTGGTTTGGGTTGTTCCCAAACCTTTGAGCGGACCTGGAGAATGTTTTCAGGAGGCAAGTGATGTTCTTTTGAGGATGTGTCTACAGTGCAGCTGAACCTGTAGCCCTAAAACAGCAGACTTGTGCTCTGCTGATGAGCTGAAAGTCTATTTCCTTTTCCCACTGTGGAAAGAACAGTTCCTTTTATGGACTAGAAATAACTAATCCTCTCTGCCCTCCATCCTGCTGTGGTGCCTCTACAGCTCTGAGGTGTGACTCCTAAAGCTGCCACAGCATGGTTATTTGTGCTGTAATGTCAGTTTCTGCTGCACGTATTAAGTGCGTGCATTCTTTACATGCTTTACATATTTTCATGTGCTGGATGTAAATCTATGTAATTTTATGTAATGCTTCACATACTTTGCATAAAGTCGTATTTTATGAATGCTCTTCAATGTAAAATTCATCCGAATATAAGCAAGCGGCTTTCTGCGGTGACTTTAACAAAAGTTAAAATAATCTAATTTATTTTTCCTTTGCACTCTTTCAGCTTCACCTTCTTACATTTTTCTGCTTTTCATCTTGCCTGTAAACATCAGTAGGAGTTACCTCAGGTATTCAAGGAACTTTGGGCAAGTGAACTTCTTTTAGTATCACATATCACAATAGCGTCTTCTCGAACAATTCCATAAGAAAACCAAATGTTTGTGCTGTAATATGTAGAAATAACCATAATACATTAGTTTTAGATTTACTCCTGCACCCAATAAAATAGGGAGAGCTGAATATTTTTACAATTATCTCTTCTCAGACAGTATTTATACCCACAAGTCCATTTGTATTTGCATTCAGTTCTCCTAGTACGAAGTGTTGGCAGTAACTTTTTTGGGTAAAGATTTCTTTATGCTAAATCTAGGTAAACATTCCTGCACTATTGTTGGTGTGGCTGGTGGCTGTAGTCTTACTGAGAAGGAGAACCTTTATGCTGGCAAAGGGCAAAGTGAGGTCTTTTGGGTTAGATGTATACTGGGCCTCTAAGTTGTTGTGGTTGTGAAGAGGAAACCTTACAAACTTTGTTTTCTCTTCCTCAGTCCCCTTTACCAAGAAGTAGAGGGTGTGGCAGAGAGCAAGGAAGTAAACATTCCATAATTTACTGTAATGTTAGGGGCTGTTTGCTGTGCTTGCAAGCTAAAAAACCCCAAACCCCCAGTGACTGTATGTATATGTGAGTGGCATAATTCTAATAGATGACAGCAACATGCTATGGAAATCATAGGAAGGAAATAGAAGATAATGTTACAGCTGTCCTGCTGTAAGACAGAAGGACTAAAAGAGATTGTGCAGCCTGAATTGTTGCTAATTTTTGGATGTTACCAGTGCTTTCTCTTGAAATTCTGGGTGCTGTGGTGTCTAGCATAGAATGAAATTAAGAAGAAAAAAGTGTTTATTGCCTGTAAGCCTACACAAATTCCTTTACCTTTTTTGCTAGAGAACTTCTTTAGCCTTGCAGAATGGTTATAGGTTTGAAAAGACAGTGTATTTTATGCATTGATTTTGTGGCCTAGGGAATAGTCTGTAAATATGTTGAAAATAAAATGAAGGAGAAAACATAGCTATGCAGACTTGAGTATTTTGTGTGGCAGTAAGACAATTTGAAATCTGCTTTTCCATGTGTGACTGTTACTAACCTTAGCTGGGGCTCTTTTCAAAATCCAGTCTGAACTGACAGTCTGATTTTAACAGGAAATTACAAAGTATTTCAGCATCTAACTTACTTCAGCTTGTTTAACTTGGTGTTGTTAATACAGCTTTTGCTTTTTCTTCCCTTTCCTTCTGTTTTTTTTTTGGTATTTGCTGTTTTGCCAAGATCTCTTAGGGATACATGCAGGATCCCACTGTGGCCACCTTGGTTCTGTAGCAGCAGTGTACTAAGAGACTGAGAGGGTGTGTATTAGTGTGCACAATACACTTAGACCAGAGAAACTGACTTGAATGACATGAATTTTAGCCAGCTTGCCAAAATTGACACAGACGGCACTCTTCAGCATTCTGCAGGAGCTGTGTTGGTTTGGTTGAGGCACATTTGCTTTGTGTCCGTGCTACTGCTGGCTTACTTTATTGTAAGCCTTTGCAGGAACCTCTGTTGCTTAGCTTGGCAAGTTCTCAGGAGATGGGTTCTTGGAAGTTTTTTGAGGCATCCTGTGCCATTAGGGTCCGTGGTACAAATGTGCATTTGTGCTGTCACCAGGGTGGCTGAAGTGCAGAGCTGATAGATTGAAACAAATCTGGTTCTGCTGAATTTCCCCTGGAGTCCTCATGTGCCTTTTATATTTTTACAGCTGAAGTCTGGAGGATGCTGCTGAGGCTGTAATGAATGAGGTTCTGCTTTCCACAAAGCCTGTGTTAGACAGGGCAGCCTGTACAGGTGTCCCCCTCTCTTGGGCACTTGGGAGGAGTGATTGTAGCATCTGCCCAAAGTGTCTGGCGCAGAGCTTTGCAGAAGTGTCACCAACACAGGCTGAGGAGAGAAAAGAGGAGCTGAGAGCTCTCATGTAGGAGAGCCACCACGGCACAGCACGTGCTTTTGTAGGTCTCTCAGGCTTCTCAGACTGTTCTTGGACCACTCCTTTTTCATGAGAGGTGCAGAGTGACCCATTCTTTGCCTCTCTTTCACCTCCCCCAGGTTGGGCCAAGCTAACTTTGGTCACAGTTCAGACTGAAGGCCATTGTTCCCACAGTGACACCACTGCTACTGTTACAATAGCTCTGTCAGAGTAAGCACAGCCTCAGAACACAGGGTGTTTTAAGCTAAAAAGAGCTTAATATTTCAGCTCAATATGAACCATCAGCTTCACAAGACAGAAAACAAAAAAATCAAAATTACCTTCTCAAGGTTGAACATTTACAAGCAATTGTAATGTAAAAAAAGGATAAACTCGATAAAAGCTGACTTAACATCATTTTAACTTGTTAAAAATGCGAAAGCAATAGGTAAAGCTTTTCTGCAGAGTATCTATTTAATTTCCAAAGTATGCCTTGACAAAAGCAATGACATACTTGACAAGTGAATGGCCAACAAGACAGTCTGTAATTCTGAGTAACTTTGAAGTGTGCTGAAACCTCTCTGGGTTATTTGTATACAAACATATAGTTGCATAATAGTGTTCAAGAGAACATTCATTCATCTAACACTGAAGGCTAGAGAATACTGGTAGTTAGGTTGCTGGAGCCAAGTTCCATTTCTGAATGTGCTGTATAATATCAGACAAATTTACTGGAGAGCTACATTCAGAAGAAGTTAAAATATTAAAAGAAAGCAAAATCTGTTAGCACAAGAAAACAATTCCTGATCAAAATCATTTATACAAGAAAAAGAAATTCACAAAAGCAAGTGCTGCTTGGAATTATTTGAGAGCTACTCGATCTTTTAACTTGATCTTGAGACTGAAATGTCATTCTGTTCATGGAGGTGATTGAAGTAAAACATCTAATTCTGTGCAGCAGTGTGTCAGTGACATGGTTTTGCCTCTATGGTCATAAAGCTGCTCAGTCAGAAGAGAGGCATTCTGGTGACAGGCAGAGGTGCTGAAATTGTGCTGAAAGCCAGTCTGTGGGTCTTCTATAGTCTGTGCTTTCTGGGGGATTGAGAAAAACTGCCCCAAGAATGTGCAAGATAAACTACTGGCTAAGCAAGGAGACATTTTCTGAGGCCAAGGTCAGAGCTGCTGTAGCTGCTCATTATTTTTGTTGTTCTGCTGGAAACTGCAGTAAAAGGACCTTGCTGGGCATGATGAATAAAGAGAGAGAAAAAAATTATCTAAGTCTTAGATGGCTCCAAAGTAAGCTGGAGCACTCGAGTAAGGAATGTCCAAGCTTAGTAACTGAGCCCAGTAGGACAGGGAGGTCCTGTTATTTCCCCTCTGAGAACACCAAAGGCAGCTGCCTCAGCCAGTGATGTTTTTTCCATGCCTCTGCTCTGGGTGGCCATTTTACAATTTCTGTCCAGGTGTTTGCGTAAGAGCTGGAAGCAAACACTCTGTTCTCTGCATGTTAACCAAGGAGTGCTTGCTGGTATGCTGACACACTTTTTTGATGAGGAGAAATTCCACAAGCAACACCATTTTAAGGCATTTCCCCTTCTGTCTTGTCTCCAAGCAGCTGTTCTCAGCTGTGGTGATGCAGATGTCCAACAGGTTACACAGTACCAGGGAACTAATGGAGCTTTACTTCAGCTCTCTGGTTTTCTTTTTCCCTAAGTAATTTTAGGAACACTGCAGCCATAGAGGATACTGTGGGCAAGAACAAGTGTCTGGCATGGAAGGGCAGGAAATACATGAGCTTGAAGTGGTTCCATGTGTTTCAAACCACAAGCTGAGAATGTACTTTCCTTTTTCTCTTGGGCAGGGGAAGGTTTTGTACCATCTGTTTTAATTTCTATCTTCCTCTTTCAGGAAAAAAAAGAAACTTGTAATTTTTCTGGTATTGAAACTGCTCTAGAAGACTAAAAAAATCAGCTCCAGTAGATTTTGTAAAAAGGCAATTATAGTCATTATTAAACACTAGGGTATCTCTGCTCTGACTATGTCAGTGAATATTTTATTTGTTATTTATTAAAAGAGGCTTTTTAAAAGCTCAAAGTTGGAGCCATCTTTCATTGCTTATTTGGTGCATCCACTAGAATTTTTTGCAATACATTCATTAGCAATCTCTGTGCACATAGAGGTGATTCTTTCTGTAGAGATGATTGAACAGGGGTCAGCAAATACATTTTCTGAAGTAACAAAAAAAAGGGAAATGAAGCATAGAAATTTACCACATCACCTGAGACATGTTTAGTATGCCTGAAAGAGCAGAGTCAAGTATTGGCACTGGTTTCCTGGCACATTTCTTTTATGGGAAGTAAAATTTTAAAGTGCCTTTTAAAAATCTTAATCAGGTGCACATTGTGTCTGTGGATATAAGATGTGGTGAAAAACATGGATTCTTACTGCTCTGTGACTTCCTTTTAAGACGTGCAGGAGCAGTGTGTTCCCTGTCCTCGCTTTGTTTGGAGGTGGTGTCCCTTTGGGCATCCTCCTCTTCTGCCACAGGGTGACAGAAACCAGTGGATCCCTTGTTTACAAGTCCAGTTTCCATCTGCTCAAAGCCTATGAATGACAAAGAGCATCTTGCCAAGCATCCTTCACTGGGTTCCAGGACTGTAGGTGCTGGAACAATTTGTTGTGTCTCACTGTAATGCAGTAGAAGCTGTCAGTGAGAGAAGCACACCTGACCCTGAGGCTCTGGTACCTGCTCTGCATTGCTGGGGTATTGTCCCCCAAAGCCAGACAGTGTTTCCTTCTATGAGTAAGTGTTTCCTCCGCTCCCCTCCCTGGGGAGTCCCTGAGAGGTGCTCACTCAGTCCTGCGGCTGAGCTGTCCCCTTTGTGCTGTTGTCACGTCATGTGTGCTGTGGCCTTGTCCTCCTATTCTGTGGTGATATGTAAAGCATACAGCAGCCAGAAATTGCTACTTTCTGTACACAGAGTTCAGACTCTGAAATTGCTGTGATTTCCTTTCGCCCACCTGTGAGCTTCCTCTTCTTTGCGTAACTGAGATTCATAAGGGGTCGTTGTGGCCGAAACAACTCCCTGTGCTGTGATGGTGGTCATTTGGTGAATGTAATGGCAAGGACAGATGTGCCTGACTGGTCAAGGATAGGTGTCTTCAGCTTTCAAAGCCAAAACAAACTTGACTGCTGTTCCTGCAACAATAGCAGCAGCAGGTGCAATGCTTAGGGCTTCCTCTTCTGCTCACAGCTTCCCTTAAGGATAATGGAAGTGTGATGATGACAAAATTGAGAAGCTGCTTCAGGGAGAATTTTCTAATAATATTTTTGGCAGTTTGTTGTGTTGCTTCTTTTTTTTAGGAGTACCACTAGTGAGTTCAAGACACAAGTGCTGACAGCTGGGCAAGAAGTATGCTGTTAATGTGAGATGACCACCAGCAGCTGCAGAACTGCAGATTGACTTGGCCTATTTTCCTTGAGTCTGTAATCATGCTCTGCAAGAGCTCTTTCCTTTGTTTGGGAAAAGCACAGTCCCCACTTGCTGCTTCTCACCTGCTGGCTCGTTGAGCCTTTTGGCAATTGCTCAAGTATACAACTTCCTAGCAGACACAGGAGTGCTGTCCCAGCCTGCTGGAGAGGCCTGACGGTCTCCAGGCGCTCACTGGAAGCTGTCAGCTGCAGCAGTGCCAGGGGGGAAATCTCATCTATTCTCATTTTTCTCCCTCTTTCATTGCCCTTCACTCCTCTGGCACCTTGCCAAGCATCGAGTGCTCACACTTGGAAAAGGTTGTTCCCTGGTCGGCACAGACCCACCCTGATCCAGCAGCCAGGCTGTGATGATGCCAGTTCATCTGGGGATTGCCATGATGTTTTCAGGAACTCTCACCTGTGTTTTCCTGAAGAAAATTATGGTATCCCAGCACAGCTAACAGTGTGGACTTCAGTGAGGTAAACGATTCTTCCTCTTATTCAAGGAGACCTTGCTCAAGGCTCCGCTGCCATGGCTTAGCAAAGCCCTTGCTGGAGATGATAGAGATGAACTTTTTAAGTGCTGTCTGTGCGACTGCCAGATGTCAGCGTGGTGATCTCTGAGGCAGGGAAAGGTATGGCAGGTGTCAACTGAAGATCTGGAGCAGTCAAGCACTAAATGCCTCAGACAGTGAGAAGGGGCATCTGTAAGGGAAAGTGATGAGCAGATTGCTCGCTGAGGGTTGGCAGGCAGAGGCACGAGACATTCACATGGCATCCCTGATCTCAGCAACAACTTCCAGGAAGATGAGATTGCTTTTCATGTCTTCATGCATCTAATTTGATAGGTTAACCAGCATGATTGTTGCCATGGGGTGCTGGTTTTTGTGTTACGTGTTCCTATCTTAGTTTTAACTGGCTCTATGCTGCTAGATATGGATTGGGTATCCAGAACATGGTGGAAACTTTGCAGCCTGTAAATACACACAAGGTACATGGCTCTCCAGGAGGATCTAAATGTTGGAAGTGCTTGACTTGCAGAAGAGAGAAGTATCAGTCATCTTGCTGTGCAGTTTTTGAATCTGGAGAGATTTGGTTATACTAATTCCCCTCATTTTTGGTTGCTATCACCAGGTACTCCAGTTTTTCCTAGGGGACTCTGGAGATTCAAGTCTCTTAAAATGTTTTTTACTTCCTGCAATACTTTGTAGTGTGGTTTAGAGGTTCTCCCTACCATGCAAGATAGATGATCTTCTACAGTGGGGTGAACTACAGCAGGAGTCACATGCACGTATGGTTTTTTTGCAGCAATAAGATAGTATTTTTCTAAATGGGCTTGCTTGTGTGGGACACAGGTTCCCAACAAGCATGACAGCTGGGAGCAGAGCAGAGCATAGGCTGAGTGATTGTATCTTTGCATCTACAGAAAAATAACAGTTACATAGAGGATGTGTCTCTGCTCTTACCTGAAAGAGCAGGCTCATCCATAATTTGGGGATTATTACTTGGAGGGAGAGACCACTGGAGTGGATGGCCAGCTAGCTGTTACATGGGGGCTGTTGCCTGCACAAAGAATTAATTCCTTATTCGTAAATGAACAAGGTACAGGCTTCTCCTGGCTTTGTCCACTGTAGTATTTTCAGTTGTTGCAGGTGGCACCTCTTTGAAATTTAGAGGGAAAGCAGCTTTGTTTCCCAGAGCTGGAACCTTGCTAGGGCATTTGCTGTATTAAAAATTCTGTTCCTGTCCTTTGGAGGCATGCTAGCAGTCAGCTATGCCATTAATAGTTTTTTGCAGTGGGTTTTATGTGTTTGGGAAATTGTTTGCAACTTGCATTATGCCACTTGTGCAATGTTACTCAGTTGCTGCAATACTTTGAGTGTCGTGTGTGCAGCTTTTATGTAGATTGAAAAAACTTACTGAAAATGCTTTCACAGTTGGAATGTTTTAAATTTAGGTTGATTTTTAAACAAATTGGAGAGAAGAGGAAGTAAAATTATGAGTTTGTTGTGGGTAGCAAGCTTTTCCTTTTTTCACTAATTCACTGCCTGATGAGAGTAAAGCATATTGTTTGCCATGTAACCATGAAGTCTTCAGCTTTCAGTAAATATCATGCAGGATAGTGTGGTGCCTTTCAGGGTGTGCAGGCAGCTGTGGGATTGAGGCAGGGAGCTTGTTCAGCTGGCAGGGGCGGGATTGAAGTCCTGCATGCACTGTGATCAGTGGTAGGTAGGATCTAATTGCAGCCAGTCATTACAAAGAATTGCCTTTTTAATGATCATGGCTAACACCCTGCAACAAGGGCTCTTTAATAATGTCCTTCATGTGCTGGTTCTGGGATTACCCCACACCATTTTCTACCACTGAGGCCTGTGCATGGGCAGAAAGATAACTTCTTATTAATAGATATAGGACACCACTTGCTTGTACTTAGGATTGTCCTCTTATCTGAGCTGTAGAGGGCCTGAATAAGATTATTTTGCCTTTTCTCACCCTCCCACCATTTTTATCTTCAATAAATAGCCTGTGGATGGTGGTGCACAAGAGAATTGACTTATCAGAGGCCAGGCAGCCTCCTCATTTTAGCAAAGCAGCCAGACAAGAAGGAAATCTGCCCAGACGCAGAGAGATGATTGTGCAACCAAAGACTGACTGCTTCACAGAACCATGCACTTGCAGGCAGCTGATTCCATCTGTCATGAATGAAGTTTCAAATGGACTGTGCCTTTTACCTTCTTTTTCTAGTAGGGGTTTGTCTGTTATAGCTCACATTTCCAACACTGCCCTGGAAGAAGGAAATCTTGATTACAGCAGCAGTCAACATTGCTGCTTAAATTAGATGAACCAGTCTTGCATGAACTGCAGTTGTAACCTTGGCCTGTGCTTTGCTCATCTTTCTGATTTGGGAAGCTGTTAAAAATTATTTTACTCCATCCAGAAATATGTACTTAATAATATGTGGGTGTTGCTTCACTTTGTTGAGGTGTAACATTTGGAAATGTCCAGCTGCAGTCAGTGACATTTCTCCAGGACACAGTTATCCTGATTGGCTCTCGTAGGGGTGGAAAATTCCATTTACTATCTTGGCTGGGGTCACAGGCTGGAAACTTTGACTTTTTTTTTCGTTCAAATACAAAAAGCATTTAGCTCTTATTATTTTTTTTCTAAAAGGCTGTGATGAAATTCTGTGAGAGTCAGTGCTGTCCCTTGCTGCAAATCTGCAGACACAGTTTCTCTACAATTGCTTGCATTAAAACTTGGGTAAGTTTAAGGATAGTGGAAATCAAACAGGTTTTATCAATTTTATTAATAGTTCTCAGGGTCCTCCTCTTTTCAGATTCAAGAGGAGGGACATTAAAGCAGTAGAAAGGTTCATCAGTCCTCCTGCAAATACAATGGATGAAAAAGAAAAGCATTTTCAGTATTACCAACCGGAAACTGGTGAGCCAGAGCTGCTGCCTACAGTGTTTGTGCAGGTGTAGGTCTATGCTGAATCCTGTCCTTTGACATTTTCCCCCTGAATGGTGCTCATTTTTGGTTAGCTAATTTCAATACATGTCCTGATGCAAGAGAGTGGGCAAGGTAGTTAGGAAACATTAAAGGAGGGAACTGAGGTGCATTGTCATGTATAGAGGGAAATATGGGTGGGAGAAAGTGAGAGAAACAAAGAAGAAGAAATATGGAGTGTAATGGAGGGAAAAAAGAGGAAAGGGGAATAAGAAGCAGGAAAAAAGGAAAGGAAACACTGGAGACAAAAAGTTGTCTCTTCTTATGGGAGGATATAGTAGAGGGGAAAAGTCAAGGAAAAAAATAGTCTGAGAAACACAAGGATGTGGTTGTACATTGCATGGCAAAGTAATTAAAGATAACACAGAGCTAGGTGGATTATATATGAGGATGTGTATGTTATGGTACTATGGTAAAGCTTTGAGATTAGGGTTGTAGTGTTCCTCTGTAACTGGGCACCTTGAGGCAATTTTGCTTATTAATGTTATCTTTCCTCCTGCAGTTTGGTTGGCATTTCACATCTTATTTCTATATAGAGAAAGAAAATTATTATCCAGAGTGTAAAGTTACATGCTAAGATAGCAGTTTCAGCCTGCCAATTCAGTACATCATCTTGGGATTTGCAAAAACCATAGTCAGTGACTTTTTGCAATGAAGATTGTTTATATTGTTTTTTTGTACTACCACAGCAGTTAGAAATCCAGTTAAGGGGTAGGCCACATGCAGTGGGTTAACCCCAGCAGCAGCCAAACACCCACCCACCCTCTCACTCACTGCCCTCCCCTGCAAGATGGGGAGAAAATAGAAGGAAGGCAAAAGGATCCATGATTCAAGATAATGACTGTTTTATAAGGAAAGCAAAAGCTGCACATACAAGCAAAGCTGTGAATTCGTCCACTACTCCCCATCAAAAGAAGTGCTCAAGGCCAGGCTGAATGGTTGTTTGAACAACGAGGTCTAGTTGAAGATGTCTCCACCCATGGCAGGAGGTTGGGAGTAGATGATCTTTAAGGTCCCTTCCAACCCAAACCATTCTGTGAGTCTGTGGCTCTACATGTAATGGTTCCTTGGGGAGAGAAATGCCATAACCTAAAATATTCCCCCTTAAACCTCCTTGTCTTGAGCTTTTATCACTGAACACAACATCAAATGGGCTGGAAAATCCAACTGCTCAGCTGGAGCCAGCTGCCATTGCCAATGTTGTGCCCACTTGTGAGCCTGCCCTAGGATGAGGGGAGGGAGAAGAGAGGCAGTAAGCCTTGCTGCTGTGTGAGCAGAGTTCAGCAGCAGCGGAAACACTGATATGTTATCAACACATTTTAACCACAGAAAGCCCCGAGCTCGTGAGCTGCTGGGAAGCAGCTTGTGTCACACCCACCCCAGAACATCACTGCTGGGCAGGGCCTGGCACAGCCATACTGGGAAAGGGTGACCTGTGCTCCACAGTCACTGGCAGGACAGTGAAAGAACTGCTGCACAGGGGTGACTGAAAATGCGCAGTACTGAACAGTCAGGGATGGTCAAGAGGACCAGTAGTAAAGTAGTCCTAGCATTAAAGATTAGAAAACAGTTTATTTGTAATGTCTTGTGCATGGTGTGCTTTTTTGAATCACTGCTCACTGTTGGTTTTAAGTAAATAAATGACAGACAGGAAATAAATACCAATTTCTATTTTACAGTGAGCTAGGACTCTCATTTTTGTTTATCTTGTGTGTTGAGGTAGCAACAGATCGAAACCAAAGCAAGTCTCAGAAAGCAAAGCTTCTCCTCCTGTTGCTTGTTGTGTGGCTTCCTCCTTGGATGATTTTCACACCTGTTTGTCTGTTACATGTGTTGATTGGCCGTTTGGGCTTTTTGGAGAGAGGAACAGGGAGGAGAAGGGTGCAGGTATTTTGGTATGGTTTTTGGGCTTTTTTCCTTGGGTTTTTAAATTTCTTTCTTTGTTTTGGGGGCTTTCATTAGTGTGTATCTAGTTTCATTCACTCTGTAAAGGAAAACAGTCTTCTTGCCCTAGACATTTATTAGCAGTTCTCAAAATTTTTGCCTTTATTTTACATATCTGAAGTGTTTTGAGGGTGAAAAACTAGCACAATGCATGTGAAGTCTTTATTAGTCCTCATTTGGTGGCTGGAGGAGCTGAAGTGGTGAAATACATGATTTACTGAAGTTCAGACAGAAATATGGTTACAAAACTGGGGTCAAGATTCAAAAGGCAGTGACTTACAATTCCTCCCCTGTTGTGTCAGTGTTCGCCTCTGGAAATGGGCCTCTCATCCTCAGAACATTAAGCTTTCTTTTAAAAGTAGGTTCTTGTCAGTATTGGAGATCGTGCAGGATTTATGTTTTGTGCAGGTAGCTGTGGAAAATTTAGTTCTCTCCAAATGTTACAGAAGAATTAGGTATTGGCAATAAAGCCACAGCTTTATTTATGACATCCATTATAGCAGGACAGTAGAAAAAGATCATACGAAGCACTTGTACAGATTGATTCCTGGGTTATAAAATTGTTCTGTGGTCAGATAAACTACAGCCTTCTACCACATGAGCAGAAAATGCTTTGTGGTGCCAGCTGGCTTGTAGGTACTTGCAGAGCAAAACAAGTCCTTTCATTTGTTATCCTCAGGGCACCAGTGAAGAAAATTGTACGTGCAGTCTCTGGACTGGTGGGCATGCACTCCTGCCTGCCCCTTCCTTGGAGCAGGTGATTCTCATTTAAGCTTCTTTGAACTTGCCAGCTTGGCCTAAGCTTTTCCATCTGTGCTGGTGCACTCCAGCACCCTGTGTTTGTGCATGAGAGTCCAGCCCTTTAGTCCTGAGGGGCAGCAGCTCTTGGGCAGTTTTGCTGGTGGCCTCTGTGTCTGGTGACAGCACTGGAAACCTCAGGAGGACTCAGCCAGCAGAGAGGCTGAGGGTTGTGTGGCTGGCTTGCTCTGGGTCCCAGCCCCATGCCCAGCCCACTCCCATGTGGACAGGGTGTTTGGAGCCAAGCTTTCTCTGTAACCCAACTGCATCTACAGGACCACAGCCACCCAAGAGTGAGCACAGGAGTTAGGTGGAATTCAAACCATCTGAAATCAGGCGTACAGCAGCATCTGGGCCTAATGCCATAGGTCTTTTCTCCAGTATGCATTTGCCTTAGGAATGATTGGAAGTTGGATCTTCCTCCTATGTATAATTGCTTCTTCAAACAAAAGCATGATTCTTCTCCTTTAATTAAGAAGATGTTGGGTTTTCCTGCAGTGGAAGATCAATTTCGTTGAAGTCTTGATTTGCCTTGTTTTTTTGCTGATGTAATAATGACCAGTGGACTTCAGATGCTCATTCCTTGTCAGGGACAAGGAGAAACAAGGAAGAAACCAGCTGATTTTTAAAAAGGAACAGCACTTACAGGGAACACTTCCAGAAGCATTTTACAGCAAAGGGGAGGGGGGGAGAAGGTATCCCTCTTGTCCAGTCCTTCCCTATCTTCTCTAGCCTGAGAGGTACAAAAGGAAAGTGTGCCATTCTGAACATATTGATGTAATCTATGGGCAGGAAGGAAGATCCAGGGAACTACAGGTTTGTCAGCTTCACCTCAGTCCCTTGGGAGATGATGAAGAAAACCATCTTAGAAAGCATTTCCAAACACATGAAGGACAAGAAGGTGATCAGGAGTAGTCAACATGGATTTACAAAGGGGAAATGATGTTTGACCAGCCTTACTGCTATCCATAATGACGTGACTAGCTTGGTGGACAAGGGAAGAGTGATGGATGTGGTTTACCTTGATCTTGGTACAGTTTTAGTCTCCCATAACATCCTCACAGACAAGCTGTATGGATTAGATACATCCAAGGGTATGGATTAGATAAGTGGGCAGTGAGAAAGATTTAAAACTGAACAACCCAGCCCAGAGGGTTGTGTCAGGGGTACAAGGCCCAGTTGGAGGCCAGTCACTAGTGGTGTACCCCAGGGGTCCACAGTGGGGTTGGCACTGTTCCACATCTTCATTAATGATGATGCAGAGTGCACTCCTGGAAAGCTTGAAGGTGATGAAAAACCCGGGAGGAGTGGCTGATGAGCCAGAGGGTTATGCTGCCATGGAGAGAGACCTTGGCAGTCTGGACAGAGAGGAGTCTCACCAAGGTCAGCACAGGGAAATCACAAGTCCTGTATTTGGAGATATTTGAGGGTAAGCCCCTGCACCAGTACAGGCTAAAGGTTGGAGAGCAGTTCTCCAGAGACGACCTTGGGATCTTGGGGAACAACATGCTGACCATGAGCCGACCACGTTCTTTTGTGGTGAAGACTGCCAACAGCTTCCTGAGCTGCTTTGGGAAGAAAACCACATCAGGAAAGAAGAAAAACTGTGTTTCATTTTTTTGGTAGATCTGAGTTAACTTTGCATCAGAAGGGAGTTTAGGCTTGGGTCGGTATGTCAGTGGCAGCATTTTGCACAGCCACATTGCAAAGGATGTGGTTACCTCATCTTCAGCTCCAAGTACGGAAGAGAATGCAGGTTCTGTGAAAGTCTTGCAGGCTCCGTTATGTCATTTCTGTCTGCTAAGTGCTGACTGACTTCAGCTCACATTGCCTTGACTGCAAGGTAGTTCCTGATGCATACCAGTGTCCCTAAATGTGCTTCACGACTCACTTCAAGTATCTGGTCCAAAGAAGAATCAAGAAGTGGATTAGTTTAAGCCGATCAACTTCTATGAAACAGAATAAATATGGAACTTTATTTAAATCCAGAAATCCTTCCTCTGCGTTCATTAATGCATAAGGTCTTTATTTTGCTTCTCAGAAACCAGGAGGCACTTAAATAATAGAGCCCTGCAATGTGTCCCTCACCCCTTTTGTAATTCAGGTCTGGAGCCCGGATATATTTTGTGGAGCACACTGAAATCTTCTAATGAGACTGACCATCACTTGACCTGTACTTCTGGTCACACTGGCTTGCTGGCTATGGGTTACATGTATTGCTCTCATGGCCTGTGAAATGCTATATTGAAATGGAAATAGCAGTGCCCTGGATTTTTTTGTGCCTCCAGTTTTTATTTTCATGGTGTATAATCCTGCTCTCCTGAGCACAGATGCATAAAGAACACTTGTAACATTTGATCACTTCAGTGCTTTGCCATTCATTTCTCTCTCTCTCTGTGCCACAAACTGACTTCTGAGATAGATGTTCAGCTATATCCCAGACAGTTACATATTTATCACTTTATCACTCAATTCTCTGGAAACCAGAATTCCAGGGGAAGTAAAGGCACAGTCATCACCTGGTATATCATGATAAACCAGTATCTGGTGAAGGAACTTCAACATTTGTCACTTTCAAAGAACAAATGATGTTGTGTGGCTCTATCACCTGCATTTGTTAGCATTCTTTTTTTCAACAAGTGAGTTTTAAACTCTGATTGTACCTGCAGGCAGTATGGTGTGGCAGATGTAGTGCAGCTTTATATAAAGTTGTTGAGAGGGTCCCCTTTGCACCTGTCCTGTGAAACAGATTCACGTGTCTATGACCCTCTTTAGAAATGGCAGGTAAATCTCATGTTGCAAGATTTATGCTAAGAAAGTAAATCTTTGAAAGAAATATCTCTTGCTATGCAGTGGTTCGGTGGTTTCTTCCTATTTGTGTGCTGAGGCACATCTAAAATCAAAGAAGGGAAAACCTTAACTACTTGGATTTGAAGTTGTTTTTGTTTTGAAGAACTGTTGAAATGAAAAGCATTTTTGTTCAAATCTACGGTTCTACCCTGTCAGGAGTTGAGCAGATTCTTCATTGGTACTGGGTATCTTATTTCTGAGGATTGTAACACCTCAGATGTATTTTGTGTCCTTGGATGGCTCACATTCTTCTTTATGCTTCTCAATTTTTTTGTATCTTTTAGCTGAAAAGAAAAATACTGCTGTGCTTCCATGAAATTGAAAGAACTGTGTCTAGCTTAAATTAAGGGGCTTTTCCCAGTGCTTTTTATTACTAGGGTGGTGGTTGTACTTCAAGAGTCCAGTCCTCCTTATCCTTTGTACACCATAAAAAAACCTGCTAAAGTTAATTGCTCATGCATGAAATGAGCCGGTGGGCAGATTTGATATTTCTGTGAATTAACGCTTCCTTCATGATTTTTACAGTGTAATTGAAACTGGGAACTGATTATTGTGAAGACACCTGAACAAGGGAAACTTCTTCTGGCCTTTGGTGGTTAGAGAATGTTGTCCTCATCCCACCTTTATCCAAGAGCAAGACTCAGTGCTTGCTGTGACTTGTTGTTGAGTCTTCCTATAGAATAAAATTTCATTAAATTTAGCTTTAAATTATGGAAATTATAGCTGTGTCTTGCATCACTTAAAGTGTTCTCCTAGATTATAGGGTAAATTATCTCCTTTTGATTGTTCAGGTTAAGCAGTGGCTAAGTCAGATGACTCTGTGTCACTGACATTAAGATTCAGGGAACTGGGCATCACTTACAGGGCTAATATCAACTCCTTGGACTGCCACAGTAAAGGTAATGAAGCTGGACCAGGTCTGACAGCAGCTTAGCCACTTGTGTGGGAAATAATCCAAAGCACTGACTTTTTTCTTTGAAGCCACAGTTTTGAGATGGTTCACTGTCAAGACATTGATGTGGCTGTTTGGTTGGAGTTTGGTGAAGGTGACAGGTCCTTGGGAAGTTTTCATACAGAGCTTTTGGTTGCCCTTGTGCATGCATATATTTAGCCTGTCCACTTAGAACTGAGCAGATGGAACTTGGCTAACACTTAGGGAGAATCTAAGCTATGTTGTTTGGGCGTTGGGATTTTATTTTTTCTCTTTTAATCTTAAGGAAATTATTCTGATAATGAATGAAGTTGGTTAGGAGTTTGGAAGATGAGTGTGCAGGAAAGGATGGTGCAGTCTTGAAGTGCTGGCTTCCTCAGATAGTTTTTAATGTCTAGGAGAAACACTTAAAATGTGAATCATTACAGCTTCTGGCTGACTTTGGATGAACTAAAAATTACAGTGTCTGAAAGTGTGCATTGACAGAGTCTGTAATAAAAAAATATTCTCGGTAGATTTATTTTGATCGCCCAGGTTAGCCAAGCTGGTGGAAGCAGCAAGATTAGTAAAATAAACAAGTAGTTTTAGATTAAAGAAAAAAATGAAAAAGCTTTTGTCCTTAGCAAGCCTACAGCTGAAAGAAGTTGGACAGTAATGCTTTATAGTTTTATGTGGCAGTGTTAACTTATAAAGGTTTTGGTGATGAGGTGAATTAATCAACTCTTCAAAATGTTTATATTATTTGCTCTGATGCTGCCTTAGAGTCTGCTAATACTCCTGCTCTGAAGGTGGCAGAAAAGGAAGAGTAAAACTGTTAGTTCAGGTCCTCTGATTTTGCCTGTGAGAAATGTCACTAAATGAAAGAGAAGATGCATGTGCTCATGGACACTTCCATTTTCACAGCTTTCACTGAACTCCTTCTGAAAGTCTGTGAGGTTTAGGTGCTTCAGTCACTGGTGCAATTCCAGGCATTCAGTTCCTTTTCTCAATTTGAGACATCTTCTGTCATACATAGTAGCACCTTCAAAGTTGAGTTCTTCAGCCTGAAACCGCTGCTTTCCTTCTGGCCACTGCCCCTTTCCCCAGTCCTAATGGTTGCTTCAGCTCATTTAGCAGCAAATTATAAAACCTTATTACCATGCTCGTTATTTGTCCTCCATTTTGTTGGGACCATCCCATTTACATTAGATATCTGTCTTCTGTTCCTAAGTGCCATTTTGTTGTGCTTAAAATCGTCTCCATGACCCTCTGAGCACCGTAGTGAAAACCTTCAATGTGCCTTTTGTCTTCCAGATCTCACTGCTGATTGGATTCATCAGCGTAAATAATTCTCCATGGACAGATTACAGTGCATACAGCTTCTTTCAGATCGTCACCATGTGCGACTTGGTTATGATTTTGTTCTTCTACATCATGCACATCTTCAGAGTCTACAGGAAGCTGACTTGTGTTAGCTGGCCACTCGCAGTAAGCCTGGGTTCCTCTCCTCTCTTGGGGCTTGATTTCTCACTTTCACCTCATTTCCTTGTGCTGTCTCACAAAGACAGGCTGTCTTTCACTCAGCTCTTTTTTGCCTTGTATGCAAATCCTTTTGTTGCTTGTATTCAGTTCAGCAGATTCTGTAAGTTTTTCAGCTGATTTGGATTTGATTCTGCCCTCCTTCACACAGATATAAATCTAGATTTACTCCATGGAAGGCAATAATTTTATTGAGAGACAATCAAAAGGAAGCTACTGATCATCAACCCTTCAGCAGATGTGTCCTAGCTCAGGTCATTTATAGCAGCTCAGGGATTGCTGAAGTACCAAATCATAGCATTAGAATTCATGTACTACATCCTGTCCCAAAATAAAGTCTGTGAGTGCTATTTAAATCAGATGTGCCTCTTTTTGGTATGGTTTTAGGTAACTTAAACAATAGCAAAAAATAGGAGCCTCGACCTGATTGCCATAGCCTGGCCGCTCCTGGGATGTCCTGCAGGATGTTCCTGCCTCATTCCTGCATTTCCCATACACATCCATCTCTCATAACCTAGCAGAGGCAGCACCAAAAATGTGAGACCCGAACTTCCTCAGTAGCTCTGGCTCAGGTCAGCTCACAGGAGAGTTCTGCATCCTCGTGGGGGCTGATGGATTTTAACAACCTCTTAGAACATGCCTCCCTTACAAACGTTAGTTCCACTGAAGAAGGGCCAAAGGAATGGGGAAAGCCAACTGGTGAGATAGAGGAATTCTGAAATCCAAGCAGTGGTTGGGTGGTGGTTAATGGAAGTTACGTAAGTAATTTACAGATCGAAGATAACAGTTTCTCCATCCATCCTCTTATAACCAGAGAGAAAAATACAATTTTCTTTTTAGCTGAAGAATATGGTTAGACTTTTTTTTTCAAATGTGTGCCACCTCTGTTTCTAAAGGTACTTATTTATCTAGAGATAATACAGATGCAGGGATTGAAATAAAGGAGTGAAGTAAGCTGATAAATGACAGTTTTGCAGAGCAGCATTTAGTGTGTGCATTGCTATAACAGGACTATGCTATTTTTCCCTCTGCATAGGCTGCTTTGGGGTTTTTTCATTGTGTGTTTAATTATTCCTCAGTGTTCCAGGGTTTAAGGCACTGAAGTTTGTGGCTGCTCAGCTTCAAAAAGCTTTATGGGATGTGATGCTTGAACACTGCTGCACTGTTACAAAACAACCAACCTAATTTTCAGTCACATTTAAGTATCTTTAGAAGAGAAGAGGAAGACATATGAGAGAGTCTGGGAAACTACAGCTAGCATTTGGATGAGTTTCCTGGCAGGATCTTTACATTGCAATCAGGGGTGTGATTTGCAGCCAGTAAAGCTGAAGTGGTTCAAGAGGTTGTTCATTGCTGGCACCTTTTAAAGCTTGGAAGTATTTCTCCAGAGGGGCTCTCTTCCAGCCCTGCCGGGGGTTGGTTCTCCACCTAATGTAGCCTTTGATGATTCTGTGGCAGCTTTGCCCATCCCTTGGATTCCTCTAAAGTGTTGCCTGTGTACACTGCTTTATTTGATGTCTCTAAGGAGGCAATGGCATGTCCCATTTGCCTGCTGTGTCACGGGCTAGTCAGAGAAGCCTCCTTATGCATATAATTTATTCTGGCAAATGCAAGGGTTGAGATCTTGATTACCCAAAACAAGTTTACAAATTAGGAAAATAACTTGTGGTCTCAGAACCTACTTTACAGGAAAAAACCTTCTCAGCTCTTTTTAACACCTGAGCAGACTGAAACTCGTATGGTAGACTGGTCATCTTCTGGGCTTTCCTTGGACAATTTCATTTTGGGACTATATTCTGTTTTCTGGTTTGAGACAGAATCTCTCCTCTCCCTTGTATTTGCTTGGCTCATGCTGGCAGTGCAATTCAGATAAAGGAAGTAGATTTCCACCTGCCCCACTCCATCATGCACAAGAAACAGCCCATGTTCAGTCTGCAAACACCTGTACTGGTTGTCATAAGCTTCCTGAGGGTTCAAAATTGAAATCCACAGATACCCTCTGCTTGTAACAAGGTAAAATTGACTCCTGGACAGATACTTATCACATCAGAGAAGAGTTTAAATGTGGTGCCTTGGTCCTCTCTCAGAAAACCCCAATGCATCATGTTTTACTATAGCTGTGCTTTTCGTGGCTTCCCTCCTGTTTCCAGTCTTGGTTGATGTGAGTTGTCAGTACATGCAGCAGTAGATCCAGTGCTTACTTTCTGAGATTATCAGAAGTAAGAGCATTTGGTTTTCCACTTAGGCCATTTCATATAGGCTGGAGAAATATCTCCTTAAGGCTTCTGCCTTCCTCCAGAACCATCTCTTTAAGTAAGGTACATACTTGATGCAATAAAGTAATTTAGTGTGCTGAATTGAAAGGATTGCATCCATACCCAGTAAATAAATCCTATTCCAGTAACATTAGTAGACCCAAACTCTTTCTTTTTTGAACAGAAACTGAGGTTTGGTATAAAATCTACTCACAAGATGAGTTGGGTTTTGTGTGTTTTGTTTTGTTTTGTTTTGCGCTTTTTTTTTTTTCCTTTTTGATTATGTTTTGTCCCCTGGGTTTGAGTCATCTCTGCCAACTTATTTTCTTCTTGAGACGTATCAAAATGCTTTCCAGATAAGTTTCCCTTCTGATGCATGCTGTGCTTGTCTTTTCAGGAGTTTCTTCATTACTTAATTGGTACGATTCTGCTTCTCATTGGATCAATTGTAGCAGCAGCCAAGAGTTATAATATAACTGGACTTGTGGCTGGAGCGGTAAGATTGTTTATTAGGATTGACACTTTTAAAATTGCAACATATATTAACTAGGGCATTGGAAATCTATCTCTTGTACCTCTGTTTTCTTACAGACTTGCCTTACTTGTGTTTCGGTTGGGTGAACTACCTTCTAGCTCATTTCAGTGAATGTTCTGTAACATAGTGCCAACAAAAATATTTTGTTGTCAGATGCTGGACTCACCACTAAAGTTGGTATTTGTCCTGCCAGAGCGTTGAAACCAAAGGCTCCTGCTTTAACTCATAGGAACTAATGTATTTAGGTGAAGAATTAAGACAATTAAGTTTTGACAAAAGACTGTTGTAGCAGCTGGAAGTTACCTAAAGGATTTTGCCCCCATCTTTGGCTTTTGATGCCTCCTGCTCCTGAACAGAGCCCTGCTCAAGATAATTTCCCCTGAGCTAAAGCCCACTGGGACTCTGAACTGACTTCTGGCAGGTGCTCTCTGCCTCTCTTGGCTGGAAGGCTTTACAGACTTCCAAGTGTGGGTGACAGTATTTTCACTGCAGCAGGACCTGAAATACAACTCCTCCAGAATAAAGAATTGCTTTCAGAAACTTAGTCCTGATGATGCAAACAGACTAGAAGACCTACCTGACTTGTTTATTTGGCAGACAGCAGGGAAAGGTTTGTTTGAATGGGGCAGTAAAAGAGCAGTAATCAAAGGTGCTAGAAACAGTCTTTTCTTTGTTGCAGAATTCTAGTGAGAAGTTTAGAAGTTGAGACTCCATGCTGCTTTTTCTCCCTCCTTGTGTATGACTCTCAGTCTGTCTTTCAGTTTTGACAAGACATAAGCTGCTATTATACTATGGAAACTTTTGGGTTTTTTAGTCTTTTGGCAGAATGGAGTAAAAAAGCCCACATTTTTGGGGTCTGCTAATCCCATAAAATCCCATGAATATACAGAAGTGTCCGTACATGCATGGAATATGTGTCATCTAATGCTCTGTAAGTATTTGTGGTTTGTTTGTTTTCTCATCCAGACTTTCGGGTTCCTGGCTACAATACTTTGTGTTATAAGCATGTGGTCATCCTACAAGGTTTCATGCATCACACAGTCATCAAGTAAGTATCGTGCTTAATAACTGCCAGAATGCTTCCCAAAATGAATATTTATATTTTCTGCCACAGGGCTGTGTCTACCTGGAAGGATTTATTAATGCCCTGGTTGTTGTGACTCAAAATTACTCAAAAAGTAATAATTCCAAATTTTTTGTCATCACAGATATTATCACAGCCACTGACAGCTGTTAACAAATAACTACAAGAGCAAAAGAACTTGCTTCTAGCAAACAGTGAACATAGCAACTCTTTCTTTTCTCCCTCCCCCACGCCTTACCAAAAGAAGGTTTCCAGTGTGTTGCTTAATAAATTGGATTAATTTGTTTGTCACAACACAAGTGACACTGTCTTCCTTTTCCCAGGTGCATCTGTGTGACTCCGTCACCTGTGCAAGATGTCTGCCTTACAAAACAGGATACCAAAGAGGAGCGTCCACTACTGAGGGGAGAGCCATGGGTATTTTGTTACTAGTCTGGTCAAGCTGGTAGCTTTGGAAGATCTACTTGAATGCCTGTGCAAAACAGCACTGTGAACCAAAGGTTTTTTTGCTTCCCCCCCCCACTTCCCCCACCCCAAAGAAGTTTATAATGGAGAACCTGCTTGTTTCAGAGAAAGACAACTTCTGTCTCACCAGCTGGGCTGTGGCCATTTCCAGCTATTTGCATTAAGTGTGTTTAAAACTCATTTGGACTCATTTGGTTCTCCTTTCAGAGGGATGGAAAAATTGCTTCTGACTTCCTCCATCTGTTTACATAAGGGAAATCCTGCAAATTCCTACCTGATTCTTAACTTCCAAGGATTATATATTTAACAAAGGAACAGTTAGAAACTAATTTGTGCCTGGATAAGCTGACCCAAGCCTTTGTTACCTCTTTCTATCAGAACTGTGGACTTTTCCTAACATCAGCTCAGCCAGCATCAAAAATTATGAACTGCAACTTGAAAACATCACTGCAAACACTCCCTCCTAGCCCCAACAGTATACAATGAAATTAGGGATTTTGTCCATGAATTTTTAGCAATCAAAGATTATTATTAAAAAATTCCCTTGCCAAATACAGGAAAATATGTACCCAAGAACATATGTTTAATGTTTTGTGGGGCCTTTTTTTTTTCTCCTTTTCGTAGTAAGACCTCTTCTGTAGAATATTTCTATGCATTTGCTATAAATTATTCGCTTTGTAATTTAACAGTGTTTATGGAAAGCCCATTGTGAATGGAGCAATGTGCTTCTTTCTCTCTCTTACACATGGTTTTGTCACTTCCTCTGCCTCATCTGGAATCTATGCTCTTGGGAACTCTGCTCAGAGCCTGGACAGACAGAACAGCTCAGTTTTGTCCAACCTGGTATCATGAAGTTCTATGTAACTTCAGCACTGGGACAATGCCTTCTTGGCACCTTTGTCTTTCCTTTTGCAGTCCATCTCTGAGCTGGGAATTCTTTGCAGGAAAAAAAAGGAAGCGTGGGCCTCTCTTCCTCCTTGGTGCTTCTCCTTTTGTATCTAGGTGGGAAGTAGAACTTGGTTTATTCTGTCAAGATAAGTGCATGACAGTGCAGCAGAATTTGGGTTTATACAGTTTCCCAGGGACAGTCTGGAGAAAAAAGCATTTTCTGGCCTGCTATATATTCTATTTGTCTGAAATTCTGCATAAATACTGCCGAATAATTTAATGGTTCTCTCAGAAAATTCTTTTTGTGCCTCATGGCAGGTCAACGTATATTGCTATTTGTTGCCACCTTACTTTTTCCCCATCCTAATATATGTATCTTTACTTAGAATTTATTTTTAACTCGTTGACAACAGAAAATTGACCAACTGCTAAAGTGTCAAAAATTTTGAGTAAGTAAATGAAAATAACTGAGCAGATAATGGAGAGGTAAGAATCCCCCTCCTCATGGTGCATAGTTTCTGTGATTCTTTTTGATATTCCTTTTCCAAAATGCCCTATTTAGAGCAATACAGAGCAGGAAATAATTTGAAAGCACAAAATTCTCTCTTTAGTGGATGAAAGTACATACGTTCACTCAAAGATAAAGTGTTTTAACATTAATACAGAGGATTATTCAAATGAAACTATATAGCAGGCAGATATACTGATACTTTTATATTGGCTATTTATTTTTTTACAATGTTCAACTTCTGCCCCCTACCTTTAGATGATAGATTTTGTGTTTAGTCAGAAATTAGCCATTTTTTTCTTTTTAACAACCTGAATTGACCATGGCTCAAAGGCTCTCTGGCTTAAGGGAACAAACGTTCTTCTCAGCTGGGAATACATTGTCAGCAGTGTCAGTGATAGCTCAGCCTCCCTTGTGCTGCCAGCACAGGACCAGTCAAATGGCCTTATGTGACAGGGGATTTCATTCTGGGCATTTGGAGTGAAAATACTTGCAGAAGAAAGTACTCACACACAGATGTGTGTGTCTAATTTTGCACATGGGTGCTTGATCACCAATCCTCCTGCCAAGACTGACTTTACAGTTTTTGGAAAACAGCACTCTAATTTGGACTGATATGATAGATGGTTAAGGATACCACCTCTCCTATTCCCCTAGAGGAAAAAGACTGTGTTATTTCTCCTTCACCTTGTAAGGTATCACCTCAAATCGACAGCAGGACCTTGTCACAAGGTTTAAGCCCACTTGTCAATTCTGTGGCAAGGCAGTGTTCTGCTGCAGACAGTGTTAGAGCAACTGAGACCTCAGTGCTGCAGTGGCAGTGGGGAGAAGCACCTGCTAAGGACTGGGGCTGGAGCCTGAGCTTGCTCTGCAGAAAACGCTGTTTCCACTTTCTCCTGGAACCATGCCTCCTCTCCTGGCACTTTACTAGCTTTTTTTTTCCAGCCTCTCACATCACTCTGTCACTTGTCACCATATGGAGAAAAAACGTCAAGGGGAATTTCATGCAGTCTGACTACCAAAGAATTTCTGAACTATGTTCCATGATCATCCAAAGAATATGTTTTTCTGTAAGTGCACTTGTTTATACCAGATCAAGAGATGTAAGTTACCAGTTCCCTTTTGGTTTTTGTGCCTACTGACAGGGCTAAAATATTCCTTCAGCTTTGGCTGTTGTGATAGTGCTGGGTCCATAGATCCACCAGATGCTTCTAATCAGGATGCTCTCAGGCTGGAAGACTGACATCTCTGCTGCCAAAGTTTCCTTGCTTTCCCCAAATCCTCCTTGTGAAGCATGTCTACCAAGAAAAGCACAGATTTTCTGTTATCACCAGCTCCACCGGGGGTCGTTGAATGACAGCTCCGTCTGGCAGAGAATTCGACACCTCTCTGCTGTACCTCTGCCAGCAAAAGTGTTTTAAGTTTCCTTCAGTGTCAACCTGGTTCTGAAAGCTCCATCTGTCTGCAACTTTGTCAAATATGGGGTTCCAGCTGTTTTAGAAATAAACTCTGTTAGCTATTTGGTGATGTGGAGAATCAGACTGTTGTCCTGGTCATTTTTTTCCTTCCTCTACTACAGCAGTGGCTTTCTCTCAGGGGAGTATCAGAATACATCCTGTAACTGGAGGGCAATAGGTAAGAGCCACAGAAAAACCTGTTCCCTGCTGTTGTGTTTAGATGTGCTGCTCTCCAGCTATCCCGCCCAAAAGTTGTCCATCCTCTTCAGCTCCAGGATGAGTGAAGTTTATCCTTTGAGCTAACACAGATAGAGTTTGGGGTTCAGTTTTTACTGAAAAATTAAAATGTAAATGTCGGGAGAATAAAATTGGTAGTACAAACTCTTTCATACTGAGGAAAAACCTGAAACCTCATGTTTGAGCTCTGGGGACTTGAGATAAGCTAGAGAGTGAATAGTGCTTTTGTCAGATAGAAACTGGGAAAATGAGAAGGGGAAATGAAACATTTTAAAAAAGAGGAAGAGTGGCTTTGAAAAGCTTGAGGACCACAGTGCTGGATGAAGACACTGCAGATTACGTGACCTGCATAACTTGTACACTTTTTCTGTTGCTGAGAATTGGTTGCTCTGTTTGGGAACAGTTCACAGTGTGGGGTTTAAAGGGGGTAGCAGGACACCAGAATAACTTGTAAGGAAGGGGGTGGGGGGGAGAGGGGGGGTGCTGAGTGATGCTCCATGGAAGAGGACTATGAACTTACTAGAACAAGAAGAAGCAGGAGAGAAGGAAGACCAGGGGTAAACATTAGTAGAAAGCTTATGAGAGGAGGAATTAATATGAGTGCCTTGTGCACTAACAGAAGTGGTGGCAGATACCAACAGTTTCTGGCTGTGCTGGTTATTAAAGGGCAGATCTGCCTGGAGTGACAGAGAAGTCCCTTTACCGCTTGCCTGCACTTTATACCCTGTTCTGCTAAAGCTGTAGGGGGATGCACAAGACCAGACCAGAAGCTGTGGAACATGGCATCAAGTTGCCATATGCCCTGCCCTATTTAATTTTAAATTGCTGTGGGCTCCACTGTGCTTAGAGACAGCATGGAGCCAAGTGGTGCTGCTGAGGCTGTGTGCTGGCCACAGGCCTTGGCCATCCCTGCAGCTTCAGCAAAGTACAGACCTGCTTTTAGACTGAGTGCTATCAGAAAGCCAAGGAAAGCAGGATTTTGGTATCATTGGGCCCTGCTGGGCATCCTGGAGATGCTGCTGGTTGTGTGACAGAAGCAGGGGGTACCAAAGGGAGGCCCACATCCTGTTCTTTCTGCCTGCAGAGATTTACACCCAGGTGGCAGGAGAAAGCCCTCACCACAAAGCTCCAGGGTATTCTTAAGCAACCCACCTGTTCGGGCTGTTTCACGTTTCACACTGGAGCTAGTGCAAGTGCCATGCCCTTGGCTTACCTTTCACTCCTCTGCAGGCACACAGGGCTGCACATTTGGGAGGCCATCCTGTTGGGAACAGGTGGCTCTTGGTTCCAGTGCCTGGTCCCAGGGCTTGTTTAACCCTGCTACATGGGAGCAGGTCAGAAAGTGGCACTAGTGCTTGTTATCTTCCTCTCCTGGAGAAGAACAATCACTTTTTTCCAGCACAACGGCAGCTGGAAAACAGGAAAAGAATGATGTCCTTTCCAGAGGTCACTGATTACCCACAGCTGGCTACTCCAGAAGTTATTTCTGTTCTGCCTGTCCCTGAGCCCAGTCCATCAGCCTCAGCTGGTCCCCTGGGTCGGCACTCTGCTTTCTCACGGCCAGTATGGAGTACGCATCAGTGTTTGGTACTAGGGACTGATCAACATACAGCTTGCATAAATTTTTTTAAAGAGCCATATTTCTAAATAACTGATGATTTATCCTCTTGTTATCTCATATCTGCACTGTTCTACTGTGTAAATGACTTGCCAATTTATTAAGGATCCAACAAGCTCTCATCACCTGCCTGAACCAGTCCCTCTGCCTTGGGGCAGTTGGCAAAAACAAAGAAGAATCTGTCTGCCTTTTGCCCTTTACCAAACCTCTGCCTGAGCTGTGCTAACAGTGAAAGTGAAGCTGTCGGGCCATGCCCAGAAGCAGCTCTTCACAGATAGGAAGACTGAAAGGAAAAAAAAAAAAAAAAAAATAAATAAAACAATAATTAAAAGAGTTGCAGCATCACAGGAGTTTCCTGTCTCAGGGTTGAGGTGGATGCCAATCCCAGATTTCACTTTTACATGGAGGCAGAATTTAAATACCAAAATCCTTGACATTGTTCTGGCTTAGTGCTGTGAAAGCTTGGCTTTAAGATTCCAGTGTTAAATAGACAAAGGCCCAATTTGACTGTGACTGTGCTGCAGGGGACAGTAGTATGATAGGAAAGGCTCATGAAAAGGAGACTGCAAGGGACCTTGCCTTTTTGTGTGGTGATGGTGGTGAATGAAGGCAGAGCTAAAAGAGAAAGTGCAGATGAAGGGGCTAAAATCAAGGGGTCACTGCAGAGTAGCAGCACTACTCAACCTTTCCTGAGGGAACAGCTCAGAACAATGCTGTTCCTTAGATTAATATTTTTGTATCACTTCCTGACTGTAACACCACCTCCAGCAGCACCTGTTTTTTCCATATTGCTGAACTACAGCATTCAAAAAAGGCACATAAGTATTTTCAAAAGCAGTTTTGTCACTGGGTAAATGCTGGCTCTCAGGTGAGATGTATGTTTGAGTGAAGTATGTCCTTCAGAGCACTAGTCAGCCATAAAGGCCTGAACTTTTGAAGTAGAAAAAAGGATTAGGGCATAGATAAATTTACTTCAATTAAAATTAACTTTTGATAATCCTGGCTTGGACTGAGTTGAATTCAGAGCACCCAAGATAGTGTAAATTTCATTTATTGCTCTTTAGATATTTGCAGACCTAAAATAACAGCGAGACACAGAGCAACCATGTGAAAGGAATAAACTGCAACCTCTATAGCCTTGGCAAAAGAGCAGCAGCCCTGCCCTCCTCACGGTGACAAGAAGTTCTGCCTGCTGTGCAATGGAACCCAGGAATGCCCAGGTGTTCTGGTGCCAACACTTGGAGCCACAAAGCCCCCAGGTTACCCTGCCTGGCCCTGCAATGATTTTGGCCCTGCCTGGTGCACACAAGCACTGTCACATCTGTCACTTCAGAGCCGTTCTCCCGGGGCACTCCAGACATGGAGTCATGGCCATGCAAAGGCGGGCAGGCAGCTGTGCAGCAAGCCAAGAACCTGGGAAGAAGAGGGAATAGCATAGGAAGAGGAAAAGGAGCAGGCTGAGTGCTCTGTGCTTGCACGTGTGGGTATTTGTAGAAAAACAGTCCTGTGTGGGGGTGAAGGAAGCACCTGTGTGTTTCTGTGAGTGCTGAAGGGGCTCCCAGAAAGACAGGAGAACACACCAGCTCAAGGCAGAGCTGGCATGTGTGTGAATGATGTGGTAGCCACGCAGGGTGGTGGGGCATTCCTCCCTACAGAGGGGAATATCCCCAGGGCACTAATGGAGAGTCATTGCTAAATTAAGTCTGTCTGAACCGCTTGTTCTCTTCTTACATGTTTGCACTTGTGTAGGAAGAGCAACACAGACAGGCAGCCCTCTTAGCACAGGAGGAATTGTAACAAAGAGGGAACTGGAACGCAGGGAAGGAAAGTCCACAGGTGTAGACTTGAGGCATATAACCCTTTGGCATACGAGGTCAGACTAGGAAATTACAGACAGCACTCATTCTGCACTACTTTTACAGCTCAAAGAGAATAAATATCATTCTCCCAGGAAAAAGCACAGTGTATCTTGGAGACTATTTGCATGGCACTAAGCCTTAATACCCAGCCACTCTCCACTGCACATCTGATGAAGAAAGAGAAGGGCAAGAGTGAATCATAGCAGCGACTCAGAGTGCAGGAGTTACCCTTCCCCTCTGATTCACCCTCTAGATGTGCTTCTTCCTCCATCAGCTATCAGGGCAGCTTGGCCTCTCAGCTGGAACATCTCAGGGTAGAGCTGGGGAGACACATCTTTTACCTTCCCATGTGGAGCTTGGGCAACACTCACTTTCTAATTCTAGCACTTGTATCTCAGCACTTAACAGAGCTGAGGCTGTAGCTGGGAAGGGACCAGGCTAGGGGTTTGCTATCACCTCAAAGCCTGTAACTAGCCAAAAGCACCCATTTGCAGCTTCCTTCTATTACATCTGCAAGCCAGCTGTGATGGGAGGGTATGATTCCCCTCCTCCCCCTGCCAGCACACACAATTACACTAACACGACTTTCCTTTATTATGATTATTGAGGGTTATATGAGGTGGACTGGTGCTGGGGGCTTTGTACCACCACTAGTATGAATTACAGCTCTGCTGGTGTAACAGCTCCTTTAAATCACAAGTGCTTTGTCTGTCTAGCATAGTCTACTGTTATTGCTACATCTGTAAATCACTCTTAACATAAAACTTAATGATCTGCATCCCCCTTTTCCATGAACCCCTGCCAAACAAGAGCACAATGCTGCAGCTGTAGCTATTAAGCTATGGTGGCAGCAAAGCACTCCATTAATACCTCATGCTCAGCAGTTTGTGATGCATGAGAGCTGAATAATTATGCCCTTGTTACCCTCAAATGAGAGGCACAATTGCCAGAAACAAGCATTTACAATTAAAAAAAAAACTGCATCAAGTCAAGGACAACATTGGTTCATTCATAAAACCAGCCTTTCTGAGCAAAAGGACGATGAGGCAGAAAACAGGCTTACATTAATGAGCCAGTTGTTTCTAGAGCTGTATTGTACCCCCTCAGAAAGGCCTCCACAGCGTCTTTATATCAGCTGTTTTGAGAAACTAGCAGGCAGAGATTTAGCCAAAGCTCTTGTTGCTATGAGTTGCACTGGTTTAAGTTTGAGGTACACGAATGGGAAGCAAGGCTTTAGCAATGTGAGTATCAAAACCCAGTGCTCTGAGGCATTTGAAACTGACCAGACAGGCAAGGGAGACTGAAAATGGGTGTTAAAATAGGAGTGGTGAGTCTGTCCTCCTTGCTGAGGATGCCTTGCTGCTCACACCAGGAGAGCAGCTCCACACCTTTGGTTAGTGGAGTGCAGAGACCACAGAACAATTCAGTAACTGCCTCTTCCTCACCTAAAGCTCAACATGAGCAGGGATTTCAGAGTCACGTCTGCACTGATATTTCTGGGAGAGAACAGCTGGTACAAAGGAAGTAGTTAAAAGGAAGGCTGTAGTGCAGACAGACTTGCATTATTTTGAGCAACATTGCAACATCCTCTAAGCAAGGGTAGAGCATATGGTAACAGAAAACTTGTCATGCTTTTTGTCTTACTATATTATGCTTCCTGTAAGTCCAAGTGAGGACTAAAAAGAGAGCTCTGACACACACCCCAAGCTTGGCACTGCACAATAGTGCCTGCCTCCATGCAGCACATCAGCAGTGCATACCTGACTGGGGATTTGCTGTCCCCATCTGGCTGCACACACGTCATGCTGCAGAAGAATGTGCTTATGCTGTCACCTCCTTGTGAAGCCTGACTCTCACCTCAGGACTTGCCAACTTCAAAACAGCCAAGTCTGGCTTATTTTCCCACCAATAATTCAGCCAAGAGATAATAGGTCATAAGAAACAAACTGAGTAAGTGATCAGGGCACGTGGGCTGGTCACAGCAAGTTTCACTGGGATGCCTGGAGAGGACTGGAATTGCAAGAAGTCCCGTCTGGCACGCTTTACAGCTGTGGTTGCCAACATTTCTGTTTGTGGGCCCTGATTTTTTTTCCAGCATGCATAATTTGCATTTTTGGATAATAAGCTTCCCTCATTTAACTTCTCAAGAGTCCAGGAAATGGTCAGGTACGCCCCACTCCATTCCTCTCCCACCTGTGATCCACAGACCTTTCATTGAAAATCACAGCGTAGCACAGACCACAAAGTTCTCCAAAGATGCAGTGCAGTGTTTTAAGTGCAGGTGTTGTCATGCAGCTGAAGCTCGACTTGAATTTTTAAAATCATCTATTGGCAGGTTACAAAACACAAGTAATGAGAGTAAAACCCTTTCAAACTGCTCAGGCAAAGTATCTCAAGACACAATGACAAGATAATACTGCCAAAAATCCTCCAAGCTACATACTGAGGAATAAGAAAATTATCGGAAAGAGTATCCCTAAAATGCACACTTCAATTTATAGCCACACTAACAACAGAGGGGTATGGGGGCTTCAATCCCACTGGAAATACAGGCTGGAAGAGGACGGAGTCCTTCAAACCAAATAATTCCAATCCCAGGATCATCTTTGCCCTCTTGTGGGCAAACCTCCCTCCTGCAGCTTCTCAGCAGGTACCTGTGCAGACGGCAGGAACGATGCAAAATACATTTCAGGCCTTCCCTGGGCTTCCTTCCGCGGGCTAAGAATAGACATTCTGAATCCAAGGAGCAGCCACACCCAAAGCCCAGCCAAGCTGTGACCCTTGCTTGGCTCCTGCACGACAGCAGCTGTGTGAGAGAGCAGGTGCTGGTCCTGCTCCTCGCTGTAAGGAGAAAAGCCATCCCAAAGCAAGGAAACACATCCGTGCCTCGACCGAGGGATGGACAGACACAGTGACTAGGTGTGCACTCACCAAGGAAAGCTGCAGGCTACCAGCACATATTCTGCCCTGCTGCACCCCATTCTGGTCATTTACAGTCAACCAACTTGGATTACATAACTTGGATTACAGGGGTTGTCGTGAATTCTAGCAGTAACACGACTTAAACTGTGTAGTCATGCTTCAAATTATTAAATCTAGTATTTCTGAGTTATTTTCTCAGGGTGTAAAATCCACCACTGACATACCTTTCTAATACAACATTCTGCTTTGATTGTTTTCTTGCATCTGGGTAATTAAAAGCATTTGAGACCTTTTTCCCTTTTGAATCCTTATGATTACACTCATCTCTGGCAACTTCATCAAAGAGACAATTTCATCTTTAAAATTATTTCATCTTTTCATGTTACAAAACAAAGAAAAACATACTGTGGCATTCCAATTTCTGTGCTGACAATGAAGGAAGCATCATTCTCCTCCTGTGTACAAGGTGACCACCAGGTAATAAGCAATCTGGAGGTTTATGAAACAGAAAAAGTGCTCCCCTGCCAGAAAGCAAAACATGCAGGTTTGCTTCCTTTTCCTCACCCCCTACCACTGACAATCAGCCACACAATTTTTTAAAGATCAAGCAGCTCTCCCTCAACCAAATAAATTAGTGACCTGCATTTTTCTACACCAGAATAAACTATTTGCTCTCACCACCTTTTGCTAGGTTGTGCTCCTTCCTTTAGCAAGTCTGCCCCTTTATTTGTTTCAGTTCCATGTAATCAGGACAATAGGAAGCAGCACCTGGATTGTACTTCTCACAGTAACTTACGGACCACATGTAAAGGCTACTGCAAACTACTTTGGCTGGACTCTGTGGTCAAAGGCAATACTGACCTTATCAGATCTTTTTTCCTGGGAACTTCCAGTGAGAATATCTAGGTTTGCAAGTTGGACCCTCTTCCCCAGGAACAGGCAAACACAATGCAAGTTCTTTCCTCCAAACCAGGAACAAAGAATGATGTTATTTCCTATGTCTGCCTTTGGGAGAACTACATAGCAACACCAAATCATAGCAGCAAAAACAAGAAACATTTAAGTTATTTACTAAACCTTTATTTTAAAAAATGATTACAGAATATTGTATAAAGTTCCTTAGATCAACAAAACATAATGCATTCAAAAAGATCACGTGTTTAAAATAATAAAAAATATTTAAGCATTTAAAAATTATTTAGATGCAAATTCAAGGCAACATTGGTAACAAAACTATAACATTTTTATTTTATATATATAAAATTAATGTACTATCATGCTGTTTGAATAATTATTAAAAATCATTTAAATTCTTAAATGTATTAAAAGTGATAGATAGTTCTGTCCAGCATCAAATTTAATATCCAGAGAGCTGCTTATGTTCACGGTAATAGACTAAAAAAGAGATTAATTTCTATCTTAAAGACACTATCAGCATCTTGATTTGTTACAATTTTACAGAACCTTTGAAAATCTTCACAAAGAATTTCTCTTCAGTGTAGAAAGCTTGGTATTTCTATTGCACAAATTTGAGGACTGCCACGACAGCCATTATGCAAAAACATCTTATGCTGAGCTCTGAGAATTGTGTGAGATCTCTTACCGCTCTTTCAGACTGGAAGGTGCAAAGGTAGAACTCACCTGTAACAGACCACAACCCTTCCCTGCTCTTCTGAAGCACAGAGTACAGGCAGTATGGCACAATTCCTTCCCATACTCAGAACCAAAAGGCACCATGATTTTAATGTGGGCTAAACCCAAACACAAAAATTAACATTCACAATCTATGCAATGCCCAGTACAGATCTTCAGAGCAGAAGCTCACAGTCCAGGCACTGGACAAGTCCTCACGTATCCTGGAGAGTCCTCCCCACTGATTCTCAAGGCACTGTAAAAAAGTCTTGAAAGTGGAACAGAGCCTTTAAATTTTTTTGGACAGGTTCAGCTGGAAAACATCAAAGCTGAGTGTCCGAGCAGTCTCCAACAACCACTGCCAAGCACCATGGTGAAGAATGGAGAAGACAATTCCCAGACAGATGAACTGGGCCAGTTGCTTCTTTCTAACAGGCTTCACTAAGTCACGATGTACAGAGATGTTCACTTTGCCAACAGAAGAAATTTGAGGCAGTTGTATCTAACAGCACTTCTGCCAGAGCTCCCATCACTCTCCTGAACAATCCCAAAATCAACCACCTTAATGGAAGCAATTTAAATATGTGGTTTAAATGAGGTCAGCTGATTTAATGAGAAGCAGGCTGGGAAACAAGCAAAGGGCTTTGCTGACAGAGCACGAGGGGTAAGAGCCATCCAGCCACACGCACAGGGCTCCTGCAGAACCAGACATTTAATCCAGCTCCAACAGCATTCTCCAGGATCAGTCTAATTAAGAGACAGATTTAAAGCCAGTACCTGACACCAGAAGCATCAAAGGGGCATGTCAAGACTGCAGACCAGCCTGCTCAGTCACAGCAGCAAGGAAGCCTGTCTCCCACCTAGGCTGGGAGGTCAGAGGAGCTAGGAGTAATAAGGAAAGCTAGGATATAGAAAGCTGATAAAGCAGTTAAAAAATAACTTAAACAGAAGCAGAGAACAGCACACACACAAGCAAGTCTGCTTCTCAACTATTTTAAAACAGAGCAAGAACACCTTATGAGGTGCAAGGATTAATAGCACCACCATGCATGTTAGCCAACAACTAAAATATTGGATGTAATATTTTAGCAACTGCCTTAAACCTATAACCATTATGTGACGTGCTCCTAGTATTTAACTACTATATAACAGACTATTGCCAGGTAAACTGCCAAAACAGGGAGATGACTTTACAGATCCCTTGTATCCTGTATCGCCAGTTCAGGAATAAACATCAGTAACACAGCACTTAGGTAGGGAAAAGCCTATAGAAAAACCAACCAAAACGCAGACCTCTATTAACTTATCTTCAGGCTGAGAAAAATAACTGGAAAAATTACCTCAAGATAAAAGTCCAGTCATGGTGCTGCATTGCTTAATAAATACTAGCAGCACAGTGTTGCTCTTACACTATACTTACAGCTAGTAATTACAGATGAAGATTTAAAGACTACAAACATTTTGGTGTGGAAAAAAATTCAGTAGAACTCTAGGTAATAAAAAGAAACCAAAGCAAGACCGTTGGAATGTTACTCATATGGGCACGGTCCCCGAAGTAAGACATTGCAGATTATAGCAGAGATATGTCTCATTATGGATATTTTGTATCACCACTAATATAGTTTGTAAACCAAACTTCTCTTATCTACCCAGTTATCAGAGACAGCTACAGCAAGTGCTGACTGAAATCAGGTTTTAGTGCAAACAGACACTAAAAATACAAGAAAAAAAGCCAGTCCAAAGAGCATTTCTTCTTCAGAACACAGGAAATTCTATGAAGGAAAGTATCTCTTCTACGCATAGCTTTGAAACCGAGCTACAGCTTTAACTTGCTGCTTCACACCACCTGGCAAAATTTTACATCCTCCAAGCAGTGTAGTGTTAGGCTTAAGTCTCAGGCCATAGAGAGAAAACATCACAAACTCATACTCATCAGAAAGTGGCAGCAATGGAAGAAAACCAACTCTGACCTGCTATTACAGTCCCTTGTCTTAAAACAGCTTCCTCTTCCTTCCCCAAATACAGGTCAGTCAGTTTCTGGAGGGCTTAGTCTCAATGCTGCCACAATAGGTTACAGGACTGGGAGCATGCCAGACTGGGATATCAATGAAATGCAGTTCATGCCAGAGAGACGCAGCAAATGTCATGAGCACTCAAACAAGAATTTTTTTTGCATAATCAGCTTCTTCTCATTTGCTTTGGTATTTTGGAACATCTCCTGGCTTGCAACAATTTGCTCTGCTTTTGAAGGCTTTCCTCTTAAGAGGGGTGTAGCAGTCTTGCTTTCACCTCAGACATCAGAAAAATGCTCTTTCAGCACTTCATTTCTTTTACAGCCATCAGCATCTGGTCTGACACATCCGTCACTTGTCCGATACATGTCCCATCAAGTGTGGTGTTCCTTGCAATCCTACAGACTGTTGCTTGCAAAACAAATCAAGGGTACAAGTGCTTATTTACCTGTTTACCAGCTGAGCTAGTCAGATGCAAGAAGTCTCAAGCTACTGCCATATTTATAAACACAGAAAATGGTGAGGTTCAAAACCATTCTGGCAAAACTTAGCATTATTTATCCATAAATAAGCTGCATATGGTATTAACCTTGCAAGTAATATTCACCAGGGTAGAACCAATGTGCTATAGGGTTTTTCCCATTGATATTCAGATTGCTACTTCTGGGGTGGCTTCATTAATATATTTATTCTTTCCCTTATTCCTTTCACTGCGGGCTTTTCAAGTTTCTTCCTGCAACTGTTACAGCTTTCAAAACCATCTGAAAGAAGATTCTGGCATACAAGTCTATACTTTGACAACAATGGGGTGCAAAACTGTCTCCTTAATAAAATATTTACATTATCTTCCCCACAACCCCCCCACAGTCACTATATTGTTAAACTGATCTCCACAGAACTGAGACATAGGAATACTAAAAACAACCCAAACCCCCTTACTTAAGGATAAACATTCCTGTAAGATTCCAGTTAGGTACCCTTTTACATTCAGTTTTACCAGGAAGTACAAAAATTAATTCTGCTGTACTAATTTATAACTCGCAACAGAAGCATCTGGTCCATTTAATCAGGAAGTATCTTTAGGCTATAGCTCAGAATTTATGCCTCAGACATTAACCTTTATTAGTCACCTCTGTTAAAATCAAATCAGCACACTGCTGTCCAGAAGTTACTCTATTTAAACGCAAGGTTTCTTAGTGCCTGTCATCCCAGCAGGTGGCAGGACCAGTTACCTTAGAACATGATGCTCAAGATGCCATTACCTGACCCAAGAATCCATAAAAATTAGTGATGAACAATGTGTACAAAATCGATTAGAACGAAGAAACAGAAGTTGTTACCTACAGTGCACTGAAAGTTCATTTTAGTTTGCTCTAATTAAAAAAAAAAAAACAAGGGAACTATTTCAGGGAATTAGCTTTGTTTATACTTTTTTATTCAATGGCCGACTTTCTGTAGCACTCGGAATGTTACGAGGATTTTCAGGGCGTCTACTGACGTTTCGTTTTCGTCTGCGAAAGAACTCTATACGAAATAGAGCTGCAAAATCGACTTTTTGTTTTCGCTTGAGAAAGAGCTCTATACCACATTCAGCTGCAAATGCACAACTTGCACAAAATCCAAATACCTGTGAAAGTGACAGAAATATGTGATTTTAAAATGCATAAACAGTAATAGTATCCTAACACTGTTTGGAGAGATTTGCTCTACCACTTTATATACATTAATAACATATATTATGATTACAGTCTTTCTTAAATCGATAGTTTAATTTAAATTGGACACAGACCAGAAATCATAATTCCAGCACATTCATTGCTGAAGTTTTTACAGTTTCCTGTACTGTTTTCTTTTAATCAAGAGTGAACCTAATACTGTTTTCTAATCAACCTTTAATAGTAAAAGTAAATCTGTTTCACTGCCAAAATCAATTATTAAAGTAGCATGGCATTGGTGATATAGCAGACTATTTATCCAAGAGAGGGCTGCTGATTAATGAGAGTAAATGAAGAAGAAGAATAACACATGGAAGGTGAAGGAAGAGAAGATATGCAGAGCCTGGGTCAGCAAGGGAGAATGAAATGACATTTTATGAATGACATTTCATTGCTAGTCATGGCAGGATGAGAAGTGGTAAAGAGATAGGAGCTTTTTTCAAACCGGGAAAGAAACATATGCATTATTCTAAGTCTACCTAAATTTTATACAACTGGTTTGGACCAAAATAATTTGACATTAATAAGTATTAAATCACAGTAGTCTTTATTTTTCCTGCACCAGAAAAAAAAGCAAAGCTGAAATCTGATTTAGAACTCAAATTATTAGGTCTAAATAGATCTACATCACCTAAGATGACTATACAAAAGTGTGTATCTGTAACAGCTGATGCTGCCCGTGGAATAGAATTCTCTTGCTTTCTTTTCCAAATCATTTTTCCTCATTCAAGAAATTGATCTTTTAAACTCTCATGTTCACAATTCCAAGGTTACTTAAAAGAAGTATTCAAATGACTAGGGAATTATGACATCTACAGCATCCCACAAGCCCCTTCAGTGCCTTGCCCTGAGCCGCCTCAGTGCTCCCTGGGAGATGAATGCCCTGTTGCTCTACTATTTCTGTCACTGAGGAAACTGCTGCTCTTATTGCAGACTGTGCAAGTCAGTGTTGTCCACATGTGCTCTGTAAAAGCAAAAGACAGAATTTCTTGATGACTTTGTGAGGGGGTAACATTATGAAAGGACAATTGAGGAAAAACAGAAATTTTAGATGTAGGGTATCAGAGAACTGGGGAAGCTTCAAGAGATGACAATGTTGAGCAGCAAGACATGACAGGAAATAATACAAATCCAAGGTAGAAGGCAAAAAGTGGGTAGCTGCAAGTGCACACAGAGCTTTCCAGCAATCCTGAGGAATGCCAGCTCTTTGGTTTTCCTATGTTAAGTTTCTGGAAGGTCTGAAATAGCGAATTCCTCCTGAAACACCACAATGCACTGAGTTCTATTCCCTGCCCAGTTTCTTCTCTGCAAATTGAGTGAAGTTTAGAGGGCAGAGAAATTAACATACCAGTTAAATACAAAGTAAATCTTGCCATTTTAAGACTTACACATGCGATATTTTCAACAGTAGAGCCAGAGCGGGTTGCAGAAAACACTATTGATGCTACCAGAAACGAGGCAGCTATGACTGGCACAGCCCAAAAGTTCTGCAAATATATATATAAAATATATATATAATTTAATTGTAGGTCACCTAAAAAGAACAAACATCATAACAACAGCTGAGTTAACCTGCTTATGAATTTATGTTTTGATACTTTGATGCTAGTGGAAGCTTTAGAAAATACACTTTACAACTACATTCCAAATGACATTCAACATTATCAGGTATTTAAACAGCATAATCAGCTATTTAAAGGACTCTGCTCTGGTTTTATATTTTTTAAGTATCTAATTAATTTCACCTAACCTTTTTTCACAACCAAAATTAAGCTCCGGTCAACCAGGGTAGCTTTATTCCCTATGTAAAACATTTGGGAAATTTGAAAGCTATAAGTAAATGTGCTCATTCAAACCTTTTACTACACTCCCTTATCTGTACCCTCACATAAAGACCCTACTGTTTGCTCTGAAGGCAAATAGGAAGGGACACTTGTGAGACAGAATAATGCTCCTACTGACTTTACAGAGCAGCTTTCTGCCACTGCTGGATCTTCTCAAGTATAAAGCCATAAACTGTAACGAGTAATGATTATTGCCCAAAAGGAGGTAGTCTACACCCAGTAGGAAAATAGATAGGGTAACCTGATAAACTGCAAGCACCATGCTGATGGTAAACTGTACTTCATATACTTACATATCCACGGTGGCTGTGCTGTAGTATTAGTAGCATTAATGTGGAAAGCCTTTACACACAACTCCTAAAATACAGCAGCTAGCCAACTTTGAAAAAGATGTCAGTATGAACTCTCAAAGTTGTCTCACTTTTTAAATATAAGACACTTTAATCTACCCTTCACATGGAGAAGAAAAAGAGATTAATTTTGCATAGCCTTTTTCCTGTACAGCAGACTTTACACACTTAAAAGAAATTGTTTGTTTTTTAAAAAAAAAAAAGTTTTCTTACCAGCTTCTGCACTTTATCTTCCCCTAGTGATTCATACAAATTAGTGCAATATGCACACAGAATCAGGAGGCTCAAAAGAAAGGCACTGCAGCTTATGAATTCAAATAAGTAAAGTCCACTACAAGGATTGCAATCCTCCACAATTTCTTCACAAACAACAGCCACAAAAGAGAAAATCTGCAAACAAATAACATGCTTGAGTTGGATCAATTCTCTAACAACATCTTCAACAAACAGACATCTCTGATATGAAGATTAATAAAGCTAGCTGTAACAAAAATCCTCAATCTACAAAGAGTTTGGTAAAGTTCTGCACTAATTTTCTTACAGGCAGGAATAATTATACAATGACATGGTTTACACTTGGCTGTTAAAGGTGGTCGATAAAGTACACTCAGGTAGCTGAGCAAACAGCCAAACAGAGGCTTCTTGATCAGACAGACAAGATTCCTGTTTTGTGGTTTTGCGGAACTGCCAGTTGGAAAGCAGACGAGGCAGCGTGGAGAACACACATTCTGCAAAAATGCTATTGCTTACTCCATCCAGCTGCACTCTGAATGTATTTGGGTTCAGGGCAGTGGGGGGAACTGGGCAGCACTGACACACTCAGCGACCTCCCTAAAAGTTTACAGCTGATGTTACCTCGCTTGATAAAACTTCAGAGAAAGTCCAGGTAGCCAACACACACGCTTGTGACCCAGTAATAACAGCAGCTCAGCTGTTCTTGTAGGAACCAAAACTTTACACTACGTTCAGCTGTGTTGGACAATGTTTAATCCATGCAGAACTTCATCTTCACCTTCCTGCCACAGTATGTTTTGAGAAAAGAATTTGACTTAGTTCCTGTACAGTCACCATATCCCTGCTGCTGGATTTTCTACTGTTTTATTGTACAAGAAAGAACATTGCTTTATTCAACTGTTTGCTTATTTTGGCCACTTCTTGCTAGTTTCCTTCATCCCATAAAGCTGGCATAGCTTTATAGATTCTCATAGTAAGGAGTTCACCAAATTAAAAAAAACCCATGAGTAGAAATCAGACTGAATCATAAAATCGAGACTGATATAAGAATGATGATCATATTTTTAATAGAGTATGTGGGCAGTAAAGAGGTAGACAGTTCTTTGTTTAAAAAAAAATAAACTAAATTTGAAATTCAGAATTGCTCTTGGAAAACAACCACCAGTCTTCAGTTTCAGTTTTCTGACAATAAAAACAAGAACAACAATTTAGCAGTAGGAAGTGTAAATTCCCCTTACTAAGCCAGGTCTCAGAAGAGCACTTCAAAGAATCATGTTTTGGAAATGCAACAATATAAAGTAAACAGGAGCTCAGAGAGGGAAAGAACAGGAGCTGGGAAGCTTCAATATTACTATCAGTCCTCCAAATGCTTCCTTTCTCTCCCACAGTGGCTGGCAATACAAACTTCTCAGCAGCCCTTGCATCTAAACCACTGAACTACAACGCCTGTCCAGGAATGTTTTAAACTCACTTTCCAGTTTTTATTGTTTGGGGTTTTTTTTTGCATTTCTAAACATGTGCTTACAGCTGCATCCAATGAATTTCAATTTCATATTTTTCACAAGGTCAGTTGCGAGGTAAGTTTTCATGTACAGTGCTATTTCTTTTTATAAGCACTGGAAACTGAATGCCATCACTTTCACTTGGGCTGAAACAGAATAGAAAGAAAATAAACCTGTCCTTAAAAGAAACTATATGTCCAGATAACCATACTATGATCTCAATAACTGAAAAAAGCTTCTCCACTGAGTGTACAAGCAAGCTGAAAAAAAAACCCACCCAAAGAGCAGTTATAAAGAGTTCAGTGTCAAATAATTGAGATTTACCAAGTGGAATCCTGTGTGGGACTTGTCCAAGTCAATACTCAATTTTTTATTAATAAGTTGAGTAATAAAATAGAGTACATCAATTTTGAAAAGTTGGCTTGAAGAACTCTGAGTAAGTGCTTTGATTAAGTTAATGTATCAGCAGGACATTTATAAGATGCCAGAAAGCTCTGCTTGGGTTTCTTAACTTGCTCTTTGATATCACTATCAGGAAAAAAAGGGATTTCTCTGTTGTCCTACTACCACAAAAAAAAGAATAGTTTTAAACACCGAAAGCATTGTTGGAGAAGCAGTTCTTTTGAGTATTTTTTGTTGTTGTTATTAGTCCTATCTGTCTGTATGTACACCAGAAATTAAACATCTTCATCTGTCTCTTACCAGCCAGAAATCATTCATTGATACTGACATTACTGTTGGAAGAATCAAGTGTCTAGTTTGTAAAGTGTCAAGTTTGCTAAGAAGATTTAACAAGTGAATCGCTACAAAAGAATACTACAAAAATAGAGCAGATCAATGCTCCAACAAGCCTGTGAAGATGCTCAGCAGTGGGATTCCCTGTACAAAAATCTTCTGGTTCAGATGGGTGAACATATTAATTCTCTATTAAGTCTTCACAACTGGAGCTACTGCAGGACATAAACAGCTCAAAAAGGAGCTGATATTTAAGCCTGAATAACAATTTTCCAGCCAGGGCATTTTGACTAAAGTTAAACTATAGTTGATGACAACTCCTCCTTAGGTAAGAATTCATTTCTACCTCAGTCTTGGCACAACACACACTGTGCCATTAACCTTTGTGCAGAATATGAACCAGTCATGGACTAACAAAAACATTCCACCTATTTAAAAAAAAACCAAAACAACAACATCCTAGAAAACTGTGCGATAACATACCTCCCACCATCCTTTTGGCAGTCACATTTTCCTTGTTTCATTTACTCAAAAGAACTGGCTAAGGTTACAATGCATGCCTTCATTCATCTGAAGAAAAGTGTTTCTTAGATCTGGAAGCCAGTTTTCTGCAAGTGATTTCAGAGTATTTCTTACAACCCTTGATCACCTCTATAATGAACAGAGCCCACTTTCTGATTCTGACACCCTATTTAGCAGACTGTACAAGCAATTACCAGGGCATAATCCCAGTAACAACCACAATTATAACACAAAGCCAATTGATGTTAATGACCACAACTGGCATTTCCAAAAATCAACACTTTCCCAGAACAGGAACCTTTTCCTTACTGCAGAAGCTGAGGCTTCCACCTTCAGAAATTTCTGGGGCTTGTATAAAGTGTTTTGACTGAGAACCCAAGATCTGTGCGTTTTGATAAAAGTTACAAAAATGCTGGAAATTAGGAGGGTGAAAAACTGTAACTCCATTTTCTTTTTTCTCTCACTGACAAATGGGTGCAGGCCATAAACCACTAATTATCTAAGAGCATGTCAAGCAGCTATTCATCCTGTTTAGGATAATGATAATTTTTCTTTTTTTCAACCTAGATAGCAATTTATAATTAAACAGTTTAAGACTTTGGTACACCAGTAAATTTGCCTCTATAATCACTTATTTTACTTTAGTCAATGAACCTACTTATATAAATGTTCTACTCATCACGGAGCAGAAGCCAGTAGATCTTGCTTTAATAATCTCTAGTAGATGAATTAAAAGTTTATGTTCCATGACATTTATTTAAAGCATTCTTGGGTGTGATTTTTTAAACACTCTTAGAAAACTTTTTTTTTGGCAATGTTACCATTATCTTTACGAGCAGTAAAAAATATTTCTCATTGAGGGTGTTGACTGTGTGTGAGATGAAGCTTAAAACCCAAATGTCCCCTTTTCTGCAATGGTTAAGTAACGAGAAAGGGTTGGAAAGCACCTACAATTCCTGTGAGCATGACACATCTGACTAAAAAGCCACTGTGTTGGCTGCAAAATGCACGCTGACACACATTTGCAGCCAGCTGCACTTTACCACCACGGGTTTCACTCCCTCCCTGCCAGTGCTTAAGGATAATGTTACTCATGTCATTATCAGCAGTCACACTGGTACATTTTGGAAGAGCCCATCACCAAACACAGAGCAAACAGGAGCTTGCACCAGGAGTCCAACTGCTTAACTCAGGAGTAACAACATGTAGTAAAAAAACCAGCAGAATATAAAACTTTAATTTCCTGGTGGGCCCAGGGCTGCCCGACATGAAGTGATGTCTCATGCAATGAGTTACCATCATTACGGGTTTCTGGTGCAATTTTCTACCACAAATCATGGGAGAAATGAGCTCTTTAATTTTAGCATGTCCATGCTTAGAACGGGCTGCAGGAGCCTCACGAGAGGGAGGTCTGGAACTCATGACCCAGTAAAGCCCTTCCAAGTCCTACTGCCCTATAGTGAGGTTCAACCAAAAGCTTTTTCCTCCTGTTTTCATCCAATCCGGCCCTCAGAAGAAAACACTAAATTTGCTATGAGGCTTCCCTCTGATTTGAAGCCAGGGCGGGTGGATTTTATGGCCAGCAGGCAGCTGGAGCACGGCGGCTGCAGCACCGAGCCTCGGGCACACGACGCCGGCACCATCCGATGTCAGCACCTGCTCCTGCAGCTCGGACATGCAGAAGGAACACTCCCGGCACTCCCCCACCACAAACCACTTTGAACCCGCATTAGAAGGCACCATGCCAGTTTTCCACCCGAGTTACGAGTCTGCCCAGCTTTAGTGACCCCATGCCACACCATCCCGACGGAGCCAGCCCTTTCCGACCGGCAGAACCCATTCCCCCGAAGCCCGTGTGCGGCCATCTCCTCAGCCTGCTCAGGATAACCGCGGAGTTTAATTTTTAAGCGGCGGGGGACCGTCCTAAACCCGAAGGTCATCACAACACGCTCGTTTCCATCCCAGAGCAGGGCACCCCTGCCCCGCCGGGCTCAGCCCCGGGGTTCTCCCGGTGTGTCCCCGGCCCCGGGCAGCCATCCCGCCGGGGGTGCTCCCTCTGCAGGCCCGGCACGTCCCGCGCGGCGAGGGGAGGAGGGCACTCACCACCTGCACCACCTTCACCGGCAGCCGCCATCCCCAAAGGCGCTGCAGCGTGCAGCCCAAGGAACAGCGGCGGGGCGCCTTCGGCGCCGGTTCCGTGGTCGCCTTGTAGACGGGGCCCTTCTCCATGGCCGGGCCGGGCCGCTGGCTGTCAGCTGGGGAAAAGCGAAAGCAAAAGGGCGGCGGCGAGGCGGGGCAGAGCGGGAGGCCCCGCAGGCCCCGGGGGGCGGCGGTTGCACCGGCCGTTGCTCCCGGCGGAACAAAGGCGCCCCCTGCGGGGCGAGCCAGCGCTCCCCCTGGCGGCCGCGGGCGGGAGCGGCCCGTGAAGGACGGCGGGGCCGCCTCAGGATCGGTCTGGGCTCGGTTCTTGTCAAACGGGATTACGGTATCAGAAGGGTATTTTAAGCCAAAGCTTTCCATGCTTACGTTCACAGAATCAATTAGGTTGGAAAAACCCACTGAGATCATCGAGTCCAGCCTATGACCGAACACCATCACATCAACCAGACCATGGCACTGAGTGGCTGCGTCCAGTCTTTCCTTAAACACCTCCAAAGGACGGTGACCACACCACCTCCCTGGGCAACCCGTTCCAGTGTCTAATCATCCTTTCTGAGAAGAAATTCCTCCTAATGTCCAACCTAAACCTCCCCTGGCTGGTGCTTGAAGCTATGGCCTGTTGTCCTGTCGTGAGTTGTCTGAGAGAAGATTCCAACCCCCACCTTGCTACACCCTCCTTTCAGGCAGTTCTAGATATCAATAAGGTCACCCCTGAGCCTCCTTTTTCCAGGCTAAACAACCCCAGCTCCCTCAGCTTCTCCTCAGAGGACTCATGCTCCAGTCCCTTCACCAGCTCTGCTGCCCTTCTCTGGACTCACTCCAGCCCCTCAATGTCCTTCCTGAACTGAGAGGCCCAGAACAGGACACAGCACTCGAGCTCTGTGGCCTCATCAGTGCCAAGTGCAGGAGAAGAATCTCTGTCTTTGAAGACATTCCTTGTTGTCAACAAGAGAAAACACTCATATCCCCAAACCTCTTATAATATACTCCCTTATCTTTGCCTAGATCAGATTTAAAAAGAAACTGTAGCTTTTGTTACCTACTAAGAATAGATTGAACCTGTTACATGTAAGCAAAGGTGCATTATGTTAATGTATTATCCACAGAGCTATTATGGTCTTTCATAGCCAAATTCAGTTATTCTAGTATAAATTCAAGGAAATTAAAGATTGCTATAGGTAGAAAAAGATGAGATTTGCTTGCTTAACATTAGTTGTATGGGAACAGATTCGCTGTGTAGGGAGCACATCAGGCTGTTCCAATTCTGCCTCTCTTTGGGAACCGCACAGTGCAGAGGGAGCATGTGTGCTACAGAGCCCCATGAGCCTGGAGCTACTTTTATCTCTGCCAGGGCAGAGTTAAACTCTTAACTGGACAAAAGCAGCAGGGCCACGTTCCATGCTGAGTGAGTACCAGCTGGCCATGTGCTCGACTTCTCCCGGTAAGAAAACATAATCCAGGGGAATACACAGTGTCCCTAGGCAGGATCATACAGACCTGTCTCTGCCATAAGCAATGTTTGGCTGCAGGAACTGGCTTGGGAGGTAAATGAGTAGGGTAAGTCCTGTGATTCCCAAGGCGTGGGAGTTTCCACTAAAGCAAATGAGGTATTGCCATGGGTGTGCCCTGCCCATGGGATTGGGATGAGTCTGACATAGCTCTGTTGGCTGCATCCCAGACCACAGGACTGAGCAGGTAGGTGTAGTCAGGAACTTTCACTGTTACCACTTATAAGTCCCCAATGCCTTCACTACCATTTTTCACACTGGTACATTATAAATAAGATTACGTTACAGAGACTGGCACCTCTCTTCTGAAAGAAATTTCCCTTTCATTTTCTTTTCTTCCTTGATAATATTTCACAATATTATAACTCCAAAGTCACAAAGCATGTGTGTAGGCTATACTGTGGTCTGACAGGGACAGGAATTAACCGAGATAGAAGCAGCTGTCAGGTCTTTTAAGGTGTTTGGTAGCATCTAAGGCTCTTTTGTAGCCATTCCCTTATGAATGTCTTCATATAGTATTGCTAGATTATGAACACAGATACTGAAAAAAAACTGTCTTGAGGACAGACTGCTTTTCAAGAGTCACAGAAACACAAAACAAGACTACAAAAGATAAAATAGTTGGCAACTTCTTTCTACTGTCTTTAAGATGTTTTTCCTGTTCAGGCCCTCTCCAGGAAATACATACCAACGATGCGTGAATGATAAAGGTTAGTTTGCCATTTGAAGCCTAACTTATTGAGGCCAATTTATTTATTCGTTTATAAGAGGCTCAGGGAAAGTGAAACAACAGCAAAATTACAAAACTGTAAGGTCATGTGACAGAGAAGGAATGAAAACTGGAGAACAGCATAGGAGTTGATATCTTGAAAATACTGAAAGCTTTATATTACACTGCTCTTCACAGAGGTACTTTACCCTTTTTATCACGCTAACTTTCTAGTCCAGTATTTTTCCTTTAAAAAGGGAATTAAAACAATAGTTACTGTAAGTAACAACAGTGTTTAACGCAAAGAACAGTACCTTACTGACTGTGATGTGATGGAAATCCCATTCCAGATATACAGCTATTAATTTCCTTTTGGTTATGGGCTACACCTAACAGTTTTCCAGAAAAATAAGTTTTTCTTACCCTGCCCAGCCTCTGCTGGAATGGCAGGAGCAGAGCTAGAGGCAGGACATGGTGGCAGAGAAGCAACCCCACAGCTAGATGCTGAGCTGTGGTAACATCTCCAGTCAGCCAGGCACAGAGAGGGACATCAGTGGAAGCAGATTAGTGATGAGTGACCTAGTTTTCTCCCTCATTACATCTCCTCCAAGACACCCTCCACAGTGACCAAAAAGCAACACCAACAGAGAAAGCCCCCTCATGAGAGGAGACTGCAGTGTACACAGTATAACTGTATGACAGTTGCCACTTCTTGCTCCCCAGTGTTGAAATAATTTCAAAAACTGTGACTGGAGCTCCTTGGAGCAGTTGAGTAAATGCCAGCTACTGCAATAAGGGGGATTCAGGCCTCAGCTGTATCACTGTTTTCATCAAGTGAGCCCCAGTGGCTCTTTAGCACTGTGTACTGTGTTACAATTTGACACTAAAGCCTGAGTCCCTCACACTCAGAATTGGCAGCACTGGACTCATATCCTTCTTTTCCTGGATTCATATACTTCTTTTCCCACTTTCATAAATGCAGTTATAGAGTATTTAGCTTTTCTTGTCAGAAGGCAAGGGAGAAGGAAGTAGAGGAATGGGAAAGCAGCTTAAAAGTCCAAACCACTGAAGGAGACAGACTTAGTTTCATTGGAAGAGTGGTGAGGAAGAAGTGTGTGCACAATTCAGGAAGCTCCACTGAAGACAGGCCGTCTGAGGCACACCTCCCTCCTTCATTCTGATGTTCTCACATGGGCATCTCAACAGCTTCTGTCCAAGACCATCCCCATGTATTACATGAAGTTAATACAGGATGATTAGCTAACAAATGAAATCTTCCAAGTATTGCAATGAGCTCAGAGAAGACTTGAATGTGTTGCATCTGCTGAACTTTCTTTAGCTCTTGGGGCTCTATTTTTGTGCTCAGTATTGCAAATGAACTTCACAAACCATGACACCACACTAAACGTCCTCTAATGTGTGATTTTTTTAACAGCTGAAGATGAAGAATTAGCATTTTTAACAGCTATTACTATGCATCCCTTATGGTACTAGAGATGAAATCCCCACATTTCCCTAATACAAGCCTAGGCCAGCTCTTCTCAGCGGTTTTCTGCATGGCACAGAGAAGCATTAATCCATGAGGTATTTGATAGGCAAAAGTCCTGCTGCTGCAGGTGGCCTACTGCAAACTGTTTGCCCCCCAAGAAGAGACTGCAGCCCAACAGGCTGCAATTCTTGCATTTCAGAAGTATCACTAGAAACTTAAGGCTGATACAGTACCTGGTCCATAAAACCTAAAAGCCATGTGCACATTTTGGAGATTGTAATTTTCAGCTGAAAAATTTGACTGCCGGGAAATAAAGTGGATATTTACTCAAAAATTTCAAGCTTAAAATTTGCAGATCAGCTTTATTAGAACCAGTATACTCAAAAGAACTGATGTGGGAACAGGGTAGAGAAGGAGGAAGAGAAAATTTACAAAATTCCCCTGAAACAGTTTAATTTCTGGCTAATCAGCAACTTGTCTACCTAGAACTAGCCCTGAAAATCTAAAGGAATTTACTTGATTTACATTGTAGTGTTTTTTCAGTGTTCATACTGAAAAGCATTTTTAAAGTATTGTTATTAAACTTGTGACCTGTAGCTCTTGTATTACCTCTTTGTTTTCTGCATCTTATGTGCTAGTCTGAAACTTCATACCCAATAGCACTAAAGGCACAGAAGAGTGATTGAGAGCAAAATTAATGTAATTTGTCCTGTTACTCTTTTAAAAATTGGGATAATCCCAAACCTAACCCCTCCCCAGCCTAGAGCAAGAAAGTATTCTAGCTTCAGTATTTTACCCAATTTATTTCGTTTGGTGCCTGACTTGATGGTGAAAGGAGAACAGGGAGCAGGGTTTACTGGCACTACCTTTTGTGAAAAGGGCCATCTGTCACAGAGACCAATTTTGCATAATAGTTGTGGTAAATCCCATCTTGTCTACTCTCACCAAAGCAGTAGCTGGGGGAACTGCAGCTCAAGAGGACAAAGCAACCAGTCCAGGAGTCTTGGTCTCTTCAGAGGAAAACAAGAGGCCAAAGACACCAGGTTACAGAGAAACATTCTCAGGTATTTTCCTTCTGTGGTAAATTTCCCCCCCAGACAGCACAAGGAGGTTGCACATAGACGTAAATTTGAAGGAGGGAAGCAGGCCACTTTAGTCTTGTAGAATGAAAAGATATTGTGGGAGACAGTCTTTCTGTAAAGAATCGTTTGTAAATAGTAGTTTAAAAACCAACCAACCAAAAAACTCCAAAGTTATGTGGGCTTACACATAGTTATGTGGGAAAACACATTTAGAAGCTTCAAATACGCAGAAGTGACATCTGTTTTAAGAAGTGAAATTATAATGAGTCATTACTAAGGTTTTCCCCTGTCCCAGCCTTCCCAAATAAGGCGGTGTAATAGTTATTAATGCATTGTGTGGCCAATTTTCCAGCTTCATAAAGGGTTTTGTGCTTTGACAGATGCTCAAATGAACTACCTTAGAGACTGCAGGAGTTGTCTTTCAAAAACTTGGACAGTATCCACTAGTTTAAAATGTTGCCCTAAAATCCAAAGTTTCACCCTAATGACACACTACTGCAGTTGTGTGCGAATGGGTCCTGCTTGTATCATCAGGATCCTTTCTCTCAAGCACATTCCAAATTCAGTTTCAAGTTTACATACAGAGCCTAGACAACTGTTCTGATACCAATGAATGCCATACATCCATAATTAGAAGCCTGATTTTTTTCTTCCAGACAATTTATTCTGTACAGCTGTTCATCAGCAGGTCATGCATTTCCCCATGTTTACTGAATTGTTGCCATAAGCAAAATTGTAAGGACTACAGTTAAAGACATAGTTAAGAATATCAACTGAACTTGCCATTCCACAATTCAATCTTCTGAGTCAATTTTAACAAATGTGTTTACCTGAGGGAGCTCACTGCACAACAAAATAGATGTTCTTAAATAAATTTAGGTAATTTGAAAATATGGAGGTAACTCAGGTCAAGGGAGGTGATCCTGCCCCTCTACTCAGCCCTAGTGAGGGCATACCTGGAGGGGCTGTGTGCAGTTTTGGGCTCCTCAGGACAAGAGAGATATGGAGCTCCTGGATCAGGTCCCATGGAAGGAAACAAAGATGATTAAGGGATGGGAGCATCTCTCTCACAAGGAAAGGCTGAGGGAGCTGGGTCTGTTCAGGCTCAAGAAGAGATGACTGAGAGGGGACCTCATCAATACCTGCCAGTATCTAAAGGGGGGTGCCAAGAGGATGGAGCCAGGCTCTTCTTGGTGGTGCCAAGCAATGGGACAAGAGGCAACAGCCACAAACTGATACATAGGAAGCCCCACCGGAATGCAAGGAAGAATTTCTTTACTGTGCAGGTGACCATGATCATCAATGATGACCATCTGGACACAATCCTGTGCTACATGCTCTGGGATGGCCCTGCTCATATGATCCCACTGTGGTCCTCTCCAACCTGACCCATTCTGTGAATTCACTAGAACTAGTAAAGAATGCAGGAACTAGTGAAGCAGAGTACCACCATGTTCAAAATATAGAGATTTCTAACTAATCAGAGAAATTAATGTAAGACTTACTGATTTAAAAAAACAAACTAAAAAAAAAAAAAAAACAAAACAAAACCTGAACTTATTAAAGTGTCTTGGCAATCATTTGATCAGGATATACCTTTCACATTTCCTATTCTGAGGCAGTAGGTAGAAAGTAACCACAAATTTCTCAGAGAAAAAAAGTGATGTTCAACATTTGTGTACTGAAAGCTTAAGTGAAGTCCTGACCTTGGTCAACCACTACTTAGACAACACACTGCAGCCACCAGCAGGATCCTCAGTCTAACTAGCATGCTTTGAAAACATTGCAGCACAAGCCACCCAAGTCAGATAAGCTAGTTTCACTCCTAGGAACAAACACTGCAGACTGATCCCCTTCCTTCCAGAAACAATGTTTTAAGGAAGTTTAAATATCTGCCAGTGATGTTGTTCACTGAGAGGCAAAAATATAAAAGCATGTTTTAAGATGTTTTACACCACATCCTTAGATTTAACTGTAAATGAACAAGAACACCATGGCTTCAATGACAGTTATTTAAATTTGAATGCAGAGAATACTTTATTAACTGATTACAGTTTTGATGACCAATTTTAAACCATAAGTAGTGTGGGAAACATAGTGGGGGACATTAAGGCTGAGCCATATATATATAGACAAATCTGGATACTGATATTCTGTACATTTAACCTCTGCTTTTTCTTTATACATCTTTTATTCAGTGTCTGCAATTAATCAAAGAGAAAAAACCAAAAAAACCTGGTCACTAATTTAGTCTTATACCTGGAATGAATTTTTGCATGGGTTTTTGAATGCAGTGCAAATTTCAGTGGAGATCAAACAGACTTTTTTTAACCAGACTCCCAATAAAGTGTTTACGTATAACTGGAGTTTGTTGCTGTTACAGATTTGTGCAATTATTTTTCTCTTTCAAAAACTAGCAGTAGTTCTCTTGTGTAGAGGTTAATCTATTTACGATAGTATTAAACTTACCTAACAGATTGGGAAATCAATATAAATTAAGTGCCTGTGGTGTGTATCAGTTTTCCTGCTCTAAGCAACCCCTATCACTTAAGTGGACATACTTGCAATTTTACAGAGTTACACTGACTTTTCAACAAAACCCAGAAAAAAAAATTAATTTACTGGTTTTGCACTGTGAGCAGTGCTCCTACACAATGTGATAACTGTTTTCCATCTGTACAGCTCCCTTTTGTAAAGTTGGGCAACACATATGAAAGAAAGACAGACATCAACGGTTTGTGTTCTGAAAGATATTTCAGTTCTTTAGTTCCAGTCACTGAAGGAAGAGGCAGAGGCAAGTTTGAATTATCCCAGAAAACTGAACAATTGGTTTTATTTGGTGTCTTCAAGATGCTTCACCTTCTGTGGGAGATGTAGATGATGTAGGAGAGACCATTTCAGGTTTTCGTGAAATTCTGTCCAATTCTGCCTGAACATCTGTTAAAACTGGCTTCTGACCTACAAAATAAATGTGTATCATTCAGTCATGTTTATGAAAAGCCCATGGTATCTTCAATTCTCAAATCAGACAAATCCTAGTAATTGCTACTGCACACTTCAGGTGTAGAGTAAAGGCAAAAGACCAAAACCCAAAAGAAAACAGAAAGGAAATAATAAAGTCATATCCTTTTATATTTCCAATTTTTCAAAGCAACTTCCATAATTATATATTAATTGCCAGTATATGAAGAGTTAAAATATAAAATACAGAAGACTATTAAGACTAGCAGTAATGACTACTTCTATACAATTTTCTGTACAATTTGTATTTGAAATAATGCTGAATGTAAAATCAGGGGTTTCATCAAGCCCAGCAAAGTCAGTTTTGTGTCAGCATAAACTTGACACTGCTGTTCATGGGAGCACACAGACCTGCAGATGGCAAATCCCTTTCTCTCCTCACCCACTCATCTCCTCCCTAACTTGGAATGGCACAAACATTTGTGCAGCTGCACTCTAACCTAATTCAAGCTCTAAACACACCATTCCCCCTCACCCTTTTACTCTCAATTCTTGCTCCTCAGTCTAGGTTTCTATCCCACTATGTTCTACAGCAAGAATGGAGGAGACAATATGGGAAAAGGCAGTGGAGTATTAGGATTCCAACACCATTACAAGTGTGCACAGCACCTGCAAAGGAATGTTCTGACACATGTGCAGTTGCAGCAGTGTCCCAACATCCTTTCTGAAGATGCAAATTACCAGGAGCTATCCATAAAGGTAATTTTGGCCAGATGTGCTTTGCTGCTCTTCAAATCATTTAACGAAAGGTAATCAGAATCAAAGCAGATAATATTCCAACTAATAAGCAGAGGAATTTCCCAAAGCTGCTGAGGAAAAAGTAATTCTCAAATCCCAAACTACTGTCTTAACAGATAATTTTCAGAGTTGAAGACTGAGTGCCACAGATATCACTAAATACAAGACAGCAAACACCAAGAAAAGTGAATAGGCCACATCTAAGCCAGATTTATTAGTATTTATGGTAATTCCTTGAAAATGTAGTCCTTTCTGATGTTAAGCTGGCTAAAACCCTAACCCTTCATTTGTTGCACGGTAGGAAACTTCTGAGAACTGTTTTGCTCCTTAATAATTAAATTCTGTCCTTGAAGTTTCTGCCACAGCCCCAGACAGAACACTTTTCTGGAGTGCTGCCTCTGATTGCTTGGCATCACCCAAACATGCTGCCAGCCACTCCCCACAGGATTTTTCAGTGGGTGCTCTCTGTGCCTCATATTGCGTCAGCTGCATTTGTTTGAACAACGTCCATATGTTGTTCAAACTGGCACTGCTGACTTTGCCTACAGCACATTATGAAGTACTCAAACTGTGCTTAGCCAACTGAGCTTTGCACTTGGAAAAGGGAAGTGTGCACAGTTGAAAAAAATTCAGGGTTAATCTACACAAAATGTTAGTGGGAAGTGTGAAGTACAGATGAAACACCAGCATTCTCCCCTAAGTGCAGCATTATTAACCTCCGGGGAAACAGGGAGGGAGGGTGTCTGTGTACACAAGCTCTTAAGTAACACAGAAACATTTTAAATTGGAATAGCAAGAAATGCCAGTATAGTCCTGCATCTACCTTTAGCACAGTCACTATTAAACATTTCTAGATTAATAATAATTATTAATCACCTCATATATAAACAGGTGTCAAAGCAAAATACGTAAGTGTTTTTACAGGCTGTCACCAAACTCAAAGTGCTCATCACATCAGAGCTAGAACACTAGTGAAAGAAAATTTAAAGCTATTTTAATACTGATAGTATCGTTAAAAAGAATCAACTTGAAATTCAGCCCTAACCTATTTGAATAAGATTAAAAGATGCTTATGGCATAAGCCACATTACTGGGAAGGTAGGAACAAAGGGAAAAAATGAGAAACTCATGTAGACACAATTCATGCTTAAACAACTACATGAAAATTTTTTCTCTGCTCCTCTGAAAGCCATAAAAAGGAAATACTAAAGTGCTGTGAAAACAAGCAAAAAGCCATATAGAACATAAAAGCATATACATATATATAACATTCAGTTAAATATAGTAGTGTTCATACTTCTGATACTAACAGGAGCAATCCATCACTCAATTTAGATGGAGTTGATCTTTTGTCATTAATCATACCTGACTTTTTTGCTGATGGTGGTAAGTTGCTGCCAGGACCTCCAGTGCCACCTCCTCCTGGACTGCCACCAACACCACCGGGGCCACCAGGAGAACCAGTTTTCTTGCTCAGGAGACTATTGAAGAAGTTAGCCAGGACTCCTTCAGATGTAGCTCCAGCTACATGGGAAAGAAGGAAAGAAAAACCACAACACAAAACCAATGTAGATTTTCTAAGTAAATACTGATTTAGTGTGCTAATCTATCTAAATAAGCATATTAAAGCAAGCAGGTAAAGCAATTTTTTTACTTCCCCAGCTGTATTTGTGTCCTCATAAGAAAAGGTACCTTTCATATTGGGGTCAATCTTTTTTGATCCAGTGGGGATAGGTGTAACACTGGCAACATTCGATGATACAGATCTATTTGGTGTCCTAGGAGATCCACCAGGAACTCTTGGTGAGGCATCCTATTAAAAAAAAAAAAACAAAACCAAAAAAACAACAAACCAACAAACCCAAAGTGTAAGAATAGATGAAATGAAGCATTTTGTTATTTCTCACAGCTCCTAAGTTTCTGTATTTCAAATGTCATACCTCATGCAACTGAAATGACACAGGATTAGATTTTGCTGATTGCGTACAAGGTTTTTCACACTCGTAGAACATTGTTAAAACTATTAACTTTAGTGTAACTAAAGCACTAGAGAAGCTTTTAATTTCATCCCAATGAGAACCCTGAAATTCCATCTGTAACTCAGTAGTGCCTCTGACCATAAATGCAATCTAACATATGGAAAGGAAAGCCAGGACCTTTAGCCCTTGCTGTCAATACAAGTTGTTGTGACTTGCTGTGAAGTGTCGTTAATTTTAGAGCACTATAAGACTTTAAATACCATGTAGTTTAAAACAATTAAATGAAACTATATTTGACAGTGCAGATAAAAGAAACCCTCTCAATATATAGAAGTTAATGATTTTCATGTGATGATATTTTAAATTTTTATTACTAACCACTGGCCTTCCTGCAGCAGTAGGTGGTTGTTTCGCCAACTGTGACTGCAAAAAAACAAACATACACATGAAGTGTTAGATATTACAGTGACTAAGAATACAATCCCAAGTTTGTATTGGGAATGTTGTTAAATGAAATTCTTGCTGTTTTATAGACAGAAAGTTACCTGCTGCTTCATAAGAAACACTTGGTCATCCTCTGCTACAATTTCTTTTTCATGAACAAACTGCAATACAAAAACATGAGCATAAATTTGACTAAAAGAAAGAAAGAAAAAGTTTTTTATCTGCTGGTGAATATGACCAAAACATTCAATAATGAAGTACATGTATAAAATACTGTGATTGCCACGTATCACGTTTTCCATATTTAAGTCTGCTGCCTCACAATTCCATTTAGGCCAAGTTAATTAGAAGTGAAATAGAATTACCATTAACACCTTTGACCTGTCAGGCATAAAACTGTAGATATATTTGTAGAAAGACCCACTAAAAAGTTCATTTAATTGTTCAGTAAAAAGGAACTAAGTAAATGGTTACAAGGCACATTCAGGGGTCTCAGGATCAGTAACAAACATTCATGGATACACACACTCTGCATCATGCCCATGTCTCTGTTAATTTATTGAGACCTCACCTCAGTATTACTTTACAGGTAACTATGGCAAACATGGCTCTTCACCTGTGTTCCATTAGACTGGTGTAGGAACTGGACACAAACCTCTCAGATCTCAGTTTTATGCATCAAATCACAAGCACTCTCCTTCCAGACAAGCACATCAAAAGTTTTGCCCAAGCAAGCATGGCAAATATCAATAACAAAGTTTATAATCCAGGCCTGAAGTTCGTAAGTGTGCAAAAGGAAATATTGTCAGTTATATTTTCCTTGAATATCTATTTAACATGTCTTGATATTTTCCCTAAAGATTGCAGAAAGGAGATAGTTTTCTCTACTAAAATAATCCCCACTTGAAAATAAGATCAGCCACAAAATCTTAGCTTTGCTATAAAAAAACCATAGAAATATTTGCCTTCCATAACCTCTGAGTGCATGGGAGTGCACTGCTGCTGGCATTTTGTTCAACAGCCTCACATAAGTTTACAGGTTGTTCTGGCAAGGCCTTTCGTTAGATAGTACAAAGGAAAATCCACTGTGAATATTTGTAGAAGCTGTTTTCAGATGCTTATTTTTGATTTTACACTGTCTCAAGCTTTCTTATTTTAAATACTCCAAAAGCAACAGAAGGCATTATGAAGTTATGAACAACTCAGGGCAAAATGAAATGTTCTTAAAAAACACCAACTCAACCTGAGAAACAGGTAAATCAAATAAGTCTGAAAAACAAAACAAATGTATTTGTACTCTTGAACAACATAATAACGGCAGAGGAAAAAAGTGTAAGCGGAAGAAAAGCTATACAGAACAAAAATACATAATGATCTTTTTTGTTAACTAAATAACTTTCAGAACAAAATAAGAACACCCCCCCCTCCATGGTACATCACACTTACCATAAGTCAGAAGCATAGTCTCAATGAAAGAGAAAAAAACTGACAGGCAAATAAATAGCAAAGCAGTTAAACGCAAAGACATCTCAGCTTACCTTTCTGACTGGTGGTTTTGTTATGATATCTTCAAAATTGTCATCTGCTTTTAGTGTCTGGAAGTTCTCATGCAATATTCCTATCTTCTTGTCATTATCCCAACCTGCAGGACTAGAGAAAGGATTATTTGGCTTAAAATTCTATCACTACTTCAGGCTATTCTTGCACGCACTCCTGAACTGCACACAACTGAGAGACAGGAAAGGTCCCATTCTCCTATGCAAGCTGGTTATTGAACAGTACAAGTAGGTAGAAACTGATTCACCATAACATAGAAGACGAAAACCTCTGGGCTTAATGTTTCCCTTTGGAGCAGTGAGTGTTTGTAACCTTCATCCACTGACACTCACCAAATTCCAACTCATGAGAATGTTACATGGAACAATGGAACTTTAAAAAGCATAAACAAAAGAAGGCTCTAAATGCTGCTTTTCAGAAGTGCACGTTTGTAGATACATTTTGTAGTCACACACACATAATAGTGCAGATAACTTACATAAATACCGCATCTTTTTCCACAACAACAGCTGGAACATTGAAAGGAAATCCGTACAATTTCTGGACTATGTATTTATACACTAAATCAATGTTTTTGTTTTCTTTTACTGAAGTGTAAATAAGTGCTGCCCCATCTGAATAAACATGTTAAAGAAAACTTGGTTTGGTGGCTAGTAAGAGATACTAAAGTAACCTTTAAACTATCAAAAAAGGATCATCTACTTTGCGGAATTTTGAAAGGGAAAACAAAACCAAAGCAAAACAGGTCAAATAACTTCCAACACTTCTTTCTGAAATAAGCCATTAAGTAATTAAAATCAATCTTTCTTTCTGCATTTGTTTTAGGCCAACTCAGCTACTGATTTTCAAGTAAAGGCTCTTCTCATTTTCAAAGCCCCCCAGTACCAATGGTTTCATTATGATGCCTTTAAAACAGTCTTCTGCTTTTAGAGAACAAAAATTGTCATGCTATATCCTTATATCTTCTCATTATCCCATCCTGCAATCACTGCAGCATTAACACTAGCAGCTTAAAAAATGCCAAAGATCTTCCACTTTCCCATCTGGGTTTTTTAATTAGGGGAATCTGCTTTTAAAGAAAATGAAGGCAAATGAGTTTACTGTATGTCAGTTACTAAAAGACCAAGAGAGTGCTTAGTATCCTAGCATGGTTCAGTATCAAATTAACGCATTTTCTGCACAGGATTATTAAAAGAGTAATTTTTACTTTGGGATTATAAAAATACCTAACTCCCTAATTTATTTCTACATGTCTGCAATTCAAATCCCAGAAGAAAGTTATATAATGGGGTCTGATTCGTATTCTGTGAAGTTTAGAATGGAATTTCAAGTTGTACATGGCATATGCAATCATGGAGGCTAATCCCTACTAATATTTTGTATTCTTCCTTCACACACAGAGTTACTACAATTACCCATAATTCCATTTGAAAAATTAGGTCTTGGAAGTCCTTTGAAGGAAGTGCCATTTCAACTCAAATCTCTGGCTCATGAACTAATTTTTCCATCTGTCACCTGCTGTCCCTCCAACAGCATTTAAACTTCCCTTTACCACAGCACAAATGATGACACAATGCAGGCATGTTACCAGCATCTAAAATCTAGATCTCAGCATATCTAGCTGAGTAAACAACACTAGACAGTCTTTTATACACTTCTTCTAAAAAAATGAAGTTTAATATTAATAATAGCACAGCAACGGCTTCTGTACATTGTCTCTGTACCAATACAAGAGAAGTCAGTGGACTTCAGACTGTTTAGTGGACCTTGCCTACAGCAATTCACACTTCCTTCCTTCCTTCCCTCCTAAACTCATCCTGCAGAATTACTGAATGTGGAGGAGACTGCATATTTGGGACAAAATGAATAACACGCCTTATGTGCATTGAAGCAAGATCATATTTAAATGAATTATCTTGTTGTTATTTTAGGGAGCTTATCAGCTAAGATGTGCTGTTTTGTGAACTGACTCCTAAATATGGAAATGGAGGCAATAAAGAAATTCATGGTAAGGGGACATGCTAGAAACTCTTGTAGCTCTGTAAAAAAAAGATACAAGGGAACTGAAAAGTTTAATTCAACATTGCCCATAGGGGTAGCTGAAGCACACTGCAGGCTACAGTGGAAGAGTTGCATACTTTGGTACAGATGCAAATATTCTTTTAAGCTTGTCGTAATTAATACGAACATTGAATTGAATAATTATATCATCTTTATGATGTGTTAAAGGATACACTGTAAGCAAAACCGTCTGATATGTGACTGAATGAAGTCGAAGTGTTCATCTCTGTAGTCATGCTCTTTTTCCAGAACACTGATGGCATCACACTGTCAAAATAAACACCAAATTAATATACTGCTTTCAGTCATCTGCTAAAATAGCAGTGCTGCTACACATCCAGTTCACAAGGGGAAGGGGAGATGGAGTGGGGTGGGGGAGTGCACAGGGAAACAAAAACCTGCTATGATAGTTCAGAAGCACAACTGAACCTTTTTGGTTTTAATAATATATAACGGGATGTACATGTAGTGGGGCCAGCATAACTTGAGAGTTCAAGTGACTGGAAATTTTGATTCACTCTCCCTCCCCACTCCAATGCAGTGACTCAAAATCTCTATTGAAAACTTACCACTAAATGATATCACCATTTTTTACCCAATGTTTATTTACACACTGTGGCATTAAAAGACGGTGTTTTTAATGCAGTTACTAACTAGCTCTTTGCAAAAGGAGGCAAAAGCAAGGAATATGGAAGCAGAGAGAGAAAAAAGGTGTGGTGGTGGAGAAAAGAATAGAAGAAAACTAGCAGGTGTGAAAAAAAAGTGGTGTTCAATGAGAGGGTTAGCCTTCCAGGGAAGGAACAACATAGGCATCAAAAGGTTTATGCCTTCCCTGGGGGCCAGCAGAGGCTGCAGATGCAGTATGCTTAATGTCAATGAGAACTGAGAAGCTGGGGGGAAAAAATACTAAAACCAGATAAAAAATAGCCACAGGAGAACCACACCATTGTTTTCTTTACATTCAGAATATGGTTACATATCTAACAGAAACCAAAACAGATCACATCAATACCCTAAAAACTGAGGAAGGTTAAAAGTGCGGCACTTCACTAACTACAACTCTCGAAGTTCTTCAGAAAAATACCAGAAATACTAAAAAAAAATTAACACTATTTTCAGAATATGGAAGACTGTGGAAATCAAGGGGAATTCCAGTTGCTTATTGACTAGCTCATTTCTGTGAGCAAAACCAGGTCTGATGTATTTCTCAATTCCTTGAATACTGGTAGAACTAAAGGAAAAGCTAATTCCAAAATAACATTAAATAATGGGTTCCAGAAGATAACCAGCCTTCAGTATTAAACACTTTAAAAGAGTTCTTAAGTGAGGTATTCAGAATAACTTAATAACCATGTGCTTCCCACCCCAATCCACAATTGACAGAGTTACTTCAATAAAACATGCAAAAAACCTAAAATGTGAAACAAACCTTTGTACAAACTACTACTACTGGAATGCCTAAGTTACATGTTAGTGTATCTGCACCCAGGGGTAAAATCACACTGTCATCTTTGTCTTCCTGTAATGAAGTATTTCTTCTCTGTGGAGAAGCTGGAAAATCCTCGCCTGGTTCTATATACTCCTGGAAGTCTCTTACCACTGAAAGTAAAAAAAGTTACATTAAAACATCAGCTGCTTTATTATTTCAACAATGATTTCCACTGCCATTGATCTCTAGCACTGTTGATTGTATAGTACTTCCGCATTTTGGTGTTGAAAAAAATGGAGCATGCACCTAGTCCTGGCTAGCTGTTGGCTCTGTGCAACACAAGGGACAACTAGCAAGTCTGAGATCTGCTGGATCAGCAGCCAGAAGAACATGATCAGATAAAACTGTCCATAAGGACAACATTAAACCATTTTTATTTTATCATTGTGAAACCACTAGGCAGTTGCTATTAAAGATTACTGTTTAATCTGTTTCCTAAAGGACATAAGTTTCCTTCCCTTCTTCTTGGCAAAGTCAATGGAACAGTTTGTCAGAATAAACAGAATTAAGCCTTACATGAACTGCTACTGTGTACCAGGTTTCACCTACAGACCCTTTGTCCACACTTCACTCTCTGAACAGTGACTCAATTGTAGTAATAAACAAAAAATAAAAGAATACATAAACACTAGTTTAAACTAGCTTTATGTTTAGTTAATAGCACATTAAACATTCGGTATGCTTTAAAATTATCAAATATTACTTTAAAATGTAGCAAGCAGGGTAAGTTACACTCTTTCTTTTTTTCTAACTCTTGTTGCAAGTACTTGTAATGTTCTGCTGCACACGCCCAAGCCTCTAATTACACAGTCACTTACTATTCCTTCAGTCAGGGATGCAAAGGGAGCCATAAAATGTCTGTACCTTTCACATCACATGTCCTGTTCCACAGAGCAGAAACAAGGCTCTAACAAACCAAACCAAACCAAACCAAACTAAACGAAAGCAAACCAAACCACTTCCTACTATTCTAGGAGTAGCACATTCATATTCAACAGAAGTAGTCAGGCAAGGCAGCTCAGCTGCATCATGCACTGGGGCAGGGAACTACGCCAGAACATCCTCACTTCTGTGCTAACCCACTGCTACCTTCACTACGCTGACTGAAGCCCTCTGAGTTCATACCTAAAAAAGCACTTGTACAATTAACAGAGCAAGACTTATTTCAATGCCCTAGAGGAAAAATTATATTAGGTTAAGATTATTTAATTTTTCTGCGGATCTTGGAGTTCACAACAACAAAAAGCACATGCACAGGTTATAATCTCAAACTGTCAACCCAGGCTCTAAGTAGGAATGCTCCTACTTCAAGACTAGTCCGAAGAGCCCCTGAGATTAACTGAATGTATCTGAAACCCAGAGCTCTCACCACTATGTGCTCATCACTCTACAGTGTCTTTCCTGTACAGTATCCTGTCCTGGGATAACTGCATAAATCCTCCAGTGGATTCTTAAAATTCCCACTGTGTGATCATAACATAGTAATCTTTATGTAAGTAGGGAAAGCAGTAAAAAGGAGCATTGATTTAGTATATCACAGCTCCAAAACTGTGGAATACTATCTCAGGTCTTCCCTAGAAACACAGTTTCATTAAACACAGATTAATTCAGTGAAAAGGAAGAGCTATTTCAACCCTTCATACACAGCTGCTACGTATCCCCAAATGCCTTTCTGTACCAGTTCTAGTCCTCCCAGGGTCTGTCTTTGAGTGGAGTTAAGCTGCTAGAACTGAAGACAAACACTGCAACTGCAGCATACCTCCAGAAAACTACATACACAAACCCTCAGCCGATTTCAGTCCTGGTAGCAAGTTAAATCAGCTCTCAGGAGCACTGAGCCTGACAAGAAAACAGCTGGATCCCATAGCCAAAAGTCAGGCAAGGAACATTCCCTCCTCCTTTTGGCAGCATCAAGCTCCTGCCTGCCTAGCAATGCATGAAGTCACATCACAACAGGATCAAAACAAAAACCAGCTTCCAGTCACAGCTGCATTGTGTCCAGGGCCTCTGTTATACCCCCATGTTCAGACTACTTCTATCTGTAAGAATTAGACCAGATGACAGAAAACCAAAACAGACAAAACTAAATGGAGTAGCATGTTTTTCTTGACTCATTTCATTGCTTACATTTTCTGCATTTTGTAGAGTTTCTCTATTCTGTTCACACAGCCAGTAAAGAAGCGAAACTATCAGCTATACACCTTTGACAGCATAGACACTGTATCCAAACTTTCCAGCAAAATGCTATCCCGAAAGTGTTTGAGGGGGTGTTTAATGCACACGCACTAACATCCAAAACCAAACTAAAAAACGCATCCAAGGGAGCACAGCTACTCCCATGTAAACAACTTCTTGTGGAAGATTCTGAAGGATTATATTTCCCTTAGAAGAATCTCTCTCTTAAAGGGACAAACAAAACAACTAATATTCGCCTCACCTCATTCCAGAGTATCTACAACTGTCACCTTACATTCCACTTCACAGCACAGCTACAACCTGCATTTCTAAATTAGCATAAGCACTCACTGCTTAAGAATGTACCAGTTAGAGTGCAACTTCAGACTTAAAAAGAAAGTTTAATCAGGCTATTTGATCTCAACACACAGCTTTCTCAAATGCTCCTCCTTGTAGTAATTCACGGAGAGATGAATGGGAAAGACTCACATTTTACTACCCTCAGGGAAAAAGAAAGGGTTGTTCCAAAGTAATATGGAGCTACAATGTGAGTTCAGTTGGCCAGTTTAAGAAACCCTGCAAAATCTTTGTGTTCTGCACATTTAAAACTAGAAAGACAAGACATTGATAGAGCAACAAACACATAGCTCTGTTAACATCAATAATTACAATAAAACTCTTCAAGTGGAAGGGGCCCAGACATGGCCATGCTGCCATGAATCCTCTCAACATTTACACTTCTGGTGGGCACAGACAGGTCCCAGATTCTCTAACTGGCTAACTACAGGAACAGTTAGGAAGCTGATGTAGTGATCTGCCTTTAAACAAATAAATGAAAGATTGAATGCCTAGATTTTTTCTTTTGCTTGGTGAATCTCACCTAGAAAAATACATAGAAAGCAAGAGTATAATTTCACCTGCATCCATTCTGAAAGTTTTTTCCCCCCTACATTGTTATTCTGTTAGAAAGAAGTACTAGTATTATTCATATACCTACTTGGGACTTATCTGAAGCTAGATTTGCTTGGTAAGCTCTAATTTTAAGTAACACTTCCAAAGAATGAAAAAGACTGCAATGGAGAGATTAAATGGTGCAGAAAGCATTAAGCATATTTAAATGGATTCCCATGTATTTGCAGAATACTCACACTTTTGCTCCATTTCTTTCATTTCTTCAGGAGGAATTTTTAACTTGTCAATATGTTCTCTTACAACACTTGCCCATTTTTGTAAAGAATCCAGTGCAGTCCAAGGTCTAGACATGTCTACTACCAACATAACTAGAGTGTCCTTTAGAGAGCTTGCCTCCATTGCAAATTTAAGAAGACCTTTGTGATACAGGTCACCATCCAAAATCCATACATTACATCTTGTTTGGTCTACAAAAAAAAGGAAAAACATTTAATGAGATTTACTTGAAACACACCACTACACAATGTCTATTGACTGTTCTTTGGACGTGTGAAATACAAGGAAGAAAGCAGATGATGCTTTATCAGTCCATTGAACATCCATAATGTCACAGCAATCTGCAGCTTGTGGGGACAAGCTCCTCCTCTTTCAAACCCTGATGTTTAATGGCTGATAACTGAAGATCTTAAATGCATTATCTGAAAGGGAGGATCCAGAGAAAGCAGTCAACATGTCCGAAAGAGTTGTTCACCATTTTTGAAAGGGAAAACGTTTTCTTCAAGATGCAACTTAGAAGAGCAGAACTGGGTGAACTCAGCCATCTTTTACAGCCTTTGGCCTGCTCAGCTCTCAAGGACTGCTGTCTCCCCTTCAAAACACCATGTGACATGCCTGGATAACTCTTAGAGTAGAGAATGTGACTTGGCCACTCAAAAAACCTGAAGAACTGTAAGTTTTAATGATTGAGTTTGACTTAACAGACAGTTTACTCTTCCAATTTGCACAAAAGGACAATCACCATACAAAGAGACCATCCCACTGTTTCGCCCCCCCCCAAAAAATATCTCAATACTACAAATTCACACACTCTCGTGCAGTAAAGGAAGAGATTTTGATTCAAAATTAGTTTGCTTAATATATTTTCCTTTCGGGTAAAATTTTATTACTTGTCACAAAAGTTCCAAGAAAGACATTTAATTTAAACTCACAATCTTCTTAAATCTGGTTCCAAGTCATCTTTGAGACCAATACCCAGACATGAATGTCAGGAGAGCAGGTGATTTCAGAAAAAAAAACAAAAGGACCAACTTCTTCTAGTTCTTCTACATGTTTGGGATTTTTTTACAGTATACACAAGATTTTCCATTTTTTCTACAAAGCTTCCAGTATATCCTTATTCACACCCCATAACTCCAGGTACTGGGATATTAAACAGGATCTTAAAAATATCCTTTCTAGCCAGACTTTCACCCAAGTTTTTGGGTTTTCTTAGTTTTTTTTTAAATCTCCTTTAGCATTGTGGACGATTTCCTATCCATAAGTCGATGACAGTAGTCTTGCAGATTGTGTGCCAGCAAGACAAAGGTTTCTCTGTAGTTTCAGGGTAACTACTTGCCACAGTAATTGAAATGGAAGATAGAAGCCTAGGCACCTTCTCCTCTAGGCCTCAGGAACACACATCTATTCAGAACGTTGCAGCTAAGTCTGTTTCCCTGGTCTCTTCTTTTTAGCTTTCTCTTTTGATAGGTTCCTCCCCTCCTCTACCACTTAAATGGTCATTCCTGGTATCTACTGAAGAAATTACACAGATAAACTTCCTTATGACACAAATAATTTCTGGCACAAGATGGATTCCTGCATACTATAAAGACAGAAAAACATCCCACTGTCATTTCAAATACCACACCACTGAACCATTGCTTTCAAACTGATTTAAGATACTTGTTACAAATACAGACTCACCATCTCGGTCCTCATCATGCACATTTAAATACAAATACTCCATTCCTCTTCCTTTTTTGTACTCTTCTATTCCTTGAATTTTTCCTATTAAGCTAGTTTTACCTGCTCCATCTTCACCTGGAGAGACAGAAGTAAGATACCACTCAGTCTTTAATCACAGTTACATATTAAAAAACACCTGGGGCAAGAAGAAAACCATATCCTAACAGGGTGACTGAGCTCATTGGAGGTCTGAAATACAGCAGGTTTTGCCCAAATCATCCATCTTTTCTGTCTCAGCTACAAATACTATTTCTACTTACTGATAAATGCAATTATGCCACTAACTATGCTATCTGAAATAGGCTCTTATACCCATCTTTGAAAGGATGTGCTAAGGAGTAGTTAAACACTTCAAACTATTTCAGTCTTTCAACTACAATCAAAGTAGTAACAAACTTTTTCTAAAGTAGAAAAATTAATTCACAGTAAGCTCTTCTTACAGTTCAGAACTCTCTAATTTCAAATAGTACACTGAGTAAGGCAAATCTGTTACCTCAGCTTTTATGAATTGGTTTCTTTGAATGCTTTCTCCATTACAGCTCTCAAGAAACCTTAAAAAGAAGTGACAATAGTAAGCCCACTGCCTTACATACACGTGTATGCATTTGGATAGCACAGAGAGACAATCTTGCAATCCAGATCCATTCACTCCTCTCCCCTCCAAAGGGAGTTTGGATAGCCATTGAACATTAACAGCATATGCACAACGTAAACACCTCAACTGCTGCCAGAGATCTTTCTTGAAAAACTTCATTTGTAGTCACAGGTCCCAGAGTTAGAAAACTTCATGTGCATTTTTTCCAGTTCAAGAATAACAAAGCTGAATTTGGACACAAAGCAGGGTTTTGCCAGTTTGGTTTTCTTCTCTAATTTGCAGTACAATGAGTATGTAACAGACATCAGAAAATTCTTGAAACTCACAGCTTATAAAATTAAGGCTCATCCCAAGTCCCTAAGAAGTACTTAATCAATTTTGTGTCAAACAGAACTTCTTTTTCCCAAATCTCTTCTAGGAAAAGAGTCTAAACACTTGCTTTTAACCACATAATAAAGAAAAGTTCAAGGGCAATAAGTTTCACTACTAAATATAATGGCGTTTTCCCTTTAAAGAAAAGTAACCATGATCTTACAGATGTCACTATGGCTACATTAAAAATACTATAGCTATATCCACTGTAAAGAACAGAGATACCATACTTTGACAGATTGATTTTGAATTTGCTTAACACATCATCCCCAAGATTGCCACACAAAGTCTTCAATTTAGAGGACAGCTTTATGTTCATATTTCACTAACACTGGAAAACATAAGACTACTTACTCTAAGGTGCCCAGGGGATTTTACTCAATGGAATGAATGTATTTTAAATGAAATATATTTTAAGAAAGAGATAGAGAGATAAATAAGATGAGAACTGAAGTTTAAAGTCTAGTTAAGTATAGAAAAGTTAAATGAAAAATTAAGTTGGATCACTTTAACTTTTTCACAATTTAAGGATTCATTTGTGAGCTCCCGTAATAAATCAAGATGTACTTGAGCAAACAATTACTGCTAGCTTTAAATAACCATTGGAAAGCAGTGCTATTTTCTAGTCATAGATCAAGCTTTTCCTCTTGTAAGAATATCTTTTAAATAATTATGATAAAGAGTTCAAACTTCACCACCATAGATGAATTACAGTTCCTCCTCTACCCCCACCTCTGTACTTATCCAAGCTTCTTGAAATTGTCATCTACAAATAACTGGGAAGATTTTATTAGCTGCTGCTCTGACATGTTATGAAGCTGCTTTAACTTTTGCCAGCAATGTCTGTATGATTCATTGTGCTATTTTACCTTTCTGAATCGGCAGCTTCAATTAATTCTTGCCAGCAGAAGGCTCAACAGGTAAGACAAATCAAAATTTTTATTCCTTTTAATGAGGGGTTGCACTTCAGAGCTTTCTGAGCTTCTCAGAACAGCTGACTTCCAGCTAGGTTCTTTTGCATACTAGAGTTTGATTCACACAAGAAAGATTTCAACTTGCTTGAATTTGGGAAACTTTAGTATCTCCTGTGAAGTGTATATACCAGTTCTTAAAGTAGCTGCAACAAGTCTAAAAAACACTTGTGGTTGTAAGAAGTTCTGCACCTGATAAAAGATATACCTAAACAGTCTAAACTACAACATACTTATACAGATGCTAATATCTAGACAACTATTGTTACAAAGTGCTCATGCTAAGCAATATAGGCAAACTTGAAATATACACCCTACATGCCCCTTACTTGTCATGGCTCTGTGTTACCTCATTTCCTCTCCAACCCCATACTTCCAAATGCCTAAAATAAATTGGACTTCAATACTGTTAAATTAATACCTTATGGCAAAGTAAGAACTGGAACTTTATTTTTCCTTCTACACCGAAAGAAATTTTACCAGTACAGCACAAGCCAAGTTGATTTAATATGAAATTAGTACCTCTGGACTATTACTATGCACACAAAGTAATAATTCAGCCTTCCATAACATAACTACTTGAATTTAATCTGTTCCATAAAGAAGCCTGTCTACTCTCTTCTCCTTAGCAAATATTCACCTATGTCAAAATATCAAGATCACTGACACACACAACAGTGCTGTACAAGTTACTGTACGCAGAGAGCAGCACTCATCTTTCATTAGGGAAAGCCAGAATGATGCATCAGTGAAGTCTGAACCAACTAGTTTACAAACAGGATGGCCCACTTGAAGGGTACAAGATAGCTGCCTAGCCAAATGTGCCCTATCCCATAGGAGATCCAGAGTTCTTACCATATTTAAGCTAAATTAGAGTCAGTATTGTTTAAAAAGCTGTGAGGAAGTAAAAACAGGACCATCATTTATGATACAAGGGCTTCCTCCATTTTAGCCAAACAATTGATCATAAAAGTGACGAAAAGATAGCTGTCTTGGCCAAGAGAACCTGGAATCATAACAGAATAGTTTCGGTAGGGATCTTTAAAGGTCATCTAGTCCAACACCACACTAGTGAAACCCAACATGCTAAGACGAGGTTTCATCTACTACTATTTTTTATGTGTAGTATGTTGCATATACCTTTTGATATCATAACAACTGAAAATGTATTTACATCCTTATTATTTTCTCCCAACCTAAAGTCTTCAATAAAAAACGTTTGAGAAGTCAACACACTTTGAATATACTGAGTTATGCTAGGAAAGAGCAGCAGTAGATTTTTGCTCTGTAGCTACACTTCAGTAAGAATATCAAAACAGAAAATCTTAAACCAGTGTTTATCTATGACTCCTGGGTAGCTATTAAAAATCTCGTAATCAAATTAATTCTAAGTGCTAACTTTTAAGACTTCTCAAAATTCAGACATTTTATTGCAATGCCTTTAGTATGCACAGAATCTTCTCTCCCCCTCAGAGGAGAGTGAAATATATGTGAGGAAATTAAAGTCTATTAGTTGTTGCAAGTTTGATGGATAATGCACAACCTAGTAATATAATTAACATTAACTGCTATCTGGGACATATATAAAAGTATATATGTTTAGAAAAAATGTCAATCACAACACATATATAAACATATATGGCTTTTCAACTTACAAACCTTAACATATTTACCTTTTTTCATTTGTCTCTGGATATCTCTAAAGTATATGAAAAAGTAATGCTGCTTAGTTTTAGACAAAAGGAAAATTTCATATTCCCTAGGCTCGAACATCACTGCGTATGAATATTATGAAACAGAATTTTTTTTCAAATCCTACTGAAGCAATATAGAAAACAGAGCCTTGTGCACTTTCAAGAAGATTTACCATCATCCTCCATTTCAGAATTTTGGAAAATCCTGTAGCTTCTTCTTTATTTCTAACTGTGGGATAATTAAATTAACAACTGACTTCCACACATAAGCTCACAGAGCAAAACATTTCTGACATGGCATTTTTGATATAGCATTTCAAGGTAAAATAAAAATCAGGTAGGTTTTGCGTCCTTCTTCTGCAAATAACATAAAAAGGCCTCCTTTTGCAGAGTAAATACTAAAGAACTAAAATTCTCCATCATACCAAACTGCACTCACACATTAGTACAACAGTGAGGAAACAGAAGTGATGTTTCTAGCAAGCAATGCTATGCACCAAAGCTGAACACAAGTAAAAGAGAAACAACAGATTTAATTTTGCACAAAAGTCAGGCTAGGAATCAGTTGAAACAAAGCCAAACCAATCTGCTTACACACAGTATTTCACTGTCTTGTTAACAAAATGGAAGGTCTTATACTCAACTAAAGAAACTGCTGTCGCATTTTTATCCACACACTGCTACTACTTCACTCCTCTGATGAGCTCGAGTTTGGGGCTGTGAAAGCTCCTCTGTCCAAGGTGCTACTCTGTTCACAAAACAGATTTTGACAACATCCTTCTTGCTGCTGCCCCCAAACATACAGGAAACTGTAACAACAGAAATCCTTCCCAGCTTCCTCCCTTCTCTCTACTATAGGCAAAAAGCATGTTTACTGAGTAGAAAATCAAGTATCACTAAATGATCTGCTACAATACAGAATTTAGCAGAATGGCCACCCCAGACAGGAAGGGTGGGCAATGAGGTCAATGAATCTCTTTCTGTGAGTGCAAGCAAACAGGCAAAACTTATCTACGTCCTGCTACATCAACTGCTCAGCCATAAACTATTACATTAGAGAGGACTTAGGCTCTCTGTTACAGAATTTCTTCAAACCTTCAATTACTATTTCAAAATTCAAAATACTTACTACTCATGCTATTTCCACATTTCTTTCAGTTTAGAAAATGAAAATAGAAGTAGAATTTCACTGGTCCTATAACAAGACATTTCTTACTTGGCACAGAAATCTGTACATAGAAGAGCAATCAATGTGTTATCTCCAGGACAGACATGAGCTTTGACTGTCTGTTTAAATTGTTTCTCCATTGTAAAGTGTCCGGTGTGTTTAAAATACATCAAGGCAAAGAAGCAAGAAGTGAACATTTCTTTTGTGTCATCATTATTGGTAGCCTGCCCCTCTTCGATTCAGGACTGTGATCCTTTTTCAACAGCTCTTCAAAAAACCCTCAATGCCCTTATTTGTTTGCAGTCTATAATCCTAGTGGTTCCTTGATGGAAGTTTTTTGTTTGCATTTTAAACCATCAATTAAAATTTAGAATTAGAATTCAGAATATGGGAATTCTACCACTCATCTCTTAAAAAAAAAGCATGTTCAAACAAGGTCAAGCAAAACTAGAAGTAATGGTCCTAATAAACATCTTTTGCACACCCCACACCCCCAAGCATACTTTTGTGAATTAGCTTTATACTTTTTACAATTCAAAAGACAGCTTCTGGGTAGAAAAATTCAGAACATCCAATATGTGTAACATAAAATATTGAATATTTTTTTAATAGAAAAAAATCTATCTTGCTTAAATACGATAGAACAAAGCCATCAAGTCTAAACACGAGTTATTGAATGGGGCTAAGATGCCTTCCCAGAATCCCAGAGCAATCTCTATTCTACACCATGTGGAATGAATCCCAATACAGTGGTGTAGAGATATAATGATCTTCTTCCTACTAGAACCAAGCACATGTGTACTACAGCTATTTTCAAGACAAAATACTTGTCACAAGCTAATAACTGCCTTTTCTGCAGCTGCATATTAGTGAAAGAGGCTTGTTTACACATTCTATACTAATTGAAGAATGCATTTTACAGAACAAGACCAAAATAATCAGAGTAAGCCAAATTTAGTTTGCCTACAGAGAACTAAAGAGCAAAATTAATTATGCTGATAAGAGCCTTCCCTACAGTCCCTCAAA